>OY741965.1:8144165-10544165 GCA_963555595.1 Tethea ocularis
GTCAATACACCCACCCCGGGTAAGCAGTAGTAGGTGTTTCTTTTTATAACACGAAGTTGGCAAATAAGCCTTAAGTCCGCCTGGTGGTAATGATGAGCCTTCAAATAACTAAGTAAAGTAACCCAAAAAACTTTGCGCCACATAAACACAATTAAAATAGTAGGTAGTCAAAATCAAAAACTCATTTATTCAGTTTAGTTCCTGATAAAGCACTTATGAACGTCGATAGTTACAATATTACAATAGACTCTACCACTAGTTCCGAATAGGTACACTTGAACTGAGAAGACTCCGGCAAGAAACTCAGCGAGGATTCAATTTTTGTGGATCTTTCTTTTGAATTTATGTAGGTAAGTACAGTTTTTGTTTTCGTATAGTGAATAGACAGGACAAAGCGAGAGAAATCGTATTCTACGACTTATTGTGTGTTGGTAAAATAATTCCAATGTTATATGCCTGCGAGTTTGGTTATATATTTTTAACGGTAATAACTAATTGTGTGCACGAGACAAAAACTTCTTTAAAAAAAAGTTTTCGTTGTCCGCTCTATGCTATTCTCATTTTTAATAGACGGTTGATGTTTGAAATCATCAAAGTCTTTGAGCGTAATTCTGAATAATATTACTATTTTATCAAGATGCAAATCGGTAATGTCAAAATAATTAATGACTGTCACTAGGCAAGTGATACATAAAAAGCTACGAGTGATCACTTTACGTGTCCGTAAGTATTGTGTAAATGTGTGTGTCGGTACAATGTAAACTTATTTACATATATTCCTGATCTCAAGCTGGTGGTGACCAAAATATGTTTAATTTGGAAAGCAAAATAGGTACCTAAGTCCGGATCTCGGCAAGCACAAAAATAGGTATTTATAGCTTGAATTATAGTTTTACTTAAAAAATACTTTACATTTGAACATACCTAGTATGGTGTAATTATTTTGTGAATTTTGCGATATTTTACAATTAAAATAACTGCCCTGTTTTGGGAAATTTACTGGGCGTAAATGGACGTTTACAATAAGTCCCAAAATTCCCAAAAAACCCATCTCTAGCTATTAACACGTGAACGTTAATTTATCTCCCAATTAAGACGCCCTCATAACATAAATTAATCTGTAATTTACACAGTTAACACCAATATAAGGAACGAGGAAGTAGGTACCGTCAAGTAGTATGTAGTCATCATCTTGGCCTTACGGCTTTACGACAACACAGCTTTACCTACACAACTTTAGTGCTCATTTGTTTATTTCGTCGCAAATCGTGTTGCAAGTTAAGGCATACTTATGTATACTTATTATAATAAACATAATTCAAGGTCTTGTTTTATGCAAGGAGGCTTGCCCTCTGTTCTGTCATGCATGATCATAATGAAGATTACAACGAAGGCAAGAGTTAAATAAAGTATGCCATTTACCATAAAATAAGCGCATATAAACAATCGCAATATTTCGACGTAATAGTTGCAAGATAGCGCGATTTGTAGCTTAGAAAACCCTGAAGACTTTCGAGTACCTACTGGAAAATACTTATACCACACTTTAACACGTGTCTTTATTTTTAAGTTTTTATTTGTCAAATATAAATTCTTGTTATGGACAGACTAGCTGATTATTCAAAGGATAGATAAGCAGCATTTGATATAGACTTATCAGAGGAATAAGTAATCCGAGGTTAATTCAGCGATTGAAAATTTATAGGTCACCTCCGACCGACTGTTGAAAATGAGAAAGCAATAGGGTTACTGACCGATAACAAAGACGCAAAGTACTCAAGCATTAGAGTTTATAGTCCGATACATAATATTATATAATTATTTGACTGATTCATAACGCACAGCTCAAACCACCGGATGGATCGCTATTGTCTTCTTACTATGATGTACCTACCTAGACATCCACTAAGAAAGGATTTTTTGAAAATTCAACCTCTAAGGCCAATTTGCACCAAAGTCAGTACTAACCCACTGTGACATTGTGAATTTGTATCGAGAATCTGTCAAAACATATTTAACAGCATTAGTCTTAGACGTTTGGTAGGTAACAAGCTTAGATATTAATCCTGTCTAGATAGTGGTGCGCTGCAATATATCAACAAAAAAACAGGCCAGGTTTGTCTGCTGTTTGAGCAACTAACAAGAGTGAATACTTCTTATAAAAGTAGGGGAAAAATATATTCTGAGTTTTTTTTAGGACCAAAAAGACTATACTGATGTCGGACACACTACACATGTACTTACCTACTTATAAAAGCCAGGAAGTTTTTAGAACGTCGTTCACCAATCACGATTTGGTAAAATCAGTAATGATTGATTATATTGACACTAATACAGTGATTCGGTACATAAAAATTAGCTTAAAATAATTATCTTTATTAATTACCTACACGTCAATCTTATTTAGGCCCAATATTGTGTTATTATGTTGACTATTTAGGTATAATAATAATTGTTTTTGTGGTAGGTATAGACTATAGTGATACAAATCTAATTAGGCAGCAGATATCCGACTTGTAATGACGTCAAAAGCCGTGACGAACGTTGTAGATAGATACATACCAGTGGCGAAGGTTCCATACAAGCCGATTCCCATTGGCTTGCCCTTTAGAAATCCCAGTCCACAGATTCAAAGCCACTTTTATATAAAATAAAAATACACTGTAAATAAGTATAAAAATATCGGTGTTTTTTGAACGGCTTACCCTCGCCATAATTTCACCCCTCGCCACTGGTACCTACCTATCTATAGGTATACCGTACGTTCGTGGTTCGTGTCCTGCCTTCGTTCGGTGAAGGAATAACAGGATCGTAGTATGCTTTCTAGTATGTAGCTACTCGCCTTGCTATCTACCTTCCTGAAGATGAAAATGTGTTCTGGCAGTTGCACTTGAGAGTTGGTCACTTTCTAGGCCAGGGGTTCCTAATCTTTTTTGTACTGCAACTCCCTTTACATGTTGTAATTTTTTTGCGGATCCCTTGTAAAAGAAAGAAGATACCCGCGTGTAGCTTTAGAACGTGACCGCTGGGACATCCCCGGGACTACTAAGTCCTCCCTATACATAATACCTATATATATATACATATATTATTTATCTAAATATTATAAAACAAAGTTACCCGGCGCGTCTGTCTCTCTGAACGTGATAGACTCAAAAACTATAGGAAATAAGTAGGTACATGAACCGATTATCATACCGTTTCACAGAACCCAGTTAATAGCTTTACTCCTATAGGTATGTTTTCTCTGGTAGTAAAATGTGCCCTGTGATTGCTAATGCCAAACATGACACAAAGTAAGTAGGCACATATTAGTTTAACTGCTTGTTGTAAGTAGATATGTGTCAGTTTGCATAAAATTAATACTTACAGCGAGAAATGCATACATAATAACAATGTTTAATAGGCATACAGTTATCTACGTATGTAAGTAGGTTTAGGTTCATGTCAAAAATCATAAAGGTCTTTAGATGTTATCAAATATAAAATTAACGTACTTTATTCAAGGCACGACTCCGATTGTTTCCATAGTTAACTAGCTTATGTTATGCACTCTTTGGTTATGCACTTACAATTTTATTATTCGTTCAATTAAATTTTACATGCGGTAAAACGTTGAATATTATGTTAATTGGATTCTTGTTTCATCCGCGTTCCCGAGGGTTCTTATGTTTTCTTGGGATTCATGAAAAGTATCCTATACGTTATTCCAGGATATAATTTGTCTATGTGCCAAGTTTCATCCAAATCCGTGTCGTTGAGTTACAATATGAAACATCCATTCTTCATCTCATTTAGAAGTTGTTAACAAACGACCCGCCACGGTTTCGCACGGGTGCAATAAATATTTTGTTGATAAAAATACCATTTTCGTTGACATTACTCTCTTTTATTAGAATCGGTTTCGGTTACGCGTAGTTTGTTATGTTTGATATCTTCTAAAGTAGGTAGGTACTTAGGTATTTATCAAAGTCAAGTTTAATCTACATTTAATGCCTGATTACTAACTTTGTTTATTTGGATAAGGATTATATGTACAATTATTTACAACAAATATACCTAGGTACAAGAAAATATAATTATATGTAGGTACTTACTTTACATTATAAACCCTCCGGAAAAAAATATCTAGGTAAGTACATGATAGTGAAAACCGCTTCAAAATCCGTTGCGTGGTTCAGACAGGAGGAGTTAGCGGATAAACAGAAGGACAGAATGTGGAGGCGACTAGGCTTCCTTTCATACAATAACTAGCTGTCCCCCACGGTTTCACCCACGTTCCCGAAATCAAAATTAGGTTATAACCTCCGGGGATACTGTAGTGCAGCTTCCTAATAGTGAAACAGTTTTTCGAATCGGACCAGTAACTACGGAGATAAGCGCGTTTAAACAAACACAGTCTTCAGCTTTATTATTAGTATAGATAGATATATAATAAAGCTGAAGAGTTTGAGTAGATAAGGTGAGATTCATATAGGATGTTGTATTTTTTAAAAGGTAACGATTATTTTAAACGATTACACCCAGTTTGGGTGTGCCTTGCTAAATTATAACACCTTGTCACCTTTTATATTACCTACCTACTTTAATTACTTTAGTTACCTAATATACTTTGTCCTCGACAACATCTACCTATTAATACTTTTCGTATGTTAATAAAATTTTAATTAATATAAGTATGAGCATCGCCGTACGTAAATAGGTACCTACATAGGGGTCAAAATCACCAAGGTGGCCAAATCTTGTTTTACGATAAATATAGGTACTTACCCAGCAGACTCATCTAGTAATTTAAGCTTCCTGAAAATAATCATTTTGGGAACATTTTTGTGATAAACTTAAAATAACTTAAATGTAATATTTTACCCTTTACAACTGTAAAATTTTATAGTTACTGATATAATATGTAAAATTAAAAAACTAGAAAAAATTCAAATAAAAACTACCTATTAGAAGCAAAATATCGCTACAAATGAAGCTATATGACTATTTCTAAGTATTAAATCATCAAAATATGCCCATATCGCTAATAAACATAATAAATAAATAGGTATAAGAAGTCAAGTCCATCTCGTTTAATATTCCCAGGGTCTTCTTTAAATACATAAAACTATAATATTGTGTTTTTGTGATTTTAGTGATGTTCCCGGAAATGATGAGGTGTTAACTTTAGGTTTAATCAAAACATAAGTGATTTTTTTGGAAGTTATTCTTATTTATTTATGATGCAGAGCATAAGCTTTACTTTTAACAAAAGTGTAACTAAATTCAATTCTTTACAGTCTTGTGCTTATTTTTTTTGTCGTAAGTTTGCTTTTTCAGGGGCTTTTATTATTTTTTATCCTCATGAGAATCCTTTATTGCTATTATAAATTTAAACATTTATTAGAAACTATGGTAGCGCAACATACAGTATACTAATTTACAAATAGTAATAATATACATTATATGTACCATTTCGGTAACTAGTCATCGACTTTTCGAGAACGCTTTGAATCTGTAGTATCTGTGTATTTGTATCTGCGCCAGAGTATTAGAATCTAAAGTATAGATCCTAACTAAGTTATGATAGATCAAAAATGAAAGTATTTGGTACTTTGTAAAGATAACATTTCGGTAAGTTTTGTTTATTTTTCGTAATGCAGCTAATATAATATCCAGACTCCTATAATCTCGGAATTTTCAAGGCCAGGGTGAATAGGTTTCTTCTGGGCAAGCGTGCTCCATCACAGGCTTCATCATCGTCCACTAAATGGACGAGTCTGTGGCCAAACGCAAGCCCATCATAAAAAAAATAAAATAAAAATGCATGCGATGACCATTAAGATAAGTACTTACAAGAGCAGGTTCACGTTACCATAAATAAAGCCGAGTTTTTATTACCCGTTAAGTTAAGAGTTGGTTATGTTAACCTATTTAATTAACTTGACAGAGATAAACAGAATTATGGAATCTCAACTATAAGTACTAATGTAGGTAGTCTACTTAATTAAGAGCCAGTTCACATTATCGAAGTTTAGGTATAAACCAGCGCAATAAGCAAGTGCCAGAGAGAGCGAGACTCGACGTGGACGGAAATAGCGCGACTATGATTAATTATTTCTTGATACTTGCTTTGAATAATTAATTTCTTATCAATTATATTATGTGTTGTTAATGGATACCGGTGATTATATTTGAAGTGCGTGCATCGGCGGACCGCTATTAAGTTCTGCTATTATGAAACTGGGCTCATGGGCGTTCCCAGGTGGGAGCAGCTGCATTCTCGCGATAAAAGTTATGTCAGAGTCACGTTACTTTATCAGGTCAGCCAAAAGACGTCCAGGTACTGCTGGATAAAAGTCTCCCCCAAGGATCTCTACGATGGGCAGCCCGAATCCAGCGATCCACACAAGATAGTCGCTCCACCTTGTGGGCGGCCTGCCCCCGCTGCGTCTTCCGGTTTGTGGTCGCCACTGTGTCGTGTTATAAATAAATAAACACTAGGTAGTTGTGGCATATTTTTAAGTGCCTATATAGGTATTAAAACACCGTAAGACATGTAAGTGGTAATGGACATATTATAGTGCACGTAATGCACCTAGGTTGAATGTCGACCGGGGGCATTTTCGTTCACTGCCTGCTGGGGGTCTAAAACGGTCGCTTGAGCAATTATTTGATTAAAATGAGTATGATTAAAAAAGGAACTACATAACTAGGATTTGCTGTAGAAGTGAATTGTATCTAGCAATATTGCTCACAACCTGTGTGCTGCTTGGCGACAATCTCAGCTTGAGGATGGTAGCCATAGGTAGCCAGGCGGCTAGAACAAAGTACCCTAATACCATGCTATGGTTTCCTCACTATATTTTCCTTCCTTCACCGAAAGCTCAAGCTACCCGCGACTTTCTCACGGCATTCGATGCCACTGAACTATCATCGCCTTGCCAGTTATTAAAAAGATGATAAACTGCACAACTATATCACTGTAAAACAAGATGCGGACGCAGCTATCATTTCAATATCCGGCGATATTGGGAATTGTTTCGATATGACCACCTACATAAAAAGGACGCGTCTTATCACTCGACCATTGTCTTCCCGCCATGATTAGGTAGGTACATCGGACTTCGCCCTACAATGTGGATATAGTTCGCCGACCTGCCGTCCGCTCTAACTATAGCTGAGGACAATGGCTTAATATTTTACGCATTTTCACCCACGACGGAACGGAGACGGTATATAGGTAAAGCGTTCGGAGTGAGAGGATGATTTTGCAAATCCATGTTGGCATTTTTCGAGAAATCACACTGCTTCCCTACAGCATTCATAGTTCATAGCTCACCGACTTCATCGTTATGATTTTTAATCAGATTATTTTAGAGCCGATATCGCTGCAATTTGAGTCCTAAAAAACCATCCTGTGAATTTATATAAGTACTGGCTGATTTTGAATTGGTAGGTTAGGTACCGTACCTATAATATTATATTTAAATGCTCCTTGATATGGTGTATTATCCTTGGTATGGCGAATATTTAATCTTATGATAATAATATTTGACAACACAATGCTTTCGGTTGTCGGTTTGTTTTTACTTACGTAAATAGGTATCTATCAATCCATCATGCATGACGGTTGGAATTTACCTAGGTATAGAAGCGTATCTGACAAGCAAAGTTAACATACCTACTGTACAATTTTTAGACAATTTAATAGGTTAGCACGATTCTCAATTTTAGGTGGTGGAATAGTTTCTAATCCACACTGGATTAGTAGGCGTGTATTGTATAGGATAGGTCTTACTTACTTACGTAGGTAGTTAGTAATAATGACATACTATTGGACAATTAACCCGCTTAATACGATTTCTTGCATAATACGCCATTTTATATCAGTCCCTGCAACTAGAGGCATGTTTTCATTTTTATAACGCATAATATGATTCGTCATTCCGTTGAATACGCCATCTGTGTGATGTGTGTACTTACGTATAGAAATTCAAACACAGTTAGAATAGCTGCTGGGCTTAACTTAGCAGTTTCAACGTTGCCGTACCATCCGTAATGTACCATTTTAAACAAGACAAGAAATTAACGAAAAATACAGATTGGTAAGTGTTAAGAGAAAAAAGCAAACGGTAAAAAGGCAAAGGCAAGCTTTATCATCAAGCACAAGCTTTAAAACTGCCCACGTGGCTCCATATTGGGTATCTATGCGAAAAAACTGATTTTTACCACTTGTATGCTTCTATAATTCAATACCTACACAAAATTAGTAAAAGATACGTTTTACTTTGCCTATCCCACATAATAATCTTTCCCGCATAAGACGCGTTTTTGGCTGGGGTCCCTTCAAGGCGAGTTTTACTGTATTTTTAAAATTCATTCCCGACATAGGGAGGAAAGCAAATTACTATGAGTCTTTCCTGGCCAAGGCCCACCCATGGGCAGCGTTTTCCACCCGCTACTCAGATCAAACTAACACTGCTTACTTACCGAGTATGAGAAATGAAAAAGAATTTTCCAAATCGGTCCAGGCGTTTTTACAACAAACACAAACATAAAAAAAAGATTCCGACGAATTCCTCTTCCATTTTTAAGTCGGTTAAAATATTAAACTGTAGCAATTTCTGCTGTAATTAGTTTTTTCCGAACAAGTGGGAGAGACAATATTAAATTTTTGTTACTGGTTTCGATACTGTGTAAATATTGTGTAAAATTTGTAGACAACATTTTCATGCATTTAAATTCTGAAGGACTGTCTAAGTATTTAAAATATTACCTTTGATAATCGACGATATCCATAAATGCAATGATGGCAATCATGGAAAACAGGAACAGGATAGGATTATCTAATCACACACAAGTCAACTGAGAAATTGCTCTTTGACTGACGAATGGCGGGCGCGGCGGCCGGCGTGCAAGGCATTACACAATACGTGATAATGTTGATGATCAACTAATGTTTGACCATATTAATAATATGAAGTAAATAGCCGTGCTGTTAATTTCGTCAAACGCTGATTATTCTTTGATCTGGCCAAACCATAATCACGATGTTTGCAGCGAGTAGAGTGAGAGTGAGCAGAGTATTTCATGAAATTTTAATGGTCCACATCATGAAGTGATGAATTCAAAGACCTGACCATCATATAAGTAGGTACTATGGATTATAAGAAAAACAAGACAGGTATGTGCTTAACGATTTATTTAAGAAAATAATTTAAAAAATCATCAATTATTATTTTAACAATAGAATCATTCATTAATGTTCTTCGAATTCATGAAATATCAACTCAAGGTTAACGAAAAAAAAAGGTGGAATTATGATGTGTAATGTCGATTTAGGTACATTATATTCGATTTATTTAAATAATAATAGGTAAAACAGTTCTACAGGTCATTTTTATTCATCTGCATACTCATCAAAATGAACAACTTCTACGGGACCAAGTCTGAAATCTCGAAAAATAAAAGTAAACATACATTTTGATACAATAAGGTTGATATTTTTTTGTATGTATGTCCATTGCGACAAGGATATTTTGGCAGTTGAATGGCATTGGCAGGAAGGCGCTCTTTAACTTTTAATCTAATAATATGCCGAAAGTAATAAAAAGTGGGGTCATAGAGACTTAAATAATAAGCAAAAACAAAACATACAACAATGTTATACGGACAGAGCGAAGTCTCAAAGAGTGACTCTTCACAAGATAGCGTTTGATCCGTAATTTTAGCCGTATAAAAACATCCTTGTCACACCACAGGTGAAAAAAAATTGGCCTATCTAATAAAATTAACACATTTTATCAACCACTATGAGTGGATTGTTTACAAGTTTATTCAAATAGTTTGCAATATTAATAATAAGTAATCTAATCAAACTGTAACTGATACTTGACTCAATTCGATTAGATACTTGAGTGAGCAGATACATTTTAGTCTTTTGTTAAGTAGGTATAACATTAGGTAATATACTAGTTCAAACTTAGTATAAATATGGCTTAACATATCTTATAGCTAATTTTGCATTTTGTACTATTGATAGTGGATACAATATTTTAAGTTCACAAGGATGCTACTCTGTTAATCTGTGATACATATACTATTGTCGACAGGAAGATGATCGTGATCTGAAGAAGAGTATAGTCAGTCACCTTTATGTTTATCTAGGTAGGTACAGTTCAAGTTCGTGACCGAGATTGTGATCGAAGTTGTATGATTCCATTGTATGCATGTGAATACTTTAATTTGAGATTCTACTGACGATGAATCATGCAAATCTACTCTTTATTAAACAAAGAGCATTGATTTGGTCGATAAAATATCATATTTTTTTATGATTACTTTCCATCATTGCTGATAAACCACACTACGTAATCATAAAAAAATTATAATTTATCGACCAAAAACAAATATAATAATTTATAAATATATCATCATAATATAACTATTGCCTGTGTCAACCACCCTCTATCTGTTTATCGAATATTTCATGCTTGCCATTCAGTTCCACAGACTCAGCGGGCATTGCCTTGACCTCTAAATGATAAGCATTGGGTCCTATCAGTGACAAAACAACTGGCAGAAATATCAAGCCATTGAAAAGACCAAACAATATTACTAGAAGGAAAATCTTGAAGAAAGACTGGAATGTGTAAGCTTTCGAGATACTAAGGAGCGATAATGAAATAAAAGTGGCACCACCTCCTAACAGGACTGCTGAACCGATAGATGTTACCGTTTTAAAGGCCCTATCGGTTCGAGTACCTTCCTTGTTAGCCAAGAATGAATGACCGACGTGTGCGGCGTAGTCTACGCACAAACCTATGGCGAGTTCAAGCCCAATGCAGCAAACTATATCGACGGTCATCCCCCATCTCTGCATCCAACCTAAAACATTGACTATTGTCAACAGAACACAAATAAATATCCAAAAACACATTTGAAGATTTGTTATTAAAATAATAGTGCACACCATTACACACACTAAGGCTAATTCTATATTTCTCTCCACTTCGACGGCTATAATTTCATCAGTAACCCAATTAGCGAAGGCTTTTGACCAAACACTACGGTAGCCATCTCCTGTTGTGATGTTTGTTGATTTTACTATGGCTTTAACGTGATTCATAGCAGGTATATACGTCTCTGGGCCATTGAATCGTGAAAATTTAAAAGCTATCGATGACGCCAATATTTTAGATGCAGGATTGCCACATTTTAAGGGGCTAGAGAATATGAAACTTAATTGAAACCTACCTCCGATAGGGCTAAACAAAAATCTCGATAAATATTGATTGAATTCTAATTCACTTACAGACGATTCATTTTTCAAATCCCGTTTATAATTGATTAGAACATATTTATGCAAGTAGTGTACCCAAGAAACTACATCTTTAACATACACCTCTTTATCTAACGTCTCCATCATGTCGTACAAAGTTGTAAACTCTTGCTTATAATTTATTTCGCCCAAAAATACCATAGCTTGATGGCCCTCTTCAGGATAGTAATAATCATAAGCGTTGATGTATTGTTTGTAGTATGTATCATCAGGAACAAACCATTTCGGATCAAAACGTTGTTCCAATTTTAGTACAGCATGTATACTAAAACCTGTCATCAACAGGGTAAAAATAATAACTATAACTTTACCAGGAATGGTAAATACTACATGTTTATAAAAATATTCTAACATTTTCTGGAATATCGTTTTATCGTTAGACACTTTGACAACTTTCTTATGTTGGTAGCAAAAAACTAATCCATTCCGATTCGCTTCGATTCTCCTGATATCTAACGCAAAAACAGCAACAAAGAATGTAACTGAATAGCAAAAGATGAAAAACACACCTATCGCTGCATACAGGCAGAAAGATTTCAAGGATGGTAATATAGTAATGGCTCCGATTAATAGAGCAACAATATCAGTAAATGATGTGATAACAATAGAGACACCGGCGTGTTTCAACATAAGGCCTATTTTTACTGGAAGGCTTTGCTTAGACTCTGATGACGACAGATTATGCCAACAAGCATTCATTACGAACATATCGTCGACACCTAGTCCCATTAGCAAGAAAGGCAAGGATGAATGAACGGGGCCAAATGATATACCAAGAACGGAGCACCAACTAATAGCTGTAATATATGCCATTCCTACACAAAGCAAACCCACACTTCCTAGTGTTAACTTTATCTCCAACCAATTTAAACGAGATAAACCAAATTGTACATATAAAAACATCAACAAAATACCTATAAATAGCTTATCTAAATCATAGAACATGGACTCTCCACTTACATCGGCGAAACTCCTTCCTGCTTCATAATATAATCTAACACCAGTCCATTTATGTGAGAGTGATTCAAGTAACTTCAAATATTGTATCTCCCACAAGGCTAAAGGTATAGTAACCCAGTCTTCAGTGCCAACTAAATTACCAACTTCGTTCAGATCAACTGCAGACATATTTACCTGAGTGTACCAAGTTAATAACATTGTATTAGCAGACACAATATTATCACTGTCATCCTTTTTAACTCCACCTAATAATTTTGTGTAATCAACTGGATGGCCAGTGACAGGATTAGTTTTTATCTTATTTATACTTGTTACAATATCTTCTTTTGTTGCTTTATTTAATTCATTAAGATCATTTTTCCATAAATCTAATATGTTATACTGAAGACAGACTTGTTGAAATTCTTCTAAAAAAGCACAGTAGAAATCATCTTCAACCCATAATGTTAGGTCAGAAAAATCACTTCCACTAAAATCTTTACTAGTTTTATTAATTTCTACAGATCTAGTATTCCTATTATTGGTATTGAAAAAATTTACAACGGGAACTTTATAACATAATTCGTTTAAAGAGAATTTCTCATCTCCATAAACCACTTGAATAGAGTTTATTTCACTTGTAACATTATATATAATCTTCAGAATATCTGGTTCCAGCACATTATCGGCTTCAATAATTATCCTTTGAAATCTAAAACCAGTGCCAAATTTTTCTATATACCAGTTTGTATCATGAGCAAAGTCTGATTCTGGTGGCACCCATAGATTCATAGGATTCTTTTCTATGTGAAATTTCAATAAACCAATACTGCTCAAGCATACAAAAATAAATGTTAATATAATAGTCCTTTTAGGGTGCCTCGCTACCTTTACACCAATACTGAAAAATATTCTTTCCACAAAGTGAACAGAAATTGATGACAAGGATTCCCATAATTGCTGCGGTGTCCTGATATACTTTTGCTTAGACATATCTATTTCTGAAAAAATACGTTCTGTAGATAGTCAACACATTAGGCACTGTATAAAAATATCACAAAAGTGTTTTTCACTCAAGTATTAATGTTATATAGGTATCACATAAGTCCATGCTACATAATTTACAACTGCGCTACTTTGCGTTTAACATAATTATGAGTTACTTTATGTAACATAAACCACAACATTCACAAATGAAAATAGACTGAGCACTAGTGATCACTACGAAAGTAGGCACGTAGCAAGTTAGCGATACCGGCTCGTGCAAGCGCGGCCGGCCACGCGCCTCTCGCTACTAATGCCTATAACATTCTGGGGCCTGAAGCTACGCTACGACTCGGAAGTTGAAATTATTCAATCTTTCATTTGATAATAGCGTAACCATGTACTTACCTTGTCTCAAACACTGGACGCGTTTATTGGGGCATATCGGCACGAACGCGACAGTCGGGATTTTTCATTTTTTACACTATGTTATAGGTAGGTACTTTTCAGTACTTTTAGCTAAAATAGTTTGGCTTTTATTAGGAACGATTTAATCCTACCAGTTTAATTATTAAATAAGTAGCTACTTCGTGCCCTTCGTGGTAATAAAAGGTGTAGATGGAGTGATGGTGGAGATATATGAGTGTTTGTTTTCTAAAGAAATCCCCTTCGGTTACATTATGCACAAGACAAGCAGAAATTCTTTACAATAGGGTTCACACATAAATTAATAGTAGCAAACTGTGGTAGCAACCTTAGTTTTGTTGCCTTTATTATTAATATTATTATGTCAGTACGTTATGTAGGTAGGTAGGTACCTTTAATGTCGCAAGCTTATTGCAGGGGTAATTTATGTAATGATTAGGGCTTATACATATATTGCTCGAGAATCGTGGCCTTTTAAAAATAAGCATATTCAAAGTGTAACAATATTGTCTATCATTTAAAAATTCGAAATAACGGTGCACTATCTCGTAACTTAAAAAAAAATAAAAATTAACAAAAAAATATGCTATTCGACAAATTATTGTAAATTACTCAGATTAGGTAGTAAACAAAAGGGTAAATTAATGCAAAAACATCCCGTATTACCCCTCTTCTTATACTAAATCGATAGATTTTGAGCTACATTCAATTTAAGGCTGTATGTCTATCAGTATAAGAATTATTGATGGATATCACTTTAAGGTGAAACGTTCGGTTGTAGTGCGATATTAAAATTTTATCACGTTTTTTGCTAATTGCAGCTCAGCCAGGTATTTGACAAGGCAGCTGACTTAAACAATATACAAACAAAACAAACAATATACCTTGGATGATTTGATATGTTGATGATTTCTTTTGTTATTTATCAGTAAACTAGCTGACCCGGCAGACGTTGTCCTGCCCTGAGAACAAAAATAAAACTGGGACCTACAAACCTATCCCTACCTACTCCTATCTACCTCTACCTGCCACTACCTACCCCTACCTACCTTACCTACCTACCCTACCTACCTACCCTACCTACCTACCCTACCTACCTACCCTACCTGCCTACCCTACCTACCTACCCTACCTACCTACCTACCCTACCTACCTACCCTACCTACCTACCCTACCTACCTACCCTACCTACCTACCCTACCTACCCCTACCTATCTACCTACCTCTACCTGCCACTACCTACCCCTACCTACCTTACCTACCTACCCTACCTACCCCTACCTATCCTATGTCCTTCTCCTGGCTCTAAACTACCTCCCTGCCAATTTTCAGCTAAATCGGTTCAGCCGTTCTTGAGTTATAAGTGGAGTAACTAACACGACTTTCTTTTATATATTATTATATAGATTACATTGACTCCCCTCCCCCCCGTACCCCAGTGACGCTTACATGGAGCCTACATCGCATGAGCGACAACCACGCGACTTTTTTCTAATACTTGCATTTTTAAACTCGTGATATCTTCCGAATGAAATGTCCGAATTGAATAATTCAAAAAGTTATAAAAAGGTATTAAAGCCGTCTTGAATATAAAGTAATTTATTTTGATGAGGATTAATACCAAGGTACAAATGAAGAGCCTTTTCAAGAGGCGGCATATATAAATTAATATTTTAGAATAAAAAACTGCTTACTGTGACATAACTATAATATTTAGACATATGCTGTCCCGACACTTTTTGTAGATAATGATGAGTTCTGCAAAGTCGTAGTAAATGATTTTGTTCTATCATCAATAGTTTTCGCAGCGCACGCGACGTAAGGAATTTTTCAGGTCATTTTTTTACACCTTATGTTACATTATTGGAGTTTTAGTAAGGATCCCTAATTTTTTTTAAAATATAATATAGCCTATGTTACTCGGGGATAATGTAGCTTTCCAAAGGTGAAAGAATTTTTGAAATCGGTCCAGTAGTTTCGGAGCCTATTCATTACAAACAAACAAACAAACAAATCTTTCCTCTTTATAATATTAGTATAGATATACTACCATTCTTGTCGCAAATAATATGTTGATAACTTACGACCTATAACTGAGCTGCAATTAGAAAAAAACGTGATAAAGTTTAATTTCGCGCTCCAACCGAACGTTTCACCTTAAGGACTAAAATTTATATCCAGATGGCTTCAACAACCTTACTGGACATATTTGAGAGTTAGACGAGATTTAGAGTATTCTGTGGTATTTCCTCTGTGATCGGGCAACACTTTTGGATTTGGTTCAGTCAGTCAGTCATGTGTCAAGTCATGTTTTTTTCAATATTAGCTCATTGATAGTAATGCCAAAACGGGAGGATTCCCCCCAAATTAGGGAGATTTTTATTATTGTTGTGGCAAAGTTGGGGACATTTTTGGAGGGACCAAACTGATTGTATTATAAGGAATATTTTAGATTCTAATTATCTTGATAATCTTTGAAAGTTAATACCTACTGTTTACGAAGGTTTCAAGGTAGGGACAATGAAATCCCATTTGGGGCCCAAATACGAAAGAAGGTCAATTAGCAACGGCACCACCACGTTTTATTCAGTTTGTCAATGTCAGTCAACCAACCAAGCGACTACCATTATACTAAAACCTAACATAAGCTGATTGACTATATCTTGAAAGTGCTTTAAACAAACAATTTAAAAAAAATATACTATAATTTTTTTTTGTAAGCGCTCTAAGTAATTTTGACAATTTTAGGGGTTATTGACATAAGCTTTAGGGGTAAGAATTTTTGGGAAACTTAGGTGAGGTAGGAGATTATAATAATTATTTTTGGGTAGGAGTTGGTTACCTTGTTGGTAACCCTTGTGGTGTGTGTGATTGGGTTAGATAGATTTATTAAAACGTAGTACCTATTAAATTCTCTTTGGATTTATATTGATTAATTCAATCAAAAGAATTGTAATGTAAATATTAAATCAAGCACTACTTCAAAAATTTGATTCATATTAATAAACTAAACACACGTTTAAAAATGTGGACAACTAAAACATTTTTAACCAAAACAAAAAGGGGGAATATATTAAAAGTAAGGTTATGTTTGTTTTTTGTTAAAACAATTTTCAATTATTTTCATGTGCATTTAACTGATAAATAAAAAATCTTTCAGATCGTTCGAGAGCACTACTTGCGTGATGATTTATTGTGTGGATCGGCGGCATGTAACACCTGCCCGCATAAAGATGACGAATTTGTTTTGGAAGCCGAACCTAAGTCAATTTGTGCCCTATTTGATTACCCTCATTACTTAGTACTTGACACGAATGTTATTCTCCATCAAATCGATGTGTTGGAAGAAGACGCTCTTACGAACGTCATCATACTACAAACAGTGTTGGAAGAAGTCAAACACCAGAACACTGCTGTATTTCAAAGACTTCTTGAAGTTATTGGCAATAAGAAACGGAATTTCTACTCTTTCGTCAATGAACATCATAAGTAAGTTTTAATTTCGTTACCTACATACAAGCATATAGCTGCAATCAAACGGGCAAATCATGCGCAAGACCTATAAACTTGTGTAAGTTATTTACAAAAAAAAATCAAGTTTTTTGTGGCAGTCTGTGGAATGGTAATTTTTAACCAATTTGCATCACAGTCACCATTCTATTTGTGAGCCAACAGGTTAAAGCTAATGATCTAATTATCTTCTAGAGACACATACATTGAACGGAACCCTGGAGAGAAACAAAATGATAGAAATGACAGAGCTATACGTAAGGCCTCAGTGTGGTACGAGACACACTTGAGCATTAATGGTGTTGCTGGAAAGTTTCCACGGATTATTCTCCTCACTGATGATGAGAACAATAGAAAAATTGCCCAAGAAGAAGGAATTGTCTGTTGCTCTGGTAAGACTGAGATTGTCTTTTTAAGATCATATAAAGAAACTTAATTTGTTAATACATTGACTATCAAACCAAATAACACACATTTCAAATGTTTATTATTACTATTACCTATATCACTTGAAGCAGTCTTTCCTGTCTTTTTTTTATGGGGATACTTGTCACATCCTCTACTCCAACTGTCAGAAATATTCCATTATTCAGTTTTTGTCTTACTACCCCATAATATAACTAGGTACTATAAGAATCAATCATTATATTTATATGATTTGTCAAGTATTAAATATCTGAACTTTACTTTCCAGTAAAAGATTACATAGAAAATGTCAATGGATTTGTGGGTCTGTCTGACAAGTTGTCAAAGAATGTAATACCAGAGACCTGCTCCAGAGATGCTTTATATCCTGCACATTTGACACCAGGACAAATACACACAGGGATCCGAAATGGAAAATTACATCAAGGAACCTTCCATGCTTCTCGTGATAACTTCTTGGAGGGCACTGTCTCTATTAATGGCTTTGAGAAACCGGTATGTTTTCTTACATTATGTTGGTTACAAATATTTTTGTTAAGTTATAATTTTAAACATAATACTTATCACATCAATAATAATACTTTACAAACTTGCCAAAGTCTACAACACATAAAATATCCTACATTCTGGTATTTCTGGTAGTCTGGACTTACGTATGATTGTAGGTCTAATCATTACCACTTGCATAAGATAGGAGCAACAGACAACCCCCTGTGCCGGGGCAGCATGTAGGAAGACGAAACTGTAGAGCATGTGTGCAATCACAGAAGATAGCTGAACCAATACGGGATTATGGGAGCCACAAACTGTGGAAACAGGTTCAAAGATGCTTTCGCCACCATGCATAACAGCAACACACTCTTGCTTTACCATTTTACTTACACCTTACTTTTAAACTTTCATTTTAGAACTTTTCCATTTTTACTTTTAACAGATTCTACTTCAAGGTCACATAGGCATAAATAGAGCGGTAGACGGTGATGCTGTCGCCATCGAGATCTTCCCAGAGGAAGAATGGCGTAGGCCTAGTGATATCGTTCTCGAAGACAAGGCCGATGATCCCGGTGACCTTCTAGAAGAAGAGGCGGTACTCCTCAATTCAGTGAAGGCAGTAACTAATAATGAAGAAGTTACACCTACTGGAAAAGTCGTTGGAATTATAAGGAGAAAATGGCGACAATATTGTGGTATTCTGCTGCCGAGTAAGCTTCCAGGTGAATACTTGTGTTTGTTATAATTTTAATTGTTATCGGACCAAATTCTGTTGTTTACACTATATTAATTATGTCTTTCTAACATTGTGTATAACATATACTTAAATAGTGTAAAATAATTTTATAATTTTATCTGTATGTGACGATGGCATAGACTAATTTGACAGCATTAAACATATTACATCTTTTTTCAATATTGTTTGTAAGAAAGAAAGGTTTATGTTTGTAAACAACAGAATCGGCACCACTGTCTCCATAAAAATATTAGTTTATTTCATTCGCAGCTGTTTGGGCGTGACTTCCCCTTATAAGAAGAATCATAAGCGAAATTACCGCGAAATCAGATATTTCGTGATTTCAGAGTTTTACCACAATATTCATATTAATGTTTTCTTTCGCCCCATAAAGCACTGCAAGTGAATCTTTATTAAAGGTATAAAATTCATCGTCCTAACTGACTCGCTGACTGATATATCGCGGGTGAAACCGGGGGCGGAAAGCTAGTTATAAATCAAAATAAATCCCTGTAAATGGAATATTTTTTATGAACGGCAGGTGCAACCCGGCACCTGTTCACTCCGGCGGAAAAGCGTATCCCGCGCGTGCGCATCGAGACGCGGCAGAGCGCGGCGCTCGCGGCGCAGCGGATCCTCGTCGCGTTGGACTCGTGGCCCCGGAACTCACGGTACCCGCTGGGACACTTTGTACGAGCGCTGGGTCCTATAGGTACGTTGGATAACTTTTAGGTGTATACATTGGTGTTTTCCCAAGTACAGCATGAAGTTCTTAAACAAGTTGCGAAAAGAAAGCGATAATGTCGATAGTTACGAATTGTAACTATCGACATTCATAACTTACAGTTATTACAATAGACTACCACCGGTTCGGAATGCATTTAATAGACATAACCAACAGGTCTAACACCATCACCATGAGGCATGGGACTTCATTAGTCCAGATATGCTAAAAAACCCATATAGCTCTGGATATATATTCTTCTGGATTAAGTTTATTAGAGTCGACTTAGGGATATGAAGGTACTCTTTCAACAATAGTATTTGACGTCGTAAACGTCAAGATACTGTCTATACCTTTATAATCACGATAATTAAGACTTCGATTATGTAACTTCAATCAAACTAGCGTTCAAAATCAAACCCTTTCATACAGGTGATAAGGACGCAGAAAACGAGGTGATTTTGTTAGAACATGATGTTCCTCATGCTCGGTTTAGTGAAGCGGTACTCGCTTGCCTACCACCCGATGACTGGACTATTCCTAAAGAGGTTTGTACGATTATACACGAACTTTTTAGAGAGAATATGGAATCTTATTAGATTGTTACTTGAAAGTCCCGAGATAACACTGAATATTAGCGTTTTGGTGGATGGTTTTGATATTGCAGTTATGCTTTTTTTGATAAACCTTATTCAGAATTTGATGGAAAATGGATGACGTTGCTTTTAATCACTTGGGCTATATTTTGTGGGAAACCTATTAATAGTACCTAGTTATAGGAACATACTCATGGCAAGTCATGGTCATTGGTACAGTACAATACACAGTACAGTACAATGTACAGTAGTCCTACACTATAATTCCTGACTTATAATAGGTATTGAGATGGAATATTTGAAACTTATAATGCTCGATTTGTCACTATGCGACCACCTACGAAATCGCGAAAATAGGTTGAAGATTTTCACAAAGATCAAACTTGTTTCATCAAAATATCCACTCTGTTTAAGCTATCATTTGTTTTTCTCAGGAAATACAAAAACGCGTTGACCTCCGCTCGATATGCATATGTTCAGTGGATCCACCTGGTTGTACCGATATCGATGATGCTTTACACGCACGGCCTCTGCCAGGCAACACTAGCGACGGGCTCAAGAAGTACGAAGTTGGTGTCCACATCGCTGACGTCACGTATTTCGTGAGGCCTAATACCCCGTTGGACAAGGAGGCCGCATCGAGGTCCACTACTGTGTATTTGGTTGACAGAAGAATTGATATGGTCCCAGGTATAATTATTTTAGTTAAAATTACTTTTTTACACTAAACTCACAAGTTACCTATATCTAGAAATTACCTTTTATATTTACCTGTGCAAAGAAGGCAGATGTTTAGTAAATAATAACTACTCAGCTTTATGTCATATGTGAATAACATAACGTTCAAAATTAACGGGATGGTCGAATTATATAATTTTATTTTTCAGAGCTACTCAGTTCCAATCTATGTTCCCTGCGTGGCGGTGAAGAGAGGCTGGCGTTCTCTTGTGTTTGGGAGATCGATGAGAATGCTAATGTTCTATCAACCAAATTTCACAAGAGTGTCATTAAAGTGAGTAATTATTTTAGCAAACGCGAAAAAAAAAACATAAATTTCCTCGAAAAGCCAATATTCAATAGCCCACAAAATACTAGCAAGGATTTTTTAGAACATTAAAGATCCAATAAAATTATCTGCTGAAACTATTTTCATGGTAGTTCGAGAACACATCGATTGATATATTTCTAAAGCGCATAATATGTGAATGTAAAAATTAAACATTCTGACGAATTTAGAATTTTCAATACCTATGTTGTCTTTGTACTACCACTACCACACAGATTGATGAGACATTTGAATGTTTTTTTTTTTATTTAACATAAAATGGTAATTAATGTACAGTCAGCAGCAGCAATGACATATGAGCAAGCGCAGCTGACAATAGACGACGCCTCGCGACAGGACGAAGTCGCGTCTTCTCTGCGTACATTAAATGCACTTGCCAAGAAACTGAAGCGGAAACGACTCGACAACGGAGCCTTGTTGCTCGCTTCGCCCGAAATACGGTTCCAGGTTTGTAGGGTTGGTCCTAAGGAAAGTCCCATAAAATGTATTTTTCAACACACTGTATATAAACAATTTGCAAACGTAATAAAAATTATAGTGCTGTGGTTGAAAGGAAATACTATATATCACCCGCGGTATCACGTCCCCTGGAGTGATTGTAGCCTAGGTCCTTCTCCATATCATAAGCTATCTGCGTGCCAAATTTTACCTCGATCGGTTCAGCGGTTGAAGCGTGAAGGCAACAAATGTCAAAATGTGACAATGTCTTGCATAATGCTTGGTCATCTCAAAAGAAGATGAAAGTAAATTAGATCGAAGTGCAGCGTAATTACATAACGATACGAAGACTTCCGATAAAAAACATAAATTATTTTTTTCCATCATATTAAAATGTTTAGGTGGATTCAGAAACCCATGACCCTATAGAAGTGCAAGCAAAAAAGATAGTGGACACAAACTCTATGGTAGAAGAGTTCATGTTGCTAGCCAATGTGAGCGTGGCGGAAAAACTCGCAGCGGAATTTCCGCAGTGTGCGCTGTTGCGGAGACATCCTGCGCCTCCGCCGGCCAACTTTGAGACATTCTTGAAGGCAGCTAAACAACAGGTATGCATTTAAACTAGTTAAAAGACGCGATACTAGGTTTAGAGTTTGGTTTAGAGTATTTCCGGACTATAATGTATGACACGATCATCCTCTTAGTCTGAGCTTTTTTTTTAATTGTGATGGAATAAAGCAAGACAATTTGATAATTACTACTTATTTGTTTAAATCTCGTATGCATATTTTATGCACATTTTTTTAAATTTTTATTATATTGTATCTGTGAAGTAAACAACCACAGCCATAAAATAACAACAGTACGGTCTCCGTGTTCTTGAAACTCGTACATTGTGCAGATTTGAAACCATATATTGAATTTGGCATGCTGAAACACCTACTACCAACCAACTACGAAATCGGCTATTTCGGCTAATCATTGTACAGTTTTTATCCAGGATTTGATGCACAGAGATTTGATCGGACTTCTAACTAATACCTAAGAAAATACTGAATCCAATCGATTTGCCAATTTCTTACATGAGAAATGCATTTTCGGTGTTTGTAGGAACAATATATATTTCGCCATGTCTTCGCGTACAAATGTTGATCACAGGGCCTACTCCGAAAAACGATACACGATAGACCGATCGTCGTTGTCAAATTATTAAACAATATAATTGAAGCAGTCTGACGAGACGCAAAGTGCAATTCTATTGGATTGGTTATTAATCTGACTACGATGATCGAACTATCGTGTATCGTTTTTCGGAGTAGAATCTCGGACATCTTAGTAACCAATTATATAATTAATAGGGCTTCGAAATAGATGTATCGACGAACAAATCATTCTCAAAATCCTTGGATGAAGCAGTAATACCGGGGCGACCATTCTTCAACACATTACTACGTATAATGGCAACAAGGTGTATGCAGCAAGCGGTTTACTTCTCAAGCGGTACTTGTTCACAGCCAGAGTTCTACCATTACGGCCTTGCTTGTCCTATTTACACGCATTTCACATCGCCTATTAGGAGGTAAGACGTGTTATTTTCTATAATTCTTAATTATGATTGTAATTCAAACTTTACATGCAAATCATCAACTTTCCTCGATTGTGAAAAAGAAATGTTGAAATATTTTCCTGATTACAGAAATAAGTCCCATACTAAAAGTTGTTCATGTTATTTTGATTGGTACTTTGAGCCATAGGTGAATATCGAATTACTCTGTGTCACTTTACTATAGATACGCAGACGTGATAGTCCATCGGCTGCTGGCTGCGTGCTGTGGCTGTGACGTCACCCACGCGAGTCTCCTCGACACGAAGCTAGCGGGCGCGCTCTGTGAGAACCTGAACTATCGACACCGGCAAGCCCAGTACGCCGGGAGAGCTTCTGTCGCATTGAATACACATGTCAGCATACTTTTATTTATATATTTATCTTTTTACTATGTTTGACCCACAATCTTACCGTGGTCAGTGATGATGTGGCCGTGGTAAGCACACGAAGTCTAGAAGGGAACTGAATTGAGAGCTGTAGGTATTTGGCGACAATTGTTTTATTGAGGGTGGTAGCTAACCAGGCAGGTACTACGAAGTACCTTACCAACGTGCTATGGTTTTTTCACGATATTTTCCTTCACCAGTAGGATACCAACCCGCGACCTACGTTTCTGCATTCGACGTCACCAACACTAAGCTATCATTGCCTTAACCTTAAACTTAAACTGCGATGGAAGTTAATGAATATAACTCACTAGCGTTCCCGAGATAAAAAGTAGCTTTCTATTAGTGGAAGATTTTTTTTAATCGGACCAGTAACTCCGGAGATTAGCGCGGTCGAACAAAAAAATCCTTCAGCTTTATTATTAGTAGGTATAGAGGGAATTCATTATAATGAATCCTCGGGTAAAGAATTACAGAAAAAGCAACCCTATCAGTTTTCAATATGATTATTCTGTGTTGATAAATTTTTCTATTTCTATAGGGACTTCATTTTTGTGCTTTGTAAGACTGTTACCTTTTTTCCCTTAAAGATTCTTTTCAAGAACCGGGTGGAGATAGAATCTGCGGTGGTGCTAGCTGTGAAGCGGAATGCACTCCAAGTGCTTATACCGAAGTATGGGCTGGAAGGACCACTCTATTTGCCTTCTGACATGTTCACGTATAATGAAGAGGTATGTGCCTTTGATACTTTTAAGGATGTAGGATATTCAAATGCAATTTTGGTTTTCTTAATTTTGTGTTTTTTTTTTTAATTTTGATAGTGGTGTTTGTTATATTGTATCGTGCCTGAGTATACTCGATATGAGCACTATGAGCAGCGGTGAGTTTAGGCGGAACTAAAATTATTTGAATCAAGAACTAAATTTCATTAAAATGTTTTTTTTTTATCATTATTAAATTTTAACAGGAACACAATCAAGTATGCGGTGACGTCACACTAAGGACTTTCGATGAGCTAACTGTCCGCCTCAGTCTCGATAGTACCAATCTTCAACATAGGAAACTCGTATTCCAACTTGTCGAGCCAAAAGTACCTGGTTTCAGCTATATACCAGAAGATCAAATGGAAGTTGAAGACAAAGTAAAAGTTGAAAACAAAACGGAAAAAGTAAAGTCCAATGATGAAAAAAAAAGAAAAGAAGCGATAGAGGGTAAGGGTAGCAAAAAGAAATCTAGAAAAAAATAGTTTATTTCATTTTTGAATAAATATTTTTATAAAGCTTATGTTATGTTTAATTTATACAAAACGCTTTTATTTAGTATAGATAGACTTAGTAACAGGCAGAATAAAAAAAATATAAATTAGTAGCTTTTTCTACTCGTATACAACTTTCATTCAACATCACAGTCTCTTTATTATCGTTAAAAAGGCATTAGCTGCCTTTAATATAATTAATTTTAATATTTCAATAACTAATCTCTTTCGCGTCAATTTTTTAAAATATTTCCTTAACTGTTATCCCGGGAATAACTCGAACCCCGCGGGAATTATGAAACGAGATCCGGGCTTTCAAAACCGCTTACACCCAACTTAAAGCTATATTCTCATCACTAGTGTTGCGTTATGCGCCGGCGCAACGGTGGGGGGCTGACGGCTGTCGATTCTGGAGGTTTTAATTTACTCATCGACTCTTCCCCAGTTACGACAGAGGTAGTCTCTTCTTGGCAGTCACTGGTCTCAGTTGTGATGATTCGTGGCACAGAGGGTAATTGCGCTTGGGCAGCGATCCTTGCGATTTCTTGATCTATTTTATTGACTAGTTGGTCTATGGCCGCTGGCCAGCGAGCCGCTGGGATGTTGTGTGCGGGCGAGAGACGTGCGTCCGTCATCACGGCTAGCCGAATTGTATCTGCGTACTGGATTACTGTTAGGGACATACCTGGGAATTAAAGTACTCTTTAATGTTGTTTGTTGAGAGTAGGTGCTAGACAAATTCGGATTTATAACGATTGCAGACAATCTTATATTTGCTTAAATTACATTTAGAACGATGTCGTCTGCAGAGCACACTTGTAGTATTACCTTCGTTCTACCTAAATAAACATAATTACCCACTGTTTGTAAAATAAGTATAGAAGAAATGAGAGAGCAAACTCTATGATAAAGCCTACATGACTTGTTAGCAATAGTTAGCATCGCAATCGGATATTCATCAACGACTTTAGTTACTAGAGGAGTTACTTCATAGGAAATATCGTAATTTAGATACATATACATACATACATTACAAAAACTTACTGACCAGCATAGAATAGAGTGACTTACTAATATTTGCTTGCGGCGGCCTCCAATACACAACGCAATCGACAGTCTGTCCCCACATGGTGGTCCGTTTTCTTGCATCAGGAGGCGCGTTGATCTCTGCGTATGAGACCGCATATCGTCTCGAAAGGACATTTAATGTCAGTCGAGCAAAGGGCGAAGGGACTGCCCTAGTTAGGGCTCCGCACCGGGCCTGGGCTGCCCATGCTCCGGCTAAGGCGCCCTGTCTGCTGCATGCCTCTTCCACTACTGCGGCGATACGGCGTGGTGTTGCACCTACAGGGAGGGACAGGCAAATCATACCTGAAAAATATAAGAAGCACATCAAATCTCCTATCCTTTTTCAATATTGTTTGTAAGAAAGAGAGGTGACGTGACTAATATTAGATTAGTTCGTAAACAACAAAATCGGCACCAATGTTTCTTTAACGAATGCTACCATAAAGTTAGTTTTGTTTCAAAAAGCTTTCTGCTATAATAAATTATGCTTGTTGCTTCTTTCCGCTACTTTAAAACTCAAGATTGAACAAGTACCTCCTGTCTGCGATTTCTTAAGCTCCTTCCCATGTCCTTCAGCAAAAGTAAACAAGAAATCTTCTGAAGCAGCCCGCGCAGTCGTCAGTACAGCTTCTGGTGGTTGAGTGTGTGACTGCTCGAAGAAGGCTCGTAATGCTTCAGTGGCTGCAAACAACGCGATGTCGCTAGAGGAGACACCAAGAGCTCGTGCTGCGCGCTCTACACCTGCACGAGGTACAGCTCGAGACCAGGATCCTACCTGGAAACCAGTTCCATTGTATGTTTTAGACATTGCTTTCGCAAAATATGTCCGTTTCTACTATATTTAAGTTTACCTGCTCCCGTAGCATGGCAAGCGTAGACTAGAGGAGACTCGAATCTTCGGTCAATTAAATCACATAAATATGACGTGATGAAATGAATCCGCGATTATTACTGTTCGAAAACTCGAGTCTTCTCTAGTTAACGCTTGCCATGCTACGGGGCCTGTTTAGCATAGTCACCTTGCAATATTTATTTAGTTGTTGATATGCTTACATTACGGCTTACTACTTTCATATATTTGTAAATATACATATGTTACCTTTCTTCCACATAGAGACACAGATTGCAACAAATGTCGATACCCATCATCAGCTGCTACCGCATCTATCCACAACTGCGCAGGAGCTCGATATATCTCTAAGATTCCACGCCCAGCTTCTATAGTTGCCCGTACGCATAATTGAGCTAAATCTGCATATTGCCACGTCAAAGTATTTGATTGTCTCACATGTCCTGTATTCTTTAGCTCATATAATGCTATCAACTCGTCGCGTATTCGGAGAGGCAATTTAATTATGGTACGGGTAGATGTGAGGGCTGCTTCGAACGCTCGTCTCGGCCATTTCCGAGGATCTACTGTTATTAATGGCGATATAATTATCTGTAAATAAATCATTTGGAATAATAAGTACAAACAAAATTAATACAATTGGTATCTAGGTTCCAAACAGGGCTACCATTACCTTTGGCACTGTTAAATTTCTTCTCTTACATTCACGTTGTACAGCTCCTAAAAGGGTTGTAGCAGTGATAGGCGCTTGCGATCTGCCATTCGACCTTCTTTTAGTCAGTTCTCTCAATGCGCTGACGCCAGATATCAAAACTAGCCCCGCTACATGGAATGCACCAGGTAATGTCTTTAACGCCCGAGGACTTTCTACAGGATCGTATTCAGAAACGAATTCGTTCCAGGCATTTGACATATTCTCGTTTAATTTCCCCCATAATTCCGGTATAGCTGATGGCGTAGGAAACAGTTTTGTTAAAGGGCTTTGTTGTGTATATTCTGTATGCGTTGCGATTCTGTCCGAAGGATGTAGCTGTTCTACTAAAAGTAGGTCGCCAATGTTGATCGATTTCTTCCCAGTGAGTAGTAAATGATGTACACGTACTAAGATATAGTATTTCGGCTCTATAGAGTTGCACGGTACTATTATGTACTGCCAAGGAGGTCGATCACTTGGAAAATATTTTGAAACTATCTCGCTCACATATTCCTGGAAGTAAGAGATTTTTATTTTCGGGTGACATCAGTATCTTAATTTCACATACCTTAGGGGGAGATATTTCAGAGGTAAAATATACTAGTTTGCACAAGTCAATATAATATCAAGACATTCTATAAAATAACAAAAAGCCAACGGCACGTGGTGTTCCCAGGCGGAAGTACTGACCACGCCCGACGTTGCTTAACTTCGGTGATCGGACGAGAACCGGTGTTTTCAACGTGGTATGGGCGTTGGCAACTGTAATCCTCAATTTTGCCTACAAACTACATGTAGTGACGTCAGTATTTCAATAAAAAAAAAATCCTCAGACTGGTCTGACTCTTCCAGTTCAATAAAAACATGTGGGCAATGTTTTTATTGAACCATTTACAAAAAGAAAGGATAGGTATACCGTATACAATATTAACCTGAATATTTGTTTCTGTGACTGGCCGACCGCGGTGCATAGCGGTCGCTACAATAAAGTGGTTTTCAGTTTGGAATGACACGTTTGCGTCCCATGCATAGTTACCCCAGCAGGAAACAAGTAACTGCCGTAATCTTGGAAACATGAGGTCTCCATTATTATCATGTTTGTCAATGACGTGCTGATTTAGCTGCTGCTTTATTTGCTCTGCGTCCATAGTTCCTGTAAATATTATTATTAAATGTATTCTAAATACTAGCCAAGATATTAAAAAATCTTATGTATGGATATTGTTATAATAGTGCAATGGTATTTGCAATAATAGTGTTTCTAACGTTTCTAACAAATCAAGGCTATATCCCGAATCCCGATGATATCCCGAGGTTATAATTTTGTTATTACAAATTCGTCAAGGGTTGTAGAGTATTATTGGATAAGCTTTGTATCAACAAACTTACCATTAACAGAAAGCAGTACATTGATGATGCCCTGATTTCTGTGCGTGTCGAGAAGTGACCGGACTGTATCTGTTTTGATAAACTCCAGGCCTGGATATCTGCTTGACAACAGTTTCAGCCATAGATGTTTACTTATTCGTACCACTGGAATTAAACATAAAATTAATTAAACATTTACTGATACTAATAGCTACAAGGCTTGGGCCTGTTGACCCATTTTGTAGGTACAGACGTATTTATCATGTCATTCATGAATCACTGATAGATGGATTTAAATCCTTACCGACATATGAGACTGCTAGTGCTGGCAGCGCTGAAATAGCTATCCAGAAAGCGCAGCAAGTGTAGATCTCATTTTTGAGCCGTGAGTGCATACTTTTATGCTGTAATTTACCTGTAGCCATTGTACCTGTAACAGAACAGAACATTTGAGGGAGGAGTAGGTAGCTCATAATGGTATATAGTATGTAGGAGCTATTCATCTGAGGTAACCCAAATAATTCCCTGATACACTTTTGTACGCAATTGTACACCTGAGTATCGAATAGTCTAGGAGTGAACAATTTTTAAGGCTTTTCACATAATTCCAATCGAGAGATATAATACAAAAAAACACAAATGTAGTGTATGATTAATTGATTATTTGTTGTTTCTATATTTATAGACATTAAATCATTAAAACTTGCTTTTTCAATGAAATAATAGAAAAATATTTAACTAGTCTAACTTTTGTATAGAAAAAGCTACATAGCTCTTGGAATACTCCATACAAAAAACAAATGTGTTATAACTTTTGAACTAGGGCGCGACAAATCTGGGATTCGGGGACAAAATTTGACAAATAAGGGACAAATTCTGGAAGCAAACAGATCTTCGCTAGGTGCTCTAGTTCTTGAGATATGAACCCCTTATAACTTTTAAATCTGGGCGCGACAACTCTGATGGCTGCATCAACCTTACCGGACTAAATATACCGCCATATTATCCGGCAAATACAGTCTAATAAACATATTTAATAGACGAGTAGGTAACATTACGTATTATCACAGTAAGACATTGCACCCACTGCATTGTTCCGATCGACTGACCTCAATTCGTTGTAATGAAACAACTAGTTTTACAAATTGGTTGGAATAGTATAATAGGTATTTGCAATTTACTACGGACTATTGTAAAACAATTCGGATGTCTACCATTTGCAAAGAAAAAGATAGTAGATAAGTACCTACAAATAAAATAAGTTTGAAGGCGTAAGACTAAATCTAACATATATGACCTACTTTACATAAAAAACCTTAGATACTACATTCCATATTGTTATGATATTGTAATTAAACAAGGTCATCAAAATATTTGAAAGAGATAAAACTACAAAAGACAAAATTATGAGCTATCTTGCTGTGAATAATAAATATACGAACAGTAGAAAATTAGATGGTAACATTTCTATATACCTACAGTACTTTTTTGGGCGAGATAGGCTCCCCCTTATCTGACACTTCTTTTTGGAAAAGTGGTATTTTCAAGCGTAGAGATTAGTTTTACCATGGTGTTGGTGACCCAGTATTTTTCTAAATATTATTATAAGCTATTCAAAATGCTTATCGTAATGACTGATACACAAACACTAGACGCAAATATCGTAGTACGTAAGTACACATATAAGTAGGTACTTACTCATTTAATATGAAAACAAATGTTTTTGATCTCACGTGGTAAAATGACCAGACGGGTCGGCCAGCGTGCAGCGTCGTGAATACTGATGTTGCAACTTTAACTTTCACTGTCATCTCAATGCTGGTGAAAGGTTTCATTCATAGGTTCTACCTGTTGGACTAGGATTAGTCCGGGACTTTTCTCGGCTTTTATATGTTGATATTTAGGTAAATGCAGTTGTTTTGTTCATACCAAGGAATCAATCGATTTGGTACATTTTTATTTATTTCAATCTTGGACATTCTACTACACTTGTTACTTTATAATAATTATCTTCAAATGTAAAGCTGCTCTTACACTACTTTTTGAAAAACGTATCGGTTATTTTTCAATATGGATTTTTTCATACTTGTGTCTTATTTCATAGATATCCACCATGATTTTCGGTAAATGTCGAATGTGATATGAAATCAAAACGGGTTTCTTCCTAGGTTGATTACTTAATTTCTAATAATAGAAACAATTTCTATTATTTAAATCAAAGAATAGTAAGTTAATTGTAATCATTATTAGACATTACACGAAGCCAAATGACCGATTACATATAAACAATGACCGATTGCTAAATCTATTGAACTAGATCCTAAATATCTTTATTCAAGCGTTTGATAAGTAATCGTAAATAGGTATATTATAGGTATGTGGTCCAGGATTCAAATTCGATTGTCTTAACACGTCCCGAGAACACGACTCAAAAATATAGGTACGGTCAGATACAAACGTAGCTGAACAGATACAAATTTTCAAAACACCTGTAGGTACACACAATAAAACTATCCATTATGTAGACATTTATAGTATACAGACTTATATTTACAAAATACTTGTTTACTTTATCATACGGGAAGGGGAAGACCGAAAAAGAGATGGATGGATTGTGTGAAGGATGTAATAAGAAAGGAGTGAATGCTGATGTGATGGATAGAAGGGCTGAATGGAAGAAGAGTCCTACCTACATATTTTGCAGACCCCTTAGGTATGATTGGGAACAGGGCAGCGAGATGATAATGATGACTAGTTTACTTTAAAGTATTTTGTAAATTTTGATATGTTCAGCTTCTTATGTTGCTGACTGTTTTGAAATTCAATAATAGTACCTATTTATCTTCGGGCCCTTAGCGGTGTTGATCATGTATTTTTACTTTTTATCTAGGGTCAATTATTAGAAATATATATAGGTATCTATAGCCAAAATGTTCGTCAGGGTAGGTAGAATCATTAGACAGCTGCCACAGAGAGAAACAATATATTATCAAACACGTCAGTACTCTTGTTTTGTTTTGATATTATCTTCTATTATTTATCTCAATTTCAAAACGCATACTTATAATAATAGGTATGTGGTATGCACTATGTTGATAGAAACCACGAAAGGACAATAGGTCGGCACTAGTTACGTACGTATTAAGTGACGTTCTTTACTAATATTATAGAGCTTGTATATTTTAACGCGTCAATCTCAGGAACTACCGGTCTGATTTGGAAAAACCTTTTTGCGTTAGATAGCCTGTTTATTAGGGAAAGTTATAGGCTAATAATATCACGCTAGCGCGGGTGAAATAGCAGGACTCAGCTAGTTAATATTTATCATGAAGGCGGACGTCCACGTCCACTCGTCTTGACTCCCAGACCCCAGTCTATCTGCTATGACCCTATTGCACGAGATAATGTCACTATCGGCTGTCTCACCCTTTTGTAATACGTAACATGCTCCATTATTTGTATGTAACCGTTATCAGAATAAAAATAAACATAACTTAAAATTTTGTTTATTCATTTTACGAGTTAATATATTTAACAGTAATAGGTTTGTCAGTATGTTAATTTTACGTTAGAGAAAGAGAACAGAGAGGTACACGAATTATTGGAACACGTTCACAAAATATTTACATTAAAAAAAGTAATCGTTTCGATCCCTATTTATTATGCTAATATATAAGAACTTACCTAATTTTTAAAGAATCCAATCACAAAATATACCCTAAATACCTAATGCGTCTAAACTTATCGTTTTCAAATTCGATATTCAAACTTTCGAACTAGTGCGGTAAACAAAGTGCGGGCCGGTACGCGGGTAGTGTGGCGCATGCGCGGAACGGTCGACTACTAATGAAGTTGACCGATTTGCTTGCTTGACGCCAATCGTTGAGTTGACACTGATTTGCGCGCTTATCGAACTATCGTCCAAGGTTCAAAACTGAACACTGAATGTCCACGGTAGGTAATCATTGTAATTTAGAAAATATCAGTTAAGTACCTACTAATTTAATAAATATAATGTTTATTTACAAATAGGTATAATACCTACTATCATGGGGAAATTGATTTGTCCAAAACTTATTACGTGTAAGATAAAGAAAGAAAGAAAATTATTTATTTGTAACACTAAACAAAATCTACAAAACAAAAATAGCAACTACTTAAATTAAAACATTAATAATATTAGAAGTTTAAAAAGGTTACAAAACGGCCCCAACTCAGCATAATGCAGATTAAAACCAGCGCTGATTTTCGTTGGATAGTATATTGTTCTGCCAATAAGCTGTAGGTATATATTAATTTAGTAAATAAATATAAACAACATTTTCCTGACTGATTGGAACACTTTTTAAATGCACTCGCTCGACGTCTAATATCCTGGGACATTCTTCACACACGGCCATCTGATCTTAGTTTGCTAAGCTGCAGAGAGCATTCTTTAGAATTTCCTTTCGATTCATTTTTCGTTAAAAAAGCGAAATTATATAATTATTGTCTCTTTATAAATTATTAGCTGTTCCCGGGATAAAAAGTAGCCTATAATCTTCGCGCAAAAAGTAGCTTCCTATTACTCTACTTTTTTATTTATTTAATGGGTTCTGTTGCTTTTGCTATCGTGTGGATAGCTTACGCGTAGCTACTTTTCGTATGGTCGTGCATGTATTTAATCCAAATTGCTATAGGTATCATCATTGAACTTTAAAGAATAAAAACAACAAATCAAAATTAAAATTATTTATTGAAACAACTTCAATGTTTAAATTAAATATAGTATTCACTAAAGCTAGTGGGCTTAGACTTAAATAACTAACGAAGGAAAGCAATATATTGGATTGATATAAGTAGCCATAAGTACAATGATTCATTTTAATCAAGACTCCGTTACAGTTACAATAGTTATTAATACTAGGTATCGATATAGGATAGGTACTTAATATTTAGGCTCTGCAGAAGATTTAAATTTTACTATGTTCCGTTAACATTAAATTACATTAACATCGATTTAACAAATGCTTTAAAATTACATCTGGGATGTTTAAAAATGCCTTATTTGAAGCGAGATATTTTGTACCTATATGATACCTACAACGACTGTTCCTAAACAACTTGTACATAATTGCAAATGAATAATCAAAATCTCAGATAAGTTAATTAAGATATACAATACATATAATAGTACTTATTTAAGGGATAATCAATAGGGAAGATATAATGTAAAAATTAAATACAGTTCTTACAGCCACTCTTATCACATATTACAGCTTTAGCTCCTAGTTTGTCTACCATAGAAAATCTAAGATTTTATCGACTGTATACAAATTTGTAAATTAAATCTACAAAATGAGTTCCTGTTCAGGTTCCACTAACTGTATTGTACGGGAGGTCAAGATTTTAACATTGAAAAATAAAATGCATTTAAGCAATCGATTTCGAAACGAAACAAAACGTTACATTTCTTGTCAGACAAAACGAAGACTAATCAAGTAAATATACAACGATCGAAGGATTACATCGAATTATAATTTGGCATCTGACAATTAAACATAGCTTAATTCATAGCCTCACGATATGAGTGGAAACAATATAAATGCGAACAAGCGTTGCTCTAGCTAGCGTATCGCTTTGAATCGTGACAGCATCGTACGATGGCACAGATTCCCAGACATTACCACTGGCTCCGCTGACAGACTCCGGAACAATACAAATATTGAAAAGCTCCTCTATTCTATGATGCAAGTAGCATTATGTGACTGTCCGAAGTCTGTCTAGCGGCAACATTCAAAAGTATCACAATTGCAACTGGACTGGATAAATGTGCATCAGATAGCGCTCGCTTTGACGTGTTTAGTGGAAATGAATTTTTGTTCTATTGATCTCCGGGGGATGCCGCTCACTTTCTTTGGCGAAATGTTGCAGTTAATAGAGGAGGGCAGGGATTTGTATCCTCCGTCCGAACTGTAGTCTGTATCCGTAGACTGTCCGTTCAGACTCGGACTGTGCCTATTGCCATTAACGCTCTCCTTGCTACTGATTCTGCCGTTGTACAGATCTCCATATGAAGTGTGGTGTTTTATCAGCGGCGTCTCCTCTATAACGACGTTCTTCGCGAGCGCTGTTTCTGTGGTGGAATATACTTGATTATGGAAATTTTCAATGGAACGAGATCTAGTTGAGTATAGTGTTCTTCTGTCGGTTTTCTCACCGACAGACGAATCTCTCTTGATGTAGCGTCTGTTGGTGTCGGTGTTGTTTGCTAACGCTTGTAGGTATTTGGAGCCGACGCGGCTGGTCGTCTTGAGTAGCACGGCGTCTGTCCGCTTGTCTGTCTGTCCGTTCTCGTCTCCGTTAGAGAGTCCGTTCACTTTCCTCGCACCGCACTGACATTTGATAACGGTCCCGTTGGTAACAGGCCTCTTAGTCTTTTGTGCTTCACTGTAAGACGGCAGCTTCCTTGTGCTCGTTTGTTCATTCCAACTGTCGAAATACAAGATATTGATTACTATTTGAAATTATTACAATAAGTCGCTCCAGAGAATATTTTTAAGTAGGTACGGTACCGGTGTATTAAATATGGGTACATCTTGAAAAATAATTATGGGTGTTGGTCAATAGGTCTGATTTTTTTTTTATTGAAGGTACATTAGGTATTGTTCCATTTCCTGACATAGTCTCTTTGCTTATTACGTGCATGTGCGTGTGTTCCTAAGGTTTTGTTAACATCAAATTTCTCACCTTTACGTTCTGAAGTGGCAGCGTGTAACACAGAGGCAAGTTTCATAAACAAAGCAATTTACAGTTTATTTAGTATCACTTCAAGTCAATAAACCATAGTATAATGCAAACCTAACATCAAACCACGTCACGAAACGTCTACCTAATGAAAATTAACAATCAAGCCAATTTATTGATCGCGAAAACAATGCGTGCAAATGGTGCAGTGTTATGTTCAAATCATACTCATTTACTCATGCCTTAGGCTCGTTAAACTAATATAGAAATAGCACCAGTTTTAGGACTGTATTTCACAATTATTTAAAAGGCCCTAAATACACATTTTCAAGTTTAATATAATTAAACCAATAATACCTATAGGCACATTAAAATACATGACATTTATAAAAGGTTTGCTCATAATTTACAAATCACTTGATGGTTCTGTAGCAGTATTCGTCGATATCTCTATCCGAGACAAGGAAAACGTCCCCACTTGAATTCTGATACAAGAGATGCAGTAAGCACAAAAAATTAATAGAACACAAGAGGCAAACAGCGAGCAAGCAGTCGAGCCACGCTACCTGATCCGACGGACGAACCCTCGCTCCACCCAAGTGGAAACTGCCGCGTCCCAAATCCAATATTTTATTCCAATTTTAATAAAATTCCGATGGAATATAAAGCAGCATGTGAGGAATTAAAACAAAATGAAATCTCTGAAAGGTTCCATGAGATGATAAGTTGAAATGACGTAATGATAACTAAATCGTAACTAAATGATGCAGATATTTACGGTGATAGGAAATATAAATCAAATGAGAATGCCAGTGAAGTAGGGGGAAACACTGAGAGTAATTCTGCACATGGACGTTGGCGCGAAAGTCATCTTCTTATTCATATAATCTTTAAATACAATGATCCATTTACAAGATGTCAAGTTTGATACTATACATTGACTTCTCGATACAGTGTTTTGTATAAGTGAATTGCAGTGTTTCTTGCATTGTGATAAGTAATATGAGGGAATAATGGGAGTTATATACAAAACAGTAATAGATGAGTGTAATGATCGTATAATGGATTTTAGCGACGCCAAGATTGACCTAAAACAATTAATAAATAATATTGAATGGAAAAAATATACTTTAATGATAATATTAATAAAATAAGGTAGGTACACTTGCAGTTTAGCTGGGATTATGTTGAAAAAATAGGTAGATAGATATAGTAAATAAAAGGTTCAAGCTTTTATTGGTGATATAATGTGATGGAATGTATGTAGTCTGTTATTGTAGTGTTTATAATTTATAATTGGTACAAGAGTTATAAAAAAAAATATGTAGAATGCGGTTACCTCACTAGACCGGAATTTTCAGAACTCGTCAGCGCCGTGCTCATCGGCGGCCGTAACTGTAACACAAACAATATTATTGAGCAAAAATCACATATATTGATATTTAAATCAAGTTGCATCAATGCAACTACTTGCAACTTCGATCCGATCTCTCATGGTCATATTTTGAGAGATTTACGCTCTTTTACGCGCTAGTACGTTTTAGTTAAAGTTATAGTCAAAGTTAACTTAACTATTACCATGCTTTGACCGTAGTGTCACTTTGACGATGACCGATCTCCCTCGGTCGGTTATGGTTACGGTTAAATTTTAGTTAAAGCGACACGAGCAACCCAGTTTGCTTTCTTTCGGCGGTTAAAGTTAACTATAACCGTAACCTAACAATAACCTTACTACTGCACTATATACAACCGACCCTTAGAAAAATAGCTAAATGGGAAGACGTAGAAAAGGAAGGTCAAAACAATGAAATTGAGGTGGACAGGCCATATGCTAAGAGGGACAAAAAAGTGGATGGATTGGATGAGATGTGACGAGGTAAGTGAGACATACCCGGTCGGTTTGCGTGGCGACGTTGCAAGTGTCGTCGAGGCGCGGCTCGTGCGTCTCTGCCATACGCAGCATCTGCTGCTGCAGCACGCGCACCAGCCGGTCCCGCTCTTCTAACTGGCTCTGCAAATTTTTTTTTTCATTACATTGGTATCTCTCTCTCTGTGTGCGTTAGATATTTTACAGTGGGTCTTACAAGTCGTGTAATTAAAAATAAAATAAAACAAGACTGCTGCGGTACGAAAAAAGTTTGGATTGTGTTTTTATCATTTCTCATTCCTAAGATCCGTCCAGTGATTTTGATCGATCATTCATTGCATGAGTAAGTCAGTCAGCCAGTCAGTTTCTTCTCTTATGTTATATACAAACAAATTTGCTTCACTTGAAAATCTGACGTTAAGATCCTAGGATACGTAAAGACAAAACATATTCATTCATATTCATTGAAAGTAAATTACGTTTGTAATACATAATTAAGTATATTTATTCTATTCATATTATAATGAGAATATTTGTGCATATGGTTGTTAGTTTCACTTTATTTTATGGTATGTAACCCACTGCAATGTAGACAGTTCATAAATAAAAATTACACATTCCTAATAGGTAGAAAACCTAAGTTTATCTCTCTCAAGTAAGTAATTATGTAAGTAATTATGGTTCACTTAGGTAACTGAGGAATGTTTTTAGTAACAGGTTGTTGGCTTTTAAATGGATATCGTTAGAGACTTCCAGGAAATAATGATGTAGTTCTTTAACAACTTCAAGGATTTCTATTTTGGCTATGGTAAATCTGTGGTGATATCACGACACTACTACATTTACATATTTAAATTTTAATTACTCATATCCTATTTGTTATAGCTCTCGCGGATCTTATGAATCCTTCCCTTTACGTGTCACTCAACGAAATTTTCTTAATTTTCAATCTTTTACAGGTAGACGAACATCTACCTACTTGGACTTGACGACAGATTTTCAGGGAGGAAGTGATAGTGGTGTCCTCACTATGTTTTTTCATTACCAAAAGCTCTAAGTCATAGAAAAGGATTCGAAAGGTTATGACTAGAGGCGAGGTGTGTTGGTATTGGTTATGTATTGTGTATTAGTGACCTGCAGGTAGAGTATCTGCCGACGCATCTCAGCGCAGGCGTCGGGGTGCAGCTGCAGCGGCGAGGCGGGGGGGCGGCGCCCGTTGCCGCGCGCGGGACTCTCCGCGCACGCCGCCAGCAACGGGTCGAGAGTTTCGCTCTGTACCAACCAACCAACTCGCACTATAAGTACTCTACATGAGGTCTGATAGCCATCTTAAACAATTTTCTTGTAGTTATATTGCAAATTGCATACACAAGAAAAGTTTTAATACAAAAATCACAAATTATGACTGGCTACGCGAAATCCCTATTATTTTAAGATTGTGCTTGGTATTTGGTGATTCTATGTTAATGATCAGTATGAAGTATCTAATACTATAACAGAATCAAATATTATTGATGAGGTGTTTGGCCTGATGATCTGGTATGGCTAGGCCAGGGTTTCTCAAAGGAGTACACTTCTCCTTCTAGAGGTACCTAAGTAAATGGTCGAAGAGGATGGGTACGAAGCAAGACAAAAGATGTGGCGTTTGAATTTCACCAAAAAAAAATATGCTTCGATACAAATAAGGGCATCCGTCATTTAAATGAAACAATTATTTTAGTCTGTATTAAAATGAAAAGCTTATTTTACTAAAGCTAGTTTTCTTATTATTTTTAAGAGGTGTACAGAAGGTTCTGGGGGAACTTGAAAAGGATTCGTAGGGATAAGCTTGAGAACCCCTGGCCTTTGATCCAATTTTTCTGATCTAATGGAATGAAAGCTCATAAACCTCTTGAAACCTTAAGAGGTAAAGCCTTGAGATGTTAGATAGAAATAAGATGTAAAAAAGGACTGCAAACAATCGATTATTACAGATATGGTTCTTCTAAGAGCAAAGTGCTAAACGCAGCTAATTTCCTAACTTAGCATGTGATTGTCATAGTTTTATGGACCTTTCAGTGTATGTCACAGAAGCTCGTTATTGAATGATTGAAGAATAAATATAATTTGCATATTTAAGTAGGTACCTAATTGTACAATATATTGTAATGATCGTGATTTTAATAGACCTTGTTATACACGGCAAACAAAGAAGTCGAAGATGTTTACTCTCTACAGTTAAAGTGCAAAAGGCGAAAGGCGTATAGGTAATAAGTGCTGTAATAAATATAAATAAAAAACAGTAACAGATTATAAACATAAAGTAGCAATATAAGCTAACTTAGACGAAGTTACTGTTTTATCAATATATTTACTAAGTGTGTGCTGTTAGGTAAATATGCAATGCAATATGTAGTGCAAAATTGCGTAGGCGATACTTACACTCATCGAATGATGCTCCTCCCCGGGCTGGGTGCGGCAAACAAGGCGATGCAACCAAATAAACATACACGTTACAACACGCCAAACAAAACAAATATGTAAATGTGCCAAATAATAAGCAACTAAACACTGTTAATGTGTCAGTTTCACAAAACATTCAATCTACTATATTAATTAGAAAATCTATAAGAAGTTATAAAATTATTAATAAAACAACATGAAAGATGATACGATAAAAGTCTATTTAGTAAAAAATAACTGGATATTAATGTGAGAAATTTAGAAAAGTGAAGTCTATTTCCATAATACGTAGCTTTTAATATTCTTTGAAACAATATAAGTAACCTACGTATGAGCCTTGATGCAAATCTTATCTTTTATAACTGTGGATTGGCATGAGAATAAAAACCATGTGACTAATTATATGCTTTTACAATAGAGAAAAGTTGAATTCAACCATAAACAAAGGGGAAGTAACAAGTGAGCATTACCGTATCAAAGGTTTCTTTCACTGCTCATTATATCTATCTGCACACATTCAATATTCCAATCGTTCATGCTACTTCGTTATGCACAGCTAACAAAACGATTAATTATGCGGAAAATGTAAATAAGTAGTTATACATTATAGTTATGTACAAATGCAAATAGGGAAATAGAACGACATACATTTGATACGTTTCTATCATTCTGAGGCTATGTCAAAACAGATGGACAGCTTCACGCAGAAGGTATATTTGAATAATATAAAAATGTTAAAAGTTTTATAATAATATGTGTTGATTAAGTGACAATCTGTCCATCTATTTCAATGATAAAGTTGAGTAATTTCACAAATTTCAATTAGTTATCTTGAATCATTACAATAATAGAAATATTGTCCAAAACTAAACGCGAAAAGCGTTTCAAGAGATATTATCGAAAAGGATTAAAATCAGTGGACAACAAAATTAACGAGTTGTAAAGTGGCACCTAACATCAATGTGGTGATTCCAAAACTGTTACATTTATTTAATGATATGGGCAAATCGTTTGCATGTTCAAAGGCAATGAAAATTTACATACTAATCCTTATGCACACAACGGATCTGATTGAAACAGATATTGTGCAAACATTCGTGTATATACCTACGTTCTCATTCACGAGATTTAAATGATAAGGTTGTGTTACAAAACAAGATGCATCTTGAGAATTGTGAAATTGTTCTAAAACTACCAAGTATCTGATATTAGTGCTACGAATCGTGCAAGGCAAGGCAATAAATATAAAAAAAACTTATATAAATTTATAACTAAAGAAACATTCAGAAATTTATAATAAACATCAATAGGTTCAACAATTAACGGAATATCCATATTTTTAACACTAGACTCCAATCACGAGAAGCATTGTTATAGTAAAGCTTGATTCAGTAAAGAAAATACCATCTGTCAAGCGAGTTAAATCTTCAAATCTGCTGTAGGAAATGCAGTTGACTTGTAGTTCGTAGCACTATTTGGAATTTTTAATTACGAATACAAAACGAGTAGGTACCTAAATGATCAGGTATAGTTAACTGACCTCCTGTAAGACCCGCTTGAGCTGCAACAGTAGGGTCTTGATATCGACCACGTCCTGTAGCAGCGAAGCTGGCGCGGGTGCAGGTGATACGCTCCCATCGCTGATTCCGGCGTCGGACGGCGTCTGCGTTCGAGATCGTTGCAGCAACCGCGCCGTACGCACTGGCAAACTGGCCCTACGAAAAGTGTTGCATATAAATAAAAATAATGCCTATAACCAATAATTATAGGCATATAATTATATATAGTATACAATTATATACTATATCGGTATAATTATATACTATAGATAATTGAGATAAAAAATTTGTTCAAAAAATTACTTGCTTGATTACAGTTGAGAATTTGTAATTTATTTCTACGCTAATGCGTTTTCATTAGGACAATGGATCGTAAACGTAAGATTTGCCAATCAAGTAGAATATTTTAGGAAGCTAAGTATAATAATCTTCGCTCGCTTAGATAAGTACCTAAAGTTGTAACGTTTTTTGTTTTCAGATATGATTAGATATTACGTGAGGTATTATCAATAAGAAGTAAAGGATGCAAACGTGTATCCGATCTTTATGTCAAATCTTTTTCACTTTATTTTCCCGCTGACATTATAAACGGCTTAATTTCAGGTCAAATCGTATACCCCGTGGATAATAACATCATAATGGATTGTTGATTCCATTTCGGCCGTCATGAGTCTGGGCGTGAGCCTGACTCACCTACACAAATTAATTAGTGGAAATGGGGCGCCGATGTCACAAGTAGAGCTATACTAACGGTTAGAAGATCATTTTATTTATCTGTATTGAATATATTGCTACAATTAGGTGATTTTATTTACCTTGAGAAGATAAGAAACCTCGATCTAGTATTTTTTGTCCGTCGCGAAAAATGACAATAGATTTGAAATTAACCTTGTAAGGAGTAAGTATTGTTTGTTAATTAAATTGTTGCAATACAACTAATACAAGTTTCTAAAACTATCAAGTGCGCAAAATATTACTGTAGGTGTTAAATACCGTCCACGTTTACAGAACTTAAAACTTTCAAACATATGCAACTTCGCAACAATATAATTATTATAATATCGTTGACTGGGAAAGAAAACCAATAAGTGCCAATAACATCCGATTACAGAATGATTGATTAATAGAGCGTGTAAGAAACGAACAAAAATGAAACACGGTGCGGGTTACTTTACGCAGAAATGGACAGTAAGTTTATGAGACGTCATTTGAGCAACGTTATGCTCATATCATTTCATGGTTCGTTATGCAGTAGACAGCCGAATCATAAATACTTCTACTCTCAAATTTTAAAACATTATTCTATGGTCAAATAAATATAATAGGCGGATATACATAACCTTGTTTTAACTTTTGTTTTTAGTTAAATCATAAATGAATGAGGCGGTTAGGGTAAGCCTAATTGCATATAGCCGCCTCTCAGTCGGCCTTGCGCTGCTGTTTTAGCCACCTTGGTTAATCGGCCTTTCTGTACACGCGAAACAATCATATATTGGTCATACTTCCAGTAGGTTAGAATAATAGTAGCCATACAATATACCTACAGCGAATGACCTAATAGGTGAATAGGAAGTATAAAATTTATATAATAAATGCATTCAATTAATGCGTGTTATGGAATTGACTCAGTTTTATGTAGTAGGTACCTAAGCGTAACCAATTTTATGTTGAAAATATAGGATTTTGATAAAAGAAGATAAGAAACTCGACGGATAATAAGTAGGTACGATAAAATAAACTCGTAGGTTATCGATATTGCAATTTGAAATATAATATTATTTGGTATATAGATACCTACCTACTTTTAAAATGTCTACATGTTATTTTTTAATCGAAAAAGACACTGGGTTTAAAGGAATTTAAATGAATAAGTATAATACACGAGCAATGTTAGGTACATTCATCAAAATATCTAAGTAGGTACATAATTGAAATAATTGTTCGTGAAGGTAATGGGCCACCTGTATTGTTTGGCTCTCTGGCTTCGTAGGCTGGGCGCTGGGCTGGCGGAGCGCGCGGACACGGGGTCTGCCACGTGCAGGTCCGTCTTCTGTCGACGAGCTCCCAGCAGGTGCAGATGGGCAGGCCCCGTTGGCCCGCCACTCGAAGACGTGGCCGAAACTGAACGCATAACGTACGGGAGACTTTCACGGCGCGCACGCACGCGATCGACTGAAGTTCGCGCGCGGCTCGCGCTATCGGCGCCACCACCAGCCCGCCCGGAAAATCGGATCTCGTGGCGTCGACCCTATCCATTCATGCCGAACGGATCACAATCATCATGCAGTTTTCTTTTTGTTACACTCTATTTGTAACCAAATGTACTGTTACACCTATAAATTTTACCGACCGAGCCATGGGTGACATAGATTTCAATGTTTTACCGGTTATCACAATGGCTAGAACTCTTCGCATATCACAGGGGAAACGCATTGTTGTGCGTTGAGTTGACTACTTTGGCGAAGGGGGCATGCCGAATGACGCGGCGAGGTGTGTCGGAAAGGGAGAAGTAGAAGGTTGAACGAGCGGTTCTAAATGGATCTAATGTCTGCGTCGTCACACTGCGCGTCACGCTCGCTGATCGCGTACCGATACCACAAGCACTTTCTTTTGCACGTGATTTTGTTTATTTAGTGTTAAATAGAAAATAGCCGTACCCGGTCAAATACACAAAGCTAACTCCCTATTTTACACGATTTGTTACACTTGCATAACACCTTCCAGCTAGTAAGCTTAGGTAGTTATTAGGATGGATTAGAGATAGGAAGGATCGTTAATATCTTTATCAGAGTCACTGTTTCGACCCTCTACACGTTTGTTTGTTTTGTACGGAGTCGACGCCGGTCCAGATGGCATTGACTAGAAGATGTGAACTGCGCATGCGTGCGCCCGTTCAATAACCAACCACCCCTCACTCAGCTGATTCACTAGGACTGTGACTTAACTACTTATGTGCCATGGCATGACACCGCTTATTTAATGAATAGTTTACCATTGTTCATTCAACCTGGAGACTGGAGACAATTAAAACTGATATACCTAAAGCTGTTCCATATAATATTCATTAGTAAAACCAGGATTTTGTTATATAAGGGTTTGTGTATATAATAGGGAATTTCTCATTCATTCATATAAGAAACAGTAGGAAAAAAATAATATAACTATAAAAATAACCAATATATAAGCCATCAACGATTTATTCCTATATCTTTCTAGCAAAGCAGAATTTAGCATGGAGTTTATAATATAGCCGTAATAGTATATGACGTCACATGACTATATCCGATCTCTCTGTCTAATTAGTAGTTTAAAATGCTTATATCTTCCTTGTCTCTTGGCTGATTTAAATTTCACTTTTTGAAATATTTTTACGGTATTTCCATATTTTGTTAAAAATGAGATAAATAAAAACATGCATACATGCAAAATGTCGGAAAGTCATACCGCGCATATGCAGCGGTCATACCGTGCGAAGCCGGGGCAGTTCGTCATATAGGTATCTAACAAAAAAAGCTGAGACTACCTTTTTTAATACTTGCTATACATCCATTTCACGTAATAAAAGACAGCTAATGGTGATAGCTGTATCGTGTAAACAATTATTTATTCAAAAAATGAAAAGCATTCATAAAAGAACTCTATAATTTTTGAATATGGAAGAACAAAGAAAGAAGCTCTGAGATAGAATTAAAACTTACATGCGAATCATAATAAGAGCACTTATAACAGGAATAGTAATGGAACTGACTGTAGCGGAGGTTGTCAATCTGCTGGTCACGGTTCGCACCGGCTGGTGACGGTGACGGTCGCGGCCAACCGAGACGTGATTGATAAAGCCGAGGATACACGAGCGAACATGAACATGGACATAACTAGGTCGAAAACGAATGAACATGAACACAATAGTTAACTAGGTAAAGGTCTAGTTTATTGCCATACCTAGTTCTTCAACATGGTTTAATATTGTGTTAGTATGTATTTTTGTAACACTAAAAACAATAAATGAATCAGTTGATCCCCTACCTACAATGTTTTGGACGCCTAAACGTTAAGTCGGGTCTTTTTAAAAAAAATACGATTTTGTTCGCAATTATTTATGTTACTAATAAAAACTGAGAATAAAGTCAAGATTTTTTTTTTAAAACTACGCAACTTTTGACATAGACATAGAATCCATGATTTTAGTTTTCGTTACGATGTCACTTAGTTACACCCGGTATTATTAGTGACAGTCGGCTGTTGATTTTATGCAAGAACACATGTGGATAGTGAGTACCTAAGTACTGGCTAGGTACAGATCGCGCCAAACTTCTAGTTCGCTCTGAAGTTGCCTCGGCGCTCTCCCCTCTCCCTCTCTCTTGTCCTTCGATACAATGTTTATCGCTACCTACTGCGACGCGATCGCCTCAACTTCAGAGCGGACTAGAAGTTTGGCGCGATCTGTACTGGTGCTTAATTAATATCATTATCTTGCCGTCGCTTCGTGAACAGATGGCTCAATATGTGTAGCGCACATTTAGCCAAAAAGATATCCGTCCATGGAGAACGCTGATTTTGGTTCAAAAAGTGAACAAAATGTTCAATATTCGTTCATGTGTACCGTGTGTACTATGCTTAAAGCTACGGTAGGTAAGTCACACCCAATTTCCTTAGCCACTGGAAACCAACGCTCGAATTACGGCAATTCTTTGTTTTAAATTACAGTGCAAACTATTGTTTTACACCGATTGCGTATGACTACTTACTTACTTATAAACTTTTCAAGATATTAAATATATAAATTTACTGAAGACAGCTTTGAGCCCTACTGAAATATTAGGAGGTAGCTTGGAATTTTAATGAAAAATCCAATTTAATTTATCTTCTTTCCATTCCAATTATTATAAATTCTCTTGTAGATACATAATTATCAAAATCAATGGTGCATGATGTACTAGTACGAGTACCTACCTACTTATATCTACTGAACCGGAGTTGAAGCCGGGTGGTCACTGGTTTATGACACACAGTGTAAGGGCGCCCGCATATGTTTAAGCCAATTAACTTACTTCACACAAGTTTCATGTTTCCAGGATGAATGTTTTAAACGACGCATCATTAATAATGCTAGTGTCTGTTCGCCCTAGGTCTCATTCGGAACTTGTCGATTAGTTAGCGGTAAAGGTATTTTGACTCATTTAAAACAAAATAATAATTTAGGTTACGTAGCTTCATGACTGATAAATTAATAGGTAAGGAAACTATGAAAAAAACTAAGAAAGTGTTAAGGGTAAACGTTCGGTTGGAGCGCGAAATTCAATTTTTTTCACGTTTTTTGCAAATTGCAGCTCAGTTATAGGTCGTATGTTATCAAGATGTTATTTGCGAGAAGAATGGAAGTATTTTTACTGATTAATAACAAAATAAATCATCAACATATTCCTCCATGGTATATGACTGACATATACGACTATTTCATGAAAATGTTACTAATATACCTTGGAAGAATACATTGATGATTTATTTTGTTATTAATCAGTAAATATACTTCCATTCTTCTCGCAAATAACATCTTGATAACATACGACCTATAACTGAGCTGTAATTTGCTAAAAACGTGATAAAATTTGAATTTCGCGCTCCAACCGAACGTTCCCCCTTAATATAATATTTTGTTTTTTAAAGTTTAATAAATTGTTTTATTTAGGTAGGTATATTTATTACAAATCAAATTAATTTTAATAAGGAACCTAAGAAGTTATTCGACCATTTGAATCAAAGAGTACATTAATTGTAGGTAAGTATAATGATTTGGACTACCTCGTTGTATAGGTAGTAGGTAAAGAGAATGCTGTCACTCGTGTAAGTACATAGTTAAATAAAATTACTCGTATTTTCTGTACAGCAATTAAAGCTTACCACGCGACGATAATAATTCTTATTAATGATCAGTTTTGACTTTTACCACAGATAACTAATAGCCTACTTATACTTATATAAAGATAAATTGTATTTCCTAATTTATAAGGCGCCTTTTACGCAATTATTATTTGTAAGTAGCGAAACTACTGAATGTAATTATTATGACATATTGATACCAAAATAATCCAGTCCAGGCATCTTCCAGTAATCGGGGAACTACATTTAAAAAAAAACTGACGAATTGTTAACATTCTCCTTTTTAAAGTCGGTTAATAAACACGAGCTTCATGCCGTCATGAAGTGATGGCTCGAATTATAATAAATCCCAAAATCATCCTTTAAGCAATTTCAGAATTCAGATCACTAGTATAAGATATACATAACAGATACCATAATCCTGTAAAGTGTAAACTATAGCAGTAACATGACCTTAGATTAAAATTTTGAACATGGTTCGACGGTCGACCTTTATTAAAGGGAATGGAGCTCATCAGAATCTCGTCTCCGACCTCGTTGTAAAGTAACCGCAAGTTCGTTGTAGTCATCACATAGCTTACTTCACTACTTCGATTACTGCGGTTTTGTGTGTTGATTAATATATGTATCCCACACAACCTATACAGCCTGTAGTAAATATTTCCAAATACGACAGGTAATTCAAGGCAATTTTCCTAATAAGTGAAACTTGGCTAAGGTTTGCTTCAATGGAAATTAGTTACAAACTAAGATGCATATTTTCATTTGGTTATAAAGTAATTAAAGATTTAATTTCATCACTGTTAGTTTTTATACTTAATCGTAATACATTTTTAGTTTTTTTAAATAAGTAGGTACTCGAATCTATCATTATTTCTGATGAACTAATTATTCTCAACAATTATTAGATCAGATATTTGCTGGAAATCCATTACATTGCAGCATTGTATTATTTATAATCATGGTTACATTATACATTTTTATGCTTCATCTAAGATAAGCTTTAAGTGCTTTCTTGATTCAATGTCTGTGGTTGGTTCTACGTGGAAACTTCCGGCTCTCCAGTGGGCGGCAGAAGCGGTACTGTACCAAAATCTTTGCCCACAAAAAGCCTTGACTTCATTTATTGTTATTTTAAATGTCAAAACATAAAACTTGCAAAATGGGTTTCGATCTTTTCAGATTGTAGCAAAGATGTTATATGACCATTGGTTGATTAATAATTACATAATTCAAAATTGATTGCTTTACCACTATCGATCGAAAATAAGTAGTAAGTACCTACTTACATCTGTGAAACCAGGTGCCGAGATGACGGCAAAACGTTTGACACCAATAATGACTTGGCCATAAATCATCTTATGTAATAATAGGTTCTCAAACTATGATTACACTCGTAATTATTGGGTTATTCAACTTGTAAAGAATTTATGTAATACAAGAGTAGTACCTATGTAAAAAATACCTTTGATGTTTCTAAGAATGTTGATGCTTGGAATCCAATCAAAGGCATACGTAATAAATGTGTTCATTTTTTGCCTGCAAATAATTTGTCTATTCTAGCAATTATGGACCTAATGAAAGGTAATATTAGTTTTGAATAAATCAAAGTAATGATATCAATTTATAAAATACTGATGCAGACTATGAAACTTGTGTTTTATCTGCATGTTTAATTTTGTGAGATTTGTATCTAACAGTAAAGTAATTTGTGTTAAAAAAAATTAGCCCCTTCTACTCATTTTGATGGTTTATATCTGCCGCAGTTAACCACCAAGGACTTTTTGTGGTAATAACATTGGTAATACAATCAAATTAGTACCTCATGATACAAAATTGAGTGAAATTGCTGTCTCGCAAAACGAAAAACTTTCGACCTCAACAATTTTCTGATTTTACTGCTCATTATTACCATTTATTTTGGCATGCCTACTCAATTTAACTTCAAATCACATTAATATTTTATGCTTAATTTGACATCAGTATTCATTTTTTTTATTTAAAAGCTTTTATTGGTGAAAGCTTTGAGCATTTCTTTTTGACACGTTTCTTTTTCAATTGTAAAAGAATACGTACCTTTGTGCTTGGCCATTGAGCATGGTAACCACTTGGGCTACAATTCCTTTGACAGGAGCCTCCTTCTCCAACATCACGGTGGGCTTTTCCATAGTCATCACAACACTGTAATTCCAGATCAGTCTTTGTGTGGACACGACACTCACTTTTTGTTATAATTTGGTAAACACTGGCGAATTCATTTTCCTAATAATGTTTAAGTTGCTACATTTAAGGCACTAGTTATTAAGGCTGTTTATATGTTCCACTCTCAGTCATTGTATCTTATATTCTTAATTTATCCAGAGGATGATTTTATCTTTTTAAAAAATCAAATAAAAATAGATATAAATAGGGTTATCCATATTTCAGTTTGTTTATCACTTGTAGAATCGGTCCCCAATGGGTTTATGGGTGCACATTTTGTATGAATTAAAAATAACGATGTAGAAAAAGAGATCATTCAAATTGTATCCGACAATAGATTAGACTTCCTATTAAAAATTGTTTAATAATTACATCAGCGTCAAGAAAGTATTAGTTGCTAAGCTTCAATCGGATTAAGAGCTTCCTGTGCTTACGGTAAAGGTATTAAATTACAAGTGGGTAATTTTATAATTACTGACAAGTGGTTTTGCTGTTAATACCGGTCTTAACATGTAACCGGTGTTAGACAAGATTAAAAAAAGACAGGTTTAATTGTAGGGTTCCGTTGTTGCTTAGTGAAATTGCAGTTAAAACGGATACTGCCTTTTAAATGAAAGGATGATTAAAAAGCATGGAGCACAATAATGGTTATTGTGCTCCATGTTAAAAAGTGAATACATTATACACATAAACATATACCTAAGTAGATAAGGTTATCTGTCCAATAAATAAAAGACCGTTTAGTCTACTTCAAAATAACATTTGTATGTAGATATATTTCTTTATTATTCGATGTTTTTTATACCTATACCACAGATCCTATACGGAATCATTTTTAATGATTCTATAATAGAGCATGCTCTGTGTAGGTAACTAATTAATCAGATACTCGTTATTTACGTTCACCCTTCTTTAAACATGTGTTGTCACTTTGACAGTTATGAAACACAATATTTATGTAAGTAATGTGAAATTAGTGAGGCCGATTGCTCTCAATACTCAATATGCTTACTAGGCTATAGAATCGCAACGAAAATCCGATCAACAGATTTATAAAAGAATTTTCCTGTTACATTCATAAGTTTCATAACGCAAGCAACATCCTGGATTTAATTCTGAGATTTGAGTATCTCAAAACTCAGAATAAATGAATCTGTAGAACCGTCCCATTTATTTGAATAGATAGTAGGATGAATGGAAGAGGCACAGCGGGAGTAGCATCAGTCAATTCAGATACCGTGACTAACTCGGCTAAGCTAATCAACTCGAAGATTGTTATTTACGTTTTGTAGGAAGGATGATCTTAGGTAGGTATTATTTTGCAAGGTATCAAAACTACAAAACCTTTCAGGTCGTTCCAATTCAAGAATATCTAACGATATAATCACAAATTGTCTGCTGTAATTTCGACAATTGGGTATTTATTGAACAAATCAAATTGATTGTTATACCTGAAAATCATCTAATTGGTATTACGTAATTTCGCAGTTTTCTAGTCTCATTATAGTGGATTACCTATTTTTGAAATGAGTTTGTAGCTCAATTAGACAGACTATTTTGTAAATTAAGTGTATCAGTTTCAGTATTCTGATGAACTAGATTATCCTTATAATATTTAGCTACAAAAAATTAACATTTTCCGGTCAATGAAATCCGAGCGTTCCACAAACATCTAAATTAGCTTAGACAAAAATATAATCAAAAAAATACACGAATAGCGAATGGCGTGCTCTTTTATTTACGTTCAGTTATTTCTGGAGAATTTAAAACATTTGGAAGAGTTCAGAAAAGTCACTAATGCACGTTTATTACAATTTCTTGACATTTATCTAAGCATTATATAGAAAGTTTGGGGTATTCAACGTTAATGGACGTTTAGTGTGCGGTCTCAATGAGGCAGATTCTGTGACATATTTTGGAAAGTGTGGTGAAAAAACGTGAATAAAGACATTCTAATGTAGGTATAGAGATTAGCTACTTGATAATGATAATACTAAGAAATGTCGCTACAATGCCTAATAGTACAAAGCCAGGAGTGGATTTCAGTGTGCCATGTCATGGCCTTCGCCAGTAGGTATGAGTTAAATTATAATTAAGACGAACATTCAATTAAAGAGTCTAGAGAAACAGATACACTCGAAAGCTCTTATATTGTTATAGGTAACTTTAAACTAGTTGACTCGACAAATGTGCCTGTCAATATTTTAAATTCATATCAAAATCTCATAGAAAAAAGCTTTTCCCGAATTTTCCAATTTGTCGGGCAACTTTCTAATGTTTTATGTCTTAGAATATTGTCTCAGAATTTCACGAATATTTGATTAAAAAAAACCGAAACAGTCCACCCGTTCAATAAAATTTAACTAGGTACCTAAATTTATTTCGATCAAAGAAGCTTTGAGCATCTTATATTAGGCTACCAAGACTTGGTACTAATGGACAAATTAATTTAACTTAGCAAATTAAACAGACCACTATTAATTTTAAGTGAAAGAACGAAAAGAAAACTACTTACACTAATAGCTAAAAATAAACAAGCAAGAACCGTTTACTGTACAAAAAATACTAAATACATGAAGCACTGATTAATTATGAAGATCTAACCGCAATTTGTAATTGGGTGGGTAGCACTAGAGAACGCTAATATTTTAACGCCGGCATGAACTAGATCTTTTATGATAGTAAAAAGCTGTAGATCTACAACGGTTTTCATTATTTTAACTCACGAATGTTCACATTTGACAATGTCTGCATCATTACTGCACATCATTATTACAAAAGCACGGATGCTATAAGAAGCCGGTGTTGTAGTGACTATTTTGAAGTTAATAGGAACATGAAAGCTATTCAATGTTGCTATGGAAACTAATTTTGGACAACAAAATAATTCAATAGTGGGTGGAGTTTTATAGCCCCATAGACTGAATTGTGTTTATTCGATAAATTAATACACGCATGATTGAAAGCTAAAAAGTTCAATATATCTTTTTCTTTTCCAAAAATACCTACGTAGTTCATTTAATATTTTTTTTTACAGATTTTTACTGTAATTACTAGTTACCTAATTTCTAGTACTACTACTGATATATGACTAATACAATCCACATTCCAAAACTCAATAACATTGATACAAAAGCACTCGAGTTTATCAGTGATAAGATTACCATCACGCAATATATTTTTATATGACGGGTAAATTGATCCTTTGTTATTCATTATTATACTTTACTTATCCTCGTGTGCAGGTACCATATTATGTTTATCTCGGGTTCTTGAATTTTCATTTCAATCTTTGGACTGGTTGCATTTTGACCAGGGTTTACGATTAATAAATTAGGTTATAATGCATTACATTGCCACTTTGTTCCTGTGGAAAGCTTAAGGTTTAGATTTTTTTTAAGTTTTGACTGAAGCAGGCTTAAAGATTTTACTTGCAGCCAATTTTAATAACATCACGTGAATCCACTGCAAACTGTATCTAATTATGGTGTCTAATGTTGTTTAAAAACACCCATTTAAAACAGGTAGGTATGTAAGGAGATTGTTTGTGGGTTAATTAGCATACCCTACTTTTTAGCAACAGCTTAGATAACGAGCGAGACATGTAAATAGAGATTTATTTGTAGATAGTATAAATATTCGCAAGTTATATGTAATGTATGTAAACAAAAATGCGTCCGATACGTCACTTTAAGCCTACCTACAGTTGACAATCATACATGACGAGTTTAACAAAGGAAATATTATAACTGCCATTGGTAGGCACAAGAATCACTGATAATATTAATTGCATGTCAACGACCAGCACTGTTTGTTACACATTAAGTCAGTAACATGAGTTTCAGGATTCAAAACATGAAATGGTTTCGTATTCGTTCTAACATCGCAGATCCTACGCGCTTCCCAGATACAATGACATGACAGAGACTGGAACGTGTGACTTAATTGAATTATCCGTATTAAAATTTTATTATTACCTCGTTACTAGTGTGCACTCATTGATTTATTTCAATTTCCGGGAGAATTGGTCCCGAACATAGTTTCACAGCACAAACTCCTAATTTGAACGTAACGTTATAACTTGAGAAGCTGACATTTTAGGGATCGTTTAAATTTTGATCGTTCAGTGACCCTTGCGATCGGCGTATCGGAAGATTGGATCTCTATCGGATCGTGTGGTGTCGCGAGTTCACACACAACACGTGTTGTGGTCGTGTTAGTATCAGCTACGTACGTCCGCGTGCGCGCCGAGTTGCAGACTAAAATCGCCGGGCCCGATGCCGATGCGGCACGCGGGCGACGCCAGGCATGCGGCGAGATGAACCGAAGGCACGACGCGAAGCCCCTAGCAGCTGCGCCACTCGCTTTATCTGATTACCTCATGGAGCAAGGACCTTTCGACACAAAGCTCGCCGTAAAATCTACCTTGAAAATCGGTGGCCGTACCGCGAAATTTCTCTTGCGAAAGACCATCGTTAGCTATGGCTATGAGAGATTGAAAGATATTGTAATCTGTTAATTGGTTTGATAGCTTTTGTAATGTCTTTGGTAATGGTCTAAGGCCTACGGAAATTGTTGGTGATAGAAAAAATATAGCAGAGTAAAACTATGCAAAACCTACAACAAATTGACAGAAAGTCTTTCGGCGGAAAGGCTTGAACAAAAAAAGAAGAGAATCTCCCTGGAACGCAATAACTGGTACCTAAGAGTTCCTAATAATTGTTATACCAGGAAATAAAGCAGGATTTGTAGAGTATAAAAAGGTATACAATTCGGTAACATTGCACTATATTCGCAGTCGGCCTCCAGTTGCAGTGCAAGACGCTAGGAAACCGTTCCCATTGTTGTATAAATAGCTATTGTCGTGACGTGCTACGGTGCGGAGCATGGAGGTCAGGCAGGCACCCACACAATTAATCTGATCATTGAAGCTGGAACGGTTCTTTGGCTTTGTTTTAATTTTGCCAACATGCGTGCAAATGTGTAGTATTATACTGCATTGTTTTATGTTAAACTGGCTAAACATGTTTTTCTACATTTATGGCATTTGGATATGTTTTAGCTTACATGTTTGGAATTGGATACGGAGTGGCATCCTAAACCATTACTACCTATAACATTTTTAGACTTGTTTAAAATTTTGCTAAGATCACAGATTACTTACAGATAGCCTAATCAATGACCGTGTCGTGTTTAATATATCATTCAAAACATGGGTAGACAATAGTCCGACAGTCGATACACAACATTGAACTTTAAAACGATTGACTTGACCTTACTCTCTGAATGTTTACAATAACGATCACCGATAAAAAATTGGGGTAAGTATGTATGATCATCAACTTATGTAAAAAATTTAAAGCGTACTTAATTTTCAAAGTATTATGTTCCACTTATTGATAAGCAGATTTCCTATCTCTATAGTATTTTTTAAACAGCACGAGTGAATGTGGAGTCCATTATGTCTGAAAATTAAGGGCAGGAAGCAGTTAGCGCGCTTTATAATTTAAGCTGCACGCAGCGCATGTGTGTGTATGTGTCTCTCTAATTGATTTTATGCTTGTGGAACCACTTATGAACTTGAACTTTAAACTCGAAGTTTCGAACAACGATAACAAACAAGATAATTGGTATTGATCACCACAACGATTTCAGTTACTTTGAAAATGGATCTATAGATATAGTAAACTTATTTCAGTTTTAGTGGAATGCCAACATTGCTAACTAATCTTGAGTATTCTTTTTCGTTCCATTCTTAGTTTTTTGTGCATAATGATCTTAGGTCAGTAGGACGGTCCTACTAGCAGTCTTAATAAATTTATTTCTTACTACCTTATTAACAAATAAGAAATTTGTGGAATTTTAATAAGGAAATAAACAATGGTTTCAGTGACATTAATTAGATCGCGTTCCAATAGGCAATTGTGAATTGTTTGTTTTGCGTTGAATGCGATACTGAGCATCACACCTTTGTCAGACATTGTCAACAGTAAGTATCTTTTGTTCATTGTTCTGTGCTTCACCACGATCAACAATACATTCAATAAGCCTATCTACTCGTAGCTAGAATAGATGCGAGAGAAATTGTATTTTCTCATCTATAGATCGATCTATTTCCTAATTTTGATCAGAGCTATTTGTTTTATCAATGGTAGGTATTTAATAACAAACCATGTTTATATTATAGAGTACTTGTAGTGTAGGTGCAAACAATCACACTAATAATCATACGTCGAATTCAAGAGAAATCTATGGTGAACATTTTTACTACCATTTACAATTTACATATATTTGGATTGTACTATAGTGACAATAAAGGTAGGGCAAGAAAGTGCTAGGAGACATTTTGGGAGACAACCCGCAAGATGGACCGATGATCTGGTCAAAGTGGTGAGAAGGGACTGGATGAGGAAGACCCAAGATCGTGTAGAATGGAGTGCATTAGAAGAGGCCTACACTCAGCATTGGGTGGAAATAGGTTGAAGTTGAAGAAGATAGTGACAATAGACAAAGTCTACTAGGTACTTATGTTAAAGATAATACAGTATTACCTAATTACAGTTTGGAATAATTTAGAAAATTGATTTCTATCAACGAAAGCTTTAGTAAGTCCTTCATTGAGACTTTTAATGAATGCGCATAAAAATATTATGGACATTGGCTATCGTCGACAAAGATACAAAGAGAGAGAATTAAGGGAGATTCTTTGTGCAAATACTGTTGTGTATTTCCAAGGGTTTAATACCACGTGCGCGTTTCAATAGAAATATAACCAGACTATTCGACGTCTTTATTCACGAAGGATTGTAAAAAATGCTTCAAAAGAGTAATAACGGCAGATGTTGCTGGTCAATGGAGAGGTAGAACAAAGCAAGATGCAATTATTGTGTCTGTTAAATTGTTTGATTCGTCTGCATTCACTTTAACGTTTATTTTAATGTCTATGTTTATTAAAAAGTTTTTGAGGTTTTCCTTGAAATTAAACTCCGGAAATTAAACTATTTAGTAGGTAAGTAATTAACATTCTTCTTTGGCTTTCAAGGCTAATTTATGCAGCAATACTTAAAAATGTCATAACAACCTTTCACGAATGTAAAATAGAGGTACAATTCAAAATGAAGATAAACAAATTACAAAATGTAATGTTCTTGACCGATGAGTATAAATTCACCAATTTATTGATCACCTGAAAAATGAATCTAAACTAATAATTAATCTAGCACTTACCCGATGTTAGTAAGACTGTTATTACTAGCAGTGAGCGAGTCTGGTGCATTCTTCCCCTGCGCCATGGCTGCCAACTGCAGGTCCAGCAAATTGTTCTGTTCCAGCAGTTGGCTCCACTGACGCACGGCTGTCTTGGATGAGGACAGCTCCTGGCGTAGTTGCCTCTCGTCCAGCGAGTTGAGGCCACTTCGTAGTGAACTATCCAACCTAGAGAAAGATCGGTACTAGAGATGGATGGATTGTGTGAAAGATGATATGAACAAGAAAAGAATGTATGGCGATATGACGGACGAAGGTCTGAATGGAGGAAGAGTGCAGATTACGCTGAACCGAAATGATTGGGAACAGAGCAGGGAGATGATGATAGATAATTACACCCAGACTCAGGATAAACAGACATGTTCATGCACACAAATGTTTGCCTGGAATCGACCTGCGGCGTGATAGGTGGTGTCATTTCATATGCCTGATAGTGAAGTCACATATTTGAAAAGATATTTATTGTAAGCACGAGATTAATGTTTCCTTATGAAAATATCGAATGCCCTCTCTACTGTCAGTATCATGGTTCCAAGCTTGCCTGTGTAGCGATCCCTGTCAGCTACATAGTTCAGACACAGATGGATAGATGGCGCTACAATATATCAACACTATCTACACACAACCTACATCGCGCTAGTGGAGTTTGTTCGCCCATTCGCATATATACAGGATTCCAACATTTTGACCTACCCGCCCCCATACCTGCACTGCACTACTTCGTTTTATGAATCTATTTTAAGTATTGTGCTTACCCACTTTTATTTAAGGAATTGCTTTATATTTTGAAGTACCTTTCAATATAATCATCGACACTCTGCAGGCTGGTGATGGACTGCGCCAAGTCGTTGTCCATCATGAGGTCGTCTGATGCCAGGCTGGACAAAGTATCCAGAGACGCGGTCCTTTCTGCGGCGCCGTTACGAAGTGTGCATACTGGTGAAAAGAAAGTATTTAATAATAAAGCATTCACAAAAAAGGTTTAGCAAGTTGTAGAAACACATGCAGGTAAAATTATTCAAAATTATATTTTCGCCCAAGAAACGCCCACAGATGGAGAACAAGTATTAATCATAGACAAACAAATATCATTATTTTTTATTGAGCGGGTCTACGATGGAATATAAAAAGAATGTAGCCTTAAAAATCAGGACTCTCAGTTACATACCTACTGTTCTAAGTAATATTATCAAACACGCTACAGTAGAACTAACTGTCGGCAAGTTTCACGAAAACAGCCCGAATCACTCTATCATTGAATTTTAATAAATGTTCTGCTAAATCGAAAACAAATAATTTAAAAAATCTTACATTTTCTATTTCTCTGTGCCAAAGGACTTGATGTAATCCTGTCCCTTGATCTCCTGAGTTGTTTGCTAGCATCCGATTCCAGCTTACTCGAGGGACTGCCATCTGTATTTTCTTAACAGGAAGAAAACATTTTAAATTTGTAAAAATTGTTACCAATATGAATTAAAGTTTCATAAAACTGTAATTTTCTAGAATATTTATTTTCAACAGAATTATTCTTACTTCGGAACAGTAAAGCTGGCTGATCAGCTATTTCATCATCGAAGAAGTCCCTTCCATCAGACAACGATAACGACCCTGAGGCATGTGTTGGTGTTCCTGGAGATTCTGGAGTCACATTCTTGCTTTCACCACTCTCCCCACTACTACGTACTTCACTGTTGAAGAAATTATAAATGTAAATTTCTGGGGTACATATTAACTAGACTTCATTATATCTATATCTATCTATACTTCTAAAATATAAAGGTGAAGAGTTTGTTTGTTTGAACGCGCTAATCTCTGGTGTTACTGGTCCGATATGAAAAATTCTTTCACTAATAGGAAGCTACATTATTTACGAAGGTTATAGGCTACTTTTTATCCCGGGAACGCGAGTGAAACTGCAGGGAACAGCTAGTCTTTAATAATTATAATAGATAGTTATTACGTACAGGTACCACTACCATCCCTTGGTCGTCTGTCACTAATCGATTAGTCTAGTTATACATTATATTCCCTACAACTCATTTATTTTTTGTTAATATTACCACTTCTAAAATCTACAACTCATTATTTGTCTGACTAACCGCTTCCTTGACATCCATTTATAGTACACTATTTGTATGAATAAACGACAGATTCTTCTGGCTTTGACACTTACATCACTTCTTTAACAGGTTGTATTATTTCTCCATCAACCCCGTCATGTTCTTCAACAATCGGCTCTGGAGTCCTTGTCTTCGTATTCGCCGTCTGATATGCTGAGCTAATCGATGGAGGATCCCTTTCAATATGGAGTTCATTATTAGAATCACTAGTACTCGTAGAGGATATCAAACTGTCCGCTGGCGACGTTTCATCATCAAGCAGGCTTTGTGTGGAGGTCTCTAGAGCCGACATGTCGAATTTAGACTCCTCCAGTGTTAGTGTCAAGGTGTGGTGATCGCTTTGGTTTGTGCATGTACTTGTCGTGCTGTAGTTTGAACTTGTCAATGAACCTAAAAAAATAATATACTTTAATATAAATTGTTTTTGACGGAGCCAATAGGTACATCACAAAATCTAATATACTGACCCATCATAGTTCCGCGCAGTGAATCATGCTGGCTCAGAGTCAAAGACTTCATCAGCAATGGATGCGGCACCGGTGGTTCGTCCATAATCACTATTGTTTTCTTAGGTACTTCTGCTTCTTTTGGTATATCTTTGTTCTCAAACTTGGATTTTTCATCTTCACAACTTGACACGCTGAGTGCGATTGATACGTCATCTTGAGATCTGAAAATGGAAATGTAAATATCACATACATATTGTTTACGTAAATTTCATAGGTATTCATTAAAGTTTGTTACACTTGAATGAGTGTTATATAAAAAATATATTGTAAGTTTTGCCCGCCAGTGTTTTAGCTCTTGCTTTGCATACTTATATCCAATCAAGCAGCATAATTAGAAAATAAGAGATGAGACAATTATGTAATTAAGTTGATAAGGTGCCTACCTTTTTAATTGCCTAATTACTTGACTCGAATTAATGTTAGTTATTAGATTGCCTGATAGATTCTTAAATATTAATTTGAAAATAGAAAAACAAACAACAAATAAATAAATATAGCAACTAATATATACTCACAATTAAAGCCATTTATTCAGTTTAGGCTCTAGGCTAGGAGGGGACTTGAGAAAGTTAAAGGTACTGAAATTAGCACCGGTTCGGAAATCGATTAAGTTGTGCGAATCCAAAAGGCAAATCTCAGCGATTGGCTATACACTACTTAATAAATGGGTAAAATATAGAATTTTCCCAATATTTACCTGGTAGCCATTGCTTCTCCAGCCGCGTGTGTCTGCCAAGCACTGCTGGTACCGAAATTACTCTCCTCACTCTTACACGACGGACTAGATTCCTTGCTAGAGTTCACCGTGGTCGGAGACACTACGCCACTTGAGGATTTTATAAACGAGTTCTGAAAACAAAAACATTAAAAGGTTAGTTAAACATTAATTTATCAGTATAGTATTGAAAAAGAAAAACCCTGTTGTCATATTTACTGCCATTACGTTTACTTAGATACATACCTATATAGAACTATACGTAATTTACAACTTGTTCCTCATTTCGAATTAGTAGTTCTATGACTTTTAATTTTACACCGGTTTCCTCTAATCAGGTATATTTGTATTCTACTAGCTTTTCCCCGCGGTTTCACGCTCGTTCTCAGGATAAAAGTAGCCTATGTCCTTCTCTGCATGCCAGATTTCATCGTGATCACCGATTCAGCGGTTTAGGCTTGAGAAGGTAACAGACAGACATAATCTACTTTTGTATTTATAATATTAATATGAATGTTTGTTTTTCAGGTTCTATCCACCCATAATATTTACCTGTTTATTTAACATTTCTGGCTGAGCCCTATCCAGAACAAACTTCTCTTCATCAACACTGGTTTGGATCCTAGTCGGTCTGCTCCTATTTCTGTACCGCTCCAACGTGGACATCGGGGAATTCTGTCTCTCATTCTCTATTGGTACTGGCTTTGGTAACATTGGGGAAGGTGGTCTATATGTAGGAGTTGGGGTTAGCTCATAATCTGGAGAAATCTCATCGTCGAAGGAACTAGGAAGTTTTGGTAAAGGTATTACCGTGTGACCGGTTACAACTGCGTCATCTGAATATAAAAAAAGTACACAATTTAATGCAAAGTATGGAAGAGTATGTAGTAATGATTGATTTTCAAATGTGATTATGTCATATAATTATGTTTAAACAGTAATTAAATTTAAAACTAGGACTATAGGTTTTCAATTGCATTATTACAGTGTTAGTTAAAACTGTAAGTACCCGCAAGAGATACCTTAAAAAAGCAAAAAATTGACCGATGTCTGAAAGCTGAAACTTTTACACTCTATCCAAGGTATTTTAGAAATGGGGCTAATCTATAAGTACCCATAATGTCTAGATCAGAAACTTGAAGCTCTCTAAGGTGGAAGTTGTGGGATCCTCTCATGACCATCTCCAGGTTCCTGGGTCGGTGGCGCATGCGTGGGGATACATCTCCTGGTGCACCTCCTTCTCCACCAGTCCATACGCCTGAATCAGTTGATATGGCTGAGCCGGCGCCTGGTGGAAGGAAATACAACTTTTATGTACGAGACAACTTTTTTGCATCTATATAGTTATGAAGAATTTGGTATTAAACGTTTTGCTACACACATGAATTGAATGGTCAAAGATAATAATAATATATCTTTATTTACTTTTTTTTTAATTTTTATAGGCCTATCCTCGTACGTAAATGGACATAGGTAGGCAACTATCGGATATTAGTAACTGCTGAAATTTTATACTTCTTCAAACATTATTCACTTTTAAGAGAAAGCAAAACTATATGCTAAAGTCGGTCACCAAAACCAACAAAACAAATTGTTTGAATTTAGATCATTTTATTTTGAAGCAATGTAACGGTTATGCACAATATTGCAACAAATCAGTGTTGGAATGAGAAATGGAAATACATTTGTTTAATTACCTTCCCTCCACCCGTCGGCGGCTCCCGCCTTTCTTGTGTTATTAACGACCTGAGAAACAAAACACACTGATTAGATATCACGCACTTTCACTTCACTTTCACAAAAAATAATAATGTTAGATCAGTCACCATCTTGTTCGCTATCCAAATTGCATTATACTGAATGGTCGCAAAGGGAACCCTTTGCGTTACGATAACCTATGTCGAAATGTCCCGTAGTTCAAGATGTTAGTTAGCAGTTTTAAAATAGCAACAGTTACACGTGTAGTCACGCTACCTGAAACATGTCTTAAGACAAATGATCTACTCACTTTCTTCCAGCGTTTATTTCGAACAAATCATGATTGTAGTGAAATTATTTTGTTTCTGGCAGTGTTTTTTTTATCACTAAATATAAAACGTCTAATAAAAATGAATTTTATGAACGCACGTCATGTCACGGTCTACAACGAGGGGAAAATGCTCGTATAATTAATTTGTTTTTTAATGATAGCATCCGTTGCAAAAGTATGCGAGTGTATGCAGTTGCCTATGTGCTAACAGAGGTTTTAGGGTTGCGTACATAGAAGATGAAAACTACATTTAGGTAATTTTATGAAAAAAAATTTGCTCAAATGCTCACCTTTTCATTTAGTGAACTATAACGATTGATTAGGAAACAAGAAGTTAATTAAGTATGTACATTATTACCTACATTTATTTCTACATATAATTATGTAAACCTACATTCATAAGATTTGCTATGAGAACAAATATTTTTATAATACAAAGTATGGGATGTTTGATTTTCCTCTCATTCGGTAACCTACGGAACCTTGCCATGACGTGGAAAATACAAGTACCAAGTATAAGTAACCTACTAAAACACATTTCACATTGTTCTTCATTGTAAATGGTATGTCTAGACTTCAGAATGAATTTATGTTTTATTTAGATCAACAAAATTGCAGCAGCCAGATTAGAAATGAAATTGTTTAGGTATTTTTTCTTTCTGTTTTTCATACATTATGTGAGAATGTTACGGTTTTAATTAACACAGAGATTACGTGTTTTTAGAAATATTCGAGGAAAATTAATCTCTTGTGTCATCTACAACGCTAGATGCACACTGCAGTGATATTTTCAGCATACGACGCCTAGCTTCCAATTCGGCAGCACTGAAATAGACGAATAGTGACCTAATTCCTACGTCGAACGAAAAAATACGTTGAATATAAAAATTAAGGTTTACTTTCGCTTGTGAATATTGGTAAAATGTTATGTAATTTTTTAAAATTCTTTGCAGCTTTTATGATTGTGAAGTAAATAAGTGCTGTCATAAACAACGATTTGATGCATTTAGGATACGTATAGTAGTCAATTTATAAAATCAAAGTTTTTCATACTTTATATAGCCTTAGTTTACCCAAAAACTCATCATGGTAAATGATACAAGTACAGTACTAAGTAGCACTTATCGTTTTTTCACGTGAAGTAGGTACTTTAGGTACTAGGCACTTGTGCATATTGGTGGAAGTTACTACTGTTCCAACGCATAACTCGACTTTTAAAGAACCGTATTATGTACCTAGGTACAAAATTTCAAAGCTCTTTTTGCATTATTAGATTACAAGGCACATATCCAAGATTCATGATGATGAAACAGTGTCCTTTAGTAGCCTTAGGAATAGTACTTACATAGTTATTTAGTGTTACGTGAAGTTTTCTGAGAACTTGACTGGTGCAATCTTTGCGTTTATATTTTGTCGAGGAGTGCGAGTAGGTCGAGGTTGGCTTTTATAATTTGTTATTTCCAATTGCTTCAAGTACATTTAAAAAGTACGTATTATTTATAAACTAAGTACTAGCTGTCTCTCGCGGTTTCACCCGCGTTCTCGGGATAAAAAGTAGCCTATTAGCTTCTCCATATCATAGACTATCTGCGTGCCAAATATCATCGCGATTTCAGTGGTTTAGGCGTGAAAATGTAACAAACAAACATACAAATATAGTTACTTTCGCATTTATTATTAGTACATAATATTTATGACAGTAAAAAAGTGGCAGATACCTGTTTTGCAGTCTTAGCATCTATATTCTTAACAGCAGGGTACTGCGGTCGAGGCAGTTGGTTAGTTTGGAAGGTGTACTTCCCAGGAGGTCGGTGGGTTTCAGGTGCTCGACTGATGGATGTAGCTCGGGTGGTCTGGTCACCGGCTCTTCCACCGGTTTTTTGTCGACCATCCTGAAGTAGACAATTTTTTTTCTTAATCTTGCATTGAAAGATATTCTAATGAATTAATTAGATCCACAAAAAATGTGTCTTGCTGGAGTTATCTTTTCGTGATAGATAGATAAGTCAATAATAAGTTTTGAGTTAGAGTTGTTGAATTTCTTCGTCCGTACCTACCTATAGAAGGTAGGTACGGACGAAGAAAATTCAAGGTAAACACTGCGGCATCTTATGCGGTTGTAATAGGAGCTATTTTGCAACAAAAAGGTATCAACTACTCTTATAAATTCAAACAAAATATCTAAAATATCTTTATTAGCAGCTTTCATGTAAGTACCTACGATAACTAAGCATTTGCTTGTGTCAATAGGGACGGTCCACAGTTTATGCATAAACTTTAAAAAATTGCATGCAACGTCATCAACTTACCGCATACTGTTGAGGCTGATAGGTGAGAATGACTGTCTGCTTGGTGACAGTTTTGGGGACTCCAGTGGCCCCCACGATGGTGGTGTGGCCGGTGGACGAGACTTGAGTCGCGAGCAGCGGGACTTGGTTGTTGAAGGAATTTGTACTTTTCTTATCTGAAAAACAGTTGAGTTTCAATTAACTATTTATTTTGCATTAATTACTACATATAATTTCCGTTTTGTACTTCCACGGATATATGAATCTGTTTTTTTGTACGGGACGGAATTTATTGCATGGAATTGGTAAGCAAACTGAATCAATAAAATAGCGATTGTGAGTAGAGAATGGTGATAGATACCAAAAAAATATTATTAGGTGCCTGAACCTTATAGTGTGATCACTAAGAATACATGCATCTTATCGCATTGAGTATTTTGATCAGTTTGAGATAACTAATTATAATTATGTGTCTATCAAAATCATCTCTAGGTATTAACGAACCTCATTTAGAACAACTAGTCACATCGCCAAACTCATTATTATGCTAATCAATCATAACAAAGTATTTCAAATGCAGAACACATCCTCACCTAGTGCATTATTATTAATGGCTGTTTCCTTATCCTTAAGAGGTGCACCGAAGGCCTGTTCGGCGACGATGCTCACGTCGGCCACCTTCGCCGTCTTGCTGTGTTGCTGCCTGAAACCGAACCTACCAAATATAATAATTATCTGAAAATGCTGAAATATGCATCACAATTACTTTGCATTTAAAATAAATAATTGAACATCGTTTAAGCGCCTACTGGTAATCGTACAGCAACATTGCCGTCATGGTTATTCAGGCGCCTGAATAAATAATAATTCCTGTGCATCTATCTATATCTATACCTTATATATATATATATATATATATATATATAAAAGAAAGTCGTGTTAGTTACACTATTTATAACTCAAGAACAACTGAACTGATTTGGCTGAAAATTGGTGGGGAGGTAGCTTAGAACCAGGAGAAGGACATAGGATAGGTAGGGGTAGGTAGAGGTAGGTAGGTAGGTCCCAGTTTTATTTTTGTTTTCAGGGCAGGACAACGTCTGCCGGGTCAGCTAGTTTACAATAAAGAACAACTTTAATTTTTTTTATGAATAAGTAATACGCGTCTACTTAAAAATAATGTTTTCGTATTACGATCGATTATGTAAGTAATTTATTTAAATCAAGTGTTACCTGTTCGTGCGTAATGGTTGTCCAGCGGTCTCCTTGCGAGGGCGCGCGAGAGGCGTCGACCGGCCTGACAGCACCTCCTCCGGCCGTAGATCCTCCGTCGAACCTGTCAGAGGAGACAAGTTATGTTAAGGTGCTTTTGGATATAAAGATACATATTATACAGTACATTGTAACATAGTGTAAAGCATTCAGGACTTGTGCCTATTCAAATGATTCTATAAAAACATAAAAATATCAAACTAGCTGTCCCCGCAGTTTCATCCGCGTTCCCGGGATAAAATAAGCCTATATGTTTATTCCAGGATAATATCTTTTACAAATTCGTGGAGCGAACATAAGTAGGTACAAATATTTTTTTGCTTTTTATTATATACATAAATAAATTTAAGGATTTTTAATACAGTAGCACCCTTATTTTGCAATGCAGATAGGTACATATCATTACGGATCCCATTATTGATCCGTGTCCCGCCTTCTACGGCAAGCTATAGGCGATGTCTGAGGTAGTTACACTGTTTTATGGGCAGTTTGTCTTGTACAAAACACAGTTAACCGTTCATAATAATCGCTCAAAGTTGTTTCGATAAGAATCTGTTGTCTATTTATTGGCTTTATTTTTGCTATTCGCTAATAGTAGATGCTCTACGTTGATGCAGAATGCATGCCGTTGGCCTTTTGTAAGTATTAAATTAAGCTAGGGTCGGCATTAACTATCTTCTTGACTTTTCTATTTCCTTTACAATTTATCATCGACTGACAATCACTTGTACAGACAGAAATACCAACTGCCCTGCCTAGTTTCAATTTCTAATATCTATCTTTCATAGCATATTTAATGCCTTGTACCTTTTAATTCCTAGTTCTTATCTCACTCAAACTTAACAATCTAACTTTTCTCTTCACAATTTACTTGCTGTTATCTTATCTTTTTAGTTTGTTTAGTCTAGTGAAGAGAAATAAATGAAGACTAGCATAAGACAATCACCTCCATTCCCATTCTTATCGTGTGGCTTCTGCTTTCGTCGTGCGTTGTCATCAGCACGAGAGGTGCTAGCCGGCCGGCGTCGGAAGCCGAAGGAGGTGGCCACCCCTCGGCTCGGCTTACTGTTACCATTCCCACTAGAGCTCTTGTCCCGCTTCTTGGCACCCTTCGACTCAGAGTGACCCTGCAGACAAAGTAAATAAGAAATACAGAATTGAAACACAAGAGCAAGTTAGCTGAAGTGCTACTCACATAACTCCAAGAGTCGATAGCCAAGGAATGAAAAACTAAGTGCGAACTTTAAAGGTACAAGTGTCGCAAATAAGCTGTTGATAACTTACGACCTATAACTGAGCTGCAATTCGCAAAAAACGTGATAAATTTTGAATTTCGCGCTCCAACTGACGCCTCCACCTTAACTAGAAAGCACCGAGCGAGAAGTAGCTTGTGGAATCGTTGGGATGGAATTGTTTTATAGCTACAATTTTCCATTACGTAATTTTCGGTAGGTAAATAAATGTATGTAATACCTACAAATGTTCAAGTCCACTTTGGCGAGTTTGAGCCGCCTACACAAACAGGTGACCTTTACTTTTAATTAAGTAGCAGTTTAAATGAGACACTCTTATTTAAAGTAAGACGCTCATTAATTGGTATATTCTCTTTAGAAATAGCATAAGCCTAAGGAGCTTTGATGGCTCATGTTACCTACTGACATAGCTTTTGAAGTCATTAAAAAAAATTAAATCGAGATATTTTCTACTTTATCCTTAACTTATACACAGGATTTCGATTCCTTGACATTTTTGTTAACACACAGTCCAGTCGAATAATTACAATCGCGATATTATTAATCCAATTGAAGACATTATCGGTTGTTGCTTTAAGGTTACTCGTTAATACTAAGGTTAATTCAATTAAATGTTAACTAAGTATTAATTACTTATGTTCAGAACTTTAAACTTTATGATAGGTAATTTCCGATGGAACAGAAGACAAATATTTAATAACTAATTCCGCTGGATCTCCTTCTCTGTCAAGTCCCACTCAAGGAAACTTAACAGGAAATCGACACGTGTTTCGCATCATCAGGACGTAGTAGACCCACTGTCGACTACTCGACGAACGCGAACGATGGAAACGAAACGGGAGCAAGAACTAGGTAAAGTGTAAAATAGGGCACATTTTACGATTATTAGATAATTGTAGACAAATGTAAATATTTTATGTTATAAAAAATAAGAGTGAGGGAGTTCATAATTAGGTTTAGCAGATTTATGCTTTGTGGAAATTTTGATGAAGTCACTACTTTAGGGCCCTCGATTTATAAGACAGCTGACGGCTGTATAACACAACATGATGACATTGTGTACAATGGTTTCCAGATCAATATCCAGTTCAGACAGGTATTGCGACAGGTTTTGTCAGATGGATACACAAAGCTTGTCAGTAGATATGGCGCAAGGCGGATACTAAACAATAGCCTCTTGCTTGGTGAATGACGGCATCACGACTTATTTGGCATCGGTGCTATGTTTCCGCCCTTCTATTGAATAAACTTTTATTTTGATCACCAAAGGTTAGTACATTGCCTACCTTTGGTGTAGATTTTACGTGCACTAGTGATGTATCAAAGATTTATGTGTGATAAGGAAACTAAAGATATTTGTTGCAATGTGATTTTTTATTCTTTCTCTGCTTATAAATATTATAAGAACCACATAAAACAGGTAAGACTGGTGATGTCACCGAACGAAATGTTTTAAAGTATACGTGCACTTTTCACTTTTGACCTTATTGGCAGGTATACCTGCTGCTGTTGTGAAGTTTTTTTTTTCTGAGTGCTTCTGGAATAAATAAATTTATTTTCTTACTTTCAATCATACGAAAGTAATTTTTAACCTAAGTATTTTTTGTCGTTTTCATTGGATCTAGAACCAAGAGTTAGATATAATTTTACAAATTAAACAACGCAACGGTAGGTATTACATACCTTTGTATCTACAGAGTTTTCTAGTATAAACAAATCGTGAATTCCGCTTCAACATGGTCTCTGTAGATAAACTATACCTCGTTATTTTCGAGAAGAAGTGATTCATTCTAAACATGCAAAAACCAATGTGCACGAAATATAAATTTACTACGTGAACAGTTGAACCATTTGAGCCACGACCGAACAAACCTGATGAGATCTACATGAGCTCATGCATAAAACTTTAGTTGGTTCTGAATTTTAGGGTTAGCACTACTACAATACAAAATCTGTTGTCGGAAAAGAGTAAACGACTAAGGTCTAAGGAGCCTTAGATTTTTGGTGAGCACTCAGTGACATTGTATAAACTACTTACAATCAAAATTTTTCTTTCATTGTTATAAACTGTTATCAAAATCTTTACATAGTATAAAAGTCGCTCCCGCTGTCTGTTCGCTTTTTAAGCTACGGAACGGATTTTAATGCAGTCTTCAGCAAAAGATAGAATGATTCAAGAGGAAGGTTTATATTAGGTATAATACATGCATATTATAGTACAGAAAAGCTGAGAAAAGCCGGGCGACGCCGGGGCGGGTCGCTAGTAAATTATAAGTCATCAATCTAATGCACCTTCACTGGAAACCCTAGGACTGGATATGACGAAAAGGACGTACCGGAATATTGGAAAATGACTTTAAAACGAGTAGGTACTTCAGCATGCTAGTAATCGTTTTTCAATATGAATACTTATGATCACGAGCGAAATGAAAATGGGATAGTAAAAGTGACTGCTAATTACAACTGCCATCATATCAGTCATGCCATCATGAAAACTTAACGTGGGTGTAACTTCAATAAAATCAGAAAGCAATTAATTATGGACGTTGACATTTATATGATTTTATTCTGTATGAGACAATTGTATATTGTATAGGGTGTAAGCCGTGACATCATAATGATTAAAACCATAGATTATATTAGTATGCCATGTTGGACCCGCCAGCATAAAAAATTACATCAACAAAAAATATTACGAAAGAAAAACTTGCTACGATCAAGATTTATTGAACTGATTGATTGAAGCTGTTCTTTATGGAAGCAATGTTTATGAATGAACAGACTATGTAACATTTTCTTACATCGACAGGTTTCTGTTTGAAAGATAAATCAGCTAGAGTACAAAACTTTCTCAGCCATTGATTCGACCAAACAAGAACAAGTAGATTCGAGTAGTGATATACTGTGAACTGCATTGAATTGTATATCGTATCGTAGTTTAACAACACACAATGCGTCTTACAAAACAACGCTGTAAAGTGTATCTACATAATCAGCTGCGATAAATTGACGCTATTGTGCTACGGTCTTTTCGCTATGGCGTATGGCTTTTGCTATCTAACGAAATTGGGTTTGTGATATGCTGAGTTTGGGATCATTCAATTTGTAGGCCGTAGCGAAGCGAGATATAGGGAAAGTTTAGAATTTGGAGTTAATTCAAAATAAAACAATAAGTCTTTAAGTAAGTATTAGGTAGATTGTAAAATCAACAATTGCAATCGCACAAATTGTAAAGACTACATACCTACATATATCAGTATACGAAGATATAAAATAACGTCACGAAGAGCTAATTAGTGGACGAGTATCGTTTATCTCCTGTGACTGAAAACTGTATTTAAATTGACCTGAGGATTATAGTTTTGAATTCGATAACATAAGTACGAGATAAGAAAGCACCTGTCAAATTAGCACCACAGGTCACGATGTACGTTTGTATGTAATACTCCGGTGACCACAAAGTGAGCCGCAGTCATCCGCCTTCCGAATCAACCGTTACGGCAGACCGGCTAACGGTTACGTTATTACCCTATGGTTTATGTCGATCGCTCATTATAGATTGTATTCCTGCGTGAGATCAATGAACATGCAAAATTCCATGCTTTTCTCGGCATAACATTAGATAGTAAAATAAAATGGGGTCCTCATAATTAAAACTTAACGAAAAAGGTTCACACGAAAATGTACCACGAAGAATTAAAAAGTATTGATTCTAAATATTTTATGTATTCGTTATGCGACCCTGTGATATACCTAAAGGCTCTGTGGCAAATACAATTCCTTCCACTCTATAAGAAATCATGAAATAAAGTAAAGTAAGTATAATGTTGCGTCTCAAATAAATGCAACCTTTGCTACTTGGCAGTTGGCACCAAGCTATGGGTGTCCAAGGTCGTGTGACCTTTCTTTACGTAACTTTATTACAGACCTATTAAAGTAATAAAGTTTAATTCCCAACATAATTGGTATATTTCATATAATTGATAGGTAAATAAGTATCCAAAATGTATAGGTGGGAAGTTACACAGGTTTGGTTATTATCACCCAAAAAAAAAAAACATTTTTATAGCAATTTTGTTGCTCAAAAAGGCAATATTCTAGTGTTTGGCCTCGTTTTAAGATCTAGTTTTCATAAAAAATGGCTTGTTGCCAAAAAGCCTATTGAAGAACTTCTCACAGACCTTCAAAAGCCCAGTCTTTGTGCTCGAAAAAGTTTTTAGACATAAGAGGCGAGAGAAGAGCCATTGAGCTTTGTTGGCTGAAAAGCATAAGATAATCCATCACCTGTATTTATAAAAGAATAAGTGATTAATTGATCGACTGGGAGTTCCCTAAGCTGCGGATTCTAATAGCACAGAGTAATATACTACGTACAACTAAGTAAGTTTGAAGGATATTTTCCTTTTGAAACGCAGCCTTGTACTTTGAAAAGTTTACGAAAAATCTCCTATCTACATCCTACTAATATTATATATGCTAAAGTTTGTGAGTATGGATGGATGGATGTTTGTTACTCTTTCACGCAAAAACTACCAAACGGATTTGGATGAAATTTGGAACACAGATAGTTTATAACCTAGATTAACACATAGGATACTTTTTATCTCGGGAAAACATAAGATCCCTCCGAAACGCGGGTGAAACCGCGGGGCGGAATCTAGTTTATTATAATCACACTTGAACAATAGAGTACTCATCGATTCAAATGACAATGCAAATTATGTTACAAAACTATAATTCTCACACTTTGTGTGCATTCAGAACGTACTCATCAAATTGCCGGTTGCCGGCCCCTCAGGCGTCCCTATATCATAGTCAGCCCTGCATAACGGTAGGTCTTCATTCTTAGCTGTAATAAATTGATGGTTTCTACTTTAGCAAGTGGCTCACAGATCGTTCCTGGTCTAGTACGAGTATACTTACCTAATGAAAATAGAGTGTACACGGATACCGACATCTTTACATAGTATAAAATGAAGTCGCTTCCGATGTCTGTTCGCTTAGATCTTTTAAATTTACTCAACGGATTTTAATGCAATTTTCAGAAATAGATAGAGTGGTCATGCTACGTTATGAGCATGATGGACGCGAATCCATCCGGTACTAAATTGACGCAAGAGAGGGGGAACTCCTAGTAAAAAAAAAGGCTTCACTCGCGTTCCCGGGATAAAAAGTACCCTATGGGGGATAATGTAGCTTCCTATTAGTGAATTTCTTACACTTTCAAATAAAGATAAAAAAAAACTATACTTATAATAAAGCTGAAGAGACCACAAGCACTTACCGTGAGTGTGGTCAAAACACAAGACACAAGCCAAAAAACTTGCATTATTACAATAACTAAACAATTATCTTAAAGCAATGATGTTTAAATACCTATATTTCCGTGACGACCGATAATGACTATTATTTTACCGATGCCACGATGCACAATCACCTTCCTTGACCTTCAGTGATAATGTAGGATAATATTATAGAGAATGAATGTAGAGATGTCGAAAAAAATACAAATTGCGTCGATATCAAATTATTGGGATCATTGTCTCTGCCGTTGATGAGGAAATGGAACTTAGCTAAAAGTAGATACCTCTTTGTTACAATTCTACAATACTATTACGTAGGATACGAGTGTGAATCAAACAATGGCCTCAGAATTTAAACAAAATTGAATTATTTGTACAGTCTATAACATACTCTTCTTTTCCCTTCAAATTGCAATACAAGCTATAAAGTAAACGTCTAAGGAAAGCTCCTTTAGATCCACTTGGATTAATAATAGTTCTAAGGTTTCATCGTAAATCGATACCAATGAAATTATCTTTAGGGGTTGTAAATAAATAGGTACTATTTCGACCAAAAAAGGTGTATTTTCCTTCTATTTGAAAAGTTCAGTGCGATATTGTTCCATCTGGTAATAAATTAAAGACATTAAAATAGTTTATGTTTTTCTCCATCCTATGAAGCTATCAAATTTGATCACGATTGGTTATCATAAGTTTTAGTTTGTTCCGTCTAAGTAGAAACCGACAAAAAATATTCGTTTCAAAATATTATTTCGCTTGATTAAGACCTAGTTAGTAGTTCCCATAATTCACGACGGTCTTTCATTTATATGCTTATGCAGTATGCTTGTTTACAACCTTGGTAGTTTAAAAAAAACATGGAAGAGTTGAAGTTGAACGTCATCGTAATGTTCTAGATCTTGTTACTGGCATCCGTCTTCGATAGTTTATGAGACAATTGGACGCGCAGCATTTGTAGCTACCACAAGGAGACCACTTATAAAGAATGCAGTTCTAATAGTCAGAGAAATAACTGTATTGAAATATTATAACAGTTTTTCTGTAACAATATCTCTCTGATTGTAGACGTAGCTGTTCTTTAGTTATTGAGTATCAACATAATGTTTAAAATGCAAGTGTTCGATTGCACGTGCAAGTGGTGATTATTGTTTTCTCTGTTTTTTTAATGTAATTTATTTGAGACGTGACGAATTCAACAATGTTTCGTGGCAGGATTTGTACCTATCATAAAAATAGATTTTTAGAGGAGTTGCTCGATAATAAATTATTGGAGCTTATTTATAGAGTCTTAGAATATAAATTGGATTCTTAAAGATAAATCATAATGACGGTAGTCGAAACAAGACCACAAACTGCTTTGAAATGTGAGGGGATTAAAATAATTGTATACCAATAATGATGCTGGTATGTTGCAAGACATTTAAAAACCTTTACTTTTTAGTACAATTTAATGTCTCTTACATGAGCTTTTGGGATTTTAAGCTCTCCGTCCTTTTTGAAAACAACCTTATAAAAATTCCGTTGGTAAAGCAATTAAAAGTAATAAAAAGGAACCAAAACGTAGATTGAATAGTTTGAATCAACAGCAAAATTAGGTTTCAAAACTTTATTAGGTATATACAAATATGTAAGGAACTAGGCATAGTGTAGATAGATCTACATAATGCCACTGCACTATGATTACGGTGTACTAAAGGCCACCGCCGTTCACCATCACGAGTTATCTTTACATAACAATACAAAACATCTGAGGGAATCATAGCTTGAATATCCTATTTGCATTGAACAGTCTAACGACGTCGCCTAATACATATTTACAAGACAGGCCACCATCTGTAACATTGTGAACACAATCACATTCCATGTTCGGTTTTGGAAAAGACAATAGTCTTAAGTACCGTGGATAAGTTTGATTGAAGCCTGCATTACAGTTGTGCATCCTTGAAAAGTGGGTAATGTTGGCAAGTACTACTTGCTTACAGACGATATTAAGAAGGTAAGGTAAGGTAAGAGGTAGATTTGGGTCTGTTGCTCGTACTTTTTAGTTAAAGTTATAGTCCAAGTTAACTTAACTATTACCATGCTTTGACCGTAGAGTCACTTAGACGATGACCGATCTCCCTCCGTCGATTATGATTACGGTTAAAATTTTAGTTAATGTGACACGAGCAACCCAGTTTAGTAACCTAACTATAACCGCGCTTTATGCAACCCTTAGTTAAAAATTCAACGAGATTTAAATAATTTGTATTCTTGTGGTTACGAAGCCAAAATTCAACATAAAGCCTAAAATAAATATAGAAGGACTCAATATAAGGAAAATAATTAACTTAATGGTCTAATGATCGATGACACAAAAGTCTATCTACTGCAGAAGGTAAAATTCTAATCGTGATAGATACCGGCAAATAGTAAATAACCCTGAGAATTTAATGAAAGAACGTTATTGTTATTTGTAATTACATCGTGGAGTCATGTTGTGGGTCGTGGGTAGTGTGGGTACCGTCGTGATGAGTAAGATGAAGATTAATTTGATACAGTGCACCTTGCCCGTATTGTAGGACTTTCACTTCATTGGACTTGATGATTCAAGTGATATATTCACCGATTAATCATTTTGTCATTCATTCATCGTCGTTTCAACCAATTGAATCTTTAACAAAAGTTGATTTAGATTCTTTTTGTTAGAATTTATGCATAACAGTAATGTATTGTTTGTAATTAATTACTATAACATAGGAATAACGCCAGTTAATTAATCAGCTAATTCAAGAACAAGCAGCTAACTAATAGGTTCTGGTAAATACCTTTTTCCCACAGAAATTCTTTTAAAGTGAATTTCGACTTAACGTTTTAGGCAATGCGTACAAACATGGGTCGACTCTTAACGGTATCATTTACTTAGTTATATTTAAAACAAATAGCAGTTAGGCGCCCGTTTTTTTAAACCACAGCTGTTACAACGTAGCGTAGGTACCTTTTGTTTATAAGCTCTGCAGTAAAAGGTTTTTTATGCTACATACTTTTATTTATTTTAACTTCTCGATTAGACATAATCACGCAATGTTAAACCTTCTGGTACTCATTAATGCAGTGTTTACAAGGTCGACAGCTACAATTGTAGTAGGTAGGTACGAGTATTATTAATCAATCAAAACGTTCTCTAATTGTACCTACTATGAGAATACATTAGAAAATACGAGTATGATAAGATTTATTGAACACATCTATTGCATCATTGCAAAAAAAAACTGGAACGTCCATTTTGAACACGCAGCAAATATTGTTTTCTTGTTATATAACTATTAAAAGACCGCAAAAATCGAAAGATGGAAATGAAAAGCGATGTCATCATAACAGAATATTGCACTAATCACGACTGTTTGGTATTCAGCGAAGGGTTTTGTCAAGGTTGGGGCAGGGGACGTACCATATCGCACTGAGCTTCGGCGTCGTCGTCATAGAAGATGGTGTCGCAGTCGTCCATCCCTGCGGCTGGGTGCGCCCGCCTCACTCCTCGGCCGGGCCCCTCGGCGCCCTCATCAATACGAGCACACGCGGCCGGACAACCGGCATCCGAACTTGCACTAATTACCGACACCGCTACACAGAACACCGATTCTATTCAATAGCACTATCGGAACTAATTTAACGATCGAAATCTTCGGGATAATCCGATGAGTCACGCGATGCCGAGCTGTGGAGGTGCAAGACTGCTCCGAGAACAGACTGCGCTCGGAAGGTGTGGGTGTCCTTAACGAGCTGAATCAGACGTTACCTCGAGTTCGCACCGTGCGTACACTGAACATTTTTTCGGGCACAAAGAAGCGGATGAGATGAAGACTAATTGATTATGATTTTTTATTCTCCAAGGGCGATACGATGAGTGAGCTAGGTTTTCTGTTGGTGTTTTTATGTGGCGAACTGCGTAGATATCCGCGTTGAGTCGAGCGAGGGTGAGTGAGGGCGGCGCGCGCACTCCACCCGCGCCGCGCGCCTCCGGGGTGCATTGATCGGATCTTCATTGCGCATGTCGCCTTTTGAGAATTTCTCGACTGTTTTGACATTTGTTTAGGGACTCGCCACTTCTTTATTATACGTCTGGGTAGATGTAGATGGTTTGAGGGACAACAAACATGTGAACTTACTATTTCAGTAAGCCCAGGGAAACAATATTTCTAACATAAATGTTGAAACAATGCTTATTTACTGTCTACTAAATATAGTAGATACTTTCCATTGTTGCGCATTTTTTTATAATCAAATGTTATTTCTCACACTTTTTCTCATACGTAAAACGGTATAATATTATGCGCATGTAAGTTTGCGTGTGACTTCATTATTATACCAGCTTTTGTATAATAAGTCCAAGAGACGTGAACATTCAAAGCGCCTTTATGCAAATGATCTACAATTTAAAATGTACTTTTGACCTTTTCAAGTCTACTAATAGACTTCAGTCTGATCCTAGCAACTAGGTACCTAGTTCTTTGTTGATATTGACCTTATTAAATACGCAAACAAAGACGTTTGCATTACATTTTGTTGTTACCAAGGTTGACTGATATAAATCAGTATTTGGGTCGAAACAAATGGCTATTAGTAGGAAAACTCGTTCCTAGCAGTAGGCAGTTGTCAGATAGCAGGTGGTTTAGATGGTAGGAGACTGTAGTAGGTACATGAACCGTGTCAAGGTATTCGGGACACGCGGGCATTCACTGCATAGGTAAGTACCTACTTACTTACAGTGCAGGAAACATCCGACCTACAGATATTATCCTTTTGTATCTACTTACTACATAAATAGGTGTAAGTTTTAACTCCTGTCCAACTACGTCGGAGTCTAAGACGGGTAAAATAATGATACCCATATGATAACTCCTGCCATAAGGTCCTTACCCTTTGAAATTTTGATAAAATGTTTTTTTTGTACCTATGTAAGAACTTGAATAATCCGATCAATATTAAAATATCGAATTGAGATCGCAATCGAGAAAATAAATGATGTTATTCAGTACAGTGCAATACAATCGTGAATTCGTGATAGGGATTAGAAAATGCCAAGGGGCTTTTATTTATTGCGAAACCAAAGTGTTTAAAAGTACTTAGATACAAGCAGGATCCATATTTTCTGGGCTGTTCCTTTTGGTGTCGGATAATGGTTCCCTAGAAACAAGCGCGTTCAGGATCATTTTGTTTGGCCAATCTTGTGACAATTTGGTTAAGTATAGCTCCACATTCAACCATTTAACTTTTCATTGCTTATTTATTTACCCGCTGTCTTGCGTAAGTGACTCTTTAGCATATATTCTTCCTCATGTCTTCGTAACGCGTGCATGGAGCACGATTTTAATATCATCTCAGTGATGATATAAATCAGTTCACTTTTCTTTCCGCTACGCCATTCTAATAGTTAAATAATGACAATAGATATTTTTTGCCTATTTTAACGCATTCGTTTTGTATCTCAAAAGCATTGCATAACAGATATTTGTATAATATGATACCTATTTTTTTTTATTTGTCTCAAATTATCATCTCAATAGTTACGCTTTGTAATTGATTGAAATAGATTTCTTAGATTTCTTGACGATAAAAAACCTTTTTTTTTTTTTAATGAACATGAAATCGCTATCCAAAATGATAATGTGCCAATGCGATTATATGCACTATTCCCGTGTTAATTATAGCTTAATCACCGACGCAGTGTGGCACCACTGCTTCCTGTCGTGTGTCATTTGTATTATCCACAAACAATGTTGCCAACAATACATAAAGGCACAACCTAAATTACTTCAACCATGTAAAACTTGTCTGTACACAATTACCTACAATTTTAACAATTTGAAATTCTTCAAATTGTTTATTGTAATTTGTGTACATTAAATTCTAAAATGAAATTCTTTATGGGGGCTTAAAGAAGTAAATTATTTATTAATAGCAATACTGCTATCACCCATTAGAAGCCTATTAAAACGACATAATTGGGTAGTTGACACTGTCAAAAATAAATTACCAAACACTAACCAATGCATAAAACATCTAAAAACACGTGGAAACATCAAATATGTTGTACATTTAATGCATTTTATGATTTTTAATTACCAGTGGAACCACTAAGAGTAGATGATTTGATGCTGTGAAACTATGACGTCATACAAAATTCCATATAAACGATCGTTTTGACATTTATTAAAAAGTAGCTGATTTGATATGTCAGTCAACTACCCTATTATGAAGAGATATCAGATTTCGATAGGTAGGTACAATACCTAAGTGTATAAAATGCGCAGTTTCCATAAAAAAGTTTTATAGTACCGAATGTGAGAAATACTTTAATTTTGACATGAATGTGGGAAAATATGTACTTCCTTAGTTGAATAAAGTTTATACCTATAGGTTTTTTTATACTGCCAGATTTTTTTTGATAATGAGTAGGTGAGTGGTACTTCGCTTTTATGTATTTACGAGTTTTTAAACTTTTCAAAAGTTACATAATTTATTGTTTTTAAAGCCATCTTACTACACTCCCTTCTAAATTTTAATTTTAAGAAAAATAAAGATCTCTATCTTTTTGAGTTAAAAGGATTCATCTAGATCAGAATCAGAGCAGATAATAAATTATTTCTTATCAAGTTATTATGTATATTATTTATTCTTTGTTACTAATGCATTTGTCGAGCTTGTAAGAGTACCTAGATATTTCATATTATCGCCCAAAATCTAAATAAAAACGATTAACTTTTACTTTTCACATTTCCAAATAGCAAAATGACCATAAATCGCGCGAAGCAATTTACGAATGTTAATGCACTTAGTAATGCTAATGCTTTAATGGGCCTTCCTCTCCTGGCAATCTACATACGTTCATTGGTATGAGATGGTGGGTGAGTGAGGTCATTGCCCGTTTCCTGTATAGCTGCATTCCTGAGGGACCTGTCGGTAGGGTTATACCAGACCCGAAAATATATGCTACTCTACTACTAAGTATTTTCTAGCGTTTCCTTCTCTGGCACAGGTGCTTTTATCACGTCTAATGGGTGACAATTCGTGTCAGGTATCGCAATTACCAAAGTGTCTCAATGAATGAGCGTCCCACTAGGCTCCACTTTTAGACCATTCTTCTTTCTTAACTAAACTTTTACATTAATATTCTTAGAGCAAAATCTCCAATGGCCAAACTCGCTAGTATTTACTGTTTTAATTCCTGTTTCCTTTTAATACAGACTTTTGACAACCCTACATGCGTGTAATGTGGCACCCGCGGTGTTTCAACTCGAGAATCATTGCGTCTATGATAGAGGCGACAAAGCTGCGACATTCGTTATTTAACTTTTTTTCCATGTTGTCGTAGACATACGAAGATGCGCTTTACTGCAGTCCTTTTATGTCCTAGACAGTACTTGCTTAGTGAGCACCGCTTTGCACTCTCTTTGGTAAACAGAAATCCAAACTTCAACTGTGTGTATACCTAACAGTTATTTGTCTGGGGTTTTCATAGAAGTCCATGACTATTATCGATAAAGATAAATCAGATATTGACCAAACTTCACATGATCTGAAATTCCCGTCATATCGAATATCCATTAACTTTGCTTTGAGTTGTTATAATAATAAAAATACCATTAATTGAGCGTCAAGAAGAATCATCCGTCGATTCCACAATTTTTAATGGATAGGTTCATGATAATAAGAAATTACGTTGTTTGTTTGCAATAGTGTTTGGCAACACTGGGGTCGCTTCGAACTTCAATATTTATTTAACAGCTTTATAAAGAATTTAATCTTATACGTGTGCGTGGCCATTTTAAAACTAGTTTCAAGGCCTTTTAGTTACGTTTTGAATGTATTGAACGATTCGATGTAGGCTATAATGTAGCTTCAAAACTTTGTGGAGTTAAGTGTTGCAAGGGCTGCAAGTCATTAATCGAAACCGATTACGTACTGAGGCGAATTACTTATATTGGTTTGATACTCTCTCCGTTTTTACGATCATATACTAGAACCTTTACTAAACGATTCATGGGGTCTCGAATGTATCTATTGAACAGACTTCAAAAAGGTGGAGGTTAACAATTCGTCGAAATCTTTTTATGTAGGTATGTTCCCCGATTACTCGGCCTGGACCGATTTGGAAAATTCTTTTTTTGTTTAAAAGAGCACAGGTGGTCCTATGGTCAGCAGGTCAGGATCTGATAGTGGGATCCTGGAGAAATCAAGGGAACTCTTCAAATTTTATAGGCCCTTACAAAGTTTTTCATATAAATACCTAAAGCTATTCAAATATTTGCGTCTGGTCGTCGTCAGATTTTTAACAATAAAGGAAAGTGAAAATAGTCACTAATACCAACTATTATAAATAATTACTCAACAGCAATTTTATTGTTTTGTAAGAAGACATAATTCATCCAAGGTTTAGGTAGGGATTAAAATTAACAAAATATTTCAAACTATTGCATTATCTCTTGCATGCACCAAAAGAAGACTATAGGTTATCAAACTCCTATGGGATAAATATTACTGATCTATATCTATACTAGTAATAAAGCTGAAGAGTTTGTTTGTTTGTTTGAACGCGCTAATCTATGGTGTTACTGGTCCGATTCAAAAAATTCTTTCATTAATAGAAAGCTACATTATTCCCGAAGGTTATAGGCTACTATTTATCCCGGGAACGCGAGTGAAGCCGCGGGGAACAGCTAGTAACAAATATAATTCTTCTGAGCTAACTTCATCAGCACTTATTAGGAACTAAAACCGAAGATGCCGAACATAGAGAATAATATGTTAAGTCTGCATGCATGCGTGAGTACATTATGTTCGCAGCCAGCCACGGACCGGTTACGTAAGTTTACTACATTCTCTGGTATAATTAATTAATTACATTCTCGCGCCGACGCGGTGGCATCGCCGTTTAAGTATTCCTAGTTGCACAACAATGTAACCGAAGAATACTATAAAGTAACAATAAGGGAGAGTGTATTGTTGATGGCACATGTTGTTCAACCGATCGCAATCTCTTGAAGGACAACTTAGTTTATTAGTCACGGCACGTGATCTCATAAAACTTACTTTCGACACTTAGGAATGTTTTTCTTAGAACTAAAAGGGAAAGGTAACTAAGTATATCTACTGACCAGCTGCAATGCATAAAGAATTTGGGAATGTTTTGCGTCATCCTTTGTAATTTTAAGGCATTGTCAGCATTAAGTTCTGTAAATACTTTAGAGAACTTCCTGCAAATTTTCTGTTAGAAAAAGAATCGCTAGCAGAATACATAATACATACGTTACATATAATATTGTAAAGATACTATTTATTATTTATACTTTATTAGCAAGATACCTTCATAACTATACCTACCTACTTCATAACTAACTATTCATATGATGCAAAAAATGCTACCTACTATGCTTCCGTCCAAGCACCTGTTTTATTTCACATCTGCGTAAACTGAATTGATACGTCACACACAAAATAAACTCTCAGTATTTGTAACCATAAACCTAAGTAAGCCTGTAATTATTGTATCGAGTGTACTGTGTGGATACTGAAGATAACGTTCTGGAACTCCACAGATTTGCCCGAGAGACTTCGGGTTCCCGGGATATAAGTATCTATACCTTATACTGCTCAGTTTATTTGTATAACACGTGGCATGTGCAAAAGTTCTTCCAGTCCGATTACAAAAATCCACACAAATCACCTGTTTTTCGATTTCATAATTAAGTGTCAGTACGATCCAAGTTTCTTCATAAGGCTGTAATTCAATTTCACACCGACCTTTACGCTCAGTGGTCAGATAACAGATAATAATCTTGAAGATCTTGCAAACGTGAGATCGTTTCCATTAAATGCAGATCTGCCGGCAGACGCAGTAAATTGTAAAGCGAACGCAAAGGGATAGGTTGGTGAAAGGGGATCTCGAAAGTTCTCGTATTACATGTACCTAAACCTGCACTGCGCCCTCAGATCGTGGCTGAGAGTACCTACATACAAACAGGGAACACGTTTTACTTTTTATTTCCTTTAATAGATGAGCGGGTACGTAATACGCTGTGAAAACCACTCCTCATAATGGCATATGCGGTAATAAAGTGCAAGGTAGTGCTTCTAGGAAAAGCTTGATGGCAAGCAGGAATTAAATCCGAGAAGTCTTTTAGTTCTCTCTTTCATTTATACATAATTGTAAATAACCTTGTTCCTGTTATGCAGACTATTATATTTGCAGAAAAAATAATAAAACAAACGTTATTAAAATCTAGAGCCATTACAAACAAACTTTTGAAGTAATACGAGAATTAGCGGACTTATTCGGAATTAGCTATTTCTTAAGAAACTTACTTCTATTTAATAGGATAATTGCTATCGTTTTTAAAGTAGTCCACTTCATACTAAACATAAATGTTAAAATAACATTGGACAACATGGTATCTAGTCTAGTTTATAAAACTAAACCGTAAAACGAACGCACCGATATTAACATTTATTTTCCCGTCAGGTTTTAGTAATAATAACGGTGTATAAAATGTAAATGAAGCTTGGCCATTTTGAATAGGTTATAAAGCTTCTGGGTGCAGCATTTAAGATCCAAAAGCTATTTTGATCGAAAATCTAAGACTTGAACAACACTGGGATACATACCAACTTGATTGCAGTTTTAGTTTATGTTAATGACTAATGATGAAGTCATATATAAAAACAGTTGGTTGGATACAGAATCGGATTCCGTTATTCCACTTGCAATTATATATTCAGTCATAATTCAGTCTATTGAATATGAATATGTCACATAATTAAGCAATATAATTGGTACCTGATCTGTATTAACCTATCTTAGCCTTCTAAATAATACAGTACTTATCCTAAATAAGGAACGCAAAAGTACACAAAACATTCAAATACAACAACAAAACGATCACTACGTAACACATCTAACATTGTTTAAAATGAACACTGATAATATACGTACTATAGAACCACGACACGAACGGAACCTGGGGCAAAATTCTAACGATCATCTATAAAGTTATAGGTATCTAAACCACAGCTACTATGATGTCCTTGCTTTTTCATTCTCTGTTACCTTTTCTATATTTTTAGACGAAAATGGTTTTATTCTATTTATTTCTGCTGAATGCTGCGCATGCCATGGACATAGACAGCCCAGAGGACTAACAAGTCCATACTACAGCAGCTTGGCATCAATCAGACTGTCTACTACATGCTACCAGAAAGTTCAGCTACTTTGGTCACTCGCTCGCGGAGAACCAAATAACTTAGAAAGGCTGGTTGTGGTAGGATAGGTTGAAGGAAAACGACCCTGCGGATAGCCGAGGGCAGGGGAACATGGAGAAAACTTGTGACCAATGTCACAAAGGCGTTTCAGGATGAACACGACCTTCAGCAATGAAGAAAACGACTGAGAAGAAGAGAGATTTCCACAATACTTCCAATATTTCCATTTTTATTGCGACTTTGAGTTTATTTTCCATTTAGTTCGTAAGTAAAATTAAAAAAGTACCGGCTGCTGATGTCATTACAAAAACATAACGAAACGTTCTGGTTAAGCATCAACAAATAAACCAACAACGGTGTTTACTGACTAGGTACATCTAAAATTTACGTAAAAAGAATTTTGCAAGGTTACTCAAGAAATGTTTAAGGTAGTAAAACACTATCTTAATACATTTCGGGTGCTTAGATTTCCTCACAGTAAAATAAACTGGCAGACATAGTAATTGTACGGTTAAAGATATTTCGGCACGAGAAAAAAACTACTTTAAAACGACATTATCTCTTTCGAAGATAAGATGAAGCTAGCGTCCAGCACACTATCCTCCCGTGTATACAATTTCACTAGACTTTCTCTCGAATCAAAGAAGATCATCTCGATAAGTTGTTACTAGGTTTAGCTTATGATTTTCCTTAAGTACCTTCGTAATGACGCTAGAGGTTAGCGAAGTTATCGTAAGACATTGCATGTGCAGTAATCTTGAATTCTTGGAAATTCCCGTGCTATGATTGAAGAAGTGAAAGTAGGTACTTCAAGATCTTGGATACTTCTGGTTCCTTACGAAAAATAACACTTTTTTAGCACTATCAGTAATAAATTGTCCCCAACATTTACGTTATTTAACTACTCAAGGGTGTTATGTGAAGACATTAAACCTTGTCTGAGAAATACCGATTCCCTGTATGAGGAATAATAACAAAAAAAATCTAATTAGTCCGTCAGTTCAGAAATTATCAAAAAATATTGAATACGTATTTTTTATTTTGATCCGAAAACAAAAAATAACGAAGATACAGTGCGTTAAAATTTTCCGGTCTGCAAAAAGTGTACTAAGTAGTTGTTCGATGACGTCACAAGCCCCCACTCCTGCACTTTGATGGGACTTATCTTTGTAATTTCTTATTGATTTGATAAAATAAAAAATACGTATCCAATATTATTTGATAATCAAACTGACGGACTAATTAGATTTTTTTGTTATTATTCCTCATTGCCATAGTGAGATGCCAACTTTTCGCTGTCTCGTTGTATCTAATGGTAAAATCATAATAGTAAAATGTAACGAAGACGATCATTTGTCTCTACTCTCAAATGATTCGGAAGTAATACAATAAACAATCGTTGTAAATTGTCGCTCGTTGTCGACCCGAAGTAGGAAGCGAGTCCCAAGACCGCGATATAGGTATGTCAATGTATTATTTTTCTAACAATGCGATTTATCGAGCACAATGAACATTGTGCGTTCATTATAGTGAAAGTTTATCATGGTTTTCTTTAGTTTCCAGTAAACTGTTTAAGCCCATATCAAATGCTTGATATGACGCTACAATTTATCTTCCATCGAATAAGTAGTGTATTTAATAAGAGCTTCAGGATATGAAATGACATTGGAAATACTGAAAGTATCATCTACATTGGTTTGAGTAGAATAGATTTTTTGTTTGTCTACTGTCTGTTAGCAGATCTAGCAAAAAACATTCAATCAATTTTCATGATTCTTTCAATTGTTCAATTTGGTGTCCCCAGCATTCGGTGTCTCCGTGTAATGTGTAATTGCAAAAGGAGGAAAAATGTTTGCGTAGAAAAGAGAAAAAGTTGAAAAACTGATAATGAAATAAACTTACCCGAGTCTAAAATATTATTTCTCGGCATTTTATGTGGTCAATGCAAGTCAACATACAAATAGCTTCTAATGGTGAGTACTACGTGATACAAACAGTGGTTATAGAAATAGGAATCATTCGATGGGGGCGAGCAAACGATCGTGATTGCTCTGTGTCACGAGTTGGGACAGTCGTGCGTGCCGGACATCACTCCGAGAGCACACTCAATAAATAATGCGTACCTACTTGCTCTCTAGCCGATAAATTGTTGACAGCAACCTATTGTTGAAGTTCAACTGTGTCTGCTAAAGTCTACGGGTCACTGAGCAATAAATTATAGGAACAGAGTGATGCAAATCATTATATAATTTAGTCTGGGATACTTATTAGGAAATTTCTACTTTTAAGAAGTTGTCTAGGATGTATTGGATGTCCTTATAAAACTGCAAATTATAAAAGAAAATAATGCTTGACAACGTTGTTATGAAAAAAGCCTACTGTCAATATTTGGTATTTTATTTTCACATCCATAGTTTCGGCTATGAGGTGATGAATCAAATCACCTAAATTGATCTTCTCACTTCATACTTAGGTATTATTTTAAGTGCTTTATATTGCGTTTAATATAAATGCTATATATTAATGCTCTTCATCTTACTTTTTATCTGTGTTACTAGCTAATGTCAAGAAAAAATCTCATGGTCTTATTTTTTTAGTGTGTTTTTTTTTAATATAAATTTTCAAGTTTATCTTTTAGATTAATTATATAGTCATCACGTGCCTTGGTTTTTGTTTAATCATAAAATCATTGTTATGTATAATTAACAGTTTCTGGTTCCTATAAAAAAAAGAATTATACTTACATAACCAAACTGTTTCTTTGTTAATTTAACTACAAATATAAACTTGTACTTTTCGGTCGTCAGTATCTTGCATATTATTTTTATTAAATGAATTAGTAGAATCTCTTACCAGCTATCCTCCTTGCCACCGAGATTTATTTTAATCCAAATAACTCCTGATAAGTTCCCTTATAATAATTATGCGGAAGGTTTTAAAAGATGGGTAGCATGATAATTTATATAAAGGTAGGCACAAACAATAAGAGACATTATTATTATTACTGCAGTATTAATTTCACAAAACCACAATGAACAGCTACTCAGGTTACATATCGTGTGAAAGTAAAATAAGAAACAATATCCTATAGTTTTGAATGAGATGAGAGCACACATCTACTTGAAAGTTTTATTTTTAATTAACCGAAAATGTAAATTGATCCTCCACAAAAGCGAAAGTCTCCCAACGTATTCATTGGAATTGGCTTCCCCGGAATTCATTTAAGGTTTTTTATTATTATATTATATAATAAATAAATATTGACTTCATCACATAGCTTAAATATTTACTAAAAAGTATAATATTATGATAAATAAATATAATTGAAAATGTATGCGTACAATTTTGTGAAAGTTTGAAAATGAATATCGTTTCTAATTAAATCGAAATATGAAACTATCGCTTTCACAAAGAGAGTTTCAGTTTTCCAACTAAAGTTTTGTAATTCAAAACAATGGATTAATAACCCTACCTAAGTCCCACGTACTCTAACTGTAGGGTTTACACACGAACATTCCCAAGAGAGTACAAGTAGTTACATTATTTTCATCGTGGAAAGCAATTTTTCAACTATTGATAAGGGAGCTCCCTCAGTCCCCGAGTGTTATTATGTTTGCACTTAGTTATACTTCTTCAAGTAATTAAGTATACGAGTACATTGGTAGATATCTATCTATCGTGGCTACGCTTTACATAGGTAGTAAGTATGTATTTATTTTTTAATTTTGTCATCACACTTCGTATTTTGCCAGTGTCAAGTTGAGCAATGTAGGTATTTTTATATTCTTCATGTATTAAATTCTCGTCAATCGTCAAGTTTCAAAGTTCAAGTCATGTTAAATCTTCTTCGAGTCATAGTCAGTCAGTTTAGTTAGGTTTTAGTACGATGGTAGCCGTTCTACTAAAATTGTTCATGGACTTCTTGATACACGTAATCATTTCATTTCACTTCACTGGTGCACTTGTATTGATCTTTATTGGACAAAATACCACCGATAATATTCAATAAAACTCAAAATACACGATTTTATGAAAATAAAACGAAAACGCAACGTCACTTCGCAAGTTCCCGCCAAAAAGTCAAAAGTATGTATTTAATAGGAGGATTGTTACTATCTCACTCACTGGCTAGAGGCCTATGGCAAATAGGTTTTAGGCATTTAAACTTATATTTCGTTGTCTATGTTTAATTTAGTAATTTGAGAAATAATGAAGATTTTTTTAAATTTGGGAAATTCTTTATGTTTCTTAAACCCCTGAAAGCTACTCCGAAAAACGATAGACGATTAACTAATAAAATTGCAGCAAACTGACGAGACTTACATTTTATGAAATTCTATTGGTTAATAATTTGACAACGATGGTCGAACTATCGGATCGTGTATTGTTTTTCGAAAAGACTGTCACGATCCATTTTGATCAAAAATTGCAAGTGTTTGTGACCAAATTTAATTCAGAACTGATACACAAAATAGGAGCATACTTCGTTTTGTATGGAGCTGTGATGAAACTAGTCCACAGGCGATTCGTTATTTTCGACCTCTTTGAAGTGTGAGCCTACACAGTGTAGGTTTAATTAATTGTTATACGACATGTGGTCATATTTAAATCACGATTTATGGCTTCTATTTAAAGTTAATAGAAAACAAAAGTATCTCTAAACCCGTATGACCACTAATTTAGTGAATATTTTTAAAAGTAATTCGAATATTGGAGTTTCTTGGAATTCATGTCGGTTAGTCCTGCCTGATGTAACAAGCAGTCCGACTGTTCGATGAATTCCAATAAATTGATAATTTCGCAACCGAATTCGGTTACTTGCCTGCCCTTACATGGGACTGGTACTTTATGTAAGTTCGCATCTGTCCGTTAAATAAGGAGACAGCAATGTACCTACTTAAAGGTACCTTTTATTTGTTAGGTAGATATATTAAATAACCACTGACGTAAAAGTTGATCGTGCGTAACTTGCTTAAAAACAAAATGCATTATGTATTTACATAATTCAAGTGAAAAGTGAAATGTTATAGTATTGATGATATCAGCACAGTGTCAGTAGTTCATAAGACTTTCGATTAATGTAGGTATCTAGTTTTTATCCACCACGCCTTTAAAATAAGAAGTAATTAGCAGAACGGATATTTTTTTTCTTTGCCCTCTTCGTAACTCGAGCCAAAAGCGTCTAGTAGAATTACAGGTCTAACCTGCCTTCAGCTAAGTGTTTTAATTCTTGATGTAGACAGATTAATTAGGTACATGACTCGGGTGCCAAAATACGTATTATTACTTACTTACTATCCCTTTCTTTTCTGTTATGTAATAAGTGCCACGATATTTTTATAGCCTAGCGACTAAGTGCAGTACTTACCTACCAAAAATGAATAGTTTATAAGTTGGTGGAGTCTATGAATATAGATTTTTTACCATGCAGAAAGAATGCATACAATAGAAAAACTGTACAGATGATCTGTATAACTAAGTATTAGCTAATTACCAGGTACGATTACATAGTGCACCGAGGTGGAAACTCTCGCTGGTGGATCCGAGACTATGGAGAAAACGACAATTACCAAGACTTGCTTGCTAGAAATAAATGCAGGGTAATGTGTCTACTAAGGGTGCGATCAAGGATTTAAAATGATCTTGCGGTGATGTAGTAGTGGAAAAAATACAGAGGAGTAGTAATCCCGAATGAAAACAATTAAAAGACCTTTCGATTCTCACGATGTTTAAAGCAATCCAGCAACGATAACACAAAACAGATTTAGTCTCTCGATATGTATATTATTATAAATATTATAGAAAGGAGAAGACACAAGAGGTAGATCAGGTCACTGCCCCCCATTGTGCCGATCAACAATCGCTGGCTATGTGATACGTTAATTGTGGTCCAGCCACGCTAGCCGACCGAGCAATATCAGGCATAACCATCTACCCGGTCAGAAACAACACTAACTGCTACCATTCATCCCGAGTCACGCCTCGCGTCCATTGTGAATCGATAAACTGTCTGGTTTTATTACACAAATCGATACGATCGAATATAACATTGAAAGCGATGAGGAAGTGAGTAAATTCCGTCGTGACACTTTTCATTCCGAGGTCTTGGGTACCTGTATTCAATAATCTGTGATTTTGGCTAGTTTTTGGATGTGACACTACCTATCTATTTAAAACATTGAGAATAGGATAGATGAAGGAGAAACACGTGTAAAAACGTGATTGTCTCCTTTTTGGAGTCCATAACATACATTACATTGGATTACGGATATGTTGATCTATTGTGAAGGCAGCAAGCTGAATCCATTATAAAATTATCCATGATGCGCAATGACGTCACAGTACACATGCATAACATGCATTTAATTAAAACCCCCCTCATGTGTGGGTGGTGTGACATAAGCGCCGATTACACAAAAATGTCCTACGATATATTTTAATAGAAGTCGTTTTACTTAAAAAATCTGGGAATAACGCTTTGATTGTCTTCAATTATTTGTCCCATAATTAGAGACTTGTAGGTAAAATTATGAAGCATAGAACAACTGCAGGATTTGATTGCTATACGCGTCACAAGACTCGTGACATGTTCTTCGCTATGGCGGCGGCATCGCCGCCATAGCAGATGCCACACTGTAGGGAGAATATACTTAGTTACACTGTGCTATTAGTGAATTAATTTTTAAAATCGGATTAGTAATTCCGCAAGTTACCGCCTATATCTGACCTCTTCATAATATTAGTGTAGATATAGATTAATATATTAGTGTAAATGTACATGAAGAATCATGGAATAAGTACTACGTACAACTTATTAATTTCATGAGAAGCATTGTCATAAGACACGACAACAATATCTGCACGTTTAATCATAAGGCTTCTAAATGTGTAGCTTTATTGTCGTTGGAAATTTAAATAGATGATATCATCAATCCATGTGTTTCCATTAGACAACTTGGGACAAAGAACTCGGCATTTTTTTGCAAACAAACATCAGTGACTCAATCGATGCTAAATTGAAATCATGTCAATGGTCTTGTGATGCTTTTTATAGCATCATAATTAGATAGACTGAAGGTATAAGTATTTCACCAACCTAACATCAATAATAGTCCGATGTGATCAGGGAATATAGAATGTGACCTCATAGACGTAGAAAAAAATGTGACCAATGAATATTTACATGAAACTATTCACAGGACGGATTGACAGCTTTCGAGCTTTCGATCTTTAAATATAGGTATTGATAATTGAGGCCGAATTAGTTTATACATCCTATAATATTGTTAGGGAACCACGATTTTATATTGAGAGGTATCTTATACAATACTTAGGAAGGTATGTACCGTTTTAAGTGACCAAAGTCTTAACTGCGGCAACTTGTCGTAATGTCATAGGTAAAGACAAAAAAATACAATAAGTAGCCTTACATAACATACAAGGAACGCGGGATTTCAATAGGTACCGTGAAAGATCAGAGGCGCGTCAGATTCCTTGGTCAGAATGATCCATTGCATTCGTCGAGCAATGATTGGATTAAACTATTCATTGTATATCAGAAAAAGTTTCTTTCTGTTCTAAACCACATCGGTATATAACTCTCTCATCAAACTCCTCGATATTCATAAAGCCACTGACAAAAATATAATATCCTTTTTCTCTCGATATGTTTATCGTCATTTGTTAGGTTGGATGATAATGGAAATATGCTATTATATGTGGCCGTTTAAATCATGATGATCACCACTGGAGAAGATATCACACTTTTATATCTGATGATATTATACGCAGTTCCTTTACCTAGTATTTTATTTGAATAGGATCAGAACAGCCTAGGCGTTGGCCTTAGATAAAATCTTAATAGAGATTTTAGCTCACCTTTTTAGTTTTCCTAGCAACTCCACTAACACTGCTGGCAAGGCTTTCCGCGTCGTAATGTCTGGAGAAGGAGTACGGGCCCGGATGACTCCGGGATACGCATTGCCCCATATGCCTGCCCCCACACTACACTGTATCACATCTGTTATTATGTGTACTGTTATAATACAAAAAACACTTCACAGGTTTAATGTTCTCACGATAGAATCTGCTACATAGTGGAAATGTGCGTCATTTTTTTAACCGCAGGTCGGTAGATTGAATTTTAAACAACACCTACGCTTGCATACCAAACACCAATAAAGAGCCTTTGGAATAAAGAGTAAGTAGTTTGAAAGCCTGCGCTTACTGTTTGTTTAAGCACCTAGCTTTACAGTTTGGATAGACCTAGATCTAGGTAAAGATTCAAATCTGTAGGTACAAAGTTAGGGTAGATCAACACATCAAACAATATTAATTTATAGTTTGTACCTATTTATAGACTGGTTCAAATAGTTAGCAAAATCAAACATAATAATATCTTTGAAAGGATTTTAATTAATTTGATCGACTTGGACAATTTTAGGACTACTGACTCTTTAGTGAAAATTTGTTAACATCAATTAAGGTTTAATTATTTTGAGGCTGTGTTAAATTGATGCTGATTGAGCTGCTAACTATTTAGTCCCCAGTTTCAATTTGTGTAACGGGTATTAGATCAGTAATAAATTGTGTGATTGTGGTTAAAGGGGGCATAACATAACATAAATAAACGGATATTATGTAGGTAAGTATTATGTAGTAAACACAAACTTGATTGAGTCTCAATAAATAATCGTTTGACATGTGTTAACTAAAGTTCATAAAAAATAAACACGTTCTTCACAGTTCACATGTTACGATTCCGACCCGATAGATGTTGGGTCAAGCGCACGCGCACTTGTGAATGGATACCGAGGGCGCGTCGCGCGCGCTGCGCCCCGTGTGCGACTGCGCCGGCAGCCGCGCGACAGCCTGCGCGGACGCAGCAGGCAGGCAGCCAGCACCCGCCTGTTGACTCATTCATGATGAGTAGAGTACATGACTCGCATGGTCAAACGGTCGGATTATCGGTTAGACACATCAAAATAAATTATTTATGAGATTGCTCGAAAACACGGCCACCTAATAGAATTGTGGTATACTACATACTTACCTATTTGGGTGCCCAACTCGGGCATTGTTGTATTTGACCATAATTATGTCGTGATTACGATTCTCTTGTAGGTAGGTAAATAGTGTTATTTATGATTACGATGAGCTTTTTGTCCTTTAATGGTACCTACTCCCACCGCAGTTATCTATGTAGGGTGGCAGATCATAGGCAAAACGAGCCAGTAATCGGTAAGTATTCTACCCTGACTGAGTGTGAAGAATCTTAGATGACCATAATTTAACGCTTAATTGTATTTTTTTAATAATATTACCACAAATAGGAACGTTACCTAACCTATTAAAAAAAAATAGTTTCTTATGTTTTAGCACTAATTAATATAACTAACTGTCTAAACGGTCCTTTATTATTAAAATTACACCCTAACTCCTAACCGTTAAGGAGTTGTACAACAACAGGTTGTACCTTCCATCATCAGCTCAGCATCATACGATGACGACGACCAGACGCAAATATCTGAATAGCTTTACAAAGTATATGAAAAACATTCTAAGTGCCTATAAAATTTGAAGAGTTCCCTCTCTTTCTCCAGGATCCCATCATCAGATCTTGACCTGATGACTATGTGACCACTTGGGAAGAGGGTAACCTTTCAAACAAAAAAATAATTTTCAAAATCGGTCTAAGCGTTCGAGTAATCGGGAAAATAGGTAGGTACATAAAAAAAATATATACATTTTTCCGACGAATTGTTAATCGAAGGAGGAGGTCCTTTTTTAATGCCTTTGATTTTAGTCTTCGAATGCTAATGTGCTATGATAATTAGCGCTTTCTTTTTTAACTTTATCTTTACTTGTCCGATTTCTTACAATCTGAGGATTCGTGTATTCTCTGAATATGAAAATAGGGTCCATCTGTTACTCGCCCAGTCTGTTTATCTTAGGGCCACAGGCTGTCTTTCCAATACCGTAGTAGGTAGCCAGTTGAACAGGTTTCGTATTACTAAGGTCTTTATTACAAATATAACAAAAATCAGAATAAGTCAAAACCCTAGAGTCCCCATAAAGTATCATCGAAATAACCTCTGCTATTAATTCTTAGTCAGGCGCTAACATATGTTAGTGCTTTATTTATTAGAGCATAGACTAATATAGATAGTCTTCCTTGATTAGAAACAATGAAGAAAGTAATTGATGATGGTAAGGAATAGCCACCACCACGGCACTCTCCTGGCACGAGTTGGATTCTTGACCAGTTTTTTTTATACTACTAGGTACCTACTAATTTTTTTAGAAAAAATCGGCGCTGATCCTATAATATAGAGATAACGCAATCGAGTATGTAAAAAAAAGTCGCATTAAGTAAGCACAGTTCTCAATACCTATTTTGTTAATTAAAATATGGAAAAGGGTTTCCAGGATCTAGCAACACTGGGACCAATAGGGATGTACTAGTTCACCAAGATATCGACACTTTTACTCGACACTAGCTTGCGAACGTATTTTGTTCGTATTGGTGGTATTGGTCAGTTTTTTTTTAAACTTGATACACACGGCCACAGATCAAGCTACACACTGCGGCACCTTATGCGGTTGTAATAGGCGCTATTTTGCAACAAAAATGAGTAGCTTGATCTGTGGCCGTGTGTGCATACCCTGGAATAACATAATAGGCTACTTTATATCCCAGGAAAACATGAGATAGCTCCAGAACGCGGGTGAAACCGCGGGGCGGAAGCTAGTCTAGTATAAAATTAGTAAGCAACATCTAGATTAACTACCTTTTCACGATAGAAGACTTAGAGTTTATCAATGTTCAGATATTATTCTCATAACATCGATGTGTCGATGTTATCGAAGACTTATTAATGTTTTCCCGCTAAACATCGATGTTTAATAAACATCAATGAATATCGATCATCCCTATTCAGCTTGTCATTGTCATGTCGAAATTGTCAAATCAATAAAAAGTAATCAAAACCAAACGTCAAAATGATAGTTTCCGAAGGTTAAACTCTCTTTCAAATAACATTTTGTGCGTTCAGTGCGTTGTAGCTTTTGTTTACTCTAAGTAGGTACTTACGCGAAAGCCCAAAGCGTAGGTAACTATCGTTCAAAATACTCCCATGTCTGGAATGTTAACAAGGGCCGGACTTAGAGCATTCTCCACGGAGAACTTGAAAGTTATCAACAATGTTGCTAAGCAACAGTTTGTTGTGGCGATGCGAGGCGGTAAGTAAAATCTACATTATTTTTCATTTATTTTAATAGTTGCTCACTTTATTGCATTTTATAATGGGCTGCTTGCGAGCAAGTTGAATCGAGCACAGAAATATTTAATAAAATATCTTTCTTTGACCCAGCTGTTCTCAAAGTCATTCATTGAGCTGCAGAGGTTAAGTTATTTTTTAAGTAATTTTCATTTTAAAAACGATCAACATGAAGGTAAACCAAGGAATCTAAGAATGCCAATAGCATTATAACTTGGTACCTACCGTAATTAAATTTCAGTTATCTACCTATCTTTTTCATTTCATATTTAAGTACCTTTATTGTGGTGGAAAGCTTATCGAGAGGCGATCACAAACCGGAAGATGGAGGACCCCACTAGGTGAACCAACAATCTTGTGAGGGTTGTGGGAAACAGCTGGGCATGTGGGTAGTGCAAGACCTGCCATCGTGGAGATCCTTGGGGGAGGCCTTTGTCCAGCAGTGGATGTCTTTCGGCTGACATGATGATACCTTTATTAGCAACTTGGTTTTGCGGCATTGGTGGTAATAGGTTAAAAAACAAAAATATTTTGTTTTTAGTACCTATTGTCAGATTACCTACTATTTTCTTCACGTTGGGTTGCAAATCAAATGAATGAAGTGATTACAGCTACTTTTCATAGTCCTTTCACATTGATAGGTAACAACCTTCATAGACTTGCAAGCACATACTGAATGTAGTAATTTGTTCTTATTTTTGGGAAGCTAACAGTATCAAAACATTAATGGGAATGCAAGCAGTCCAATATAATTTGTTGTGGAAATCATTGAGGGAGGTTTATAATGTTCAGCGGTGGACATTCTTGGGGTGAATATGATGATGTGTTATGAATATTTACTACTGATGCTTGGTGCTATTCTGTAACTAATTTGTATTTAAATTTTACAGAGGAGGCTGTAATTGAATATGAGAAAACTGGTAAAAATATAACATTTAACACCACCCAGGTACCAGAAGCATTTCAGGGGAAAGGTGTTGGAAAGCTTTTAGCTCAGGTTAGTTGAAAAAATTCTTGGCATTGTAATAGGTTGGCAAAATGGTGATAGGCGACGGTAACCACTTGCCATCAGGTGGACCTCCTGCCTGCTTGTCAACCATCTGATATAAAAAGTTAAAAAACTCTTTTGAAAGTTATGAAAATTTCTGATGAAAAAGTGTGCTTTGCATCCCAATTTCTTAGCACAATAATTTTTACTTATTAATAATTTTTGTACAGCATGCTTTCAACCACGCTCTGGATAATAAATTGGATGTGACTTGCAAATGTCATTTTCTGGCAAAATATTACAAGGATAATTCTAAAAAGTACAAACCTTTGAATATTAAAATGCAATTAGATTAGAAGTAATAATATCAAAATGGAAGTAGCTTGGTATAGATGTAATATACATTATTATTTACGGGAAAAATGTTATGGTAGTGCTAAGAAAATAGCTAAGAAGGCCTCGTCACATTTACATGATACTTCAGAATATTTGTTTTATCTTGGACTGGCTAGTATACTGGAAGGGCAAGTGCAGAGAGGAATAAGTGAACTGAGTCCACTACAATCTGAAAGAGATATACAATTAGCTGTTGTTATAGCTCTTATTTATGGCCATAAGCTTCTAAGTGCATTAGAACGAGAAGCCTTGTACAGCCTTGAATCGAAATTGAAGGAAGAGAAAAAGCAAGCCAATTCTATGTCCTTTTACTATGCTGGACTATTCTTATCTTTAGCTGAAAAGTATGAGAAAGCTTCAGAATATATAAATAAAGCATTGAGAAAGGATTCTAACAACATAGATGCTATTATTCTAAAAGGTTGGAATGATATGTATATGAATTTGGGAGAAATGCAGATGTCTATTTTAGACTGTTTGGAACTGGCCCTAAATAAAAGTGATAGAAATGTTGAAGCTCTCCTTGGGCTAGCTAAGTTTAAATATTTTGCTAAAGACTATGAAGCATCGAACTTGACTTTAGACAGGCTAATAGTTAACAACCCAGGGCAAATAGTACCACTTGTAGAAAAAATGAGGAACGAATTTGCTTTACAGAAATGGGAAGCAGTCTATGACACGTTAGAAAGAATATTTCCTCTCGAACCTAATAATATTGAGGCTCTTAAGATTAGAATATATCTTGCACTTTGCAAAAATGCAGACTACATAGAAGCTGCAGATCAATTAAATGGATTTTTGAGTATACTGGAAACAGAAGAAACACATAATGGATTCCAGTTTTACAATACCACACAGATATTTTCGAAAATTTGTGGTAGGTCCAATGCAGTTCTCTCTCAAGTATACAAATTTGCTCAGTATGCTTCAGAAATGTATTCAAACAATGTGGATTATTTGAGTGAGGTTGGATACCAATGTATTCTACAAGGGAAATATAAAGATTCCTTGAATTTCTTCAAGGCGGCAAGTAAAATAGATAGTAATTCCATAAATGCTCTGTGTGGATTGACACTATGTCAAATGTTTGAACATGGTCCAACGGAACAAATCGCTCAACAAGTTGAGTTGTTATTTGAAATGCAAGGTACAACTAAGTTGCCTATTTTGTACTATCTATCAGCTCAATTGAATGTAAAGAACTCATCAAATGCTGTATCATTTCTTAATACAGCCTATGAAACCAAAATTTTAAATGCAAAACGTCAACCATTTAGTTTGACATACATAAAAGACTTAGATCCAGATTTTCTTCTGGAGGTGTACAAAGAATATAAAAAGCATTTACCTAAAAAACCATTTATAATAGTTGGTTATTTGTTATATTCCCAGGAAGGGAACATTCCATCAGTCACGCATTGTTTCAAGATTTTAAACACAATATGTGATGCTTGTCCTGGATTGATTAACGCTTTGTATGAACTGGCGAAGTTGAAGTTTCTATTTGGTTTTGCAAGTGATGCTCAGAAGCTAGCTCAACAGGTAAATGAGTTAGATAGTACCCATGCTGGTAGCCAAGTTCTGCTAGCGCAAATTTACATTCAGCAACAGGCATACACAAAAGCTGCTCAAAGTCTGGAGATGTGTTTGAGTTACAATTTTAAAATCAGAGACAGTGCAATTTACCACTTCCTCAATGGTGTTATCTTAAAAAGCTCTAATCAACTTCAAGATGCTCTGTCTAGTTTTTCAACGAGCCTTCAGATAGCAACGAGCAAGAGTGCTATGACTATGATGAGCAGAATGTATGACTCTGATTTGAATATCATAGACAAAGCAACTTTGTATCTACAAGTTATCGAAATACAGACTGCTTTAGGTCAGATTGCTGAGGCAGGGAAAACAATGCAGGTAAAGTTGGAAATGCGAAATGTTTTTGAATGAGTTTGTACGATGAAACGGTAGCAAAAGAAAAAAACATAGGCCCAGAAAACACTCAATTTATTAAATCAATAAATTTGATATGTAGATTTCGAAAGAACGAAACCATAGCGCGATCTATTGTACAAGTAACGCCATCTCTTGGCATTATCTGGATAGTATTAATTTTAATATAAACATTCCGCCCCTCAAAGTACGTTAGAACTTTTGAACACAAACTAAAATCTATTCTAGTGAATAACAAAAATAAAAAAAAAATGATAACTTCCTAATAATCTATAAAAACGGGGGGTTTAACTAATCATACAAGTGGACTGTAAACATCGTATTTAAACTAAAAACTAAATAGTATCACAAAATAATTAAATATATCAACTAAACTAATTTAAATTTAGTCACCTTCGGTAGGAAGCAGACACAATTTATGAATGGGTCTTTTAATAATAGAATTTTTACATTTTAAAGTGACCACTCTAATCAAACCATCAGACCCAGGGTGCACTTCAATAATTCTAGCCATCAACCATTTGGTGGGTGGCAATCGTTCGTCTTTAATCAAAACTATATCATCAACTTTTAAATTATTTTTCTCAATCGACCATTTTTGGCGTTTTTGTAAATTGACAAGGTATTCTTGGCTCCATTTGCGCCAAAAACATACTAACTGTTTCTGCAAAAAGATCCATCTTTTATTATAAGGCACATTAATACTATCTAAATTAATATCAGGAACTACTATAGGATTTTCCCCAATTAAAAAATGACCAGGTGTTAAAGCAACAGTGGTGCCCTCTTTTTCATCATCAAGTGAGGTTATTGGTCTTGAATTTAAACAACATTCTATCTGACACAATAAAGTAGAATATTCTTCGTAGGTTAACTTGCAATCTCCTAAAACACGATTAAGATGGTTCTTTATGCTTTTTATTCCCGATTCCCACAAGCCTCCCATATGGGGTGCTCCTGCTGGATTAAATTGCCATTCGGTACCATCTTGTGCTAACAATTCAGCAATTTCATTAGGTAAATTATTTGTACTATTCTTAAACATAAACTGAAGCTCTTTAGTGGCACCTATGAAATTGGTCCCACAATCACTAAGAAGTTTCTTACAATGTCCTCTACGAGAGGTGAAACGACGGAAAGCCGCCAGGAAGTGTTCAGTACTAAGACTAGTGACAAGCTCGATATGTACTGCCTTGGTGGCTGTACATATGAATAAAGCAATATAAGCCTTTTGAGTTTTATTGGAACCACGTCCACTAAATAATTTAAGTACTACAGGCCCTGCAAAATCTACACCACTAACAAGAAATGGTCTTTGAGGAGTAACTCGTTCTTTTGGCAAATTTCCCATTAATTGAGTTGCAGGTTTGTTAGAGTTTCTACAACAAGCTATACATTCTCTTATTACTTTCTTTATAATATGTTTTACTCCTATTATATGATATTTATTTCTAATATGGTTCAACATTAATTGCATTCGTCCGTGTAAAGTAGTATAATGTGAATCTTTAACAATCAGGTATGCTAGTCTACTATTTTTTGCTAATATAATAGGATGTTTGGTTTCTACACTAACACATGAATTTTCAATACGTCCTCCTACTTTTAATATATCATCTTTATCAACAAACGGATTTAATTTTACAATATGTTTTTTAATTACACTTTCAGATTTTTGGGACATTTTTATCAAGATATTTTTTGACATTTGCAGTTCGTCGGAGTTAAGGTAAGTGGTATTAAGATACACAGGTAAGTTTTCTTTTTTAGCTTTACATTTACATTTATAGTAGAATCTCATACAATAGCTTATTACTCTTACTAGTTTTTTAAAGTTTGAAAATCTATTAATCAAGTCTCTTTCTTTTTCAGGTTCCGGTACTACACTACACTGCACTAATACATTAACTTGAGATCTTTTTTCTAACTCTGTAGGATTTATTATTTCACTTATGTCTTTCACAGGTAAATCACTATCTTCTCGAAGCCATGATGGACCGTTCCACCATAACTCGTGCGACTGCAGCTCAAGCGGAGAGATGCCACGGGAAGCAACATCTGCGGGGTTATCCAGTGACGCGACGTGATGCCATCTATTAGGTTCTATTACATTGGTAATCTCTGTCACTCTGTTTGCGACAAATGTATTCCAGTAGTTTGACGGTCGTTGCAACCAGGCTAAAACTATTGTTGCATCTGTCCAAGCGTAAATGTCTTCATCTGGAATATTTAGTGCTGTTTTAATTCTATTTATTAACTTTGCCAGTAATACAGCACCACATAGTTCTAATCTAGGTGTTGAGATTTTCTTCACTGGTGCTACTCTGGTTTTAGCTTCCATGATAGTGACTGTAACGGCGTGAGGTAAAATTATACGGCAATAAACTACTGCAGCATATGCAATATCTGACGCGTCGGAGAATCCATGGATTTCGACCTTAACCATGTTCTCTGTCATGCCTATCCATCTATCTAACTCTATCATTGGCATATCACACAAGTTTTTACGAAAGATCAACCATTCCGTCTCTACAGTTTCTGACAATTGATCGTCCCAGTCGTGACCCTCTGCCCACAATTTTTGAAGAAAAACTTTTGCTCTAACGACTATTGGAGCAAGCCACCCTGCTGGGTCGTAAAGCCTTGCTATGTCTCTCAAAATTGATCGTTTTGTTGGTTTTTTATTAGTATTTTCTATTTCAAAGCTGAGTTCAAATTTGTCTGATCTATTATTCCAATCAATTCCTAAGATTTTTCTATTTATCTGTACTGAATTGTCTATTTCTAAACTATTTGATGCCCATTTGTGTAGTAAAAATCCACCTTTTTTCAGTAGTTCTATTAATTGTGTTTGTAATTCTATTACTTTTTCAGGTCTACATGCGCCCGTAAGTAAGTCATCGATGTAGAAATCTCGTAGGAGAATATCAGTAACTTCTTCAGGAAAATTACCCTTCTCATCTTCAGCTAGTTGCTTTAGAGTTTTAATAGCTAAATATGGTGCACATGATGTACCATAACTAACAGTTGAAAGTCTAAAGTGTTGTACAGGTTCGTTGTTGTCGAATCTCCATACGATACGCTGGAAATCGCGATCGCTTTCGTCTATATAAATTTGTCTATACATTTGTTTAATATCTCCAACCAGAACTGTAGCATGTCGTCTCCATCTTAATGTTGTATCTCTAATGTCGCTTTGAAGTGGCGGACCAACTAACAAATTATCATTCAAGGATTTGCCATTGCTAGTTTTGGCGGAGGCGTCAAATACGACGCGCAACTTTGTTGTTAGGTGCTGCTCGTTAATTACAGCATGATGTGGTAAGTAACAGACACTATTATTTTTCTTACTATTTTCAGATGCGGGTTCCATGTGATTTTGTTCTAAATAATCTTTCATAAACTCGTTGTATCTATTTTTCATTTCAGGATTATTCTTCAACTTCTGTTCTACTGCAGCTAATCTTTTTAGGGCTATGGAAACAGATTCTCCAATATCAGGTGGGTTAACAGCAAAAGGTAAGCGAAGTTCATACCTTCCATCTATTTTTCTTCTATGTGTTTTATTGTAATGTGCTTCGCATTTAATTTCCTGATTAGTCAGCATCATCTTTCCAGGAGTTGGTTCTTCCAGTTCCCAAAATTTGCGAAGAACTGTATCTATTTCTATTTTAAGGTGATGACTGAAAACTATAGGCTGTTTATTTTCGTTACTTTTATTTTTTCCAGAAACTAACCAACCTAGTTTAGTCGCTTGTGCCACTAGCGAACTATTCCCATCTCTAGAAACCATCAAGCCTTCCTGAATAATATCTGCAAAAACCTCTGCTCCTAATAGAAGATCTATGCGGCCTGGTTGTGTGAAAGAGGGATCAGCGAGTTGTATTGTATCTAGTTGTGGCCATTCGACTGACTGTGCACGTTGTGGTATATATGAGGTCAATGTCCTCAGGACGTATGCTATGACCTTAATCTTTATATTAGGGTCGTATCTAGACATTATTTCAAACTCAACAAGTGCTTTCGTGACTGTTTTGTTTGAACTAACACCAACTATGTCACCTATGATGGGTGCCTTTTTAAGTCCTAGCTCTTGACAAGCACCTTCTGTAATCAAGGAGGCTTGTGATCCTTGATCGACTAACGCACGCAGGCTATGAAGACTATTGTTTCTATTTGACTGCACTGTGACAAGTGCAGTGGCTAATAAGACTGGAGAGGATGTACTAGTGGAGGCTTTCAAGGTATGTATTCCTTTATCACTTTCTATTTTATCTTTACTATTTTCTATGTTTTCTACCATTTCAGCATTATTTACTTGATGAGCGGTTTGTGAGTTTTGAGTAGATGTACTAGCTGGTATACTGTACCCATGCAATAATGTGTGGTGTTTGCGGCTACATTTTCTACAACCTGATTGAGTGCAATCTTTCACGGAATGACCCTTTTTTAAGCAATTAAAACAAATGTTGTTCTTCTGAATGTATTGTTGTCTATCATTTATGCTAAGCTGAGTAAAGTTATTACAAGTGTAGATTCTATGGTCACCGTTGCAGAACAAACAAGTTAGTGTTGGACTCATGGTTGTGGTCATACTTTTGTTGCTTATATTTCTATGTAAAGGTTGTGTTTGCGTGTCTTTAAATCTCACTGCTTCTAGGGTTCTAAATCTAAATTCGAGAAATTCAGAAAGATCTTTCCACGTAGGTAGGTTATCTTGATTTTCTATACGCTGTTCAAAATATTTGTGTGACTCTGTATCTAGTTTTTGGATTATTATGTAAACTACGATGTCATCCCATGACTCAGTAGGTATTTTAATCGCTTTAAGGGATGTCAAGCATTCAGATGTGGTATCTAATAAATCTTTAATTGCTTTGGATGATTCACTAGTAATTCTCTTCTGGTTTATCAGTTTTCCAATATATGCATTAACTATGTTTCTACGATTGTTATATCTCTTGTCTAGGGTGTTCCAAATGATATCATAATTAGATTCTGTTATTGACAACTGTTTTACTAAGTTTTCAGCTTCTCCTTGTAAACTAGATTTTAAATACTGGCATTTACTTACTTTGCACAAATTGGGGTTGTCATGTACTAGTGATTTGAAAAGATCATGGAAAGATAACCAACTTTTATAGTCTCCCGAAAATTTAGGTATTGAAATTGGAGGTAGTTTTATCTTAGGTTGTAAAAACTGGTCACTATTTGCAATCTGTTCATTACTTGACACTATTGATATATCAGTCTCATTTAACTTTTCTCGAATTCGTGTTTTTAAATCCAAAAATGTTTCTAAACAATGATCATATACGTCACTCTTGAAATATGTAAGTTTCTGTTTATCCTCTTTAGAAGCTGCTACTAATTTATCATGGTTACTTTGCATTTTATCCCAATAAGATTCTAACAATTCTAGTCTAGTATCCAAATATGCTTTTGTTAATCGATCTTTGGGACTCTTTTTAAAGTTTTCTAATAAATTTTGAATTTGCTTTTGAGTTTCTAGTTGACTATTTTGAAGACCTTCCATTTTTATTGAAGTTAAAGATTATTCAAAATTGTTCTATGTTAATATTGATCACTATTAATAAATTGAAATTGTTTGTAAGTCTTTGAAACCACTATAAGTTAATCCAATTAAATAAAGTTCTTTTACGAATTTAATTACAACAGAGTCACTTTAATGAAAAATAACTAATGTTCACTTTATTTCTTATATCTATTTACTCACGGTTACCAGTCTAGCGTCAAACTAGCGTTCAATTCAACACTGCAATCCATAAACACACACAACAACACTTCACTTCACTAAGGTAACATTATCATGTACGATCCATGCATTGCTACCTGGAACTCACTCACCAATATCACTACTATAATCCGGCACGTAATGGACCAATGTACGATGAAACGGTAGCAAAAGAAAAAAACATAGGCCCAGAAAACACTCAATTTATTAAATCAATAAATTTGATATGTAGATTTCGAAAGAACGAAACCATAGCGCGATCTATTGTACAAGTAACGCCATCTCTTGGCATTATCTGGATAGTATTAATTTTAATATAAACAGAGTTTGTTATAAAATTTTCGAATGTTCTAATCTCACAGATATTATTATTTAGGAAGCAATACAAGAATTCTCGTATACTTCGGAGGAAAGTCGTTTACTTATCGCTCGAGCGGAATTAGCACTAAAGAAAGGCGACGTCGATAGCGCTATTGATATTCTAAATGAAATAAAAGCGGGTCAGCCATACTACTTTCAGGCACATAGCAAAATGGCGCATATTTATCTGAAAGAAAAGAAAGATCGAGCAATGTTCACATCTTGTTTTAAAGAGATAGTTAGTAATCATCCAATGGCTGATGCACATACAATGATGGGAGATGCTTTTATGTCTATACTTGGTGAGTTTAAACTGTAAATATTTAATGAAATAATATGTGTGTACTTCAGTTATGTATATGTATATTATTATTATTTACTAATAATAAAGCTGAAGAGTTTGTTTGTTTGAACGCGCTACTCTCTTGAGTTACTGGTTCGATTCGAAAAATTCTTTCACTAATAGGAAGCTACATTATCCCCGAAGGTTTTAGGCTACTTTAGACCGGGAACGCGAGTGAAGCCTTAGGGAACAGCTTTAATATATTTTTCATATTTTAGATCCAATTCAAGCGGCAGAATCATATGAAGCGGCACTAAGAGGAAATCCAAAAAATATACAGCTCGTGAAAAAGCTTGGGACTGCATTGGTTAAAATGCATGAGTATGAAAAGGCGATTCAGCATTATGAAAATGCAATTAATCTTTTACCTGATGATGAACTTAAATTTGAATATCTTGAACTGCTTGTAAAGGTGAGATTTAAACCGCAATTGTAATTTTTCATTAGTAACGAAGTCCTTTAGAATTTGCTCTTAGATATTCCATAGAGACCAGGGAAATTTTCCCAACTAATCATTTTCATTTCTGTTCCATAGCTAAAACAATATGACAAAGTAGATTCAACAATATCATTTGATCTCAACCAAATGTATAATAAAGATAAAAGCATAAACACATTGAAGCGTCGAGTTAGACTCTTAGTAATACAAGCAGGGAGCAGAGAGTTGAAGAATCCGACCGCGGGAAATGTCCACTTAATTCTATCTGAAGCTAAAGACATACAAACCGCAATAGTGAAGAGAATAGAGATAGATTCGAGAGGAGATCTACAAGAGGAGAAGAAACAGTTATCGAAAATACTCTGTTCATTAGCTAGAGTGAAGTCGACTAAAGAGCCTGCCGTAGCGGCTCATCTTTATTCTGAGGCCTTAGTGCATTCGCCTAGAGAACCAAGTACTTTGTTGGCATTGGCTAAATTGTATGCACAAGTAAGTTAAACTCCAACTTGGCCATATTCGAATTTTGAAAAAGCCAAGCCTTTAGCAAAATTGAAATATTTTTCACAATATTTTTAAAAGGTACCTAAAAATAAAATGTAGTTATGTTATTAATGATTTCCAGATGAATAATCCCGAAAAATGTGAGCAGACTTGCGCTGTTTTATTAAATACCGATCCCAATAACGAATCTGCTGCGGTGATGATGGCCGACCTAGCTTTTCGGAAGGTGAACTTAATTTAATTACCAACATACTAAAGGCAAAATATGAGGCAAAGAGTTGCAAAAATTAACATAAAGAATAATTTCTAGGTTGATTTGGAAACCGCTCAGCGGCATTTAAATCAGATATTGTCGGTGAAGCCAACCAGTTGGGAAGCGCTCGCGCAATTAATAGAAGTTCAATGGAGACGAGGCAAGTTAGCTGAAGCAGAACAGTCCTTGGATGCAGCAAAGCAGGCGTTGGAGCAGGAGGATGATCCAGGTTCGGTTTTTTTATCGACTAATATTCAAATAATAGTTTACAACATTATATTAGCTGTTTGTGTAAATTATTCTTTTGGCTGATAAAACAACAAAAAAATGTCGGGCTTCTTCAGAGCTTTGATCTCACGTGTTTCTACAGATAGTCTTTAGAAATATTAACTTATCACAATGACTTGCATACTTAGTTGTCATAGTGGTTGCTTGTCTAATACCATACCATAAATATGAGAAAAACTATTTAATACCCTGTTGCGTAGGTTACTACTGCTGCGCGGGTGTATGGTCGATGTACAGCGGCAAAGCTAACGCGGCGCTGCGGCAACTGAACCAAGCGCGGCGAGCGGCTGCGTGGGGGAAGCACGCCGCGCGCCGCATGGTGCTGCTGTGTCTGTCGCACCACGCGCCCGACGCGCTGCCGGACACCTTAGCCGGCGCCACGCCCAGCGATGACACGTGAGTTACTGCTAGAGGAGGCCCACTCGCGATATAGGTACTGCCGCTGCGGCACCTGAACCAAGCGCGGCGAGCGGCTGCGTGGGGGAAGCACGCCGCGCGCCGCATGGTGCTGCTGTGTCTGTCGCACCACGCGCCCGACGCGCTGCCGGACACCTTAGCCGGCGCCACGCCCAGCGATGACACGTGAGTTACTGCTAGAGGAGGCCCACTCGCGATATAGGTACTGCCGCTGCGGCACCTGAACCAAGCGCGGCGAGCGGCTGCGTGGGGGAAGCACGCCGCGCGCCGCATGGTGCTGCTGTGTCTGTCGCACCACGCGCCCGACGCGCTGACGGACACCTTAGCCGGCGCCACGCCCAGCGATGACACGTGAGTTACTGCTAGAGGAGGCCCACTCGCGATATAGGTACTGCCGCTGCGGCAGCTGAACCAAGCGCGGCGAGCGGCTGCGTGGGGGAAGCACGCCGCGCGCCGCATGGTGCTGCTGTGTCTGTCGCACCACGCGCCCGACGCGCTGCCGGACACCTTAGCCGGCGCCACGCCCAGCGATGACACGTGAGTTACTGCTAGAGGAGGCCCACTCGCGATATAGGTACTGCCGCTGCGGCACCTGAACCAAGCGCGGCGAGCGGCTGCGTGGGGGAAGCACGCCGCGCGCCGCATGGTGCTGCTGTGTCTGTCGCACCACGCGCCCGACGCGCTGACGGACACCTTAGCCGGCGCCACGCCCAGCGATGACACGTGAGTTACTGCTAGAGGAGGCCCACTCGCGATATAGGTACTGCCGCTGCGGCAGCTGAACCAAGCGCGGCGAGCGGCTGCGTGGGGGAAGCACGCCGCGCGCCGCATGGTGCTGCTGTGTCTGTCGCACCACGCGCCCGACGCGCTGCCGGACACCTTAGCCGGCGCCACGCCCAGCGATGACACGTGAGTTACTGCTAGAGGAGGCCCACTCGCGATATAGGTACTGCCGCTGCGGCACCTGAACCAAGCGCGGCGAGCGGCTGCGTGGGGGAAGCACGCCGCGCGCCGCATGGTGCTGCTGTGTCTGTCGCACCACGCGCCCGACGCGCTGCCGGACACCTTAGCCGGCGCCACGCCCAGCGATGACACGTGAGTTACTGCTAGAGGAGGCCCACTCGCGATATAGGTACTGCCGCTGCGGCACCTGAACCAAGCGCGGCGAGCGGCTGCGTGGGGGAAGCACGCCGCGCGCCGCATGGTGCTGCTGTGTCTGTCGCACCACGCGCCCGACGCGCTGACGGACACCTTAGCCGGCGCCACGCCCAGCGATGACACGTGAGTTACTGCTAGAGGAGGCCCACTCGCGATATAGGTACTGCCGCTGCGGCACCTGAACCAAGCGCGGCGAGCGGCTGCGTGGGGGAAGCACGCCGCGCGCCGCATGGTGCTGCTGTGTCTGTCGCACCACGCGCCCGACGCGCTGACGGACACCTTAGCCGGCGCCACGCCCAGCGATGACACGTGAGTTACTGCTAGAGGAGGCCCACTCGCGATATAGGTACTGCCGCTGCGGCAGCTGAACCAAGCGCGGCGAGCGGCTGCGTGGGGGAAGCACGCCGCGCGCCGCATGGTGCTGCTGTGTCTGTCGCACCACGCGCCCGACGCGCTGACGGACACCTTAGCCGGCGCCACGCCCAGCGATGACACGTGAGTTACTGCTAGAGGAGGCCCACTCGCGATATAGGTACTGCCGCTGCGGCAGCTGAACCAAGCGCGGCGAGCGGCTGCGTGGGGGAAGCACGCCGCGCGCCGCATGGTGCTGCTGTGTCTGTCGCACCACGCGCCCGACGCGCTGCCGGACACCTTAGCCGGCGCCACGCCCAGCGATGACACGTGAGTTACTGCTAGAGGAGGCCCACTCGCGATATAGGTACTGCCGCTGCGGCACCTGAACCAAGCGCGGCGAGCGGCTGCGTGGGGGAAGCACGCCGCGCGCCGCATGGTGCTGCTGTGTCTGTCGCACCACGCGCCCGACGCGCTGCCGGACACCTTAGCCGGCGCCACGCCCAGCGATGACACGTGAGTTACTGCTAGAGGAGGCCCACTCGCGATATAGGTACTTCAGCTGCGGCAACTAATCACTCATCCTGTCCAACATGTCACTGTAAATATTAATGTTCCAAAAACCAGTTTTTACAAACATACGATCTATTGCTGAGCTGCAATTGGCAAAAAACTTAATAAATTTGAATTATGTGGCCTTTTTGGAGCATTAATATTAAGATGGCAAATTCAAGTTCAGAAGATGAAGGTTAACTTCAAGAGTCTTATTTGATCGACAGTGACACAAAAATACTAGCGCTCAGGACGGCTGAGAAGCTTCTAGTAGAAGTAGCGCCCTTAGACCGAAAGCCACTTCAAGCGCTTCTGAATTTAGCCACCAAGCAGAAACCACAAGCGGAGAGAGTGTTGCAGGAGTTACTGCCTCTGGTCACCGAAGACAGCTATCAAGACGACCCTTACTTGATTATGGCTATTGCTAATGCGTAAGTGGTTTTGAAGTATTTTTTAGATATTTCGTCTAATTTGGGGAGTTGACATAATCATTTTCTATATCGACTTCAACTTCTTAATCCTTCTATATCGAATATCTTTTCTATATCGACTTACTCTTCTAACTAAACTTCGTAAAAATATTAAGTTCATAGACAATTTATTAAAAGTTTTACATAATTTCAGATACAATATCGTTAAGCAACCAACTCGAGCTAAAAATATATTGAAAAGAACAATTTCATCCATTCCTTGGACTCCAGAAAAAGCAGATGGTTTAGAGAGGTAACGTAATAAAACGAATGAATTTTAGGTATAAAAATGTGATATATTAAAAAAATATATTTACTCTTTTAGATGTTGGCTGGAAGTCGCCGATGGACAAATAACTTCTGGAAGAGTAGACGCCGCAAAAGAGCTGCTTACTAAAGTTCTCAATCACAACAACTCATGCGCTACGGCTTATCAATACCTAGGTAAGCTCTAGAACGATGTCAGGTAGCAGAACAACATCGGTAAATACAAAATGAAATAAAATAGGTTTTTAGAATCATACAATAATATACCAGAATAATCATATAATATAACGGAAATTTTCATATGAATGAACAAGTTTAAAACGCATTGCAAATACATGAAACAATTTTGTCGTCTCATTGATCAATTTAGGTTCAAAGATGTCGGTCAATTCAACTAAAACGATGCATATTTGAGTTAAATTACGTGTAAAAATAAGCACATAATTGAATTAGCCGACTTTATCTATTGTTTATATTGGGGGGATATACCATAATCGCCACGCTTGGCAGGCGGGTTGGCGATCGCAGTATGGTGTTATAGACAATTCCAGTGGCGACCGGAAGACGCAGCGTGGGCAGGGGGACAAGGGGGACCGACGATATTGTAAGGGTCGCGGGAAACCGCTGCATGAGGGTAGCGCAAGACCAACCATCGTGGAGATCCTTGGGGGAGGGCCTTTGTCCAGCAGTGGCCGGCTTTCGCCTGACATGATGATGATCTATTGTTTGTGTGTAGAATAACTAGTTACTTGATAGTTTTAAATTGTCTGTAGGTTATTTGTCAGAAAAGGAACAAAACTACAAAAGCGCCGCACACAACTACGATAATGCGTGGACTTACGCCGGCAAGAATGACCTTGCCGTCGGCTACAAACTGGCTCATGCTTATCTCAAGCTGAAGAAATATCCAGAATGCATCGTTGTTTGTCGATACATACTCAAAATACACCCTGACTATCCGAAGATAAAGAAAGAAATATTGGATAAGGCTAAAGCCAATTTGAGGACATAGAGGTGCAAAATACATCACTACTAATATGTCAGGTAGGAGAGATAGATACATTTGTAAGCAGTGTAAGAGAGTGCTCTATTAGATCAGCATGCTATCCGAACTGTTATTTTTGTTTTACTTAAGTTCGCCAGTTAGACTGTGCAAATATAAAAAAATATAATTTTAGTAGGTTTTGTATATATTTTCTTTAAAAATTGTCACAGAAAATAACTAAAGCAGTAACTCAAACAGATAAAAAATCTCATTGAGTCATTAGCTGCCTACACGGTCATTTAAATAGGACCATGAATTTGCGTTGATATTTAGCCTAATTAATAGGCAATAAGTTAAATTGACTTGCTACTTTAGTTATTTATTTACTGTGACCGTGCCGTCCTGGGAATAATAATGTAAATATAATGTAGTTTCACAATAAAATAATTTGAAAGTTGCATAAATTATATTTTCAATTCAATTAATATTGTGACCAATGTATTAATGAAAGTAAAATAATCAAAAATACTGTTGTATTCTACACTAAGTTATATAATTAACGAATATTTAATCATCTTTGTTATCCTCCTGTTCGAGGATTGTCTTGAAGCAGAAAGGCTGGAAGATGTAGCCCAGACCTGTGTAGAACTTGCTCATGAACTCCACCCTGGAAATAAGAGAATATTATTTTAGATACGATAATATATTATTTATTTCCGAGTATTTAATTTATATATTCACTAGCGACCCGCCCCAGCTTCGCATGGGTGTAATTTAGAAAAAAACGTTTAAATATGAATATACAAATAAAGACGAAACAAAAAGTGTTGATCGATCACAAATCGAAAGCCGCATCAAAATCTATTGCGTGGTTTAGGAGGAGTTAGCGGATATACAGACTGCCCGGAGGGCTACTTCATTTTATGCTTTGTAAATATGTGTGTGAGATATAACTCACAAATAATTTAGCAATAGCAATTAACGAAATAATTTGTCTATGTTTCTACTGAACTGACAAAAAGGAAGATTTATAATATTGTCTGTTGGTCATGCCCTTCCAAAAATACACATACACACACATAATAAATATACACATAGATAATTACCAATGCAAACGCAGCGTGTGCAAGAAGGCCGACAGTCCCTCCATCATGACGAGGATGGCGAGCGTGAACAGCGCCCAGAAACAGAACGCCACGTACAGCTTGATCGCGCCGATGTAGTTGTGGTCCTTCAGACCAAACGTCAACACCATGCTCCATAGCACTTCCGATAATTCTGGGAAATTTTCAATTTAAATGGTCATGATAATTTTAATGTTTATAGGCTGTGTTTATCCACAATCTCATCATGGTAAGTGACGATGACGATACACAAAGCCTAATAAATCGGAAACAGTCTATATAATGTGCACATTGGTGGATGGGACGGAAGAGGATTTAAAATTTATCAATTGAATTTAATAGTTATCTCATCGAAATAAGGTATATTTCAACCAGCGTGTTCTTCGAGAAAACTGCATTGCAATGCTCCGAGGTTGATCACCGAGCATTAAAGTGTGCAAGCCGTAAATGTAATAGGGTAGTTGACTGACTTATCAAATCAGCTACTTTTTAATAAATGTCAAAAAGATAGTTTATATAGAATTTTGTATGAAATATTACACTATGACGTCATAGTTTCACAGCATCAAATCATCTACTCTACATCTACGTGGTTCCACTGGTAATTAAAAATCATAAAAAGCATTAAGGGTATACCTTCGGTTGGAGCGCGAAATTCAAATTTTATCACGTTTTTTGCTAGCTTTGCAGCTCAGTTATAGGTCGTAAGTTATCAACATGTTGTTTGCGAGAAGAATGGTAGTATATTTATTGATTAATAACAAAAGAAATCATCAACATATTCTTCCAAGGTATATTAGTAACATTTGAGCAATTTGCAAAAAACGTGATAAAATTTGAATTTCGCGCTCCAACCGAAGCCTCCACCTTAAATGTAAAATATATTTGTTGTTTCCACGTGTTTTTTTATGAATTGGTTAGTGTTTGGTCATTTATTTTTAACAGTGTCAACTACCCTATTGAACCAGAATATTTATTATGAGCTAATATTTACATAATTGGGACATCCAAGAACTTTATAAAAAACCTATTATTAATTCTTTACAACTGTGTACCTAAGAAGTGACTGCATTCCAAGAACTAGGACTAGAAATCTATAGAGTATATCATACCTGCATGAGCAAGCGACAGAGCCCACAATCGCAGATAAGAGGCGGTATGCGAGATGGTACTGAGCACGTATTCAATGGTGTGTATAGCTTGATGGATCATGATCTCGCTGAAGGGTTCCTCCTCGTGTTCGTGGCTGGCACTCTGCTTGGCCGCGGCCTTGGGAGGCGCAGCACCTTCGATCTCGGTCTGCTCTTGTAGTTCGATGCCTTGGTTCACGCTGCCGTTCGATTGTTCTGGCTGTGATTGTTAGGAAGACAAATCTTAGTAGATCATCCAATATTTGATTTTAGAACAAAATTTAAATAAAATAGGAGAATTTGTTTTTGACATGCGGTCAAGTGGCACGTAAAGCCTTGAAGGAACTTGCTCCTAAGTGCAGAAGTTGCCTAGCGAGCATGGACAGTTTAAAACGTCGATATTATTATCTATGTCACTTTGAATGTTATGTGAAAAAAAGTTAATTTATTTATCTTTTTAGTACTCGACTCGACACACCTACTGGTGTGTTCCGACAGCTGCACTTGAGAGCCACTTCTCTTCAAGTCTTTGTGATCATACCATCTTCGGCCACATCATCACTGACCACGATAAAATCATGCTCTTAAAATTACCTTAGCGTGTTTGCCCTTTTTGCTAGTACAAAGCAGATACAATGGTTTTCCAAGCAACATGACGGGGATGCAGCAAAGACCAACGAGCACGAAAACGCGTTGGATTGTACCCTGGCCTTCGAACATGAACTCCTTGCAGCCGCTCTCAGGCGCGGTGCTTGAGAATAACATCATGTTGATGAACAGGATCAGGACTGATGGGGCGCAACCTTGACTGTAGGCTTGCTCTGTGGAATTATGGAAAGCTCTGTTTGACACCAATGTCCTGACCGAATAATTCCACTCAAAGTGGTATCTTTTTACTCATTCCATCATATCTGACGTCATCTTAGATATCGCACCATTCATACTCGAGGCATGTTACGACGTAACGGTTTTTTTTAGTTTCGTAGATAAACAAGGATAGTACATCGTCGTGGTCGATGATTGGATCGGTCTTATAAAATAACATGATCTGATAAGCTCCGAAAGTCATTAATTTGTCTTTCATTTTTTTTTTAACTGTGTTATCTATACAGACATTTGAGACATTATTATAGTTACAAACAATCCATACATATTGGTATACTAAAAGGAAAACAGTCAAAGGCTCACAGCCTTGTCTTATTATGTCTTAAAATAGGGGATCGCGGGGCGGAAAGCTAGTAAAAAATATTTTTGTTAAACTTACCTTCGCTGAACGTGCTGTAAGCAACCCACTTGTAGAACATCATAAACACCATGTATAAGAACAACAGGCATAGGAAAATAACTTGCGGCAAGAACTCCAGGAAGATAGAGTAGCGACGTTTGAAGTAGCTGTCGAAAGATATATTTTATTAAAATTTGGCCGTACTAACCTTTAAGGCTATAGGAACAAAGGTCTACGTGGCCTTATACAAACATGTGCAAGTCTATCGATCAATCAAATAAAGTTGAAGGTTTTAATCGGCTCGAATAGAACGTTCGACGTTGATCGATACCACGAAAATCTCTTTTCTGCAATCGATTTGACCAGATTTGGCCCATTGTAAAACTTATTCAGTACGTGAACACTCACTTGTAATTGACCACGCTCATGCAGACACCGAAGATCATGTGGACGACGCCGAAAATGATAGACAGTTTCATTTTGTATGAGTTCAAGAAGATGATCTTATTGTCGGCAGTCTGAAATAATAAGAAACAAATTTATGATTCCTTAATAATTTATTTAGCTGGCATTTTACTATTCGCCGTTCTGACCATGTTTATTTAATTCCAGTAATGTACAGGGTAATTTTGGGAGGATTTAGCAGAGCATTGCCAGGTTATAAAAAAATAATTTGGAGTAGAAATAAAAACTTTCTAAATTGTCATAACTTCGTAATGGTACCTACTGCTCAGGCACCTCAAATTCTGTAGGATTTCTGATAACGTTGTACACGATCCGTAAAATTTGGGCTAGCACACTCTCGCAAAATCACTATAATTTAAGAAATATGATAAAACCTTACCTGCCAAATGGGATCAATACCAATAAAGTACGGCTCGTTCACATAAGCTTCCTTTGGGTTCAAAGTTAAAGCACCAGTCGTGTGCAGTGTTTCATTGTCGTACGGAACCATCCATTTAGATCCAAAGATATTCATGGATTTTGAGAAGATGTCGTTGTATACCAATCCGGTGTACATTGAGAAGCAACCCATGAGAAGGATAATGTAACGACCGGCGAAGAAAATGTTCCAGATTTCGTTGTTGGACTTCTTGGCGGCGAGGGATACTTCTTTGGTGACCATCCACGCGCCGAACATTGCCATGATCAATCCGTGGCCGAGATCTCCGAACATCACGGCGAAGAGGAACGGGAATGTGATGATTGTGTATAAAGCTGGGGACAAGATATTAAGTTACATTACGTCGCAGAACTGCCTGTCAAATTATTTTGTGTTCAATTTTTTTTATAAATAGTTCCATTTGCCATCGACTCACTCCAAGACGCACGTTTGCCCAGAAAGTACCTAATCGTTAAAAGTAAAAAAATATCTTACCAGGGTTACATTCCCTGTAGGAGGCAACACCGTAAGAGTCGATGAGGTTCTGGAAGCCGCGCGTGAAGCGGTTGGTGCGGTTGAACGTGGGCGGCTCCTCGTCCGTCTCGATGCAGTTCAGGAACGATGGGATCGAACTGCCACATGCATTCTGTTAAATAATACGATATTTTGTTAAGTACAAGTTTGTATTTTATGGGTGGCTTTTCATTTAAGGCCCTTAGCGTAGCGAGGTTTTTTTTAGCTCACATATAGGATCCGTTTTTCACAGCTTAGCATGTCATAGCTTAATTAATATAAATCTTTGGTGAATACGCAGCTCCCTCCATAAAGTCTTTTACTAGAATGGGAGATACATGTGTAATATCTAATCTAACTGCTTTTGTTTTATTAGTTAAGAATATTTTAGGTACATATAATTTAAAGTATCTTTAGATGTTAGCTTTGGCGTTAACTTTAAGGTGATGCTTTTCTTTATTCATGAAATACCTATTACAACATTTCGAAATTAATTCGAATTCACGTTATTTTATGGATATAATTAAACTTTCTTTAATATTAAATGAAATTTCTAAAAACAGGTCCTAAATTACAGGTTATGGGATCGCCTTCGCCCTTTTACTTAATATCCCACTCTTACAGGCAACAATAAAGAAAAATCATCACGAATATTTGTTTATCCACTAAATCCTATGCATATGTTATACTTACAGAGCCATCAGCCAGAGCTTTCTGCACATTAGGCAAGTCAGCGGTTGGCACCCAGCACTCTCCGATGAGGCATTTCTTAGTAACGTCCATGTTGAAAAGATTAAGAGTGTGGTAGATAGCCTTCATCTTGCGCACCATCACGGTCCAGCTGGCCAGTTCCTTAGCCACGCTCACCAGCACGCGCTGCCTGTGGTCGCGGGTTTGATTCAACACCTGTTCATATTGAAATACAATTATAACTTGGTTAGACAGATTATGCGATGCATAAAACAAGTTAGGGTGATATAGTATGTAAGTATGTCAGGAAGTTAACAAGGAAGCAGACTGTTCTTTAGGTAAATAACCATACGGTATATATATTTTTTACAATGCAGTATAGACTTGTGTTTGACCACAATCTCACCGTGGCCAGTAATGATGTGGGCGATGGTGGTAAGCATACAATGCCTAGACGGGATCTGGCTCTCAAGTATAGCTGTCGGAACACTTGAGGGTGGTAGAGCCTATGTAGGCGGGTACTACAAAGTACACTCCTACCGTGCTATGGTTTCCTCACGACGTTTTTCTTCGCCGAAAGCTCTAGCTTTCTAGTATGGTTCTAAACTATTGTAACAATTTAACCAGCTAGTTGTCACATACCATATTGAGATCCTCAAGGCGGGTCCTCACTCCCTTGACCATGTCTTGTCTCTCTGCGTTGGAGGGTGGGCACGGGTACAGCGACGCATGGAATCCGGTACATACTTTCTTTATGCGAGATTTGAGCTGTTCACCTTGGAAGAACGCTACGAAAACCGTCTTGTAGATCTCGTTGCCCTATTGAATAATCGAAGTTTAGATTGAAAGTTACCAAAATGGAGAGCAGAAATTATAATATTATGATATTCTAAAATAAATCTCCATTATTTTCAACATTATACACTTGAAGATTTTAAATTTCAATTCAACGTTCTAAAAGAAATTATAAGTTGAAAACATTAAATCAAGTTTTCCAACTTTTCGAATTTACACACGGAAACATCTCTAAAGCTTGCCAAGAGAACCAGCTCAAAAGCTAAGTCGAGCGGTAGTCACCTGAAATCTTGTGAATAGGGAGAATGAGATAGTTTATACTTTAAGACTTACAGTAGTAGGATCTTCCAGAGGTTTATCAAGCTCAGCGCGTCGCAGGAACACATTACCGCGCGAGATGCGCCATAACATACGTTCAAAAGCTGGCACACGCTCGCGTTGTACCACGCCCGCGACAAATCCGAGGCGGCCGCGGTTGGCTGCCTGTTGACCGGTCTCATCCGATATTAGAGACCTGTATTTAGAGATTGGGGGGTATAAGCAACTATTATTGTAGATCAAAAACGTTGCCACAAGCGAATATTAGCACAGGAAAGGAAGGAGTTAAGAGAGCATAGTCCCATAATCTCCAATAAAATAAATATATCTTAACAATCCATTTTGAACGAAGAAACCGAGATGCCATCATTTAGATTGGTAGATAGGTGTTGTATTTAAATATGGTAAGCTAATTTTCAAATACAGGATGTCAAATGAGACATTACGAAGGTTGGTCCTTCGAGCCGGATGCAATCTTTAAATATTAAACATATTTTGCTATCAATAAACGCAATAATACTCACTTAGTCAGAGAATCCATTCCGATTTCTTCCTGTGCGTTGAAGAAAGCTTCAGTCTTCTCGAGGACATGCTTCAGCTCTGTGAGCTCCAAGTAGTTCTGTTTCAAGTTCACAGCGTTGTGGGACAGCTCTAGTATCTCGTTCTCGGTTTTCTCGAGGTGCGCCTGAGTGTAAGTTAAGTTCATATATTAATTAACTATGGATTATTATACTTATGTTGGGGAACATAAATTATAGATAACAATATCAACCTATAGATCAGATAGCTATAGCAAATACAGTCGTAGTTTATTTATCCTCTGATTAACCTGATCGTTGTGATGTTTTGACAACCTTCCTGCTATGGTCAAACAGTATGTCATTATTTGTATGACCATTAAAACAGTATTTAATTACCTACCAAGTCTTGTGCTTAATTTTTATTTTATTGACAAACTTACGATTTTTATGGGTATAGAATTCTCACCTCAAGATCGATAATCTCCCTAGGATTCGGCGCTCTGGGGGCCTCCTTGACGGCTGGCACATGGACGCTGTCTTTGTGCACTTCAGCCTCGATGTACCGAAGTTTGCGTTCCATCTCGTCGCAGCGACGGACTTCATTGACGAACTTACGCTGGAACGCATTGACGTCAGGGTTTAACTGCAAAGAGAAGATCATATTATAATCATTACGAAGACTGATATTGTAATACATACTTAACAATGGATTGACGTACTTCACTTCAAGCCTAGTTGTTTTGCTTATAAATCAATCGATAAAATTCTTACTCAACAAGAATATATTTTACTGTAAGTATATGTCATCATCATGTCAACCGATAGACGTCTACGCTGCTGAACAAAGGCCTCCTCCAAGGATCTCCACGATGGCCGGTCTTGCGCTACCCGCATCCAGCGGTTTCCCGTGACCCTCACAAGGTCATCGGTCTACCTACCTATAGTAGAGTCTATTGTAATTATTGTAACTATCGTCGTTAATAGTGCCTTATCAGGGCCTAAACTGAATAAATGAGTTTTAATTTTGATTTTGAAAGAATGTTTAGTAAGCTTACTTAGTAGTTAGTGCCTAAATGCTACAAGACTAATTTGTGTTAGATTGAATTAGAATTCATAATATTAAAGTTCTTTTAAGGTACCTAACTGGGTTAAACATAACCCATTCCCATAACAGGATAATAATAGTATAACTTGAACCTTTTGTTAGTGATTAACAATAACGTTTATGAATCATTTCCATTATTATTCAACCTACCTATGTATAATGAATTAGCGCTTGACCAAAAATAAAGTAGGTACATACCTACAACGCTTTTGGTGATGTGCAGATTTCATTCAAGTTAATACTGACAAAACCTATAGAACAAGTATGTTACTCTAAAATGAAAACCTCGTGTCAGTACATACATAAACTAGTTTTTTGTTATAGATAGCGGCATTTTAATGTTGGCATAATTACCATGTGATTAGCATCAGTATGCTCTGCGATGCATTTGCGTTTTTATTTTACGCCCATATGTACTTATGTATCCGGTCGAGGTATCCCGTCGAGTCCAGGGTCAACTACTACCTCGGGCTGTGGTTCGATAAATTGCCCTGACTGACACGTCTGACTTGTTCAATACTCTTTGGTCATTTAGTCTGTCAGTCACGAACGTAGGTAATTGCATTGCCTTAGATAATTTCAGTGTCACGTAAAGTTTTTTTGAAGTATTTATGTTAGCACCTACTGAAGTATCTAGGTGTAATATTTATTGAAAGTGGAGTACCTACCTATTTTTGTTGGACATCATATTTGTTTGGGGTATATACAAATTAATTACAAGTTGCTGATTAAAAGCACGATTACAAACTCGAGTTAACGCAGGCAGTTATTTAAAAAAATGCAAATTAAATATTGCATTTCGTAAAATATCATAGGAACTAACCGCCCTGCGGCTCGACCCGCGTTATCGAGTTTTCTCGGGATAAAAAGTAGCCTATTTGCAGTTTTTACGTGAAAGACTCACAAGACAAACATCCATAAAATTCAAATAAATTACGAGTAATTTTAAACAAACAATACATTCTATGGACTACGTCCATGTCTATGGAGTAAGTTTTATAAGTGCCTGCATGGAATGGGTGAGTGAAACATAAATCAGATTGTGAAGGCAGCATCGGGAACCGGTCTGGGGCGGCGAGGCCTCGTCGGCAAGGCGGCGCCCCTATCCAAATTCATTGCATCCTTCAAAATTGTTGTGCGTCTTGAATTGCACAACAGTTGATAACTTTTACTAGTCTACTTAATTAGGTACCTACACCTGACCTCTTAATTTATTACATTCAATTCTCGTTCTGCTCAATTAGAATCCAGTAGTTGTCAACTTCACATATCTGTATAAAGGTACCTATTTCAAGTATCGGAGTAGGTAATAGGCACTTCATTTGTTCCGAAATTTTGTAACCTAGCTATTTGCTAAAATGTCCATGAGAGCTACATTCTGTTCTGTGTGTACCTACCTACCTAAATACAGTTGAAAAAAGATAGACCAGGTACGAGACTAATTCTCAGCTAATATTTCCCCATACGCGAGTAGAAAACTACGGAGCAAACAAACACATTTTATGTGTTACATTGCACGGTATGCTAATTTATACTTGCACGTATTTATTAACGAGTTGCTTGCGAGCTGGGAGAGGTTGACCTTGTACCAGCACCTTCTCAAGACCACCAAAATTCACCGAATCGCTACCTCGATAACATTTAATTCGGCGTGACTGATCACATTGCCATAAGGTAACTGGTTATAAAATAAAGCATTGACAGAAAAGTTTAAGCTAGTGCTTTTCTTGTTATCCAGAGTCTCTATTTATTTAGAATTTGGTCTAGACTGATTTATTATGCCATATTTGAATTTCACCTTGACTATTAAACACTTATTGAATAATCAAATACTTTATTAAATGGCTTGGTAATTTCAAATAAGTTATTCTAATTCTCAGCAAAAGGTATTACAAGACATGAATCTTAAAATCATTAGGTTAAAGTTTATCAAGTCTAGCGATAAATAAATCCATAACTGTCGATTTCTGGGTGTAACGATCCGAGTTTAAAAAACTAAGAATATCTAATTAATTAACACGAACGTTGAATGGTTCTTTATATTATATTTTTTATTCCTATACCGTATTTTTTTGTTCACCTTATTTTATTTTGGAATCTTCATCAATACACGATCTTACATTTTATCGATTATGTGATCATTAAGGTTTTAGATATCGATTTAAAGACCATTTGATGCTGTTTCGTTGATCTGTCATCATTCAGCGATCAATTGAACACCGACCTACGTATTTACAACGTTCAAATTGATCGTGACCAGCCCATCACATTCTCTGTATTGAAGGCGTGTTGTATATGCTAACACATTATTTTCGGCTGTTAGCACTACACGTAATGTTCAATATCATCTTTATTTTTGACACAAAAATATTTCAGTTTACTTTATTATATGAAAATAATATATCGGAAAAAAACTCAATGAAAAAAAAAGTATGGGATAGGAAAAGTTATTTAAATGTCGATGTAAATTCACGTTATATTAATTTTAGAATTTATGAGATTCTTCTGATCGGTACTTACATCTCTGAACTGTACAGTGCCTGCTTCGCCGAGCTCCGACACGGAGGTATAAGCTGCTTCAGGCTGGATGAAGAGCTGGCATAAAGCCATCTCCTCACTTCGGAACATGGCCCCCATTGTGGTGGTATTTTATAACTCCTTTTCCCTGTAATCATCAACTATCATTACTGACGAGTCACGTGTTAACGCAGTATCTATCGGGGACAGTCGCGTTGACGTAATGATCACTTAAGCCTTATTAGCTTCCTCGTGAACGATTCAGCTACCGGCAATTTCAAGAGCGTTGTCAGTGATTTGAATGGTTAATAGAATTTGAGTATTAAAATTGAGGGAGCTCTAGTTAGCGACACGCGATACTTGCATGTCCGCAATTCTTAAGTCACAAGGGATTTAAAAAAAATACATAAGTAGTATCAAAACAGATCTGAAAAACCTATAGGTAACCAACAAAAACCTAACATCGTATTGAGTTATTTTTATTTTCAGTTCAAAGGAAAAGTGATAGAGGTTTTACAATGTCTACACGCGTACGATAATTTGACCCAAATTACGACCATGTGGTATTAAATTTGAATAATAGGAATTCCTTCACGGCATTTAGGTACGCACGGTGGCGAACCATTCAGACAGACAAGACACCGGTCTCATATTGTGCCGACCTCACCTTGTTTGACACCTGTACAGATGTCAGCGTTTCAATTCTTTTCCATTATCAGTGTATTAAGAAATGTAAGGTCTTTCATTCTGTACGTTGGCAAACAATTAGCTACTCATAAATAAATCAGCTACAAATTATTTATTTTTGCCTTTTGCGGTCGAGACCATGGGTCCTTGGGGGTCCGAGACTCGCCGATTTTCTCGAACATTATCTTCAAAATTAATTGAGGTCACAGGGGACCGGCGGGCGGGGAGCTTTTTCCGCCAACGCGTTAGCTTGGCCATACAAAGAGGGAACGCTGCCAGCCTTCTGGGAACCTTCCCGTTGATTGGCAGCAGCGGCCGCCTCGATGAAATTTTTTATATATAGTTTGTATATTTGTTGTAAATGATTGTAAATATTATAAATATTAAATACAATTGAAACAATAATCAGCTACACATCTATAGGTGTATTGTAAGTAATACAAACAAATATGTTTAAATTTGCTAATACAACTGACATAGGATTTGAAGAGAAGAAGGAAAGATCTCTTCATCAAGATCTGAAACTGACGATGACGGACGATAGATTTCTTGGTATAAGTATTTTAGATCATTCTACGGACCGATTACTACCTACAACTACATGGAACTATCCAACGTCTCCGAAGAAGAAGAACGATAAAGTGGGATACCATTCCGATATAAGAGTTACTAGATAGAATAGAAAGTCTTCTACTCTTAGACAGGTGCAGTTAAAGCTAGTAAGTACTCAGCTATATCTATAAAAAATTAAACAGTTTACTCGTTGTGACTGCCTGTGACATTCGTTCAAAACTGGGGCATTAATTATTTATTTATCGAGCGGCAGGCAACATCACTACATACAAGGTTGAGTTATTATTACCTACTGTTTGTAAACTTATCACTTGTTCGTTAATTAAGTCGTCATGTCGTATTACTTTACCTCTTACGTTCCTCTTTGAAATAACGTTTGTTTTTACACTAGGGTTTAAATAAACTTCCATTTTTTGACTCCTTAATTATTGAAAACATGTAGATATCTTTCAGTGAAACATATCTCAAAGTGCAATGAAACAATAGACAGAATAAACCAGATTTTATATCATTCCAAAATCGAGCCATTATCATAACTACAGCCTACTCAAGTAAATATTATAGTCTTGTATGAGTTGGGTAGCTAACTATAGTATATAAAAACAATTAGCAATTACTTGTTCTAAGGTATAATATCTCTTTCTTTATCATCATCGAGTTTTTAAATAACGAGATATAATGCAGTGAATTCAAAGCGTTCTGAGTCATGATACCAATTATAGATGGAGTGGTTAAGTGCGCTGCTTTTTCAACGATTTATTGTAAACGAGTTGTGGCCACCAACCGTGTCCAATATTCGACACGCGTACTCATGCGTACACGTTTTTTCAAACGAAGTATTTTTTTTTTTCAACCAGACAAGTAAAAACTCTTTGAAAACACATATAACAAATGAGAAAGGAATGAAGACAGCCGCAATGAAATTCTACGGAGCACGTCTGTAATTCAGTTTGATAAGTCATACTTACAGACTGGTTTCAAGATAAAAAATAATTTCTTGAGTATATGTAAGTAAGTAGGTACCTAATTAACTAAGAGTCGTCATGGAATTTTTCAAAATAATAAATAGGTAAATGGTATATTTTTTTTTTCAATTAGTGAAATAACTTGAGGTTCCATTATCTACACATAATTACAAACGAATGTAATTAATTAATGTATTTATTATTGAAAATTCCATTCCACGTTTGTAATTAACGGTTAATTCATAATATTTTTTTTTTAAATGTATAACAAATTTATTGTCAATACGGTACCTAATGCGTTCTCCCTCAGTGAAGCAGGAATTGTAATTTCTTGGTCATACCCAAGGCCGATAGTTTTTGTGGCTCTTGAAGCAAGTCTGCCGTTACAGTTTTTATCTTAGGTAAACATGGGCTATTATACCTTTGTGACAATCTAAGACTTCCTAAACAATGTTGACTTTAAAAAACATAAGGAATATTGTAGTTTTGTAATTCAATTAACAACCTGACTGTAGGTACTTAGCGGACAACTAGTATTTGATTAGTTATCCTACTAATATTATAAATGTTTGTGTGTGTTTATGTTTGTTACTTCTTCACACTCGAACGGCTCACATATGCTACATATTTTTCCCTCGGGAACATAAGATCCCTAGGGAACGCGGGTGAAACCGCGGGGCGGAAGCTAGTGTTACATAATTAGGTATCATTAATGTCTTAATGATTTTAAACAATGTGCCAATGCCAAACTAAACAATATAGGCACGTCAGATCTCTTTCTTACAAACATTATTGAAAAAGGATAGGAAGAGATATTTAAAGCTGTCAAATTAGTCCAAAGCCATTGTCATATAAATACGGGGAAATAATCGTAGCCCATAAAGCTCGCGCCTAAATTCACGTTGGAATAAGCAATTTGACAGGACAAAAAATATTTTATCCCTTTCTTATGTTTGTTAGAAAGAGATATAAGTAGTAAGATTAAATTAGTTTAGTTTGTAAACAACAGCATCGGGGCCATAGCTGTCTTTAGTTATCCAGTATAACTCTTTTACATCTTAGAAAAAAAGCTATTCACATATATAAATGTTGCCTGACCTCCATATCCTTATATAGTAGGCTGTGATAGTATGTATCTAAACTAGGATAAGCAAGATCATTGATATTCTAAATGTTTGCAAATCTAATATTAAAGTAGTTATCTACAGGTTGTTAAGAAATATACTTATGGACACTAGGTTCCCCGAAAGTTATAAGCTATTTTTATTCTGGGAACATGGGTGAAATCGCGGGTACAGCTATCCTGTATATAACATCAGCATCAACATCATTATCTTGTACCCTATGCTTGGGCTCAGATAGCCATGTGGGAAAAATATACCCGAAATTGATTACACACAAATAAAATATTGTATTTAGTATAGTATAACTGGTGGCAAAGAATAAATAATATATAGGCTGGTGGTAATAAAGCGGACATGTTTAAATAATCGAAAAAGTTGTTTAAATATGAAGTTACAAATAACAAAAGACTATTTAATTGTAAATATCACTTTGGCACCTGTGTGAGGTAGTTATCATAACAATGATTGACAGAGTAGTTAGAAGAGCAATTAGTAACGTGCAAATTATATAAACAAAGACTCTAAGCCATGTTAAATGTAACACTATAGTCTCTACATCTCTAATTTGTTGCAAAGCACCATTGTAACGTATCATAGTAACGTGTTCAATTTGAATAATGTTCGCTTGTTACCGATTTTTCAGTTGTGTAGATAAATCTACATATTTAACAAATAAGAACATACGTAGATGTACATATATTAGTTAAAATTGACAAACACATACGTTATTTTTTACCCAATTGTTTGCCCTAAAATGATTTATGTTAATTAGGTGTGTTTAAAACAAGTTTGTGTCAAAATAAATGGTAGACAAAAATCTCTCTTAGATACAAAAGGGATAATATTTTGGATTTATGTAGACACTTTTGTGGTGGTGACGTTACAGTAGGTAGGTACATTGTATTATCCGCCTGACTGCCTAACAACCTCAAGTTAAAAATCTCCAGATAAAGTTTCCTTTTAGATTTTATGTTTTCGATGCTGAGATAAGTAACATATTATTACGAAAAAAATGGTACTTCACAGAATATCATTTCATACAGTCCTAATTCCGAATAAAAGGGTATCTCTAATATATAAAATTCTCGTGTCACAGTGTTTGTCACCAAACACCTCCTAAACGGCTTGGCCGATCTTTATGATTTTTTTTGTGTTTATTCGGTAGGTCTGAAAATAGATCGTAAACTATTTTTTATCCCGGGAACGCGAGTGAAACCGCGGGGAACAACTAATAGTATATATACCTAATTTACAAATCAAAATTACTTCCTAAAACCTTAACAATGAGTCAAACTAATATGGTATCATCAGGACAATCGTTAATTTGTATGTGTGGTCCTGCCTGTCTGTTCCATTCCGAAGGTCACAGCATGTTACAGTCCGCTAAGTGTCATTACGTGCTCTCAATAAGGTCGCCCAGTCTGGTACGTCGCACTTGATTTCCGGACTGTAATCTCGTTTCCGATTACTTGACCTTTCAATTCCGCTTGTGCCTATGCGCAGTAATTACCTTGATTTTAATCCAGTGTGAGACTTAAAGACAATGGAAGATGGGAGGTAAGTAAACAGATCTAGGTATCATTTCTAGGCTTCGATCAATCGATATGATTGATCGAAGTTTCTAGGCTTTGAAGCCAATTTACCGGAACCGAAATGTCTGAAACGAGACGAGTGAAACCACGGGGCACAACTAGTATATCAAGTATTACCAAACGAGTGATGAAATAAAACTAAGAAAAAAAAAGTGATCTAACTTTGAGATCTGTCTGTCATCTCCAAAGATATTTCAACGTCGTCATCTCTTATCGATCACACACAAATTATGAAACAATTCGAGTACCAACCTATGATATCTTTTACACGTTCTTGATTGTTCCTATCATGACATTTAATTTAGTACGATGGACTGTTTCCGTAACAGATAAGTATTTTCAAAATTGCCCATTTTTAATTTTGTAAATCGTTAATAACACTACTACCTATTGCATATTAGAAATATTATTATCAGCTAAGCACAAAAATAGCGCTGCAATTCGACTCATGCACAGGGTTACAGAGCTTTGTAGATTTTAGGTAGTAGGTAACCTACGGTTGTTTTGGCACTTCCAATGAATTCTAAAAAGACAGATATTAGAATGTACGTTAAAAAACTATTAGTAATAGTAGCGTTACATACTGCAAGTTTTTTGCTGTGGTTAGTTTAAAAACTTCGATCATGGCAAATGCTTTGCATCAGACAAAATATCGCGCTTGACGTTTGTTACGATCGTTATTAATAACTGCATAATATATGTGTGTGTTTCCAAAGCGTTCAGGTGCAGTCTACTTCAAAGTACTTGTATATTATGCCGATAATCCATGGTTTATAAACAATTGCAACTCATGAGATAAACCGTTTAAATTTAGCGAATAATATGAAACAGAACACTGTGCTGGTGAGGATATCCGTCGATACCCATTATATATTACCGCCACAAATAATGTTAGGGGTACGAGAACGTAAACATATTCTGATGTCATAAGCAATCTGGTTCCAGGCATAAAAAAAAACATAGTAACTAATGTATTTGTAAAACACCTTTCAATATCTGAAAGTTAATTACAGATTACGATATTTCCTTCGTTGACTCTTCCTATCAAATAATAAGATCACGCAAACTATAAATGCAGAAACCATACAAAAGCTGTGTAAACCAACACCCAAAAAAAAGTAAATTTAATTCCAGAAACCGGAAAATAATAAATTGTAGTGGCCATGAATGAGTTTTTTTTAGTCACCGATAAACGACGGCGCCGAATGTTTTAATTTATGTATAGGGTATAAGAATTATCAGAATATGATAACGGCAACGAATGAAATTCGGGAATAACAATAACTTGCTATCCAAAGATATATTCTACTACTTGAGCTCAAAAGAACGTTTTAAAGAAAGAGATTACTATTTTAGACAAATCAGGATCAGCTTTAGACTAGTCAAAGAAGACAATTATTGTTAAATAAATGTATCATAATACTAATATTAAAGTTAATGCAAATCTTTTAAAAGCAAACTATAGGTAGTGCAAACTTTATCATAATGAATGCAAAGCAAACAAGATATTAATATTTGTTCTCAATAAGTTCGTCAGAGAATACAAACATTGCATTACTCACTGGTATTTTCAATATTTGTGTAGAAAATGCGAGTTACAAATTACTTTTACGAGCGTTTAGTAATTTCTGACTTGACTGTACTATTGTTACTTTTTATTGCTACATATTCAACTATGTAAACTGCATTTTACGATGGAAATTTGGCAGTTTTACAATTAAATAAAACGGTACAATATTCAATACTTTAGAAGTGGTGTGCATTATAAGTATGTACCTATAACTTTATAGTATGGGCTTGTCATTTAAAATTCCTTGTATTGTTAAAACCTAAGTATAGGTACATAATTGATGATTCATTATGTGGACTTTTGTATTTCATAATAATGCTTTCAATGGAAAATTCCATGGCAATCTCCACGTTAGGGGAATTCGTTTTAGAATATGTAATGAAATAAACAAGGGATTATTAATTCCTATAAATAAGTTTTCTTCTAGAAAAGTATGATATTAATTATAACAGTTTATTTCCATCGATAAGAAGTAAAATAATGTTGCAAACAAGTTCCAGCATTAAAATACCATTAAGGCTGTTAAAAAAAAAACAGATACTATTTTTAACATATAATCAATTCAAGCTGTCATAGATTACAGAACGGCAAACTTATATAAAGTAGGCTGTACCTATGTGTAGTAGCACGTAGGTACTTAGGCAAGTAGGTACTCGTCTACATGTGAGATGCATGAATAACTTGATTAGTTATCTTGATGTTGAAATGTGTTCGGTATTGTTTAAAAGCACGTGACGCCAGTTCTTAAGTACTTGATTGATAGGTACTTAGAAAAACCGGCCAAGTGCGAGTCGCACTCGCGCACGAAGGGTTCAGCAGCATTATATATTAAAACGGCAAAAAAATCACGTTTGTTGTATGGGAACCCACCCACTTAAATATTTATTTTATTTTTTAGTATTCGTTGTTATACCGGCAACAGAAATATATCATCTGTGAAAATTTCTACTGTCTACTATCACGGTTCATGAGATACAGTCTGTGACTGACGGACAGACAGTGGAGTATTAGTAATAGGGTCCCGTTTTAGCCTTTAGGTACGGAACCCTAATAAGAACACTAACAATGTCATCCAATCGCATCCAATAATATCAGTCAAAAATGTGTAGAAACCCTATTGTAGCCATTCTAAGGGGAAACAAATTTCTAGATTATTTTCTTAAAGATTTTAGAATAGCTATTCTATTTATGGTAACAATTAACGAATTCAGACAAAAACTGGGAGTTACAGGTGGTACTTTAATTAAATTAAAGCCATTTTAATAAGTCACTTTTGATACGTCATATGCCGAAAAGAGACAAACATAGTGGGGGCAAGGAGTACACCCTCTTGTCAAACATGACTTCTTAGCTTGCCCTTACTTTAGTTATCATATTTATAGAAACCATTCACCTTTGTTGTAATAAAAATAATGCCGTTGGAAATCACTCGAATGGGTGAGTAAACATGATTCCAACTAAAGTAAACTTTTTTTTTTTAAACAAAGGTGTGGTTGGACAATACCAAAGCGAACTGATGATAAGATTGCTCTAAAACAAGCATCATTAATACTAACAATCAAGCGTTTACGAGCTACTTCAGCACTGCCACTATTCTCAGCTTCGACTCAATACTTAAAAAACAAAGGCTAGAGAAAGACTTGATCCAAATTGTTGGTGAAAAACATAAATAAATTAATTGATAATACATATACTAATGGAGGTACACTCAACAAGAAAAGGCATAATGAATAAATAACAAACATGCAATTAAAATGAATTTACTAAGGTGATTAGTGTTTACTAACTTAACAATTCACTTGGAAAAGGACATTGGTTACAAAAGTTAGTGCCGGTTAAGGATATAAAACACATTTGCCTCCTCAATACAGATAGATAACATACGTTCAACTCATTAAGTATTAAACTCGCGTAAGGCTCGAATCTCGCATGGGTTATGGTTGCTATCGCTGTATGCATTCAATGCAATTCATGCATAGGAATTATAAAGTTAATTGCATGCACTACAGAAATGGACCTTATTAGCTAATAGGTTAGGTTAAATTATCAATGGAATGTTAATGCGTAAAGTTTAAGACGCACCAGTGAATGTTTTTCGCGTGTTGTATTGCCTGCACGGACACACGTATAGCGCGATGAACGCGCGGTAACTGACTGACGTCGGCTCACTTTGCTATGTTGGTGCGCTTAGCATGTGACCGTACACAACTTCGTGATGTGATCATTAAATTGTTTAAACTTTACGCATTTTCTCAAGTGTGGATACCGGGACTTATCTAGCTTCAGATATCTCAGTGGCATAGCACTTGACCTGGAACTTTTCCTCCAACAATGAAATTGTTATCTTCCCGAAGGCCATTTCTATTGATCGTTAATTGAAAGCGAAATCGATAAAACTTTAAATTTTCACAGAATAAAATCGTATGTACGAAACAAATATCCTTTTCATGATTACATCACCAAGCTAAAATCATTAACTAAAGCATTAATAAAATCTAATAAGGATTAAAAAAAATCATATTTCAAAACTTATGTCTACTTACTAATATTGTAAATAAGAAAAAAAATACTCACGGTTCAATTTCTGTAAGCAGTCTTTCAACACCACACGAAGTGGTTATAACGAGTTCGAGTTATTTTCACCTCACATCAGCTGATGATAAGGAAGATGAGATCAATCTCGTGATCGCGCCGTGCGGTTGGTAGCACTGCGCGACTCCTGCGCAGCCTCCGCGACCTCGCCACTACCGACTCATCATTGCGTTACGCTTTGCTATCATAAATTGTACTCTATGTATCTGAATTTAGAATTATATTTGAGTATGATTGTACCAGTATTGGAAACATAAATATATAATAACCGTACCAAATCCAAATTATTGTAATAATACTCTGTGTGTATGTTTCTGTGGTTTCTATAAAAAATAATTATAATATTGACTATAATTAGTAATCTAATTTAACCACCAATACAGTAACCATGAAATGAAATAGCTATGGTCTATTTTGTCATGGTTAAGTTAAGTGTTAAAGAAATGTATTATTTATTTATTTTTAATTATAAGAATAGAGTATTTATGCCAATACTAGAACTGTTTAACCACGACACACTAAGGGTAATTAATTTTAATGAATAATAACTAAAGAAAGATTTATGATTATTTAATTGTTTCAACGAGTCATTAAAACTAAAATAAACTAATTTGTTTTTTTATGTGAGGTATGAGTGGGTCATTTGAAAGAACCGAATAATAAACTATACAGGTTCAGTCAGCGTAAAAAGTAGGTGGCGTACAGTTTTCATATAAACTCTCAAAATAATGTCATCAAGAAATACTATGAAAGGGTGACAAAATAACTTTTGACGCTAACTGTACTACACGCACAACATACGTACACACGGCCACAGATCAAGCTACACACTGCGGCACCTTATGCGGTTGTAATAGGCGCTATTTTGCAACAAAAATGTGTAGCTTGATCTGTTGCCGTGTGTACAAGTACAATACATTTCATATTAAAAAAAACTTAGAGCATACTTATAAATAATGTTGGAAAAATATAAAAAAAAAAAAAAAATGAATTACAAAAAAAGGATACAAAAACGTTTGACAATCGGTTTGTTAATTTAAAGTGTCACATTATTATAACTTTGGCATAAGATTTACACTTGTCTATACAGACCACAAATACTTAAAGAGGATGTTCTCCGCGAATGACTCCGTCCCTTACTAAACTGACAGGGACTGACTGTTCTATTGAATCTCAGAATGTATATTAATATTTTCAAGTTATTTGGATGGACTAAATCAGTTTGAAAAAATCAAATTTTCTAAAACATCTATTCCTCGTTAAATATTCTCTAGTTCAACATAAATTATTTACAAATCTCTCGCAACAAAGAATGCTTTCGCAAAAAAACTTAATCTAGAATCATGATTTCTCGGATATCGTAGCCTTAAATAGTTTCGCCCACATTGGAATCTTTTAGTTAGTTTGCATAATTTGGCCCCAATAGTATTTTAGTACTTAATCCATATACAAACTTATATGTATACAACCTTGACTAAAAAGGCTGATATTAAATATAAACATTCGACGTATTTTAAATTTAAAATTTTATTAATCATATTATTATAATTGATTTATATGATTGAATTAAGTAATAAAAAGTATTGTTAGTTAAAAAATCAACTCAATTTTAAAAAAATGCAAAAGCTATACATATCGGCAGTAGGTAAAAGTATCAACAACACGTCCATACATTATAAATATACATACAAATATTTTGTATGTGTCAATCAATGCATAATTTTAGAGCCTTACGCTTTGTCAGTAAAGTTGATATATAATATTTTGATGTAAAATATATTACACATTGTATTTAGGTTCACTAAAATAACAGATAAAATAAATACAAAAAAAAAACCAAAAAAAAAAATACACCACAAGAACATTTTGCCATAATAAAAAAAATATATAAACTAAATATGTAACTAGTTAGGTGAGTTGGGTACTGTATAAATATTGGATAAATCTTCACTTAATGATTGATGGATAGAAGTGATCAAATAATTTTAATAAAAACGTAAGCACCTACTTACTCATAAATATGAGTTCACAGCACCATAACTAAATTATTGTTACGTGACGATGGGAGTCACGTAAAATTGACAGCCATACTTAGAAATGAATTTCTAAAGTATTTCAAAAATCTTTCATTACTGCATGGGACCTGAAACAATAATAATAATCTATACTAATAATAAAGCTGAAGAGTTTGTTTGTTTGAACGCATTAATCTCTGGAGTTAATGGTCTGATATGAAACAATTATTTCACTAATAGGAAGCTTTTCATTTCAAGGAACATTATCCCCGAAAGTTATAGGCAAAAAGTAGCCTATAACTTCGGGAACGCGAGTGAAACCGTGGGGAACAGCTAGTCTTATATAAGTACATAACTATGCAATAATAAAATGAAAGTAAATATAATAATCTACTGCAAAGCACATTGACACTGAATGACATTTTGGTGGTGGATCACAATTTCATAGTATTCAACTTGACACTATGAAATTACACGAAATATCTATGTGGCTCTTATGTGCTCTAGGGAATAACCATATGTTCAACCAACATGTATAATATTTACTTTATATACCTACCAATTAAAGTGGGTACCCTCATTGACCATAGGATTGTGTGGCTGCATTTAATTTTCACTACATCTGAACCACTGAAAGTATTTGATGTACTGACTAATTCTCCAAATTTTAAGGGCTGATTATCTGAAAAAAAACCACAAAATAAAGGTTTAATTAAATGATCTTCAATTGGTTACCTAAGCTTTAAAGTGAAAAAGACCTATTGAAGTACAAATCAAAGTCGAAAATACTTATTTAGTTTATGCCCCATAAGGCTAATGAATGTTTTTATTGGTTTGGATGTTACCCCTCAACTGTGAATAACTGGCAATAAACTCTGCAAAGTAATGATGCATAAAATATTTTTAATTATGTATTTTGGCCATATAAAAGGTGTTCGTAAATGATATTAAAATTTACCTAAATCCCATTTTAATCCACTAGAAGTGACACTTTGACAAGTTTCTCCAATTGGCACCAATGAGCACCAAGCTCTTTTATGTTTCTTAGTTTCTTCCGGAATTGAAATAATGTGGTCTCCAGGATACAACAACCAGGAAATGGAATCGTCGGATATTAAATATAGCTTGCTAATTGGATTGATTAATTGTTTTTCCTTGGCCAAGAATAATGTTTGTATGTTGCCTAATATCTGGTCCAATCGTCCTGAACATTGGCCCATTGCTACAACATGGTCTACCTGAAAATTAAGAAATTAAAAAATATTATATAATATTTTCAATATTGAAAATAATACTTTGTAAAGGTTCAAAATAAAGTAGTTAAGGATCAAAGAATGGTGATCAACCATTTTTGTGGTCTAATGGTGTTGTTAATTCAATGGGTCAAACAAAGGCCTATACCTATACATGGTAAAAAAAAGTTTTCATAGATGTACTTCAATAATTTTGTTGCAGCATCTTGTAGAATGTGGCCCATGGTACCATGTGGCCAATGATTTGAGTTTCATAGCTCAGGTTGAATTATAGGGTACTTGCTTTTAAGTGTTAAAAGTTCTGAAGGTAGAAAAATCATACCTGCATTTCATGTTGTGTACAATAGTTTTTTAATTCCATTAGAGCTTTAGTAAAATCTGTGTAGTTTTGATCAGGTGTGTGTACTGCCTGAAAAAAAATATTTAAAATAATGTTGTTTATAAACATAAAAGTTGAATAAGCAAATCTGGGTAAGTCAATAGGATACTTTATTATTCTTTTAAATATCACCTTACAACCTTGATTTGTATATTTCTTCATAACATCATCTGATATTGAATCAAAGTCTCCTGTTATAAGATCTGGTAGTTTCATTGAACTTTGTGCACTGTCAGGTAGTTTTGTTACAAATTTGTCCCATTGCACTGTCCCACCATCAATTGTTATTCTTACAGAAGCTAGAAATAATGTTCTTAAAAATTTATGTTCACAAAATATTTTGAAATACAATTGATTAGATTCAGTAAAAGCAATTCAGGAGTTCATTTGGTGGGTGGACATGTAGAATTATTTCAGACTTACACACCAATTTGACAAGTACATTTACAATGCATACCACAAAAGAAGAAAAATTGGTGGGGTATGGTATTGTTTGGTTTCAAAGATTCACATACTACTATTTTTTGGAAAGAACTAACGTTGTTAGCCTCTGATGGCTTAATCAACATAGAAGGCTCTCACTGGACAACATTTACATATACTTTAGTGATGTAAATTTAATCTATGAAATCATACAATGTAAAATCTGCAGAAAGCCACCTTTAGGATGGTATCACACCAAAACAAATTCTTACCATTATTCCAAAAGTCTTTCATAAATTCATGGCTCTGAGACACTGGTCTATTGAGAATAAGAACAGCATATTTAGCTTTAGTATAAGACTTAGTCAACATAGTGATGTCCCAAGTTGTGCACTTCACTGCACATGATGTCCCACAATGATTTTGCTGCATATAGAACATATTACTTAACTTTCTCACCTAAAATAATTAATTAATGTTTTGATCTGGTAATGAAAAATGGATATAGATACATAAGTAAATAACATTCATACTTCATCATTATGGTCAAATGTTCAATCAATCAATGTGAGCTAATGTTCAAACTATGGAGTTTACTTTAACATTTATTATATTAATATAGATATCCTGGCCATCTGACAGCGGAGGTTACTGATAGCTAGCTAGTTAACTTTATTTTTCCACATGAAATTTTCAAAATAATTTCCCAGAAACAAAAGCGTTTATTATTAAGCGATAGATAGATATGATAGATTTCCCTTTATAGTTAAAGGGAAATCTATTAAAGCTGCATTAAATGGTGGCGACGCCCAACAGGATAAGGATCTATATTGATATAATAAGTAGCTCTTTCTGTTACCACAGTGAAATTTTGCATGCAGGTATGGAGATATATTAAAAAAAAATGTTATAGTTTTTTTGATTGAATTGTAGCTAAGTGATTGATGATGTTTGTATGCATGAAATAGGGTTGGGTTCATATCAATTTAAGTTATGTGTAGATATATATAGGAGTGTTAAGGGGGTTCGTATCGATAAAACTGTCTAACTAAACAATATTTAAATAAGGATAATAGTATATTTTTGTACCCTATAGAAGAGGACAGATTTTCTTTCTACTTAGTACCCTTTGCAGCTACCGCTATAGCCATGGTACATTTAAGTTAATATTCTTAAAGGTTATACCAGTCGCAGTCGTCAGTAGGTACCTACGTAACTTCCGAAGGTACGCTGAAGTCAAGTGGCCAGGCGAGAACTGAGTAATGCAGCTATCTTCCCACATTTCCCAAAGATTTGGAACGATAAGGTAAATTGTCTCAAAAGATTAAGTATCATACTAACCATACCGTTGATTACTCCGTTAGTTGCCATCTCTATCTTTAAGACTTATCCAAAATTTATAGGAGCATATGACAACATCAAGCTAGCCTACATCAATTTTATTTTACGTAGTACAATTAGTCTTTCGTTATTAATTTATATTATAATTGGATTGATATCGCATTCGCATGCTTGCTTGATTGAAATTTGAAATCAATCAATGTCAAATTGTCTGTCAACCAACTGTCAATGTCAATAAATGCTCATTTTGGCTCCCACGGTTTGTATATTTTGCCAGTGTCAAGTATGTTCAAGTCATTATCAAATCATTAGGACTTTTTGGCGGGAACTTGCGAAGTGACGTTGTGTTTTCGTTTAATTTTAAAAAATCGTGTGTATAGTGGCTTTTCAAGTTGTCTCAAGAAGTCCATGAAAAGTTTTAGTAGAACGGCTACCATTGTACTAAAACTTAACTGAAGATGATCAAATAAGACAAGGCTGTATGGCTCTGTACCTTTGCCTGCCTTTTGGCAGACAACTACAATAAACAACAACAATCTCTTTGGTCAATTTAAGGTTGTCAATGAAAGTCAAAATTGTTTGTGAAATTATTGTCGTGTGACGTCAAGTTCCCACATCCCATCCTTTAATTTGTGTACTTTTATTGTGCCTTAATTCTTACCACATCAATAATGAATAGAATATTTGGAAGAGGAAAGCCTAAAGAACCGGGTCCAAGTATTACGGATTGTATTAGCAATGTAAGATATTAGTGAGAATGAATTTCTTGATTTCCAGTCCTATGGATGATTCATAATAATAATCATATCGTGATGGCTAAAAATGTATTATTTTATATTTAAATTATAAATTTCAGGTTGATAGTAGAGCAGATAATATTGAGCAAAAAGTTCAAAAATTAGATACTGAACTAAGAAAATACAAGGATCAAATGGCCAAAATGCGAGAGGGTCCAGCCAAAAATTCTGTCAAACAGAAGGCTATGAGGGTATTGAAGCAGAAGAAAATGTACGTATTTATTCTGCAAAATTTTACTGCTGGTTACCTATTTGTTTTTTCATAAGTTATAGAATGCACATCCAATTTGTGAGCCCACGGGTTAATTTACTAATTTACCAATTGTTACTTTTCACATAATGTACTAAATTAATTTCAAATACAAAAATGTATACATAAATATAGGTATATTAAAATTTGCAAGGTATGAACAACAACTGGAAAATCTGCGAGCACAGTCGTTTAACATGGAGCAAGCAAACTATGCTACACAGACACTAAAGGACACCCATGCCACAGTGTCAGCTATGAAGGATGGTGTTACTCAAATGAAGAAGGAATTCAAGAAAATTAATATTGATTCTATCGAGGTATGTATTTACACATTTTTTTATGCTTGGATCTTACTTCTTTTGAACCAACTTAAAAAAAAGAGGATATTCTCAATTTAGTAGTTCATCTGTAATTTTGTTTATGAACAGAATTCGATAATTCTTTTTACATTGGGTTCAGTATTGGACCATATTTTTTATTTTATTGTTGTTAAAGGAGGTATAATTTTTTTTGTTTAAACAAAAATATGGGTAATGCTTATAAATTTTATTATTTAGTGTATTTCAATGGTTTAACCCAAAGATATTTCAACCTCGTATAACCTAATTTAGGCACTATGTTAGATTATCATAATATTTTATATAAATATTTTTCCTTTTTTTCAGGATGTAAATGATGATTTGGCAGACATGTTAGAACAAGCAGATGAAGTACAAGAAGCACTTGGTCGTCAATATGGCGTGCCAGAGATTGATGATGATGAGCTCAATGCAGAACTTGATGCCCTTGGTAACTTACATTTATATGAATACCCACTTCTATCCTATGATTTAACCTTCATGCTCCGGAATGTGAGTAATTTCTCCAGGGAAATTATGTTTACTAGAAATGAAAACCATCATAATTGCTATTCCAGTATCTGATCTATATTATATACATAATTATGTTACAAATTTCAATCAAATCCATTGAGCCATAACAGAGCTCTATGGTAACAATAATCATCATCATGTCATCTGTAAGGCGTCCACTACTGGACAAAGGCGTCCCCCAAGACTGCAGTATTTAGGATGAGAAAATATTACATAGCTTCCCAAACAATAATACATGATTTATAATATTATTATAGTATTAGTACAATTATAAAGCTGAAGAGTGTTAATACACAAATCTGAAAAAACTACCAGGCTGATTAGAAACTTGATATTATGCGTGTATATTCCAAATTTCGTGCAATAAAATGTTGTTTATTATATCATGTTTGGAACATACCTACTTTTTGGGGTTATCAATATTGAACAAACTTTAATTAAAGAACCAACTGTGAAATTGTGAAAAAGAAATCTCTTTTCATACAAAAAAATCACATGCCACCCTGCTGAATCAAATTGTCTGATCTAACTTGGATCTAACCCAATCAATTGGGATTTTTGTAGTTTACATTTATTAGGTTTTTATATAATGTTAAGGAAAATACTATTATTATCAGTTGTTTCTGTTTGTCATGGTATTTTTTATCTTGTTTGAATAAGGAAGAATGGTTGTTAATTAATAGGGACCAAAAATTATATTGAAACAAGTTTAAATACCTTTGTACTTGTTTGGTGTGTATCCCAACTTGGGTAGTAAAACGGTTATTTTTACAAAAGCTAAATATGAACATTGGCCTGTCCCTAATTTGATAATGGCTCAGTATCATTCAGTTTCCATAAATCACTGTTAGGCTGCTATCCCACTGGTAATTTTCAAACGATTGCGTTAATCTAAAGTTTGATACACTGAAATCACTTGCATGCAAATTGTCTGAGATGCACTTTGAGCACAAGGTCTAGTTTAGTTTTCAAGGTCTGAAGGTTTCATAATGGAGTCGGAGAGTAGGCGTTTAGTGCAATGCTTTCATGTTTATTAGTTCTTTTTAACATTAATTTATTATTTTTACAATCTTTCAGGTGATGAAATAGCCCTAGACGACGACACGTCGTACTTAGATGATGTGGTGAGAGCACCAGCGGCTCCGGACAAGGAGCCCGGTGCTGACAGCGTCCGCAATAAGGATGGGGTCCCGGTCGACGAGTTCGGCCTACCGCAAGTACCGAGCGCCGCGCAGACCACTCGCTGATAACACATATTTGAAGCCTTTTATTATTATACAGGTATTTTTCAATGTTTTTCTTTGGTATATTTTCTTGTTCATGAGTTTATTTGCCATTATGTATGTTATTGAAAACAATATTGCCATATGATAGTACTATTTGAGTATTATATTGCTTAGTTTGAGATGTTAACGCTCAGGTTATGTCAGGAAATGTTACATTCTGTAAGGATAAAACAATTTCCTTGGTTTATATTGGGTTTCTCAATTTCGTTAATGAATATTCATTGAAATAAAAAAGTGTTATTTGAAATACTACCTGTGTAATATGATAAAAGTTTTATGTAATAATATTTTATAAATCTAGAGCTTAATTAAACCTATTTCTATGTCATTTGGTTTGAACAAATCTAAAGTTAGGGTGCTTTAAAATTAGGCGACGTTTCTCAATAAGTGCTTATTGTTGTATATGCTGTTGTTGTTTATATTTTGATGTGCAACCGCGCCTTGTAGCAGCTATCGCCTAATTAGAAAACGCCATGATTCTATAATTCATACTTAACTAACTGCACTCTTATAAGTTATCCATTCGAATTGTTAATTTTGTAACATTTCTAATATTTTAAATCACACAAAATTCCATGCAGCGTTATGCGAGCATTTCGAAATAAAAAAACACTTATTATATTAAAATTATACGTAAAATATCGTTGCTGGTTTGTAATATTTATGTAAATGTAATCTATTTAATAAAAAGTAAGTTATAATATATTGTACAACTTTGTATTTCTTTGGTTTTATTTTGTTAGTTTTGGCGGCCTTCGTCTTTCATACATTACGCGACATTTAACTAACAAGAAAAGGTACCTAACGTTCCGGCTCCGATTTTATTTATTTTGCTATAAATTAAAGAGTAGTAAAAAATAACCATTGTCAACCTTTTGGGAGAAATTGAATTTACTCCCAATAGATTGAGATTGCCCAGCTAAAAAAAATATGTATCTGTTATTTGACTACTGCTCTCTAACATATTATCAAAATATATATAGGACAGTTGGGTACCTTTCCTTGTAAGTCGATAAATTGTTGATATTTAATGCAGTTATCAGAATAAAACAATCAATTACGGCAAATTAACCTTTAATAATAATAATTTAATTGCATTATATTACACAGTCAACTCTAAAATACTGTTATGTTCATAATCTTACATTCATTAAGACATTATTGTATACTGCATCACAGTAAATCGGTAACAGTTGCTTCGTATAGGTACCTAATCGCGTTGCGACATAATAAAATAAATAATAACACTTGTCCTCATATATTTACATCCTAAATGATATGTACAACCACTTCAAACTTTGTGATATATTAACTACGCTGCAGACAGTCTAATTGCACTATCATGGTTAATTAAACACTCTTCGCTTAGTCTAGGGCTTCTTGGCCTGTCTTTGGCAAGAAGAAGCACAGTATGGCAGCAACTGAAATTGAAAAATAAATACATTGGTAAATAGGATAGGCCAGTGGTAAATTTTATGACAGAAAGTTAGGACCTTAAACTAGTTCCTGATATTGCCGCAATATGGTCGAGCTTTATCATTTGAAATGTAAACTAAATGTATTATATATTTACACTTTCCTAATATTTTTTCATACATAATCAGTTTTTAAATCCGTCTTTTTGTCTGATTCACGACTCAGTTTCAATTCCCTAAGACCAAATTGAATGTAAGCACAGAGAAGATAATATAATTTAATTACTTAAATTTAATACTCACTAAAGAGGAATGCTGAGAATACGACGATAGGAATGACGCAGTTGATGTCGATCAGATACCCGAAGGAGAGGTTACCGATCAGACCGCCGCCTCGACCCGCCGTTAGTGATAGCGCTGCCGCCATTACCCTGAACACAAAGACTTATATCAGTGCGTCTGACTATTTGAAAAAATTGACAGCTATATTTTGCTGTGACTTGTACGTTTTGCTTTGATTGATTCTGACTTTATGTTGGAACCAAGAAAATGCAAATCAGATTTTTTTTTCAATAATTTGGAGTGGAAGAGTTGTTTGCTCTGTTGTTGATTCTGCAGTTCTTAAAGTAACATACGTTTTAAAAAACTTATCAGTAAATCAGTTCTTTTGGAGGCTAACTAATTCTTAGATAAAATATAAGGAATTACCTACTGGAAGTACCATACCTGAGGTTCGTAGGGAACAGGTCGACAAGTACGCAGAAAACGAGACTGATGGCGAGTGAGGTGAGGGCTTCAAAGATACATGACAGCACCAAGTTCTGCATAGAGTTCTGCACGAAGTACAGACCCACTGTCACGACACCAGCGAAACCCAAACTGAAGACTGGAATACAATATGTAAGAGTTAATATTTTGTGTTGAGTACAGTAATTTACATTTACGATTTCATAGTTAGGTCTTTGCATTTTAACAAGTTTTTAGGATCTCCACTGAACAATTTTTGGTTAAGCAAACCAAACTAGAAATAAGTGGAGAATATTGTATTATATTGGACGACATATTTTTAAGATCTATGCTGTCAAATCACGAAACCACAAAATAAGTAAACTTACTCAAAAAGAACTTAGCTCCGAGCTTGTGTACGCAAAGCGGCAGCCACAAAGAGGTAGGAATGCAGGCCAGACCGACGATAAGCGTATGCATGTAGACGCTCTGGTCGATGGTCTTCTCGCAGTCGAAGGGGTCGTTTGAGGCTTCGTCGACGACGACGATGCCGGAGACGTCGCACACAGACGCAGAAGTGTTGGGGAACCGGTGTTCGAACTCTTCGTAACGGTTGAATAACTCGGGGAACCAGACCATTAAGGTGTAGTAACTGTGGACGATAAAGTATTTTTATTGATGAAATGGCATTTTTTGTCGGGTGGAATTTAATTTGAAGGTTGAGCTTTATGAAATGCTCTGTTGCATTGCTCTGACATGTAGATATAGGCTGCTTAATAGATAAAAGCAGTATCAAAATATTACCTGGTGGTCAATCCAAACTGAATAAGGCAGGTAAGAATAGTGTATTTGAGGTATGGTGGTTTGCAGAGCGCCTTGGTTTGAGCCCAGATCTCGGTAAAGAGTCGCCTCAAGTCCTTTGGCTTACGCATGCTCAAACTGCGAACGGATTTCTGGGAGTTTTGGGAGGCCACGGAGATTGTTCGCACCTTTTCTTTGAGGCTCTTGATCTGAAATAAATTATAAATAGTATAATAGAGATTTTAAACGATTACTCTCCTTTTAAAATTGAACATTGAATCCAGAACATTGAAATTTCTTGCAAAATTATTTTACTGGAAATAGAATTTATTATTAATTATTTAAAGGTGTAATAGGTGATCATCAACCCGTAATTGAGTATCACCCGTATCACTACTGAATCTCTATCTCTCCTATGAAACACTTGAATATCACTAAGATTTTGCCTTGAATTGATTATGTAAAAAATAGCTTAATTTTAAAATCCAGCCTAGTGCAATGTTTGTGCCTGCAGCGTCTATCAATACCTAGTTACCCTCTCAATTATAACAGAAAAAGATAATCATTATTATCTTTTTGTTGCACTTGCATATTTAGAGATATTATTTAAAATTTAATATAAATAATTTCTGTTGGATGTGTTTGTACTTACAGGGTAGTTTTCAGGGTCATCTCCGGTGTTCTGTCTGTATACACTCTTGAGGCAAGCCAGTGCATCATCATAGTCCCCACACTCCATCATGAACTTGGGGCTTTCGGGGAAGGAGAACAGCCAAAAGCCGAGGCATAGGGACGGAACTCCACATGCAGCCACAAACCAGTTCCACGAGTCGTATGAGAAGCTACCGTTCTCCATGCGAATGCCTGTGATGGGGATGATGCCCCATGCGATCACTGTGTACAAGAAATTTATATTGTATTAATCGTTAAGGATCGGTGAATATTCAAAAGAACCTCTGATAGTCTATTTTATTCTATGTACCACGTGGCATAAAAACATATATTAATTAGTCTAATAGACCAATAAGGCTATTGATGTGTTGGAGTTGATTGATGGTCTATTTTGTGTAGGTATCAACCAGAAGGGCAAAGTCCGCAACGTGGTGACGCTGGTTACAGATTGTGACTCTAAGGGCGCGTCCCCATTAGGCTCACAGTTAGCGGCAGACTATCCGCTGACTGACTCTGAGCAGCGGCGCCGGTGTATCGGTTGCTAACTCATAATGTATCGTGAATCAGCCACTCACTGAACGAGTCGGCAAGCGAAATGCCGCAAACTGCGTACACTACGCGCGGTATGGACACTCCATTTAAACATTATGGAGGCAAACTGGAAACGAACAGTCTGCCGCTAACTGTAAGTCTAATGAGGACGCGCCATTATTTTGCATTATGAGTAGGCCCCGAGTTACCTAGATCAGCTGGTAGATAACTAATCAGATTTTTTTAGGCCTAGGCCTACTATGTATAGCTTGTCTTTGACCATAATCTCACCCTGGTCAGTTATGATGTGCCGATGTTGGTTAGCACACAAAGCCTAGAAGAGAATTGATTCTCAAGTGCAGCTGTCACAACACACCGGAAGGTGCTTGGCGACAGATGACTTGAAATTACCAATTTTCTTCAGCCCTATCGTACTAAATAACCAGTAATATAAGTATGTTGTAGTTCGTACATGGAAGCAAGATGACTCCTAGGGTCCAGAACATTTCCATCCAGCAGAGGATCTTCTCTCGGTATTTCGTTTGCTGGAACTCTCCCAGGTATGGGAAACAGATACCCATAGCGCCAGCCACACTGTAATAAATATCAAATGTATGATGAGTAATGAGGCAGAAGGTATTAAATTATTGTATCTACTCTCATATCGTAAAGTTCTAATTATGAAATCAAAAACAGTACGTTAATGACCCACTTTATGCACACCCGTCTATAATGAAATTAAAAAATTATATTATAGTACAGTTTTCTTCCCAAGATAATGCTATAAAATAACTTTTTTTCATCATTACAAGTAATTGGACATGTCTGGCCACTTATAATGTTTTACACACAACAACTTTGTCACATTGTCATCGTCAAATTGAATTGATACTGATTGATTATACTATTGATAGGTCCAAAGTGTACTTTAATAGAAAAAAAAGTTATTTTATATTTTTATATCTTGGGAACACAACTGTACTATAATGAATCATTATACACGGGTGTGCCTAAAGTGGGTCATTAAAGTACTGATTTTGATTTCATAATAAGACCATTACGATATGAGAGTAGATAAATTATATTATTAAATGAGTTTAGATAAAGTACTGTATGATACTGCACATAATTAGGTATTAAAAACTCGTGTGATACTATTAAGAACCTCGCCTACGGCTCGGTACTTAAACTCACACTCGTATTTAATAACCCCTATTATGCAACAGTATCATAAACTACTATTATGTTTGATCCTACAAAATTAGACGGCATCCTTCTTTAAACTGCTGATTATATAAATGTTTATATTACATAATTAATGGTATATCCACTATTGCTTTCAATTTATTGTTCACTTCATGTAGAAGTCGGCAGGTATGAAAAGGTACTTGAACAAGGTAAGTAAATAAATCCAATTTAATCGGTACCTACACATAGCTTATCGTCCTTTATCGTGGATGCATTATAAAGCTTAGTTACTTTTAACCATGCAGTTCAAAGACGAATAATTGCTTTGATGACAGCACTCTGCGATCCATTAGTAGTTAATTAATGGGAATCCTAGGTATTTAGAATCCATTATAACTGACATTGATGATTTGTGGACATCATTGTTCAACTTGGAATGTGAGACAATTGGTTCCACACAGGTGCGTCTATACAAACGTGCGAAAATCACGTGTTTGGACGCATGTGCACGTCTTCTTACCATAGGCTGGCATGGCAATTGAAAGATTTATTCAAATTGTTGTTTAATTGCTGAATTTCTTCCCTTCTTAATATTATGCTTAGCAACCTTTATCATACAAAGGTCGAGACGCGTTTGAATCGTTATTACTTGCTGGCAGTAATATTGCTTCAGAATAATTAATTGAAGGGTCAATTATTATTGTTCCACTAGCAGTCTATTTCTCATCTGATTGAACCATAGCACGGTGATGTTAGCATCGCCTGTGTGGCTACCACCCTAAAGTTGCCATAGGCCTAAGTATATGTATAATTCAATGATAAGGTAGTAATGGTTTAGGTATCACTGCCCGTTAGAAACCTTCTGTACCAATTATATGTCTTTTTTTTAGCATTTTTTACCATTGACAGAGCGTTTTAAGCTTGCTTTGTTTCTTTTACGGAGAAATCTATAGATCAACTTAGGTAACTGACGACGCATTCGATACTTACGCAAAGCCGTTGATGAAACGGCAAGCCATGAAGATGGGCAAGATCTGAACGAAGGATGAAATTATGCCCACGATGCCATCGAGAAGTAAGGTCGAGACCAGCACGACTTTACGACCCTTGGTGTCGGCGAGGCAGCCCCAGAAGTATGAACCGAGCACCATTCCTTTATAAAATAGAATATGTTATTATCATTAGTTTTCATGAGCTACTATACAATAAGTATAGGTATATATTACGTCTTTGAGTAGTTCCTAAGGAACCTAAGGAACTCTTTTAAGTTAGGTGAGGCTTTAATCTAAGATAATCTGTATACATAAAATAAATATTAAACTTGGAGTTATTTTTACTCATATTGTAAAGGTGTTTCTTCTTGCATTTAAAATTATCTCTAATGGCTGCAAATGTCTAGAATTAAGCTAGATTGTCCGAAGTAAAGTCTGGTATTTAGGCGTTATTATTTCAAACAATATAATAATTGATGCTATGTCATTATTTATGAATGTAGGAACATTATCGTCTGTGTTATCGAGACCATAATGCATAGAGCACTTTTAACATAATGTAGCTTAAGAAGTAACATTTCTAACGATTTGTGTTGAGATACCTCTATAAGAGGTGATGATTTGCAAATGGCTGCTCCGCTGAGCGGATTTTTTTTAAACATAGGTACCTACTTAGCTAGAACACTGTTTCAAATGAAAAAAAGCTTAATCAAAATCAAATGTTCATCCGTTCATGTTCGTCCGATATCGGATTGCGACAAACTCATAAATATACGTAGAAGTGTTATAAAGCACAAACTAAATCTATGTATTTGATGAACCTGACCTCAAGTCAAGATCATGAAGAAGAGGTGGTCCTTTTATCAGACACAAATAACTACCGTAGTGGATCAGAAACTGAGGCTATTAGTAGTAGGAATAAATAAATCGGACAAATGCGAGTTAAACTCGCGTGGAGAGGGTTCCGTACATGTTTAACTAAGTTCCATTAATATTTTTAAATCTGACCCAAATTTGTTGATGGTAACTATAAAAAGTTTTTTTTTAAATCGTGTTTTCTAATAATGAAACCTAGCTACATCGATTTATCGCCACCGAAACCCCCTGCATACCAAATTTCATGAAAATCGTTGGAGCCGTTTCCGAGATTCAGATTATATATATCCATGAATTGCAGGTTTAAAGGTATTAGATAGAGTTCTTATAGGTTTTCCTGTAATCTTTAGGTAAAGAACTATTATCTACTTTATTTAACTATTTTTTTCAAAATGTTTGGGGGGGGGGGAATGGTCAATTTTTCGCCTATTTTCTTAAATAACTTCAAAACTATTAATATTAAAATTCTAAAAAAAATATATTTGAGATCCTCATAACAAGCCCTTTCATTTGATATGTTACACAATATTGTCTGCAAATTTTATTTCTTTAATTTTCTAATTTACCCCCCAAAATTAGTCCCCATGTTTTAAATTAATTTATTTACGTAACACGTCCATGTTTGGGTCACCGACTTACATATGTGTACCAACTTTCAACTCAATCCAGTCCAATATTTTCGGACAGACAGACAGACAGACGCACGAGTGATCTTCTAATGGTTCCGTATTTTTTTATTCGGAACCCTAAAAATAAGTCTAATGCTTTGGGCATAACTTTTTATAGTAAGTACTAAGGTAGCAACCAAGCATACGGTCTGATGGTATGCGGTTACCATATTCTAGACGCTTAACTTATTAATAAACTAGCTTCCCGCCCCGTGGTTTTACCTGGGATTGCCTATTTTTCTCCTTAGGGGTTGATTTTTCAAAAATCCTTTTTTTAGCAGATGCCTAGCTACCTATTTGTGTGCTAAATTTCAGCCTGATCCGACAAGTGGTTTGAGCTGTGCGTTGATAGTCACGTTTTCCTTTTATATATCGAGATCGAGTAAACTCACCGAACATAGGGGCGGCCGTGAGCCATCCCTTGTCTGCTGATGTCATCCGGAAATCACATGTCGCTGATGGCAATACGAACGACACTATAGTGATGCCGATGGCAGTGTTAGCGTAGATAAGCCCGGTGACAGCCAGCAGGCAGAAGTGGAAGCGACCGAAGCCTGGAATATTACATTACTCACTATAGTTTATGGAGAAACTTTAAGACGACAACCGTTACATAATCAACTTTTAAGAAAAAAGTAAAACCTCTTTCAAAGATAATAAAATTAATATGGGACCTTGGAGTTATACAGAACCCAACGCAAAAAGAAATATTAAAATCGGTTTATAAAGCAAAAAAGAGCGTAAACAAACATTAAAAAAAGAACGGCTGAATTGAGAACCTTCTTTTTTTTTGGAGGAGGATAAAAAGACAAATTGGCAACGCCTTTTTTGACATGGTTCTTTACATTACACACTAAAACGGTTCAAGATTTGAAAGTTATGATGGAATAATATACAGCTTTTTTTGACAGACAGAAACAGTTCATAAACTCAAATGTTTGTCCCGAACTCACGACGGCGTAATAGTTGGTGTCAACCAACTACGCCAACTGGCACGTCTTTTATTTTGATATAACACCATCACCAGTTTAAGTTGGTAATATTGCTTGCATTTGCCTGATTATTTATTTTAAGGAAGACCAACAGCTGATTAATTTTGTAGTTAAAGTTCCCACATATTATATGTACCTATATATGTATATGTAGGAAGATAAATGTAAATTGAAAATGTCCATTCATCAATATCAATTACCTATTGTTCATGAAAATGCAGGTATTTAGCTGTTGATTACTATTCTTTAGTTGAAGCTTCTTGATTTAAATGTCAATTAGGTTCTTTTCACATGACTGCCAGAAAAAAACAACAGTGGAATGTTTCAGGGTTCATATATGTATAGGTATAAGTATGTCCGTTTGATATTCCATCATAACTTCTGAATAATAACCGATTTAGGAATAAGTAGTAGGTACATACCTATTTCTGTATAGCTCCAAGGTGGTCCCACAATTTTGTCATCGAAGGAGGTTTTACTCTTTTTTTAAAAGTTGGGTATTTAATTCCTAGTCGGAATCTAAAGATAAGTCTCCAGTAACAACCGCGAACACGTTAATATTTTATAATTTTTTAAGTCAACACATACCTATATTTTAACCTGTATTCCATACTTTTGAAGTGTTGAGATTGAGAATAAACTTACCAGTTGCTGAAATAGCGGCTTCGAAGTCCGCCCCATGCTCTAAGAAGTCTAATCCTGTAATTTAAAAAAAACATTGCTTAACTAAATGCAATATTTAACTACATCAACTTATGTAAAAATCTTATCATTAACTTAACTGATAATACTGGTCTGAGACCTCTTGTTACGGTTATATGTATTTCTTTATTCATTTTAATTACAAATTACATTATTTCCAATTATTGGCAACTCAATCACTACGACTTCATCCGTGTATATCAAAATATGTACTTCTAATTGGCACGTTTTGTTGTTGGTATTTTCTTGTAGGTAAGTTCAACAATTAATTATCCTGTCTGTCAAGATTATGCATGCCAGTTTCAACTGCATCTCCTTTGTTTAAAGAATATAATGGCTCACACGATTTTTGACAAATGGAACGACAAATGAATGACTAAGCGCCTACCCTCTTTTAAATAATACATAGTAAGTATTTAACGATGGCAATCAGATTTTGATAGAACGGTCTTACGCTGAACTGTTAGTTAATCTGTGGCTAAGATTCCAACCGATATAATAATTTTCAGTTTCGCCTCACCGGGATTTATTGTACTATACTACGTCATGAAGTAACCGAAGTGGCTGCATTCAAAACTTTGCACGGCTCTCAAGTGAAGCTGCTAGGTAGGGTAGAATATACGGAATGACAATAAAAGGGATCATTTTATACATTCATACATGTGTGTAAAACGAACGGATAATTTTGCACGCATCTCCCCTATTAATTAACCCAGCGAGTACTAAAAAGTAAATAGGAACCACCACCGTGCTATCCATAGTTTCCTCTTCCTGTTTTCCTTTACCGGAAGCTTGCTTATCATAGGATGCGAACCCACTACCTTCGTCATGGGTTTTTTTAATACTACTAAAGCAAACAAGCATACGATCCACTTTGATGTTAAGCGGTTTCGTAGCCTATTGACGCTTGGAACACCAGGGAATCAATCACGAGTTGGCGATCCTGTAAAAATATTTTCATTTCCTAATTCAACGTCTCCATGTCCGTTTTGGCATCGGATTATTTTCGTAGATTACCTACTGTCGGAATAACATCAAAACACTATCTGAGATAAAGCTGAGCTCTCGATTTCGAAACTATTGTTTCTTCAATGATAAAATTGTGTTCACCAAAAACATTTACGGACCTTTTCCTTTCGATAGTGTCAATTTTCAAGTGTCGTATTCATAGAATGAAAAGTTTATCAGTTCATATCGAGCATCACAACACTGCCGGCACTTGACCGCTAATGACTTACAAGTAAATAATTTCAAAAAAATAAATGTGTTCTCGAAAATTTTTGATACTTTCTAATTAAATTAATTAATTATTAGTTTGTTAATTTTAACCATTAGGTACTCATACTGTGGTGTACCTACCTTTAAATTATACCTAAAATTAAGTATTGTAGGTTTGTCTGTTGGTTACCATAGTAAAACAAATTGATAAATAAATAATGTTTTGTTTCTTTATATTCAGATGTTTGTAGGTTCACACGGCCACAGATCAAGTTACACATTTTTGGTTGCAAAATAGCTCCTATTACAACCGCATAAGGTGCCGCAGTGAGTAGCTTGATCTGTGGCTGTGTGTACATTATTTTGAAGGATGAGCAAATAACGTTTTAAATGTTGAATGATAGTTAACTGTATGCACTCACTATCTTATCTCTATTAATGAAAACAGGTAGCGTTATTTACAAGAACTGTCGTATGGTTAATCAATTTTATAATTAACGTGAGATGAAGGGCTTTGCCGTCGTAAATATCAGTGTGACATGACTAAATATTAAATGGCTCTTTATCATAATATTCTGTACACACAGCTTTGTGGAAACAAATAAAATGTGACACTGACTAGGTCAATTTAATTATTGTGGAAGCGATGCGCTTCAAGAAGGCTATTTCGATATGTGAACTGCGATCTGAAGTAGTTTCAATAGGATAAAATAAGTACAGTTATGATATATAAAAGGTACTCTGTGTTATTAGAATTCAGTGTTTTACAAGACTACAGAAGAACTGTAGTTTTTAAAGTTGTCGCACCCTTTAATGCTCAATTACAGGAAACTAAAGTAAATTTGAATTTTCTTGTAAAGTTGATCAGGAGTTCCGAAAACAAATGGAATTACCTAATTAGTCTCATTATTTGCGAATTTCTTTTTTACATTATCTAGATCCCTACTGAGAGTTGGAATAGGCGAATTGATTTCTTCTTCTCAGACTTGTATTTTTTGTAACATTATTTATCTGTATTTTTAAAATGCGTGATCCAGGATAGTTAGTGCTAAAATAGTCTAACAGTAGTGACATTGCTCAGAAGGTTAATGGTTCCATACAAGAAGTTGGTAATGACAATGCGATGAAATCAAATCAAATTGATTTATTACCCCATAGATATTTGTGCTGTTGGATTGCGATATAATAGGTGCCTGGATTCCTTTGGATTTTGCATGAAAAAATTAAAAAAGCTTGTTCAGTGATAACATTTTAACAGACTACCAAATAGCCTAGGGTGGTAGCACCTTACCACCGTACTATGGTTTCCTCACGATGTTTTCGTGACTTCACCGAAAGCTCATGCTCATTGTAGGATTCAAACTCACGACCTACGTCGTGGCATCCGACGTCACTACCATTGCACTATCATTTTATCACGCATTTAATATTAGTATTTAACTATACTAGGTATAGTTAGGTATAACTAGTATCGAAATATCGATCAACATGATAGGTTTAGTTTTGATTAATCTCTGTTTTAAGAAATGAAAATCAAATAGGATTAATTATACTGCAATCATGAATTAATCTTTAATCTTCTAAATATCTATATACAAAGCGTGACTGACAACGCACAGCTCAAACCACTGAACGGATCGCGCTGAAATCTGGCATTTTGAAAATTAAGAATTAAGGAGTTATAAAATAGAGGTTGAGGAGAAACTGTGGGGAGGAATACTATTTTAATATAAGTACAGTAGGTACATAGGTAGGTACTAGCTAAAATATAACTTAGGCTATGCAAGTACCTACATACGTAAGAGTTTTATTACTAGCTGTCCCCCGCGGTTTCACCCGCGTTCCTGCGATAAAAAGTAGCCTATATGTTATTCCAGGGTATGATCTATCTATGTGCCAAGTTTTATCCAAATCCGTTCAGTAGTTTTTGCGCGAAAGAGCAACAAACATGCATACATACATACAAACTTTCACGTTTATAATATTAGTAGGATGTTTTATCATAATTTGTAAGAAATAAATTCAATGTAGGTACTTATTTCATAATGAATACCTAGATTGTGCAACATTATAACAATATTTCACCCCGCCTTAACTCTGACAACATATAAGAATCGCATCCAGTATTTATCTCAATAATATGGCAACAGACCTTTTCAATTACATTTATTGTCTCCTTGAAAATAATTAAGTCGTTTCATGGAAGTAGTGATCTCGCTGGAACGTCGAATCTTATTAATTAGTTCAGCGGCTTCGCAGCACTAAACTCATTCATAATCCGCTATGCTCCGTTGAATGGGATGGTTCCTCTGTTCACAGCTTGCTCTTTGTTTAACTTCACATAGAAGATGGAGGTGGGTAAGGGATGCAAATTGACGCAATTACGGTTACTTGGGTTCTGCAAGCACCGCGCTACGTGTTCCGAACGAAGTTGGGAAATACATTCCACTTAGTTTTGATATAACTGTTAGCTAGCTTATATGTACCTACCTACTATATTATTTTGACAATTAATATTGTTTCCCGTTACCTTAAACATTTTGGGCCCGTAGTAAAATCAATAAAACTGTTTGTGACATTCTTAAGTGTCTTATCTATCAGGTTCTAAACTGAATAAATTACATTTAAGTATATATAACTGGTTTTCTAAGAAAAAGACTATGCGAAGTAAAAGCTCTTCGAGAAAAAAAATACTGGAGCCATAATATAGTAGGTACGTCATCATTTAAAAAAACACATTAGGAGTAGGTATTGTATTTTCTTGGTTTTACCAACTAAATGCAGGCAGATAAATTAATTCTCTCTCCTACCTACAAGCACGTGATAGAGGCTGAAGGATCTATGAATGTCTGTGAAATGTTGATTTACTATGCTTGTAGGTACCTAGTTGTGACATGTAGTGATAGTCTGTTACTAATAATGTTTAGTTTATTTTGACTCTTTATACATTTAAATTTGAGTAATTAACAAGATTTGAAGGTACCTTTAAACATTTTTTTTAAATCATTGAAACTAATGTTGAAACCGTTTTGAGATTTTCTCCCTGTAAATCCCTAATGCTTATGTTATGTAGGTAGGTAGGTACATAAAATAGGCTTAAGGTTCTCTTGTTATTTTATGAAAATAGTTATTTTCCCAATAATAACGGCCTAAGTGAGTCAGTGACTGGGTTTTGCCGACTCTTCCTTTCAAACCTACTTAATTAACTACCTTAGATAACGAGCGATATAACAAAACTGTACACATCTGACGATTATGAATAATAAATCGCAAATATTATTCATGTTTTACTACGAATAGGTATGTGTTTGTATCTACTTTAAATGTTACTATTGTTTATTTTTCGTAATTTATAAAGACACCAACTAGGCAGCATACAGAATAAAGTAGGTAATATGCCTAAATTATAATTTTATGGTACTTTTTGAATAATATAATTTAAGTAGTACTAATGGGTACTAACCCATTAGTTAAGTAGCCTATCTCTAAAGAAATTGTAAAAAAATAAATAGAAAATGTATTTAGGTAGGTAAGTGTGAAAGATGATAATATGAGTACTGCACATTACTTGTCTTGCGATCATTTCCTATCGCAGTTAAAGTGTTTTTATTTTTCACTTACAAGACTGTTCTTCTGAAAGTGAAGAATGACAGGCCAGTTGGCGCAGTTGGTTAAGACGCCACCTATCGCGCCTATCACTGGTTGTGGGTTCGATTCCCATCCAGGATTTGTGTGCATGAACATGTCTGTTTGTTCTGAGTCTGGGTGTAATTTATCTATTTAAGTATGTATTTCCAAAAAATTAAAGTAGTATTATATCAGTTATCTGGATTCCATAGTACAAGCTCTGCTTAGTTTGGGATCAGATAACCGTGTGTGAAGAATGTCCCAAGATATTTATTTATTTATTTTTATTCATATTGTATACCGCCAGATTCCTTCAATACATTTAAGAAGTACCTATATGTGAGCATACAGAGTTTATTGAAACTAAAACCAAAATTTAAAAAAAGGATTTTAGAAGTTTAGGTACTATAGGTAAATGTAAAATTTCGCGACTAGAATATTTCAATTCCTTTATATATTTTTTGTTCTATAAAGTTCAGAATGGATTGTTGTCATCGACTGTGAGTGACAGGCATACGGTTTCCGATTTTCAAAGCAAATAAATGTACCGCGGACGTTGACTACATAATACCTATTGTGTGAGTGCAAAATTACTGGACTCCAGTCATATTTGAGCGACATTGATCTCCTCAAACGCGTGACAAGTGGCTCGTTTAGTAGATTGTTTGAACATTACATGTCTCCTGTAAGGACGTTTATTGTTGTCACTGTATAGAAAACAATGTAAGCTTGAATTTATTGCAATCATTTTTTATTGCAAATAAATACCTCTTTTTATTATGCTACTACGGAAATATTCTTTTTATTGCAATCGTAAAATTATAATTTAGTTTTAAGTATATTAAATAAAATTAAATTTTAAGATTACTTAAAGAAGTAACTTACCCATTTTCGTTAAAGGAATTCACTCTTTCACTTTACAAATGTCCAATTTGAGATCACGTATTCGAGATATATCCGCGGTCACCTATCACCGGCACCGGTGTATCATCGTCACCCTGCGTTTAACACTGGAGGGTGTGCGCATGGGCAAGCGCTGTCCGCGTTGTGTGTGCGGCGCACGCGTCGCGTCGCTAGCCTCAAGCACGTCAAGGATGTCGCGTGCTGCCTACAGAGGCTTCTGTGCGAATGCCGCCTCGCTACCGGCAGTCGCTGAAGATTCCTTCCACACTAGATAACGATAAGGCCACGACATGCCTGATATGGCCGACATGCGACAATCGCTCATCTTGCGTTATCTAGACGGCCGATGACGGTGACCACGATCGATCTCTCTACTCTACTTCTACTTAGCTCTGTTGTTATGCTCTACAAACTTTTATTAAACTGCCATATTATGTAACAGTGATGTTATACATATGCAACCTCCAAGTTGTTTATTTTTTCTTAATCGAATGACAACCAAAACAAAGCTTTTATCAAAGAGGAAAGCTTATGTACACACAGTGACCAGTAAGTTCAACCAAAAAATGTTGAAATAACAACAGTTGGATAGGATAGGGTAACCTATCGCCAAGTACCTAGCGTGTGTTCTGACAGGTACTCTTTGTGTGCTTACCTCGTTTAGTCACCTCTTCCCCGCCCGACCATGGTGATATTGTGGTAAAACACAGTTAAATATTGAAAAAACAGTAACTTTGTTTTATGTAAGTATATTACCTATGTATGGATTTCGTCTATGATGGATAACGTCTTCTTCACCAAGTTACTTCAGTAAGTTGTAGGGGTATGAATGAATGTAAACACACTGACAGGCCAGTTGGCACCACCTATCGCGCCGCTGGTCGTGGGTACGATTCCCATCCAGGACAAACATTTGTGTGCATGAACATGTCTGTTTGGCCTGAGTCTGGGTGTAATTATCTATATTAGTATGCATTTACAAAAAGTATATGTAGTATATCAGTTCCATAGTATAAGCTCTGCTTAGTTTGGGATCAGTTAACCGTGTGTGAAAAAAAAATCATTCAAGTCAATCTGATATTTTAGTTCTTTCTAAAGTCAATAGAAAAAAAATAAAGGAATAGTTTTGAAGACAAAGAAATACAAAAAAAAGTTAAACGATATTATATTTTTGGCACATATTTACCTTGGGTAATTAAAAACATTACGAATATGTACTCGTGTCATTTGTTAATCTATGGTAGAAGCTGAAACAATTTATGTTGTCAAATGTTTACCTATAACAGAGGAGTAATTATATACTGTTCCTATAAGCTTAAATAGTGGATAGAAATATTTGAGGCGATGCATGGTAGCTGTGGCAGTGTAATTGAATGCCGTGACAAAGGTCGTGGGTTCGAATTCTACTGAGATTTTGATGGAAATCATCGTGATCGAGAGTTCTTTTAAGTATCGGCCTGACAAAGACATAACTCGGTGGAAGAGTTCTTTTAAGTACCCGCCTGACTGGCTAACACATTCAAGTTGAAAATTTTTCGGTATGTTTGATAGGTACCTAGTGCACCTATAAACTTCACTTTCATTATTTGTTCCCTAACCATAGAATAAGTAGGTATGTAGTTGGTCATTAAGAAAAAATAGCTTTCAAAGCGAACTGCAGAAGTTGGCAGAGAAAATTGTGAGAAAATATGTAGCTAGCATATTTTCTTTCAGGTCTCGCATTCCAACTATCCATACTTCCGTACTAATATTTTAAGACATATAAGACATTATATTTAGCATAGGTATTTCGTTTTATAGTGAGTATATTGTACTTATGAATGGCACAATTAAGAAGTATGGGAAGAAATCGTTAGGCCTCACAAGATTGTTTACGTTAGTCGATCAAGATGTGTCTTGGTCTTGCACTTCCTCGCTTTTCTCGTGACGACTTATAAATAAAGTCTGAAATGAAATACTAAAAATATTTAAATTTTAATAAATTATGAAAGCCGTTTTTTATCAGTCTTTCAACTTATAGCTTAATTTTGTACGTTGTATATTTATAAACTGAGAGAGATTTGTCATTTTTCTGAAAGCGCAGTAATCCCCCGGGAAGCACTGGGACTCTAGTAATGAACCAAAAGATAAGGCGCTTTGTCTACTGACAGAAAATTTATTAAATATCTCGCTGAATTTTCCCACAGTAGTAGGTACTTTCAATGATATTATTGGATATTGTGAATGGATAGAGAAAAATAATGACATGCGGGTTTCCTCGTGCTGTTTACCTCCACATATATGCATCAGTTATTAAACCAATTAATATGCTAATTGCAAGATATACACTCATCCAATTATCACCATTATTGCTGTGGCAAATAAAAAACATTAAGAATAAGTCTACGACACGAGACAGGGTCGTCCAAGGCTCCTCGCCGGTCAAGTGCGACTGCTTGCCAAATTTGGTCGCGACACGATAGGGCTGCATAATGCAACTTCCATGAATTTAATGCACTGACAACATACGCAATAACGTGTGATAATGATGTTGCAACCTTATTTTTGGGACCTGACAAAACTGGACGTTGTTGTTTGTGCTAATATACGATTATGTTTTTGAACATACCTATATGTACCTATACTTCTGGGTGTAAGGTGTCATCGTATCGAAAACTGAAACCTAAGATTTTGTACGTTATTTTGGACCCCTTAGCTACGAATAAATAATAAGTCCCCCTTAGTGATAAATATTGCTCAGTATATACAAAAAAAATACTTTGCTTTTTATATAAGTATTTAGTATTTTTTTTTTAAATGAAGTTGGGCAGTAGCTCGACATAGGAAGAACCACCACTTTACAGAATACTGAAGCCAAATAGCTGTTCCTGCGTGGTTTCCTAAATGTTGCCCGGTTGAGTGAGAGCCCTCTGCGCTCGCCGATTTATCCGGTAAGGTGATGACACTACAAGTTCTTGTCCGGGGGGTGGGGAAGGGTCGGCACTGTGTGATACCAGGGGCGGTGCGGATTACTTATAATGTGTAGTAAGTGACTGTGTCCCTAGCTTTGCAAGCGTCTATCTATAGGCTACGTAACCGCTTACCACCAGAGGGCCTTATGTTTGTTTGCAGACTTCGTAGTATAAACAAAAAAAAACTATAGCATAACAATCTACACAAGCACCTATATATATTTATGCGTAGTACCTAAGTATATGTATAATACCTACCTATAAGCTTTCTAATGTACAATAATGGTAATACTACTAACATAGCCCAGAGGTAAACAAATTTGGTGTTCAATAAGTAAGAAAAAAAAACGTAAATGGTAAACATGTTTAAGCAGTCAAAGCACGTTCTCTGACGTCCTTTAAGGTCGATATCGACATTAGGTGAATTCACCAATTATCGTCCTTCAAACTGTCTAAAGAAACTGTGTGATTGATTTAAAAGGTTATACGTGATTCCATTGTTTTAAGGAAGTTGCGCTGCTGTGGCAAAATGTATGGAGCATCCCTTTCTTTTTATACCTAGGTAGGTATATTTCACTAGGTAGGTATATACCTACAGCAAATATATATATAGGTAATACAAATTCTACAAAAGTGATTTTCGATCCTTTCTTTTGTCAATTTTATATTTTTTTATAAATTTCCAAAAAAAAGTAGTATATCAGTTATATGGTTTCCATAGTACAAGCTCTGCTTAGTTTGGGATTAGATAACCGTGTGTGAAGAATGTCCAAGGATATTTATTTATTTATTTATCAATCACCTATAACCTATATTTTTATGTGTAAACTGGTTTGAAATCATTAATTAGGTATGTTTTAGGTACTATACCTACTTTTAACCATAATACAGCAAATAAATTAATAAAAATAAAATATTCTGTTTAGAAACTTGAAGAAATGATAAATTAACCTAATGATTAAATTAGGCACATTTAATATTAAGAAACAATGCAGTGAGACCTATACAGAGGTGTGAAGATAAACTAGTGAAGTACTATTAGGTAATAAACAAGCCACGTAATAGTCAGTAGGGTCGACCACAAGCGCGATTGGAATACAAAAACCGATTTGAGGAAACAAAATAATATTTATGCACGGACCTCGACCTCTTTGCATGTTACGAAACGTACAATTTTCCACTTACATTATTGGATGTCGAATATATCGATCAATAAAATATTATTTATTTTCATCGTGGTACTCATCAATATTATTGCCTTTACATCCCAATTGTGAAATCACGAGAATAAATCAATAAGTAATGAAAAAACTTTAAACAATAAATAGAACCGCCCTCAAAACATTAAAAAGTATAAAATAAATAACTCTAATCCGACTGTTTTGAAGTCGTTCTGTTTTGAAGAAGTATGGATCCACCTGCGATCCCAGGATAAAAATACTATGTGTCTCTCCATGTCAATGTTGATTTGCGTGCCAAATTTCATCATGATTTCGCCCCGTTGAAGCATCGAGACGTTTTTAAAGTAACACACTTTCCTAATTATAATTTATGTTTATGTATTTCCAAGATGAGAATACCAACAGCTGCACTTGCGAGCCAATTCACTTTTAAGCTACGTGTGCTTACCATCATCTATCAATGACCACTGTGAGTTTGTGGTCAAATTCACTAGGCTTGTATACTTATTTAAAAATATTAATTAGTTTGTTGGAAGTCGTGATTAATAAACTGGTTCACCAATTAAAGTATCGAGTGCAACAATGGTGCCGATTCTGTTACGAACTTAACTAATATTAGTAAAATCACCTCTCTTTCATGTTAACCTTATTGAAAAAGTATATTAATGTTGTCAGTTTAGTCCATGCCGTCGTGATATACGGGTAAATAGTCGAGACCAATAGATCGCGATTAAATTCACGTTGAAACAAGTGATGGGACTAATCTGACAGGACTAAAATATCTTGCATCCCTTTCTTATATTTCTTATTAGAAAGAGATATAGTGAGATTAAATTTATTTAGTTTGTAATCAATAGAAACGGGGCCATGATTTTTCCCACTGATCGATTGAGTTCAAATTGTCAAAGGTGTTATAAATAACAAACTGATCTCTAAGTACTTCCTGTTTTACCCGATTCGTTGCACTATTTCCTGTTTGTTTTGATCTTGATTAGTTAGGTACGAATATAGGTAATATTCATATTGTAATAAGGAAGTGTATTCCGAACCGGTGGTACAGTTTCAGATGTTTGGACAATTAATCTCCTTTTCTTAGTGGACGCCTACACTTCTCAAGGAACACACCCTACAAATTGCATGTCTCTAAGACCAGCAGGATACCTATACACTGTGCATTGATATGTCATTCAGGGACTTTGAATTTATATACTAGCTGTTTCCCTCGGTTTCATCCGCGTTCCAACGATAAAAAAGTAGTATTATATACTTGGGGATAATGTAGCTTTCTATCGGTGAAAGAATTGTTTAAATCAGACAAGCGTTTTATCAAATTTTCAGTAGGTAGTCCGAATCCAATTTATAGATGATTTCTTGAACTATTCATTACACATCTTCGAATTTGTTATCGGACAGGTTTAATCTTAATGTTTTCCTTCACACATTTAATAAACTCTTGGACTAGAATGCTTGAACATAAGTGAACGACTCGAGTCTGGTAAAACAGAGTTACATTCTAAATGGTAGAGTCAATTAACATTTTTAAGTGCCTTATCAGAGTCTGAACAGAAAAAATCATATGAAATTGATATTGTTTTTGAGAACTATTTATGCGGACTACTCTAAAGACAAAATTTACCTAATATTTATGTTTTGGTATTGTATATTTAAAAAACATTGATACAGACATAAATAAAGACATCAACGCACATCCAATCTGGTATATTCAAGATATGAGTTCCTTCTCTAAAAATAATGAGATAGATTCCAACTTATGACCCAATAGCTTACTCCTACTACAGTACCTGCATTATTCAGGAATATTCAATCTCATGAAAAGAAAAATATTTAAATAGGTTATTTTATCAAGGCAAAGGCTGTAACGATAACCATGCAAAATAATCCTAAAATATCTTCTTAAATGTACCTATCTTGTACAAGTGACACAGTGATAATGTCAGATTTTTTTGTGGCAATGATAGATTTTGTATTAGATATCGTTTGCATAAACCTTGAGAAAAACTTTAATATTCCCTTCAGTACCATCATTTTAGATTATTTTTATTTTAAAAAGTTAAAATCTTCTTATTAATTAAGAACAGAAGAAGATAGAGATATTATTGTAGACGTTTGTTATTCATGGAAAATGAAGAGTCAATCGTCATTTTAATTTCTTGTTCAAGTATATTCCGAACCGGTGGTAGAGTCTATTGTAAAAATTGTAACTGTTGACATTCATAAGTGCCTTATTAAGGCCTAAACTGAATAAATGAGTTTTGAGTTTGAGTTTGTTTATCCAAAAATCTGTAGTACCAACTAATGTTATCATTAGTACCGCGGATACTAACGAAGATAGAAGTATATTGAAGTTTTTGCTGTGGTAGAGTGTAGCCTTAACATAAGGTCTCACCCATGTGTTCCTCTTTAGTGATATAATTGAAATTGTTAAAACAGCACACGAAATGTTGCGTGTCAAACGGCCGTGTCCTCGGCGAATGTTGGATGATGTCAATGAAGCCACTGAACGTGCGCCCTTCGAGCTAATTTGTCTTTAATTGTTAACGATTTGCAGGTTTATTGAAACTGTCGATGAGTTTCTACGGTTACGCATCCGCGTCAAAGAAAAGTTTGTTTAGAAAACAAAACAGCGCCTCTAGCGGCGGTGTCATGAAACTGTTTATTGTTTTTTATATTTTTCACGACGTAAGAGCAACGTCTTGAGACCGTTGTACGATCTAGCTATGAAATACTATACTAGTAGACAACTATATACTGTTAACATACTTTCATACAAGCACGTCTTTAGTTTGAAACAAATCTATTCTGTTATTCCCATCATCGGTTCAATGTTCACACAAAAAAAATCCCTTTATTTATTTTTGATTTCTCTTTTTGCATCGATGCTTAACTGATATTTGAGACAGTTTCCTAAAAGTAAGTAATTTTTCCTACTCATCTCTCTTGTAAGTAGGTACAATACTTACCTACTTTAATGTTTTAGTTATTCTGACCAGATATATATTAACTAAGGTGCACATAAATGACTTCCAAAAACGAATAAAACCAAAGCATTTACTTATTGATAATCTTAGCAAAGTTTGGTAACCGATGATATGTTTAATAGGATTGTCTGCTGTTAGGGCTTCATTAGACGTGGCTAAACTTGTCACTGTACGTCACACACATCCATAATATCCTTAACTATTATGTGACACTAGATATTAGCCTTCTGAAAAAAAAAGTTTATAAATACGCTGGTAATTACCTTGCACGCGCATAACTGTGATAAGACTAGGTTATGCTGGTACACGTATATATCTACCTACTATTTCAATACACTAGTAAATGACACTCATATCATAAATCTAAACATATTTGCTTCAATACTGCCAACAATGTTCCGGTAGCACTGAATGAAACCGTATTTTCATATTTAAAGTCGTGTTTCGTTTCAACTTAGCATTAAGTTCAATTAACTAGTGTAAAATTTTATTAATATGAAATTGAAATATTTTCTCAAACTTTTGAAGGTCTCATGTAAATATCCTGGGACATTCTTCACACACGGTTATGCCAAACTAAGCATAACTACAATAACATAGCTTGTACTATAGTAACTAAACAACTGATATATATACCTACATATACGATATTTTTTTGTAAATACATACTTATATAGATAATACACCCAGATACAGGACGAACAGACATGTTCATGCACACAAATTGTCCTGGATGGGAATCAAAGGCACGACTTGCGGCGTGATAGGTAATACTGTCACACTTCAAGCTTTTACAAAGTGTGATCATTATTTCAATACGTGCTACATAGTTATTCTGAAAAAAAGTAGTAAAAAAACAGACATGCAAGTGTCTGCTCACAATGAACATGTGAGCATTTGTAAATTAGTTCAATTTGTATGTAAATGATGTCTTTGTAATGAGACGAGGATAGCTTCGGGTACTCAAACGTCACACTTCGTGTCCTATAGTGTCTAATATTAGTGTTTTAACGTTTCATAAAAATAGTCTTTTGTGCCCACGCAATATTGTTCTTTTTATGTGATCGATGCTCAACTTGACATTCGACAGACGTTAATTTTTATCAGGAAACCATAAATAATAATCATAAGAATATTTTTTTACAACAATATAGAGATAAAGTTGGTTTTAGTGTTGTTGAACTTTATAAAATAATTAATGTTGCTGGTTTTATTTTATGTACTTAATATATTCCACACAGTAAAATAAATACCAGCTTTCTCGTGTAGACAATTTTCTTAGAACATCTTAATTTTATTCCGTTATAAATATAACATTTAATTGAGTCAAGTCATTAAGAACCAAGAGTCATACTAGTTCCACTAAAAATCTCTATTAATTCTTGTATCATGTTTGTTTTTAAACTTTCTTTCTCCTGTAACCAACTTGCATAGTCTTGTAAATATAGAAGAGGGGATGTGGTATTGTAAAATCTAGATAATGTGTGTTGTACTAAAATTAATATTATTTTATTATTTATATGCATCAGAATAATAATGTCATCGCCATTGCTTACGTCTTTAGCAAGCGAACAGCTTACTGTATGACGTACGTTCTCGGTTCTTGGTAGTTGTAAACTCATTGTTAACTCACTTTGAATCACTCAGTGTAAAATTATATGGCACTAAAATAGATGGAGATTAATAATGAGTGTTCTGGGTTCATATTATAAATTTTACTTCTAAATAGAGCATCCATTTAGAGTCTTGCACTTTGGAGTTGCAAAAATCTATAGTTTTGTTCAATCGAAATTTTCGACTAGACAAAATTATAGGTTTTTGCAACTCTAAAGTTACTAGTTGTTCGTAGCGTTACGCAATATACCGATCGAATCATTCCTGTACCTCTCCCGCGCATACCACGCAAATATAAAATTAAAAAAAAATCTTATTAACAAAATGCTTCTTTTTTTAACAAAATAGAAATTTTGTATTTTAAATATAATTATTTCAAATACTTCATATCTTTGAACAGGCCCTTCTCCATTTTCTGAGATTAATATCCGGGATTCGTTAACAGAGTGTACCGGAGTAAAACGATATAGTACCTACTGATAAAACAGAGGTAACGGATATCGTTTCAGTATCGAGACAAAAAATATCGTGTTGTATGTGCCGAGAAGCCATAAAATGGCCTACGATGTCTCTGTGCTTGTGCCCAGATTAATTAATTCTAAAGAAATACGAAATCTAAAATTAGATGAAATTAAATAAAAAGGCCTACTTGGCCACGTCTTGGATTCTGTGTGTCAAGATTGTGTCAAAATCAAGAGGCATGAATACATTACATTTATCAAAAATATATCAGTGATTGATCATTATATGTAGAGAAGTAGCAGTTTCACCAAATGTAATGTATCTGTCTATGGTAACAAGTAATAACGAATGACTGTATTTAGGTTCCAAATTACCTGTGCCGATTCAAAATGAGATCTGTAGCGAACTCAAACTCAAAGCATTTATTCAGTTTAGGCACTTATTATGAACGTCGGAAGTTACAATTGACTCTACCACGGGTTCGGAATACACTTAAACTTATTAATACACTTTTGAGAAGACAAACAGAAACTTTGGCAATAATACTAAGGACGAATATTTCCATATTCATTCAGTATGTACACCACATTTTTGTTGCAAAATAGCGCCTATTACAATTGCATAAGGTGCCGCAGTGTGTAGCTTGATCTGTGGCCGTGTGTACCTTAGGACAGCTAATGAATGATCATTCGTCAAAGCCATCTATAGCATCTACATAAATAATTTACATCAGCCAGTATCCAATCTCTATCTACCCGTACATTGGAGAGTCGGATGCCTTATCTATCACCAACTTGTTTTATGAGATATGCATTATACCAAGATGTCACCTGTCGCCGAATGATTGATACGCGAGGTTGATTTGTGGAAACAGCCACATTTTCAACAAGGTCAACACGTGGCCTTGTACATCTATTACATGCAACTTACATAAGAAGTTTTCAGAATTTCATTTTTTTTTTTTTGAAAATTTGTAAAATTTACGATTTTATGTACCTGCTGTAAATATCATTGGTACCATCGAACTATAAATAAGCTAACTTATTGCTAACTTTAAAAAGATTTCTTGGTTTTTAAGATCGCTTGTAGTACCTGTGTCTCTATGGTCACCGACTAGAAAACGGTCCGATAAATTTATAGGTTTTTTCCATGAACCATGGATTTTTCCTACGAAAAGCTGGTACTACAATTTTAAATTCGCGCTCCGCTAAATCACTTCACAAATCAAGACTGTCAATTTAATGTTCATCAATGCATCATGGAACGTCTTTCCTGACGTTTTCACCTTTTGCTGCATTATATGATTTTCACGGTTCGTCTAACAAAGAGTACCTACTTGTAGCCTCGTATATGTGTATAAATTGGTCACATGCTGATAGTTTTATGCCATTGTGCTTTCTTGTTTGTCACGAGGGCCAGGAAGATGAGAAACATCGTGATGGCGAACAGCCTTGCATTATTCTTCCTGCAACAATAGTACTTATCTTCTTTAAATAACTAGTCTACATATAAAGTCAACTCATTATTTATTGTGTGTTGTAAATCATTTGTACCTACATTGCAATTGTTCATTAAATATTAATTCAAGAACAAGTTATGACGTTTTTCAGGTTGTCTTAACATTTTCCGGTTGGTACCCGCTGAGATAGTTTATTTATTTTGATATATTGTGTAATTTTAGTATGTGAGTTAGCTTTTAGGTAGGTACATATTAAGATGACTAATTAAGCTAAGTCTCCGTCATAGTGTTTATGGCTTAATTTAGACTTCTAGAAATAATCCACTAACAATGGTGTCACAGATACCTTATCTATGTGAAGCCATAGTGATATTGAATTTCACATGATAAATTACTATTGACACGTCTATCTGGGTATGTGATAATGATGTGAACTTGAATATTAAGAAAAAGGTGATTTTGTTATTCCAGCTTTTTTATATACCTACCTATTTACCTACTGGTCTATAGTATACCTACCTATAAGTCCCTTAGTATTACCCTATATATTATTTATTCTTTGGTATTACATCTTTCCATTTTAAGTATTTTATTTAATTCTTTTTTCATCAATCATTTTACTGTAAGAGAAATTAATCTGACCCAATTGGTAAATTCAAATGTTATGGCAAGTTTCGCGTATCACTTGGGAGGCAATTTACGGTTTACAGGTTGGGTGGGTTTACATGATCATAGTTGGGATTATATAATTTTCCTCTATTCCATTCCTGTTTTGATATAATCTTATCGATCTGTCAAATTTTATCTTGCGTTGTCAAGCCATATTACTTCATGTTTGCTCTCAAAGATTCTATAATAAATATATACCTAAATATTAAAGCATCTTTAATCGAATCATATCGAATATCGAGCAAGATCCGATAAGTTGAGGAAATAATGGTGGAAAGATATTAGGTACCCTAAGAAGATTTATGGCTTCCAGTTCCTATTCACTTATTGGCTATATTTTAATCCAGAATCAAATCCAGTGTGCGTTTACTATTTCATACAATACATAAACAAATAATAGTAGGTAGTAATAAGGCTTCCATGTTTTGTTAACTATCGTAAAATAATTATCGCACTCATAACTTTACATAAAAAAAACCCTCTTCCCTTACTTATATTAGAATCGACATACAAATGTTGCTAAATCGATAATGTATCGCCCGTGTCACGAAGAAAATTGTCTGCAATAAAATAAAATTTCAATAAAAAGCGCGTTATAGTAAACACGGTTCATTCAATAAATCCAACGACCGTTACTTCGTATTCGATCGTCGTGAGAATAGAAAGAAATCGTGGAAGCAATAAGACGAACAGACAATCAGTTTGTTTATATACGACCGTATTGAGGATACAATCATTCGTCGGCTCCCCGGGACGCAATAAGCGTAATCCCTCAGGCGGGAGACAGAGATATTAAACGATTCTAGAAGTGGTTATGACAGATCATTATTATAGTCCTTTGTGAGCTTTATGTTAAAGTATTATTTGCGTTCAATACTATATATAAAAACCTTTTAATTCCAGATGTAGGTATGAAACAGGAAAACGTAAAACATTTTTTTTAAATTTATTCACACATACCAACTTTTATCTAGAGTTCAACTATTAAGAGACACAACCAAAATAAGGGAACAGTTTTTTATGATTTTGTTAATTTGGTGTCATTTATTTCTGTTAATTACAATCAACTTCACCAGATGATTTGTGTTACGGCCAAATATGGACATTGTGCCATCAGAGGAATTGTCCATGTTTTTTTAATTGTTATCTTTTAAAATAATTTTATAACAAAAAAAAAGTGTAACTGAGTGTATGAGAATGAGCCTCATATCAATGGCAAGCGGTGCGGTGGTAATTATATTGTACTTGAAATACAAAAACCTACCACTTGTTATGAAACTGGAATAATTTTAATACTTTTAAAACTAATAACAAGTAAATAAAAATATCATGAACTGAGAAATGCTTCCAGCAATTTTATATCTCGGCTGGTCAGTTGTTGGGCGGGCGGGCGTTCGGAGCGCGCCCAGTCCGCTTCCGGCGCCCGGACCCGAACAGCTCATTCCGTAACCATTACTGACCGATAACTTTCAAACTTTGCTCTCACAGTAAAAACGTTATCTACTCTCCTTATATGTGAAAATCTTTTTGTCGAGAAGGGAATTTTAAGTGTTTTTATAGTGTGATAGAATTAATGCTAAACATTTAATGATGTGTGATGTGATGTGTAATAGTGTGTAATGACCATTAAATTACTATAAAAGTGAAATTATAATATAATCTCATAGCGCAGTTAAAAACAAGTTTTTTTTTCCTTATGTTATGAAATGAACTATATATTGTATTGTATCGCTCAACCAATAGCCTTCCGAGGATTTCAAGCGAATTTTTACTGTGACATCTATTATGTTTAAACGCTTACAGAAGCAACAAGTCAATCAACCTATTGACATTATGATGTAAAGATTCTTGGTTCAAAAATTTGAGAACCAGTGGTATACAAAGATGGCAGACAAGCTTAACGAGTACCAAGGGTTTGTAGGCCGATGGCACTGCGCCAGGGACAGGTACAAGGAACGCTGGACTCGATGGAGGGAACAACATCCTCGAGGTGTGAGAGATGTCGTCGCTGAAACATTATTTGGGATCCCTAATTCTGATGAACCTCCTGAAAGGGTTTGGCAGGATAGTGAGTACAGCGATCTATTTAGGTAAGGGTTGGTACTTTATAAGGGTTATTTAGCTGATAATATAAATTTGAAAGTCAGTTTGTTTATTACCTTTTCACGCCTTAACCGCTTAACCGATCGCGATGAAATTTGGCATGCAGATAAAATATGATATGGAGAAGGGAAGATTAAATTATGTTATTTAGTAGTAAATTTAAACAGATTGCTACATTATTTAAATCACCTTAATTACTTTGTGTCACTAATGATTGCTGGTACTTATAGTACAGGGTGTCCCTATTTCCTGTACTAAAATATTGATAATAACCTATTGTTATGTACATAATAAATAAATTCAATAAATAAATTATATCTGGGAACGCGGGTGAAAATGCGAGGGGCATCTAGTTTATATACTTTATATTCTTCCTGACTATTTAAATCCCGATTATATTAAAACCTTATAATCTAAAATATTGGATTAGCTGCTTGAATTGTCGATAGAACTAGGTAATTCTTTTACCAAATAGGTAAGCACGAAGCCGTATAAAGTATTGAATTACGTTGGTAAACGTTTTATATAATACAGAGCTACGTAAATAAATTTCCTAAGTTAAACATCGCTGACATATTTAAAAGTAGAGATAATTTGTTACAAACCAGAAAGCAAGTCTCAAGGTACGTAGAATTTCTCTTATATTATGTACAAATTGACTGTGATTGATTTGGAAATTTAGGATAATGGGGCATTTGGGGAAAGGAAATATTTGAATATTTGAGTGAAAGCATATTTCCGCCATGCTCCTTAAATATTTGCGGAAGGAAATATTTCTCTCCGTTTATCCGAGTAAATAAATTCGTAAATTGAACACGAACCTGAAAATAACGTTGTCAGGAGATTCTTAAGGTTCTCTTTACACCTTTATTTAAAGAGAGGCCTGGATCATTAGGATACGATTAGAGCTAACACTTTTCATGCAATTTTTACAGAAGGAAAAGCCGAATAGAGCTCATGAGGATATCAGCAGCAGTTATGGGAATTGAGTTCTCATATGCTGGCGAAACAGCATTCGTCTCGCCAACTTTGCTGCAAATTGGGGTACCGCATCAACAGATGACGCTAGTTTGGGCTCTATCACCTCTCATAGGGTTCTTCATGACACCTCTATTAGGCTCCTTGAGTGATAGATGCCGGTCCAAGTTTGGAAGGAGACGACCCTTTATTGTGCTGATGTCTTTTGGTGTTTTATTGGGTAAGATTATCAGTTCTTTCTGATGGGTTACATATATCTATAATAGATTTACAAAAATATTTATTTTCTTTATTCTACACGCCTAACTAAATATTGAAACAGTTTAAGATGAATATAAACAATTAAACCACACATTGCTACTTCTGCGTAGAAATAAAGCTGACTTAATCTAATCTAATATCATAAAACTATGTCCGTCATGTGAAAATGATGATTGAATTACAAGTTTCAACACAAATATTATGTGACGTTCGCCATCTTATTTACAGGGCTAATTTTAGTACCAAATGGAGAAGCTATAGGCTATGCTTTAGGCGACGACGGTCCAATCAACCGTACAGAGGTCCCTTCAGCACTGGGACCGCGGAGTTCGGCCCTCGATACAACAAGCAGTAATTACCATCCCTGGGGTGTACTGTTCACCGTCCTTGGCACCGTATTTTTGGATTTTGATGCGGATGCCTGTCAAAGCCCCGCACGTGCTTATCTACTTGACGTGACAGTTCCAGGTCAGATTTGCTTGCAAATATTATTTTCCTGTATTTACTTTATGTTTGGTCCCCTTTCCTAGAAATGATAACCTATTTGAGTTTATTATTAAAGGCTTTTGTATTCTTGAGAGGTGAACAACATGTAACCCACTCCTGGGCGTCTGCCCTGAAGTGGGTGAGTCAGTTTATCATTATTTACTATACGATTTCTACTCAGTACTACACATCGAATCAGTGTGCGTACTTAACAGTACGACATCTAAAAATAGAACACTTGAATGTTTTAAATACATAGTTATAAGTAGATATGGTTTTCCAGATATTGGGTAATATTACGGTGAATCAGTCGCTTTATTACGAGAACGTTACTCGGGACAATAAACAATTTCGAAATTGCTAACAATTTATTTACGTGATGATTTACGCGCTGGAAAAAATTGCCTAAAACAGTGGCAAGTATCCTTAACCTAGTTTAATTGATACAGTTTTATTTCAATATTTGTTTGAATCACGTCACGCGGCATGTGACTATTGTGTATCTTTGTCAGTTTTTTCCTTCAGCTCCGGTAAAGAGTGATGAACCGCAAAACAAGTAACTTTATCAGCTCTGTCGCACCGTGATTGATTTATCTAGGTAACAACATTTGGGTTTTTCTCTTCAAAACTTTATCATTAGGTATTGCTTACAGGATAGCTAGGCGCCAATTTTTTTTGGAAATTAATATCGTGGTTGAAATAGCAAGTAGAAAGTACTATATTTATTTTCGAAATTTTGTGCTATATAGGTAGGTATATAAATGGTTAATCTTTTATAATGAATGCTAGAAGTTTCACATAATGTCGATCAGCCCTATAAATATGATTAGTGATGTTTACGTAACAATGTATAACTTTTTCTTAAATTTGTGAAACTGATTTCACATCCCAAACTTTTTAGGTAAGTAGGTACTAGCAGCAAACAATTTTGTAATCCCACAAAACTTTTTTCTCAGTATAGGCACATGAATAGTTCCAAGCCCATGTTTCATGAAGTTTCGTGACAATAGGCCAGTATAATATTTTTCCCCATACAAACATTACCACACAATTCCATCTAAACTTTCCCCTTACACCCCACTAGAGCTTGATTTTCGAATAATCCTTTCTTAGCTGACGATTACTCTCCATAAAATATATAAGTACTTGCCAAATTTTGCTTTATAGGTCAAATAGTTTTTGAGATTTCGTTATTATAGTCAGTGAGTGATATATTACTGGATTACGCCCCACGGTTTCACCCGCATCTTAAGTTCCCGAGGGGTTAAAAGTAACCTATTTATTAATCAGGGTGTATGCTTCCTCCATACCAAATATCATCAAAATTGGTCAGCCGTTTGAGTGTGAAGAAGTAAGAAACATACAAACATTCGCATTTAGTAGGATCACGATATTAGTAAACAAACGATAACAATTAAATGTATTAAATCATGAACGACAACTTGTAGCTATTTAACTCAATGGATATATATATATTTTGAGTATGCTTATTAAATAATAACTTCATAAAGAGTGTACTTCAAACATTCGGAGAGTAGTGTAGCAAATATTTGCGTATGTCTTAATTGTCTTTGTAATGCTTAATTAGATGTTTACAGTGTTCAACTGTTTTATGTAAATCACATACTACATGCGTCGGCGTCGTGTCAATTATTACAGTTTGTTTTATTTAAAAATTTGCTACTTGATTTATATGCTATGATTTAGGTTAACAATGTTTTTAAAATGCTGAGTAATACAGAGTACAATGTAAATACGTGATGTGAAAATTTAGAAGCGATCTACTTACAGGCCAAAACCCTAGAAAGTATGTGAACTTATAATAACAAATATTAGCGATCGATATTTTGTAGCGACATCTATACTTTAAGGTCTGCAACCTATAAATTTAACTTTTATACAATATTAAACTATAAAAATCGTTTAAATTTTGTCTTCACGGAAAACTATTTTCTTACGAAATGTTTATTCTTAGTAAAACACTTCCTACCTAAGTTATAACGTTAGAGACTCAGTTGAGAGTTTGTAAGCTTAAAGCCTTTCAATTCCGCCGTCTCATTGTCCAATGTTTCCGGTTCAACTGATCGACGACCTTCCAACAATATTAAAATTCTTTACAATTGAGATTCTTTTGGAAATATTTGACGAGGTCAAAGTTTCCTAAGGCGATGAGTAGGTACTCTGAAGCTGTTTTTTTTTCAGAGGATCATGCCAAAGGGCTGAGTACATTCACTGTGATGGCAGGCCTTGGAGGTTTCATGGGTTACGCCCTCGGTGGTATCAACTGGGATGAAACAAGATTGGGTAAGAATAAGTTGGGTCAATTTTTTTTTTTAAATTGTTTACAACCCACATGAATTCTTAATTAATGTTTTTTAGAAAATCTCAATAACATAATTTCCTGTTGAACAGCATTTCTTGATTAAAGATTCATTAATTAGTTAGAGTAGTCCATTGGTAGTGAGCGAGACGTCGAGGGGAGGTCGCGAGTTCAAATTCTACAATAAGCTAAAGCGTTCGGTGAAGGAAATCATCGTGTGGTCGTTTGTAGTAGTCAAAAATATATTGATACTTTAGTACCCTTTCATAATAAATATGTTGACATTTTTTTGATAGTTTGTTTGAAAACTGTGAATTGTGTTCATTTGACAAGGTTCTAAACTATTCAGATATTTTTGACGCTGGCTGGCTATCTACTACCCTTCAGTTGAAAATCTATCATCAAGCACCAACATTTGCTATTGAGCGCTAGTTTCTTTCTAGACTTCGTGTGCTTACAACGTTCGGCCACATCATCACAAATGAGATTGGGGTCCAACACAGGCCTATACATTACACACCAGAAAAAAAAACATTTTTTTCATAATCATATTTATTCCTTTTCAGGTGAAATTTTCGGTGGTCACGTGAGAGCAGTATTCTCTCTCATCACAATAATATTCGTGGTGTGCGTATCAGCGACGGTGACGAGCTTCAAGGAGATTCCACTTGAGGAGTTGACGGAGCAGGAGCACTTCAGGAAAATGGCCCAGAACGAGCGCGTTCAGGAGAGCTTCGATATTGAGACGCCTTGTGTCGAGAAGAATTTGAAAAAAGAAAACGCGTCTTATGGGGCTTTAAATCAACCAGAGGTAAACAAAAAAAAATATTTTTAGTTTAAGTACCTACCTGTTAAGCATGTCCGGCTGTGGGTCTCTCTCTTCGTCCGATAGCCGTGACAGGCGATAGGTTGTAAAGCGTAAATTAAAGTAAATATCAAATATTTTTAGGGGTTATGGACTCACTTTCCCGAGTTCTGTGAAACTTTTTAATACACTTCGTAGTCATTCCCTGTATCCTTATAAACTACATTTTGTAGAGATTTTTTTTGGTATTTGAAATATATATACATACATACATACATACTATATTGATAAATTATACAAAAAGCTCCCTTCTTGTTGTAAGGAACGATAATACTTCTTACGCGTTCAAATGGTAATTTTCAATCGGCCAGATTAACAGCACGGAATCAGCAGTACCAAGCCAGCACCTCTCCCTGCTGCATTACCTCAGATCCATTGTGGTGATGCCAAGTTCCCTCCGCATGGTGTGCCTCACCAACCTGTTTTGTTGGATGGCACACGTCTGCTACTCCTTGTACTTCACTGATTTCGTCGGCGAAGCTGTATTTGGAGGGAATCCTGCGGTAAGTAAAGACTCACTGACTGATATACCTAAGCAAGCACAACTCAAACGTCTAGACGGATCGGGCTGAAATTTGGCATACAAATAGCTATTCTGACGTAGGCATCTCCTAAGAAAGGATTTTTGAAAATTCAGCCTCTAAGGGAGTAAAAAATGCGATCACGGGTGAGCAAGCTAGTAGGTAAATAAAATTGTTTTACTATGATAAACAATGGAATTTCTAATAAAAAAATATAGCATTACATCTAAGCTATCAAGCTATTATTTATAACTCGGCACTTTCCGTTGAGTTAATCCCAACGGGAGTGCACCCCTATAGTAATAGAGTGAAGGTAAGCCTCGATAAGTGACTCGAGTAGGTACCTAACTACATTAGATACCGTACTTACAGATACCGTAAATTAGGTACTTGTCCCTAAGGGAAGGTAGTTATTGGCCGATAATTCTGGGAAACAGATTTTAACTATAATCCGATCAAAAACTCTCTTTATAGATTATTTGTAAACTTTGGTTATGCCTTACATCTTGATACTTCCTATTTTTTTTTTCGAACTATACCTATTGTTAGACTACCATTCAAACTCACTGAAACTCAGAACTCATTTATTTAGTTTCGGGCTTGTTAAAGTACTCATGAACTCACATGTTACAATAGGCTAGATGACAGTGTCAAAAATAAATGACCAAACACTAACCAATGCATAAAACATCTGAAAACACGCGGAAACATCAAATTATGTTGTACATTTAATGCTTTCTATGATTTTTAATTACCAGATGACATCATAGCTTAGTATTTCATACAATATTCCATGTAACCGATCGTTTTGACATTTATTAAAGAGTAGCTGATTTGATAAGTCAGTTATTTACCCTATTGACTCTACCATCGGTTCGAAAAACATTGTAAATCTTAAACTTATGTTCACCAAAATCTGCTCATAGTGATGATAAGATGATAGACCTAGAAAGGAACTGGCCCTCAGTGTATAGCTGCCGGCACGCACCAGTAGGTACTTGACGATTGCTTTGGGTATGATAGCCCTCCAGACGTTTACTAGAAGTAGTAAACCGATTTATGGTTTACTACTTCTAGTAAATACAAAGTTTTCCTTTACCGATAGTTAAAACTCATTGTAGGATTTGAACCCACGACCTTCACAATGTTGGAATCACTGAGATACCATCGCCAAAAGGGCTTGATAAGTAGGTAGGTACTAGTAGTAGTTGATTATTGAAAGATTTTTGGTTGGAGTAAACCTAAGAACGAACTCTGTAGTTCCTTACTATTTGTAGATATTAGCAATGTGTCAAGAATGTGAATTGCGTGGTCTTAAATTTCAGGCGCCAGTTGGCAGTGAAAGCCGAACTGACTATGAAACGGGAGTAAGATTCGGCTGCTGGGGAATGGCGATGTACTCGCTGTCCTGTGCATGCTACTCTACTGTTATCGAAAAACTTATTAAACGACTTGGGTAAGTGACTTTTATTTACTTGTTATTGAGTTTCTCACCTAAGCAGCTTTCCACCTCGCGGTTTCTCCCGTGATCCCCTATTTTACCCCCTTAGAGGTTGAATTTCCAAAAATCTTTTCTTAGCTTACTTAATCCTTTCCCAAATCACAATAGCTATATGTAGATATCTTAAATTTCAATCAGATCCGTCCACTGGTTTGAGCTGTGCGTTAATAGATCAGCATTAGCTGTTCCCCGCGGTTTCGCTCGCGATCCCAGGATGAAAAATAGCTTATAACCTTTGGGGAAAATGAAGCCTCCTATTAGTGAAAGACTTTTTCAAATCAGACCAGGTAACTCCGGATCACTACAAAATAATAATAATAATTAACACTTAGGTATACTGTGACTCAGCGTCTAGGTAGGTACATAGCATTAACATACATATATAGCATACATACACATTGATATAAATATCTTATAAAACCCAAATAAGATTAAGATGATCAATCCTCTGATAAAACTAAACCTTGTCACTATCGAAACTGTGAATATCTCAAGACTTCCTACCGTCTTAACCTTCAACTTGACAGTTATTCATGTAAACATTATTTCTAACTACATCTAATAAGATCAGAGGGCCCTTGACTTTCAGCCGCGCTTCCCGGCTGACATTTCATTGGCTTCCAATCCAACTGATTTAAAAATCAATACTTACAGCCTTTGTGAGCTTAGCTCGTTTAGAATCTTGCACGGTAACGCTGGATCAATCCACATTTTGATATAATTTGATTCGACCAAAATAGGGACTTAGGGATCATGTGATCGCTGATGTGGCTTTTTTGTACGCGTTTAGGGCTTTGTTATAATCGGTTCGTGTTTGCTCAAATCTGGGTATTAAGCCCAATACAATAAAGGACACTGTGACAAATTGGTCCTTATCACCAATACCCACTGGATTATTTTTTCGTATTCGGTCACATGATATAATCTTCATAAAAAATGTCATTATAATATGTATATGAATCTATGTAGTTGAGTCAGTTTGTGACGTTCTTATGTAGCGTCAACTACATAAGTAAGATAAGAACATAAAAAAAATCCTGCACTCTAAACTATCCATGATCCTGATTTTTTTTATTTTTCAGGGCTAAGAAAGTGTATGTAGGAGGTCTATGTACATACAGCTGCGGAATGTTCGCGCTGTGTGCCCTCAGAGCGCGAGCAGCGGTGTTGCTGTTCAGCTGGACTGCAGGCGTCATGTACTCCACACTCTTCACCATGCCGTATCTCTTGGTTGCTCATTATCACGCTACTGGGATGGTTAGTTAATTTTATTAGCTTGATTTTCCAACTAGTTTAGGTACTAATAGGAAATAGTGTATTGTATTAGTAGGCTTCTCATTCCAAATGCTCATTCTTCAATATCAGAATAATATTCGGAAGGCAGTCAATCGGTAAACGATAGCAATACGGCCCAAAATAGGTAATATAGGCACGTCTATCCCAGCACAAAATAATATATACATAGTCTTTCTTACCTCTCGCAATGGCAACTGTGTAGGTCTGATAAGGGGATTATGTAACACACAACGTTAAGGTTGATGGAGTTTGAATTTTTAACGAATATTATGCACATTTTCAAGAGCCTATTTAAGTAGCCTATGTAATTAGGGACACAAGGATATGGCTACATATTTATCTAGGTATATATTCATTTTGCATTCAAAATATTATATAACTGTAGTCTTTGTTCATTTGTTACAAATGTCCGTTATTTGTTAATAATTAAACCTACAATTATCGTTAGACATACCTCTACATCTCAGGCGCGTTCAAATTGATGTAATAAATTAAAATGCAAAATATCCTATAGGTAGGTACTAATATTATAAATGCAAAAGTTTGTGAGTGTGTGTTTGTATGTTTACTTCTTCACGCTCAAACAGCTCCAGCAGCAGCAGCAGGCCCAATTTTGGTGAAATTTGTTATGGAGGTAGCTGACACCCTAGATTAACATAGGCTTCTTTATCCATCTGGAACATAAAATCCCTCGGGAACGCGGGTAAAAGCGCGGGGCAGAAGATAATAGTATGGAGTAGATATATTACAAATGATCGGTTGCACTGTTGGATGTTAACAAATGTTAGGTACCTACTGCAATATTTACAGGTTTTAAGGCACTAGGTAAGGTACCTACTTACCTACTTAAATGAATTGCGAATAAAATAACCGTACCACAAAATAAGAAGAAATACCTTATATTAGGGAGAGTTACGCTTTGTCGAAGCTTTTTTTCATGCAACTTAATCGGTAAACTAGCAACCTGATGGTAAGCGGTTACCATAGCCTATAGAATTTAATCCAAAGAAGCCATGTGGGTCCTGAGTTAATTAAGATTCTAATATACTCGTTGTTTATTTTGAGATGGCATATTTTCGGAATACAATAATAATGATGTTGAAAAACTTATACTTACTAAGAAAAAAAAAATATTGAACAAGGTTAGGTTAGTGGAACTTTCATCAATAAAGTTACAATATTTTTTTACGATTTTGTAATAGGTTTCTAAAGTAAAGTACCTACCCACCCACCCGTGTTGGAAAATTACGCATAAATATACGACACTATTTAGTCTATAGGCACAGCAATGTAAATTCGTTCAGACAACTTGAATATAAAGCTTCTCGTTTCGTCCATAGATAGTAAAGTGAATCTTGAATCCGTACACGTTCTATAGTCGTGCTGCGGATAATATATATTGCAATAGGTACATACAATAGAATAAAATACATTTATTCCCAAGATACGATAACATTGTTTTTAAAATTTTCAAGTATTCCATGACTACTGATTTAAAAATACATACGTCCAATTCCTTTTAAATCGACATAGACATTATAGTATAGGATACCGAATAGGAAACTGACCCGTGCACCGAGGTTTCCATACAGATTAGTATATTGAAAGATAAACACAATTTGAGGATACCTACAGACATAATGATCCTATAAGGGATTATTATTTCCTTTTGAGATAGAGAACTCTAAAAATATAAAAAATAAGCATTTGTCATGAAATTAACTACCATAAATAGTAATGCTTGTATTTAATTTTCCGAAGATAATAACAGACCAAAAGTAGTGATTAAGGCATGAAATATGAATACCCTCTACTTACGCTTTTGATGTTAGTCGACTTCATGTTGAACAAGTTAAAACAGATTTACCCCTGAATGAATGCCTTGTAATTAATGAAGGCGCTAAACGGTACAATCAATGTAAAATGCAAGATTCTTGAACTGTTTCCATTCTCCTAACTAAACTCTAACGATATTTTATAGTTTATAGTACGATTTTTTTTTGCAGCAATTTCTAAATAATATCCATTTTCGTTTTTGTGGCTTTGTGACTCAAGTTTACTACATTAACGTTTTTCAGTGGGACAACGCCGGTGGTGGGTGCGGCCAGGAGCGCGGCATCGGCACTGACGTAGCGGTGGTCAGCAGTTGTGTGTTCGTCGCTCAACTGTTCGTCTCCCTCATCATGGGGTTCGCTGTCAAAGCCACCGGTTCCACCGCCGCTGTAGTCGCAGTCGCTGCCACCCTCGCCGGCACTGCTGCTGTTTGCGCCACTAAGATCACTTACCTCGATCTTTAAGCAGATTTGATGCTCATTTATATGGCAGTTATAATGCCTTGGTATTGCTCTTATGTGACTTAAGATGGGACTTGACAGCACACAGCTTCACAGCACTAAACCTACTAAGCTGTGGGTTAATTCTGTACAGTCACTGTCACTGTAATCTGTCTCAATCGTTTACTAAGTACCTTAGCTTTCACGTGAGAAGTACGTTGTACCATAGACTGGAGGTTGTACGCGACATCGTTGCGCGTGCTTGCCGACGAATTAAACGTTTGAGAATAGCATCTATAGCTATTTGTAGTTAACAGATTAAGAACCTTGATATATAGTTTTTAATCAAGCATAAATGTGCGTTAGTTGGTGGTACAGTAAGCAACATATTATATGTTATTAACACATAGAAATTTACAAAACACCTGTTACTGTTACACTACAACAATCTAATATGGGAGGATAAAGTTAACAAATGGTATTTAAAAATGTGTGTAAAAACCTATATTACATACTTTAAATTTCTATAGCATAGATGTCTTATATTAGTGCCATTAAATTATTATGTGCTTTGGTGGTAGTTTTAAATTTAGTGATTACGAAAATAATTTAGTAACCTACCTTCTTTCTTCGATAACATGATACACCTACACCTACACCCTTTTCTATCATTTATAATTTTGCGGTGACTAAAACCACTTTAACAGACTGATAAATAGTAATTACAATGCTGAATTTGATAATAATGTAAGTAATTTATCTACCTTTTTTTATAAAAGGACTTAAATTGATAGCCGATGGCTTTATCATCAAACTTACGCTACGGGACAAATCGGCGAGCGCAGAGGGCTCTCAATCGGGCAACATTTAGGTAACATCGCGACGCCTAAGGGCACCCCCGAATACGAACCTCGGCTCAGGGCGTTACCGGGAGTACGTACCTACCTAATGTTTGCTTGTCAATAAATTTCGCTACTAGATAATTATAAGTACAATAATTATTCCGGATAGGTATGGTGGTGAGGTACATAAGAGTAGGATTTGTTTTATTTTGGAAAATATCGTTATCATTTGTATTGTAAAAATGTTAGTCAGTTATTCTTTCTACATAATGTACTATGTAATGAATGTTAGGTTTATTATTTAATTTATTATAAATATTTCCTAGTATCGTATATGGTTGAACAGGTCATTAACTTTATTTATTGAATTCGTAATAGTGAAGTGACACATATTAATAGCTTCCTATATAATGACTAGGACTAACGATACCTTATATAGTCTGACTGGATTAATGATTAGATTCATACGCGTGAATGTTCTTTGATGTTCAGGAAATATTGTAAGTGAAAATATTTTCTAGGCCAAAATGATTAGTACAATGATATCAACATAAAGATCTCAATAGTTTTGTTAAGTTCTTAATTCTTATCAACTTGTTATACATACATCACGGAAGATTGAATAAGGAGGTTAATAAAATATATTACTAGCTGCTGTAACGGTTTCACCCGCGCTCTCGGAGTAAAAAGTACCTTATGGCCTTCTCTGTATCATAGGCTTAGCGGTTTAGGCGTGAAAAGGTAACAGACAGACAGAGTTACTCTCACATTTATAATGATAAGTAAGTAAGGATTTAATTAATAAAACGTATAGTTAAGCATATTATATCAATTTAAATATGTGTTTCTATAATATTAAATATTGAGATGATGAATTGTAGAAATCTTCGTGATTGAGTGTACTTATTAAATATGATACCTAATGATGATTGGAATAAAACAATAATACCGTAGGTATGTAATATGTATATGTAACTATCATACATAAGTAAGTTACGATAAATGTATTTTTTAACATATTTATTGGTGTATTATGACTGTGTAACAGGTATTGATGTTTGTGATATTTAATACTCAATATTATAAAAATGAGAAAATATATCTTTTTGTGTAAAATATAACGTCTTTATTAGTTAATTTATTATTTACTAATTACCTAGCAAATATTTCGTAGGTACCCACCGCCTCCCTGATTTCCTTACTTTCCTAATATTTTTAGGTATAATAATATTAGAAGATTATAAACATAGTGTTTCACCAATCTTACTAGGTAGTTAGCTAATTACTTTTTGTCCCGGAAAAGTATAAAATACCTCGGGACCGCGGCTGAAACCGCGAGGCAGAATCTAGTAAATTATTATTCATAATGATTGGCTTGATCATAACTGTAAAAAAAAACGTCTGGAATGAAAGAGAAAATAAATTAAAAGGCATGTAATCTGATAAAGAACCAAGAAAACATCTTATAGTCAAGATGGTTTGTTAATCACTGCCATAGTTTAATTTGAATACAAAAATGGTTGAACTAAATGAAATGATTATTTTATAATGGTTGTTCTTCATCATTTATTAAATCTGATACGCGGTGGGTATAAATCCTATTATAATTGATGCTCGGTCAGTGGTTTCATCGATTAGTCAGCATTACTAATTTATTGATAAATCTATATTTTGAAATGCTATTAGTATTTTTTAATTACATAGTAAAATACTATTAACTAATTTTACTATGTAATTATAGGTAGTAACTCTTTTGTATGATAATAATGTAATCACAATATGGAAATATTATATTTTATCTACTCTCATATCATAATGTTCTTATTATGAAATCAAAAACAGTACTTTAATGACCCACTTTATGCACACCCGTGTATAATGAAATAAAAAAATTATATTATAGCACAGTCTTCTTCCGAAGATAATGCTATAAAATAACTTTTTTTCATTAAAGTACAAGTATTTGGACATGTCTGGCCACTTATAATGTTTTTTGGGTTTTAATACTTCAATTACTGTCAGTCAACTTGTCAAACGAAATAATAATGAAAAAAACATTTTATGTGGCCAGACATGACTAAACTTAAAATTAAATTAAACGTAGTATTATATTCTCTTTGTAAACAATTAGGAATCAATAAGTATCAGTTCAATTTTAGATGCAAATTTACTCTGTGGTCGCGTATGCCGTAGGGAGTTTTTCCCAACACGGATTTGGGCGCCATGATGATTAATGTGTGTTTATTTTATTGATTTTTTTGCATACATATTTTATTTTGGCCAAAAATGACAGTAAAATAGCAGTGATACTAAGGTGAAATAAACTTGGATCCGAAATTGTGAAGGTGGCAATGGAAATGACGAATAATCGATACCCGTGAGTCATGAAAACCTATGATAAAATATTATCGACTTTTTACCTTTAAATTACATTATTAGATGAGTTTAGATAAAGTACTGTATGATACTGCACATAATTAGGTATTAAAAACTCGTGTGGTACTATTAAGAACCTCGCCTACGGCTCGGTACTTAAACTCACACTCGTGTTTAATAACCCTTAATTATTATGCAACAGTATCATAAACTACTATAAATTACGCTAAAATGGTAATTAATGTTATTGTTTTTATCGTGATAAACTATTTTTTGTAATAGCAAACGTGAAATACTTAAATCTTAGTTACTAGGAATCCTGTGGAATGGAAACACGCCAAGCTTTGATTTATTCAGCTGGCCCACGTCACGACACTCATTTAACGATCACGATTAAGATCACTGGAAGTCATTCGATCAACACTTCCTTTAGAATCGATAAAGATGGGATTCCTCAAAAATGTATGGAGGATACTGACTCATACTAAAGCATTGGAGCGTTCCAGCGGAAAATTGGAAACGATATTCTTTGAATCCGTCTATCGGGTTACCTATCTAACAGGTAGGCAATTGGTTCATAGCGTTATTAGGTAGGCTGTTTGTTCGAGATATTGTTAACCAACTGACCCAGAAAGTGGTAGTATTTCTTGAAATTTCGCGAACTAAATTCATGTTTTAAAAAGTTGCGAAAATTTGAGAGAAAGTAATAATGTTTGTTACTTCTTAACGCTCAAACGGCTTGACCAATTTTGATGAAATATGGTATGTAGGTAGCTGACACCCTGCTTGATCCCGGATAACTCATAGGCTACTTTTTATAACTCGGGAACGCGGATGAAACCGCAGGGCGGAAGCTAGTAAATGGTAAATATATTACTAACAACACGAGTAAATTCTTGGTAAATATATATTTTTTTGATTGCAAACAAATTCCTGATAATAGCAAATATTGTATACCTTCGCGATTTTCTTCTGAGTAGACTAAAACAGACTGAAGTTTTAACGAAAACTCGCTGCAAGAATCTCTGGTACCTATAGTAATATCAGTAGTATTTCAGTCTTTTGTAGGTACTTACCTACTTTGAAAATTTGCTTTGTCTGCCTCAGTTCTGGTCGACCTGAGCAACTGAGAGCTGTTGCTAATGTCACAGGTATTTGTAATTTATCTCAATAGTAGAGATAACCCTGATGTAATCAGTGGAAATACTAGGCATCGTAATATAGGTAGCAAACAAGCATACGGCCCACACGATGGTAAGCAATTACCGTAGCTTAAGTAGGTACCACAATTTCTTCACAGCTTTCTTGAAAAATCTCATAGTTTCTCATAGTTTTAGTTCTAAAAAACCTTGGAACTAATTTACGAGTTAAATTAGTTAATTAGCACTAAACATTATTGGAGTTGCTTCACGATCCAACAATATAAGTACCTACCTCGGCACTCGTAAGTTTCGCTATTCCGTGTCTAAAGGTACCTAGTGCAAGTTCGTGCATCAAGTTAAGCCCCTAGACTAGCAACTTAGGAGACTATTTACCTAAGCTAACTTTGTGTCAAACTTGTCACAGGGTTGTCCACTGTGGACCGAGATGGTCCATATTTGTTGTACAGTGGCACAGTAAAGTTGTTTATAACACTGATTTTGTGCGGTGAGATATGGAACACTTTAAGCAGTACCGGCAACTTGGACGAATTTGCTTCTAATATGAACACATTGATTTTACAAGCTAACACCATTTATAGATACAAAAATATGGTAGGTTTTTACTGTTTATAATCTTAGTCTATATTACAAGATTTTATTTGTAAGTCAATTTTAGTTGCTTCCCGGTGTTCAATTAATATTTTTGCACATTTTAATATTGTAACTCCAATGACAATACAATAAATATGGCGTCAATGAGCAGTAGGCTTAATTTTGTCACATTTGCAGCTTCATAGTATGTTTTGGATAGCACTTCATCATCATATCTGTTTCGCCTAAAATTGGGCTATATTGAAACTCCATAAAATCTGTCAAATTAGATGAAACAAAAGATAGTCGATAGGTCTTCTTAGACTTGTGTCATGGAGGGGTTGAAATGGACTACATTTAAATAGACCGAAGACACTAGAGTTGTTCGTGGTTTTCCAAAATTAATTAACATAATATATAGTCAACGTAACATTGTAGATGGATCACAGCGACATTTACAATAAGCTAGCAACTTCAATGCAGTCGTCGTACTTTGATACAACAACTTTAAAGAGGCGTACAATTTTGGAATTTTGGGCGAAGCGGAGTGAAAAATACTTGAAGCTGTTGCTAGCTCTGGGGAACGCTACGCTGGCGGCATGGTAAAGTTTTAATTGATAGTTAGTAGTAGCACGGAGAAACGTTCCGTGCTACGACTAGCCTCATAGCATAGATCTCTCTCATAACATGAATAACTTCAACGAAAGGTAAATACTATCGCGTAGTTGCTCATACACCTGTGTTTACCAAAATCTCACCGTGGTCAGTCATGATGTGGGTGGTGGTAATTACACAAAGCCTAGCTGGAAGGGATTTCTTCTTATTCATCATGCAACTTGTAGGAGTCCTACAATAATAGTCAGGAATTTATTCCAACGCATTTTTGTACAAATCCAATTCGTTCGGTGGGTAACATAGATCCAATATAACAAAACATTATAATATAACATCCATAATGTATCCAGTTTATAGTAGTTTGTGAATTTTAATGTGCTCAGCCACCGTACGTAGCTATGTTGCTGACTGTACACAAAACGGATTCGTAGACGGTATTGAACGTATAATATAAGCCAGATATATTTTCAGGTACTTATATCCTCTAGTTGACGAGCTAGAGTACAATCTAATAGTGGAAGTACGCATACCATTTGACTACAAAACGCCGTATCTGTACCCCTTCGTATACTTTGTAGTTGTGATTGCATTCAATTATATTTCACATTTTATCATGGTGACCGATCTTACAATGCAAGCTCATCTGATGCATCTGCTCTGTCAATTTGAAGTGCTCGCCGACTGTTTCGAAAACTTGGTAAATGACTGCCAAATTGATTTTGAAGGTAATTTTCCAGTAGTTTCACTGTTGACATTCATCATCATCATCATGCTGGAGCGAAGAGTGGTGTTTATAAACTCTGTTTCCAGAGAAAGTACCAAGACAAAAGCTTTGCCTAGTTTGGGGCAGGCACTAACATAAATCGACTCATTCTTTATGGTTATAACAATTTTAATTTAATTTGATTATTATTTCTAACTGAAAGTTTAACTTTTGTAATATATATAATAAATAAACCTTTATATAGGTAAGGTATTTAATAATAGTTAAGGTAAATAAGTTTAATACATTAATCTTTCTAAATTCATTAATATTTCATAAGTACCACCCACTGAGTAAAGCAGTAGGTACGGAGATGATCACAAAATTTTCGATAATCGGATATACGAGTAATAGGTAGAGGAAGCGGGTATTAATAATAGCCTTCATATTTAATTACGGATTACAAACAAAAGTATTCATGAAAGAGATTTTTTTCAGGTATTAATCGAAACGAGTTGGTAAACAAAGAGTTTTCTGAAAAATATCTTTATAGACTGAGTGAATTGGTGAAACAACATCAGCTTATTGTAAAGTAAGTTGTTGATTGACTTGTATTGAAAAAAAAACTATTTGCTGCTATTGGAAGATTACAGAATAAATAAATATCTTATTGTGTGAAAACAACGCGTTAGCACGAAAACTAATTCATGTTCTAGACTTGAATTCAGTGCGTTAGGCAATGAAAAAAGTATTTGTCTGACTTAGGTGTCATATTATTTTACCTACTGTTACAAAAACATCGTAAGATAGAGAGGCTTAGGTACTGAAAGGGACTCGAAATGATACAAGAATATGAACATTTCTTTATGAATTTATCTAGTTTAACACAAAATCATTTGCTAAAAGATTAATACTCTAAACGGAAATAGCAGCCTTTGTATTAACTGTTTTGTAGAAAGTTTATCTTAACCATCAGTTTACATGTCACAAACTGGAAAAAAATATGTTTGCGTGCTCATGTTATCCGTTGGTTTTCGGAATATTCCAGTCTCGCCACGGCTTCTAATTTGTCACGTATCATATAAGACGATGAATTTGGAAGCTCCCGAGTCCGGACTGCCCATCCCGGATATACGTACGTGTCGTGACCCTGTACTAAACCTGACTTATCTTTCAGTCTCACAAGATAAAATAAATGATTACGGTCTAGAGCCAGTTTGTGAGCAATTGAACATTGTTTTACACGTTCTGCGATAGATTTTTTAGTTACCGTAGAAAGTAAATGGAATACTCTGCATGAATATTCTTGAAAGGTTTTTGATTAGTAGTAGGTAAGCCTAATGCTCTGAACAGAGGCTGTTTAATACCTCGAAAGAAAATGTTTATTACATTTGGTTGCCATTTCTATAGATTTTATTATTATTTGCGGGGCACCGAACAAGTCAAGGATAAGCTTAATTGACTATTAGTTGTAGAGCCCACGAGGCTCAGAAAATATAATAAAATTCTTGCAAAAGGTAACATTTAGGTAACTTTATTCGAAGAAGATCATTACCTATAGAAATTTGGAAATTTGCCTTTGGAAATCCATAGGATAAGATAGGAATCTAGGTATTTCTATTACTAATACTGATAGGTACCTAACTACATTTATATAGTGAGCCTGTTGCGATGACGTAGTTAGTGAAGTGACGTAATCAGAGAAACTAATTACGGATACAATGAGACAAATTAAATATAAACAGTAAATAATAGCTAAGTAATGTGTTTGTTTGTTGATTTATAGTAACACTATGGACCTAAGGAATACCTTAAGTGCACCAATGCTAGGTCAGCTGGCCGCGAGTGGAATACTTATTTGTATTATTGGTTACCAAACTGCAATGGTAAGATATTGGTGCCGATTCTGATGTTTACGAACTAAAATAAATTTAATCTCACTATATCTCTTTCTAATAGTAAATATAAGAAAGGGATGCAAGCTATTTTAGTCCTGTCAGTTTAATCCGATCACACATTTCAACGTGAATTTAAGCGCGATCTTTATTAGTCACGACTATTTACCCGTACATTACGACGGTATGGATTAAACTGACAGCATTAAAAATGTTCTATCTTTTTTCAATAAGGTTAAAATGAAAGAGAGGTGACTTGTCTAATATTCGTTAAGTTCGTAAACAACAGAATCGGCACCAATTATATACTTATTTAATGGTTACGTTTAGGAACACAAATATATTTTTTGTTTGAATTTTATTTTCAGACTATAGCCCAAAGTTTAACGAAGTGTCTCATGAGTCTCCTGTTTTTGGGTTACAACGCGTTTGAACTGTATATAATCTGCCGATGGTGTGAAGAGATCACTGTTCTGGTAATTATATCACCTTTACGGTACTAAAAAAATCTTCATCTAAGTATGTCACCGTATAAATTGTGAATACCGTTTGTTTATAATCTATCTCGCGAGATTGTAAACTGTCAATTAATGGTGAACTGTACCATATAGCCATAACATACAGCTTACACTATAAAATCATAATTTTCAATAGTTTATAATCTATCCTTAACAAACCGTCACATTATGAACCGGCTTCAAATTTTAATACGACGGAAAGCATCGTGCGTGTGCGCTGATTTGAGCGTCATGTGCCCTCCTGCGCCGCAATTCTGTTGCTGTCATTCATAAGTCGCCAGTCAAATATCCCAACATGGCAAATCTAATGTATTTTTCGAAAATATAAATCTTAAAGACTTTTAACTGTACTCATTTCAGAGCCAACGCATAGGAGAAGCTATATACTGTTCAGGTTGGGAATGCGGGGTGGCACTACTACCAGGCGTAAAGTCAACCATAATGTTGACCATCGCCCGCGCCAGCAAGCCTCTAGTATTTACCGCTGGAGGAATGTATAATCTCTCCCTTACTTCTTACACCACTGTAAGTTCTCATTCAAAATCATTTTTTTTTTTATTGAATTACCTAAATTGTGAATCATTGCAAGTTAAAAATAATTTAATTATACAGTGTTATTATATTATGTGTACATATACATGTCCAATAACTTGCTATAAACGTGAATCATAAAGAAAAATGTTGTCTATGTAAATGTTTTGTATGAAAAATATCTTCTTGGCTCTTTTACCTGCCTTACTTACGTCCGGGTAACTATTATAACTATACGAAATAAGTAAAAAAAAACTCTTACTCTCAAGATACGACTTTCGCCGAGTATCGTCCCAATACACGATAGCTGCTAGGGTTGTCAGACCAGACATATCACTATAATATGGGGTTACCAAAACGAAAAGTTATCAGTAAATTCTCTAAACAATTTATGATATGAAACTGATTGCAACAACTATACGTATTGCCCCACGCATAGTTGGAAGATTGGTTAACAAAGCTTTTGGGTATTCGCCGTATCGACAACCCTACTCATAGCATTACATCAGTCTGCACAGCTAGTTAAACTAATTATTTGCTAGTAAGTCCCGGCTCTTATAGCTCCAGGGGAAACAGACTTTATCGCATAAATTAATTTAGGTTGACATTTAAGGTTATTAAGACGTATCAAAATATCATGAGACTTGAGAATTTAGTCTCCTTGAGTTGAAGGTCTTAGTAAGTAACTTAACTCTTTATGTCAAAACTCTTGTGAATTTTGGACTTGGATTCTTGGTGGGTAAAAAATTGATATAATCACGGATATTATGATGTCTTTTTGTATTAGGTAAGATTTATCAACTGAATATTACATACATAGATCTTATACGTCGTGGCAAAGGTCGTTTGGTTATAATGCTACGAAAATTTTGAGAAGAAAGTAGGTATTAAAATGGCTGGTGCTGGGTAGCATCCACAACTTGAAAATCTGTTGCGCGTGAGTTCCATTCATGAGTTGATGCGGTGATGTTGTAGTGAACTACTACTACTGACGTCTTTATTTGTAAAAACAATGAAATAACAAAATATTCAAATAACCAAATAAAGAAAAATATTAAATAAGTTAAATAGGTAAGGAGGTTATTTTCAACATATTTAAATGCCTATACAGAGTACAAAAGAATACCTACATTTTATTATGCGTTTAGAAATAAGTAAATTAATTAAAAACTTAAAAAAGGAGGAAGTTCTCAATTCGGTTGTTTGTTTTTTTTAATGTTTGTTCATGCATAAGTTTTTTTTTATATACCGATTTTAATAATTATTTTTGCATTGGGTTCAGTATAACTCCAAGGTTGTCCCATAAGAATTTTATTTGAAAGAGATTTTATTCTTTTTGTTAATATCTCATACTAATTTCTATATAAAAAATAAAGGAAATGTTACATCAGAACCTATTGATATTCTTTTTTTTTATAAATTCCAGTTAGTGAAGACTTCGTACAGCGCTCTCACAGTTTTGCTTCGGTTTCGTCAAGAATAATGGAGTAGAAACTTGTATACCTACGAAAAAAATGGCGCACTTATTATACGTGTCGTCATATCTATTGTTAGTCACGTCGCAGATTACTAATAAATGTTACGACGTTAAATACGCATTAATAAAGCAACTCCTAGAAAACTGAATAAATATGTAGTGTACCTAAAGCTGAACTTTGTTTTATTTTGATCTGAAATGTTATTATACCTAATTCTTCTGTACGTGTGTTTGTTATCCAACTCCTCCTAAACGGCTGGACCGATTTGGATGAAATTTTGTGTGTATTTCAATGGGATCCTGGATGGTTTGAAAACACAATTAGACCCGGTGGTGCTGCTGTCGGTATAAATGTGTTTTCTGGGCTGTGGTGGTCCGTGGTTTGTATGGACATGATATTTACATCTATCCGATGTAAATATGGATATGATACTCTTTCGCGCAAAAAATATTGTACGGATTTGGATTAAACTTGGCACATAGATAGAGCATACCGTGGAATAACACATAGTCTACTTTTCATCTGCAAGAGACAGCTAGTATTATAAATGTAATAATGTGTTTCTTGGTATGATTATTCTTTTATCCAGCAAAGAAACAACGGATTGACTGAGTTTTGGCATAGACATAGGTTATGGGCCGTAATATAGTATAGTAAACATAGGCTGCTATTACATAAATAAGAAAATAAAATAGGAACATTACACTCTTTTTATTCGCGGAGTCGTGTAATAAAATATATATTTTTTCACTGCAATAGGTAAGTACCTAATTCATCAGTAAGCCCCAAGTTATTTTTGGCCGCATGTCATATTTAATCATCGAAGACATCTTAACGACAGCTGGCTATTAATTAACTTCAGCTGAATGCAGTGACAACTGAAAAAGAATATTTAAATACCTACTTGTGTTGTTTTAGTAAACTGTGTCCATTACGTATATGTTTTAGAAATATTCCTTAATTTTAATACTACTTTATATGCACTTACTGTTCGACGTGTCGGAACACACCGTTAGGTGCTTGGCGACAGATTGTCAACTTGAGGATAGCCAGCCAGGCGGGTACTACAAAGTTAATACCGAGATATGGTTTCCTTACGATTTTTTCCTTCACTACGACCTTCGTGCGATGATGCGACCGTTAGGCTATCATCGCCTAAAACACATAATCTAAATAAATCGCCTTTTCACGTTAGGGAAAATAATTAAATTTATTACCTATTCAATATTCAGTTTGGGTCAACTTTCTACAGAAAATATCCGGTCTGAAATTCATTTCGTTTATACCCTGGAGACGTGACATTCGGTCGTACAGACAGCAAACAGACAGATATACGGCTCTGTTTTGCCTGTTCTGTTATTTTTTAATTAACAATACAGGTAACAAAAGCAAATAATAGATTATGTACCTACCTTATAATGTTATACAATCATTTTCTTCCCTCTCTCAAAAGTACTGCTTCAATCAAACTACGTAATAATTGTTATCAAATAAGCGGCCTTTTGTTCTAATTGTAAAATGGAAACAAGCGCTGTCATTTCTATATTTAATAACCATCCATTAAGCCATTAATTAACACAAAGAGTTGTTAAATGTTCAGACGAATAGAAACATTAGGCCATTGTAAGGGGTAACTTCTTGAGGGTTACAATGGGTTTACGCAATAGGCTATGGAGGAAGTTAACTCCAACCAAAGCTTTAAAGGAATCCAGTGGTGTGTTGGAAACTTTATTCTATGAGTCAGTTTATCGTCTTGCCTATGCTACAGGTATTTGAGTGTTTATTGCTTACCTAGCTTTCCACCCCGTGGTTTCACCCGCAATCTCCTATTTTCTCCCCATTAGGGATTGAGTTTTCAAAAATCCTTTCTTGGCGTATGTATGCCTACGTCCTAATAGCTATCTGTACGCCAAATTTTAGACCTATCCGTCCACTGGTTTGAACTGTGCGTTGATATAACAGTCAGTCAATCAGTCACGCTTTCCTTTTAGATTCGGATTTTCTGGTATTTATCATAGAGTTTATGAATTTACAACTGTATTTTTAATGTGTAAAAAATATTATAGAAAACTTCATCATGTCAGTCAAAAGACTTCCACTGCTGGACAAAGGTCTCCCTCAAAGATCTCCACGGTGGCCGGACTTGCGCTACCGATATTCGGCGATGACTGTCTAATATAAATACTTTTTTTTATTTTCCCAGGATTATCATTCTCAGATTATAATGGACCATATTTCATATACAGAATTCTCATTAGACTGATGTTTGCTTTAATTGTGTGCGGTGAAATTGGATTTGGGTGCATCGATGCCCTGAACCTCGACGAGGTTGTGGAAACCATCAACGTCAGCGTCATACATTTACTCACAATGTGCAAACTCAAGACCATGGTAATATCATGCTTATGCAGCATTTCGGGGTGATTTGAAAAACGTGGCACGTGTACCCACTATTGGGAAAAGCCTGTGTTTACCTGATGATAATTTTGCTGATGACTGGCTTTCGTTTACATTTCATTTTGATGGCCTTTACTTTGTATAGGCCTGTGTTTGACCATAATATCACCGTGGTAAGTTATAATGTGGCCGACGGTGATAAGCACACAAAGCTTGGAAAAAGTTATGTAAGTAAGTGCTCTACAAAAAAAAAAAAAAAAGATTATATTTTTCAAGGCAAATGAAAAATATAATCATTTTTTTTTTAGTGACACTTGTACTGAGTTACGTTAAACGTAAACATACGAACTTATATTTACATACGTAAATCAATTTGCAACGAACTCGTTCAGAAAAACAAACAGTGCTTACGCAAATATTTAATGGTTAAACAAACTTACCTTGTGACGTTTGACCATAATTATGCTAGACGTTGCATCCGAAGAGATTTATTATAATTCACTATGTAGTCCACTCTTCAATGTACTGGGTATCAAGCACAATTTTAGAGCTATACTTAAAAAAAAAAAGGTATAGTTCCCATAACCGCCACCGCTGCACAACAGCGCCCTACCGCGCATTTGCTTCATTATTTTAGAGCCCTATTTCGCAATATTGAGATGGGCCTAGATTTACCTTTCGGTAAATTAGGGATGGGCGGGTTGTAAATCTCTTCGGATGCAACGTCTAGCATAATTATGGTCAAACGTCACAAGGTAAGTTTGTTTAACCATTAATTATACTACGACATTGCATCCTCGAGATTTATTATAATTCACTATGTAGGATGTTCAGAGCATAATGATATTGCGAAATAATTTAAAATCTATAACAAAAAATCAGATTTTATTACACAATCATTTTATATTAGATTAAATTAAATGGATAAACATTCGTTTAAAGATCATATAAAGTCTCTGCAAAAGTACCCTCGTCAGAGGCTACAGGCCGATTATAGAATTTGGCAAACACTAAACTTTGACCGGACCATCCAGCGCATTTCTTGATAAGGTCAATACTCAAACCCCGCCGATGCGCTGCCGAGGTGGAGGCATGTCTGGTACTGTGCGCAGAGAAAATCTCTGTATTTATGCCACTTTGACCCATGATGCCCTTAATCCACCTGCTAATAGTCGATGAGTTTGCATTATGAATGGGTTTTCTGGTAGTTAGGAAAAGCCGGTCAGTATTTGCGTTAGAACGAAAACTAGCTGTAGCCTCTATATATGTCAAGAGTGCTTTTGCAGGACAAACTTCTATTCTATTTTGAAAAAATGGAATCACTAAGCAAGGCATAGACCGATTAGGCGCCGACGTTTTAATCACCTCATTAATAATAATTTCAATGTTAGAATCACGAATTCTTCTTATATTGGATAATCTAATCAGTGACAGCGTCTGGACTCGTTGTCCTGACGACAATGCAAGCAGAACTGCCGTTTTTGACGTAATTTGAGCTAATGTTAAACCCTCATTTGGGAATAAATTGGATACAAAATCAAGAACTACATTAGGGTCCCAGGTAGTTTGATACCGTGGAAAGCAGGGTCTAGACCTAAAAACTCCCCTCAAGAAGCGAGAAACGTTGTCATTCTCACTAAAGGTCTTTCCAAATATAACAGCTAGAGCTGAGCGGCAGGTGTTTAAACTAGAGTAACTAGCTCCGCTATTATATTCATTGGTAAGGAATTCTAATAAAAAAGGTATATTAACAATGAATGGGTTGTTGTTTTTTGCTCTGCAGAAATGCCACCATTTTTTCAATGCAACATTGTATTGTTTTTGGGAGTTTTTTGAAAGAGATGCGATCATGATTTCAATTGTGTCTGGTTCCAGTGACTGTCTTGTAAAAGCTGACCTGATAATTGACAAGATACCAGGGTAAGAGTCTTCGACCGTGGATGAGGTTCCCTGGAAGGAGATAGTAATAATTTTTCGTTAGGATAAAAGTATAACGGTTCCTGGCATCTCAAAGACAGAAACAAAGGATACCAAGCCTGGCTTGTCCAGTAAGGTACTACCAAAATACCAGTAGCCCTGTCATTTATTATTTTACGAAGACATTTTAAGATGAGTGAAAAAGGAGGGAAAGCATAAAAGAAAAAAGGCTTCCAGTCTATCGTAAATGCATCAACATTGAATGCGGATGGATCCCTCTTCCACGATACATATCTTGTACATTTAGTGTTCAATCGTGACGCGAAAAGATCAATCTCCGGTTCTCCAAATTTAGCGACAATTTGGTTAAATGCCGTGAAAGATAAATCCCATTCGGTATCAATGTTTGTGTACCTAGAACCTTCATCGGCTTCTACATTGTCTCTCGATTTAATATAAGAGGCAAAAATGTACAGATGCCTCTCCTCGCACCATCTCCAGATGTCGCGTGTAATTTCATTCAAATGGGTGTACTGGATACCACCCATTCTGTTGATGTAGGAAATGGCAACAGTATTATCAATTCTTAATAAAATTTCAGAATCCCGTATTTCACTAGCAAAGCATTTAATGCCAATGAATGCTGCTTTTAATTCTAATAAATTAATGTGACATTTAGTCTCGGCTACATCCCAAAAACCGTGGGACCGTTCTCCTTTACACATCAAACCCCATCCGGTTAAGGAAGCGTCTGAAAATATTTCTAGAGTATATTGACCATTACGAATCGGATTGGTTACTGTCAATATATGTTTTTCCCACCACATAAATTCATAATGTAATTTTTTATCTATGGTCATCCTACAATCGTAGTTGTCATTTGATTGTCTCAATGCTAAGAATTTTTCTCTTTCAAAAAGCTTAGTGTAGACCCATCCATAAACCACTGCTGGACAAGCCGAAGTAAGAACACCCAGAAATTTTGCGAAATTGCGAATTAAAATATGTTCTTTCCTAGAAATATCTTTGACTAGTTTTAATATTTTTTCACGTTTCTCGGTAGGTAAACCTAAGGTCATATCACATGAATTAAATTCAAATCCTAAAAATTTACGACACTGACTTGGTATAAGTTGACTTTTTTCGTAATTGATCACAAAACCCAAATAAACTAGTAAATTTACCGTTTCAGTAACACAATTAAGGCATTCGTCATAGGAATGTCCCAAACACAAAAAATCATCCAAGTAATTAACAATAAAAAACCCCTTATTTCTGAGAAAGGACACAACCGGCTTAAGGAGTTTAGTGAAAACATATGGTGCCGATGAAAGTCCAAAAGGGAGGCACTGAAACTCAAATGTTTGATGAAATTTAAATCTTAGGTATTTTTTCGACGAATCATGTATATTTATAAGAAAATAAGCGTCCTTGAGATCAATGCTAGCCATATAACAAAAAGGAGTCATGAGTTTGGTGGCTGTACGATAGTCTTCCATTTTGAAATGGAGCGTTTTGATAAACTTGTTCAGTGATTTCAGATTGAGAATAAATCTGAATTTGCCTCCGGTTTTAGGAATAAGGAATACTTTTGAAATGAACTGCCCCGGAACATCATCACAAGGTATGATAGCACCAACTTGACGCAACTTTTCTATTTCGAAATTTATATTGAGCCGTTCTGATTCAGAAAAGATTGAATGATTAGGTTCTATTGCTTGTAACACTGGCTTAAAAAACGGAATTTTATAACCAGTTATTATTTCTAAAATAATCGGGTCTTGTGTGACTAGTTTCCAATTTTGTAAAAAAAATTTTAGTCTACATGAATGTTTTTGTACCTCTATTGGGTTTTGGTCTGCGGCTTCGGATGAGTTTTCGTTGGATATCGATACCGGTCGGTGACTGGCGCAGGCGGAGGACGTCGTGTCGACTGGTAAGACTGTCGGCCTCTGGCCCCACCCTGTCTGCTGCCGCGCTGTGTTTGACGGGGTGGGCCCCTCCAGTTTCCCTGCTGATGAGAAGATTTCTTCGACGTCGATGCATCCGTAGCATTAACTTTTTTAATCTGAAGGCCAGATTTCTCTGCTGATTTGGAAGTTTTTATTTTATCTGTTAGATTTTCCCCGAAGAGATGGGAATCCCTTTTAACATCTTGAACAATGTCCAGAAATTTCTTATCAAGTGTATATGTAATTAGTTTTCTTCGATTAAGAGTATTTTCAAAATGCAAATCTAATAAGATTTGATTTGTCTCAGATAATCGTTTGATAATTTCAGTCTTATCTACATTTTTCTCAATAAGAGAGCATATAAGGTCTGTCAATGCTGAGATTCCTAAGCCAAGGTAATTTTGGGCTTTTTCCAAGCGCTTATCGCGGTTTTTAACCGTCTCATTTAACACAGCCGCTATTTCAGGATTCAACTTAGGTGCCTTCACCAATTGAAAATTCTCAGGAACAAGAATCTTTTCTGCTAATACTTTCTTTTGTTCTTTATTTAAACCTTCGCATAGTATACGCCCCCAACGTTTAGAGACATCATCTTGAATTCTTGGTCCAAAAATTTCGGGTTTTCCCTTTGCTTCACCTAATAGTTCCAGTATATCAGCCGGTAAGCTGGTATTAGAAGGGACAGCGGTATCAGTTGTTAAAGCATTGGTATTCTGCTGGCTAGTTGAAGGCGTTGGCTCAATTACTGATGTAGATGGAGCCATCGCAGCTTGAGATGGTACTGGTTCAGCTGCGATGGTTGCTGTCAGTAATGTAGTCTCATCGGGAACGTTGACAACGTTAACGACAGATTGAATATATTGACGGGTGGAGACCTCCGATTCTGATAGTTCAATGGATGCTGGGCTGTCGTGCTCATGATGGGCGTAAGTCGGGCTCCAACCAGTATTGGTGTGGCCTGCATAAGAAAATTAAACAACGGTCATGATCTCATCATGACACTACTGCTTAAAGTGTGACTTGGACCATGTTCGCGTCATGGTACTATTATTGTCAGACATGACTACGTTCGCATCGTAGTACTAGTGCATGATTATGATCGCATCATAATACCACGGCACGATTGTACATAGTTCTTTAAAAAAATAATCTTATTAACACATCACTGCGACGGTGAACTTATGTATTGAATTTATATCATACAGAAAATAAAAAAATAAAAAGTAGGGTAGATGAGAAAAAATGTTAAGAAATTTTATTATAATATCTTGGTAATTTGTATTTAAATTAAAGTAAGTATTCAACTATTCAGATCGCTTTATGTCGGTAGGTCTTTTCTTGAAGGTAGGCGCATACCTATTGATGCGAAATATGTAAATTTTTTGACTAGATTATTTGCGCAATAGTAGGTATATTCATTTCACAAACGGATAATTATTTACGAACACAATGTACATTAAGTATGTAACATGTTACTAATTGTAATAATATAAGACTTACTGTTATTCGAATCCGAACTTCGACATCGCCCGCGACGCAGACGATTCTGTAATTTCCTGATTTTACTTTTAATATACTCTTGAGAATCTTTATTTTTTCGTTTACCCATCTTGTTTCTTCAATGAGTCGTAACAATAACACCCAAATAACGCTAATTCGTAGATTTAACAAATTAATTTGAAAAATAAGGTATTCCGATGCTTCGATACCCGAGCACAAAAAGCGAATGAAGCAAATGCGCGGTAGGGCGCTGTTGTGCAGCGGTGGCGGTTATGGGAACTATACCTTTTTTTTTTTAAGTATAGCTCTAAAATTGTGCTTGATACCCAGTACATTGAAGAGTGGACTACATAGTGAATTATAATAAATCTCGAGGATGCAATGTCGTAGTATAATTCTACAGAAAGAAACATATTGCAATGATGTCACGTAAGGTTGTTTGTTATATTTGTAGATGGATCATAAAGACGTTTACAAGAGACTAGCAACGTCAATGGAGTCACCATTTTTTGATATTACTACAAAGGAGAGGAAAAAACTAGTAGACTTTTGGGCAGCAACACACGAAAGATGTCTCAAAACCTTGGTTTATTTGGGAAGTGGCACACTTTTTTTTTGGTAACCTTTTCATTCACTTAATATAATTAACAGTAAGTAATGCAATAACTATAATGTAAAATATATTTCAGATTATATTCCATAAATTTCAGGGAAGATTTTGTTCACATACTTTTTTGCTAACTAATTACCCGAAAGTCTATTTTCTGCAGAGATAATTACCAAATAATATATAACATCTCTACCATTCATCAATCAAATTATAACTGCAAAAATAAAAGGAAAATCTGCACTGTTTATTTTGTAATCTAGATTGGAAACTGGCTAGATACTCCTCTATATTCTATTTAGACTATTATTTATGGGCTTTTAGTTGCTTGATCCAATTCCATTTAATAAAATCTTTGATTAGCAAATAGGATGATACTTACATCGCGTAATTTATAGCTGGATTTAAGGTATAATATTAGTAGGATAATTGAAACGTAACAGAGATGGTAAGACGTACTGAGACTGAAGCACGAACAAGATAGCAATATTCACAAGCGACCAGCATTCTAAAATCCGTATCTTCATTTTTAGATTTATCCAACAAGACAACCCAAATAATGTCATCGATAGTTACTAACACAACATTGTCTTCTTTAAAGGCACCTTAGCCCGTTGGTTGACGAAGTGGAATACAACCTTATGGTGGGAATGCACCTTCCATTCGACTACAACACCCCGTTTCGGTACTTGATCACTTACACCGTGGTTTCGATAGCGTTCCTTTACACATCCTTCTGCGTGATGGTAAGCGACATCATTATGCAAGCGTCACTGCTACCCATAATCTGCCAGTTCACAGTACTCGCAGATTGTTTCAAGAACATAGTAAACGAATGCGAAGTAGGTTTTGAAGGTAATCACAATTTTTAAACTAATTGTTACAAATGTCGAACAATGGAAATATTGAAATTGTGAGCAAAAATTAATGTAACAAATTTTCAGGTATTGATCGTAGTGAATTAATTCGGAAAAAAGACTTCACAGATAAGTACGTGAAGAGATTAGGGAACTTGGTACATCAACACAAATTTATTCTCAAGTAAGGATTACTCATGATTTTTTCTAGTTAGATTATAGTCTGTTCACAAAGAGAGCCAACGCGGCTAAATTGTGAACATGTATTACAACCATAATTAGGAGCTTCTTTCTTTCTGTCGGTAAATTAAATCATAAACGAATGTAATAGATACAGGTGTAATAAGATCAAAACGGATCAAACTCATAAAAGTAAGCCTGTATTATGTTTAGCTAAATTATCGAATTTAACGTTATATTTTGAGAAATTCCATTTTTTGACAGTCATGCTATGGATTTGAGGAAAATACTAAGTGGCCCAATGCTTGCCCAGTTAGGGGCTAGCTGCACACTGATTTGTTTTGTTGGTTACCAGGCTTCAGCGGTAAGGCTTCGTTATACAGTTTTAATACTAACTTAGCTGACCACAATACAGTATTATTTATAATTTACAGACGTTGATGGTAAACATAATGAAATGCTTAATGAGTCTAATGTATTTGGGATACAATATGTTTTCCCTGTACATTATCTGTCGATGGTGTGAAGAAATTACTATTCAGGTAAGCGTTTTTAGTAACTTTTTCATTTTCGTCTGGAAACATTTACACCCGTAAGCATCGAGTTCGAGTAAGTGTGTCGACTTACCGAACATAAGGACAACGTTTTGCATCCTCATTTATAATGCAGACAGTAATGGAGTGAAACTTGCTTTTGATGTTTATTTTTCCTGATATTTCCATCGTCCTTTAAACAAGCCCATTTTATAAAAAAAATCGCTTTAGGCGACGTTAGCCACTTTCATGAGCTGAAAAGACTGCCAGCTTTGTGTAATAAAAAATAAATTAATATATATAAAGTTAATTAAATGTGTTAATCTTCTTTGAGATACGCTGGAAATGCCAAGTATAAAAAAATCGCCTATGTTTTCTAAAAGAATAAACCAGAAGCTTAGTAGGTATAGTTCTTAGGGTCGGTTGGTCGTACATTTTAGTTAAAGTTATCGTCAAAGTTAACTATATTTAACCGAAAGAAAGCTAACTGGGTTGCTCGTGTCACTTTAACTAACATTTTAACCGTAATCATAACCGACCGAGGGAGATCGGTCTTCGTCAAAGTGACACTATGGTCAAAGCATGGTAATAGTTAAGTTAACTTTGACTATAATTTTAACTAAATGTACGAGCAACCGACCCTTAGCCAATCTACAACGGTAAGCTTTTATAGCATCCCTGAAGATATTATAAATGGTTGATGATTTCAGAGTCAAAAGATAGGTGAAGCTATGTATTCATCCGGTTGGGAGTCAGGTATGGCCAAAATACCTGGTGTGAAGTCAACAATCACATTTGTGATCGCACGCGCAAACAAACCCCTTATATTTACTGCTGGAGGAATGTATCAACTGTCACTCACATCATATTCTAATGTAAGAATGTTTCATTTATTTCCATCAGACAGTAAATAGGGCGAATAATTCTGCAGATGATTCAACCATTCTCAATATGAATAGCAATCTTATATTACCCACGTTCCCGAGGTATCTCATGTTTTTCCGGGATAAAAAGTAGCCTATATGTTATTCCAGGGTATGATCTATCTATGTGCCAAGTTTCATCCATACATACTCACAAACTTTCGCATTTATAATATTAGTAGATTTTAAAATCTACGTAAATTGAGAAAATATTTTTTTTTTGCAGTTGGTGAAGACATCGTACAGTGCTTTGACAGTTCTGCTTCGATTTGATTAGACAGAATCGAATCGATAGTAGAGATAACATTTGGTTCGTGATAGTAGATATACCTATAAAATACACCATAAACTAATGATCATAGTACTTGCCATATTTTTGAGATAATTTAGTTATTGATATATGTAGTGAAAAGAGTATGATATCGACTTTTATTTATTTACATTGTACTCAGCTAACTCGAATACTTGATAAACCATTTCAAAAATAAATAAATAACGTTTACATAAATAACCATCGAAGCAAGTGAGCAATAATATTAATATCAAAATAAACATAAATGCGTTTTAGAGTAACACGCACCTCTAATAAATAAAATAAAAGCATTCCTATTGAATGATTCTTGCTTATTTCTGCGATATCCGATCTCATTTACACTGATGTGTAATTTAATAAAAAATGCCTTCTACTCCTGAAACTCGTATTTAGACCTTATCACAAAATGTAGTGGCTGCAAGACAATTTATTTTATGGAAAAATGATTTTTTTTTAATTTTACAAGTACCTACGTAAGTAGTTACAATTTTATGTACAGATGTTAAACATGACACTTAACTGAGATAAGCACGATAAATTGTATCTAATATTTTCGATGACTAAATGCCTACGTCATCTCTGAGTCAACGTAAAAAACTCAAGTACTTGAATTACTCTGTCACGTAATAAATCATTGACGATAATAGGACCAAGCCACTCGGATCTTTTCAGATTATAATTACCTACTGCTGCTGGCCTATCAACTTGATTGAAAAAATATTATTAGGGAGATACAGATTTAGCTTTTTATGTTTCTGAATATTGTTTATATTACTTGTAAAAAAGATAATGTTCAAAAATAATAGTTTCGCCTCTCACCTCTCCTTTCATCCATTGATGGTGCTTTCATAATTCAGTTATTCGAACAAAGGCTGAAACCATTGCATTAAAATTTTACATTAGTTTTAAAAAAAATATGCCTTTGTCAAAAAAAAATTTGTGTTCGCAGTTTTTATAATAAACTTAAAAAAAACAGTCATATTTTTTATAAATGACATGCTTGATGTCACTTACACCCGGTATAGAAAAATCAACGCAATAAATTCTATAGTGCCGGGGTATACTTTAGGGGTGTATGACCAAATTTTATCCCACCATAACCTTTTTGAACTCAAGATTTTTTTAAAGTTGAATTTGCAGTAACGTAAATAAAGTTAATTTCTACTATTTACATTAGAATACTAGAGACATTTAATATAATTGAACATAAATCGTCTTGTTCCGTAATTGTAAGTGACAGAGACAACCATTTTCTGAAAAATTATAAAATCTATACATATAAGTCAGTTAAAGCTCTGTAAGTTCCATCATGAAGAACTTCGGTGTGACATACAACCGTTGGTCAGTACGTAAATACATGTCCAGCATAATAATAGACCGAGTACTGCGCTGTAGTAACGCGATAAAATATTCAAATCCCCTACTTACCCTTACGCTCGTCAAAACTGTGAGCTATGCATAATAAACGTGACGCTTCAAAGACCCCGCCTTCGAGAAAACTGCCTTTGTAATAACTATTCGCACCAAAAGATATTGTAAAACCACTGGTTTTTATACATCATCATCATCGTATCAGCCAAAAGACGTCCACTGCTGGACAAAGGCCTCCCCCAAGGATCTCCACGATGGCCGGTCTTGCCCTAGCCGCATCCAGCGGTTTCCCGCGACTCTAACAAGATCGTCAGTCCACCTTGTGGGGGGCCTGCCCACGCTACATCTTCCGGTTCGTGGTCGCCACTCGAGAACCTTTCTGCCCCAGCGGCCGTCGGTTCTACGATCGATGTGCCCCGCCCATTGCCACTTAAGTTTGGCAATTCTTCGGGCTATGTCGGTTACTTTGGTTTGCCTGCGGATCTCATCATTTCTGATCCGATCTCGCAGGGAAACTCCGAGCATAGCCCTCTCCATTGCTCTTTGGGTGACCTTGAGCCTTCTTATAAGGCCCATCGTAAGCGCCACGTCTCTGCTTTTTATACAATGCGGTTTTTATACAATTGTACTCCTAATATTACACAGTAGCAAAAGTGTTGACATTGCAAAATCTTCTACTGTTTCCTAGACAGTAACTGATGGTTCTGAAACAATTAGTACTGTTACATAAAGGTACTCGTAAATTGTCGATTCTGTGACCGGCAGCTCAATAAATTGTTTAAGTCATTGTTTCCTCTGAGTATTCTTTATCCTTGCCTTTATTAGGTTGTGGTTAACTTGACTCTTATTAGGATCGTTATGTAAGTAGGTATTACATAACAAAGCCTAGCCAAGATTTAGACCCAGAATCCAGTCCGTTGCAATCATAGAAGTGAGCCCCAGTAAGCTCGCTGCTTCAGTCCTTTCGGATATTTAAAACTGGCCCCAGATATTAATCTAACCTAACACCTGTACGTATCTGCTAGAGGTTAAATCTGTGCCTGTATAGTATACTAAAGGGCAAAATAATGATTTTCATGGTTAAGTGGTTGTTCAGTGATGTTCATCGGACGGGATAGTTTGTAGCTGACCTTAAGAAGGTCTATATTTATTAAAAATAAAAAAAATGCTGGCCATTAATAACTTAAATGCTAAAACCTCGGAATTGTGAAATAAAAAAAACAGAAGACGATTGATTTTTGGCGCGAATTGTTTTTAATAAATATAATAGCATTTATTTTATTTCGTCCTGCAAAAAAGATCTATTATTAGTAAGTGGTTCCAGTTTTTGTAATGACACATTTGTTTTCCTAAGATTTTTAACCGACATGGAATCATTTCAGTCAGTGGTAATTATTTTCGTTTTTCCTGAACTCAAAATAAAAGTGAAAAACGCCCTGGTCTCCGATCTCTTGAGGCCCCGATAATAATTCCGTTTTAACAATAAAAATGTATTGAGGTAAGTAACTCTAATAGGGACCTACTTAAAAACTAAGTAAAACTGTAGTAGAGTACCTACTCTACTACAATTTTGCTTAAATACACGGTGATGACTGGTGTTTTATATTAATTCGATAATTTAAAAAGGAATACTTACTGTGTGAGAGCAACGTCGTTTCATGAGTATTTTTGTGTCATCAGAGAGTAATTAAATAACTAAAATACCTTTCGCGGTACCTTTGCTGCATTGTCAGAACAAATTCTACGTAAAACAGATCATTACCTAGTAACATTTATTATTCTGTAGTCTAGTCTAGTACCCTATTAACAAGATTTAAACTGTGAAAGATCATCGATTTTGTATGGTTGATGTTACTTGTCAAACTTTAACGTAAAAATAAAAAAAGTAAGTATGTGATGTTTAATTTTTTGGCTCTATCCAAAAACTGCATAAATATTCTCAAATTTGCATCAAACTATAGTATTATACTGATGCCTTCATTTCAACAATAAAATATGTCAACTACTGTGTTGTACGCCATACCTATTGTTCTTATCTCTCAATCATACCGATTCCTTCTAAAGTTTGTGTGTATGTTTGTTTCTCAATCGCTTCATAGGTAATGTAAAAAAGTTTCACATATTTAAATCACTAGCTTCCGCCCCGCGTTCCCGAGGGTCTTATGTTTTCCCGGAATATAAAGTAGCCTATATGATATTCCAGGGTATGATCTATCTATGTGCAAAGTTGAATCGAAATCTGTTCAGAAATTTTTACTTGAAAGAGTAACAAACATCCATACATCTTCATAAAATTATATAGGACTGCGAATGAAACAAAAAAAGACTCCGACTACCAGTTTTGTTCACAAAAAGTAGTAGTAAGTATATCAGTGAAGAGTACCTATGCCAGTTTGTATGCCAGGATATGTATTAATTCATGTATCTCGGGAAAATATTAGACTCCTTGGCGATATGGGTAAATCCGCGAGGCCGAAGCTATTACGTGTATTAGAATGCATAGGTACATATGTATTATATAATTTAAATGTATCGTCTACTTCGTCTAATGGTGACCAGTAACAGTGATTATGTTGACAGGAAGAATTGAAACGCTAACGACAGCTGAATCCTAATGTTTGCATGCATGTCAAACGCGGACAAGATTGATCATTCTTGATTGACGCGTTTGTTTAAGTTTCAAATTTTGTGAGGCTACGAAATGAGAGATATACCCCAACGCGAGAGTAAAGCGATTCCTTAAACTTTCTATAGTTCAGATTTATTTCGATATATTTGATATTTTATTTTATTTTATTCATGTGTCGGCTACACATGACAACTCCTTTTGTACTGCAAATGTTCAGACAGGAATGACTTGACTGAATGAATTGGCTTACCATCACGGGGCTGTCTTCCTAATTGTTTACAAATTTCAAACAGAGAATGGACATTACGTACTTTTTGTACCTATATGACGTATTTCTTTCGTCGTCAGTTCTTCAAAGCCTAAGGATATCTGTCAGCCATTGTCATTTAAAAGCACCGCTATTTTTGTAGGTACTATTAGAATTAATTACTTTAAAACATATACAAATTAAGCCACGCTAGGAATAAATCGCTGCTTACTGAACCAACATGGCGATTAGCAAAACGTCAACAACAGATAATTATTAAGAAAATGCCCCATTGATGATGAGTGATGACTGACGAGACATATGAGTGAAATATTGAAACAAAACTAGATTCGTAGCTTGTAAGTATAAACAATAATAAAAATGAAGTATGAATATCATTATTATGTTAATATAGAACGATTGTCTGAGCATATTAACATTCGCACAAAACATTCCTAACTTAGGTTGTAAGTACCTTGTTGAATTAGTCAACGTTCTTCTGGTCGAATACTAATTATTATAAATACGGAGAAATAGCTTCTGGCCCCAAAAATAAACAAGCAGACGCAGTGAACACAAGTGTTACCTATTGGAAACTATCAAAATGAATTTAGTGGGATATTTGGTTACGATGGCGAATCTACAGGTACGCACTTTATATTAATATTACCAAATCAAGTGGAGATTTTATTTTCCATTATTTCACGAAAGTATCAAATAAAGAAAATAAAAATTAAGAGGACCTTAACCAACAGAGATAGAAAATCAAAGACATGTGCTACAAATGAACGAAGATACTTTAAATTTTATTTATGACTATTGATGCTAAATTAATATGACGTAAGAATATTCGATTGCAAAACTTGTGTCTGTTTTGTCAGTCAGGCGGATGTTCAATTTATCCGTATGAGATATTAACTATGTGAAATTTCGCACAGTCGTCACTGTTTATTATTCAATCAATATTGTACATTACTTATGACGAAAATTGTATTTCCTGTATACGCATACAGGTTATTTATTCCAACAACAATTAAACATTTGAAAATTATTTTATTAAAATGGACAGCCAGATATACCTAACTAGAAGGCTTATTTCTAGTTATTTATATCTAGCTCCATTAGAGCTGCCATTTCCATAGTGTACGAGAATACATTTTGTTTCTATTTATCTGACAACGAAGGTTTTAATAAATGATTTCAATTAAATTATTTACCATATTTACACTTATTTACATAAATAAAAACTAAACTATATAACTACTAATTACTGACAGCTAATTAACTTTTTAGAATCTGGGGAGCGGGCCGCTGAGGGACCTGTCTGTAAGAGTAGCTGACGTGGGGACTTTGGCAAACGAATTCAATGCTATGCCTCAGTTCGATGTGGAAAATTTCAAAAAAACCGGCTTCTCTTTTGTCGATGATATTGGAATGTATATGTCTAATAATATTGTTAACTATATCACGAATGGAAAAATAAACCCAAAAGACGAGGGTCTGATGATTTATTTTTATTTCGGTAAGAATTCTGTGAACCCAACCTATACGGGAGTTGATGATGGTACCGTGGCATTAATTAGCAGTGAATTCAATAGTGGAGTGAAGGAATATTTGGATGCTCTGAAGATTTCTCAAAGAAACAAAAGATCGATTGAACCAACCTCTACCACTTTCCAGCATGGAAAATTTAGCGGAGCAATTAAAAATTACATGGCTTCTCAAAACGTTTTTGGAGGAAACCAAGAGACTAAGGCACCGGTAAACCTATTAGAGTTGAGAAAGGAAATCGAAAAGGAAAAGAATGTTCTAGCCGACGAATTTAATAGAGTTTTTATGGATGCAGAAAAATTTGTGGAAGACCAAAAGCACATGTTTGAACTCATGAATAAGGTTAACAAATAAAAGTTATATTATATTACCGAAATAGTTAAAATAATGTTGTAGGAACTTATATACATTTAGTTGGGATGGTAATACACTTTTAAATGTGATAGCAATATTAAATATTATTATTAGTAGTTATTTTAGTTATTAATCCGACTTTTTGTTTATTTATTTTATGCAGTAAATATTTATAATGAATAATAGAGTGTTTCTATATATAGCACCTCATTTTGATAAATAAGTACCTAACACCTACTTACTTACCTAACCCCAGTAGTTACTTACAGTGTTTAACTGATTCATTTTCACGCATATTAAAAATGATGTAGGTTCCCAAAAAACTTCCTAATATTATAAATGTTAAAGTGTTGGTTGGTCCTTTTTTCAAGTATATCTGGTAATTTATTGTAAATTTGAATGAATCGGTACCTACTATTTCTAATCAATTCTAAATTGGGTGCCGAATGGACCAATTTATATTTTCACCATTTATTTCTATCAAATCAAACATATCCTTCTCGGAGCAAAATAACTATGTCGATTATGCAAGAAGTACCTACATCAATTTAAATCTGAATATGACTAGAATACTAAATAGACCTAAAGTAGGTAAGTAATATATTATTGTGTAATTGTTCAATTATTTGAATGGTTTGTGCGAAATTCGATAAGTGACATTCGACACGGCCGCGGCCGTTCGTATCTCTAGGTATCACAGAACGTAATGAATACTATCCATTTTACATTAATAAGACATGTAACAGTATAAAACAACACAACAATAATTATTATTGAAGTTTTTAAACACCTACCAAATAATTATGGTATCTCTATGTAATTATAATCTGTGTCACTGCACTCACCAACGACGATTTAACCTGGTACTCTCATTACAAATAAATTAACTACGGAAGTATTATATTCAAAATTATCGTTTGAAAAATCATCCCTGAATCAATCTTGACGAATGATTTCATTAAATAAAGAATGCATTTTTTTTGGATAACAATATTTGAAATATTATCTTGCAGTTCACATACTTACTTAATTGACATTTATGTCAATAATAATATCAATAATTAATTAGGTACTTTCTTTAACAATCACAAGAAACAATTTGGTACATCGTGTTAGGTTATTTTGTTTGAAGAAATACTGAAATTACATCGCAACGTGCATAACGTAGCACATGCTAAATTATGTGTAACACTCTAGGCGATAATACAACAAAAACAAGAGCTCGCCCTTTGTTTACAAATGACGCATGGGGTATGGAAGCACATGCAATCTATAAGTCGCGGAGTCGTTTACCTTCCGCGCGACGAGACGCCCGCCATGTGCGTAGATGCGTAAGCGCAGCACGTCGAGCGGCGTCGGGCAGAGAGGCGGAGCTCGTGGTGGCGCGCGGACGATGCCACGCTGGCTGTGGGCGGCAATGCTACTCGCGGCGGCGGCGGCCGGTGTCCACGCCTGGAGGCCGCCGGCGCAGCCCCTGCTGCTCACCCCGCGCACAAGGCGCTACGCACCCGGCACCGGCACCACAGTGCGACACCTTCATCTCCTCGGCTGGCATTTGGAACTGAAGGAGAACCGTGCCATCCGGTCACCGTTTTATGATGAGTGCCAGTTTTATAAGGGGCGAGTGCTCTACGAAACAGATTCTTCGGTGACAGTGACGGAGTGCGATGGTCAGCTCTACGGGCTGCTGCAAGTTGGCAGAGAGGAGTTCGTATTGGAGCCAACACGAACGGAAGGCGCTCATGTGCTGCGTCGAAGAGACGTGCTATTGTCCGAACAACCAGCGGCATACAATCTGACCGGTGACACGGTCACTGACCTTGAACTTGACTTCGAGGAAGATGGCGATCTGACGCCAATGCCGCACGTGCGAGCGCGGAACATCGATCGTCCGGAAACGGAATATTTTCGCAGTGCTCAAACTATCACTAGACCAGTCTCAGGTGTGCCAATTAACTATTAAACGGTTGCGTGTTGCTCGACAGTAGTTGCAATATTGTGGTTAATGTTGCAGGGGTGAAAGGATTATGGCTTGAAATGGCCATCGTTGCTGATAGCACCATGTTGAAGTTTCACGGTCGGGAGCGAGTGAAGCATTATATCCTAGCCTTAATGAATATTGTGAGTATGACTAACACGATACATGTGTCGAGCATGTTTATTTTTGTGCGATACTTTCGGAGTGCATGGTTAAACTCATTCAATCTTTATGTAATACGTTATAGGTCAGTGCCATATTCAACGATCCCTCTTTGAACTCAAACATGACGCTCGTAATCAACAAGCTATTTCTGTACGAAGAGAGGGATAATACAATAAAATATGGAAACGTCAAGAAGTCTTTAGAAGCTGTGAATAAATGGAACTACAGACACTTGATGAAATTACCTCTAGGTAAAGTATTAAATAGCGTACAGTACCGACAGTAGATAAATATTTACTGTCAATAACATAGTACGAGTACCTACATAATCCATTTTTATCGCCAAGACCATGTTGTGCGCTCTCTCGACATATATTCCGAGTATATGTAGCGTTATTAAAACTTCCGCCTCGAGCATGCATTTCAATCTTTCGCTTTGATATTAGAAACCAATGATATTATTACCGGTAATGTTATTACAATACAAGTACGATATGTACTCGATATTTTTTTCTAATCAGATCTATGTATTTGCAATTATACCTACAGGTACATTTGTGTTCATCTTACTTTCGTACCAAAAACGGTTAAAGTATTTAGGACAGTTGCATAGTTTAGGTAATTTTTCGCAGATAGCACAGGTTGGGATGCTACAGTGTGGCTGACAAGAGCGCCGTTAGGGGGACCCTCAGGCTTCGCCCCGGTCGGCGGTGTCTGCTCCAGAACGCGGTCTGCTGCTATCGACCGAGATGAGGGCCTCACCAGTGCGTTCGTCATAGCGCATGAACTTGCACATCTGTGAGTGATTTTATTTTAACTAATAGAGCTCACCTATTTCTCACTATGAGGAATCCCTTGACCTGCAATTTCTAAAGAGAAAACCTTTATATGAATCAGTTGAATAAAAAAAAAAACATTCTTTCTTAGTAGATAGGTACTGGAAACTTACACTTCACAAAGAACACGTCCTCTAAATTTCAAGTGTCTAGGGCCAGAGCGTGCAGCGGTTTAGGCTGTGCGTAGATATATCAGTCAGGACTTTGAATTTTATATATACAGATTATAGAGAATGTTTTCATCTAACGAGCGGTTATTTTCTTTCATAACATTACCACTAATCACCGTAATAGATTTAAAGCTTCCTTTGTTAGACACGCGAAACATTAGAAAAACGCACGCAAACACGTAGAAACATTGTGCTCTATACAAATATTTTAACGAACACATACAAAAACAAACAATTACTTGAAACGTTTTCAAGCGTGCAATGTAATTATATATTAAGGCAAAGCTTCATTATAAATTATGCGGAAGTTTAATTGCGTTTGGCGACAAAACAAAACCCTTTGTGCTCGACTTATCATAAATGATGACACGTTTTGTTATATTTTAACATCACGAAATTCTTTGTGTGAAGTCTATCTTTCGTCTATCTTATCATGGTATCGTTATAAACGTAAAAACTTACCCGAAACCAGTGTGTAGCGCAAATGATAAGGCGATGAATCAGAGTAGAGCCCAAGAGTTCAAAGTGGAGTGAACCCGACAAAGAACCCTTTTACATCCTTTTAATTAGTACTCGATTTGCCTGTTTGTGTAGCGATAGCGTTCAAATTGATGTAAATGAACATGGATTATATTTATTTAGCAAATATTTATTTTTGATAAATGATTTGAAAATCCTTTTTCCTGTATTAAATAAAGACCGACATTGTTTACATAATCATAATATTACAACAGAGTGTGTACCTGCAAGGGGAATATCTATATTCTAGTTCGTCAAATTATTCCATGAACTGTAAAAGGTAACGAGATATGAAGGGATTACAAGATTAAATGACCTATTAAAATAAGATAATGTATGGGTTGTTTCTGTAAGAGATAAGATCCAAGGTTAAAACCACATCATATTCATGGAACCGTATACGTGTACCGACCTTTTTAACGGCGCAAAAATAAAAATAATTACGTAAAATATGTTATTTATAAGTACGTTTATCGATTGACCCGGTTCATCTCTAACGCGAGAGATCTCAAGCTTTCATCTATTTTGGTTCCGATTGATTTAAGCTGATTGATGTCGATGAGCAAGGTTAAATCATATAGGCATATAGATATTAGAAGTGTTCCTTGCATACATTCTTGTTGGTATATTCCGGATCCCAGAATCTGAAATTAAAGAGCAAGGATTGACGAATAAGTCGCAAGTTAATTGTACCCACTAGATAACAAACATATTTTTTTGAAGTAGTGATAGTAGATTAGTAAATCCGAATACGTCGTACGTACAAGAGGGATATGCTTGATTATTTTTATCACATTTCTTAACAAAATATGAAAATACCGTAAAAAAGATTTCAAAAAGTGAAATTAAAATCGGCCAAGAAACACGGAAAATATTAAGCATTTTAAACTACTAATTCGACAAAAAGACCGGACATGGTATGTGACGTCATATATAGTAATATACGGCCATATAAACTCCATGCTAAATTCTGTTTTGCTAGATTGAGATAGAAATAATTCTTTGATGGCTTACTGTTTTTTTATATTAATGAGCTTTTATTCAAGCAAAAAAATGATACCTATCATGCATACCTATTCCCTATTGAACATGAGCTTTTGGTGAAAATATCATGAATAGATCTTGAGATCATATCACGGAGGTAGAGTACTACTAACGTGTGTAGTACTAACTCCTGGATAGCTTCTGCACTCAACACCAACTAGTGAATTCCAACAGTTGAACTAGAAAGCCTATTATTTTCTTGAGTTTGTAGACATCGGCAACATACTTGCGTTAATAATGTCTATAGATAATAATCACATAGTACCATCAGATGGACCTCTAGCCTAATTATCAGTCTTCTGACATAAACAAATATAAAAAAGATAACTATGATAAATACGCTGATTAGACAATCACCCATCTCATAAATAACAGAAACAAAGTTTGAATAGTTAACTCTATTCCTCGTGGTGAGTACACAAATTAAACTACACTGACAGTAGATAACAGATGTTGAAGAGCTGTTGGCGAACTGTGGCAATATTGCGATGTAGAAGTAAATGGACAAAAGTTGACAAACTACTTCCAAACTTTGCTATCTGCTCTTACGGCCTTAGTTTGGATCCACAATTATGTTATTATACCCTTATAAAGTAATTTTCTAGCCCAGAAAACAATATAATTAACCATAAAAGTTGTTGTCACCAAATAACTCTGAATTTACCTTAATTACTGTCTCTTTGTTCCACCTTTGAGAATATGAAATAAATACTTTCTCAAACGTACTAAATTGTTTCGTAGGTATACCTATTTCTAGATACTCCGATATTTTACTCATGGAGTTGCCTGCTAACATAGAATTACTCAGTAAAATACAATATTTGTACGTTTCGTCGGCAAATAGCAATATTAGGACCGACTGTTGAAAACAAACAAGGGTTGACCTTTCAGCTAAATAAAGAATTTTCAATTAACAAAAACTTCCAACAATAAAGATGAATGAAAATTATATACCTAGTAATATACTCTTGCCTTACCTTGCATTGTGCAGTGGAAACGTATTTTAATCTCATTGAGTACCGAGTTCTAAATATACCTTTTTCCAGAAATGCCCTGACCTTTTTGGTGCACGGCATACGTTAAACAAATATAGGAATTTCCGTTGCGGTCATCTGTCACAGTTTAAAACAAGGGTTCCCGAGGACATGTCTCGCTTTGCACATTTTACGAGCATTTCTCCAAGCCGCTTATTTTTAGTTGCCCGCAATCTTGCAAGAAAAGTAATTATTTTATTTCAATCTCATTTCTCGGTCCTGTCCTTGGCCCGGATTGTTTTTAAGTGATTATGCAAATTGAATAATGTGCCAACAATATAATTGATAATTTATATGTGAGCTGCCATAGGATGTGATAGTGCAGTGACGTATAATGCTGAACCTGTCATTTTCAATTTAGTGACCGTCGTAAATTAGTGCACAGCTCAGATATCTGACCCTACCCTTGGCAGTCACATATATCATTACGCAGTGAACGTCTCTATCACAATTACTGACCTGTCAGGCCCCCCACAACGAACGCTAAATAAATTACATGCAGATTTTCAAATTTAAAAATAACCCGAGAAAAAAAACATTATAGTTATTTAATAATTTTGTAGAAGATATAATCCAGCTTCACTATAATAATTATGTTTCAACTTCTGACATACCTAGCCAAGGTTTTATTAGCTGTGAATGGTGATAAGAGTTGTATAAGTTATAATTACATACAGACAGATCAATACCCTTAGTCATAAGTCATCTTACCGTCTCTAATCATATAAAAAATAGAATGCGTATACCGACGGATGCATAAAGCCTTAAATAGTCTAAGAATATCTTACTAACTCGGTTATTGGGAACAAGAATAATAGTCAAGCTAAATACAGACACGTAGACATTCTGATAATGTTGTCTAGTCTTTATATGGCAATGTTTGCCGTACCCAGCATAGATAGTCAGGATAGAGGGCACGCATGGTATGATTTATGTTTTATATGGAAACGTTATCTCACCAGCCTAATTGTTTAGGCTATGACTTGAACAATGCAGATAAATAACGAGGCAACGCTTACGACACGTGTATTTTTAGATTATTGAGGATATACCTACTCATATACTGTGTACTTTCGTTATATATAGTTATACTGGGGTTATATTATAATGTTTATTTTTTTGATTTATTTCTTAAATATAATTGGATAATTACGAATAATAGACCAAAATACCTGAATAATTTTCCTCGTTCAATATTGATATCGAAAGAAGACCCAGATTACGTCCCAAATTGATGTAGGTTGTCGTTTTAATCTGTGTATTTTCAACGTAAATAAAGTTCATATTCCCTCGTCATGGGTGCAAGTAATCCGTCACGTCGGCTCGGCCCACACTCGCGGCGAGTTCTCACGCGCAATTAACTTCATTTACTAGGATTAATTAATTTGCCCGAAGGGAGGTCTTGAGTAAACATGCAAGGAAATTAATCATTATTTACTCGCAATCTCGTTAATACATCACCCCGTAGAGAATAATAAAATTGTGGAATAGGGCCCTAATACCACAGTTAATAGACATAAACTACATTGTCTAAAGCCCGCATTTACTCGGATGCTAACACAGGCACCCTGCCTGTCGAGACCGCAAACTAGTTTAAAAGTTCAGATGGTTTTAAAACTGTTTGGATGCGGGCATGTTTAATTACCTATATATATATTTATTTGTGGCCTTCTCATGTTTTATTGAACAAAAGTCACCATTTATGTTTAATTGTTTGTGTTGTTGTTTACTTGCCAATCAGTTTTTTTTAAACTACCAAAATCTAGGCATAATAATGTAATATAATGTGTTGAGTCCATTAGTTTAGTTATTTATAGTAAGTAATAAACTCTACGAGACATTTTGGGATATTCTTGAGTCGTGACAAGCCAACTGAAGACTAATTGCCGACATGTTGGGACTTGATAAAAGGAGACTTCAAAGATACCGCACTAAACACCATAAAATGAGCAGCGTACCATTTGTAATCATACTGTGTTGTCGCTTGCCAAGTAGTCACGATCACCAATTCCACCCAGAAGGTGATTGTGCTTATGAAAGTAACTGTACCTACTTGTGGCAATTGGCGAACGGCTTTCTCGTTTTTCTTTTATTCAGTGGCATTGACTCCATAAACGAGAAAACAAAGGAAATTACAAAAGTGGAATTATGATCAATTTCGCAGTGGATTTTATTATTTTGAACATATGTTACGGAGTCGCGTTTGCTTAAAATTGACTTTGTTTCGTTCGTACAGTGATGGGTTTCGTTCCGTTAATATATACTTATAAGTTCAATATAATGATTTATTTATAAATATATTTACTATCTAGAAACCTGACAGCTTACTCCGAAAAACGATACACGACAAATTATAATTATTAACCAAGAGATTACAGCAAACTGATGAGACTTAAATTTTGTGAAATTTTATTGGTTAATAATTTGACAACGATGATTGAACTATCGTGTAGGTATCGTTTTTCGGAGTAGTCCCTCTGATATGAATCGGGAGCCTTAAAGAGGCGATACATTTAATAATTCAAACTCATACAATTCGGTAAAATCAATTTAGAATTACCGAAGCTTTTTACGACCCACTTATCTTCAGGAAACGCTTAAATTTTCACGTTATACGAATTTAAAATTCCGTTAACTGTTATATTTAAATGTACTTATATATTTGGGCTAAAATTTATGACGATAAAAGCATTTAGGTATTTATAGAAACTATCTACGGTACAGTAGTATAGCTTAAAGTTACCTAGTTTAGATATCTGTCTATCTTATCTTGTCTATATCTAAAGCTAATTAGCTCAAAATATCCTTACCTGGTTTCTAATTAATATTAATGAATATTATTATTAGTGGATTTATTTCAATTACTCACTATCTATCGATCAAGTTATTATTTTTGATAGATTTTAGTCCTATTATTATTTCATAGGCATTTTCGTATCAAACGTTATACATATTTTGTGTTTGTATACCCAGCCTTCATATAAACAAAACAAAATATTCATAATTTATTAACTCTTTCTAAGCCTCTTTCCAGACATTTTCCAACAAAAATCACTAGTAGGTATGAGAGCGTTACAGAAATGAAAATATATGTCTCAAAGTTATTTATGGAAACTGCAATACATTTTTCTGAATTTACCTTTACTCAGACCTCAGATCAAATGAAAAAGAAAGACAGCCCCGCGCGCATTCATATTCTTTATGTCAATCTCCTTCATGTCTCACGCTCACACACACTTACACCGAAAACCAAGCTTATCGCTAATATATATATAAAAAATGTATTAATCCTGTGTAATCTAAATCTAGTCAATCAAAGAAAAAATATCTCAGTCATTATTTACTTCACAATACTTGATAATAAAACGAGGAACGCTAAGTTTCATACTTTCATTATACTTCGTAGGCTTGGACTGACGCACGATGGTGAAGAACAGTGTCAGTCGGATGGTGTTAAGGGATCGGTGATGGCTCCCACGGTGCTGGCTACTCTACATAACTACGCTTGGTCTAGTTGTTCAAGAGAACAATTTCATGATAAGTCCAAGTACGTTAAGGAGTTTGTATAATAAATCAGTAAGAACCAAACAAATATTTTATAACAAATGAAGAACCTCTTGGCACTTATTTAGATCTACAATAATTTTATTAGCAGATCTGACGGTAGGTAGGTAAGTCACTTCTTAAGTACCGATCTTATGGGCTCTTTTTGCATTATTTCTTAGTAGCACTGGCGTAGCTACCGGAGCCCCGGGGCCCCCATGCTCGGGGGGGCCCCCAAATCCTCTTAATGATTTTTTTTTATTGATTAAGCTAACCTCTTATTGAACTAGCGAAAATTTTCGCACCTTCAGAATCTGAATAAAATAGGTTGAAATACAGATAAATTCCGACAAGTTTTAAATTCTATTTACACCCCAGGGGGCCCCAGTTTTATTTTGCCCCAGGGCCCTTTGTCACCTAGCTACGCCACTGCTTAGTAGGCTAATATTTTTTTCTATTCCACTTTGTCATAAATACATATTGTCCCGATAAATAGTTCTCTAAAAATCTCGCAAAATTCTCTCGTAGAAGTAATATAATAGATTAGTTTTTAATCATATATTGAGCCTATGAAACTTTGATTAAGTTAAGTATTGTCGCCAACAGATGTTACTTTAGACTACACTCATCTATACTAATATTACAAAGAGGAAAGATTTGATTGTTTGAATTGAATAGGCACCGAAACTACTGAATCGATTTGAAAAATCCTTTCACTAATATGAAGCTACATTATCCCCAAAGGTTATAGACTACTTTTTATCCTGGGAACGCGAGTGAAACCGCGGGTAACAGCTAGTACAACATATACCGCGTAGCTTCCTATTAGTGACAGAATTTTTCGAACCAGTAACACAAGAGATTAGCACATTCAAACAAACAAACTCTTCAGCTTTATTATTAGTATAGATAGATATAGATTTAGATTGTATATATAACGTTAATATCTCTCCAGAAAATGGTGGTGCCTCCACGAACGTAGCGGGGACGAAGGCGTTGAACTTGGAGGAGCCAAGGAACTATCCAATTACGTGTTCACAATGGATGAACAATGCCGAACCGAATTCGGCGAAGGGTGAGTGGTCTTATTATCCTTATCTTAATTCCCAATCAATTAATCGAGTAACAGATACATGAGACTGACGAAACTGACTCCGATTGCCGGTGAATTTCAAAATGGACGGCTAATCTCTGAGATTAACTCCTTCAATGGCTCAGAAGAAAGAAGTTCATGTATCTTTCTGTCAGTCCATTTATCACAGCCAATTTGCTCTGAAACTATTGGACAGATTTTATTTTAGATAATAACCAGTTGAGGCTAGCAAAATGTTTCACCATATACAAAACTGTCATCAAGGAAGACATATATGGGACACAGCAGCAGAGATTTTTCCAATAATCTGGTTACAAAATAATCGAATCTGGGCGGAATACTCCGACGAGCGACATGTGACGCATTCCTATACGCAATATGAAGAGCGATTGCAATTTAAATTAACATTGCAGATTTGAGCATTGCACATTTTTAAATACACTGAAATAGTTATTTTAGCAAATGTAGTCAGTCCTTCATAATATAGACGTGAACCAATGAGGTTAAATAATGAGTCGTAGAAAACTATTTTTTTTTACCTATATTCTTGTTGAAAATTGACTGACTGACTGATTCAAGACAAAATATTGAGTGAATACTTGTATGGATTCATGAAAAGCTATTTTCACTATTTCATGTTTGTGTTTGCTAACACGTACCTAGCGCTAACTTATGACTATTCAAACAATAGTGTGATGTAGCCTTATTGGATGTTTGAAATTCATAGTTTTTCATTTAAAACATCTTATAACATCATGTTATATATTATAACTTTCACTAAAAAAGGCATAAGTAAGAACATAAACTTCACCAGTCCATTAACTTTTGCTGCACAATCGCTTTACTTTATCATTTGGAAAAATATTTCCACCAACTACCTACAAATATTGGTTCGCGAGTTCAGTCTACCATTTTTGTACAATCATATATCTCGTTCAGAAATTTCATGGTACCAAGCCCTTTGAAGCGGCAAAATTACGCTCACATTGCCAGAAGCTACTAGTACATTTTGTATACCGCGGTACATATACGGGTATTACTTATAAACTTTATATTAAATTGTATTATTATATAATGTAGTATATAAACTCAGTTCACATTAGACCTAGTTCTATTTTCTGTCCTCGTGACATTATTTGTAATCAAACATCTAAACTAAGCATTACGTAGGTACGTGAAATATGGGTCCTATAAGGTTTCCGCTTTTTTCCTTTTGAGGTACGGAACCCTAAAAAATATAATAGACTTTCTCGGATAACACGACTTTAAAGGAAAATAAGCACTCACGTTAGTTTCAGTAGAACTTTTCTCTCTACCTTCAGAAAATATTTAGGTAATAACTTTGTTACCTTGTTTTATATCGTCTATTATAAAAGAAAACCATATTTTCTCACACGAACCGGCAACCACTACCATCTGCTGGCCTTTTATCAAGATTATGTGACGTGAAAAATGGATTCCTTTGTTATCTGATCCGTTCCTCACCCGATCTGACCGGTGGAGACCCCAAGTGAGTAATATCGTTTAATGTGTACCTATATTTATTTACTTTATTCGACAAACCGCTTGATTGGTTTGTAACGATATATGATTCATAAGAATTTAGGTCGGGTTTCATTAGAGTTCACGACTTGGCCCTAATTATTGAGAACAAAGGATGATAGTTTATTGTCTCGTTTAACCAACGGATTGAATGTTAACTCGGTTGGTTATGACTAATGTTGTTAATTTAACTTCAATGAAAGTTTTCTGAATAAATTAATTGAAGGATCGGAACGGACGCAAGTTCTTTATTGTAATTCTAACGGGAACTATTAAACTGGTTTAGATATGAACTATAATTTATGCCTCTTAATTTATATTTTGATGTTGACTAACATATAGGACATTGTCAAAATGTAAAAGAGATTTTTTTTGTATACTACTAAGGTAAGCAAGCAAGCATACGGCCCACCTGATGGTAAGTGGTTACCGTCGCCTATCGCCATTTGCAATACCAGAGATATTGCCAATGTGTTGCTGACCTGTTACAATGCCGAGAAGGCAAACTGGCTCTCAAGTGCAATTACCGGAACACACCGGTAGGTGCTTGGCGACAAATTTTCAACTTAAACAACGTCTGATAGTTTTTCAAATAAAAAGTAACAATACAAAGTAAAGTATAAACTGAAAATAAATAACAGCCCAAAAAAAGACCTTTGAAGAATATCCAATTTGACTAATGCGTCCACAGACCAAACGAAAACCACGAATTGAGGATCCATGGAATCGAACGCCTTGGATTTTTTTACAAAGCCGTTTATTGTACTATATTGCAGCTGATGGAACACCTGTTAGGTGCTTGCCGACAGAGGATGGTAAACAGCTAGATGTGTACCTACACATAGTACCCTACTTGCCATGACATGTCTTGCCATGGTTTTCTCACAATGCTTTCCTTCACGAAAGTTCAAGCTCGTTGTAGGGAATCAAACCCGTGACCATAACGCATTCAACGAATAACACTGAGCTATCATTGTGTTGGGTTTTGGGCTTTCCAAATTTAAATTCACCCGCCAACTCCTCGCGACACCGCATGGTGGCGCACCAATCGACCAATCGACTGACGTCGCTGTCAGACGCGCGTAATTTGTATTCGAGTGCAAGAATAAATATGTAAAACTATAAATAACATTAAAAGTTCAGTGAAGTGCCACCTAATAAGTTGCCTAAGGACAGACCACCGTTTCATCTAATTGTGGAGGCGGTTCCACAATTCTGGACGCAGTTGGGAGACCTTAAGTACATCCAGGCGGGTGACGTACATATATCTGTTCATTTATCTCTTGCCCATGCTAATAGTTCAATTCAATAATTTTATTTCACACATGGTGTATCGTACACACCATTTTTGGTCATTCGAACCCGGATCAACCAGTTACAAAGTCAGGAATTATCAAAGAAATTCAATAAAAAATACATTACAAATCATACCTATTTGTATCAATTACACATAATTTACAATAGGTGGAAGCATCATACACACAAATACATACTCTAACAAGACTGTTTGTTATAATTTTGTTGTGTATTTTAGCTGAAAACGCATATTTTCAATAATAATTCAAAAATATAATTTTGTTCCTTGTGTCAACTCATACATAGTGCGTGCCGGCCGGTCATCGGTACAGTCCGCTACCGCCATTACGTGCGACTGTCAATTTATATTTTAATTAAATTAATTTTGCATTTCATAATTTTTTTAAATATTTTTTCAATCGAGTTTATTTTGAGGTGAAATTTAATCAAAATGTCTCGACCTCAAAGTGTTAAGGCCAGTAAAAGTGATGTCTCTGATGATAGTGATGATTTTGACAAATTGTTACAACCATTAAATATTGCTCAGGAAATGTTCTTTACGCGATTACAGTCAGTATTCGAGATGTCAAAGAGTGTGGTTGAGAAACCAGACCAGTTTGATATTTTTAGGGCACGAGTGCGTGATCTTCCTATGTTACGTGATAAGTTCGAACAAAATATATCGCAAATAATTCAGATAAAAAAGTCTGCGAACCCAACTTTTGTTCCCACTTATAAGGAGATAGACGCATTTGATCAAATGTACTATAAGATTCAATCTGTTGCGGATAGTATCAACACACAGCATCCACAGGGTAGCAGTCGCGTAAAAACGAGATTACCTAAATTAGAAATATTTCATTTTGATAGTAAGCTTGAGAATTGGCCTACATTTAGAGACACTTTCACCAGTTTAGTTCATAAATGTTCAGATATTTCAAACATTGAAAAGTTTTACTATCTCTTAACAGCTGTGAGTGGATCTGCTTTGACCGTCGTGAAGTCGCTGCCGGTCACAGCTGATAATTATCCGTTAGTATGGAGTGCTTTAGTCAAGCGGTACGAAAATAAGCGGGCTCTTGCGACCACTTATTTAGACAAGCTTTTCAATTTCAAACCTTTAATATGTGAATCGGCCGCGGGCTTGAACTCCTTCTTACAGACATTTCAAGAAAGTGTTAAGGCTCTTCAACTATTAAATATACCTGATCTAGCGAGTTTTGTTTTGTTTTACATCTCGTTACGTAATCTCGATCCTACCACGAGACGCGAATTCGAATTAAACTCGAAGCAAGGGGTAGTACCTGAGTTCAAGGATTTAATGGCTTTTATAGAAAACCATGTCAATGTGTTGGAAATGTCTGATTGTAAACCCAATTCAAATAAAATTTCAAACATAAATAATATAAAATTAAATCAAAATAAATTCAATTCAAGTCAGAATTTTTCGAAAGCTAACTCTATTAAAGCAACTAATCAAAAGACGACTTTATCATCGTCAGTTGCGAGTACAGATCAACCCTGTGAATCAATTAAATCCAGGGATTGTTTCTATTGTAAGAAACCGCATTCCATTTACAGATGTAATGAGTACATTGATCTTTCGCCGGCACAACGTCTAAACAAAATCAAGCAATTAAAATTGTGTGAAAATTGCCTTCGTGATCATGCTTTAAAAGACTGTCCGTCGAAGATTCGATGTACCATTTGTAAAAATATGCACCATCACACTTTGCATATTGACTCGGGTTCTAGTGCAGTTTCTAGTGCAGTTAGTAGTACTTTGAGTTCAAATAGCAATGGTGTCGCTGTTTCACTTGCTTGCTCAACTGTTTCAACAGTGCTTTTAGGTACTGCTATTATACACGTCGCAGACTGTTGGGGCCAGTACCATACCGTACGTGCTATAATAGACAGTGGGGCTATGACGGGCTATATGACCCGAGATTGCGCGAATCGGCTCGGACTTACCCGACGCAAGCGTGAGTTTCAACCAATAGGTTTGGGTGGAAACCCAGTACAAGACTTCGGTGTCTCAACTTGTACTATCAAACCTCGGAATAGTAATTGTCCTATTTTGAATACTGATATTATTATCGTGCAAAATATAGCCGGTGATTTACCGACCACGCAGTTATCAAATACGGTTATAAATCAATTTCAAAACCTCGTCTTGGCGGATCCATGTTTTTATAAACCAGCTCCTGTAGACGTGCTGATTGGTGGTGATCTGTTTCCTTATATCTATAACGGTGAACGTGTTATCTCAGAGAATGATGGTGTTCCTGTAGCTATGAACTCCATTTTTGGATACGTGATCGCAGGACAGACTTCAGTGCATAGTTCAGATCAGACAGTCACTGCTACGTTTTCGGAAGTGAATCAGACAGGTCGAACCAAATTTTGTGGACTGTCAACGAATATTGATCAGATTATGTCAACGTTTTGGGAACTGGAAAATATGCAGTCTGCTATAGAGCCAAACCCAGATGACGTACTGGCCGAGGAATTGTTTGCAGCTAGTTATAGGCGCGATAATACTGGTAGATATATAATACAATATCCTCTCCGACCTATTTTCGAGTTGGGTGATTCTCATCAGATTGCGGTTCGTAGGTTTGTCAATCTAGAATCCAAACTCGAACGTCAACCGCTATTAAAGTCTGAATATCACAAATTCATGCAAGAATATGAATGTCTTGGGCATATGACTAGTCTGGGTACAATGCAAAACGTGGATTCAAAATATATTATCCCGCATTTTTGCATTTTCAAGCCTACGAGTACGACCACGAAACTTCGTGTAGTATTCGACGCGTCAGCCAAGACCTCAAATGGTCTGTTCCTGAATTCGGTCGTTCTTCCAGGTCCGAAACTTCAGGCAGATTTAAATCAACAGCTGATTAATTTTCGTTTTAATGAGACACTGCTGTTCACTGATTCTTCAGTGGTCTTAGCTTGGCTCAACGCACCTTGTTATAATTTGAAGGTTTTTGTCGCTACTCGCGTGGCCAAGATATTGAAAGCGGTATCTCAAGAATGCTGGTACCACGTGAGTGGCGCATGTAACCCAGCTGATATTTGTTCCCGCGGCGCAGCCCCGTCTGTGTTGTTGGCGATGCATGAATGGCTTAACGGACCTCATTGGCTTTCTCTAGTCAAGTCTCGCTGGCCAGTTAAGACCATCGATGAATTCAGGGATATCAGTCCTCCAGAACTAAAGCCTCAAATTACTACTTTAGTTGCTGTGGATACTCATCAATCAAAGAGTTTACTTTACGACTTGACCGAAAAGTATTCTAGTTTTGACAAACTTATTAATGTCGTTGCCAGGTGCTTTCAATTTATTCAAAACTGTAAGGTTTCAAAAGCAAAACGGCAAGCACTTTCCCTTAGTGACATTCGTAAAGCACATGCTGTAATAGTTAAATGTGTTCAGAATCACCATTTTGCGGCAGATGTTACAGCTTTGTCAAAAGGCGTGCATTGCTCTCAGGCACTGAGAAAGTTACACCCTTTCCTGGACCCAAACTGTTTCCTCAGGGTGGGGGGTAGACTTTCCCAGTCCAACTTAACTTATGACAAAAAGCACCCTCTACTTTTACCTAAGTGTTCTAATTTCACTAAAATTCTAATTGACTATTATCACAAATTGCATCTGCATGTTGGTCCTCGAACACTTCAAAGTATTTTAAGTCAAAAGTACTGGATCATATCAGCTCGAAATGCAATTCGTTCTCGTACGATTCGATGCATATCTTGTTTTAAAGTCTCACCATCAACTCGACAGCCCCTCATGGGTGAGTTACCTAAGTATCGATCTCAAGATACATACGTATTTCACACTGTTGGAATAGACATTGGCGGTCCCTTTTATTCAAAGGAATCAAATCGGAGGAACGCCAAAATTTCCAAATCGTACTTGTGTGTGTTCGTCTGTTGTTCAACCCGAGCAGTACATTTGGAGGTTCTGTCGTCCTTGAGTACTGAATGTTTCCTGGCCACCTTTGATCGTTTTACGGCCAGACGCGGTCTGTGTCGTACGATAATTTCTGATAATGCCACGAATTTTGTATCAGCTGGCAAGCATCTCACAGAAGTTTCAAAGTTTCTTAACTCACATGGAGATTTCTTGACCAGTAAAATTACTGACCGGGGAGTTGAGTGGAAACATAATCCTCCCACAGGAAGCCATTTTGGTGGGATTTACGAATCTGCCATCAAATCGGCGAAACTACATTTAAAGCGTACAATAGGTACTAGGGCGTTATCATTTGAAGAGTTAACGACAGTCTTCTCTCGAGTTGAGGCTGTACTAAACTCGAGACCTTTGTGTCCATTATCAAACGATCCAACAGAGTTTGAAGTTTTAACTCCATCACATTTTCTAATAGGTCGAGATCTTTTATCAGTACCTGAATACGATCTCACTGATTTATCTATTACTCGACTCAATCGTTGGCAAGCCACCCAGCAGCTTTCCCAGCAATTCTGGAAGCGCTGGAGATTAGACTTTCTTCATACATTGCAACAACGTCAGAAATGGTTTGACAACTGTCAGAATCTGAAAATCGGAGATCTTGTTCTTTTACATTCTGATGCTCCACCTCTGCTGTGGCATTTAGCTAGAGTTACTAAAATACATCCGGGACCTGATGGTATTGTGCGCGTTGTTAGTGTTCGCACAGAGAACAGCGAGTTTACTCGTCCGGTTGTCAAACTTAGTCCTCTCCCTTTGGAGCAGGACACAAATTAATTCATTTATAATTTACTATTTTTACTCACATAACTTTCCTGGTAAAACTTATGTGAGAAATTACTTTAACATACAGTCCACACTCTACCACACAACATACTTTACCTGCATATTCAAACACTACATGTATCAAACACTTACATTACATATTTCAACCTCCTGGTTTGGTAACTGGGAAATCCTGGTGGATTTCGGTGGGGGGAATGTTGGGTTTTGGGCTTTCCAAATTTAAATTCACCCGCCAACTCCTCGCGACACCGCATGGTGGCGCACCAATCGACCAATCGACTGACGTCGCTGTCAGACGCGCGTAATTTGTATTCGAGTGCAAGAATAAATATGTAAAACTATAAATAACATTAAAAGTTCAGTGAAGTGCCACCTAATAAGTTGCCTAAGGACAGACCACCGTTTCATCTAATTGTGGAGGCGGTTCCACAATTCTGGACGCAGTTGGGAGACCTTAAGTACATCCAGGCGGGTGACGTACATATATCTGTTCATTTATCTCTTGCCCATGCTAATAGTTCAATTCAATAATTTTATTTCACACATGGTGTATCGTACACACGTACGTTGTTTTTTTTTTTTTTTTTTTTTTTTTTTTTTTTTTTTTTTTTTTTTTTTAAAATGTTTGCTTTAATAAAAATAGACACAATTACACGAGTAATTACTAAACTACACAGTCTTCATTGAATAACCTATAATTAAAACCTAGATACCACATTAGATCTAGCATATTCTTCTTTCTTAATATGAAGCCACCACTCTGCAGTAGCGCCATAAGCTCGTCTTGTAGTTCAGCAGCTTCCTGTACTGAGGAAACAGACCAAATAAAATCATCCATGAAGAAAGCCTGCTTCAGCACCGCAGTAGCTCTTGGATAATTTTCAGCCTCGTTCTCAGCAAGCGTCTGCAAAACTTTGATAGCCAAATATGGACTGCTGGCCACCCCGTATGTCACGGTGTTGAGTTGGTAAATCTGGATTGGTTGAGTTGGTGAAGTTCGCCAAAGAATATGCTGATAATCACGTTGACTCTGATCGATGAGAATCTGTCGGTACATTTTACAAATATCCGCGGATAAACAGATCTCATTCAAACGAAAGTTAATCAGCTGTTGATTTAAATCTGCCTGAAGTTTCGGACCTGGGAGAACGACCGAATTCAGGGACAGACCATTTGAGGTCTTGGCTGACGCGTCGAATACTACACGGAGTTTCGTGGTCGTACTCGAAGGACCAAAAATGGTGTGTACGATACACCATGTGTGAAATAAAATTATTGAATTGAACTATTAGCATGGGCAAGAGATAAATGAACAGATATATGTACGTCACCCGCCTGGATGTGCTTAAGGTCTCCCAACTGCGTCCAGAATTGTGGAACAGCCTCCACAATTAGATGAAACGGTGGTCTGTCCTTAGGCAACTTATTAGGTGGCACTTCACTGAACTTTTAATGTTATTTAAAGTTTTACATATTTATTCTTGCACTCGAATACAAATTACGCGCGTCTGACAGCGACGTCAGTCGATTGGTCGATTGGTGCGCCACCATGCGGTGTCGCGAGGAGTTGGCGGGTGAATTTAAATTTGGAAAGCCCAAAACCCAACATTCCCCCCACCGAAATCCACCAGGATTTCCCAGTTACCAAACCAGGAGGTTGAAATATGTAATGTAAGTGTTTGATACATGTAGTGTTTGAATATGCAGGTAAAGTATGTTGTGTGGTAGAGTGTGGACTGTATGTTAAAGTAATTTCTCACATAAGTTTTACCAGGAAAGTTATGTGAGTAAAAATAGTAAATTATAAATGAATTAATTTGTGTCCTGCTCCAAAGGGAGAGGACTAAGTTTGACAACCGGACGAGTAAACTCGCTGTTCTCTGTGCGAACACTAACAACGCGCACAATACCATCAGGTCCCGGATGTATTTTAGTAACTCTAGCTAAATGCCACTGCAGAGGTGGAGCATCAGAATGTAAAAGAACAAGATCTCCGATTTTCAGATTCTGACAGTTGTCAAACCATTTCTGACGTTGTTGCAATGTATGAAGAAAGTCTAATCTCCAGCGCTTCCAGAATTGCTGGGAAAGCTGCTGGGTGGCTTGCCAACGATTGAGTCGAGTAATAGATAAATCAGTGAGATCGTATTCAGGTACTGATAAAAGATCTCGACCTATTAGAAAATGTGATGGAGTTAAAACTTCAAACTCTGTTGGATCGTTTGATAATGGACACAAAGGTCTCGAGTTTAGTACAGCCTCAACTCGAGAGAAGACTGTCGTTAACTCTTCAAATGATAACGCCCTAGTACCTATTGTACGCTTTAAATGTAGTTTCGCCGATTTGATGGCAGATTCGTAAATCCCACCAAAATGGCTTCCTGTGGGAGGATTATGTTTCCACTCAACTCCCCGGTCAGTAATTTTACTGGTCAAGTAATCTCCATGTGAGTTAAGAAACTTTGAAACTTCTGTGAGATGCTTGCCAGCTGATACAAAATTCGTGGCATTATCAGAAATTATCGTACGACACAGACCGCGTCTGGCCGTAAAACGATCAAAGGTGGCCAGGAAACATTCAGTACTCAAGGACGACAGAACCTCCAAATGTACTGCTCGGGTTGAACAACAGACGAACACACACAAGTACGATTTGGAAATTTTGGCGTTCCTCCGATTTGATTCCTTTGAATAAAAGGGACCGCCAATGTCTATTCCAACAGTGTGAAATACGTGTGTATCTTGAGATCGATACTTAGGTAACTCACCCATGAGGGGCTGTCGAGTTGATGGTGAGACTTTAAAACAAGATATGCATCGAATCGTACGAGAACGAATTGCATTTCGAGCTGATATGATCCAGTACCTTTGACTTAAAATACTTTGAAGTGTTCGAGGACCAACATGCAGATGCAATTTGTGATAATAGTCAATTAGAATTTTAGTGAAATTAGAACACTTAGGTAAAAGTAGAGGGTGCTTTTTGTCATAAGTTAAGTTGGACTGGGAAAGTCTACCCCCCACCCTGAGGAAACAGTTTGGGTCCAGGAAAGGGTGTAACTTTCTCAGTGCCTGAGAGCATTGCACGCCTTTTGACAAAGCTGTAACATCTGCCGCAAAATGGTGATTCTGAACACATTTAACTATAACATCATGTGCTTTACGAATGTCACTAAGGGAAAGTGCTTGCCGTTTTGCTTTTGAAACCTTACAGTTTTGAATAAATTGAAAGCACCTGGCAACGACATTAATAAGTTTGTCAAAACTAGAATACTTTTCGGTCAAGTCGTAAAGTAAACTCTTTGATTGATGAGTATCCACAGCAACTAAAGTAGTAATTTGAGGCTTTAGTTCTGGAGGACTGATATCCCTGAATTCATCGATGGTCTTAACTGGCCAGCGAGACTTGACTAGAGAAAGCCAATGAGGTCCGTTAAGCCATTCATGCATCGCCAACAACACAGACGGGGCTGCGCCGCGGGAACAAATATCAGCTGGGTTAAATGCGCCACTCACGTGGTACCAGCATTCTCGAGATACCGCTTCCAATATCTTGGCCACGCGAGTAGCGACAAAAACCTTCAGATTATAACAAGGTGTGTTGAGCCAAGCTAAGACCACTGAAGAATCAGTGAACAGCAGTGTCTCGTTAATTGGAAGTTGATCCTTTAAAATGGACTTGACGTATTTGATTAATTTAGACAAAAGATATGCTGCCATTAACTCTAAACGTGGAGTAGAAATAGTCTTTAATGGAGCTACTTTTGATTTAGCAATAAATAAACTGACTTTACTCATGCCGGCATCGTTTGTAGAACGTAAATATACGACAGCAGCATAACCGTGGCTTGACGCATCGCAAAAACCTAGAATTTGAATGTAAGTTTTATTTGCGACAGCTACATGACGTTCGTGTTTAAAATCAGATAACAAGGGTAGTTCGTTAACGAAGGCTAACCATTGTTCTTCCATGTCTGCAGGCAAGCTCTGGTCCCATCCTAAATTGAGAGCCCATAGTTTCTGCATGAAACACTTGGCGAAAAACACACAAGGAGCAACAAAACCAAGCGGATCAAATAATCTTCCAATCTGCGATAAAACTGTTCGCTTTGTGACAACAGGGTTCATCGGAGTCGTCGAAAATGAAAATGAATCCGAAGCTGGTAACCATTGAAGACCGAGGACCTTAATAGAAAAGTTTTGATCATCACTGAATTCGACGGGAGTCTCCCGATGTTCAGCTGGCAACCGCTGCAAGACCTGGGCACAGTTACTAGACCACTTTCTTAATATGAAGCCACCACTCTGCAGTAGCGCCATAAGCTCGTCTTGTAGTTCAGCAGCTTCCTGTACTGAGGAAACAGACCAAATAAAATCATCCATGAAGAAAGCCTGCTTCAGCACCGCAGTAGCTCTTGGATAATTTTCAGCCTCGTTCTCAGCAAGCGTCTGCAAAACTTTGATAGCCAAATATGGACTGCTGGCCACCCCGTATGTCACGGTGTTGAGTTGGTAAATCTGGATTGGTTGAGTTGGTGAAGTTCGCCAAAGAATATGCTGATAATCACGTTGACTCTGATCGATGAGAATCTGTCGGTACATTTTACAAATGTCCGCGGATAAACAGATCTCATTCAAACGAAAGTTAATCAGCTGTTGATTTAAATCTGCCTGAAGTTTCGGACCTGGGAGAACGACCGAATTCAGGGACAGACCATTTGAGGTCTTGGCTGACGCGTCGAATACTACACGGAGTTTCGTGGTCGTACTCGAAGGCTTTAAAATGCAAAAATGCGGGATAATATATTTTGAATCCACGTTTTGCATTGTACCTAGACAAGTCATATGCCCAAGACTTTCATATTCTTGCATGAATTTGTGATATTCAAACTTTAATAGCGGTTGACGTTCGAGTTTGGATTCTAGATTGACAAACCTACGAACCGCAGTCTGATGAGAATCACCCAACTCGAAATTAGGTCGGAAAGGATATTGTATTATATATCTACCGGTACTATCGCGCCTATAACTAGCTGCAAACAATTCCTCGGCCAGAACATCGTCTGGGTTTGGCTCTATAGCAGACTGTATATTTTCCAGTTCCCAAAAATTTGACATAATCTGATCAATATTCGTTGACAGTCCACAAAATTTGGTACGACCTGTCTGATTCACTTCCGAAAACGTAGCAGTGACTGTCTGATCTGAACTATGCACCGAAGTCTGTCCTGCGATCACGTATCCAAAAATGGAGTTCATAGCTACAGGAACACCATCATTCTCTGAGATAACACGTTCACCGTTATAGATATAAGGAAACAGATCACCACCAATCAGCACGTCTACAGGAGCTGGTTTATAAAAACATGGATCCGCCAAGACGAGATTTTGAAATTGATTTATAACCGTATTTGATAACTGCGTGGTTGGTAAATCACCGGCTATATTTTGCACGATAATAATATCAGTATTCAAAATAGGACAATTACTATTCCGAGGTTTCATAGTACAAGTTGAGACACCGAAGTCTTGTACTGGGTTTCCACCCAAACCTATTGGTTGAAACTCACACTTGCGTCGGGCAAGTCCGAGCCGATTCGCGCAATCTCGGGTCATATAGCCCGTCATAGCCCCACTGTCTATTATAGCACGTACGGTATGGTACTGGCCCCAACAGTCTGCGACGTGTATAATAGCAGTACCTAAAAGCACTGTTGAAACAGTTGAGCAAGCAAGTGAAACAGCGACACCATTGCTATTTGAACTCAAAGTAGAAACCGCACTAGAAACTGCACTAGAACCCGAGTCAATATGCAAAGTGTGATGGTGCATATTTTTACAAATGGTACATCGAATCTTCGACGGACAGTCTTTTAAAGCATGATCACGAAGGCAATTTTCACACAATTTTAATTGCTTGATTTTGTTTAGACGTTGTGCCGGCGAAAGATCAATGTACTCATTACATCTGTAAATGGAATGCGGTTTCTTACAATAGAAACAATCCCTGGATTTAATTGATTCACAGGGTTGATCTGTACTCGCAACTGACGATGATAAAGTCGTCTTTTGATTAGTTGCTTTAATAGAGTCAGCTTTCGAAAAATTCTGACTTGAATTGAATTTATTTTGACTTAATTTATTATTATTTATGTTTGAAATTTTATTTGAATTGGGTTTACAATCAGACATTTCCAACACATTGACATGGTTTTCTATAAAAGCCATTAAATCCTTGAACTCAGGTACTACCCCTTGCTTCGAGTTTAATTCGAATTCGCGTCTCGTGGTAGGATCGAGATTACGTAACGAGATGTAAAACAAAACAAAACTCGCTAGATCAGGTATATTTAAAAGTTGAAGAGCCTTAACACTTTCTTGAAATGTCTGTAAGAAAGAGTTCAAGCCCGCGGCCGATTCACATATTAAAGGTTTGAAATTGAATAGTTTGTCTAAATAAGTGGTCGCAAGAGCCCGCTTATTTTCGTACCGCTTGACTAAAGCACTCCACATTGGATTACACAAAATTTTGTTAAATTTTGGCTAAAAACACGATTTTAAGCAACGTTCTTAGGATAAAAAGCGTATAGCAATTTGGAATTATGTAGCTTCTTATTAATGAAAGAATTTATTGAATAGGTTCTGTAACTCCGGAGATTACCTTCTAAATACAGCCGAAATTACAAACTTTTCGTCCTTATAATGTTAGTGTGGATGTAAATAGACGATATCCCAGTGAAGTATCAATAATATAGTACGTATATTTTTAGTAAATAATGAATATATAGACATGACATAATGTATGTTTGTTAGGTTCTCAGTATGCAAGTCAGTGAAGGTGCGATCAGCATGCTCGCGGCTGTGGTGCGCGCACCGAGCCATGCCGCACGTCTGCCGGTCGAAGCGTGCGCCGCCCTTGGAGGGCACACCTTGTGGGAACAATCAGGTACTTATTACATGTTTGCTATAAGTAGATAAACTTCAGCACAGTCCACATGGCAAGCGATAATCATCATCCCCTGCCCTGTTCCCAATCATTTGGAGTCGGCCCAATATGTCCTTTTCTTCCATTCAGCCCTTCTATCGGTAATATCAGCATTCACTCCTTTCTTAGTCATATTATCCTTCAAACAATCCATCTCGGTCTTCCCCTTCCCATGGCAAGCGATAATGTAGCATAGAATGCTATGAAAGGATCTGAAAGACGGAAAATATTATAGGATATAGATTCCATTTGGCAATATTTCTCCAATTTTAAACCTCCCGGTGAGCGGAGTTCAGAAAATGAATTAAGTGATCTTTATTAAATATTTCATAAAATCATCTTGAATAGCCAGCTATTGAAATCTTGTCAACCGATACTATGCATTGATACACAGACGGACAAAAGTTTTGTGACATACTTAAAATAGAGTACAGTATTAGGTATGTAACGCATAGAATTGCTGATAAAATAGATAATAATATACTTACGTCCATTTATCGACACAATCAGTATTCGATATACAAATTTATGCAATTTAATACCGCATCAAACATCCATTTACAGTTCATTACCATTCAGACATTTGAACCATGAGCGATGCATTAATATACAATACAAATTATCATAGCGGTATATTCCGACAGTTGCACTTGAGAGCTTAATCTTTAATAAAAACAAAAGAATATTATTAGCTACATGCTTGTTACTCGGGTGAATTTCCAAAAATTCTCAACAAAAAAAGATACCAAAGACCGATTATAAGATGAGTATAAACAGAATGAAAAGTAATAATGATGTTCTGATTTCATCAAGTCGGTGAAGATTATGTTCCAATTTTATGTCGATGCCTTTGAACCGTGCACTTGATTTGATTTACTAAAATAACTTTTCTAAAAGAGCTTTTAAATTCGTTTTTATGGCTTTAAAAGTAAAGAGCAATTTAAAACGCTTGAGTGGCTTCACTAGTCTTGGTGCTCCTCCTGCTGAGTTTCAAAGCCGCAGTGCTTACGTTGAACTTGGTGAATTTATTACTGGAACATGAATCTAGGTACGAGTTATTTGCCACATCGTCATTGTCATCTTAATAAAAGAACTTATAACATTGAAAACCACAATTTAAATTTAATTTAAAAACATAGTTTTGAGACCTGAGTAAAGAAATATTGTAATTTAGCCCACAGAAAATATACAGATAAACAACAATACTAATTTAAGTGATTTATAGAATTTCATATTATTGTGTAGACCAATTTTCAATGAACATATTAAACTTCAGTTCGAATGTCAAAGAATCAAGACATATACAACATATAATACTGCCTATCTAAACCACAGATCTTCAAAACGCAGCACCCAATACGTAAAGCCGCAAATTGGGGCACCCAGCCGAGTGCCGGCTCTTTACATACATGCCGCTCTATACCTACAGGCTAAAAGCCGAAACATGAGACTAGGGCTTAAATTAATTACACTACTGTACATATGATCTAGTATTTGCGTTGTTAGCTTACACAGTGAACAAGGTTGCAACGTAATTAATATGACGGCAAACTAGTTCAATTAAATAATTCGGGCAATCATTATTTTGGTATTGTCAGCAATAAGTGAAAACCATTAGTAAAAGCAATTAATATTCCAATTTTACGTAGGCACACCATTTGTACTTGTTGTGTTTTCTGGAACCAATATTACTCACCATTATATGGTTTAACTCAATACTATGTCCAAATAACGTTAGGAATTCATTTTGAAACCTATTAAAATTCTATTAAAATGTGTTAAAGTGCTGCTGAAAATCGATTGCATTTGTACACGTGCCGTTGTCGATTAGGTACCTTCCTAGGGATTCCATCGAGATTTCCCGAACGTCGGGCACGTGTACAAGCATAAATTCCATAAAATACTATATGAATCTGTGATTTTATGCTTTACAAATGACGGGAAGCTCTACTGCGCAATGGCATACCACTGCACATAGGGAGATATAACACGGTGTTCATTAGGAACATGATTTTAGGATAATTTGAATTCAAACCAATTATTTCAATACATTAAAGGAACTTGAAATTCTGTGATAATTATTATGAACTTTTTTTTCTATAAAATTACACAATAATAACTACGTCATAACTGCAAGCTTTTCAGAAAATGCAGCTTAAAAATATAAAATTAATTTCAATCGAAGCGCAATTTCTACAATGGGTATAATTGATTGCCGCCTCTGGCTCGAAGAAAGGAGACCTGTCATTGAACTTCAGGAAAGTAATTGCTTTTATAAAACCGACGTTTTCACGTTTTGCGTTCCGCGTGTTTTTATAACACACGCGGTTGAAAACGTGAGAAACACCCTTCATTTCACATGGCATCTTAATGTCAGGGATTTTACTTAAGCTTAGCATTCTCTTGCAAATTTTAAGTCAAAAATTAATTACTGCAAGATTTACATTGTTTGCTTAATTAATTACAATAATAATTTTAAATAAAGAATACATACCAGTATCCGTATTTTTGAATAAAAAACAGTGTATGAGCTGTGGTATGAGTTTCAATTGAAGAATTACACCCTAAAAAGTATCTTTAGGTCAAAATATTTGACAAGTTGGGAGTTGCAGTTTGTCAAACGAAAGTTATAATTTTCATTACATTAGTTTAAAGTCTATGTAAGAACATGTATTACCCAAAGTGCCTCGAGCTCCAGTGTGATATTAATTTGAATAAAGTAGCAATATTCATCTCCCTGTTGACTGAACAACTACGTCTTACATTTCAAAGGAAAAGGCTTATAAAGTTTTGTAATTTAAGGTACACGACAAATTGCTAAATGGAAAACGAAATAACGAAATCCTTCATAAAAAGGGATGAAGTTATGTTTTAACCAACGATCTGCAATGCTTGCTACGACGCGTCTGGCTATGAGACATGACAAACTTTCAAAAACTTTTCAGACTAATACGATGCTAAGAAAATATTGATTAGTGGTCCAACATGAATAAGTAAAGTACACTTTATATTCTGAGAGCTCTGAGACTATTTTGGCACTATCACGGTTAGTTAATTTAAGTGCAACCTATATATAAGCTTTTACTTTTCAGATTTTAATAAAATTTTGCTGTGATTATATGTTTTTAGTATGAATTAAATTATGTCTAATAATAATAATATTTTCTATCAAAGATTAGGTAGTTTTTTTTAAATAATATTCTCATTAAAAATAAGCAAAATAAAACTTTACTATTTTAAAACCTTGTAAACAGTTATCTATAAGTACTGAAATAATACTCTACGTTTTTTATTTTATTATTGTTTAATTTACACTGAAACACAGGCGAGGTACGTCTCTATTGAATACCTACACAATAAGATTTGGTCCCTGTTTACACAAAGTTGCCACGCACGTGTGAACACTGGCGGAAATGTGGTTTGTCCTTACAATCACGTGTCATGAAGCTGCCAACTGTAACAAACCAACATCTATACCTACTTCATATAACGTTTATCGTTAGATTAAGCTTGAGCGTATCATCTGGCAGGCAATCCTCATTTGACTATAGGTTGTTGAGGATTGCATTGTTGGGGGGTAGGTACTGCTCTAGATAGAGTATTAGATTTGAGAGAAAGAAAATTATTGATTTGACAAACACAAAAACGTACATGAAACAATTACAAACAACAAAAAATGGTCTGGGCTACCAAACAAGACGTTCAGCTTAGCATGATGCTACTAACTGTCAGCAGCGCTGCTTTTCATCTGGCGCGTTTAGTGAGTCACGGTCGTAACAAATAGAAAAAATAAATTTATTACGTAATAACAAGTACTTTGGTCTGAAATAAAAGATTTTTATTTTATTTTATAGCTGGCTATTTATGCCAGGCAGCTTAGATTTAGAGCTAGTTTCCTTCTGCACTTTGTTTTGTTTTACTTACTTCTGCCAGATCAATCCTACTATCCTACTAATATTATAAATGTGAAAATTTGGGAATGAGAATGTTTGTTACTTCTTCACGCTCAAACAGCTGGACCAATTTTTATGAAATTAAGTATGAACGTAGCTGACACCCTGGATTAAGCGGAAACTAGTAATTTCATATAATATATATATCTATCAAGTAGCGTCCGCCCCGCGTTGAGGGGTCTTATGATTTGATATTTTGCTTTTGAAAAAGTGGCATATATGTTATTCGAGGGTATGATCTATCTATGTACCTTCAAAGGCAAACAATTAAACCATGAGGTGATATGCTCCATTACATTAATTGGTTACGTACCCACTCATCTGTATAATCACTATGAGTAGGTACTATAACAATAGAACTAAACCTTGGTTGATAAGATGAATGTCTTCCTAACTATTGTTTCCTTTCCAGTGGTGCGTAGACAGAATCTGTGAACCGATGCCGGGACATAGTGCAGATCATGAAAAAGAAGAAAATGCAAAAAGTAAGCCAGAATGGGGAGAGTGGGGAGCATGGAGCGAGTGCACCGCCGGCTGCGGGTACGGGTTGCGTACGCGCATCCGACGGTGTCGATACAAGGGGTGAGCGACCTTTGAATTTATCAATTAGCATGCTATTGTTTTGCTTAATGAATCTACTCGTATAGATCATTAAATATGTGATTCATATTTGCGTTGGTAGAGCTATTGTTTCTAATGAGACGATATTATTTTTTAATCAAAGATTTACACCCATGTGCGGTTAAAATGTAACAACTAAGTAATATTACTTATAGAATAAAGTGAATGTAGTAGTTAGTATACGCAGTGCCAAGATAATAAACAAGTAATAAGATCTTACTCGTAGTACGATCTTATTATATGTTCAGTCGCATAGATAAATGATAAGGTTTAGTTTAATTAAGATCACCTGCTGAGCTGGAGGATGAACTTTTGGCCTAAATTAGATTTTATCTTACGTTAACTTAGTCGTTTTATTTATAAATTATTTTAGATTTGAATAATTGATAAACTCGTCTAAGACATAGGTACTTAGGTAAAGTGAAAGATATAGGACTGTTTTAACAGCCTATTCCGTAATTATGTTTGACTTAATTACGAGACAAGATACTTACTTACGAAATTACAAGAATACGTATCTTAAATTTTGTATTGTTGAATTACCTAGCTACCTTTAAAGGTTTTAATGAAGTAAAAAAAACTGAACAAGTGCGAGTCTGTTACAAATATCACACGACCGTGTATGGGTCACCGACTTACATTTGTATCTATTAAATTTCAACTTAATCGGTCCAGTTTTAGGGCAATTGACAGACGGACGGACAGACAGATAGACACGAGTGATCCCCAACTCTTTTCAGCATCATGAGGTACTTTTTTGTTAAGATGGGCCCAACGAAATAGTAAAAAAAACTGTAATTTTGAATTTATTTATGACTACTGTTCTTCGCGGTTTCATTCGCGTTCCCGGGATAAAAAGTAGCCTATAACCTTCGGGGATAATGTAGTTTCCTATTAGTAAAAGATTTTTTCAAATCGGTTCAGTAGTTTCGGAGTCTATTCAGTGCAAACAAACAATCAAATCTTTCCTCTTTATAATATTATTAGTATAAACAAGCTGTTTCGCCAGCGTTCCTGAGATAAAACGTTCTTTATGTCCTTCTCTATGTAGGCTATCTGCGTACCAAACTTTCATCGCGATTTAAGTGTGAAAAGGTAACAGACCTATTTGAAAAGGTAACAGAGATTAATAATATTAGTATGTATGGATATTTCATATTTCGCTTTTTTTACATGGAATACAGAACAACAATAGAGAGCGCGTGCGAGGGTGCCGGGTCGCAGGTGGCGACGTGCTGGGCGGGCGCGGGCGCGTGCGCCTCCTCCAGGGACATGCGCGCCGATCTCTGCCAGAGGCATGACCCACGGCTCATACCACATTTACACGCTAATGGTACATTATTATCTTCAGTTCTAATTCATTCATCTATCCAGGCATGATTGTTTTAACGCACGTTTGGCCATCCCTAGAAGAAACTGTCGATGTCGACAACATGTAAGATTTTCTAAGGAGAGTGCCTAAAGCGGTCAATGATGTTTGTTATCATGTTATAGAGACAAAACACTGTGAGACTTGGTGCGTAGACTACACGGGAGGAGAGCCGTCCAATTTCGGAGCATTACCTGACGGCACTCCGTGTAGCTATAACAGGCCTTTTGATGTTTGTTTTCAGGTATGTACCTACCTATACAATTTTTATAGTTCCCAAAAGATGTTTATCATTATCCTGTATTGAACCTACTTGCTATGCAAAGGATTTGATTAACCAAGATATATTTTAAAAAATATTTTCTACTGTATAGAGATACTTACTTTGTCCTTCCAGCAATAAATCTAGTGGACCTCTTCAGTTACGTTTTGAAGACGTGAGGGACTGACAGACAAACTTATCTCATCATATAGGTCCAACACTACCTACTATTCTCCACGTTTCTTTGAAGATATATAGGTATGTCAATTTACGGGCCCCAAGTTAACCCCATATTTCATCATTTCGGTTCGACGACTTCGGAACTTCGGACTCCACGTGACAGGTTACAAACGGATGACAGACTCACTTCACTTTTATCTCTAAATAGTAGGTAAGTTTAAAAGAAAGTCGTTGTCTGCCTCTGTCTGTTTCTCCGCTTACTTCTTCTAAATTACACAAAGAAGTTTGATACGGTTTTCATTAATAGTAAAAGCGATAAAGAAAGGTCCGTAGGTATGTATAATTTGTACAAAATAATTGCATCCTTGTGAGGTAAGGAGCGGATCGCTAGTATACGATAATTTAAGACTAAGTACGCTATTACATACATTTCTTCCATACATATAAAAGCATTTGATTATTATCAAACAATACAGAGCTTAATTTAAAAAAACAATGCAACTATCAATATCGAGCTAAAACTAAATAAAGATGTTGCATTCACTCACACAATGTAAATGGAAGCTTTGCGAGTAGAGCTTACAACGAGCTTAGTTGAACTGTCTTTGTTTGTACAGATGTCTATTTATTCATGACTACCTTTCCACTCTGTGGTTTTACCCGGGATCCCGTATTATAGGTAGGTGTATAAGGATTTTTTCTAAGGAAATGCCTACGTCATAATGCTATATGTATGCCAAATTCCAGCCCAATCAATCCAGTGTGGTCCAGTTGTTTGCTGTACGTTGATAAATAATAATATCCGGGACAGCTATTACCTATACAATATGTATTTGTAAATTATTTGATGTGTGTTTATTTGTATCTACTTACTTCATTTCACAGAACTGAACGATAACATAACCCAGATATTTTATAGTTTAATTAACCTTGTATGTAAAAATAATACAGGTGAATACTTACCAGACGAACTAATATTGCAACCAACCTAAAATTAAAATACCATTGATGCAATAAAAAAATAACAAAACAATGCTGACACATTTGTAGCTTTTAGTTCTGTTAATAAAAAAGTATTTTTGGATGACGGCAAATCGTAAATATTTGAGTATTTGTGCAGGGTACGTGTGTAAAAGGTCAGTGCAACTCAACCGACCCGGGATGCAACTGGTGTCCGGATGGATACTGCAACAACAACACACACGTATACACCAGACAACTAGGGACAGGTATTTGATTAATATTTCCACTATATTTGTTTTTCCACTATTAAATTAAAAATAAATCTTAAATGTAACTAAGGATTTTAATTCTGGAACCCAATCTACTTTTGTTTGAAATGTTTACTCTCGTTGAACCTAAATCATTCCATCTACCGACAGCTGTACTCATTTCGCGTCATTGAATTTTTTCAAGACTTACCATTACTTTATCCTTGATTATGATCTACTATAATACTGGTCGTATGCTAGATAAACTACAATAATACTCATTACCCATGTCATAGCATGGACCCGCATGACGATGATCCCGCACGAGGCTCACCAACTATCCGTCCACATCATCACCCCGGCCCCGATAAACATCGCCTTCCGCGAGCGGAAGCGGGACAGACCAATCCTAGAGCTATCCAAACACTCCAGACGCTTCGAAATAGACAACAAGCAAGGCAACTATCTCAAGTACGACCCCAACGTACCGCAAAACCTGCAGATTATAGAAGTAGATAGCAACGTTATAGATATAAAGGAGGGCGAACACTACGGGCAAGAGGGGGAGGTGGTAGCAGCCGGCACGCTCCTCCGATGGAAACAAACAGACTCTGATGTTTTTATATCATCCAGCGCCCGGCTACAGACGGATTTAATGATAATGGTGAGTAAGAATTTCTCTCTTTTGAAGTTTTCTAGAAATGTACCTACGACAATAAGTTGGAATGAGTGAAGACCCCCTCGCTGGGATTTCATCCTTTGTTTTATTTGGCGTATATTGCCTGTAGGCTCTGTTGTTTAATTAGGTGTAGAGTAACATGTTCGAGCCCATTTTATTACAAGATAAACATAATATTTTGTTTAAATCGTTAAATGTTGTAGATATACGGCCTTGAACATGTATACTACAGAAAGAAAACAAGTCCAATTTACAGTTAAATATTTCCGTATCATCTAACACTTCGTAATTGGAACCGAATTAATCCTGAACAAAGAAAACAAAAAAGCTTACAATAAAAGTGTAATGTAGACATAAAGTTATCAGCACTTGGCCGTCAGACAGCAATTATTTTTGGAATAACATCTGAAAACGCGCGGTTGCGTTTTTCGCGGGACGGCTTGGAGTAGGTAGGTGTCGGCGCTCGTCGCACCTGCCATTTAATGAATTCCCCCCGAGTACCGAGAACACTGGCAGCCTGTTCAAATACTATGCATATTACAACGGCACAGAATGGTCAGTGACCAGAATATTAAGCCTCTGTAAATTAATGCCTTCTAAATGCAATCACATGCAGGTAGCAGGTAAATAAATGTGAATATTATGATTAGCTAGGTACAAAACAATAATTTTGCAGGTAGCTGATGATTGCCGTACTACAATGAATCATAGATTATATTTATTTGATCAAATTAAGATGAAATTATAAATTTAATTAAAAAATATAAAATTTATCGAAATTATCTGACAGATTTTATTTTCATCAATTAATAACTTGCAAGACATCTCAGGAAATTAATAATTATGTAACAACAAGGTAGGAAAATTCACCTAATGAGTTACATTCCTACCGCTACGACATTGTTTGTGTCGAATTCGTCTCGTTTTAAATAAAACAGACTATAAAAATGTCTGCTCTGATAAATTTCCCAATTTTTTAATTCGAATCCCGACGGCGACGAATCACGGCGGGTAATTTCACGTATTGTATTTTGGCTGAGCGAGCAAACATAACAGTATAACACGTGATACAAAAGGGACTAAACTATGAAAAGTGTAACGAAGCGAAACATTTGATGATAAGGGTCGAGCGCCACCCGTAGCCGCTTTAATTATTCAGAGCCGCTTTCAACTCTGCTGCTGAAGTTAATTGGGATCTCACTCTACTCACTTTATATCTCATTTCCCTTTATCGTATTTTATTCAAAGAGGTTTTTTCGTGCAACTTCCAAGCACTCGCTTAATCGAGTGCTGTTAGTTAGCAGCTCCTTCTGGAAAGGAAATCAAGAGTTAGATATATTTTGATAAAATATGCATGAAAATTGCATCATTTGCATTGAATGTAAATACTAATAGTTAATGATTAATGTTTCATTGGAATTTAATCATCAAATAATAGGGTACCTTCTTCCGGAAATGATAAAATTAAACGTTAGGTGCTCAAACAAGGATAATAAAGATGGATTCAATTACGTACACGTGTTGCGAGCACAAAACGAATTTACGTTTCGTTTAACTCGATTACAAAACGCGAACCAACCAGAAATTACCGTACACCTACCTATTGAAGCCATATAAAGCTTAAAGCTACTTTAAAGCTTAATTGAACGAGATGGTTCAATAAAGTTTCTAATATATAAGTTTAAAAGAATATTAAACATGATGTGGGTAGGAATTGAACCTTGAATTTTCCTAATTATTGAAAACGAGAAGGAATTATCTAGAAACTGCATACTTGAAAAGTTTCAGGAAGCATGTAGGTATTAAACAATCCATAGGTTATATTATAGGGGAAGGAAGGTGTTTTCGTAGGAGTATTGGAGTACCTACTTGCCTGCTGGCTATAAAATAACTGCTGTATTTTTGCAGTTTCTAGACCACAACCTCGCCATAGTTAGTGTCGTGGTTGAAGGTGGTAAGCATACAAAGCTTTGAAGGAATTGGTTCTCAAATGCAGCTGTCGGACCGCATCGTTAGGTGCTTGGTGACATATTATCAACTTGAGGGTGGTAGTCAGCCAGGCGAATACTACAAAGTATTCTACCACCGTGCTTTCCTCAATGTTTCGGTCTTTACCGGCAACTTGCGAACTTCATCACGGAATTCAATATCATTATAATAATAAGCTATCATCGCCTTAAACTATAATAGATTGCTATTTGCAATACCACCATTTACCTAATACCTCGGCAATAGACATAGTTTCTTATTCTGTTTGGGGGCGATGAGGCCTGCACTGACGTCCAGCTAGGGCTTATTGTGCATTCCCCCTGCCAGCTCTACCCAAGCCATCCTAGCTCCATAAAGTAACGGAGTGTGGCTTTGGGGGTGCTGACAAATTTGCTTCAGTGGTGTGGGCGCTGCGGCAACAGAGTTTCGCTCAGCGTTTTATTTTTTGTGTCTTTGACTAATTTGTAATGTTTTCAATGTAATTTTGCAGGCGTTACCAAAACATTCAGTCCTCGATGAAGAATCATTCACAGTAGAGGTATCCGTTAACTACAGCACCCCGGCCGGCCGCACACGACCTTTAGAATACAGGTAAATATATAAAAGGTCTAGGTAAACCTATATTTATCTAATATTAGATTCAGAAGAGCAATGTTTAATCAATTTTGTCCGTCCTGTGATCACAGAATTAAATCTTGTGATGATATTTCAAACCAATTCATTTCATTTAGATTTTTATCTCGTTAAGTAGGTACTTTAATTTATTAATGTAGATACCTACTGTTGATTTATTTGTACATATTATAAATAAATTAATCTAATCCGGTTGGATAGATAAAGACTTTAGTCTAAACTCATCTAACTTGTTGATAGGTATAAACTGTCAGGTGCCTTTACAAATATCTGTTATTCAAACGTAGGTACATTTCATCCCTTTTGAGAATATTATATTTGTTGTATTTATGTTTGATCCCTTTGTTATATTATTAAATAGCAACTGACTTTATTAAAAAATAATTAGTGTGATGACTGACGTGATAATCAGGTCATTTAAATTTCACTCACACACAATAACATCAATATACAAAATCGTTTTTACCCATGATTATTTGGCTAAAATCGTTAAAACTTACAACTTATATGTACCTATATCTATCTATATACATTCAACTGTAGCCAATATACCTTCAATTAACTCTAAAATACACAGAGACCAGCCAGAAACTATGAGTCTGTCCTACCCTTATTTTAACGAACAAGTACGTACTTATAATAACATTGTCAGTTATTTCTGTCGTTGCTCAGTATTGAGGTTTTGAATGATACTGAAAGAAATGAAGACTGTTTTGAGCGCATAAACCTCAGCATAAACCCGGAGGGCTATTTTTGTTCTCAGCTTTCTTTGAAATTATGATACCCGTGGTTTCATATTTTTTAGATAAGATGAAACTGAAAGATATAGTATACCTACTTTCTAGATATTATTAGCTCTGTGGTATTAGGTGATATTTAAAAAGAGTAAGGTGATACATAAGATCACTCGTCTATTTGAAATCCCAAGCAATCCTTACGTAGTTATTCAATTTCTATATAGTAAGGTATCGATTAAAGCTCGCCTATAACTCCGAGACGTATATCAAAGTATAAAACTTGAAGAGCTTTACTGACTGATACCCTTCAAGGCTTCAAAGAACAAGCAACACTAATGTAGCTACCCTTAAAAACTTTTCCAGACATATATATTTACTTACATCTTTCAGATACTTTCTGTGTGAGTGAAACAAGTTACTTTTGTCTGCGACCGATATATCGTGCTAAGGCCGAAGCTTTGCTTTCTACGGGAAATTAACTTCACCTTTGTGTTTTTAAAAGCCGTTTTGAATTGAGTTTGACGTTACTCGCCAATTTGACCACTATAATTTGTTTGCATTACAGTGATTAAGCATTTCTAAAAATACGTAGTTGCTAGAGACAAATAACACGACTACAAAAATTGCAAAATACAATATAAGTCCATAAAATTATTATTGAATCCCAAACCCAATGTTACGTGACATTAGTGTAAATAAAAACTGTTTATATGTTTATTATTCCGTTTCTTATAAAATATCAGGAAACACGGCTCTAAATCTGGGCGTCTGCCAACCTCAACCGTGTCGCCCCACTTCCGCTAGTAATAAAGTGACATCTTATGTTTGTTATTCTCATTCCTGTATCACTTTCGCCTCGCTGACGTATCATTCATATCATTAAAAACTTTCTATTTTATAGAAATAGATGAAAAAAAATTATCACTGAAATTAGTCATACATCCATCCGATTTCAAACTAAGCAGAACATTATTACTTAATTAATGTACTTACCTACTACCTACTTGTAAACATAAACACAATAATTTACTGTAATAGAAAGATACTTAGTTTAATATAGCTAAGATACAAATAATTTGCGTAAATTATTACTAAGTACTTTACAAGTATAAAAATCCTTGTTGCTTTCATAAGTATGCTGAAGGTTATATAAAGTAACTCGTGCTTACAACATTTCAGTACTTCAAACAGCTCCGATCAAACACTTTCACCCTTTAAAGGTCGCATGTGTACCTTTGTGTCGGTGAATAAATTATGTGTCTGTTAGGAAACGGCTTACTAATGCCCTTACGGCCATCGCTGAATAATGCTCGCATTTTTTTATTCAAATAATGTATCTTAATAGCGCAGCGGAGATTCTTTGATCGAAAGTTAAGAGGTATGCTTAGGTTTTTATTTTTCGATATACCAACAAATGAACTAAAGACGAAATTAATGATGTTGGCAATGGTTTTAGTTTGCAAATAGTAATCAAAGTTTTCAATATGTAAAAAGGAAATAAATGAAACAATTTAAATATCCTATTGATCTGAAACATATTGATAAGATTAACCGCACATTGGCTGCGAATCCTTATTATAAATGTTTATATGGATGTGGGGATGGATGTTTTTTACTTTGTAACCTCTGGACGGCGGGTAGCGCAAGACCGGCCATCGTGGATAATTTTATATGTAGTTTGTGTTTGTTGTATTTTCTGTTAATGTATTATACCATATATGGTTACTCACTAATCGGAACCCATTGAATATTTACTTCTGTGTCCTGAGGTTAATCCGGCACTGATTATACCTAACTGCTATTATCAGATGGTCCACGGAACGCGGTCCTTGTTCCGTGTCGTGCGGCGGAGGAACCCGCGTGGTACGCCCGCGCTGTCTCCGCGAACAGAAATGTTTGCCGCCTCGTTTTGAAGATTGTAATACCCACAGGTTGGTTTTTTGTTAGTTTTTTTACTGCACGGAAAGACATGACTATATACAGATCCCTAGGCTCTACAGGTTGGCTTGTTTGTCGGGCTTTTCTACCCAAACCCTTTGGGGCTCATAGGTAATTTAATTAGTACATTTGCAATACTCGTGCAAAAAGTTAAGGACAACATAACAAAAAAAACTTACTTTCACATTTATAATAGGTATTAGTAGGACATACAGATCAGTAAATATCTATATTTGTATAACACTCCTAGTACCTACCTGCACGTGCCGAATGTAAATAATTTAGCGATGAAGTTAGCTTCATAAGTCTAACAACACGTGTCGTTTCGCCGTATCGCACATCGATCCGATCCGCTTTAATATTACCTACAGTTACCGTCTGTCGGACACGAACTTAATAAGTAGATGTTGTCGCCTTTATTTAAAAAAAAATTACCAATTAAATATTCAAAAATATCTAATTCATGTTGATATTTACTAGAAAATTCAATAATTTATCTGAATTATATCGTTGAATCAAAATGAAAACGGTCATTAAAATTAATGAATGAGTAATATGACATTTCTATATGTTGATAATACTCATAGGGATAAATTATATTTAGGTATCCTAATACTTCAAAATGTGGTTAATTACTTACGAGTTCCAACAAATTACTCCAGAGATGATTCCGTTGCGTTTTATTTTTAGCGTTCGTTCGCGGTCAAATTACACAGCAAAATCAAAACAATGATAATAAAAATTAATCATAAGTTTTGATTTACAGTTGCGAGTTCACGTGGGTCCCTGGAGAGTGGGAAGAATGCAGCGCTACCTGTGGTGACAGCGGGGTTCAGGAAAGACAGTTGTTCTGCTTACCAGCTAATGTTGGGTAAGACTAATAACATTTTTTTTTAATAGTACTTAACTATTTATGCAAAATAATTTAATTTTATACATATTACTGTATATTATGCATAATACATTAACTCCTTGGTTATGTTTGTATCACATTTCACACAATTTATAAATTGAGCAAGTAAATTAGTGACGCTTAGTAAAGCGTTCATACAAAAAATATTTACATGATAATGGAGTCCCATGGAACTAATTATGCTTATTTAGGGCCAAAATAAGCATAATTAGTTTCGCGCTATAAACATGATAATCTATAGGTACCCTGCCTGATTCGGTAATAACTGTCATTTGAATCTACACACTATATTTTGAGAAATTGTAATGCAACCATAAATCGTAGCTAAGTATAGGTTTAAAAAGCAAATATAGATCCAAAGTAAACGATAACTTTGTTAATAGTGCATGGAAAACGGAAATTTCCGTTCTCTATGGAATAGCGTCTGAGAGAAATTTAACATTGAATTGATATATAACTAAAGCCATTGCAGTACCTACAGCATTCCCTTGGGTCCAAAAATGTACAAAGTTAAATTAATTTTTACCCTAGTTTTTACCCTTCCCTTTTAGAGAAGAGTTTTCGACCAATAATAATCACATATTTATTTGATTTAATTGGTCGACGCTTCGAGTCTACGCTTGCCGTGCTACGAGGGCTGAAAAGCTTAGGAACTCATTCTTTGGGTAAAGCCACCTTGGTAACATCTATAGTGCACAATCAATAAATATCCTGGGACATTCTTCACACACGGTTATCTGATCCCAAACTAAGCAGAGCTTGTACTATGGAAACCAGATAACTGATAATTACACCAGACATGTTCATGCACACAAATGTTTGTCCTGTATGGGAATCTGACCCATGACCAGAGGCGTGATAGGTAGTGTCTTAACCAACTGCACCAACTGGCATGTCATAAATAAACAATATAAAACTATTCAATATTTAATTACAGTACATCATCAAGACATGAGTTAATAAAGAACAGCGTGTCACCAGCTCTATGTCCAACTCTGAAACCAGTGAAACAACAGCCTTGCAACCGACTACCTTGCCCCGTCTACTGGCGGGAAATGCCTTGGACGCCGGTAAGATATGCAAGCATAGGTCAAACTGATATGCACAGAATATAATAAAATAAACCTTCTAGAGTCACGCTATCCGTAAGAGATTGCAAACCTATTTGGATAAAGATACTTATGGTTTTATTTTCATTCTAAATTATGACATTTTTCAAACTAATTTAAGAAAAGTAACGAGTGACGAAAATTATCTTTTAATTGCAGTATTGGGTAAAATTACTTTTGTTTTTCTTGGAACCAACCATAGATAACTCCTAATGTCAAATGTATACTAATAATAAAGCTGAAAAATTTGTTTGTTGGAAACGCGCTAATCTTCGGAGTATTTTTTTTTTATTTTAAAAATCCTATTACTTACATACAGTGTTCAACAACCTGCGGACGCGGCATATCCAAGCGTCCAGTAGTGTGTCCAGCTGCCGAAGAGTTGTTTTGCGGCCCCAAGCCTCGGGAACGTCGTCGCAGGTGCCGTGTCCGTCGATGTCCCTCTTTAGCGCGTCCCCCCCCCACCTGCCGACCCACTGACACCACCACACAGTACTGCGACCTCTTCGATACCGACCAGCTCAAGAGGAACTGCGTCATACCCCCCTTTAGGAAATATTGCTGCAACGCTTGCAAGCTGATAGACGACTCGAGACATCGTGGCGATGGGTAGTCTCAGGTTGATTGAGGAACTGGAATCTGATGAACGGTTTTTTTGTTATTATAGTCAGTGTTTTATTTATTAAAAGTACTTTTTTATAAAAAATTAAATCAATTAGATACAGTATGAATTGTAAAAGCTGTGCATTCATTGGATTGAAATGAAAATGTTCATAAAGCCTTCACTCCGTGCGTTGGATTGATAACTGAATTCAATGCGGGGTTTAATTATCCACTGTGTAACGGCTTGCACACATAAATTATTTACCTACACGTGAAAGTTTTACCGAGTAGTAGTACCTATATATTTTGAATAAATTTTTAAGCCACAATTTTTCTAAGTACATTTCATTTGCTTACTCTAAAGCATAATAGAATTATATAGAGAGAATAAAATAAAGAAAATACATCCGAATTGAAATCGGTTAAAAATAGTTTAAAAATTATTTCTTATGTTTTTTTATTATACCCATTGTTCATTTAAAAATTATTTTTAAGACTGTATTTCATTTTTTGTTCATTAATAAATGAAGAATCTTCATTGAAGATGATTCCACGTCGCGTCGGTGTAACCAGTATTGAACGTCTCTTGTTTTACATAATTATTTATAAGTAGTATAAGTTTTAATTACCTTATCTAATACTAGACGCGGAACGAAGTGCCATAGTATATTGTACACTACTTCCACAATAAATGTGCTATTCTTATAAAACATATTGTTTTACTACCAAACAAGGTAAATATTTGTAACCAGAACTCGCTAGTAAATACGAAACTCATCCAGATAGTTTACAGAAGGGTTTTGGGGTACGGCAGATGAGGTAGTGAAACTCAACCGTACACACACGAAATAATATATTGACTCCTTCACTACATAATTAAGACCATAATATTTAGTATTCACAATTAACAGTCATTGGATAATATTACAATAGGTAATTGCGTCCTTACAATAATTACAATTGATTCCCTCAAAAACCGTTGGCTGGTAGAAAAGTCCCGAACAATGTATATGATCTCCGTGTTGCCAGCTGTCGTGACATAATTTGTGCGGCATAAGGCGCCACACCACCCCCCCACGGAGAGACTTACGTTAATCGTAAAGTTTAAATTTTACGCGCCTACCAGAGCGTGTGGTATAGGGCTTTGGGTGAGATACAGGCAAGGATAAGGGAGGTGTAACGGTATGTGGGAGAGGCTGTGAGGCAGGTGCAGTTGAAGCAGGTGATGCAGTCTGAGGTTGCGGCTGAGGTAAAGGCGTAATCGTAAGCGGTGGAGATGGCACAAGTACCGGGGACGGTATCTGAATATTAGGCGTAGTATCAGGCTGTTCTATATAAGCCGGTTTTACGCGGTCCACGCTCACTACAACAGATTTTCCCTTAAAATCGATGGTAATGGTTTTTCCATCGGTAGCTCTTTGGATGACCCGATAAGGGCCAGTGTAAGGAGGCTGTAAGGGACGACGGACAGCATCATCTCGTAAAAAGACGTGTGAGCAGGTGGCCAAGTCTTTAAAGATAAATGAACCTGGCACCGAATGACGTGATGCTGGAGTCGGCCGAATCGTTGCCATGTGACGGCGTAACTTTACCACAAAATCGGAAGCATCTTCGAAGTTGGGCCTAGGGACATCAACCAACAACTCACCGGGAAGACGGAGAGTTTCACCAAACTGCATTTCAGCAGAGGTGGCGTTTATATCCTCTTTGAAGGCAGAACGCATGCCTAAGAGTACCAGCGGGAGAGCCTTTGTCCACGATTTTTCGTGACACATAAGCGAGGCTTTCAGTTGCCGATGGACGCGTTCTATCATCCCATTAGCAGTAGGATGGTATGCTGTTGTGCGGATGCGCTTTGTGGCGAAGCTATGCATGAGTCGCCGGAACAAATCAGACTCAAATTGAGCACCTCGATCTGTAGTCACGACTGAGGGGACACCATACCGAGGTATCCACTCTCTCGTGAAAGTGTCGACTACCTCTTCAGTAGTGATGGTGCGCATTGGCCAAACTTCCACCCATCTAGTAACCCTGTCGATAGCCGTCAGACAGTAACGGTATTCGTCACTGACAGGAAGGGGTCCAATTATGTCCATGTGGACATGAAGGAATCGACCGGATGGTGTGTCGAACGTGCCTAGCGGAGCAGTGTTGTGTCTAGTGACCTTGCTTCGCTGACAAGCTTCACAAGTGCGTGCCCAATCTTTACAGTCTTTCCTAATGGATGGCCAGACATATCGGTCCGTTAGGAGACGTGTGGAAGCTCGTGCACCGGGGTGGCTCAAACTGTGCAGTTTGTTGAACACCGCTCGGCGGAAAGAGTGGGTCACGAACGGACGTGGCTTTCCAGTAGAGACATCACAAAAGATTGACACCGTGGTCCCAGGAATAATGACCTTGGTCAGCTTCAGGCTACTACCACTTTTCAACAGGTCGGCTAACTCCTCATCAGCTTGCTGTGCCTCAGCGAGAGCTTCAAAGTTTTGTTCCAGCGCAATAGCCTCAATCCGTGACATGGCATCAGCGACGACATTGTCCTCGCCTTTGATATACTTAATGTCAGTCGTGAATTGGCTGATGAACGAAAGTTGGTTCAATTGCGCTGGAGGGAGCTTTTCGCGACGCAGTAAGAAAGCGTACAGCAACGGCTTGTGGTCAGTGAAGATGGTAGCATGCTGAACTTCTAATATGTGACGGAAGTGCTGTACGCTTTCGTACACCGCCAGAAGTTCTCGGTAATAAGCTGGCCACTGTGACTGCTGAGGAGTTAACTTCCTACTGAAAAATGCCAGTGGGAACCATTTGCCGTCAACCTGCTGTTCCAACGAAGAACCAATATGGACGCTAGAGGCATCGGTAAAAAGGCCTAACGGTGCGTTACTAATTGGGTGTTGGAGTAACGTAGCGTCCGACAGGCTCCGTTTGCATGCGTCAAATTGCTTCAACAGTTCGGGTGTCCATGGGAATGGTTTTGGACCCTTGCTGTTGGTGGCAACTAAGGCATCAATGAGTGGTGCCTGGAATTGAGCGGCATGTGGCACGAATCGGCGATAGTAATTGAGCATGCCGAGAAAACGACGCATGCCTTGCACCGTTTTAGGAGGGGGAAAATCCAAAAGAATTTGAATTCGCTCCTGCGGTGGTTTGGTACCATGGGCGTCGATGTGGTACCCCAAGAAAACAACCTCACTAGCACCAAGGTTGCACTTGGATGGGTTCACCACAACACCATAATCCTGCAAGCGTTTGAAGAGGATTCGAAGATGTTCCAGATGTTGAGTCTGGTCTGCGGAGAAAACCAGAATGTCATCAACATAGGGAAAACAGAAATCGAGACCCCGTGTGACCTCATCGATAAAGCGCTGAAAGGTCTGACCTGCGTTGCGCAACCCGAAGGTCATGAATGGAAATTCGAAGAGGCCAAACGGAGTAACGATGGCAGTCTTCGCGATATCCTCTTCAAATACGGGGATCTGATGGTACGCTTTTACAAGATCAATTGTGCTGAACACAGTGGCGCCAGTGAGGTTATGTGCAAAATCGTTAATATGCCGAACGGGATAACGATCCGGGACAGTCCTGGCATTCAGGGCGCGGTAATCACCGCAAGGACGCCAGGTGTTGTCCTTTTTCGGCGTCATGTGCAATGGCGAAGACCATGCACTCTTGGAAGGTCTCGCAGTACCACTTCGAATCATGTCCTCGAATTCTTTCTTTGCAGAACTTAATTTCTGCGGAGCGAGGCGGCGAGAACGGCAACAAACGGGAGGACCATCAACAGTTTTTATGTAGTGCACAGTATTGTGCTTAATGATCCTTGGAAGACCAGGTGGTTTGGTGATGTCTGGAAATTCAGCGAGAACCTCAAGATATACTGAATTTCCAGAGATGACCTTGACGCTGTGTTGGTCAATGCTGGCTGCTGAGGCATGGCAAGACATACCTGTAATGCCATCTACCAACCTCATTCGGTGGCAGTCTGGCAAGAGGTTGTAGTGTGCCAAGAAGTCAGCTCCGATGATGGCCTTCTTGACATCGGCAACCACAAAGAGCCAGGTAAAATCTCGGCGCAGTCCCAGTTCGAGGGTCAGGTTGATGGTGCCGAAGGTAGCTATTTTGGTGCCGTTCGCTGCACTGAGCTCATAGTCGGTAGATTGCCTACGACTTGGGAGCCAGCGATAAGGGAAACAGCATATGTCAGAGCCGGTATCAACCAAAAATTGGCGCTTAGTAACCTGGTCGGTAACAAAAAGGCGGCGGCTCCGAGAGTGGCAATCAGCTGCCGCTGACACTAATTGCCTTTCTGGTTTTCCGCACTCCAGTTGCACGGCTTGGTGCATTTGGTTGCTTTGGTACCAAATTTGGTATGGTACCAACAGCACTTGGTCGCGGATGATGTGGACGTTGCACTACGATCGCGTGAACGGAAAGAACGGCTTCGAGAACGACCACGACGCTGATGTGAGGTTGCCTGCTGCAGAGCGGCTACCTGAGTAGTCAAGTCCTCAATTCGTCGCAATAAATTCTCAAGGATTGGCGGCGCGCTTGATGTAGCAGCGCATATGTTTGCAGGTCCGGGAGAAAGCTCGGTAATTTTGTCGGCCAATTCAGCTACCTTGTCTAAGTCGAGGTCTGCTTGTGCAGTTAGGATGGCCTGGACTTGCTGGGGTAGTCGGCGTAACCACAGCTGCCGGAGTAAGTTCTCATCGGTAAGAGCTGAACCGGCGAGAGAGCGAAGGTGTCGAAGAAACTGGGACGGTTTACGGTCCCCGAGTTCCTCATCGCTGATGAGTTGTCTGACCCTTTTCTCCTCGGAAGTGGAGAGGCGGCGTGTCAACTCTTCCTTGAGTTTAACATACCGACCCTCCTTAGGGGGTCGAGTTATGATGTCCTCAACCTCCCCAGCCAAGCGTTGATCAAGTTGACCGATAACATAATTAAATTTGGTGGTATCTGCAGTAATACCAGATATTTCAAATTGTGCCTCCACCTGGGCAAACCATACTGCTGGCTTGTCAGGCCAGAAGGGGGGCAATTTGACACTAACTTTATATATATTTTCCTTACTCGGATGGGAAACCTGTGTACTTAACTGCTTCTGCAGCGCATCATTCTCTGCAAGGAGCTTTTCTACTTTTTCCTGCATATCCTCAGACATTGTTAAATATTTTAATCAAAAAAACTAGATAAGGGAATTTAAATATAAAATATATACAAAATGCTAATTGAGGAAGTTAAAAGATATGTACAAAAAAGTAGAGATATTTAAGCAAAATTAAAATGTTAAGAATAAAAATTATTAAGTTAAAAATGATGGGCAGGGTGCTGCAGCGGCCACAGAGTTATAATTGCATGAGTAAGTATACCCATGCAGGAATGTATACATGCAATGTTATATCCTAAATAAGCAGGACAACACACAAAATTAATAGAAAACAAGTTATTCCTAGTACACAGTTATCATACACAATATTAATAAAAACAATTTAAAAAAATCTTCAAATAAAAAAACTTGCAACCAAGGAAAACATACACAAACAAATAATAATCACATACCCAAGACAAAAAGAAATAAAACCAGACACATTCAAAATAATAAAAATTAAAATTAAATGTAAATCTTCACTGAAAGAAATTGCAGGTATATGTAACAGTTTCTCCGGGGGAACATGGAAATAGTTAGTAAGTTAAAAGAGTACCTTTTAAGTCCAAGCTTGATGAAAGTAGAAAAATGTACACTATCACTATTAGTAATTGTTCTCCAACATGCACAAACCAAAATAAGCAGTGTATTCGTTTGACCACACAAGCACATGCAGGGACAGGGGGGCCTCGGACGGGGCACCCAAAGTGCAGATGGTGCTAGTTCCGTAGCGGATAGGGCCAGATGCGCGTAGCTTGATGTGCATAGGGAGTAAAAAGAGTGCACAAGCTGGTTGGGGCACGGGCGGAGCTCTGAGCGGGCAGCACTACCCGATTTCACGCCCAAGGTCAGGAATGACGCAATAAGAATTTGTTGCAGGAAAGACGAGCTGGAACGGCTCCGATGCGCGACTATTCTATTGATCTTTCAATAGTACGTTATAGTCGCAGCCGGTATGTTCTTCCAATCGTCGGGGTCACCAATTTGGGGTACGGCAGATGAGGTAGTGAAACTCAACCGTACACACACGAAATAATATATTGACTCCTTCACTACATAATTAAGACCATAATATTTAGTATTCACAATTAACAGTCATTGGATAATATTACAATAGGTAATTGCGTCCTTACAATAATTACAATTGATTCCCTCAAAAACCGTTGGCTGGTAGAAAAGTCCCGAACAATGTATATGATCTCCGTGTTGCCAGCTGTCGTGACATAATTTGTGCGGCATAAGGCGCCACAGGGTATTGAAAAAGAAATAAGCAAACCGATTCAATTCCTTGACGCAAATAGAAATACGTAGGGGAAGGTTGCGATCATTGGACCAGCGCTTTCATCGGACCACTTAATTATTTGAAAAACTGGGTACATTGGAGACAGTCTAATACCATTCAAGGCCACGTTCGCGTTCCCGTGCGCCCTGATGGAATTTCAGTTTTGCTGTGACACTCGGCAAGGAGCAATTTAAGCAAGTGTGTTCACGATGCCCGAATTATTAAAATCGTGCGAACAAAAAACTGATGTGAGTGTCATAATTAATTTTGATACTGTTTATTTAAATTATTAACGTATTTATTTGAGATAAAATCTATATTTATAAATTTGGGCTATTCGTGTTTTTTTTTCACTTAAATATTTACCACTTAAGTAAGTACAAAACACACTTAAAAGTTAAAGAGAAAAGCTTAGAAGTAATTACATACATAGTACTATTGTACAATTCTAATAAAGAATAGAATTTGTCGTTTTTAGGATAACAAATATGAAGCCGGATTATCAAACGGCTAGACTATAAAAAGTTTATACTCACCTAGTTATTTTCATATAGGAGTGGAGCTTTGCATCCATTTCGCATCGGTCCCGGTGGTATATATGCAGCAAACTAACTTTGACGTGTACAGAGCGCTGAATATGGATGGAAGCTTTTAGCATCCTTCATCTACTTTTTGGGTGAACCTATATAGGGTACGTAATGTAAACAAGTAACAAAACGGAACGAACATTTTTGCTATACGTAAAAACCGATACTTATTAGGTTGGAACGGAATCATGAATTTCTTTCCTAGCCGTAAAAGTCGTTTGGTTTGGCGAATAATATTGCAAATACCCTGAGAACTGTCATAAAGGTGTTAGCCAAAATTATGGGTTTAGCAAATAACTAAGAAGAAGTTAGAGATGTTTTTATGAGTTTTTAATAGCCACGATAATCAATTGCAAAATGGCGAGGAGGGCGATGACTGCTACATGCGCCATTACTTGGGAACAGGTGCTGCTTGTCAGCTATTTACTTATTGAATATTAAAGAATATTAGTAGAGTAATTTTGCCGCCGGGACAAGTAGTGTTTGTTGTCATAGAATGTAAATATTTTGAAATGAATCTAAACCTGTTTTGAAAAGAATAATTGTTAAGATTGCCAGCTCTTAACAGCTTCCGAATTGCCTGCGAAGATCTTATTTAGTAAAATAATTTTAATGTTTAGCTTACTTACCTATTACCTTATTTTAACTCCTCAATTTGTAATGTTGTTGTGACCGACAGGATACATTACGTATGTTTAGTCTAATTATCATCTAAGGTTTACTCATTGTGGAACGTGTGATATGAATACCTACCTCTTTTTTTTACTATGTATAGGCCTGTGTTTGACCACAATCTCACCGTGGTCAGTGATGGAGTGGCCGATGGTGGTAAGCACACAATGCCTGGAGGGGGAACTGGCTCTCAAGTGCAGCTTGAGCGTGCAGATTTTTAACTTGAGGGTAGGTAGCCAGACGGGTACTACCACCGTGCTTTGGTTTTCTCACGATGTTTTCCTTCACTGAAAGCTCAAGCTCATTGTAGGATTTGTCTGGGCATTCGATCTATCAGAAGAAAGACGATACGACACAAAGATAAACTAAATATAAATACCTAAGTATTACACAAAATATGGGCTATATCCGGGTTATATCCGAACCGGAGTCGCGTAATTACTTAGTGTGAAAGCGGGAAACTAATTCTCATCAACCTCGAAAGCCAATCAACAGACAGAGGTAATCAAAACGATATTATCTAAACTAATTTAAGTCTGAGTATTCATATAAGCACTTAGACGTACCGTAGGTATCATTCAGTAAATCGATATGATCGTGTTTGCATATTTTAACACCGATTCCGCTTATTTCCGATTTGATTAGGGGTAAAATATGTTGGCCAATTTATTTACCTAAATTCCTGTTGTTTTAATGGAATAGAATATATCTTTATTTCTTAGAATACGGTACATTATGTTCTTAATTTAATATATTATATGGGTCGACGTATTTTACCATTACATATGGTGTAGAAATATTTAGTTCATCAATGTTAGTTTGGTATCGAGTACCTACTTAATGCTTTAGAACTATGGATGGCTCACTGATGGATGGTTTGTTAGTTTTTAAAGTATATTGATAGAATATTAGAAAAGTAAGTTTCTATAACTGAAAATAACAAGCCAATCTGCATTATAATCCTTGACTCTCATTATTATGAAATATAGCACAAATTATATCGGATAAAAAGCTGATTTCATGAAATCCATAGCGATTGTTATTTCTAAGTAAAATCTCGGTTATCTTATTTCAATGAAATCCTTGTGGCCACATAAAGCTACCATTTTTATTTCAGTCACGTATCTCAACAATAATAAAAGAAAAACACAAGCCAAATATATTTCTTAGAACTTAACCCAAACTGTTTCTAGGGGTGTAAAATATATTGTATTCTGATATCGTCTTTCCTCACCTTTACTATAGATTTCCTACTATAGTCACATATTTGTATCACTTACTGATACGTATACAATTAAATACCCCAAGTCAATGAGGACATATTTATATAAATTATAATATTAAATTCCTCAAAACAGACCAGTTATTGTAGGACATTTGATTTGGCCAAAAAATAACTGTAGGTATGTACAGGTGGTTGAAATGGAATTTATTTTGCATTTCTAAAGAAACAATTAAAATAAAACTCAAAAGTGAACCACTTTCTTAACAAAATCACGTAGACACTATACTCGATGTGTATAATATGCATAAAAATCCCTTACAAATAATGCAAGATTAATAACGTTTCATATTCCACATTTTAGCGAATCAAATTATGTGAGTCCTTAGGCAATCGTTCTGAAATAGATACCTACATTATTATAAAATCACGGATTTCGAATAAATACATTTTCGGAGATTACGATTCGCGGGGAATTTTGCAGCTTATTTTCATGGATTTCGATAACTGAATTCTGCCTCAATGTGAAGACACCGTACGAATATTTGATTTGGATAACGTACCGTTCGTTGCTTCACAGATTTATCCATATTAATATTATAAATTCGAAAGTAACCCTGTCTGTTAACTTTTTACGCCTAATCGTAAACTGATCGCGATCAAAATTCGACACGCAGATAGTCTAATAAATGGAGAAGAACGTGACTACTTTTTAACGAGGGAAACGCGAGTCAATCTGCGCGGCGGGGGCCAGTTAATTGAGTGAGAATCTTATTTCTTTCATATACTTAACTTTAATGTAATTAACGATTAATTAACCTGTTTGGAGCGAGCTATGATAAATAAATATAACACTAAGTACTTATATCGGCAAGAACGCCTTGAGGTTATTTTCTACAGCATTATATTCAAACAGCTACCTAAACCGGGCTTAATCCTTATTATCTTCTTGAAAATTTTACCCGGACGAAAAGGTGAATAACCTCGGCCATCTATTAAGCCAGTTATTAGATGGATTATTAATGATTTGGACAAATTACATTATAATTTCAGAGATAAATGAGTTAAATTAAGCTAAAGTTAATAAATACTAATATAACTTGTTACTTTTCTCACAACTATTATTATTATCTTCTTAAACTGATATATTCCTATCTTCGATGTTCAAGCTACTTCTCTGACAGTATTCATCAAAACTAAAAAATAAATTCAAGACACGGTATAAAAATATATTCTAAAACCTTCAGGTTATTTATCTTTTTAAGAAGGAATCCGTGCTCATACAACAAATTCTCAAACTAACTTATAAAGAAAAAGCAGCAAGGTAACTATGTTACCAGGAAAATATAAGAGAAAAAGAATATTTATTGGTAGTTCGAACCGAGGTGAGGGAGAAACTGCTGGAGCCGTTAACTAGTTAGCTCCTAAGTATTTTTTTACAAGAGAGCTATCTTTTTCCAATTGGATTTCAGTTATTGGCCCATTTTACTAATATAATAATTAAGTCACTACCGCTGGAGGTCGTGGGTATGATTCCCATCCAGGACAAACATTTCTGGATCTATAACGAAATAGATAATTACCTACTCCCAGACTTTTTTGGGAAATTCTCTTATGATGTTATATAAAAAACAAAGCATTGGAAATATTAATTAGGCGTGAACAGATCCCCAATGAGCTTTTCTTATTAACCATTTTAACCTAGAAATAATCTTTCATTATTATAGGTATATTGATAATTCTATTGAAATACAAATAATGGTGCGGATGTTAAAATTTTCCGATTATACGCTCCGTTACGAATTGTCCATTCAACTAAGGGAGTTGTCCAGCTATTGTACGAAGTTAATATTAAACATGAGGAGATTGCATCACAACAACACACGACGAATAAAAGTTTCTCTTTATGAAAATTGCGAAACGGCAACTGAAAGTCTCTACAAAAGGTGTACGTTAAACCCATCGAACTGAAACTGCGAACATTTTCAGGAATAAAAAAGTTTTCACGTGTTTTGCTGACGTTACTGTACTGTCGTTTGATGTCGAAGAGTTTAGTCGATAATTTTATTTTCAACAATAAGAAAAAAGCAGTTGGAATTTTATGTTCATTCCCAATTCAACTAATACAACATTTCAGTATATCTAATTAAAAAATAAACGTCATGCCGAAACTTGCCTTAAGTTTTAATTGACGTACTAAAATACAATCCTAGATATTACTTTGGATTTAAATACCTACATAGTACCTACATCGTATAACCCTCGAGATAACCCCTCCTCTGAACATATTAAGAAAGTGATTAGGCCCCTATACCTACTTAGGCTTAGTGTGATTGGCTCCTCCCAAATCGTAGATTCTTAATATAGTTTTCTAACAAAAACACAGATTTGGAATCTTGTACCTAATCTTTGTCGATTAGTAGCAATAAAGCATTTAAATGTTGGTATTATCGACATTAATCGCTTTTTTACTCGGGCGGGGCTTAGAACACGGTAAATAGACGCATACCTAACCCCTAATTACGAGAGACGATTGAAAGCCAGTTTAGTAAAGCCCTGTTTTAAAATATATCCGACACTTTCTTACGTCATATTACAGAACTAGCGACCCGCCCCAGCTTCGCACGGGTGTAAAAATCTTTGAATTTCTCGGATTTTCTGCACTATAATTTGCATTATAAATAAAAACCTTCCTCTTGAATCACTCTATCTATTAAAAAAAACCGCATCACAATCCGTTGCGTAATTTTAAAGATCTAAGCATTCATAGGGACCGACAGACGGGAAGCGACTTTGTTTTATACTATGTTGTAGTGATGAAGAGACGGGGCTATTTTAAAACCTATGGTTTCACAAGAGTTGCTATTCGCCATCTTACGTAATACCTAACACTTATTATGTAGATATGATGAGGTCACATAACTACGGAACAGAGCTGCTGTAGTTAAGTGACCTCGTCGCTTGCATTGTGTGCTGCACATGACTCAGCAAATTTGATTAGTAGCCCTAACCTACCTAATATGAGTAAATTATTTTGATTTATATCTTACTATATCTATGTGATTGTAGAATACGTGAGTAACTGGATATATGAGTACCTAACAATTGAGAATTATCTGTTAAAAATTCTTTTTAACATTAGAAAAAAAAAATACTTACCATGGTTACATTTATAAAAAAATACTATTTTGTTCAATAATAAATCTAACCTATTTATTTGCATTTTTATTATTCTAAAACTGATATTTACAACAAATACAAAATATTAAAAAAAAACTTTTAAATATAAACGAGATTGAAACTGCAGAAGGAGGAGGCAATGCGGACAAAGTAGCTCAAAGAGAAGGGGTATAATTTTACAGGAAGCTTATTCTGGGTTGACTAAATAAAAGGTTGAAAAACAAAGGATACTTAGGACGTTCAGGTTTATAATAGTTTATGTAAATTAAAGGGCATTAGTGTGCTAAATAAAACCAAAGTTTAAAAAAAACCATTAAATCTATAACATGATCATCCTGAAAGTGCTGTCTCTCTATATCTTTGAAAGCATTTCTTACCTTTAAAGTAATTCCCCTCTTAGCAACAAGTAAACGAATTCGTACAGATTACTAAAACCAATTTAAATTTTACTTAACTGGAAACGATTTGATGATGGCTTATCGCCCCAGTTACGAGAATTGTTATTTATATATTTACGCTTTACGAAAAGCCTGGTGCTTGCAAACTTTACTGTTCTCAACATTAGGAAAATTTATTTAATGTCAGTACTTTTCAACTCAATTTATCATAAACTGGTAGAATTTAAAATTATTATTATATTTATGCATTAGAATAGCCTATGTCATTTTGTATATCATAGGCTATCTATATTGGTTGAGCGAGGCGTGAAAAGTTAACGAACAGAGTTACTTTCGCTTCTCCCCGCGGTTTCAACCGCTTTTCCGAGGATCTTATGTTTTCTCGGGATAAAAAGTAGCCTATATGTATACTTTCCATTAAATCATTTAGAATAAATCGTCTGATTCATGTGCCAAGTTCAAGTTCATCCAAATCCGTTCTGTACTTCTTACGTGAAAGAGTAATATACTTAATTAATCGATTGTCCTCTAAGTACATAAGATTAATTATACTTAGGTATATCTGATTAACCCCCAAAGAAAACAAGGGCCAAAGCCAATCTGCCAACAGCAGAGGCACTAGGAAATAATATGCAAGTGCTCCCAACTAACGACTTAGGCGTATGCATCAGGGAACACCTAAACACGGTTGAAAAGTTTGCAGATAAATCAAAAAACCATAAAGGTAACGTACGCAGCTTACACGTGGCAGTGCGGACACTGCAGGCGGCCACTACGGAGCTGGCGGTTCGAACCTCTGCAAATACCAACGTGGAGAGACTAGAAAAAGAGAATGCTGAGCTGCGCTCGCAGATGGCGGTTCTCACCGCTAAGGTGGAGAAACTGACAGAAACAGTTAACTTCCAGGGAAATGTCAACATAAGTCATGCAACTGATCTGAATATAGTTTCAACTGGCAATGAAGGGCTTAACCGGGAAGTTCAGCTCATGGCACGCATCGGCGCTCTCATGGACCAGAAACTGGAATCATTGAAAACGCAGCTATCTCTTCCCTCTCCTATCCAGGGAGGGGAGACTCCTGAAGAAGCCTCTGAGTCGTCCAAAAGAGCACCACTTAGACAACGTAAAGGAAAGACAAAACGTAGCCAGGAGAAACCTCCCGCTCCCGTTGAACCCCTGCCAGCTGTGTTACCGCCGCCTACTGAGGTGGGGTCGCCATTACAACCAGACACATGGGCTAAGGTTACTAAAAAGAAAGCCACATCAGGAAAGAAGGCTACGTCGGTGCCAAACCGCACAACGAAAGCGGCAAATGCGAAGACATCACAGCGGCCAAAGACCGCAGCAATAACAATGACAATTCCCGAGGGTTCGAAAGTGTCATACAATGAGGCAATGAAGGCCGCCAGGGCAGATACTAAGCTGACCGACTGTGGGCTTGAGGCCGTCCGTACCAAGAAAGCGATTACAGGTGGCCTCATTCTCCAGGTGTCCGGCCCCGATTGCGACTCCAAGGCTGATGCACTGGCAAGTCGTATGCGCGAGTCTCTTAAGGAGTTAGGTGTGCGAATCACACGCCCAGTGAAGCGCGGGGAACTGCGACTGACAGAACTGGATGACTCCATTGAGCCACAAGAGGTTGCGGCCGCAGTAGCCGAAGCAGGAGGATGCTCCAAAGAAAATGTAAGAGTGGGTGAGATCCGCCATTCACACCGTACCCTGGGCTCGGTCTGGGTAAGATGCCCCATCACTGCAGTGCGCAAGCTCGCAGCGGCCAAAAGGGTTACAATTGGATGGACATCAGTAAGAGTTGAGGTTTTAGCTGCGCGGCCTTTGCAGTGCTTCCGCTGCCTGGAGTTGGGCCATGTGCGCAATAAATGTAGAAGTGCGACAGATAGAAGCTCACGGTGCTATGCATGCGGCGAAAATGGCCATCAGGCTAGCCATTGCTCTCTCCCGGTAAAGTGCCCGGTGTGCTCGGACCACGGTCATCCTGCAAACCACAGAATGGGAAGTAAAAATTGCACCTCGGCAAATGAAGAAAAGGGGAAAAAAAGGGAAAAAACAGCTGTCACCACCTCCACAGCGAAGGAAGGCAGTGCAGTTCCGACTGAATCGGCTCTGCCAGGCCATAACAAGCCCGAGGGCGCTAAAGAAACGACATAACGGACGACCGAATCAAAGCCCTACAGTGCAATTTGAACCACTGCAGAAGGGCACAAGACTTGCTACTGCAGACCCTCGCGCAATGGTCAATAGCACTTGCTGTAGTGTCGGAGCCGTATACTACCCCAAACCATCCTAGATGGTTTGGTGATGACGGGGGCTCCGTATCAGTATACTGGGGTGGAGGAGTGGCTCAACCACCATGTTCGCTTTTTGAGCGAGGGCGTATGTCGCCGTGGAGTGGGGTCGAATAGCTGTGGTTGGTTGCTATGTATCACCAAATTGCACCCTCGACGTATACGAGGCGTACTTGGATCGGGTGGCAAGCTGTATTCGTCGGTGCCTTCCTCGTCCTGTACTTGTTATGGGCGACTTTAACGCTCACTCACGCGAATGGGGATGTGCCCGCGATAACCCAAGGGGAAATACTGTACTGGAGTGGGCGGCAAGCATTGACCTCCGGCTGCTAAATCAAGGGACCGTAAGTACGTGTGTTCGATGGCAGGGGGAGTCAATAGTTGACTTATCTTGGGCGACACCTTCTGCCCTGCACTTAGTGTCGGGTTGGAGAGTGGCGGAGGAGATGGTCACACTCTCTGACCACCGTCACATTGTATTTGACGTAGCCCTGTGCCCAGGTCGTCGTGGGAACGGTGGCAATGGCAACTTACCGCGACGTTGGTCCCTTAAACACCTGAATAAGGACTTACTCGAGGCTGCGGCCACCGCGGCGGCCTGGTCGGAGGCCTATGCTGAAAGGTTCCCATGTGACCCTGAACACGAGGCTGACTGGTTCCGGAACACGATGACGGACATATGCGACGTCGCAATGCCCCGGGCCAGGCAACCCAAACGTAAAGCGGTTTACTGGTGGTCAGAGGAGATAGAACAGCTTCGGGAAGGCTGCCTACGATGCAGACGCCATTACAACAGAGCCCGAAGAAGGCGAAGCTCTACCACTAGTGAAACGGAAACAGCCTACAGAGAATACCGCGTTGCTACTAAAGCACTCCAGATCGCCATCGCCAATGCTAAGGCTCAGTCCTGGGATGAACTGTTGGTGGGGTTAGATAGAGATCCTTGGGGACGCCCATACAAGATGGTACTGGGGAAACTTCGCCCATGGGTGCCACCTTTGACAGAAACGTTGGACCCCACTCTGCTTGAAAACATTATGAGCTCGCTCTTCCCCAGGGTCCAAGACTCTTCCACTGCGCACGAGACGATATTAGACCCATCCATCTGGTCTGACGAGTTAGGGGTAACCAGTCAAGAATTGGATCGAGCGGTTAGACGCCTCAGCGCTCGTAACACCGCACCAGGGCCAGACGGAATTCCAGGTAGGGCCTGGGTACTAGCTCTGTCCGCCGCCCTGGGAGACAGGTTGAAAGAACTATTTAATAGCTGCCTCCGTTTCGGGGTATTCCCCAAAGGATGGAAGGTGGCAAAGCTAGTTCTGATAAAGAAAGAAGGAAGGGATGCAAACTCTCCGTCAGCATACCGTCCCATCTGCCTACTAGACGAGGCTGGTAAATTGTTTGAAAGAATAATTGCAGCCCGTCTCTGCCAGCATTTGTGTGAAAGCGGTCCCGATCTGTCAGAAGATCAATTTGGGTTTCGATCGGGACGATCGACAGTGGATGCAATTCTCCGCGTCCGAACACTGTCACAGCAGGCTGTATCGCGGGGCGGGGTTGCATTGGCAGTCAGCTTAGATATAGTCAATGCCTTCAACTCGCTGCCCTGGGAAGCAATCAGAAAGGCATTAGCTTACCATAGGGTACCAATCTACCTGCAGAGAATAGTCTGTGAGTATTTGCGCGACCGGAGCGTGCAGTATATGTGTAGGGATAGTGAGCATCACCAGAGGCAGATAAGTTGCGGGGTGCCACAGGGGTCGGTCTTAGGTCCGCTCCTGTGGAACCTTGCATACGATGCAGTTCTACGTGTTGATCTTCCCGCGGATATCCACGTAGTATGTTACGCAGATGACACTCTAGTTATAGCCTGCGGGGACAACTTTGAAGAGACAAACCGGCTCGCTGAACTCGGAGTGTCATGTGTCACAGAGAAAATCCACGAGCTGGGACTCAGGGTGGCACCCCAAAAGACCGAAGCGTTATGGTTTCATAAGATGCCACGAACCAGAGAGCCGCCCAGTGCGACGGTCCGCGTCGGAGATGTCCAAGTCCAGGTGGGGCCTTACGTAAAGTATCTCGGACTCACCTTGGACGGCCGTTGGGGATTTGAGGAACACTTCCGCCGCTCCGTCCCCCGAATTAAAAAGGTAGTGGGTGCTCTGCACCGAATCCTACCCAACCTTGGGGGTCCAGGGGAAGGAGTTCGTCGCCTTTATGCAGGCGTCGTGAGATCCATGGCCCTCTACGGAGCTCCCGTATGGTCTCAAAGACTGTCGGGGGTTCGGCGCAGCAGAGCGTCATACGCTAGCTTGCAGCGCACTATGGCCATAAGAATTGCACGAGGATATCGCACGATATCGCATGAGGCGGCGACTGTCCTAGCGCGGTTTCCTCCGTTGGATATCCTGGCGGAGATGGATGCAAGGGTATACGATCGTCTTCGTCGAACGGAAGGAGCCACGGCGGCTGAAATAAGGAAGAAAGCGCACCGACGATCAATAAAAAAGTGGCAGAAGCGTCTGGAGGAGCCACGGAGCTCACACCAACGCGTGATTGGCGCAATATTGCCGAGATTTAAATCCTGGCTAAAGAGGAAGGGAAAAATTACTTTTCGGCTTACTCAGGTACTTACCGGACACGGATGTTTTGGTACGTACCTGAATAGGATTGGACGAGAATCAACGCCGCAATGTCACCACTGTAGCCATACAGAGGATTCCGCACAGCATACGCTAGAAGAGTGCCCTGCGTGGAACTCCGAGCGGCAAACCTTGATTGCGGAAATCGGGAGTGACCTCTCATTACCAAGCGTGGTATCAGCTATGCTAGCAGATGAGGAGTCGTGGAGGGCTGTGACCACTTTCTGTGAAATAGTTATGACGCAGAAAGAAGCCGCAGAGCGCGATCGGGAGAGAAACGACCCCGCTAGAAGACGACGGCGCCGGGGTACAAATATACCCCGTGCGTCTGCCTCTTAATGGGGCTGCAGTAACCTAAGGGGATCTACGGACTCGAGGGTGGCCGGAGTAGGGGCTTTGACCACTCAAGTTTCGGGTTCGGGGAAGACAACAGCACAATGTGGCCAGTGCTGTTGGTAAGCTGGATTGGGAAGGGACTGCATAGCCGGTCGACAGGGATGAGCCGTTAGGCAAAGTGCGAGGGTGACACCGGCGCCGATCCAACGGAGGACCCGGTGTCTCCATGACATGCACAGCGGTAGGCCACCGGGGTGGTTTTAGTGGGTAAAAATCCCACATAACCTGGTTACACCCCTCTTGTAATCAGGTATCTTTTGAAGATTTCCACCTCGTAAATAAAAAAAAAAAAAAAAAAAAAAAAAAAAAAAAAAAAAAAAAGGTATATCTGATTATATCTAGTATACCTATTCAACTCAATTTGATTTTGTTGTGTGAAATTCTAAGATCACGATTGACCTTCAATTTATGGTAATGCCAACCCCATCTCGTGATACCTAGGTCCTATGCTAATTACATTAATCTAGGCTCTATCTCCGTGCTCTGTACCTAACCTAGCTATAACCGGCGATACATGGAATATGTGCACATAAACCCCTTTGTCCTCCTAAATATGTACTCGTATATAGTTTTAGAGAACTTGCCTTAGTGAATATTATTCTTGATCGACCGTAAAATAAAAACAATGCAGTACTATTACAAATTATGTTTGTATTTATTTTTCCCTTCGATGATGCTTTGATACCACGAAGTAGAGAATAGATACTTATACCGCAGTAGAAATTATACTGATACCTTTTAAAAAAAATGGTTTGCAATACAAAATAGAATAGGTAGGTCCCTACAAATTAATTTGTAAATAACTGGTGTCTGAAATAAACTTGTGTTACAGATTATTTTTAGTTCATTTTATTTATGTGGAAAATGAGGACAATTTGAACAAACAATCCAAAATATTTAATTGAAAGATTTCAAATAATTCAACGGCGACATTGAATGACGTCTTTTGTAATTACTAAACGTTCCAAAGAAAATAACAGACTGTACAAAAAGCCGCCCGACTTGTTTCTGCGAGAGAGTAGTTCGATAAAACAAAGATTTAAAGTCTTGAGCAGCTAAAGCAATCATTCCATCGGAGTGTTCCGGGCAGGGATGGATAAACGGAACATCTACAACCTTTTGTCCTCAGATTCAATCTGTAGAAGTACCTATCAGTGTGAAAAACCATCCGGAAATAAGTGTGTACGTTGGTTTGCTATAGAAAGGATTGAATGTTGCTCATATGCCTTATCAGGGATTCAGTTTCGAGTTAGATTTTTTCATTTTCTTATTATTTTTGTTTTTACATAATTTTACTCAAAATCTGACTGTAAAGTCAAATTTTTCAGTCAAAATTTTACTGTAAAGTAACTATAATATTTATTTATTATAATAAAAGGAACCATTTCGATCAATTCAAATCATAAATCAAAAGGATCGTAATGATTTTGAAAGTAGTATTTATTTACAAATAGTTTATAGTTTGTAAATAAATTAAGTACAACAACGAGGTAAATGTGCAAAGGGTAGCTATTGAAAACAGACGTGACTGACAGCGTTCTAAGTAGTTTAATATCCCCAGTCTCCCCGGTCTAGCCCGGCACGGCGGCAAGGGCTGGAGGGGATGAAATCTGATTGTACCTATCGTTATTATTTCCATTTAATTTCCGTTTCCCAACAATCTTCTGACTTTAAATTACTAATAGTTGGAATATGAAAATATTTCATGAAAAAGTTCATTAATAGTAGGTACTAAGCACTTATGTAATTTTATCTTTTTACTATTAAGTATTATAAATGTGAAAGTTTGTTTATGAAGATATTTGTCACTCTTTCACGCAAAAACTGCTGAACGGGTTTTAATGAAACTTGGATCATAACCTGAAGACCTGTATCTTTTGTTGCAATCAAATTCTCATAATATCCTAGTTCATAAACAATTTCTACGTTTTATAATTACCTATATTGGGCCATGAGTACTTAAAAATAACAATAGATTAATGAAAATATAAAGACTATAGTAAGTTTATGTATTTTACGACCGATTTATTTTTTTATAGGGTTTATAACAAAAAAGTACATTTTGATTTGGTTGTTGATTGAATATTGTAAATAATGTAATAAACTATGTATAGAATAGAATATTTTTATACCTAGTATTTTTAATTGCAAACTTAATATTCGCAATTTGTGACTGTTAATTTATTATTCAGCCAATTCCTTCGAAAGCTAGGATAACGGATAGGAAATACAGTCTGGAAGTCTAGTTAGATTCTCAAATATTTAGGTATTTATTATAATAAAAGGAACCATTTCGATCAATTCAAATCATAAATCAAAAGGATCGTAATGATTTTGAAAGTAGTATTTATTTACAAATAGTTTATAGTTTGTTGTCATGTTTAGATAGTTGTCATAGTAAAATAGGGAGATATACTCGTTTTAGTGAAAGTAGGGAGAAAGTACCGCGCTTCCTACATGATCAAGGTACTACGCTTAATAGAATTTTAATCCGTGTCGATTAAGCAAAACCATTAAATATTATACAATTGTATCGCATCCGTTCCCCAAGTTCCGTTTTCTTGACTTTGATTTACAGCTAAAGTTTCATAACTCAAACTTTAATAAATTGAAATTTGGCTGAACCAGTAGTTAATCCTTCCGGGGTTTTGTTATAATTTTATGAATATGAAGTACCTAGGTAACATAATATACTGAATAGATACTTTGAAAAGAAATCTAACAATTTGTGTAAATGAATTTTCCTTATTTCTAGTGTAGTCAGGCAATATTGTTTTTTTATTTAATTTCCAGTTTTTGTTAGACGCACGTTTTGCGAAGTTGAAGAGAAATCTTCAATAAAATGAAAATAATCAATGAAATATAAAGTAATATAAATTTTATAAATGAAAATCAATATGGAGGTGTAATTGCTAGGTATTCAGACATAGGTATATTCTTACCACCTCAGACCACATTATCTTATCTGTGTGGGTAAGTTCAAAGGCAAGCTTAACAACTGGCGCGCTGAACCGCATTGTAACATATTCTAAAGAACTATGTTTAGAAAGAACTGCAGCGCACAAAAGCGGTGTCAACTCAACTGAATACTAAAGCTACTATTATTTCAAGAACGTACAAGGTGGGTATATTATAATCATGAGTGTTGGTAGGTTGGTATGTTCAAGAAATAAATAAAAGTCAAACTAGGTACTACAAGCACTAACCTATACAAGACAAAACCTCTCACAGCACACATAAAAAAATAAATCTGAACTTGATAATTTGTAGGTAGAACACAAATTTACATTTTCAGTTCGAGATCTTTGTTAAGATATTGTCTAAAATTAATCCAAATTCTCGGTGCGCGAGTCAGACTCGCACTTTTCCGTTTTTTTGTTTGTCATTTATTGCGCTGCTACTCAAATTTTCCTTAATTCTATTTGTGGTTAGTGTAAATGGCACAATTACTTTATAGTATTCTTTAATTTTTTTTATTTATTATGCCAAAATTATTGTAAAATATGTCGACACCACAAACGCGACGGCAAAATTCAATAGCATACCTGAATTTTACACGTAGGACGTGGGAATCTGTGTAAATTGCTTATGTGCCATATACAATAAAACCACAGTATTAGTAGCTAATGCAGTAAATTAAAGAAAAAAATACTAAATATACAATGAAAGGTTAAAAATCCATTCCCAATGGATACCATGAAACTATTAGATAATAGATACATTCAAAACCAAAATTATACAAATTCATGAAAAACCAAGCATCTGAATGTTAGAAACTTTATTTTGCATTATATTACTGTATTTCTATGAACTGTGGAGTCAAGGTGAAAATCGTGACAAGGGTCTGTAATGACGTTACCCCATCACGGCGCCAGCGCTTAGGCAACCCTTAGTCAATATTTTGCTTCGTGCTTTTTCATAAAACTATGATTTATTTATTGATTTTATTTATTTTCAATCAAATAATATAACACCTCAAATGAATATCACTTGCATTTCAATTCCTTCCAAAAGTGAAAATCTAATAGCATAATAATTTGTTAACGGCGACAACACTCATCAAATCAACATAATTCGAGAATATGGAATTTCTGTCACCACCCAGAGTTAGAACATACGCAGATGTTATTATTCATTTATCTCTTTACAAATAAAAATGCACGATGAGTTCATATAAAGCTGCAGAAAATAGTTCCAATCCTACAGTACTAAGTAAGTACTTAATGCACATGACGACGTAAAATACATAATTAGTTATTTCACAGTCATATTTAATTTTTAATCTCTAAATATGTAAAAACAACCAAAATATATCTGTATATAATAATAATATCAATAAATATTATTTTATTTTTAATAGAGGCTTCTGTTATGACATTAGTCCCTCGAAAATAATATTGGTGTAGGTATGGAATGCATTATTTTAGTAAATAGGCGTAAATCGATCGATAAGTGTAAAGATTTCAATCATATATAGGTAGAATACAGAACTACATATTATCCTGAATGTCAGTATAGCTAAACAAATATATTTTTTTCATCAATTCATTTATCTATATAAAAATAAACATTCTAAACCATCAACAAAAACTAGTATTATCAGCAGTATTACACAAGTTGCGGTTTCCAACTCATTGATTAAATGGATTTGCATTGAACGTGACATCACCTCGTTTATTTCATACGATTTAGATGAAATCCATTGTAACACGGGAATGGAACCGACGCAGAACCTCACTATTAAAAGGGCAATTATAACTAATGCGTTTCGACAGAGTGTTAAATTTAATAGCGTGGTAAAGCTTGTTATTGACATTTATTACGAACGTATTAATTACGCTTAAATTAATAGCTCGGTAATAACGTTTAGTTTATATTGAACTTTGACACATTTCATACCATTTTTAAATCACATTTTCAAACTGATTTGAGAAAATATAATGTATAGGTAAATGCAATATATGCGACTTCGTATCTAGTAAACGTCTACGGTATTTTTGGTTTACAAAAAAACCCTCTTAAAGCTACAATTTATAGACCTTCAACCCAAGTTTAATAGCTAGAAGTTAACAAGTCAAACAATAAATTGGACCCAAAGCCACTGCGAAGTTTGTAAGTCATTACAACAGAGCCTTAGAACACTAACTAGAGACACATTTGATAGCCAAACCATTAAAAACAATCCTTTGTTTTTTTGCTCGACTAACGCATAATGATAAAACACACATTTTATGGTCCAAAATAAATTTAAATAAAGACCAGTATCTAATGATACGTTAGAAGTTTTGTTAGTCCTTCATACATTGATGGTTGTAATGCTTTCTATTAATATTTTTTCAGGTCAATAAATTAGATTACAAGAGTGTAGTTTCTTTTATTCATGCGGGAAAAAATATTTCTTCCAAAAATACTCACAGTTCAAACGGAAAAAATCTTTCATATTTTTGTAACAATACACGGTATTGCAACACAATCGTATCGATGTTTCGCCCGAGTCAACATTCATGTGACATAGAATGTTCAGATTTATGTACATAAATTCAAATAATATTCTAGAATTCTCTATTTGAACAATGTAAATGTTATTTTAGGACATTCTCCGTAGCACTACTACGAGACCGTAGCAGATAGAATGAACAGAAATTCATAGCAAAAAACGTAATTTTGAATTTCGCGGCTAACCCGAGGCATTCACCTTAACCCAGTTATAATTCCATTAATTCATGTAATCTAATAATAGAACATATAATTTACTCAGTGGGGCAAAAGCACCGCGGTCCGCCCAGTCGGATATTATTTCAACTGGAACCTGATCGAACCATGAAACCCGAGAAAAGCGAAGGGCGAAAGGCTAATTGAAGGTCTCCGCGCCGTCACTCGTCTGTCGAGATAGCTATGTCTAATGGTGCGGCACTAATATTGTCTCCCAACTATTCTGACGGGCAAGTTTTCTACGTATTACCAGTAGAGATTCAATTTAGATGCTTCAACTGTTTTTTGAATCTTCAATTTGAAGTTTTTGCTGAGAACGTATTATTTCTTTTGTATAGACACCTTTCTTTTGTTGTTTGATTGAGTTGATCCTGATAAAGGAGATCTTTGAACTAAGGGAACTGAACTGAATGTGAACCTTTACTTTTTATTCAAATGTCTAAGTATGTTACATTTTTAGGAGAACATTCCAAAAGAGGTTTTTACATGATTGTATTTTTTAGGATAAATATAAACAAAACATTGTTATATAAATGAACTAACTAATGTGATATAAAAAAAAATATAGTAATTACTTTTTTACATTTACTACGTACCTACATACTATACTATTATTTATGTAAAGCCTATTATGACTAAGTATCAAAAACATATCGAATGTTTTCAGAAAAAAAAACATGGGTATAAGATATTTCAACCTCGATATTACGTATATATTTAAACCTAAACAAATTGATTTTACGCATGGTGAAAAAATCATACGTCAGCGACCGTACATTATTAATGGTAAGAGCGGTATGGGACAAAGCTAGGCTCTCTCGTTCTATTTCCGTCCAAATCGATGTGTAACAGCCTCACTGATCGGACCCCTACTACGGTTCGAAATTACTGAAGCCTGCACATGGACCACTCGATGTTGTCGAACTCTGCTAGTACCTACCTCGTGAGTATTGACAGTAAGAGTAATTTTGCTCGGCTTTTCTAAGGTCTGGCTTTTATAAGTAAGCGATTGGGAGCAGTCAGACGTGATAATGCCATAAACGGATTAGGTCAAATTAACATTTTATATTTATAATATGGAATATTATTATAATTAACACGTTCGATATTAACATGTAAACGTCGATTCAACATTACAACTCGGTTTCTATTTACTCCCTCACTAAAGCTCGGGAGAAAACTACCTCGTATAAATTTTGTAAACTATGTAGAAACTCTAATCTGTTTGTTTTAAGTCAGCGAAAAAAAAACTGCGGTACAATGATATCCTTTCGCCTCACTAACTTACCAATAAATTGGCGGTATTGGCTATCACTATGTACTCCATGACACTCCTATTTGACAGTAAAGTGGGCTATGATAACCGAGTGCGGACTACCGCCAACCCTGATTTCTCATTCGATTGACAGAAATTTCTGAGTGACTCGTAAACCTAATTCCTTTTATTTGCCAAATAATCAAAAATGATAAGTGTTTCTAGTTACGTATTAAATATCAAAGTAAAAAAAATCTTGAGTTTGTCCAAAAGTGTATAATATTAATGTAAAGGTCATTGACATACAGAATAACTACCATTTTAAATCCCTTTTGATATAAACCCTATTTTTGCTGTAGCATTATAAAAAATATTTTTCAAATCTTTTTGCAGCAAATCTTATTAAGAAGACATCTAACAAGAAGATTTTTTATTGAAAGCTTTTTACATTAGCGAAATGGATATCAATGCAGTAGAAATGCTGTTCGAAGAATATTTATTCAAGAAACTCCGACTACATATATCCATTATGGAAAAAGAAAATTAAATGTAGATTCAGTAAGTAATACATTGATAGTTATCTATATATATAAAAGAGAAGCGGTTTTTTGGGTAAACATCCCCCTGCCCACACCGCTGAACCGATTAATGTGAAATTTGGCATGTGCATAGATTTTGTCACGTAGACCCCATTTAAGAAGCGATTTTTCGAAATTCCTTTCCGCAGCGGTGGAAACGGGCCCTTTGTGCGATTTTAAGAATCTTAATATCTCTGGAACCTTAGGGTCTAGAAGTCTGAAATTTTTAATGTAGCTTTTTCAGTATAAAATATTAGATATGGGTGCAAGCGTGTCTCAAACTTTTGTCTATGGGAGGAAAATTTAAAAAAAAATTGGGATTTGCTTTGTTTCCGTTAAACCTTGATAACTTTGTGAGTTTGAATGCTACAAACTCAAAATTTATAGTGTAGGTAGTTTAATAATACTGCTAAAATATATTTTCGGCGTTTCTCAAACTTTTATTCTTCGAGGAAGATATTACCGATGGAAATTATGCATTTTTAAACTCTTATATCTCTGCAACGGCTGAAGATAGGCAAATGAAATTTCGTATACGCGTTATGCTATACAAATACTACAAATTTCAACTCGGTTTTTGTCAAAGTTTTGCCCATAGACAAAGTAAAAATGTTGGAAATTTACTTTTAGCATCCTGTTTTTCTCAGTTAATATTCATAGCAGAAGCTTGATTTTTGGAATATAAGCTTTCTACAGTATTTGTTTCGAAATGTACTGTTAAGTTTCTCAAACTTTTCATGCGGCATAAAGTTATAAATATAACTAATAATGGATTGTAATTTTTGACAAGTATTTAGACGTGAAAACTGAACTCCACATGTATAATATATTTATGTAGCATTCAATCGTCACAGAACTATACATGTCCCTGGATATTAAATAGCCTAAAACCTTCATCTAGGAACCTGAACCTAAGAGGATACCTATCTTTGAAAAGCGCTTCATAATTTGTACTGTGGTTCTCAAGGTATGAGAATACTAACGGACAAATTGACCTACATATTATTTGGTTGGGTAAATTGAGAACGGGGTGTTCATGAATTCTAATGCGGGTGAAACCGCAGGGCGAAAGCTAGTATGTATATAATATTAGAACGTTGACAAGTAGGCAGGCGGTCACCATAGTAAATGTTTACCATCACCTATCGCCATTTGCAATACCTTGCCATGTGCTTTTACGAAGGCAACTGACTCTCAAGTGCAATTGCCGAAACACACTCGTAGGTGCTTGGCGACAGATTTTCAACTTGAGGGTGGTACCCACCCAGCCAGACGGGTACTACAATGTACCCTACCACCGAACGCCGCTTACAACATCTAAAATACGAGAAAACGTTTCAGAATATCAATAAAAGCGATAAGTTAAATTATTTCAGCCATTTTTATTCGGTATATAAAAGTAAAGGACATGCAAATCTATATCAAAGCAAATTCAGAATATGGAGAGCATTCAATAAGATTTGTGATGGAAAATCTTTGAGAATCATTATCTGTCATTTGATATCTTATCGATTGTAGGTATAAAATATTGAGCGTACAATACCTATAAGATTATTATAGACTGTTTTTGGAGATGTGCTTACAATATTATGTATAATTATTGTGTCCGAAATTAGTAGCATTTATTGCTCGGATAGATTAAGAATCGTAGTGACTAATATCTGAAGTTTGGTCTTCGGATATTTTTTTTTAATATAGGCCTGTGTTTGACCTCAATCTCACCGGTCAGTGATGATGTGGCCGATGGTGGTAAGCACACAAAGCCTAGAAGGTTTTTGGTTTTGTGAAGTTATTGTTACGGTAAGGTCCATTAAGGATCACTTCGTTGTCTGTCTATCTGAGTGTAGACCCTTTTTCTCAGGATCGCGTGGAAATATCAAGTTGAAATTATTATAAGTTGCTAAGGTCTACGGTCCCTTGGAATTATAATAAAATTCATAAGGTTAATGTGTAGTTGGAGAGCCTCAATTAATGATTTTCTTTTCATCAGACGTCTCTCTCATCTACTATTACGTTGTAAATCGCTAAATTCGTATTTTTTTTGCATAACCTCTATGATTGTTACTATTTATATCTTTACCACCAAGAGTGACCTAAGCTTACAAGGCCGGGCCCATCTATCGCTTAAAACCATATTATTTTGTATTGCGTTGCTTTATCCTACTTACATGATTAACCACTTGTTTATTTATTCGGCATTTCCTTGATAAAATTAGCTTATGTCCACCTTCCATACCATACATAGACTTGCAATGGTTTAGTCGTTTGGGCGTGAAAAGGTAACAAACAAAATTACTACCCAATATTCGTGTGAGTTATGTTATACTTAGTTGTTTGGCTACTCAAATTTAATAACACACATGTAGTAAACAATAAAATTAAATGGAAATGAATAACAATTATAAGATATTTTTTTATTCCTGGAACATTACAGATTTTTCTAACATGCGCGAGCTAGAAACTTAGCCGCTAAAAAAAACTAAGCACCTTGGGTATTCACTTAACATGATCAAACATAGAATAAATTGAGTCTTAATAACAAAGAAACCGGAAACAGTGAAGTGAACCGAGTTGATAGGTTAAGCAACAGGTTCTATAACTACGAACCGTCTGACACCAACTTACGAAGCCCATGAATAATAGTGATGTGTTTACAGATTAGTATAATCGAGTCATTCGATCTGTGTTGGTTCACATTACGTCATAATGATGGTAAAAACCTATTGGTAATGTTTTATAGCACTAATAATAATAACTTTTCAGTTTGAAAAGGTTCTCTGATGAAACATTTAGTAGTAGACTACAAGTGTATAGTCTACGAAGACGCTACGGGTGGCGTACGGCAAAAACGTGCTGGCTACGGTTACGGTAAAGAATGTAAAGCTGATCATTATTTACTACAGAATAGATAAACAATATGCAAGATCATTTTGTTGGTGTGGTGAGCACTTATTAGATAATTTTCAATGATGATGTTCATTACAATTACCAACAAAGATATGATAGTGTCCTTTTGTCATCACAGGACCGTTGGGATTATTTATCTTAAAAGTGAAATATTTTTTCGAATCCATCTGGTAGATCCAGAGATTAGAGCGCGTTCAAACCAACCAAACTCTTCAGCTTTATTATTATTATAGATATATATATATATGAACGTATATTCGGTATTTAGGTACTTTTAAATTACACATTTGTTTTCGTTTCCATTTTGTGAAAATTCTGGTACGATTGTGTGTGACAGTGTAAGTACTTACACGGGAGGCGGCATCACCCGACATCAAACGCGTTTTTACACCGGTATTGGTAGAGAATATAGTTAGGTACACAGTTCTATTAAACTAATAACTATGTGCTTAATGAAAGCGTTCACCGATTCAGTTTCCGTTTCATTGCCGTTTACAATATAACGTTTATTTGCATTCCATTAATATTGATCCTTTGAAATGGAAGACAATATTGAGTGGACTTCACCGACATTGTGACTCATCTTACAGACCGTTTGGGGGAAAAATTTTAGTTTATTCGCTAAGTGCGTGCAAGAGCTAGGCACTATGAGGGTTTTGTACGTGGGAAAAATATTTTGGACCTTTTAACTCCATGAAATATTTCGTTTCCGAGCGTAGGTTGTTACTCGCTGCGGAAACGAAATACAAACCTTATTAAAATTTATGTTTCCACTAAGTATATTTTATTAAAGTTAATATGTAAAAGATTGAAATTCCTTACGTTATTTTTATAAATAGACCCCGATTTATCTAAAACTAACCACATCGACAGCAACTTCTTTATTTTCGTAAGTAAAAATACAAAAACCGGACAAGTGCGTGTCGGACTTCGCACATTTAGGGTTCCGCACCAAATGTAGAATATAACTTGATTGTAATAGGAAAAAGGAGAGAATTCTAAAGAAAAAATGACTTCTTATTAATCCTCTATGTACATTAAACCATTAGGAAAGGGTGTATAGGAAGGAGTTTTATATAAATGATAGCCCGTGACAGGAAGCCGTGAGCTCACTCAGAAACTCAGAGCAACAGGTATACTGTTTACTGAGGGTGACGCCGCTTCGCACTTCTGCCGTTATCTCGTAAAGGAACCGTGTATGGAATATTCATTTCATAGCTTCGGCCTTTACCTTTACCCGTACATTATCAAAATCAGAAATCTCTTTCAAATTATATTTCGCTGTGATCCAATACCTAGAGTAGACTTTCTCTTCAAATGTTTCCCTAGGTCTAATTAAAGAAAAAAATAGAATATAATAATTATACAATACAATTAGAACAGTAGGTATAACTCACTATTTTAATATTTTGTAACACCTATAGGAATAATCGTCTACAAATAGCCTTCTAAATATATAAAAGGAAAACGTGGAAAGCCAGTCGAAGTTGTAATACGTCAGAGTTAATAATACTATATGTTTATCATCATTAATCATCATAATTAGCTGCTGAACACTTCTTCACTAGAAAGTCACTCAATGCGATTCTCCATCCAGATCCAAAAAAGGCTTAAAAGCGTTCTGATCTACACTTGCTATAATGCGATTTCCAATCTGACTTGCCTGTTCCATGAGCTAATCTTAAAATCTATATAATACCTATCTATCTTAATATAACTTTTGACACACAACAAAGTATTACATGCTTCGCACAATGGAAATACAGCTGTATAGTCTTAACAATAGAAAATATTATACGTATAAGTAATATTGTAATAAAAGTCAGGCCTGCGCTCATTCCAGAAATACGTGTTCATAAACAGAGGGAGCAATGTCTGAATATAATGACGATACTCTTTCAGATCACGTCTGTGACAGAGACTATAGTCCCCGATATGAGTTCCATTATTTACTAAAGATATATGATTGAGATATAAACAGAGATTAGCGTTTTGTGGCGCTGGAGGATTTCAATGTTTATGACGTCACATTGCACCGCATAAAGATATACATCTTTGATGGCAACACTGAATTGAAGTCGTTTTTTGTTTCATGGTTATGCTACTCTCTAGTATTTTTTTATATTTATTTTATATTAACTTTTTATATTTTTTATTATTTAAAATCTTCATATGAATGTAAGTTAACTCACAAATCGTGATTTTGGGCAGAGCAAGAGAGTAACCATACCCTACTTACTCGAGTAAATTCGCGGGGCAAAAGCTACTTAATAACATAAGAAACTCATGTCCATAGATACGTATAATATTAAAATCTGTTTCTTATGTATGTGAAGATGAGACATATATGATTATTAAACCATATAAATCGAAAAATATTTAAATATTCTCTCCTTAGAAAGCTACCCTAAAAACCACATAAATAAGAATTTACAACGCAAAATAAATTGTCGCTGCTAACAGAATCGGTCGCCCAATTTTATATTCGTCGGTCAAAAGCTTAAATTTTTTATGTAAATTGAAATGCGTAACAAAGAATACAAAAATCAGAGAGAGCAAATAAGCATCGCTGAAAAGTACTTATTTAAATAGGACTCGAGCAAATTAAGTTGACGTTGAACAATAAGAGCCGACCGCCGGCTACAGCTGTAATGTCCTTTGTCCTCAAGCTTCCACGTGAATTAATGTAGATAGGTATTTGAAGCCGTAACCAAAATCTAGCCACATGACTGTGCTACTTAGGTCCAGTATGACACAACTTAGATGTAGCATCGCCAAATCTTATATCTACAATTCACTTCTGATTTATACAACTAATAAAAATCATTAATTATCGCGCCTTTCAACGTTCAACAAGATCATTTTCGCCTAAAGTACTAATAAACATGGGTAATTTTGGAGGCGCACTCTTTTCGGGAATTATCGATTTCACGAATTTTGCCGATGCTTCATCTAAGTTATGTCATACTGTGCCTACCTACAAATTTATGTATAAATCGGTATAATTTTTTACTCGTATATATGTTATCATTACTGTGTATACTTCTATTTATAACTAGCTCTCCCTATAACACTCGGGGATAATGTAGCTTCCTATTGATGAAAGAATTTTTCAAATCTGACCGGTAGTTCTAGACTCTAGAGATTAGCGCCTTCAATCAAAGAAAACAAACTCTACAGTAGGTAGATTTAATAAAGCCGACGATAAAGACGATCGTCTATGAAAAAAAATATTTAAAGCATAGAAGAATTTTATTAAAACAACGTTTCGATCATAAATACAAATATAATTTACAAAATGAAAAATTTCATATTTTCATTAATTTTGCACCAAGTTCATCTTAAATAAAACGTTAAGTGACTCTCAATAAGTATATATTATATTAACGAAAGCATACCATTATAAATAAAAAATCCTATATTATTATCGCACTCATAAGAAACGTAATAACTCATAAAGTAATCATTATTCCGTCCACACATGGAACTACTTACGTTTCGTACTAAGAGATGCATCAGAAAGTTTGAGCCGTAGAAATGATGGGCGGGCGGCTGGTCCGGGAGAGGCAGCGGCGCGCCGTCCCGCCCAGTGGCTGCCCGACCGCCGATCCGAGCGCACGCCGCGCCGCGCACGCACACCACGCAACCCGCCGGTACGCGTCACAAACACACGCATGCAACCTTACCCTACCGCTTGTACTACCAGTACCAGGTCTCCCACCCACCGCGCGCGCGCACTCCCCCCAGGCCCCCGCACGGCCCTGCGCCCTACCAAGTCCTGCCGCGACCTCCAGGTGGATACTTATTGCGCTGTGCACACGTCACGTCACTTACTTTAACACTTGTCACTTTTAAATTTCTAAATAGGACACTTTTATAATGTGTATCCACTGTGGGTATTTCTTAAGTCTTGCATGATTTTATTTTTTCTAAATATAGTCATTAATTTTCGTAGTAGATGTTATTGTATTTTCTTAAAACTAAGCCTACTTTTTTTAGTTAAAATTTTAATGAAAATGGCGAATCTACATGATTGCGAAACTCTAATTATCACGGAAACAAATTATTTAGTCTAGTCTGTTTTTAATCAGGCTTTGTATTGTTAATTAAAATATCTTTTAAAAATTAATACTTAGGTAAAAAAGTTGAATTCTCACAACAAGACTTTTTCTCTCTCACTTTTTAATGACACTTGCAACCTATTATTTATAAGTTTTAAATAAATGAATTAAAACTAATCTTAAATCTAACTACCTACTTACTACTTGCAACCCAAATCAAAATTGATGATATTATAAAAATAGCTGAAGACCTTTTCCATTATTTTACTTAGACAAAGAAATTTAACGACCATACTTTAAGACCACCATCCAAAAAACTTAGTTTACAACTTTGACCTTAATCGTGAGCTTTGAATAGTGCTGGAAAAATAAACCAACACAAATCAACCCAGAATAAGATTTTTGTGCAAAAAATAATCTTATTTCACAATTTTAAACTTAATACTAGAAAAAATTGGGAAGAATTTTCCTCGCACAGCGCGGTAACTAAAATATTATCTAAAGATTCCAGCCCCTAGCAACTCGTTTAATTTACAGAAATAACATACAACAAAACTGCTTTACGGCCCTCGGCATTCTTTATATGAAATTATTTCTTTCTTCTCTTACTTTTGATAAGTTTCATGATAAGAGACAAATTAAGAACAAGAATGAAAGAATTAAGAGTTATAACAAATTAGATAACATGTAAATGAAATGGTAATTAAAGATCCAGCCATTTTATTTCTTTCATTCTCTTTGTTTAAAAAAATCTATTTTGAAAGGCTTTATTGTTTCAGCATTGTATCATTGATATCCAAATCAATATACTCTTGTGAGTTCTATTTGAAAAGAAACAGTTGAATTAACATCTTAATATGTAGTAGATAAACAGTTTATAAGAGATATGGTACATAAATATCATAGAATCGAGTATTTTGTCTCATGTTTATTATTCGAATAGGTATCGATATGTATACTACGTACAAGTATCTACAATTATTTAAATATCATTCATATCGTATGACTGAATAGTCAAGGTCTACTCACTACTCTTAATGTAGGTCTTCCCCCATTTATCTCCACAACTATCGATTTTGGGCTGCTCGCATCCAGTAGCTCCCAGCGACCACTGCCCAGGTCATCGGTCCAACTGGTGGAAGGCACGGGGTTACCACTCAAGAACCTTTCTTCCCAATGGTCGAGGGATGTGGCCTATCCATTACCTCTTCAGCTTGTAGACTACGAGCTATATCCATGTCATGAGTTCTTCTATGAATTTTTCATTTCGGACCCTGTTCCGTAGAAAAAATTCCAAAATTGCTCCATACCTCGCTGAGGGAAAACCACATTCCGTATGTCATCACTGGCTATTTTCATCAGACTCTGAGATGCTCTGGATGTGAAGACATGCTCCCTTATTGTTACCCAGTCGAGTAATTTCCTCTTTGCCGAAGTTAGACCTTCTAGGTACCTTGTTGGATAATTTGTCCTTGGTCTACAACTTCGATAGCAATGTTCCCAACATTAAGCATGGTGTTTTATGGGGGATGCAGTTTGTAACGTAAAGAAAATCAGGAACATCCGAGTTACAAGATACTAGAACTCAATTAGTATACACGATACAACCTGTCGAAGGAGGATAAATTTTCTTTTTATACCACGAAGGTAGCAAACAAGCACACATGGTGGTAATAAGTTTATTTAGATTTATTTGGATTAGATTTTGATGAGTTACCTGTTATTATTGATAACAACAGAGATTTGGTTTGAATTCCTCACAAGTCTGGCCCCATATAGAGTACTGCTGTCATATTTGGGCGGGGGCACCTGCATACCATCTGGGACCTTTTGACTCGGTTCAGAGGCGTGTCATTAGAATTGTCGATGATCCCGAGCTCACAGGCGGGCTAGAACCCCTTAGTAGAAGGACAGACTTTGCCTCCTTATGTGTGTTCTACCGCTTGTACAACGGCTGTACATTCGGAGGAATTAATTGACTTGATGCCACTGGAACCTAATGACCTCGCACTATGCGGTTTCAAAGGAGCTTTCTACCACCGACGCTCAGGTTGTGGAATGAGCTCCCCGCCATGGTTTTCCTAAGATACTACAGTATAGGGTTTTTAAGAAGGGTGTGAAGAGATTTTGGCAGAATAGGCAACGCGCAAGTGATACCCCTGGTGTTGCATGCGTCTGTAGACTATGGTAACCGCTTACTATCAGGGCCGTGTACTTGTTTGCTACCTTAGTAGTTTGCTTAGTAGTATATAAAAAATCCGTTAAAGATGGCTTTGGCCAAGATGTCCGTAACATCACTACTGGCCTCAGCAGAAGACCAGCGCTGCGGCACAATTTAGTGGTGCAGCATTTTGCTGAGCTGTATATTTGCGGCCATATTTGTCCTCCTATGCTATTTTTATATTATCTTTATGTATTCATTTTCTTTTTCGTTTCTGTATATTCATAGTTTTAATTATCTTAGTAATAGTAAGTTATATAGTTATATATTGATTATTATTTATTTTTGTTATTGTTTCTACTTCTGTTGGCGGACAAATAAAATTTCTTTCTTTCTTTCTTCTTTTCTTCTTTAAATACTCAAATCAAATTTTTGGAGATATTGAATGCTGTAAACAAAAGAAAAATTTGTACACTTTGGAAAAAGAATTTTAGATTTTTAGGTTTAAACTATTTTCTATGTTGCGTTTAATATCCACAAAATAAGCACGATTATAAATATTATAATACTTTAGTAGAGAAACTACAAAGCCTTTCCACCCGTCTTCACGTTTAAATTCACAAAGCTTTGTCGTAAAGGTAACTGCTCTAAAGTAAATTTACACGTGTGGTTTCATGAAAGTCATTCCTAGCTTTAGATAAGACTAGTTTTACACTAAGAAAGTACGATAGTCAAATACTTAACTTGAATTGATTTATTTATTTGAAAACTACTTTAATTACTTTACGGTAGGTTAAAGTTATTATTTCCATTAAATATCATATTTCATCCAAAAATTTTAATGTATGATTTTAAAATTAAGGAAATTGAACTGTTTGTTTTATCCTCATAATTCCAATTAAAGTGAATAGTAATTAAAATCTTAATAAATTTTATATCAAAGGACACCTTTGCTTGTTATCAACTGATAACCCTAACATTGGCTGACGGATAGTTTTGTCGTTACTTCGTAAAGACTTCCTACTTGTTAACTTTCTGTCATAGAATTAACAAAACTTAACGTAACTATGTCAAAGGAGCCCAAGCCTCAATGTGAGACTGTGTGAAATACATCATTGTTTTAAAATTCAAACGTCATTCTGTTAGCTATCTACTGGATATAGCGTTTTCATTTTTTTTACTGTACAGGATAGCCCACTAGAACTAGTGTAGACAAGCCTTATTATAGCTAGACGTAGCATTTTAATGACTATCAACATGCATATAGTACGTATATACACCATATGAGATTTTATGTCAATAATTAATTATTAAACCTGGCTATATTCAAGTAATATATATATACGATAAATTGCGCAGACTTTTATGAAATTACACACTATGCCTGTATATGTACGACTAATCTTAGTTGAAATTGTTCCAGCACTAGCTAGCTAGTCTGCAAGGCAAATTCCTAAACGCGCGTTAACTCACTAGGTTTCCTATTGGTACTCGCCCAAAGTAGCTTTTACACCACAAAAGCGTTTACTACGATAAGAATCTCACCGTGTGAGATACTACAACGCACTCATGTTATTTGAATGCACCGTCTTTGGTAGTAACGTGAAACACGACTCGTGTATAAATAATAACGTATTTATAGAGTTCGGGAGATATAAATGGAATCGTTAACAACCCATATTATCGGGTTCGATACAGATTTTGTATTTTTATGGTATGTGGTGCTGACAGATTGTATATTTCTTGTTTCTTCACATATGTTGAAAATGTTTCTTGCGTGGGCTTTCTTTAACGTAATTTAACGAAAGTTAAGTTAAATAAATTGGAACAGCGGACTTTCGCGGTATTTTTTGTGCAAAAACAATTACCAATCATGTTTTAAATGCTCACTGACAGTTTAGGAAATAATAATTCATAACTTAACAAAACCGACAATTAGTGATAGGTACAATATTATAGTAATAAACATGTACTTACATCAAAATATAATAGAAATTTGGTTATTTTATGTAAAGGGATGATTGAAAAGAAAATGTTTCAGTGAACTGGAAAATTGATTCTTGGTAAATTACGGAACTAGAGTTTAGATATTATATTAATGTTATTACAAAAAGGTTGATATTTCAGAGTGTATCCCATCCCCAAAACTTAGTAGCATAAAGCATTTAGGTAGTCACTAAAATTTTTCATGAAATAAAATTTAATTGGTTTTTCGTACGTCAATATTACATTTGTTTCTAATTGAAGCAACCTGTTTTCCATGCAGTTGAAAACAGATAATTCATTTCCGTCACAAACAACTGTTTCAAAAAGCCGTTCCTTGATTGAATACCCACCGCTATAAAGTTGAAACAAAAAACCCTGAATATGTAGAGGCAAATCATATATATTTAGGTTTAAACAATAGGGGAGATGTTTTTTTTATAATAGAGGTAAACTAACGTCTGTCTCACAAAAGAAGACCCATAAGCTCACCTCAATTTCAGACGAAATGAGGTAGATTTTAATTAACTCCTTCTATTGTGAAATGGAGTCGAGCCAAATTATTTTTTTAAGTAAAATGGGGAAGTACTATTTGTATTGTAAATATTGTAATAAGGAAATAATTAAACGTGTTTTAAAATGTTTTTTCTCATCCCCTAAAAGGGAGGAATCTCGGATGGGAGGAATGGAGTTATTTTTCGTACGGAAAATAAATGGCACCAGCTGATAGTCACGAAACGGTGTACCTAAATACAATACAGTATAGTAGATAGGATTTTCCAAACTAACCCTTACCGAAATAATCTATATCTATATCTATACTAATATTATAAAGAGGAAAGATTTGTTTGTTTGTTTGTTTGTTTGTAATGAATAGGCTCCGAAACTACTGGACCGATTTCAAAAATTCTTTCACCTGTGGAAAGCTACATTATCCCCGAGTAACATAGGCTATATTATATTTTAAAAAAATTAGGGATCCTTACTAAAACTCCAATAATGTAACATAAGGTGTAAAAAAATGACCTGAAAAATTCCTTAAGTCGCGTGCGCTGCGAAAACTATTGATGATAGAACAAAATCATTTACTACGACTTTGCAGAACTCATCATTATCTACAAAAAGTGTCGCGACAGCATATGTCTAAATATTATAGTTATATCACAGTAAGCAGTTTTTTATTCTAAAATATTAATTTATATATGCCGCCTCTTGAAAAGGCTCTTCATTTGTACCTTGGTATTAATCCTCATCAAAATAAATTACTTTATATTCAAGACGGCTTTAATACCTTTTTATAACTTTTTGAATTATTCAATTCGGACATTTCATTCGGAAGATATCACGAGTTTAAAAATGCAAGTATTAGAAAAAAGTCGCGTGGTTGTCGCTCACCGCGCTCAGCTAGCCAGCATGCGATGTAGGCGCCATGTAAGCGTCACTGGGGTACGGGGGGGGAGTCAATGTAATCTATATATATAAAAGAAAGTCGTGTTAGTTACTCCACTTATAACTCAAGAACGGCTGAACCGATTTAGCTGAAAATTGGCAGGGAGGTAGTTTAGAGCCAGGAGAAGGACATAGGATAGGTAGGGGTAGGTAGGGTAGGTAGGTAGGGTAGGTAGGTAGGTAGGGTAGGTAGGTAGGGTAGGTAGGTAGGGTAGGTAGGTAGGGTAGGTAGGTAGGGTAGGTAGGTAGGGTAGGTAGGTAGGGTGGGTAGGTAGGGTGGGTAGGTAGGGTAGGTAGGTAGGGTAGGTAGGTAAGGTAGGTAGTGGCAGGTAGAGGTAGATAGGAGTAGGTAGGGATAGGTTTGTAGGTCCCAGTTTTATTTTTGTTCTCAGGGCAGGACAACGTCTGCCGGGTCAGCTAGTCGGAAATAAAATATATTTTATATGAAAAACTCAGTTTGAAAAATTTGTTAAAAACTTTACAACGGGACCAGGCTGTGAGGTCTTACGATGTAAGTTCTCAAAAGCTAATCTCAATTCCATTTTTAACTTTAACGTGCGCACCTTAAAATCTTATAAAACCTTAATCTAAGCATGCGCACTCTTATTGCTTAACTTTAAATTCTTCATTTGGATGAACTCGAAACAGAGGAAGCAATGATTTCAATTATAGCTATTTTATAATGTCTATGCAAGCAATGCGAAAAGTTTGCTATAAAGAGATATAATCAAGTTATAATATCACAATGGTTTTTTTTTTATATTACAACATAAAATAATAAGTTGTCTTAGTTAATAACTACTTTCTATTCACAACTGAGTTTTTTTTCCAGTTACTTGATGTAAATTGTAATGATGTTTAGATAAAAAAACGAGTTCAGCTTGGGCTGGAACTACTTATGTATTATTCAGTAGCTGACCGGGCTAGCTGTACCCTGAATGTTATGAGATGTTTTTTATCTATAAAAATTACAGTAATTAACATTTATAGTACTTACTTTTAGAGATAGACTACTAATTATATTATTTACATTATCATTTGCCTACCCTGTTCTCAATCATCTGAATTGTATCTAACCGCAACATCAATCAAAGTACGAATCTTGCCATTCTTTTCTGTCACCAAGCAACTACTAGGAAACTTCTACTTTTTACCTACCATCAAAATAAAAATTCTACTTACACAGTAGAATTTTACAAACCTTATTGCTTTAATATAACTATCAGCTGATCAGACACGAACGTTTTAAAATAAAAAAATCACTAGACAAAAGCGTATATATACTTACCTATATAAATAAATTCGTTTGATTATTCTCTACATTTCCAATAAGCTACTTTATTGAACTCAAATATTCGAACTTCAACTCTTTGAAGAGATCATTCGACCTTTAATGAAAACAAAACTGAAGCAATCCGCTGTACATACATAATGTATGTGGCTAAAAGTTACCTGGCTTGTTGAATCATAAGTGGCGGGCGAGAGCTTTGATGTGAATAGATCAAATAGGGCTGTCAACGAGGATACTATGTGAGCTTTTAAATCATGATAGGTAAGAGAAAATCGAGGTGAGGTTTGTTAAAGTAAAGATAGGTTAGGTTTTTACATATTAAGGTGGAGGCGTCGGTTGGTGCGCGAAATTCAAATTGCAAAAAACGTGATAAAATTTGAATTTCGCGCTCCAACCGAACGTTTACCCTTAAAGTTTAAAATATAAATTGTTTGAAATGTAAACCCAGGGGTAACTTTAAACGAAAATTTAAGTCGATTGGGATCGGTATATACTTTTGTCGTGTGGCATATTTTATTACGTTGGTTTCAATATAAATTTAAATACTGAAAGTATTATTAAGATAGTAAATATTTGAGGACCGATCCAATGCGTAGCTATCAACCTATTCTCGTTTCACTAACTAAATTTATCTTTCAATATCAATTACGAGTTGGAGACAGCAATTTACATATAAACCGAGTCGAATTATAGAAAGGGTTGAAGTTTGAAACTTACGCACACAAACTGACAAGTGTCATCCTTGCTCCCTAGAAACTAATGGAATTCTGAAATCCCTACTACTCAAGAATCAAGAAGCCCCCATTCTCGCAAAAAGGTGTACATAGGCGCAACAGCCACTCAAGTATTTATAAATAAAGTGAAAGGAGATATAAAAGCTCATTAAAAAATAAAAAAAATCAAATGAGTCTCCTTTTCGTTTTTCAAATGTGACATTGCAGATTTCTTTTTTCAAAATGAGATGTTAGCATTTACTCTATGTTAATGTAGAAGATAGGTTTATTACAGGTAGTATAGGTATAATATGATGATAATAAATAGCGCATGTGAGTGACACCAAGCTATTTATACCACACCACGCGACGTTAGCAAGAATTATACCTCTCAAGTTTTACCTTCGCCGTAAAACTGCCATGTCCATAGAACGCCTTATTACTTTAGAGTACTCATTTTTATGATATTGTCATATTGCATCTTTATTGTAAAATATATTCTATACGTACGAAGTATGTATTAGTAATTTACTGCTAACCTCCTAAACTAGACTAAAAACCGAAACCTGTCGGAAAATATAAATAAAAATAACTATGAGGAAAGAAAAGGAATTTTAACAAGGGCGGAAAATGTCCGATTGCACAACTACTTTCGTCCAATAGGCTAGATGACAGTGTCAAAAATAAATGACCAAACACTAACCAATGCATAAAACATCTGAAAACACGCGGAAACATCAAATATGTTGTACATTTAATGCTTTCTATGATTTTTAACTACCGGTAGAACCACTAAGAGTAGATCATTTGATGCTGTGAAACGATGACGTCATAGCTTAGTATTTCATACAATATTCCATGTAACCGATCGTTATGACATTTATTAAAAAGTTGCTGATTTGATATGCCAGGAAACTACCCTATTCATAAAACACCCGACTCGTAAAATGTCCAAGTAGAAACGTAATTTTGTTTTAGCATTTATCACTACAGAATGTGTAGGTACTAAGGAGTGTTTTTACTACATACATGACTATATTTTATGCTGCTGGGTAAGCTTGCTATTTTTAAAATCGTCACCACCTTACTTCAATACCTTACATATTTCACTTTTTGCTTCCGGGAAAAACTCTTGATAAAGTCCGCCATTTGTCTCACGTTTGGCAGCTTATCTGCAACAGCTCACCCAGCCACGGAAGACGGGATCGTGAAGCTAAATAAGCGGTATCTGGTAGGTATCTGGCGGCAGCTTATCTGAGGCTTATTGATTGGTTGAAAAATCGGCCCAAATTTTGTTAACTCTACGCTTTGTGAACGACTTATCTACATTTACGAATGTTTCTTCATTATTATGTATACAAGTGTTAATAATAATTGTCCTCAATTTTCAATTGAATAGGTATATGGAATCCTAGCCAAACCACATTACGTAGTAGACCACAATCAAACGTATGTACTCAATGATAATAATATACAATACCTACCCAATATTAAAAATAACTACATGCAATGAGTTCATTTAATTTGAAATTAATATCGTATTTATTAAATGTCGACAATTGTTGCAATTCACACGAAATTTATTGAACGGATTTAATTTTAAATTAAACCGTTATGAAAGCAAAACATGCAAGACTATCGTGTTTGAGTAATATTAAACCTTATCAATTTTGATAACACCTATAATTTATTCAGTATAAATTATCATCAATTAAGTAATTAAGGAAGCCGGCTTTGGTAACTGTATGAAAATATAAAAATTGTAACTAACTTTTTTTTAGTTTTATAATCCAGTATTAAATGACATAAAAAGGAAGTATCAATGCGAGTAATCTATTTGATATTATAAACTTTATTTACATCTGACTTGAGTAGCATTATCTGATTCTGTTGTAGATACGATTTTGATTGTATGTGAAGTACTTTGAGACACAGCACTGTATTTTTTTCAAATTTAAAAACAATACAAACCTAATTATGATCATAAGAAGATTGTATCGGTGAACATTAAAAACTTTATAGCATAAGAATTGAAAGTATTTTTGCTATTTTCATGAAACTCGGACTATAAAAGGTTTTTTAGTCGTAAAAAAAATAAGTAGATAAGTAAAAGCCAGTGCACAGCTATTCGGGCGGTACACTTAATGGCGTAATTAAAGACGGGAGCCCTAAGACCGTAGGGCGCCGCGCGTCCTTTTATAAGTGATATTTAACGTACCCTGACACCATTTCTCATTTCATTATTACGGGGCTTTTTTCTTATCCCCCGACATTTTATTGCCTTTATTTTTCTAATTCTTAACTCAATGACAATAATTGGGTTTGTGAAGATTTTTTTTATAAGCGGTAGCTAATCCCTAACAGCGGGATACTCTATAAATCAGCTCTAAAACAGTACTCCTCAAAGCTCTATTACTACATTTATATTTGCATCTACTGGGAGCCCATGAGATGCTTATATAAATGTAGTAATACAATATTAATAAAGAACACACACCAGTTTTTGATTCGTGAGATATTTAGTTTCCCATAAGAGGTTCCGTCGCCAAAACAGTTTCAGAAACGCCGTTCTAAAAATTTGTAACGAAACTTTTAACAGTTGTTTTTTATTCATTACAAACAAAAACAAAAATATTTCCTATAATATCAGTGTAGATTATTTTTTGTATTTGAAACATTGGACGAAAAAACATCATCCAATTATGTCACCAAAGTATACCACCAAAACTACTATACAAATTATAATATGATAAGCGAGTTTTATAGCATCGTTTATCACTTTCCGGCTATTACTGACGTGACCTATTTGTTGGACAATCGGACACAATCAAAATCTATCCATTCATCATCATTACATATCACATCACATATTTACATGTCATAACGCAGAAGCCTTTACTATGAAGTTACCTTTTATTTTGATAGTTACCTAGTTGGGACTAAAAATGCAAGTAAAATGTCTGTTTTTCCTAACTTATTATTGAATACATACAACTCGTTAAATCTCTATACAACACATATTTTACAATCATAATTTGATGCAGCTGTCAGATCCTACTTATGGAGTTAGATAAACACGCCGTGTATTGATGAAATATTTTTTTGACGCATCAGCAATCCTTATATACTTAGAAAAATACGTTTTTTCAAAGCAAATCATTTATACGTGAACAATGTAAAAAAACATACAACTGAATTGAAACCCTCATCTTTTTTTGGAGGCTGTTAAGAAAAGATAATATATGGCATTCCTAACATTGAAATCTGGATTTGTAAGCTATTGTTTGCTATGCTCCACGGTTTCAACAACATTCTCAGGATAAAAAGTAGAAAAGTACTCATGTCTATCTCCGGTTCCCAAGCAAAACCTCTGTGAAAAATCTGAAAACATAATACACACTCGTCGGTCTGTCTAGACAGACTACTTTCATATTTTTACTTCAAAAGATTGGGGTAGTAAGGATTTGAAGTACGGTCAGATACTAACATACTGAGAAAATAATAAAACACACAACTTTATAGGGTCAAGCTTTATACGATCATATATAGCTCTAGATTTTCCTGAGTAAAGTTTCATGTAAGACGCAGTAATCCATTTCCAATAGGCTTTCATGATCCGTAACATCGCAGATGAAGGCATTGATATTACCTCAAGGCGCCTACAGCCTGCCTTATGAAACAGTGGAGCGAGGAACTCCTCTGTGATTGACTGGTATACTTTCGCCAAAGGCTTTGGAAGTTTTCTTGAGAAATTCACGATATATTTGTTTGGTAAATTCTCTCAACGAATTTAATCTAAAGTTGCTGGCTTTAGAGAACGATTTCACTCTATAAATAAAGTTACGTTTAAATATTGATATAGGAGTTACTAGTCCGATTCGAAAAAATATTTCCCTAATAGGAAGCTACATTATCCCCGAAGGTGTACATTATTTTTTATATACGTTTAGGTCCTATATGTAACGGATAGTTAAGAGTTAATGGAATCCCACCATTTTTTTTTTACATAGAACCATTTTCATATAAATATTACCAAGCCGAGACCATATGACTGGCTCGCACTGTCAGAAAGTTATCAGGTCTCATGTAGTCCAACCAAGCTTCTAACTGTACACACCCTAACTCTACGAGCCCTAACTTCACAAACTATATGTAGCTTGGCCATTTGGTATGTATGTACCAAATTTCAGCTTTTTAGATCTATAGGAAGTGGAGTGAAAATGGCCCGAATGCCTTCAAGAAAAGGTGTGTACGGCCGAGCCATTTTTTTGTGTGACTTACTAGATTAATTAAATATAGGGCAATAAGTGTATTTCCAATATAAAGTTATGTGTGTAAATTAAATCAACATTATTTTATTAGGATATGATTGTTGTATTTGTTGTCATGGGTACCATGCCAAATTTTGAAGTAGATTATTTTTGTAATTAGTAGTTATATAGTTTAGTTTTTATTTGTTTAGTTTAGTTTTTATTTATGTAAATAATTTTCATCAATAGTCTTTATCACTGCTTTTATATTGTAGACAAGTAAATTATGTACACATTTTTTTAATAAATGCAGACTGCATTTTATAACAAAAAAAAAAAAAAATTGCTGAGAAGAATCGGCAATAAACTCATGAAGAGCTTTAAATTGTAATAATTGATTCTATCATTACTAAAATCAGTTTGTTTCAATAAAATAATCTTTTAGATAATAAATACAAAAGAACATATTTACCTATTTCAAAAGAAACATATAAATGAAACAACATTATTTTTATTTTCGTAGCACTTTAATAATACCTTCGCTACAACTTACCGAACTGAAACAACATTAATTTCCATCAATTTATGTACCGCTGACTTTATCCAGACAGCCATTATCTAGGCTGCAGTTGCATTGAGGGGCGAATCCCGGGACAGGGGGTGTGAGGGTAGGTGGGGGGAAGCCGCTACGAGGTCGCGGAAACAGGTCAGTGCCAACCCAGCCTTGGCCCATCAACGCCCGTACCTGTTGAGTTGATATTCGAGCGATTGTAATCAGTGTGACGATTTGATATTGTTTGAGTCACAGATTACCTTCAATAATGGTGAATTGATTGAGCTATGATATTTATTTATGACGTGTAAATGTTGGTGAAAGAATTTCTATGAATATTTTATTTATTTTAAGGCCACGTACTTACTTGCTTGAGGATAGGGCTAATCAACATTCATTACAGCAAAGGAGATGGCTTTGTAAGGTTCAGAGATTTTACTTAATTTGGAGTTTATTTATTATATAAAAAAAAAACTCATTTGAGGCAACATTCAATGATTCAATAGTTTTTAATAATTTTTAACTGAGTTGTTTTCCATTTCTGATGTCACACAGCACAATTATTTAAATTGTATTTTTGTTTCATGATTATTTTCTGTATATTTAATTGCGTTGTGTGTAGTCAGAATAAATGTTTTTCAATTTGACTGAAATGCCGATCCTAGTCATAAATCACAGTCACAATCTCAAGAGATAACAAATCAACAAGCAAAAAGTTAACACCAAATAAAGTAAATATAACAATAATCTGACGTCAAAAAACCTAAAATTAATGACCGTTCATAACAGTGTCAGATTAAGGTTCGCGCACATTATGCCGGATCGCAGCGGGGCGGACCGGGCCGCTGCGTAGCGCAAAATGCTTTCTTAGCACATTAGTGGCAGAACGGGTCGCAGCGGATTTCAGCTGCGACCTACTGCAGCTCGACATAATGTGCTTTCTCCTTAAGGGTAAACGTTCGGTTGGAGCGCGAAATTCAAATTTTATCACGTTTTTTGCAAATTTCAGCTCAGTTATAGGTCCTATGTTATCAAGATGTTATTTGCGAGAAGAATGGAAGTATATTTACTGATTAATAACAAAAAAAAATCATCAATATATTCTTCCAAGGTATATTAGTAACATTTTCATGAAATAGTCGTACATAGTTATTTTATAATTTTTGTGGATAAGAAGGCGGTTCTCTTTTTTGTAAAAAGTAATTTATTTATAACTAACTAACGATTTTAGCGATTTATTAGAAGGTTACTAAGAAATACAATAAAAAATAAATAACTTAAGATAGACAGAGGATATATAAAAAGGTCGGTGTTAGAATATGGGATAAACAAACAAGGGATTTATAACAGGAATAGATATTAAAAATTGCCTGTTTTTGGAAGAGGCGCCTGTGTGTTTTAAAGAACCCAAAGATAAAAAAGAGTAGCCAGTAGGTACGTAACTGATATAGAAACTAATTGGATATTTAGGTCAAAGGTCGTAAATAGTCATTAAAACAAAACTTGTACCTATGTTAGAACTGCAATTACGACATCAAAAGATTTTTCGGTAGGACCGTCAACTCATAATTTGCCCACCATTTTGGCCCATAAACAACCATTTAAATGTAGATTGCGTTACAAGATTAAATCTACTATTTTCTCCAAAATTAAATCATGATAAATAATCGGGTCAAAATCGCGTTATATTTAAACGAAATCAGTGAATAAATTGAGAATATAAATTAGACAAACTTTCTAATAGCAATTAACCAGTCTTTATAGCAATCGAGCTCGGTTGGTTATTGAACAAATGAGGCAAAGGCTTTTTGTTTAATGCTTTATTGAATTTGCTACCATAACATAAACTCTGTTAAGTTTAGACCCCATGAGGGGTACCGAATAAGTCAATGGATCCTTTGATATTCGCGTATCCCTTAAACCTATACTTTTTTTCTATTAATCTACAATCTCAATATGGTAAAAACATTAAGCCTAGGAAGGAACTGGCTTTCATTTGCAGCACCGGAGCACGCTAGTTGGTGTTCAAGCTCAAGCTCATTGTAGAATACGAAACCATGGTCTTCGCCACGGGATTCAACGTCACTACCACTTAGAATCATACCATCGCCTTAGAATTTCATAAAAATGGAGCCAAATTTATCGATCTCACAAGCATTTTCTTATATACGCAGTAGGTACTCCCGCCGCGCGCTGGTCCAAGCGCGGAGAAATGTAGAAATTTTAATTACAGTGCTAAACCTGCATCTAATAATTCAATCGATTATGATTATTTTGGTACTACAAAGTCGAATGTAAATGAATTTCCGCTGGAATAAAACAAAGGATACCTACTATTTTTAATGGTACCTGGATGACCGTGCTTTACTCGGTATTTTTTTTGGTAAATCGTGTTTTCTGAAAATGAAACCTGGCTTGATCGATTTATTGCCCCCGAAACCCCCATACTAAATTTCATGAAAATCGTTGGAGCCGTTTCCGAGATTCAGATTATATGTATATATACAAGAATTGCTCGTTTAAAGGTATTAGATTAGATAGATTCAGACTTATTACCTACATATAATATGCCCATTAATTTATCCAATTTTAATGAAGATATTTCAGGTCTGTAACATTGGATTTTCAATTCCGAGAACTAAGAAAATATTTCATTTGGATTTCAGTATTACTACCCAAATTATTGTTTTATTATTATTCCAGCATATTCATAAAATAATGACTCTTACAGAAAGCCAGTATACCGACATCAAAGGGAAAGTATCTTGAAATATTTAACTTAAAATCACGTTATAAACGAATATATACCATTCACAAGAAATATTTTCTTAACACACCTATTTACTGATACCCACTTCATTATGTATAAGAAGATTAGATCAGTATTCGCGAGCTACCTACCTAATTTAGTAAAGTGGTTTGACTATATACTGGGTAGATAGATATACCTGTCAGTCATTTTTGTAAAACCATTAGGTATTGGATTACTTTTATGATGGGTGGGACCAACTCTGACTAAAAAAAAATATTCGTATAAAGGTTACTCGAACAAACGCATGAATTTTAAAACTCGACTGATTTTACAAAAAGTAATCTCTTCATCACAACCATATCTGTTCAGGTATATAAAAGTTATGATGGAATAAAGAAATTCACATCGAATATGGCATCTAAAATAATACAAGTTTAAAAAAACACACTAAACTGCAATCGCGAAGCAGGAATAATTTCGTAAACTGAAGTGTCATTACTTAACTGTTCCTCTCATAATGTATTACCGTCTCGCTCGCAAAGACGGGGCCACAGCCACCATCGATTTTAAACAACTCTACGGCTTTCGGCCGCACTTCAGCACATACCATCGTCTTAGTCTAGGGTCTACACTTAAATAATCATATGTTCATCAGCCATGATGCGGCGCGGTTCAATGGCAATAGTCGGTGGCGGCGAGCCACTGATCGTTGTGGAGGAAAGTGGGGCTGAGGAAGCAGAATCCTCGCCTCGGTCCTACGCACCAGCTCGCGGTCTTTCCGTAGACCAGGAGTCACCACCGGACCCGTACCATTTATCACCATGGCGTGATACTCGCAAACATTCACTACCAACACCCTCGTGTACCACTGGGCCTACTGCCAGTCAGGTAAGCTTGTGTTTTACAGTTTATAGTATACCTTGTATTTAATAGAAAGATTAAGATCATTTTAAGATTCGAACTGAAAGAAAGAAAGAAAAAACATTTATTCATGACAACACACAACATTACAAAATTGAAAAATAAAAAATAAAATAAAAAGAGTACAAAAAAATATAAAAACTAACAATAATGTAATGTTGCGCGATGTCAAGAATAGGTCCTGACTCATAGAGCATAATGCTCAGATCGATAACTGCAACCTTAGTTACGGCTTTCGATCTCACTCAGGGTAGATTCTCAATTTTTGTTTTTTTATACAACTAACTTTCGCCCCGCGGTTTGACCTCAATACCAAATTTCATCAAAATTGGTCCAGCCGTTTGAGCGTGAAGAAGTATCAAACATACTCACTCACAAACTTTCGCATTTATAATAATTAGTAGGACAAAGCCGGCGAACAAACATACTTGGTGGCCTACTTGGTAGTTAAGTGATTTACTGTAGACACTTGGATCTCCTGCGCTATTTTACGCGGTACCTTCAATTTCCTCCTGCTGGCAATGGTTGCCAGGAACAATATTTTCAGTTATTTGTCAACGGTTTCCTATAAGTTCGAAGTTCCCAATAATTAATTTTCTTTGTGAATAAAGGATTTGAATAAAAAGAACTGTACATTTTCCTGTTCATATTCAAACTCTTTTTTGTGTAAAATCCATAAGTATCCAGTTACTTGAATTGTTTTATGTAGGTACATACATTCTTGAGTCTTTATTATTCAAGTCTAGAGGATTCGAAACTCGCTTGTAAAGTTATGGTGTGTAAATAATGATTTTTACAGGTACGAAGGTTATCAGAACGAGGAGAGGGCGTGGCTCGAGAGGCTCGCGAAGCTGCGTTCCTGGCAACATTAAGCCAAGCACCACCACAACCTGGTGGAAGAAGGTAAAAACTTAAACTTTATTACTTTTTTACCTGTGAATTTATTTTTGACACTGTCCTATTGGTGCCTATTGGTGCTTCCACATTGAAGTTTTCCGTATTATTTAGGTAGCTGACCGACCATTTAATTTCTTGAGGCTAATTTTATCCATAGAATGAGTATCATTATAAATTACTCCTGAGTAGAGTATGTGTTTATGATATTTTGAGCAGAGTCATTTGTAATATAATAATTCAAACGAGTAATTTTTTCCAGACATTCCGTAGTAACAATATCGAGAGTGCCACAAGCACTATTCGGACGTGGGCGCCGCGAGTCCATCGCTGCATTCCCCGCACTTGGCCGACGCAGGGACTCCGGATCCAAGAAATGTCAGTATCAAATTCTTGATATCAGTATACTAATAAATAACATTATTTTATCCCAATGATCCAAACCTTAGAAATCATAAACTTATAACTTTTTTTATGTGATAGATTTATACAGATGGCCTTTTCAGGTCCACCAGCAATCGACACGCTAGGCAGCACGCACAATCTTCAACTAGACATAATGGATGACATTGTGCAAGCACGTAAAGTACGTATGCGTCTCTGGAATACGTCCAATGAGCGAGTGTGTGAAGTGCAGCCGCTTGATGAACGCTCACCGATCGGGGGCTCAGTAAGATATACGAACCGTGGCCGTCGGCACTCGGACTTCGTCGGCTCCCCTTTACCACCGATCCCGGCTCGTCGCCGCGCTTCTGAGATGCCACCACCGCCACCTATTCCACCCCGCACTGGCGCCGGTGTCGTCTGCACCGATACAGACCTTCATCTCATGCTAAACGCCCTGACATCCTCTGCCACTGAAATAGACCGTTGTGGAAGACCAGAACGACCCAAACGCCTAGCTGATATGCGTTCCAGTAGTTTCGATGCATCATCCCTGCGTGACACACCAACAGATTCCGGAACGACTTGGTTTACACAACGACATCAGACATTAGCAACCAAAAAGAAAGAGAACGAGCCGAAGAAAACAAAGGTGACCTTTGCTCCCGATTCGAAACGAGCTCCCGGGGACGCAGCTGCGGTAGTTTGGGACCGACCGACAGGGTCCGTCGTGGATGCGAGTGCTCTTGGAAGTGCCATCGAAGTCTTTCTCAGGAAGAGTGCTTCAGGAGAACCGGCGCCATCTACTTCGGGTGCTGTGGCAGCTGCTCCGAAAGAGGTGACAACGAAGACAACCGAGGCTCGTAAGCTACGAGACATTCCAGGCACAAGCCGGCAGGCGGGGCGCGACGAGCGCTGGTACACGAACAGACCCGATGAAGAGGAAGCAGCGGAAGGTTGCGATGCCTCCCTCTGCACCTCATTAAAAGACCTCTTCGTGTAGGCGCCAGCGGAGCATTTAAACTCTTGTAAATGATTACCTTTAGTTGTCGGGTACAGTATCGTTTCTCAAATGGTGAGTGAGAGATTCGAGGTCGCATGATCGCGTGCGTCGTTGTACCTAATGTACTTTATGAATCTTTCAATGTGATAGATTGCGCGCGTGCGCCGGTCGTCCTGAGTCGACTCACGACCGACGCCCGCGCAGCGTTAAATTATTTTTAGAGTAAATTCTATTTTCATTGTAAATTTTTTGATATTAGCGATCAGAGTATTGACTTATTGTTAGATAGATAATTATATTTGTGAATAACGGGTGCGCGTTTTCCACGCTTCGGCGGTCTCCCACCGCGCGCCCGCCCCTGCCCCGTCTCGTTCGACAATCTGTGTCTTGTAATCAATCCACTGTTACCATTAAAACAATTAAAACTTTATCATATAGCAGACAATTTTGGAGGAGACGTCGGGAGAAACGTACGCTTAATAGACGAAGGCGATTTCCTAATCGTCTTTTATCAATAAAAGTTTTTATCGATGTTTTCTGGTATTTTCATTCTACCTAACACATTTAAAATAATTTCTGTACAATATTTCTATCAAAGGTCAAATACCTCAGTCACTAAATCACTTTTGAGTGTAGCGCTTTCGCTAGACTAATTAACCCAAAACTTGGAATGAATTTCAGCTGATAGCGGCCGTTAATAAATTCAACAATAACCCTTTTTAGAGTTTCATACCCGAAGAGAGCCAATCGAGCATTAATAAATAAGTCTGCCTGTCACAGGGATGTAGGTATCTTTATAAATAATAGATATAGATAGCAATCAGATTTTTTTGGTAGTGTAGAAAGAAATAATAGTACCTCCTCGATGCCCTTCCTTTCTACAATACCTTAAAATAACAGCCATTCAAATTATAATAAATAAACTGTAGAGTAAAAATTTACACAATCATATTGCCTTACAAACTTCAAAAATACACGCTATTTCATCCCATCACTTACGTTTCTGAGCGCGCCTAAGATTTTCAGCAGACATTTTTCGCTTATTCACTACAATTTAAATAGAAAACTATAAAAAAAACAATATTGTATTATTGTAGGTACCTAATAGACTTTACATAGGAATGTAATATCGTTTCGCTATTATTATTATAAATGCACTAGGTACTAGTAATTCGATATAAACAAAGGAAAAATTTACACATCCAAAAATAGAAAGTCAAGCTTATATTTAAAAACCAATATCTGAGTTAAACGAGGCTGAACACCTCCGTGTATTTCTAAACAAAGATAACACAAAGTTATAAGTGTCATCGGAAGCAATTTGTTGAACTTTTACTCAACAACTTTCGCAATTACCAAGATGCCTGCAGGTAAGTCTCCCAACGATGATTTAACTTAGATAAGCACGTGAAATATTATTAGTGTTCTCATAACTTCATAAACTGTGATGGGAGCTGATCTATTTTGACCTGAGGCGAACTTGAACTACCCTAACGGTGCTCATGTGAGGTGCTAATACCAGGGTAAATAAGGTAATTAATAAATTAAGTTCAGTAATCAAGTATATACTTTAATATTCCAAAATTCTAACATAAACTAGTCTTGTTCTATTTATTTTGTTGCTAAAACGCTATTACATTACAGTTAACATTACTCTTGAAAGCTAAGCAAAGCCTGAAATAAGCGTTTCAACTCGCAACAACGTATAACATAATTAATTAAATCCAACAAAGTTTGTCAACATTCAAATCAGCGGTTTAAGGGACGTATTTACACAACAATGTTTAGAAGTGTCCTTTACATTTCTATTTCATACAACAAATTTGAATATTCATAAGATTAATAATTAAGTTTAATTTTAACAGAACGATTATGCAGCTGACTTAAACAGGGTTACTGGTAACTAACGCATAACCTCTTTAAGGTGACCAAGACTAACAACTTAAGTGCTACGACTTTTGCATATTACCTATCTACTTTATTTATATATCTACTCTAAAATACATGAACATAGAAAATGACTAGTATATTCAAAAGCTCCATTACTTAAACAGTAGGTTTTTTAATGAGTATTATAAATACTCAAGCTCTTTGTAGACCTTCTTTCACTCGATTGGTTACCGCTCCGTAAATAACATCGAAACCTACCGCTGCGCTGTGTATAGCGAAAATGTACATAATTTTCGAATACATGTAAAATATATTTTTACATAAAAATTAGAGTACTGTTATTGAAAGAGACCTACCCAGCCAGATGAACGATATCAAAACAACAAATTGAATTGACAATAATTTAGTATAATCAAAAACTATTAAGATGCTATTTCTGCGTATCGAATATTCCAAAATAGATATTTTACCTTACGAAATCCGTTTGGGTCTGAATCTTCTCATGCGTGTATATGCTACTTTTATAGCTACATACCAGAAAATAAAAAACAGAATTTTAGTGTACCAGATTTACAAAGAATATTCAGACTACGTAATTTCAGCAGATAGAGGTATTTGTACCTACATGTGTATTAAAATCGCAATTATTTTTGTATGTCAAACTATATAAACCTAAATGTTATTTTGAAGTAGGTATGTACATCATAATTATGATTAGATACTAATAAAACCTGGACTAGTAGGTACAGAATACATAGTAGGCACTTATTACAATTACATAAATTTGATATCATCTAAGCTTTTAGCTCATTCTTACAATTACTAGGTATTCGTTTCTATATTATTGTCTGCCTTAATAAAGTTATGTAATACATAACATTCTAGTGTTTCTAGTTTTGATTTGCTTTCGAGAAAGCCAATAATTTATTCCATTCGAGGAAGCCCTGAGATTAATTGAGGGAAATTGAATATTGTAGTTACTGAAATAAAAATATAGGAAGAAATCTGGTCAAGTGCGAGCTGAACTCGGCAAAATTATCACAGATGGTGAGTTTGTGTTCAATCATAAGTTTATTACAAAACCCTTCATTTGTTATATGTATTATGACTTTATGCTAGGTACCAACAAAACTTAAAACGCAAAAGTCGAGAGAATAAACAACGAAAACTAAACATAATTTTCAACGTATTATTAAAAGATAATAAAAATAAAATTAACCTTAATTTGACTTTATTACACTTGAGTAAATATAAATATGTCATCGAGTGACAATAGTAACACATAATATGTAAAGCACAGTTATTTGATATTTCTCTTTGTCGATTGAAGAAAATATTCAAAATAATAAGTATCATTTTTGTTTATTACAATCTAGGTGTACAAATGTACATAATGAAAAAATCCTAGATAAGGCCGCTGCTGCATGCCGAACATCAACAAGGTAATATAATAATAATTAGTTATTATTGGTTTGAATACCGTTAGGCCCATATTCAACGAAGAGGTAGGCAGAAGTCTCTGACATTTCACCGAAGTTAATTAACTTCTGTATTTAATATTTTATTTTGCAAATTGCAAACAAACATCTACTTATAACAAGTAAATATGTACATATATAAAACGAAACTTTATGAAAGAATATATTAAGCACCTACTTAAAAAGGATGATAAACCTTTTTTACTGCTCGTAATGATGTCGCTTAGGTACGAGTATCAGTACCTAAGTACCTAACTTCAGTAAGTTATACCTCTTGGTAGTTATTAAGTAGACATGTTTTTTCCACCTTACAGCACAGTTATCTTTACAATTTGTTCCCCTATTTATACACTATTTGGGTCGTAAATAGGAATATTTGCAGTAACACCTGTCATTTACGAGCATCGCAACCCCTGAGACATCCTATTTGCCGGTAAGCTGTCAATAAACTGTGACGCTCCAATTTGGATTGACTGTGTGGATAGCGCGTTATTGAGATTGGATTATGCTAGGCTCGACCTCGATCTCATGTGTAACGCTGGGAGAACGTAATAGGGATGTGTCTACAAACAAAATGTGCCTGTTGCAAACTTCGTTACGTCACTGACAGGTTTGTTGTAAAATTGCTGGAAACCAACACGCCGCCACCGCCGGCAGAAAAATGGAAATGTTTTTCACTTGCTTTTTCAAATTCTGGCAACATAATTGAATACAAAATCAAATAGGTATTCGCTTCTATTCAGGCGAACTGTATATTTTAACCCAACAACATAATTTATACTGGATGTTTTATTTTTGCCATATCGAAATTTTTAGGGATTATTATACCTACTCATTACAAATAAATTTATCTGAAACTAGCTGTTCACCGCGGTTTCACTCGCGTTAGTTAAAAGTAGCCTATAACCAAAGAGCTTATAACCACTACGTTAACCTATAACCTTCGGGGATAATGTAGTTTCCTGTTAGTGAAAGAATTTTTGAAATCGATTCAGTAGTTTCGGAGCCTATTCAATGCAAACAAACAAACAACCAAATCTTTCCTCTTTATAATATAATTATAGATTAGTACCTTACCTATAGATCACTGAAAATAATGCTGGTACAAGGTGGATGCAACTTAGGTTTTTCAAAAAACAATCTGTGGGGGTAAATAAATAATAATAATAAGGAGATAGCGGGCAAATTCGTGGGACAGAAAGTTAGTTGAATAATGTGGATGTTCATAATGCGTCATCATCAACCTGCCATTGTCTAAATTAAGTGAGATTGACGCACAATAATAATTCTCTCCCATTTCTCAATTACCCTAACCGTATTTTGTCCACCGACCAACTTATTTATCATATCTCTTTCATTCCTCTTCATAATGCGTACTATTTAATAATGATAAAATCATAATCCTTAACAAACAAGAGCCATTTCTCACATAGCCAAGTCAAATTCAATACCATGTTCAGGATGTACGTCTTCAAAACCGGCGGAATACTTTAGTATTTATAAACATGTCAAAACAAAAACTCATTTTTATTAATGAGTACAAAGACCTCTGTGGCGAACAAATTTTCCGCCACATTCTGTTTAACTGTGAACGTTTATCGCGGCGTAAAGTGTCGCTGGCGATAAATTCCTGTGTCTCTGGCACGCACCTCACCTGACTGCCACTTACCGTAAATTCCGACGTGGCACCAAGCTCGCGATAGGTAGGTATAGATAGGTAGACCCTGAAATACATGACGTATATTTTTCAATAATTTTTATTAGTTTCTCTTTTAAACCAAATTACATAAATATTTAAATGGTTTAAATTCTTTTTTAAAATTATGAGTTTTTCTACATTCGTTTACTCAACTCCAAGCACTTTTCTATCACATGGATTGTGTTTATATTTATCACTAGGTTTATTTTATTTTTTATTCTATGTACATCTTAGAAACAAATAAATAAGTAAAAATTAAACTAAAATATATGTTCTTACCTTTTTTGAATTACATAAATCTTTAGGCATTTTACATAAAATTTTCACAATATTTCAACACCTGAAAAACTAAATTTAAATGATTATAATTTATTATAATAACCGACTAGTATAAGAAATTGGTGAAGCGTCAAAATATTTGTACATATGCATGTGTATATGAAAATATCATCATTCCTCAGCTGAAATACGGTTAGCTGATTTTTTTATTTCAAAAATGCATTTGGGTTTAGCATGTCGGTCGCTGAAAATAAACCAGCATTATCCCACATGGATTCCAGATGATTTTTTTCCTGAAACAGGGAAATATTTCAGATATCTACACAATCAGTAGGCTAAAAATGGTAAGTAGGTAGGTACTATAATATAGTCTTAATACTGTGCTTGTATTTATTTTTTTTTTTCAAATAGCAGACATATGAGATCATACACATGATCACATACTATGGTAAGATTATGGTATATACCTACTATAACAAGCCTGTAAAAAACTCGGCTAACATTTTCTGCTTATACTTAGTAACTTGGTAGAAAAAACTAGATAACTCTATTTTAATGTAGTAGATATTTCATTGTACATACTTATATAAGTCATCGTAGAAGCAATGAAATAAAAGTGAAGTGAAAACGAGTATATCTTCTGTAGACTTTTGGTTAATTTACGAGTTACGTCTCCCATTTTTATGACTTGCCCTAAAAAATCCTTTGAAGCGCCAAAACGTATAAAACATTTTGACTCTTTACTAAGATAGGATTCAGTGCAAGAGCTTTCGTAATAGAAATAAAACTTTTATGATCCTTTTATATATATCACGGTGGAATGTTTTCATTAAATATTCAATATTTCCTACAAATCCTGACACTTTTTCTCTTATTATGAATAAATGGAATTTTTTAACTGTTAACCGTTGTTATTTTTTCGGAGTTAGTTTCTTTTTAAAAATAAAGGAGATAGGAAATTTGCTATCTCCAGAAGTACTTTCTCTCCAAGTAGGGTTAAAAAAGTCCAGCCCGTATACCTACCCACTTCGTAAAATGAGTTGAGTGACTGACCTCTTTTATTATTTCGAAAATGCAGAAAAATTCGAGCAGACTACAAAAAAAATTTAATGTAAAAACTTACTTAGATACCTACTATTCATCAAGTAGATGATAAAAATATTTCAGGACGAAAAATCTACAAAGCAATTTAAGAACCTGAGCAAGTGTTGCTGAGAATAAATCAACTACAAAATTTTATACTTTTATACACTTAAAAGTTATAAATGGTTGAATAATCTGCGGACGAAGACTGTAGAACACATCTGTACTAATAATAAAGCTGAAGAGTTTGTTTGTTTGTCCAGTGAAACCGCGGGGAACAACTAGTAAAATGATATAATAGCACACTTTTAGGACAGAGGGTAGAGTCAGAAAATCAGGAATCTATGTCGTAATCAAATCTATGCCTAGCTTCGTAGTTGGCCCGCCTGGTTGCTACCACTGTCAAGCCTAGTCCTTACAAGTATGTTCCGGCTATAAATAATACACGAGACCTCTTCTTCACGAGCTACATTTAGCTATACAGTGTGTCCGGTCATGAACTTGCGATATTATAGGTTATTATGTTTCAACACTTTTTACAGTACCTTTACTATGGGACCAATAATCCTGAAATCACTCATTTTCGAGTTTTCAGGGTTCGTGCCAAAAAAAGTCCCTTAAAATCCCACAAATATAAGTACCTAAAATATCGCTAGTTCATGACCGGACACACTGTATAGTTACACTAGCTTTCCGCAGCGCGGTTTCACCCGTGATACCCTATTTCTACCCCCTTAGAAACGGATTTTAGATAAACCCTTTCTTATTTGATGCCTACACTCCTCCAAATTTCAATTTCAATTTGTAGCCCTAACAGTTTAGACTCTGCGTTGATGAATTAGTCAGTCAGTCAGTCAGGACAAATAAATTATATATTTATAGATAAAACAATTCAACGACTAACAAAATATACACAAAGGGAATAAAATAGCAGTATAATAGAAATAAATATAAAAATGTTTGTTAAATTAATATAAAGTAGGTAAGTTAGTACATGTAAAGGAAGTTATAAAGATAACTTATAATTATTATATTACAAATAAACATTGTTTTATTGTCAGTTTTGTAAATATTTCCATATTCAATAACAAACGACTTCATGGCAACTTGTCAGTTTTACGGTATATAAGTAATTTTATTTTAAAATTTCCATAAAGTTGTTGAAGGTAAGTCTTCTCAATTACACAAACAACAATATTTTCTTGCAGAAAAAAGGCAATTCGCTTGGAGAAACTTATAAAATTTTCAAGATTCACAATACAATGTAATTATACATCTAGTTTTTATATATCAAAGTAAAGTAGGTATAGATTCATCCAGTTTATCAATCTACACTAACATTATACTCGTAATGAGAAAAGATTTGTATTTTTGTTTGTAAATAATAAATTCAAACTACAGGACAGCTTTTTAAAATCTTTCACCAGTAGAATGTTTATTATCACTGAGTAATATAGCTGTATAATAACCCACTGATTAATGTATCCCTTCGAAAACTTCAAATGTAACATAACATGTAAAAAATTACCTATAAAATTCCATATATCACTCGGATCGGTGAAACTACGATGCGGAAAGGTAGTGATTTCATGAATCTAAGAGATAATTTATAAATCATAACCTGATCGGATATATTTTATCATGAACAAATATGAAACTATTTTAGTCTTATTCTTTTACTATTTCTACCTTCCTAAGAAAGTAAATTACCCAATAACAGATTACAGTGTAATAAGCTAAGATTCTACGACATAATAGAAGATTATCGTGTCGATGAACAAAGTAAGATTCGATGTTTTGTTTATTTTCGATTGATCACATATATAGGTAGATGCTACGTAGCTACGTCGTAGAATCTCGTAGCATTTCGTAGCCGAAGGGCACGTAACTTGATCACAGAGCCTCTCACCCATGGCCGAGTCAATTATTACTACGACGACAGAATTATGACGAACTTAGCTCACACTTAATGCCCTATTTGCCTACTTTTTTAGCGACCAAGAATTTCATAAAAGTAAATAACTGTTTTACATCCCATTATGATTTATAATCATTTACATTGATATAGTTTATTTATTCACATTATTTTATGGAAATTTTTATTTTCTAAATGAACTTTACTTTACGACAATCATAAAATAGGTAGGCTACTTAATATTAAAACTTGTGAGCTTCTACAAAATTCTTCTGCTGTAAATGCCTAAGCACCACAAATTCGCTACCCTTGATAAAGTTAACATATTTGCGGAGTTTTGGGTAGAATACACTCTACCTATGTAGATGCTAGATTAGATATTGGGTTCACTTGACAGGTTTACAAACATAAACTACACTATTACAATTTAATCTAAATTAAGTTGTCCGTGTAATCGTATGTTGTCCATATTATTTTATACTTTTTAATCTAACTTTTTTTTTTTACTGTCATTGACGTTTAAATGTAGTAGCACAAGATGCTGGTTCCTGAAATACAGTTGACACTAGTTTGGGAACCAGAGGATTCATATGATAAATTGTACCAAATTATTTTGAATGTCAATAAATTATTATAATTATTAATCTCTAAAGATATTTAACACGTTTGTTATATTATTTTTTTATTTAATTGGTTCATTCAAAAAAGCTTCTAAACACGTCACAAGCTCAGTTCATTAGCTATCTTATCCTCTCCCTCTTTTCAGGTCATCGCTTCCCGATTCTAGGACGAGCGACGATTATTGATTGTAAACAGTCTGAACGCAAATGTAGGTAAATACAATAACTAGGGTGACAAGGTAACGCCTCAAGTTTCAATTGTTATAAACTAGAAGTTCCGCGCGCCCGGAGCAACTAAATGTGAAATAGCTAATACAGGATGCATTTTAAATAATGCGTCTGTAAAAGACGGTACATCAATGGAAGTTTCGAAAGTTGTAAGATAAAAGTTGAACAACATAGTGAAGAAAACAGACCACGGTGGTAGGGCACTTTATAGTATTCGTTTCGCTAACTATCAAACTCTTTTATTGGAGTGACCTAGAGAGTGTTATGCCAAGGGTAAGTACCATCCTGAAGTTGAAAATCTGTCACGAAGCTCTTTTTTTTCTTATCAATGTTTGGTGTTAAAGAAAGTAATAAACTTCCAAATTAGGTTTGAATTAACATTACCAATGCGAAACGTGAAGAAGCTTTGAATGAATCTTTAATACCTGCATCATTATACAGTTATACTAGACTAGAACCTACATTTAATAATGCAGACAGAGCCACGAATGTTTTTTATGTTCGTTATATACTACGCTCAAGCCACGGCATCAATCTAAATTATATCTGTACACATATCATGATAAATCCACCCTGTATAGTAAATTAATACCTCTGTACCATGTATACGTATCTACATTGAGTATAATGGATTATAGGAACAGCGTATATCAGGAATTTCCGATGTCATTGCTTTGACCCGCCGGCGGCGGATCCTTGTAATAACCTTTCATCAATATTGGGATGCAGGGTATACTTACCACAGCCATAGATACCTACTCCTCTCTTTACAAAAGGCTTTGTTTTACTATAGATAGGCTTTGTTTTTGACTACAGTGTCAACCAAGTGAGTCAGAAAAACTGTTACAGTCAAATGTTCTATGGTAATACAACCGGGGCTCTGCCAAGTATCTTTGGTGATTATCGTGACGAACACCATTATTTAAAATCATCCAATGAGGGCTCACCACGCCCACAAGACGGTCCAAAAGTATCAGTAAAAACATCTTAAATATGAGTATTTTTTTAAATTTAAACATGTTTTGTTTACCCAATACTACAAATATCATAAAACTCCAATCATTATTTAACTACACTTGTAACTCGCAGCTTTGACTTGCGGCAAAACTTTTCATGCAGACATGTTGACGCTAAACAGCCTTTCAACAATTTGTGTAGGAGCCCCGACGTAAGTGAATAAAATTATATTTGTTTGTTTGTAGTACGCATATACACTTGGCAGGGGCACGGAAATGCCCCCAGATCCTTGAACGCTTAATAAATACAAGTATACAATGATACTAACAAAATCCGCAATCTAGGAACTTCTTAAGTCATTCTCAAGCGCATTTATTAATATAATAACAATAAACTCAATAATTCCAAGCCAAATAGAATGATAGGTACTCCCAAATATGACAAATCATAAAAGACATACAAGAAATGTGGGCTAAAAATTTTATAGGAATGTTAACAATAAATCGAACATAAAACCACTTAAAAACATCGAGTAGCGGCTCGGGGCGTTCGTACAAAAACTGCAATAAACATGACTGTACACAGACGTAAATATAGGGTACCGGCCGGCGTACCTAACACTGAGTTACTAATGATATTGTTAACACAATTTTTATATAACGTGTGCTAAAATATGTTTTTTTTTTAAATATCCTTACAAAAACATCATTAATTGAGGCCGCAGTATTTATTTTAATTTTCATTAAAAGATCTCTGGTACCGGCTACGTTCTCATGAACATTTTGAATTTGACATCTCCAATTGATTCATTATTTCCACAAACTTTTTTGAAATAAATAGACAAGAAAAACATGTCAATAATATCTTATTGTAAACGTATTCTTGCTTTAATTTATAAATGTAAGTAGTTATTTTACAAACGGCGTCGCTTCACGTTGTCCGCCCGACGTCCATCGAGTTTGGAGTGTTCTACAAATGTCGTGAATAAACTGTAAATGCCGATTGGAACTCTCAACGAGGCTATTTAAGTGTTGATATTATTTGCGTACCTACTTGTCTTGAGTGTTGATTGAACCATTAATTTGGTTGATTTTGAGCAGTTTTTACTTAATAATTCCTGAAAGCTTTTCAATAAATTGCGAATTTGCCTACTCAAATAAATGAACTTTTGTATGATAAATAAACATTTTGTATATAAATCGTTAAATTGTTTTCGGCTTTACGGTCGAGTGTATTTTGTACATCAAAACAATGTTAACAATAGACCTTTTACTTTTCCGTTACGTTACGTTTATAGCGCATGAAAAAACTCGAAAATGTCACTTATCTCAATAAAATTTTCCAGTATTTTCTGACTACCTTACCTCAGCCAACAGAAGCTATAACAAGACGAGTTTGTAGCACGTTTGCCCAGAAAATACCTATTCACTCGATCTCTATTTGTGTTTGGACTTTAGTAGTAGACAAAAATGGTAATGTAATTTTTTTAATAATTACATACTGATTATTAAAATACTATGTAAAAAATTCCAGGTTTCTGGTAATATTAAATAACCAGAAACTGTAAGGAAAAACAATTCTGAAGTCATGGTCTCAAAATAAAAACGTACTTACCTAAATGTGTTCTGAAGAATTTCGCTGACAAAATTGTACGAACATTTCCGAGAACTTGTCCAATTTTACTAACAAAATGGCGACCACTTGTTCCAGCATGGATTCCCCAATAGCTCTTCCACGATTTCAGTTTGTATTATAACTGTTACGTAACGATTCAACTTAATTAAATATGCAGTGCTTCATTTGATTGGAGACATTACCGTCTATTGGCTTCTGTTGTGTCAATTTTTATATTATTGGGTTTTTCAACGAATTTTTCGTAATAACTACTACATCTATGAGTAATTGTATGTGTCAGTGTGTGTTATTTCCAACGGCTAAGGTATCTGTCAAGGGTCAATATGTCTATAGGTACCGGAACTCGATTCAGTTCTTCATTAATTTAATTATAATCTAAGGAATATACAGATTGTATAACGATCATTTGATTTCTGTACGATGTGACAAGTTATCAGATGTTACGACAAACTTTCCTCGCTTCCGCACCTCCATATACGGCTGTAACACTTAAAAACAAGAGCTTCCAGCCACACGGGATCACCTGCGATCCCCTATTTTACCACTTTAGGGTAGAATTTTCAAAAACCCTTAGCTGTAGGCATCCACATCATAATAGCTATCTGTATGCCAAATTTCAGCGCGATCCGTCCAGTGTTATGAGCTGTGCATTGTCAGTCAGTCAGTCAGTCAGTCACGCTTTCCTTTTAATTTAGATTGTCAATTCTTGAAAATGTCTTCAAATTGGAATGCGTAGAATGCGTCCCGGTCACCAGGATCCTATCTAATAAATTGGCTCAATGTTTGCGAGGCAATTTGATGCGGTCGAAAATGTTCGCTCACAATAACCCTTAATGAAATTTACTCGTCGAGATTCGGTTTACTACCCTTTACTATCTCATCAAAGTTAGTCGAATTAAAGGATCATCATTCTTCTTCTTGAAATATGAATCAAATTGGAGGAAGATTATTGTAATAGTTTTTATTTACATTATTAATATGGATTGCTTATGCGTTCCATACCAGAGGGCCTACTCCGATACACGATAGTCCGATCATCGTTGTCAAATAACCAATAGAATTGTAGGTTTTAGGAATTCTAATTGCTACAATACTATTACGCATAGTAGAAATTACAAAATGATGGTGCTTACTTAGACAAGCCGACGTTTATATGGGAAGTTTAGTTATATATTATATAGTACACTGTACATATTAAAGCAGTTTGAAGGGTCTTAAAAGCCGTGACCCGCCGTCTACCCTTGCCAAATTCAATATACTCCATGCATGTTCTAAATATATTATCAAAGGATACTCATTGATATAGAAAACTAACAATATATTACGTTTGGTTTTTATAACACAACTATGCATATAATATATAGCATAAAATATTACTTGGGCCTGTAAAAAATAAAAGATTACATTACGAGGTTCTCGTACCCCGACTGTTGTTTCATTCCTTTATCAAGTGTTAGTATCTTTTGAAAACAAAGCACTAAACAGATAACGGTATATACTAATTATAGTTGATATTATTATGATAACAACGGTCAATATAGTATACACCTTTTACTTACCTATAATCAAGTTTCATAGCCCAGTCATTACATCCCAAATTAAGCAGAGCTTGTACTATGGAAACCGATACCTAACTGATATACTACATAATATTACATTTTTTTTGTAAATACATACTTATATAGATAATTACACCCAGACACAGGACAAACAGACATGTTCATGCACACAAATGTTTGTCCTGGATGGGAATCGAACCCATGACCAGCGGCGTGATAGGCGGTGTCTTAACCAACTGCGCCAACTGCCTTGTCAAATGCGATAAATGCCAATACGATATTCTGTTTTATTTTAAACTAGCTGACCCGGCAGACGTTGTCCTGCCCTGAGAACAAAAATAAAACTGGGACCTACCTACCTACCCCTACCTACCTTACCTACCTACCCTACCTAACTACCTACCCCTAACCTAAGTACCTACCCCTACCTACCTTACCTACCTACCCTACCAACCCCTACCTATCTACCTACCCCTACCTAACTACCTACCCCTAGCTAACTACCTACCCCTACCTAACTACCTACCCCTACCTACCTTACCTACCTACCCTACCTACCTCTACCTACCCCTACCTACCTTACCTACCTACCCCTACCTACTTATCCTATGTCCTTCTCCTGGCTCTAAACTACCTCCCTGCCAATTTTCAGCTAAATCGGTTCAGCCGTTCTTGAGTTATAAGTGAAGTAACTAACACGACTTTCTTTTATATATATAGATAGATTACATTGACTCCCCCCCCGTACCCCAGTGACGCTTACATGGAGCCTACATCGCATGCTGGCTAGCTGAGCGCGGTGAGCGACAACCACGCGACTTTTTTCTAATACTTGCATTTTTAAACTCGTGATATCTTCCGAATGAAATGTCCGAATTGAATAATTCAAAAAGTTATAAAAAGGTATTAAAGCCGTCTTGAATATAAAGTAATTTATTTTGATGAGGATTAATACCAAGGTACAAATGAAGAGCCTTTTCAAGAGGCGGCATATATAAATTAATATTTTAGAATAAAAAACTGCTTACTGTGACATAACTATAATATTTAGACATATGCTGTCGCGACACTTTTTGTAGATAATGATGAGTTCTGCAAAGTCGTAGTAAATGATTTTGTTCTATCATCAATAGTTTTCGCAGCGCACGCGACGTAAGGAATTTTTCAGGTCATTTTTTTACACCTTATGTTACATTATTGGAGTTTTAGTAAGGATCCCTAATTTTTTTTTAAATATAATATAGCCTATGTTACTCGGGGATAATGTAGCTTTCCAAAGGTGAAAGAATTTTTGAAATCGGTCCAGTAGTTTCGGAGCCTATTCATTACAAACAAACAAACAAACAAACAAATCTTTCCTCTTTATAATATTAGTATAGATTAAATGTGGGCATGATGATAATTGTCTCTGGTACAAGCAAATGTCGACTTAAAGGTGATAAACCTTTTCTTACCCCGAATGTACTTAGTACTGCATTTACAATTTGGTTTATATTTGATAGAGCCAGTTTATTAACGTTATAATATTCAAAGACATAAATAACGCTAGACATAAACCTCTTCGGCTTGGGATGGGATTTCTAACGTCAGATTTATAACGTATATCCCATTACGGTAAGAAGGAAAATCCATCGAGAAAACCTCTTTTGTTCTCCAGCTACAAATCGCTATTGAGTATCTAAGAGGCGGCTAATCAAATTATACACTACAATAACCCATATATGATTGCAGTGTCGTAAATAAGGTAAAACGAGGTTGCTCAAAGTGAATCACGGCAAATAAAGAAACAGCGCAGACAATGTAGTGAATTGGATCCCCTAGAGCGTGGGTAATAGCGCGATTGTGAGGGACCAAATCTCGTTACTTGATAGTTGGCGTTCGTCTGGCGAACACGATGGCTTTTACAGAATTACAGAATAAAGTTACATTTTTAAGGCTTCAATATCTTATCTAAAAATAATTTTACTTGTACATTTTAATTAGCTGTCTTGTAAACAAACTAAGGATATTAACAAATCTAGGAAGACAATGCTATCTACTCTGTATCGTTTCTTCTTATTTATCGTATTACCTAAATTTCACAAGCAAAAGGCCATACAATAATTTTAATAAAAGAAATAAATAATTGAATGAATTATGACATTGCAATAAGTTTTATCTGAATCTACATAATATGTTTATGATACTGTCTCTCTCTGGCTACTGTCACCCGCATCAAGCTACAACGTAAATAGTGTAAACGGTAGGTGTTGTACACAACATAATAGCAGGTCGTAGACCAATTGAATTATCAGCGTCAAACTACCCTTATAGCACTAGGCAATTCTACCCACCAATAATTCCTGATATTCGTAGACCTTAGAGCTACGAGTGCTACGATTTAAACATGAGGATTACATTTACTCTGTACCTTTAGTTATTAACATAAAATGACTTTACTTATTTTTTAAGTTAACAATTATTATGCCATGTCTGCAAAATTTAAAGATTAATCATTTTGTTTCATTATTTACGCATAATAATTACAAAGCGTCGCAGTCGTCGGAATTAATTTCGTTGATGTCGAGTCGAGATGCCGAGTTTACAGTTTGTCGGACGAATTCCTCGACAAACAAGAACATTTTGGGGGCCTTAACATTAAGTTATATTTAAAATCAAATTAATTTTGCCGTCGTCTAACGTCCCTATTCATTTAAACTACATTTTATTATTTTGCTTACTCAAAAACATAATATTAAATAAAAAAGCTAACTGTGAAGTAAAATAACTTTCAACTCTTTATAATAAATAAATAAATAACTATTTTTGGACGCTGGTTCTTGAGGTTTTCTTCTCGATTTTCTAGCAAAAAAGTTTTTTTTTACGCTTCTCGCTGACGGAAAATATAATTTAACACTGAGTTTCAAAGTCTATGTATAATACTTGGACATGTCAATAAATCAATGATCATTAATAATTCGACTTCATAGCTAATTTATCAAGCGACTCAGAACAAATAGAAAATAGTCCATAATTATCGTGTAAAGGAACACAGTTGGACAATGATTTGTTTACTGTATTTATGAATTATGGTTAGATTGTTACCACCATAATCACTTTAATTTTACCTTTAAATTTCATGTTTACGTTAGGAATTTTGTTAATTATATTGGGTATTTATGATGAAATTCCGAATTCTTACAACATATACACGAATACTGATTTATTGTTTACTTATTTGTGTTTATATTTCGCCAGCCGTTTGAGCATAAAGAAGTAGCAAACATACACACCCACAAACTTTCGTATTTATTATAGGTACCTAATAGTAGTAGGATAGGATTAATTTAAAATATCAAGATTAACTGTATTCAGTTTAGAGGGCAATCTTTAAAAGTCTAGAAGGTAACTGGCTCTCTAGTACAACTGCCGGAACATACCGGTTGGTGCTTAGCGACAGACTCACCCTAATGACAGACTAGGTAGTGAGAGACCCTGAGCCAGGCAGGAATTATGAAGTAGGTACTCTATTTTAGATTATTGTTAGATTTTGACATTCGACGTCATTATCACTGCTATGAAAGGTTCAAAGGCCTCTTTGTAGACAAAGAACTAGAAGTCATATTGTTCAGTTCTTGGCTAGGGAACGTAAGTCATGAGTCTAAGTTTGGAAAAAAATAACTTGAGTACCTACACACGCTACAGGTTTCGGTAAATAAAGAATGAAAAATGAAACTTGTCTTGGCTTAGATAGATGCGCATGAAAAGATGCACTCAATGCTTTTGAAAAAACTGAATTCTTATACCAACGTAAATAAACAGACTGTAAATGATTTTCAGCTATTAATCTGAGATTCATCAATAAAAGACGTGTTAAAACATTAATTTAATAGAGGTTGGTAATAAAATAAAGGAATATTTCACAATCAAAATTTATTTGTAGACCATTAAGCTATCTACGTTGGAGCTTGCTACGGGTGACAGTAGCCAGAGAGATATGAAAAAGAACCATAATAAGACATTGCAATTAGGTTCATCTGAATCATAAATTAAACAGATGAACTTTAATGCAAAGATATAAGGCTCATTTTATATTGTCACCCTCACCAAGCTACAATGTAAATAGGGTAATTCAAAAATAATAGCGATGGCTCCTCTACACTACCACCAATGCACCTAATTGATTCAATAGCAAACATCCAAGCCATCTGTGTACATATAGGCAGATAAATATTAATTGATTCTGCAACATCCGGCTCCAAAGGGAATTTACCATGCATTGTTCTCTTCATTCACTTCCGGTTCATTTATTATTTGCAAATAACAATGGCCCTTTATTTGTAGAGCGAATACGTTAAAAGGAATTAATTAAAAACTGAACTGTTACCTAATTGTGGTACAACCTGCTACATTAGACCATAATTTCTAAGATACAATATTTTCTTGAGATTCTTGTGGTATTAAGATAATTTCAATATAATAATAGCGTGTTTGAATTGTTCACCAGTGAAACACCACTGTTTTAACATACTATTTGAATTCAATGTTCAAAGAAGATACCGCGGTATTAGAACAGTATGATTTATATAAGGAAAAGTACTTTTTTTGGAAGAAAGACCGTAAGATAATAGGATTGGACGATAAAATTATTACGGGACAATGGCATTCATTGGGCGTAACGTTTGAAGCACTCCTAGGTTCTTCAGAAATGACGCTAAATTAGTAATAGTTCTACATTTTCTTTTTCTTGTACTAGTTTAGGTAAATACTTATATATATTATCGTTAGGCAGTTTAAAATCGAACTATACAAGAATCTTAATTTAAACCTATGAAATCTAGTTGTAAAAATTCGTAGGAAATGTCCAACAATATGGATACTAGAGTTGTTCAAATAACTTCACTGAAATTATTTTCATCGTGTGTAAACAAGCTCACTACCTACTTCCTTTAAAAAAAGACCATCTTCAGAACCATAATGCTTATACGGCAAATAAGAGCTCACAATGATCTTTGCATGACTTAAACTTTACCGTAAATTTGCAGTAAGCGAGCCCATTAGGTAAGTAACTAGATAATTAACTCTGAGCACCTTTTTAATAAAAGCAGATGGTACTACAAACTTCACGTGAAATTAATTAGCAGGACCATAATAATATACTTAGATGGGGAACAAGAGCTCACAGAGATTTCCTCATTAGCTTAAAATTTACCGTAAATTGGCCGTAAGCATGCCAAATTAATCTCAAAACTCATTAATACAGTTTAGGCCCTGGCAAAGCACATATTAATGTCGATAGTTATAATTATTGCAATAGACTCTACCACCGGTTCGGGATACACAAAAATTTTGATATTTAAATAACACCTTGTCAGGTGGCGTTAAAACAAACGAAACCTAATCTCGGAAATGTTGTACCTATCTATAACGGATAATTTGTGGCTTATTTACGGCCAATTATTACATCGTCAAATTCGGATATAATGTTCCTGCCAACTTTACTGAAGTAACAGTAACTTAATGTTCAACCTACTACCTATTTCACCAGCTTAATGTTATAAACATTAACAAAGTAATTAACCCGTTCAATCAATTCAACATTGCAACAAGATTTCAACTATTTTAATTCAATAAGGCGTCCAAGCCATATTACTTTTAGAAGCATAATTAATTCGTACTTTGTCTAAAGTGCTGTCGTAGGTCTCGGAGAAGGCGAGTCAAAGTTTTCATTTTCTGAAGAATTTGGAAAGTTGAGATTGTTTTGCTCGATCAAAGTGTTTCAGTGCCCCGAGGGGTAGAGGTAGGGTATGGGCGGGGCTTGCCGGGATCAGCAACAGGTCTTGCTCCAGACCAGATCGATACAAGGAAGCTGGCACATGCGCACTACGCATTGCAAACATCATGCGCTCCCTGATACTGCTCTCGTTGTCTTTGCTCGCCTCAGGTATGTCAAAACAACTATTTTAGTATTTTTGGATGCCAATATACTCCTCATCACCATTTCTTTCCTTAGCTTTTGTAGAATCTGTCTAAAAGTTGTGTGATTTAAGCATAGAAGCATTTAATCAGGGTCTGACCTCAAATGTCAATATTGTCTATGGAACTCTTTGTTTTGATTTCATCTGCAATTCTGCATGGCCGCTTCAATTTTAGAAACTAGAGAGACCTAGAAACCTCATTAAAGGACAGTGCTTAAAATACCTCCTAATAATGCAGGTATCAGCATAATCCTTAATAGTAGGGTTACGGAAATGTGAATTGGTAGGTACAGGAAAGGTTGTTCATAATTAATGTTGCGTTAAAACAATCGTCCAAACTAAATAACTAGAAATAATATAATAATTTTGAATAAATGCTTTGTTTTCCTTTAGTTAGGAGAACCTTCATATCACTAAGTATTTTGTATCTTTTATTTCAAAATATTGGTAGAATCATTAATTAATAATTTGTTTAATTTACCTGGTATATTACATCGGTTAACTGGAAATAAAAGTTATACTTTCAATACAAAATCTAGACGATGTACCATCCAATGATGCAAAACTACATAATAATATCATCACAAACAATCCTGAATGCAATTTGAATGTCACAGACTTAAGTGGCAAATCGCATCGTATGCAGCAGCGGAACAAGTTCTATATTCTCTCTGAACTCCATGATGCTAGATAACAACGCTGTTTTATCAATAGATAACAAATCTTCCAATGATAAGTCTAAACTGCATTATTTTATGTTAACATATCTGGAACCATTTCTTGACTATCATTGTGACTACCTAGTATTCTCGACTTGCGTCCATCTACATACACCTAAATAAAAACACTTATCATCTTTCTCTACTTTTTGTATCCTTAAGTGGGTATATCTCTATCAATCCTGTCGGGCTATCGCATATCTTTTGGTGGTAATCGTAATGATTGCATCCAATGACGCGCTACTACGAATACCTTTTTATGGGTGTGGTGAGCACTCATTGAATGATTTTTAATAATGGTGTTCGTTACGATTACCACCAAAGCTACACGGTAGGTTCCCTGGATATATAATGACACAAGCATAAAAAATTTCATTATAAAAAAATAATGTCTCTTTTTTTCCTATTTCCAGAGGCGGAATGCGACCTTTTGCGGGACAGCGTGCACGTGACATCCGCAGCGGCCAGGCCTAACAATGAGCTCTGGTGCTACAAATGTCTGGCGGAGGTGCCAGAAGACCGGTGCGCGGATCTGCGGCATAACAACTCCGCACTCATACATAAATGTCACAATGACCGACGGATGTGCATGGTATATAAATTATAATAGCAGATAGAGCCGATGGTAGAGTCAATAGGCTAGTGGACAATGTCAAAAATAAATAATCAAACACTAACTAATGTATAAAACATCTAAAAACACATAGAAACATCAAATATGTTGGAAATTTAATGCTTTTATTTTTTTTTATTACCAGTAGAACCATTAAGACTAGATCATTTTGATGCTGTGAAACTATGACGTCATAGTGCAGTATCGTTTTGACATTTTATAAATGGTATAGCTGATATATCAGGACCTTCGATCAATCATAATCAAGGACACTACCCTATTGTATCTTTCGACGTTCATGTGCCTTATCCGCAGAGGCTAAACTGAATAAATAAGTTTGAGTTTGGGGATTTAAATGTATTTGTAGAAATAGTAAGATTTGCCTATACCTACGTGCTAAAACAATCAAATTCGAAGGCAGAAATTGTAATAACTACACAAGAGACGAACGTAGTCAGACGTCTATATAGTTGTATAATTATTTTAGCACCATTATAAATACTTTAATACGTAATTGTCACTTTAAGCCTAGGTATTCTATTATTAAATTCAATGTAAATCATGTTCACAGGTAAAAAGATTCTCCTTCACGACATCAACCGAAAATTCAACAACGGCATTGAAGATGTGGGCTCTCGAACGTAATTGTACAAAGCACTGCGAACCTGGCTGCATCATCATCGGTGAACGAACCAAGCTCTACGCTTGTACCTCATGCTGCACCACGTCTCTCTGCAACTACGGATCAGGAGCTGATACTAATGATCATTTCATCTTCTCAGTTCTCATCCTTTTTATTATAGCTTTAACTTTATGATTAGTTAACTAAATGCTATAGGATAGTTGCATCCGCTTCAAAGAACCTGGAAGAATTAGTGGATTTTACAAACGTTATCTAGTAAAAGATTTTAACACGCACTGGTCTATGTTCGATGGCAAAGGTTTTTTGGAAGACAAGATGCGAGATTGTACATTTGGTTCAACCTGACTACAGGCATTTGAAATAAGTATGACGGCAGATATAAATTTTAAATCGATCAGAAAAGATTTACTGTTCTAAAAGATATTTTATTCAAAAATTTCATTCCCAAACTCTACAAGTTACAATTTATGTGTAGAATAGTTCAAATAATAGTAGGTAATACATGTCAAAAAATAACTTTATTAGGCATAACCTATTTACCTATAATTTAGGTACATTGCGATGATGGCAACATTGGTGTAGCTACACTGTAGCTGTCTACAGTACACAAGCATCCCCAAATCTAATCAAAAATATATCTCAGTCATTTAGATAGTTAACTAAATATTTTAATTATTAAATTATTGTGTAAATATTAGGCGCTATATGGGAAATTTTACCATCAATCAAATTGTTGCGGAAATGAAGAATACAAAAAATTATATAAGACTATCAATCAAGTCTAAAGTTGACCAAAGAAATTATATTGCGTTATTGATGTTTTATGATATTAATTAGGTATCCATATTAATATTTAATTGTATTTTTATTTTATCTATATAGCTAATCCTAAGTAGGTATTAAAAAGTAGTAGCTACTTAGAAAACTACTTCGATAAAAAATAGATTAAGTTGTTTAAAATATTATATATTGTATATCTGCTGCTACGACATTTGATTCAGCTTAAGGGTAAACCTTCGGTTGGAGCGTTAAATTCAAATTTTCATGAAATTGCGGTTGGAGCGTTAAATTCAAATTTTCATGAAATTGTCGTACTTATATGTCAGTAATATACCTTGGAGGAATATGTTGGTGATTTATTTTATAATTAATCAGTAAATATACTACCATTCTTGTCGCAAATAACATGTTGATAATTTACGACCTATAACTGAGCTGCAATTAGCAAAAATCGTGATAAAATTTGAATTTAACGCCCCAACCGAAGCCTCCAGCTTAAGTAATATATGCATGGCTAAGATTAGGTACCAACAGTTTTAATGTTTTTTTAGGTTTTATTCATATTATTAAAATTTTTACCACAACTAATCTACCTAGTAAGTAGATACTGTAGTTAGTAATCGTTACTTTGCTAAAGACGAATTCTTAGTAGGTAGATGTTTATCGAACCTACTTCGATTTACTTAGCCACATTACTTGCGTACCTACTTATATCTTTTCTATGTTATAAGCTATGCGATTTATTTGTAGGTAAGTCACATTACATTCACGCGCTGCGTTTGATTTAATCATAGAGGATTTAATGCTCAACTAAAGTTATTCATTATGTATCAATCAAGTAAGTTTGATGAATCTTGTTTATAATTTGATTTTTTTATTCTGTAATAATAATCTTACTCTTGTTACTTATTGGATTAATAAAGTCTGATTGAAAGGGAAAATGTATTTTCATCTCAATATTATGGAAGCAAATTGAACTTAAATTAAAATTAAAATTGACACTTGGCTAGGGCAATACAAGACAAGTACAGAGAGAAGCTAGTACCATGTATCTCATCTTTTGTATTTGTTATCTTGTCTCATCTATCTAACTAAAATAATAAAATTCCGTTGTTCATAGGTCTTTAATATTAGGTACTAAGCTTCTCTACACTCAACTACTATTCATCAACCAGCTTCAGATAATTAATTATTTAAGTAGAAGTTTGTAAACACGGATTCAAAGTTAGCAGCCATCAGAGGATACCAACTTTAGTCCTTTAAAAAAAAAAAACCGGTAAGGTTGGAGCAGCCATCAGAGGCTACCAACTTTAGTCCTTTCAAAAAAGGATTCAAAGAACGGCCGGCGATAGTTACCTACACTGATCCGCCCCAGCTTTGCCCGAGTGGGATCTAAAATGGTCATGTAATTATTATTTGATGCCAGTTATTTTTTCAACTTATAATATTTTTCCTAGAACTCATTCAAACTAGGTGATAATGATTTTGACTCCGTGAATGATCACTAAAATTATTAATACCTATTTGATTAATAAATTCACAGTACAGTTTAAATTCGTTAACGACGTTGAGTCAACGTGCTACTAACTAATGTCAACTTACGGATTGAACGGTTTTTATTCAACGCTGCGAGACGTTCAACGAGTCTCTCTCTGTACATCTACTGATATGATATTATAATTTTATTTTAAATTTATTTATATTTATAAAAACAAATTAAACAAGTCATTATTTTCTTTATAAAAATGTATTTTAAAAATCAACTCTTACTCTCGTTACTTAGAGTTCAAATTAGACTGTCGTCGTTTTATTTCACGTAAGTATTTTTCGTTGCGTTTTCGATCTCGAGCTTAGTTGATTATTAAACGAGTTAAAATCTTATATCTCGTTGACGAATTCAACAAGTTGTTTCATAAACAGTTGAGTTAAAATCTTATATTTCGTTGACGAATTTAACTAAGTACCTAGTTGAATCATAAACAGTTATCACGAGATCAACGGTTGATTTAACTAGTTCGTTGATTCAACGCCCATCGCTAACACCCAGCAGACGTAGCGGTAGTGCGTTGTTGAACCCCCTCCATCCTATCGTCGTCGGTCGAAAGGAAAAACAATCGATCGATACAAAACTTTACTTACCTACATACCTATCAAAATGTAATGTAATTAATAGCTTTGGTAACAATAATTACTCCGGCCTACCTACGCGTACCTACTGAACGTAGACATGGTCATTAGCAACAAATTATAACAAACGGTGTCAAGGCGTTGATCCGATAGTATCTATCATGTATTTTATTATATATGTAATGTAGGTACATACTAAGCCCGTACGTAAGCACCCATTGTTGATCGATGCTATGTAAAGAGAGGTGGTTCAAAGTCAAGATCATTTGGTCACGGTCCTGAAAAGTAGCTGAAAAAGCGTTTTTGGAAACATTGTTGAAGAAGAGTTTTCTACATTTACGTACGAACACACCATTATTCTATGGTTTCTAGTTATTTATTATTGGTAGCTCGATGAGTAGGTGTATAATGGGAGTAACGAACTTTTTTATGTATTTGTAAATTACCTGACGTCATCTCCAAGGTCACATTTTTTGATCAACCAGTTTACTCAGCCATTCGCGAAACAGAAGGCGTTCATTCATACCTCCTTTAATTCAGATGGCATGTCACCCATCCAAGTGTATGCTTGTTTTATTGGTAAGAGTCAAGTAGGAGTCCTAAATATTGTTTTTCTTTCAACTAATACATAAGTTTGCCCTTAGCAAGAATACTTATATTATGTTGTGAGATAATTTGCAATGCCCAAGATAATACTGTACAAACAATTAGCTATGTTCCATTTGCCAAACCATCACTTACCTACCTAGTAACTATTAGGATATAAGAGATAAAATATATGACAATGTTGTGATAACAAAGTCAGCTATTACATCAGGCTTGTATGGACCCTTCGCCACTGATGACTTCGGTAGTCAATAATAAATAATTCTGCATTATGCTAAGGATGATTTTGACAATAAATACAAATATTAGTATATTATATAAGTTAATTTATTTATTATGAATAAACAATGCACAGAAATAAATGCAATCCCTAGTTTGCCAACTAAACATAGCAATAATTTTATTAACATAATTGGAATGACCCAAAGTTAAAAATAGATCAAAGACTGGGAAGGTCGTATTTGGGAGGACATAGTGTTAAACTTAAAATATTGCATTATACTTTTATAATTATAGAGAATTAATTTAGGAAAGCTGTCCACAGTCAGAGATAACTACTTTCTTCGATGGCTTGCCAGATTGGGAACCGAGGCTTTCAACTTGCTTCACTACATCCATGCCTTCGACAACATTGCCGAAAACGACATGTCTACCGTCCAACCAGGAAGTCTTCACAGTGGTAACGAAAAATTGGGATCCGTTTGTGTTGGGGCCAGCGTTGGCCATGGACAGGACTCCAGGGCCGGTGTGCTTCAGGACGAAGTTCTCGTCAGCAAATTTCTCACCGTAGATGGACTTGCCACCAGTACCATTGTGGTTTGTAAAGTCACCACCTTGCAACATGAAGTTGGGGATGACACGGTGGAAGGTGGAGCCCTTGTAACCGTAGCCTTTCTCGCCGGTACACAGAGCACGGAAGTTTTCACATGTTTTTGGAGTTACATCTGACCTTAACTGTAACAAAAAAAAAAATTGTAGCTGGATAGAATTTTTCAACACCAACTTACAGTTTAGTTGATAGTGTGGATTGGATTCACAGGTATGTATGTCGTTAGTCATTTCTTACTAGATACATTATTTACATTACACTTGACTTTAATAAAGGTAGGTAAAAAACTTATTTTTTATAGTTATACACAACGCACGCGCACGGCTTGTCGATTCAGGCAACTTTGCGATAAGAAAAAACTCGTAGCTACAAATTATAAACATAAACAACACTGATGATGGCAAATTCCATTCCAATAATTAGGTATAGTCTATCTATACAGCCTTCTCTGACAGATTGACCTTCACAGAAGGTAGGTGAGCGAGTACATATAAGTACATTCTTAGGTTGAGAATTAATTATGACTGCATACATCTATATATAGATATACGCCACATGTTTGATGAGAATCTAAATTGCAATAGTGAGTAAATTGATATTGTTGACAAGGAAAATCTAGCATTCAAATTATAACAACTAATAAGAAGGGTGGAGTCCGCGTCCCAGAGCTTCTAGAAAAGCGTGGTCGGTCACCGAATATCACGCCGGCCGGAACCACCGAAGGCAACTTAAGTCTCAAATTAAAGTATCGGATAAATAACTAACCTCCACAACGATTCTCCCTAGAATTGAGCCATCAGCAGTCACATCGAAGAATACTCGGGGCAAAGACATTTTGCTGTCCTTCCTTCTTCCTTAGAGCCGGTGAAATAAATCCGTTTCAATCACCACAATGACGATGCGTCTCTCGTCCGTCGATGTCGGGCGGAAATGGAAGTATATCATAGACAACATTCATTTACATCATTTCCGTCCGGACGCGTTCAGAAGTTATATATATTTGTAATTTGTATGAAAATAATCAAAGGCATTTCTATTTGAGATTCCACAACAAAAAAAAGTTTTTTTTCTACTTTACCAAAGAATAAATACTTTACTTAGTGCCACTGTTTAATTATGCAAAGTAATATTTATTTTATTTCGATTAGATAACTATTAAATGCAGTTCATAAATAAATCTTTTGCCGTTTTATATTGCAAAAATATGTATGTACAGTATACAAGTCTATGTTGTTATCATCAAATGAAACTTAATCGTTTTTGTAATTTTTTTACGTGTCTTCTAATCTATGCAATTCATCAATTTCGAAAATGCTCATGAAATAAATGAAAATTAGTAATATTATCACCAAAAAATATTGTTACTACATGAACTAACCTGCTGTAAATTAGAAAAATGAATACATTTTGCACTATTTGTCGAGCGACCTTTTACTGGATTAGTGTAAAACCAAAATAAATATCCCTAACTATCCCTGAGTAGTTCTCAGTTCAAGTGTATTCCGAACCGGTAGTAGAGTCTATTGTAAAACTGTAACTTTTGACATTCTTAAGTGCTTTATTAGGGCCTAAACTGAATAAATTAGTTTTGATTTTGATTAGTCGGTGTGTAAAACAGCCTTAAGTATAAACGTTCGGTTGGAGCGCGAAATTCAAATTTTATCACGTTTTTTGCAAATTGCAGCTCAGTTATAGGTCATAAGTTATCAACACGTTATTTGCGACAAGAATGGTAGTATATTTAAAATTTTCATGAAATAGTCGTATAAGTCAGTAATATACCTTGGAGGAATATGTTGATTTCTTTTGTTATTAATCAGTAAATATACTACCATTCTTGTCGCAAATAACATGTTTTGATAATTTACGACCTATAACTGTGCTGCAATTTGAAAAAAAACGTGAAAAAATTTGAATTTCGCAGGCTTTTTGGCACATCCCCCATAATCAATCTTTATGGCAACATTATAATTTTTAATTTTATTGTCATCATGACACTGTCATGAAATGTCAATACGTGTTTTCTTTCAGTCTTCGTATAGGGATGAGATTCTCTCCAAAAAACGCATCTAATGCCATCATAGTCAAGAAGTGAAGTGAGATTCTCTCCGAAAAAAATCGATTCGAATCTACCTTGTCGAATTAATCCCCAAAAAAATCAAGGTCGATGTTACCTTTTATTTGTATGTTAAAAAAGACATCATAATAATCACTGAAACGTATGGAATAATAATAATAACTACTGAAAACTGTTTTTTTTTTTTAATTTATTTTGCTGCTTTACGTTCAACTACTACACTAACAAGAAAAAGATTTTCTAGTGTCTCAAATCGATTCATTGCTTAGAATCGATAAAAAAAAACATGTCAGTACTTTTCACCCCATTCATTCATCATCACCATAAACTAGGTAGAGTAGAGTTAAAACCAATGTGTAACTAACTATTGTAATCACAAACTACTTAGAGATAACTCATAGACCAAAGAGTCACAGACTTCTCAAACTGCGTAGAGTAGAGAACTAGAGAGAGATGCTGGCTGATGACCACGCTATGGTATCGGCCATATAAGTCGGTGGAACGCTACGTATTCTAGTCTCTATTACAACGATAAAGAGTTTATAGTGTAATGACAAAAAATAGGTAATTTGACGTTTGTCAAGCGTATAAGCGTTCCTTGAATTTGTTCCTTCGATACCTATCTTACTACTATATTCATTAATCTGTGCTGATGACTTTTTAATCGGAGCGGAGAGTGTTATTTCTGCAGGCATCTGCATGTATGTTTTTAACATTTTAAAAACAAGTGTTGCAGATTTCACATTGATCTCTAAATTTGTAAAATAAACAACTTGATCTGATACCATAATTTAATAAGATTGTAACCATCTCGTTTTCCTGCGGTTGATTGTAAAGTTGCAGCGGTCAGCTAGTTCATAAAGATGAGTTTAGAATCTATCAAATACAAAAGAGGAACATTGGAAATTTTAGATCAGTTACTACTTCCATTAAAAACGAGATATGTAAATGTACAAGGTGTTGAAGATGGCTGGAAGGTTATAAATAAAATGCAGGTAAATCCAACTTCCCAATTAAATCAGTAATCCAAAAGTTTTGATTTTGAATTTTATTAAACTTACACATTTATATTAAATAACAAATACAATATTCTATAAAAATTTGCGACATTAAGTTCTGGATTACCAATTACATTATTTGTACCTCTTGGAATTTGGGAGAATACCTATATTATTATTATAATGCAATATAGTTATACTAGCTGTCAGCCGCTCTTTTATGCACCCACATTCACGGGATTAAAAAAAAGTAGCCTTTATCCTTCGGCGATAATGTAGCTTCCTATTAGAGAAATAATTTTTCTAATCGGACCAGTAACTCAGGAGATTAGCACATTCAAACAAACAAAAGTCTTCAGCTTTATTATTTAGTATAGATATTCTTTCATTGACAATTAGTTAGAGTAATGGAATCAAAGTATGCAATCTAGTTATATGGTCAGGCTTATTTAATGTTTTGTAAATAATTTTATTTGAAAATAATATATGTATAATAGATATTATATTTAAAATTCATAAATTTTTCAGGTGCGAGGTGCTCCTGCAATTGCAATAGTTGGATGTTTGTCGCTAGCTATAGAACTACTGAAGGACACTACAGAAGACAAAAAGATTATGAGGCAAGAGGTCAGATAAGTCTGTGACTTACTGAGTTGATAAGAAAATGTAACTAACACAAATTATTACACAACAAATATTAACATTTTCTGATAAGATAATTGTACATCTTGTGTAGTGGAATATAACATTTTGTTATCAGTTTTTAAATAGCAATTTGCCTTGGAACTGCTTGCATGTGCTTGCTGTGTAAACCCTGTTTATTTATGCTCTGACTTATTTCATAGATTTAAATATTTTTTACATAAACTACATTTATTACATTAAGGGATTAGATGTCTATTTAACAAAATGTATATATAATCCCGGATTTCTCTCTATGTTTTAATGTTTTTTATATCATCCCTTCCAATACTATGGTTTTCTAATATTCTTACCATACTTTCAGCACTCTTTCCCAAGATAACAGTTTACACTATTCATTAAAATTGGCAACATTTCCACTAATTACAGATTGAAGGCAAACTTAATTACCTAGTGTCGGCAAGGCCAACAGCTGTTAATATAAAATTGGCAGCAGATGAACTGATAAATTTAGCAAATACTTTAAGTGCAGATGAGACTGTTACTTCTAATGACTTCAAAGAAAAGTTTGTATTTATACTCACCTATTTTAAGGGTATTTTATTATAACTTATATGAATTTAGCTATTAATATAAAATGTTGGGATATTCTTCACAAATAGCTATCTGATTACAAACTAAGTACAGCTTGAACAATGGAAACCAGATAACTGATGTTACAACATGTAGGTAATAGTTTTTTTATACATACTTTTTACCACTTAAATTCATAACTGCTGAACAGATTTGAATGAATCTTGGAACATATAAATGTTCAATTTAATATGTAGCATAACATATAGGATATATATATCGGCGCAACAACAATATCAAGTGGTATTTCGTTGAAAACACCACGTGCACGGTGCACCTGCGTTTTAAATTGCAAGTAAACATCACGTGCACGGCGCACCTGCACTGCACGTGCAGCGCCCGCCCCTCCTTGCGTCCTCCATAAAAAGACGTGTTGACCGCTCCGAGGCTCAGAATTGAACAGACCGTCAGAGCGACAACATTCTGAATCTCATTGGAATTACTTTGGGTTTGATTTAGCACTGTAATAATTATTATGTTATATTAATGAATTAATGAATTTTGCTGATTTACTGATTACTTCAAATAATAAATGGTTTATAAAGAATTAAATTAGATTAGATCAGAATATATAAATTATTAAATTAAATAGTATTTATTAATTATGATTGATGATTAAATTGAGGCTAAATATATTATTATTGAGTTTACTAAAACATTGTGATTTATTATATACCTTTTACTCTTTTATCAGAAGCCGGGACGATTTTCATAACCACGCCATGACTCATAATAGTGCAACAAATAACGAATTTTCTTCCTCAAATCCACCAAATTTTAACATGTGGATTAATACGTTTAAAGATACCATGACCGACCTACTGGTGCAAATGTCAGATGAAAACCGCACTACGATAAATGAACTGTTTAAAATGGTAAATACTTCGGAAACACCAAGAGTACGTATATCGGATGTGTATTTTCCTTCTTACAACCCTGACAACGGGATGGATGTCAGAGAATGGGTAGAGCTCATCTCAAAAACACAAAGTGAGTACAATCTTAAAGATCACGAAGTACGACTGAAAGCCGCCGGTGTCTTGCAAGGACGAGCTAAGGTTTGGGCTGATGAGTGTTTGCTAAGAACCATCACCTGGGAAGAAATGAAAAATGATATGCTGCAAACATTTGAACCAGAGAGTAGGTATTTTTCCGAGATTTTGAAATTCAGAAACTATTCCCTTTATGACGCCGCTAATATTCAAGAATATATTTCTAAAGTATGGAGAATGTTCAAACGAATTGTCAAACCAAATCCTACGGAGCAAGATGCAGTTGAATTTATTATTGGAAGTATTACAGATGACAAACTTCGAACAGAGCTACTAAATAGTAAATCTCAGATTGTTCCAGAATTAATTGCTATTGCTAAAACTATGAGTAGTAATAAGCGTAAACACCTACCTCAACGGGAATATGTTCCATCAAAGAGGCCAAGGGTTGAGACTGGAATTTCAAGGTCTGATCAAGGTATGACCTGTTTTGTTTGTGGAAAGGTTGGTCATCGTGCTCGCAATTGCAGTCAAAATGCTATTGTTAAATCCAATGAAGCAAAAGAGAAGAAGGAATGCTCATTCTGTTCTATCCCTGGTCATACGTATGAGACATGTTTTAAGCGAATAGCTTCGGAGAAATCTATTCATTTGTGCGATAAAGGTAAGTTTAACCATAACCAGATTATAATTAATATTGGTGATGTTTTCATAGAGAGTATGTTTGATAGCGGTGCTGATTGCTCACTTATAACACAATCTACGGCATTAAAGATACCTGGCGAACGAAAAAATATAGTGACACATTTAAAAGGGATTGGCCCAGTTCCCATTATATCAGTGACTCAAATTCTATCCGTATGTAAGATACAGAACATACACGTAGAAATTCTTCTTCATGTTGTACTTGATCACGAGATACCTACAAGGATAATAATTGGCAAAGATTTGTTAAGAACCCCTGGTATAGAAGTCCGCCTTACGGAGAACGAGACATTAATAACCCGTAGCAATGAAGAATTGGAAGTGAAAAATAAAAATATTAATCTTGTGAGTATATCAAACCTAATTACCGATATCACAGATACACAATTACTGGAGAAACTACATTACTTACTTACTAAATATAGTAAAGCTTTCGTGGAAGGTATTTCTGACTCTAGGATTACCACTGGTGAATTGACCATCCGTCTTAAGAACCCAGACAAGATTGTGCAGCGAAGACCTTACAGACTGGCGCCAGTAGAACGAGAAAAAGTGCAGCAAATGATTAATGAATTGTTACAAAAAAATATTATCAGAGAGAGTAAATCACCATTTGCAAGCCCAATTATATTAGTGAAGAAGAAGAATGGAGAAGATAGACTATGTGTAGACTACAGAGAGTTGAACTCTAATACTGTAAGGGATCATTATCCTCTGCCACTTATTGTAGATCAGTTGGACGAATTATCTGAAGCAAAATACTTTACTTGTTTGGATATGGCATCTGGATTTCACCAAATCCCTATTTCTTCAGAGTCTATCGAAAAAACTGCCTTCATAACCCCTGATGGCCAATATGAATACCTTACGATGCCTTTTGGTCTAACAAACGCTCCTTCTGTTTTTCAAAGAGCAATCAATGCAGCCCTTGGAAATCTTCGTGGTAACGCAGCACTTGTTTACATTGATGACGTGCGTATCCCAAGCAAAACGTTTGAGGAAGGTTTACATAAATTAAAGCAGGTAATCGAAGCCTTAACTCGAGCAGGATTTTCATTTAACATGAAGAAATGCTCATTCATGAAGACCTCAATTGAGTATCTTGGATACGTCGTCAGCGATGGTAAGGTAAGACCAAGTCCCACAAAAATAGAGGCACTATCTAAAACTATGCCACCCCAAAATATAAAGCAGTTACGGCAGTTCAATGGATTAGCTGGATATTTCCGGCGATTTATTCCCAATTTTTCAACTGAAATGGCACCCCTCTACGAACTAACAAAAATTGGAGTAAAATGGGAATGGTCTCAGACACATGAGACCATTAGAAACAAAATTATAAATTTTCTAACATCCTCTCCATTACTCACCATATTTCAAATGAATTGGAAACTCTGGCAATTGTAAGAGCTGTGAAGCATTTTCGCCACTATCTTTACGGACGTAAGTTCACAATAGCTACAGATTGTAATGCGGTAAAGGCCTCTCGGTACAAACAAGAACTATTACCCAGAATTCACAGATGGTGGGCATACTTGCAAAACTTTGACTTCGAGATCGAGTATCGAAAAGGAGAACGCCTGAGACATGCCGATTTCTTCAGCAGAAACTCGTCTACGCTAGTATTGAGTTTTACAAATAATGAGGATTGGCTAGTAATGGAACAACATCGTGACGCAGAATTGAGTAAGATTATTCATAATTTTAAAAATGATTCACAATTGTATGAACAATATGCCTTGAGAGATAATCTGTTATGTCATAAAGCTGAGGTAAATGGTAAGATTGAATTTTTGAAAATTGTGCCACAATCATATCAATGGAGCTTAATTAATAGTTACCACGAAAGTCTAAAGCACATGGGTTGGGAGAAAACTCTCGCTAAAATTAAAGAACATTACTGGTTTCCTAAAATGTCTTCTATTGTCAGATACTTTGTTGAACACTGCATCATTTGCAAAACAATGAAGGGACCATCGGGAGCAATTCAAAGTCGGCTCCATCCTATCGAAAAAAATCCGGAGCCCTTTCACACAGTACATATTGACATATCGGGGAAGTTAACTGGTTCTGCGACACAAAAAGAGTACGTTTTTGTTGCTATTGATGCATACACGAAATTTGTTATATTGAAGCATGCTAAAAGCAAAAATCAAGATAGTGCGCTTAAACACTTGCAAGAAATTATATTTTTATTTGGGGCACCTAAAAGAATAATAGTTGATGGCGACGGTGCTTTTGTTTCTCATTATAAATCGTACTGCGAGAAATTTGGCATTGAATTACACCAATGTGCAGGCTATACGAGTAGAGCAAACGGACAAGTTGAAAGAGTCATGAGGATTTTAAAGAATGGTCTTACGGTAATTAAAAACATGCAGAAAACTCACTGGGCAAAATCGCTCAATGCGTTACAATTGGCAATTAACTGTACTTTTTCTAAAACTACAGGAAAAACTCCTATTGAATTACTCACAGGCAAAAAAGGTTCTGTTCCACCAGAATTAATATCGCTGATTGATGACATCAATGACAGAGTTGATCCAGAAACTATGCGAAAATCTGTTCAAAATAAGCTAGTTGAAGCAGCAATAAAAGACAAAGAACGCTTTGATAAAGGGAAAGCAAAAGTAAAACGATTTGAAAAAGGAGAATTTGTACTCGTAAGCGAACCACCACGACAGAATACTAAATTAGGACCAAAATATACCGGGCCATTTGAAGTAAAAAAGGTTTTACCTCATGACCGATATGAAGTACGAAGAATTAATGGACGAGGACGTTCAAGAAAAGTTTGCCACGAAAATCTAAAAAGTGCACCTAAATTTGGTACTCAAAGCAATATAGCCGTATCGGCGATGAATAGAGACCTGGATAATGGGAACCGTGAAGATCCTTGTGAAGAAAACGATGCTGTTCACTCTGTTGATAACGATGTGTAAATCAAATAATGTTGGTAATATATACGGGCGTGTTGTCTTCGTGTTTTCACGAGTCAATACTTTTAAATGTGTTAAATTAATGAAAAGGCTAAAATAGGCGCTGAGGCCTTGAAGCCATTTGTCAAAATTAGCGCTGAGGCTATGAGACATACGTGTGACATGAATCTTGTGTTTTTGTATGAATGTGATTGAGTACCTATGTGATTATGTTATGTTTTATAAATCTTTTTCCTATTATATCAGATAAAAAGACTGTGGAGTAGGCGCAGGGACGCGCCACTCATCAGAATGGCCGTATCGGCGCAACAACAATATCAAGTGGTATTTCGTTGAAAACACCACGTGCACGGTGCACCTGCGTTTTAAATTGCAAGTAAACATCACGTGCACGGCGCACCTGCACTGCACGTGCAGCGCCCGCCCCTCCTTGCGTCCTCCATAAAAAGACGTGTTGACCGCTCCGAGGCTCAGAATTGAACAGACCGTCAGAGCGACAACATTCTGAATCTCATTGGAATTACTTTGGGTTTGATTTAGCACTGTAATAATTATTATGTTATATTAATGAATTAATGAATTTTGCTGATTTACTGATTACTTCAAATAATAAATGGTTTATAAAGAATTAAATTAGATTAGATCAGAATATATAAATTATTAAATTAAATAGTATTTATTAATTATGATTGATGATTAAATTGAGGCTAAATATATTATTATTGAGTTTACTAAAACATTGTGATTTATTATATACCTTTTACTCTTTTATATATATATACTAGTTTTCCACCCTGCTGTTTCACCAGCGATCCCCTATTTTACACCCTTAGGGGTTTGGTATACAGATAGCTATTATGGCATAGGCATTTATGCTAAGAAAGGAGTTTTCAAAAATCCTTTCTTAGCTTATGCATATCTCATAAAATCTATCTGTATGCCAAATTTCAGCTTGCTCTGTCCAGCGGTTGGAGCTGTGCGTTGATAGATCAGTCAATCAGTCACACTTTCTTTTTTTATATTTAGTTTTATATAATTTTATGCTGGGGCAAAGCAAGTATGTATATGTTTAATAAAATCTTCCACTCAACATTTACAGGTTCATTAGCAGCATAGAAAGTATGCTAAGCAAAGATATAGAAGATAATAAAGCAATAGGAAAATTTGGAAGTGAGGCTATTTTAAAATCTTTAGAAGGTGATGGCCTAGTCCGAGTTTTGACACATTGCAACACTGGCTCATTAGCCACTGCAGGCTATGGCACAGCTTTAGGAGTTATTAGGTCTTTACATGGTACAAAAAGACTTGGTAAGATTTATTTTTTTCTTATACATTTTTATTCACCATAGAATGTCACCCACATACTTCAATGAACATAGTCTACAATACAGTAGTGCCCTGCCTAACATTGTTATAACCTGTGGTTCTGAATTGCCAACAATGAAACACAATTCACCAAATGGAAAGTTATAAGTTTTGCAGCAAATAAATAATAATATAATTGTAGCTCATGAGTATATGAATTATGTTTGATTTACACATTACTGATTTGGTTACAGAACATGTATACTGTACTGAAACCAGGCCGTACAATCAAGGAGCGAGGTTGACAGCATATGAGTTAGTTCACGAGAAGATTCCAGCTACACTAATAGTTGATAGTATGGTGTCTGCTCTCATGAATTCCAGGAAAATTAATGCAGTTGTAGTTGGAGCTGATAGGGTAATAATATCAAATATTTCCTAATAAAAAGCAATCTTATATGTTACAAGTATAATAAATTGGCCATAGCATAGGACACCTTGTGGTGATCTTCTGGTGAATACATGGAACCAAACCAAGACCTCGCAGGAGCTGCACCTATTCCCTGATTGTTGTTCACCTCAGGATGCAAGGTGCTGACTTACAGCATTGCACACTTTCTCCATTTTTTTCATCCATTTTTTTAGTCAATAGTTCTTATGCCGGCCGTAGACGTTCAAATCATTTGATCAAACAGTTTGATTAGGCAGGCTGTGAATATTTGCTATACCAACTAGGAGGATTACCAATGTGTTGGCATCTTTGAAGAGTTCTTTTTAAGATGCTATCTGGAACGTGGGAATATTCGCGGAGCATAATCAAAACCCAATAAAGATTTTTTTAACTAATCATAAATCATTTGATTACATTCCAGGTTGCTGCTAACGGTGACACAGCCAATAAAATTGGCACATATCAAATAGCAATAGTTGCAAAATACCACGAAGTGCCATTTTACGTAGCAGCGCCACTTACTTCCATTGATATGTCATTAACTTCAGGCGATAGGATCAAAATAGAAGAACGACCAGATAGAGAAATGACGCACATTGGTGAACACAGAATTGCGGCCCCTGGTAATATATTTTTCGTAATAAGGCATCTCAACCATAATACAAATTAAAATCTTAACAGTATTAATATAATATTATGCTGGGGCCTGGCACTTTGGCCAATTTTGAATATGCTAGCTATTCCTTTCCTCTCAGCTCCACACACACACACACACACACACACACACACACACACACACACACACACACACACGAGTAAAAAAGTAATTAGGTATCTGATTTGTGCTAAAGATGTACCTACAAACTTACCAATCTGAATCCGAAGTAGCAGGTGTACCTAACACCAACTCACCATCGACTTATGACGAGTCCGCGTCTTCCGTGTGTCAAAGTTTTCGTAAAGTGATGTCGAATTGAGTTATTAGATTATTCGGGTATACACCATAGAATTCATATATAGAAAGATAAAAAAAACTTTCAGGTATGTAGTTTCGAGATTAGATTAGCTTGATCTAACAAACAGTCATCATCATCACGTCAGCCGAAAGATGTCCACTGCTACTGCTGGACAAAGGCCTCCCCCAAGAATCTCAAACAAACAGTATTTTCTGTAAACTGTAATCAAAACATTGTTCCAGGAATAAATTGCTGGAACCCATCATTTGATGTCACACCAGCTTGCCTTATAGCTGGCATCATCACAGAAAAAGGAGTATTTGCACCGGATAAGCTACGGGAAATAATATCCAAATAACGAAACGCCAATTCAATCTGTAAAAATCCTTAATAATGTAAAATTGAAACTGTTGATTGTTGCTCAAATTATATGCATACTATAATATTACAAGCATAGTTATGTAATCGTAGTTATTAATATTTTTTGATATTTTAAGTACCGTTTTGTGGCATGCAAATATGCTTTTATGTTGTACACATTATCAGTTTTGTTATAAAGTTTCTGAAAGTGTAACAATTTAGACGTACTTTTTGCCCTTCCTCGATAGTAGGCGTGCCGATTGCTTTGAATTATGAAGTCTTATCAACCAAGTATAATAAAATAATTTATATTCAATCTCAGGTTCTTATGCGTAAAATGGAAGTCCCATAAACATTCCATTATTTGACGAACTACTTTCGATAAATTAACTATTTCTGGAGTTGCTGCTAGTTCGATTCCCAGTTGATACAAACGACTATTCAAATTTGTTTTACCTCAGCTCAGACTATGTAAGTTACTTATGGGGTATTTAAAAAATAAAAGAATGTGCCCAACCAAAGACTACAGAAGTACGGAGAGATTCTATCCTACGCATTGTCCATCGTAGATTTAGAATATACTAGCTAGGTACTAACTACGTATACAATATCGATATGTTTCCAAGGAGTATAATAAATTAAGCCCTAATTTATAGTGGGAGGGATACGATACCCTAATCATTAGAGTATCTCTCTCTATAGGTCTCACCTCATCCATTCCCAATTTCCTACCTGTTATGGATAATGAGATACAGCAAGCAAAAAAAGTGGATAAAATCATGAATTTTTGTATGGGGATCTGCTTTTACTTCATTTTATTTTTATTGATTGTTGTTAATCGCTGTATCTTATGAACCGTAATAAACAAGTCGAAATTTTCACAGAGTGTGTGTATTTCTGTTGCCGCTTTATCAAGAAATATCTATATATGTCACCGTATGATTGCGAACACCGTTAGTTTACAATCCATCTCACGAGATTGTAAACCGTCGATACACTATGAACTGTAGCATGCTGCTTAAATACAATGCAACGTATCAACTTATGATAGTTTATAATATACCCATATCAAAAGGTTAAATTGTGATCGGATCTGCACTGTAAGTGAATCAAAATCTTTGGCGACGAGCCAAAGCGCGGGGCTTGTTACTTTCGACCAATCAGCGCGCACGGTTTGACATGGTTGGACTATGAATGAACTTGTCTTCATAGTTTCACATCATCAAATTAACTACCTATTATATATAGAAAAAAAGTAAAAAAATCAAAGAATATTTTTTATTAGCACCAAGCAAAGTCATTTAGGCATGACTATACTTAGTGTTGCTATCAAAAAGCGTATATGGCGCTCCCAAAGCCGGGTTTCTTATTTTCCATTTTTTTAACTTCTAATACCGATGATGATCAATGACCATCCCATATCTTCATTAGTGTTATATGATAGGTTAGGTATACATAAGAGATATCAATATAGTGTGGCTTAAATTCGGATAGCCCGCGAAATTCAAATTTTATTAAGTTTTTTGCTAATTGCAGCTAGAGATCGTAAGTTTATCTTGTACTTACGTGCATTAGTATTATGCCGGCCATGCACATTTAAATTATTTTGATCAAAAAGTTTGATTATGTTCATCCTAATGTGCGAGCGCAGCCAAATAATTAATGTTGCCACATTTATCCTATTAATATTATAAATGCGAAAGTTTGTGAGTATGTATGTTTGTTACTCTTTCACGGAAAAACTACTGAACGGATTTGGATTAAACTTGGCTGGCACTTAGATATATCATACCTTGGAATAACATATAGGCTACTTTTTATCCCGGGTAAACTTAAGATACCACGGGAATGCGGATGAATCCGTGGGGCGGAAGCTAGTTTGGAATAAACAATTATTTTCATATTATCACAGACGTTCATGCCAATTTGATAAATCTGTATGATCAAATCACAAACTAAGTAGAGATACTACGCAGATCAAATTACTTGAACGTCTATGGCCAGCATTATGTGTGGTGTAACATGACATCTAATTTCCTCAATAAAATTATCCTCGCACGCAGCGCAACGTCTCGATGGAAAGACTACTCTACTCTGTAGAATTCTTACTTTATAGCCATTAAAGCGCACATTGTATAGGCAATTTTTTCTGACTAATTTATTTTATGATGGTATCACCATGATACTCTATCTCTTTTTATTGCTATGACCAGGAAAGAAACAAACTATTCTGAGTAGTAATGCCAAGAATATCGCGGTTATGTAGGACCGTAGGAACACGTATGGAATGCGATTTACAACAAATCCAATATGTCAGACAGGATAGAGGGGAAGTCGTGGATTTACTTTTAGTTAAAATTAATTTAGGCTAAGAATAGAGCGTTGTGAACATTAAATTAATAAGGAACAGTTAAAATAATCAGGTGGAATTAATTAATCGTTTTTCTGTTTCATTTATCTCTGACTGTGTTTGGGTTGGTCATTCAGAGACACGGAAACAATTTTTTGTTGTTATTTATTGTTTCGATTCTTGTTTCAACAATCCTGTAAATAATCTCGGTGACAACAGTGCTAAATCGCTCGTGTAAAGTGTACAGTGAAATAATGTAATGTAAATAAAAAATATTGTTTGCACGCGCATGCGTTTGCTTGAAAAACAGACAAAGGTTTTGTGTGGTTTGAAAATCAGCTGTATTTTATGTGCAATGACTTCGTGAATATATAAAAAGTGTGTGTTTGGAAGCGACAATGTTCAGTGAAATTGGATACATAGTTTTTCTACTCCTCGCTCTGCCTTACATCGAGAGTGGTGAGTAATACCGATCAGTTTCATTGAACCACTTACAATAATAGAATACGTTGTCAACCCAGTTGTCCTGCTAGTACCTGTAGTACCTACTTCCTATGAGGATTGTAGTTACTTGGATATCAAATACCTTAGTTATTCATGTCTGTTTTGTAAGTCAATCTTGTGAGGACAGGTCATTTACAGTGAACAAAATACATTTCATACAGTTGTCTTCTGTATGAAATGTATTTTGTTGTAAACAGGGGTACTAAAGTTTGCATTTAAATACTAGTCTGCTATTTATATACATTAGAAAATGCTTAATTTTTCCTTGAAACTCCTTGGAAAAAAATATATAAGTACTTATTTGATAAGTACTTGTTTTCTGGTTAAACCAAAAAAGTAGGTAAATCAGTAAATTCATTTTATGTTATATTGCTATGACAAATATGTATGGAGGGATCATAATTTGTCTTGGAGAGTTTTATTTCCAAGGTAGCACTGGCAAACTACTGGTCAATAAATAAAATAATTTTGTTATAGGAGACGCCTGAATTATATTTATTTGGTAATTATAATGTAAGTAGTATTTTATTCATGATCATTGTTTTAGTTTAATAAATGGAAATCCCTATATAAATTCCAAAAATATTCCTTACAACAATTTGTTTGAAAATAAGTAATTATTCTTTTACTAATATTATAAATATAAAAGTGTTGGTTTACCCTTTCTAAAAGTAATGTAACTACAGATAAATTAGATTTTTGCAATAGAGAAAGGTGTCTTCTTCTTCTTCCCCCTTGCCTCATCCCATTATTTGGGGTTGGCTCTCCTCGTTCTGATGCGCCAGGATGGTCTGTCCTGGGTTCTCAGTTTGGACAGTTGGGCTTGTTCCAAGTCCCGGGCTACTGTAGACCACCATGTGGCTTGGGGTCTTCCTCTTTTTTTAATTATATTTGAATATTTTAGTAGAGAAAGGTGTGCAGAGTAAAATAGGCAACTTCTTAAAACTGAACTTATTATTATTCTGCGTGGGGGCCATAAGACTGTCCTGCTTGGAGTGTATTGTGCATTCCCCCCTCTCAGCTTTACCCAAACCATCCTAGCTCCTTGAGTGTGGCATTCTATGTTATGATAGCTCATATCTATACTTGAGCTAAAAAGAAACATACTTAGGATGACTAGGAGAGATACTGCTACTTTTGTGGGTCAACAGTAACAGGAAATCTAAATGTAGACACTACTTAGATTAAATTTATAGTAATACTAAAGATGACCTGTACCAAAACTTTGTATAGTTTATAACTAAATCTAGTTTTACTACCAAACTCTACCAAATTGATGTTTAACTAGGTTCTTCACTTCTTACTATTTTGGTATAAAAGAAATATTCACCTTATGTGAAAGTATACCTCATAACTTTAAAGTTTTAAACTATTTTATATAACCCATTTTAACATCTATAGATAACTGAATTTTTGAGTTGAATTGTGTGTGACAAAAATTTGGAAAGTCTGACACCAAGGTGGTTTTATAAGTCATCCTCATTAGTCTTCCCAATTCCTATTAGTGTTTATGGTATTGGTGTACATCCCTTTTATCTATCACTTAAACATTAATTATATTCCTACTGAAATTAATCTTTCACAGTACCCATCCCCCATATCTCTAGTCTCATGCCATCCTTCATCATGACATATCCTTACCATAACATAATATGGTTCTCTCTTAACCTCACAGTTAATAGTGCTTTCAATTTAAACTGATGGTGGTAGCTCGGCTAGTATTACAAAGTATACTAACACCATGCTATCTTTTTTGTAAGTCTGACTGTTTTTCTATATTTAAAGCTCAAATATTATGCCCCTGGCATGGTGTACCAAATAATAGATAATGCAAATCTGTTTTTATATTTTCAACAATCTACATCACCAAAGTAAGCAGGTCATCATTTCCAAGAAATTTGATTGTCATGACAAAAATTGTGTTTTTAGCTTACTTAGTCACATCAGTAATAACTAATAAGTACTCACCTTGCTGATCCATGTAAAGATTGGATTCAAGCATGATACATGGTGTAAATATTTGTAACTTGGAGCATGAGAATTCACACTAACATAATAATAATAATAATACCATCATGAATTCAGAGTTGATTCCGTAGTAATAGTTCTTCAACTTAGAGAACCCAAAACCAAACATCCCTCTAATGTATCCACCCAGTATAAATCGCTTCATTATCTGATACTATCAAAGTAACCCATGCGTTTGGGCCAAAATTTACCTAAATAACTCCAGATTTGGTTAAATTTGTTGGAATGGGCAATTAATCTGCATAGTTCTTATATGTGGGCTCTTCTTTCTTTCTTCTTTAGTTAATAAAGACTACATGAGCGAAGTCGCGAGTGAAAAGCTAGTATACGTTGAGATGTAGGTAGGTAGATAGGTATAGTGTTCCACTTTGAGCTCTCGCCTCCGCACAGTCAATGTTCGAATTTAGCGAACCGAAAAACCAGTTCCGAAATACTGACTCACCATAAATCAGATGACTAAATATTTCAAACGAAAGCTTATGATATTATAAAGTGTGTAACTAGGGTAGGCCTATATGACTTGCCTATATGAATAGTCTTCGCATTTCGATTTTGAGTGGAAAAAACAGTTAACGGTAGAATTTATTAAAAAAATATTATTTTTGAAAATTTTTAGCCGCCATCATCATGTAGCTAAAAGCAAAACCAATTACAAGCAAAGATATACACATATATGGGCAAAAAATTTGGTATACAGATAGCTATTATGACGTAGGCATCCACTAAGAATGGATTTTAGAAAACAACCTCTAAGGCGGTAAAATGGGGGATCACGGGTGAAACCGCGATTCGAAAAGCTAGTTTTTAGGCTTCCCAGAACCCTTATAGGATCACTCGTGTGTCTGTCTGTCTCTCCGTCCGTTTGTCACAGACAATTTTCTCCGAAACTTCTCTTCTTCCGAACCGGTAGTAGAGTCTATTGTAAAACTGTAACTGTTGACGTTCATAAGTGCCTTATTAGGGCCTAAACTGAATAAATGAGTTTTGATTTTGATTTGAAACTGCTGAACTGATTGAGTTGAAAGGTACACTTATATGTACTTGTGTCGATGACCCAAACACGGACGTGTAAAGTAAATTTATAAATTAATTTTAAACATAGGGGCCACTTTTGTGTGGTAAATTAGAAACTTAAAAAAAAAGTTTTGCAAAATATATTGTGTGACATATCAAATGAAAGGGCTTATTATGAGGGGCGCAAGGTGGAATTTTATAATTTGACGGTTTGACATGGTTATACTATGAATTATTGAAAATTAACACGCCAGATTGCAACAAATAGTACAGTTCACAATGCATCGACAGTTTACAAACTCGCGAGATAAATCACAAAACAACGGCGCTCACAATCAATCATACGGTGATATATACATATGTTATGATATGTATATGTCACATAACGCTTGTAATTATAAAGCGTAAAAGGAAAGTAGTAATAAAACAATCATTTATTCCCATGAAAATATTGGAAGATATTACTTACCTAAGTACCATCAACAAAGTTGAAGCATGATCAGTTCTGAGACCTTTTCTCTTGCAGCCAGTAATCTTAGTTAGCCCTGTCCATTGTTGACAATAAAACGGTCTCTTGTAAAATCTTTTGTCTAGACTATTTACTGACAATGACAATCTACTATTTTATGACAAGCGCATTGTCTGGTTATATTGTGTGAGACACAGGTAGCGGCTGGTCACTGTACACAAAATGCATCCTTAAGGTGATCATGCTTCAATTTTGTCGATAGTACCATACAGATACATTGTTTGATTACCGTAAAATTCGTTATTTTATTATTTGCCGTAACCACTTAAGTACGTACTTATACCGGTCTACCTAGGTACATATTGTTTATTTGCAATGAACAACTAAACATCCGAGAGGAAATATCCACTTTGGACACCTATTTGCATCCTTCGGGATGTGGTTCCACCCATCAGAATCAAATGGGGGGCAAGCACGCTTATACATTACTGTGGTATTAGCATAGTTATTACGTTTAAAATATTGAACCACTAACTATTGAATAAATATGTAGTACCTATTTTCTTTATTTGTTTCAATGCCACAGTAGAAAAAAATCTGACTCACTTGGTTTACGATTTTGATATGTTTTTTTGCGGTCCGTCTTACAAAATCAGGTCTATTTTAAACGTAATACTAACGTAATGTTATGAGGAGGGATGAAAACCATTGACTAAAAGAATTATGAATATGAAAGTTGATGGATATACTGGAAGGGGAACACCGATAAAGAAATAGATGTGTGAAGGATGATACGTGTAAGAAAGGAGTGAGTGCCGATATGACGGATAGAAGGGCTGAATGGAAGAGGGGCAGGGGCCAAATGGGGGGCAGGGAGATGATGATGATGATCAACGTAATATATAAGCGTGCTTGCCCCCCATTTGATTCTGATGGATGGCTGTTTTTCACTTCATCAAAATATTTTCAGAGATGAAGTCGAGATGTATTCCTGTCATAGTAACAGAAAGTATATACTTAGCATCTTTTCTGTTCATTCATGTGCACACTATTAAGACTTCAAGATCACCGTATGTAAACGACAAGCGTTCATTTATCTCCATGGACCATACAAAAGCTACATTAAACCGACACATTTGTCCAAGGCAAATTGCCATCAAGATTGTTAATTTTCCGCCATTGCTATATAATTTATTTACCTACATTTTTGTACGTATGTAGTAGTTATATGTATACTATCTGGCTAGTTTTACAACATACGTAACTGCGTCTCCGACTGAATGAACTGTGAAAACAATAAAATTTGGTACAGATACTTAAATAGACAGATACATTGCGTTTTACAATATGTAAGGAATATAGTGTAACTATTATCTAACAGGACAAATTCGATCAATATTGCTTATTTTGTATTTGGGTACTATTTCATCATAAAATGGTATGCTGATGCTGAAGTTTAGCTCTTAGAAGCTATAGGTGCCGCCTGAAATTTGCATGGAGGAACTTATCGCCACATAATAAAGTTTAGAACCTATCATATAAGGTGATCTTTCACTTTCATCGAGCCATGCATTGTCTAGTCAACTCTAGTCTAACAATTGAATAAATTTGTACACACGGCCATAGATCATACACATTTTTGTTGCAAAATAGCGCCTATTACAACCGCATAAGGTGCCGCAGTGTGTAGCTTGATCGGTGGCCGTGTGTACAATGATGCAATACAGATTTTTTAATATGTCAATGAGTCTGCTTTATAGACGTTGTTGCACGAGTTTTTTTTAGGCTTATGCCATATTACAGTGTCAAATCGGAACATCAAATTGCTACTAGCTGGAGACACAGAGAGCATCTTTAATAAATAATAGATACAATACTACAAGTATTTTAAATCGACTTTATGTCGGTCTTTATGCACAAGTAGCTGTCTGTTTGTCGTTAACGTTTTCTCGACTAAATTTCTGAAGCGATCGCGATGAAATTTGGCACATAAATAGACTGGTGGCTGTGGTATTAGAGAGAGTATGACTAATTTGAAACCTCGGGCACAGTATTTTCTTACCAGTTCCTAACTTTATGACCTAAAAGCACTAATCTCATCAGTACCTATAGTCTTCCACAAAATTATGTACCTAAACCAAATTACTCAATACTATTCAACGAATCAAAATCAAATTAAGCAAATTGGCTAATTTGACGTATATATTTAGTTAATTATTTTGATAGGCTTTCTAATTTCGTTTGTAATGATGATCCTTCAAATGGAACGATGTAATTATTTTAAAGATGTCTATTGTTTTGGAATTGCGTAAATCCGCTGTTTCTTCTTTTGCGAGGGACAAAATCCATCCGTCCGCTCTACTTACCGTTAGATAGACTTGAATGACTGGTTGACGTATGTTGTTACTTCTAATTACTTTAGCTATTCGAAGAAGTCGTTAATTCTATTAATGGTCGGCAGTCGGCTCATCGTTCTAGACTTTTACATTACATGGCAGGTTCGGGCCACACCTGCTGCGATTGTAACTGCTTCTAATTTGTAGTGCCGCGACTTTATTAGGTCTCTAGTATACCTAGGTTACTAGGTAAGGCATCTACTTATTCTGTGTTTCTGATGCTTCATGGAATAACTACGATTGGGGCAAGGGTTGATGAAATATAACAACAATAACTTCAATAGTTCAGCTTAAGTCACTTTAAAGAATTAGTTACCTCTTAAGCAAAGTCTCCAAACAATTCTATGGTGAACGTGACTTGGTACCTAGTTTGTTTTCTTTTTTTTTTGGAAACGACTAAAGTTGGTAGCCTCTGATGGCTTCATCAACCTTACCGGACAAGTCGGCGAGCGCAAAGAGCTCTCAACCGGGCAACATTCAGGTAACGACGCCTGAGGGCACCCCCTAATGGGGTACGAACCACGGCTCAGGGCTTTACCGGGAGAGGGGGAGGGCTATTTGATAGTTGGAATTATATTAAAAAATATTAATTATTATAAATAATGTAGAAGAGCTGTATGTTCTTTAATAGGACCAAAAACTGGTTAAGGTGATGTAGTTGCAAAGACCATATTTAATTTTGTCTGTTTTATGTGTTCTACGAAAACGAAGCTGTGAGCAAAAAGCTTTAAATAAATATTTAGTGAATGTTTGTTGGGGTCACTCGTCTCGTCAGCAGCGCAGCGGATGGCGCATAGCGTATGAGACAGTCGAGTTGGTCTGTCTGTCTGACGCATCGCAGAGCGCGAGCTGTGACGGTGATGGGTGCGTTCGTTGAACCGACGAGGTCACGACCAACGTGACGTGTCGTGTCGTGTATAGAATACAAACACTGGCCAAACTCGCTGCCAGCATCTGATACGCGCTAATTTGTTATTAGTTTTGCGAAAAAATCACAATAAAAACATTCTCAACTTATGCAATGGCGGTTGCGTACCCAAATTCGAAGCAGCAGGTAAGTCCCGTTTGAAGACTGATACTAGCATAGCAACCTGATCGGAATGACAACTGAGTACCTACTGATTATCTACCTAATTCTGAAGGGATTCTCGAGCAACACCGAGAACGAATGTGTACGAATTTGATGTCCCTGGATAAGCAATGTATCTAACCTATCTACCTATGCAAGAGGTTGTTTGTCGATCAGCGATCTACATAATTTCTAAATGTGTAGGAATTGATAGTTTACACACTTTACACGGCAAAATCAAGTAAACAGTTTTATTTACACTCTAGCTGTCCCCCGCGGTTTCACCAGCGTTCCCGGGATAAAAAGTAGCCTATATGTTATTCCAGGGTATGATTTATCTATGTGCCAAGTTTCATTCAAATCAGTTCAGTAGTTTTTCTGTGAAAGAGCAACAACCTTTCACGTAACATACAAACTTTCATGTTTATAATATTAGTAGGATTAAACTAAGTAAACAAATATTATACACTAGCTATTCCTCGCGGTTTCTCTCGCTTCCTGGGATAAAAAGTAGCCTTAAAACTAACCTTCAGGGATAACGTAGATTCCTATTAGTGAAATAGTTTTTCAAAGGACCAGTAACACGGGGATAAGCGCGTTCAAAATACTCTTCAGCTTTATTATTAGTATAGCGCCGAATCCAAATGATTGGCAACAGGGCAGGGATGACATGTAAAACAAATAATTACATTGAAAAGAATGCTACAATGTCAAAATACACTAAGATTTCACGTTTTCACATTTCCACCATGTTAATAGAAAAAGGCCAAGCGATGTATGCAAGCAAGCCAAACGGCATTTCTCTACAAAGCAATGTCGTAAAATATTTATGGTAGGAGTAGCCTAAAATAGCGGCCATAACTTTCAACGGTCCAATGCTACGCGGATTAAGACATGATAAAAAAACTGATTTGTTATAACAAAAAATATAAGCTGAATACCATAGTTCAAGAAATTACAATTTATAAATACCTATATGTAAGTATAATACACCCCGAACTGAACTTCAGACTTCTATACCTATACTTGTTGGGTTAATGAAGTACCTGTAAAGGGTATACTTCACAGTTGGTCCCATGGTCATCAAGTCAGGATCTGGTGATTCCCATCATCAGATCCTGACTTCTGTTTTTTTATGGTTTTTAGTGCCTTTAAAGGCGGTTAGAATGTTTGTGTTAAATGCTTTTTATTTACGTCCCCGTTTAAATAGCTTATAGTGGGTAGGTACTTAATTGGTATATGGATGGATTTTGATAGACATTGTAGTCCTATAGATAGCGGACTTCCGCGTTGATTGATAGTTGAGTTTAGGTAAATAATGGTTAGGACAGATGAATAAATGTACCTTCGTAATGGTGAAAAAACGTGTTCTGATAAATAATAATTCTTGTTAAATAAGCTAAAACGTCATACCGACCGTTTGGACAAGAGGTCTCTTTTTGGCACATATAGGTATGTACTGTCAAAACTGGCCATAAATTCTGACGACTTTAATTGTTATTTTTATTGAAATCCTGTGAACTGAACTGACATGTACATAAACATTACCTGAACGTGATACTTCATTGTCATCGTCTTTTGTTATATCATGCAATGCAACAATGTGTCAGTAAACGAAACGTACTTTTCTCACAACATTACTTATGTGCATACATATTCATGAGGTAAAATCATAATTCTATTTACAACGAACTTCTTCGTTTCCTGATTTTCAACGCACATTAAGTTGCACAACTTTTTTATCTTCGTGTTAAAATTTCAAATTATTTCGTTTAGTAGTTGCAATTTAATGAAAAGCGTAACGAAATTGTCCAGTGACCCATTTGGCCATCAGCGTGTAGGAAAAAGCTAATTCTGGAATCAGGCTTTTGAAGGCCACCTGAAATCCACTGTCAATGTAACTATCTGAAAAGTCGTTTCTCTGTAATAGTCTAGCTTTTTATCAGTGATTTTTTTAAATCTTTTTACTCCATTGTGGTGCCGCTATGTAGGAACTGGTCTGTAATTATTATTATCTTCAATAATTACCCATAATAATAATTAATTAATTACCTACTTATTTGTTTTGTAATTTAATTTTCCGCTACCTATCTATTAACTAAATTATAATGAACTAGCTTTCCGCCCTGCGGTTTCACCTGCGACCCCTTATTTTCTATCCAATTAACAAATCTTTTATCTTTATAATATTAGTGTCATCGTAATATAACGTAATTAGTGTAGATGTAGATAATTTAAATAAAGTACACTTAGGTATTTCTAGTAGAATATGGCGATATGATTGCCTTTATGCAAAATCCCACAGCAGTCTTGTGTTGTGTTTGACCAGAATGTCACCAAATTCATTGAATGAAGGTGTTTGTAATTGTTAATATTTATTAATTTTTAACTAACACTTGCCTAGGTAACCTAGTAGCAAATATTCAGTGAAGCCAGTGACACTGAAGTGATTTAAGCTACCACCGCGGCACCGTGCTGTTTCGAGCACTTTGCGGCAACTATCTTCAAGCAATCTGTGAAAAGGGATTACTTACCTTACCTAGAATTTATTTATTTTTTAAATTGCCATGCCGAGATTGTAATCGTAAAGGTATTTATCGTATCTGTAACTGGTACCTACAGCTACGTAATAACACCAATTTAAAATACACACGTGCTCTACTCGTGCGTGTAAATAGCTAACATCTAATAAAAATAAGATTTCCTGATTGTATCAGCGAAAATAAATCTTACAAGTTATGGCAATTTTTTTTAGAAACGTAAAATGACAGATACTGGTGATACGATAATAATACAAGAAAAAAATAATTAGATCTCCATATGATTCATCGTTTGGGTCGAGGTAAAGTTTAGTTGTTTCAGAAAAAAACTGTTACGCGAAGGGCTACTTAGCTTGAGGCGAGACAAGGCAAGGCTCTAAATCGCGTTACAGCCTTGGAGACCGGCCATGCTCCGTCGAGCGTGACGCGGCAGACTCGCTTCTAGCGTCAATATCTTTAATCTATTGTACCTACGATACTATCTCTGCCACACTCCCTTTGTCAACACCGATTTTTTTCTCTTAGCATTACCGTAATATATAACCAATAAATAACTCTGTAATCTATGGTATATGAGAGCTTTTTTATGTCTCAGCCCAATTCATAATAGCACTGAATGTACACGTGAAGGCTAGAATTGTGCAGATTTGAGGCGATGATGACTAATGAAGGCAACTTATTGCATATTCAACTATTTTACTTTCCGGGTAGTAATCAATGAGGAAAATAATTTGTACTGTATGCAGTCCTCATTATGAGCGCAAGGTTTTTGCATTTACAAATTCCATTAATTGAAATGCTGTTATTTTCCCCCTACATTGTGTTTTGTTTACCGATATCATGTTTTTCAAAAGTGATAGAAAGACAGTTATTTGTTTTCTCATCTCCTTTAAAGTAGCTTTGGTATTAAACCTCGTGTCAGTATTAACTAGCACTAGGAGGCCATAAAAGTTACTGTAAACAAATGCAATCCGTAGTATCCAACCGCTGCCGGGAAGGAGGGGAGGGTTCCTTACATGCATTAAACTAAATTAGGTACCCATATCTATCCGCCTTGTAAATATTTACTTCTAAGTAACGTTGAGTTTGTTCAAAACGTTATCAATGTAACATAAGATGACTCATGATTCATGAATAATATCAGACTTGTTGTTTCTCTTGTAATTAACATAAAACTGCTATACTAATGTGTACACATTCTTGGAATTATAGGTACATATCTATAATGTGAAATGAAGTTCACTTTGATAATATTGAATGGAATAGGTGATGATATATTAACTTAAGTAAGTACCGAACTTAGTCCTGTGTATCTTTTTTATGTCAATAACAATAAATCTTATTCCTCGTATGTATGGACTATTAGTCTTATATAACTCGTATAAGTAGATTCTTACTTACTTCTGTACAAAATAAAACATGTTTTTAAAATCTGTTTCATTTTCTTTATGTATAACTATATATATAACTCCGAATACTTCCATAGTAAGTATTTAATTTACCATTAGTTTTTCACTAAACCATGTTATATAAATTAAATAAATTTGTAGAATGCAATTACGGTCGAAAGTAACTTTCAATAAAAGTTTTCAAAGCGCTGAAATGTTTTCTTCAAACTGCTGTTTTCAGTTTTAGCGATAACTTTAGTATTTACAATTTCAATAATAAACCATTGTTACAGAGGTTGGTGAATCACTGCAAGTGAACTTACGCTTGTGTGTTTCTTGGAAAACGGGTAGGTAAATACTTAACCAATCCAACTTGGCATGACGTTACCCAGTAATTTTAATGTCAGTAGTCACGATCCAATAACAATATTTTGGAATAAAACCCAGTTGTCAGTCATGACTCAAATAAAGACTTGACGAATAAAAAAATAAGAATAATTGTCAATATTTAAACTAAGAAACCTCTAGTGCATGCAAAAAATAGTCCATAAATAACAAAACTTTTTAAATCATTCACTGAATAATTACTGCAATCTTTGACCATTAAGCGTGTTGAAACGGCGACTAATTACGAAGTTAGAGCCAGCCTGGTTAGTTGTTAGGTCGACTCATAATAGTCATTCAGCCGCAGAAAGGCGCAGTGTGTCGACAGATAACGTCACTCATATAAAACTCACTGAATGGTCTAGAGACCGCCTCAGAAGCGGCGCGACGACTCGCAACATGTCTCGGGATGAGACTATAGTAGAACAGATACATGAACCCAACCATTGACTCACTCTTATTTATTTTTAATCGCCTGTACTAAGTGGTTTATTCGCGTAGTTTTTGTTGAAACTCACGCTATTATAATGTTGTTTAGGTTATGATTAGCTAACTGTGTAATATTTTCTAACAATATCTAGTGAGTGTTGTTAACTAATTATTTCTTATTATGCACATTGCTTTTGAATGACGATGATGTAACACATAATATTTTTGTTGTGGAAAAAAATATACAAACTAATCAACATGCGATACCCTACGTAGCCTAATGCCAAGGGATAACACCCATAAATAGAAACTTTAGAAAATCGTCGCGTGGAGTCAGTCTATTGCCTGGGTTCCGAACTTTGATTTAGTACCTAGTGTATGTATTTTTATTTAGTGAAATAGTATTTTTTTAAGTATAATTTTTAAAGCTTAAACGTCACTCGCGTCCTGCCATCATTTATTTATCATCTTATTTATACACATAATAACATACATAGTTCGTTGATACAATCGTAATTTTAAATGAAAATCACATGAAGGTCTCTAAGTATAGGAGATTCACATCCCTTTGTGGAAGACCCTTTATCTTGGATCTCATTTGCTCCGGGCTCCGGACTGGAATAACCTTTGTTCTCTGTGATGCTCTTTATTTTTCCACTGTATTCAGTGACCATTATGCTATGACCGTCGTTTCAAGGATGATAAAATCTACCACATTTAACTACGGTTTTAAGATCATGTGTATAATTGAAACACGTAGCGAATCTTGCAACGGGATGGGGTTTAGTTGTGTTGGGTAGAATCCGAGTATAGTTGGAATCGGGGTTGTTGAACTTTGCTGCGAGCGAGCGTCCATGCTTCAGGGCGGGCGGGCGGTGAGCAACGCGGCCCGTAGATATAGGCGGGCGGCGGGCGCCCTGCAAATATAAACAAACGTCTGTATGGATAATGGCTCGCTACTGAACTGACTTTACTTTAAAAAATATATATTTTGGCCTTTGCTGATTGGAGCTTACTTATACCTATTCACTTGAAGTTGTACCTAGGTATCTAACAAGACTAAAACTTGCTCTTTTTATACAGACCCGGCAGACGTCGTTCTGCCCGGAAAACATATGTATACCGACAGCGCCACCTACCGGATCCTATTTTATTGTATTTTCAAACCATCCAGGATCCCATTAGAATATACGTGACACAAAATTTCATCCAAATCGGTCCAGCCGTTTAGGAGGAGTTAGATAACAAACACACGTACAGAAGAACTAAATTATTTATTATATATATACTATAAGTAAAATAAGATAACAATGATGCATGAAAGATATGCCATTTATTTAGTACATATAAAATGGAAACAGCTTTCAGGAAAAACCCGTGATTCACGATAACCAATATACAACGTGTAAAAACCAGAACGAACATACTCCCAAAAAATCATTTTTATTAGTGCCAGATATTATGATTTATGGTAAAATTAAAATATACGTAAATATAGGCATTCAACGAAAATGTGTTGTATTGTATCAAAAAACAAAATGGAGCGTTTTCCTTCTTACTACCTATTTCCTGTTACATGTTGTAGGTATGTGTTAGGTAGATGTGGTAAGCTTAGCTTGTTCCCGATGTCGCAACTGATCGGCCAGTTAGTTAGATATTGTTATAGGTGGCCGATGTTCTGTCTGTTCACATTGCATAACAACTGGATACCCTAGTTACCTAAGCAATAGGTATTACCTCTACCTGCTTATTGACTTACATACATCAATAACGTAAGCACACTTCGAGACTAAGTGATTTGGTTGAATGGTTTTAAGTATATGCGATAACGAGTAAATATTTCTGTCGACGACATTTAAAAAGTTTCATCAACTCACAAAAAACATTTGTTGTTCTGGTTTCTATTACATTATTGCTAGTCATTGTAAAACTCAAACAAACGAAAACTAAGTATCATTTTAAAATTTCAAAGCTGATATTTTTATCCTTAGAGAATAGGAAACCGTTTCTATAATTAGGTCACTGGAACTAGGCGAGGACGGAGTTCACACACAAGGTAATACCCACCTCAACGATTTCTGTTCTACACCGGTTCACTGGATATCTCTTAACACAGAATATCTATACTATAAAATAAAATATAATAATATTCTGCTGTAAATTTATCTTCAAACTCTAGAGACCACGGACGGATGTTCCAATAAATTGCACGTAATTACATTGGAATTTTAAATCACTAGATTGACACAGACTCATTGCAAAGTGATGTAGGAGGAATTGGATATAATTTGATGTCTGCGGCATTTGATATTGAATGTAGTTTTGATTTATATATACGAGCATAGAATAATGAATAGCGATGAGTCTATTGCATTGCCGACAGTTTAGTTGACAAAAACAATTTTGTGCACATGTGAAATTTATAGTGGGTACACTACACCAAGCGCCGGCACTCGCTGCGCTGCCCAACGAAGGCAATTAGAGACATGTCGTCGACACCAGTCTTCTAATGAAAGAGCTTCCTGACTATTTGCACTTCTCTTACACTAACAATAAACTTCTTATATATTTTTCAATGTGGCGCAGAACGTACATAATGATATGTAAACTAGCAGGTTTTCCCATGCTCTATCCAGAATATTTACTTTATTGTAAGTTTTATTTCATAGTTACAATAATAACGAAGTCAAAAGCACTTGCAACGTCTACAGTCTATAGGAATGTTGTCCATCGAAAGTTTTGAACAAAGAAATGGGTCGCAGCGCTTGGGGTTGTTCTGTGTCAGTTTAATTGGACGAGCAGCAGTTCGATCTCCCCCGCTCTGTACACAGTTTATCAATTAGGTCGTATTGCACAGTAGTTAGTCCCCATCAGTATTTATATTGTTCATTGATTGAGCAATTCTCGTATCCAGTTCACGCTATTGTGTGACAAATTGAATCTCCACTCCTCTTTTAGAATTTAGGAAGGCGTTTTCATATCATAGATTCAACACGCTTGTTAAATGAAATGTCGACTCGAAATTTTCTATTTCGGTGTGGTTTATGTAGGTAGTACCTAAAAATTAAATGATCTCCTATTCAAGCGCACACACAAAGGTATTGAAAACATCTGTTTCAATTGGTCAATAGTGTATCACACTATAGTATATTGAAGTCTCCTCGTGGAGGGAAAGCTTGTATCGACGTTACTGGTCGCTAAGTAATTGGTCCCTTCCCTTGGGTATTCCTCAGGCTTAAGCTTGTTTTGTGCTGTTAACGAAAGCACTTTCTGTTTGCTGCAAACTCATTAGATTTCGTATCTCATTATTTGTATTTTATTTTGCAGTAAGAGTAATTAAAACAAGTGTGACGATTCTTTAGCATAATCTGAATAGGTATATCGTGACAGTAAATTGATATCAATAGTTTGAGCTTGTATGTAATTAGAGCCAATTCACTCCGCCTATTGAGGTTTGTAAGTGGAGGGTGTATGTTTACCCCTCGGCTGGAGACTTAATTACTTGTGATAAACTATTCAGCTCCCCTTCAACTAGGGTTTGACGGTGAAAATTGTATAAAATTAATTAAATATGGAAATCAAAAATCGTTGTCAGCTTTTAATTTGGTATGGTTAATGAAGAAAAGGTATAAATATATAACATTTTAGGGATTTACAACTTTGTTGACACCTCTTTTTTCTGTGTCAATAACTTTTTTTTTCTTTGACATTTCGACACTAACTAATAATTGTATGTGAATGTGAACCATTTCGGAACAACAAGAAAGTTGCTCTCGCGCAAAACAAAGTTCTGAATCCCGAGGGACAGTCGAGTAATCCATAAATCCCTTCGAGAGTTCCCTTAGGTACTCGTATTTTCGCTTATATATTATTAGTATTAGTAGTCGCCCAAATATGGAACGGAATACGAACGATGAACTCTCCTTTTAAATAAATTTAAATGTACAATAGAGACGAATTGAGTTTTAAATAAATTTCTCCCAAATCGTCCTTAAAAGCAAGAGTTTTCGTAACTATAGGTACAATGGGAAATTTCCAGGTGCAAAGTCTCAAAGTTTTAAATTTAAAATACAACAAAGACGTGAATTAAAAGAATATTTTTAACAAGAAACTTCTTACTTAACAGAATTAATAGACTACATTTCGCCGTAAAAATAATTGCTACTTGAGGCCCACAATAAATTGTGACTTTCACGTCATAACATCGCAGGCTATTACTGGTTAATATTCTATTCCTCAACGCGACATCAATGTGGTAATATATTTTCATTGGGTACTAAATTGAGGGCTGGATAGAGCGATAAAGCGATAGGTGAGTTCGATTCTGCGTTTAGGGTGCTCCGAACCTTTGAGAGTGGAGAGGAGAGGACATCCTACGAGCAAACAAGAAAAATCTTTTGTACTCTTCGCAAGCTATCTTTTTACTGTGACGTGTACATCACATCAACGATCTAAATGTAAATAGACGCACATACAGCCGAACTTCATTGGAACGATATGGTTTGTGTGCTCAAAGCTTTGAATGATACAAAATATTTATCTAGGCTCTACATTCTAGGGTATGTAATAACTTGTAAAAAGAACTAAAATTAACGTTGTTACTCTAGATGATAGGCTTGTCTTGAAAATCATGTTATTATATTTAGTTAGTTTATTTGAGTATTCAAGAATTTTATCTTCGTGAAAGTTTCTCTAGATGAACCATTAATTTAATAAGTATAGTACTTAGTTATTCCTGAACTTATCTGAGGTCTTCGTTTCTTCTTTTCAACAGTCACGAACAAGCAACATCAAATTAGCAAGTTGTATTTATGAAATGACTTCTGTGGTTGAACTTTGTCGTTCATTTGGTTGAACATTATTAGCTTTAGATATATAGTGACGTTTTTATTTCTCAGCAATGATCATCGTGAGGAATTTCTGTAAAAAATATAACTTATTTTTTTCTTTTCCAAATTGTTATTGTCATTGTAGTATATTATTTGTAAATTAGTCTGGATAAAAGTTTAAACATAAATTTTATTTTCTGTAAAGAAATTACTTGGACTGTGAGCACTATGAAATTCAACTACTCGTTAGGCTTCATTGTTTCCTCTCCAAGTTGCTTTTAGTACGATAAAAATAGACGTTGAATGAAAGAAATCAGCCAGCGTGCAAGCATTAGCCTGGCTTTGTGATTACGTCCAGAACAAGGGTGGGGGCGCTCCTGTCCCACTGACCCACTAACACAGTGCCTGTTGCCTAAAGCAAAATCCTCCACACTGTATAGCCGTACAAATAAACGTGCATGTGTAAATATCCCTCCCGTTCAACCAGCCACAAATGCTACAGTTGACTCTACCAGCGCTGATGAATGTTTTATGTCTTGTTTTATGATACGTCGGATTGTACCGTTTACGAACGTATTCAATACAAAACGCTTATTTGATTTGTTACGTACACTTTCACTTTACTAGAATAATATGTTTGCTTGTTGTAAACATAATACCCGCCGCGTATAAACCTGTATAACATTATAACTGTAATATGGAACATATAGAGATTTAGAGAGTAACTTTTTCCAGAAATATACATATTAAGTAATACAGTGTCTTGTGCGACTACTAAACACGTGGTAGCATGCACGAGAATCAATTTCAGATGGGACGTTAAATAAATTCGCCACGTCTCACTCCCAGATTGGATTCAGTTGCAGCTGTGTATTGTGTAACTGATGTCTAGCTTCACGTTTACCGGCGTTGCTCTAAATCTACTATCCAGTTTTTCTACAACCATTTTAATATATATCCTGACTGTGTTAGTCGCGACAGTGCATTTACTAGAAGTAAAAGCCTAACAAGAATATATTGGCTATTTGTTTGGCCGAGCACGCTACGTGCTCGTTGAGCTCACCACGTACCTAGCAACTTCCATATCTGCTACCGGACACCTTGAACATAATAAATTTTATAAACGATGTGCCACACAATAGCAATGTATAAATAATACTTAAAGGACGTAGACATATCGCTTTAGGATCCAGACTTTTTATATAGCACAACACTATAATGTTCCAAAATAGATAGGTAATTGGGAATGTGCAACACATGTTGCACACGTGTACGCTTGTGTTGCAAATGTTGCAATGTCCCTTCCTTGCTAGTTTCCCGCATCAGTCTAACAAAACATGACACCCTGCCAGACCGGGCGTGAATAAATATCATCTTTTTTGTTAAAATAGGTGCTTGTAGAGTTGTAGAAGAACTTTTAAGATTTTATGCGAATTCGTGCCTTCCAAAGTTGCGTCCATTGTCTTCAACTTTAATGTCATTGAGAACCCTCTGAAAAGTTTATAATTAACGTTGAGGAAAAATTCGGACGGAGGAAATCGAATGTTTCTCAAGTGTCGTTTAATCAAACTCGGGTGAGTTCGGCAAGTTAATGGAGAGGTTCGTGCGGTCGTGTGCCATCGCCTTCCCTTCGCAACTTCAACGTGGACTCACCCGCTCGAAACGACAACTTTACAACTCTATTACCATTCAGATTTATGCACCTCAGTGTATTCCAAGTTACTTTTTTGCAACCCAAAGTAAGAATCCAAACCTTGTATTCTTACTCGTTGCTGTCGTCAAGTTTCCTGCCATCAGAAACAAATTATGATTTCACGTGTTATTCTAATTCTTCCTTATTATTCCTGATCATGCAATAAATAATACAATAAAAGTAAATAAGAGGTCTATATACCTAGATCGTAATATAGCACTGAACCATTTTCGTGCAAGCGGAGTCGAATTAAGATATAGTGACTGTCGAATAGGCCCGCTTAAACAAAAAATATCCATTCGCTGTTCATTCTCAAGCCTATTTATTATCCTTCGAAGAAATGGAATTGCATTTTCACCAACCGTTGGAATTAAACATTTTTTACTCTGTCTGTCTCTGGTAGCTTTTTTAATTTTGAATCCATTATCTGTTGCCGTTTATTAATGAAGGATGGATGTAACTTATTTTTTCTTTTGTTGCAGCTTCTCGTCGTCGTTTAAACGAATACATAGAACACTACGAGTCGCTTGACTATGATCCAAATGCATTGCACGAGCAACATATGCGCGCGCGTCGGTCTACCGACGCTCCACAAGAATTGCGCCTCAACTTTGGTGCACATGGAAAGAAGTTCTACTTGCGATTACGACGAGATCTCTCGGCTTTCAGCAACGATTTTAAGGTATGCTGAAAAAGAAGTCCTCTAATTAAATTATATCTACTGTAAAAAGTTAGGATTAGAATGAAAAACTCAACAGTCACCCTTAAAACTATATTTTTTGAAGCGATGTATGTATTATTATTCTGCAAAGGTGCTACTATTAGTCCAGTGGATAAGTTTACTATACTACAGAATACTTATAGTATAAGACTTGAATAGCAAAGTATATGTTTGTTCACTTTCAGGTTGAAGGATCAGAAGGTCAACTACATGAAGTTGAAACATCACACATTTATCACGGGGAATTGGCCGGTGAGTAATATTAAGCAAGACAAAGCGAAGTGACGACAAAGCTGAGCTTACCTTAAAGATATCCTAATATATTTATCCTAATTAATGATTAAGTACTTACATACTCATAGGTACGTCAAGCACAATTGTGTTTAAATTGTCTTAGGTTTTACTTTTAATGCTTTCGATATTGATAGGTTTGGACGACCGAAACATTTAAAGTGAATACACGTTCTTACTGTGTAAATCACTTAAAACTGAAGTAAGGCTAAGTGAAGTGAAGCGCTGCAGCAGTTTAGCGCAAAACTGAGCACTCACATACTGACAAGACAGACACAAAGATGTGTGCGGTGGAGTGGCAGCCGCAACTCGGGACCGCTCCTATTGTACACCGGGAGCTGAGAACACCAACCTTATCTACACCCAAGATAGACGCTATTGTTTGCCCTCACCCCGAGGCAAAATTTAATAAGTCCCCGCTCGAAGTATGTCGACCGCGATTGTGTTTCTCTTTAATCAAACAAAAGCCAAACGCTAACTCGCTTCCCAACTGTCCGCGCCCGTTCTACGTCTGCGGGCCCAATGCTTTCCTCGTTGCCAACATTAATAATTCCTCGAGAGCACTAAACATATTTCTTTTTGCAATTACTGGTAGGTTGGCGTCAAGTCCCGGCTAATTGGGAGCTTTCGGCGGCTACTCGACTTTTAATGTTGGGGGCTGAGTCGGGGCGGGTGGAGGCTTCACCGAAGCGCCCGATGCGATGGGCGCAGGCTTACCTACGCTATGGTCGCAATGTAAATAATTACTCTGTTGGAAATTTTCCACGAATTCCTATCCACGAAATATGCATGATAAATTCTCTAAAGAAATTCATGAAAAACGTTCAAAGTGGTCGCCTCTAAACAGAAATTCCTATCACTCATAAAGCGTTTCTATTTGCGAAAAATGCCTACCTGGTAACTTGATGTTCATGGTTTTAAAAGCACAGCATCGCTGATACGGGAATATTTGCTGAATTCATAATACGCAATTGGAATGCTTATCAGCCGAGAATACCTGAGCTTGAGATATGCGTGACAGAGCTACAGTTGCGGGAGCGAGTGTTATGATCGTGAAAGTTTGGAACAGTGTAAATGGATAAAGTTGTGCGGAGGGCGGTGCGGCATCGATCGCAGTTCGTCGCCCTACTTACAGCGGTCTCCGATGCACTTAGCCGCCGAGTTGCAACCTACGATTTGCATACAGAACCTTATCCTTACACACTTATCAAAATGTTACCGTAAACATTCTTAACATTTTTATCCATCTAGTTGCACGCAATGGGTGTATTGTTTACAGCCTTGTGTGTAGGTTCTAGCATACTACCGCTTCTGTTTTGCTTTTATTCGTTAGTATATGGATGATCTTTTTAAAATTATTTGATCTTTAGATTTCTTTACAATGTTTGATTTTCTTTCGGACCGATATTTTTCCAGTTTCATTTTCTATTTACCTGTCACTCATTATCTTATATCATACTAAGAAAAATATAAATGCAATACCACCGCAAAGAGCCTGTTGAGACGTAATGCTGACAAAAAATAAAACTTTTTCGCCGGTGAAAACACATTTAATACGTCCATGTGAACGAACTTTTACCATTCGTGAGGTGGACGGACACGGTGCACAATTTTATAAAATTAAAAATGTTATGCTTTTACGTCATCGGTTTTTGATTAACTGCTTTGAAAAGTCAGTACTTATCGTTCACTTATAAATGTTGCACATAGGTATGTACTTCAATTAATCGTTTCTTTATGATTATACAAAAGCGTAATATTATTACTCAAATGAAATTGTGATATCCTTAATGCTTTGCTTGATAGCAATAATAATAAAATACATAGTAACGTCGCAAATATAGATACTTGATGAAAATGTAGCGCTCACCGGCGTGGCACTCTTGTCTCTAGAAAATGTAAGTTTTTCCGCAGCAGCCGCCCTTAAAAATTACTGAAAACATTTTCGGAGTCCTGCGGTTTGCGCGGAAAACATTTCTCGTCTCTCAACCGCTTACTCGACAGACCTTCGCAATTTCGCTCGTCTGAAATGCTTTACGTGCAGCGTAATTATGTAATGACATAATATTGTATCATTTATACCTATATAATGCTGTTGCCCGTTTCGCAGCTCCACTATATCATATCTTACTTCGATTGTATTATAATATTGAATGTAGACAACATTCAATATTATAGACAGTCAGCTTTATGGGGTAGGTACTTGTTTCTTTACTGAATCATTCTTGGAACAGTGACCTCGCCAATTCAATAGTTTATTGTCTCAACCGAATTAGTATGAATCGACGTGTACTTTACCGACGGTCGATGTCGCCGTGAAATTATAGTTGTCCATTAGGGTAGTTGTTTATTGTCACAAAATAAGAAACAATATACAAGGTTTGGTTATTTTGGCTTATTTTGCCTTATAAGGAAATAATCGTAAAAATAGTAACATAAACATAAAACTTTCATGTAAAGGAAATAAATATTGTCATGAAAAGATATGCGATGCATCTGAGCGCTGAAAGCAATAATTCTTGGTTGCATTGCATGCAATTCTGCTTCTGTATAGATAACGCTCAGTGGTATTGTGCACCCATGTGATGAGTTATGGCACATGGATAAGCGTGTAATCTATTTGATCGAACTGCGAGTAACACACTTGCAGGTAGCTAATGCACCTAGTGTTGTCACTATGCGAGAAATTATTTGCCACCATATTATGAAGTATTCTGTGATGGCACTTCAAATACTGAATTTTAAGCTGTGAACTTGCTGTGAGCGTTTGTCTTTAGAACTGTTACCTTATGAATTTGAAATGCCAATTATTATGAATAACTTTGTTAATACAGTTTGAGTATCACGATTTGGAGACGAGCGGTACTGCAATCAAAGATATATTGGATACCGTGGAATTGTTAAAAAATCCAACATAAAATAAACGATTTAATAAAACTATTCATAATTCCAGGAATCGGGATGTACAATAATTCTAGCATTTGGCTACACTAATAGAAAAATATCGCGTGTTTAATTGCAACGTTCGATGTCACTGTACCCTGCTATTGACTGACATGCCTCGTTTCCCCCACCAGTAGGTACTCAGTCGTCATCGTCACCTGCCCCATACAAGATGACTCATACAACCTGGTGGTTGTAAAAAGTAACGTGGCTGCATGTAAACATTGTTTTTGTAGGCTACGACAAAAACACTTATAATATAGTTTTTAGCATTTAATTAACTTTGTCTCTTGTGAGTGACGTAACGTAGGTATTATAGGAATTTCTCATGCATTTCGTCGATTTTGTTTAGCAATTCGATGATACTAAGGATTAAAAAAATTAACATTGACCTACTAATATACGTTTAGCATTTGTTATTGAAGATTTGTGCTAACTGAATATTTACTGTTTCTAATGTTTCTATCTATAGAGTAAAAAATGTTAAAATGAAAAAAAATATATAATGTCAAAGGCTATTTGAGTTTCAGTGTAGTTTTATCAATTTTTATCTCATACGTTATGTTAGATAAATCATGATTAAATGTATGGTGTTAAGCTGCTCAAATATCAGATATTTAATCATAGAACTAATGATAAGATTATGCAGAGCAAGTTTATAGAGAACTCGAAGTGAAGTTTGGGTAATTTATATGTTCCTTAATGCGCATTTAAGTTACAATTCGAAGTTTTCGACTATTATATATCGCCAGGTTTATTTTAATTATAATACAAAATTCATTGTAATAATTTTAGTATTCGCAAAATCTAATTAAAAAAATAAAACTTATCTATCCATAAAGTCCTAGCATAGAATAATAAAAACCTCGAGCTACATACTGCAGTAAATTACTTGCTGATGAGCAATTTTCGAGGTTCTTACTGTAATTATCTGAATACATTGAAGGTTATAGAATAACGCACATTTTGTGTGTTAAGGTCGTTTAATTTAATCGACATGTCAGTGATATACACGCAAATGTTATGAATAGTTACGAAATCAGATCAAGAGGAAATAGTATTTAGTTAGGTTGGTTATAAAACTGGTAGTTTTTTTAGGGAAAAAAATCTAGATCTCTCTTACGAATACAATCAATAGACCATTATTATACAGGGTTATTTGTAAAACATCTGTTGTGCATTAAGGGGTGAATCTAACGATACAAATCTAGGGTATACTGATTATAAGGATGTAATTCAAGATGCGCCGACGCAACTAAGAGAACAGGGCAGGCACATGATTATGAAGTTGATGTCTGTAGCGCAGATCTCAAAATTTTGACGAAAAATAACTGACGCATACCAAAGCATCGTCAAGATACATTATATCAACTAAGGACAAAAGCTCATCAAACTAATTATCTACCAACTTTCACTATTAAATTAAAATTTTACCTACCACGGATGGTACCAAGCTATATCTAGCGGTTGTCCAAAAAACGGCAGATTCACAGGCGGCATATAGCAGCTATTTATTATCTAATAACACGACGTTATCATTAGGGGATTGCTGCGGGCGGGTTCATTACAGATGTTTCGAGCGCACATAATTTACAGAGGACCATATCAGATGAGCACGGTCACATTGTCGAGATCTACATTACCGATATAACTTATACAAAAAAGGTCGTTAAGTTCGTTCTAATTTTATATTCCTTTTCCATGAAACTCGTGAGAATTTTCTCTACTGAATGAGTATTTTCCATTTACGATGTTTGAATAACAATAACCCGATAACGAATCATACTTATCTTCTTCTCAAATTACTTCTTTCATATCTATATATAACTGACAAGGCTCCATTAGTGCAATGCCAATATGTTTTGATACTTCGGCCTAGTTGAAGAATATACCTACATAATAAAGGTATAGATAGTCTGATAAACTCCATCGATAATTAGAGGAAACATGATAAAACCCCACATCCCACTCGTTTTTTGTTTAGATTTTTATGTATTTGTACTAAGAAAATTATATTCGAGAGTCCTTCACTGAAGCGTTTATCAACAATGTAGCATAGTCCACGAGTTAAATAATGTATAAAGGATTCAAATATTTGCGCAACTCCAAGTAAACAGATTTAAAAAAAGCTTCCAGAATTACCCTAAATCCGTTGTTCACAGATGACCCACATTCGAAGGTGTTCGGTTCGGTGACGGACGGCGTATTCGAAGGGAAGATAGTGGCCCACGACGGCTCGTTCTACGTGGAGCACGCGAGGAGGTACTTCCCTCCGAATAGCACGCGGACGCGGGGCCATTCCGTGATATACCGCGATGGGGACGTCAGCGACCCTTACGCACATCGTCGCCATGGTGAGTAAAACAGGAAAATTCCATTAATAGTTTGTTATACAAACATTAGATAAGTCGAAGCGCAATCAAAAGTGAGGAAGTTCGAATTCTCATAAAATACCTACTTCATAACCAAAATAAACCTACATTGAACGTAACAGAATATTATTTTTTCATTACAGACATTTTCAGAGGAAAAGAATGACGAATCGTGAAACATTGGATAAACCCAGAAAATTGCAATTAGTATAGGTGAAATGCAAAATGTGTAGAAAATGTAGAAATGCATAACATCAACGATTTTATGATTCGTAACGAATCGAATGAACTTTGCACAGGTTTATTCCATTATGGCACACACCATTGCATTTCCTTCCCAAACGTGCAATAACAAAATTAACTGTGGAAATTATTAAGTACACACGCGCAGTTTGTAATTGCACGAGTAGAGTAGGTAGGAGTGGAGTGAAGAAGAGAGGAGGACAGAGGTAGAGACAACTCGTGTAGAAGTTTCGGTTAGATATGTCGAGCAGCAAATGGATTGTTGTATAGCAAGGTCGTTTAACAAAGTTTAATCCCATTTGCTCGGTGCACTGTCACCGGCTGATTGCGACACCGCTTGCGTCGGAAAATTCGCACTAATTTATTACACAAAATTCGACCTAGTTATTGGTGACCGTTACTATCATAAATTCACCGGGGCGCTCGTCATTATCAATTTGCTTCGGCTCGGCGACATAATATTCTTTAAATGCTTTACGGCGGCGTACGTCTAAGTAAATTAATCTTGTCTCGATGTGCAATGACATAAACCAGTCCAAATTCCACGTTACATATTCATTCGTCCGTAGGCTGGGCCGGAATGGTAATTTCGCGTCAACAACACCGCCCCGCCTGCCGAGTTTGCATTTTTGCCATTTCAACTGTGTCGTAGATGCAATTCCGCTGTGCACAGTTGTAGCACAACGACCCACCTGAATATGCGACTACTGAATTGCATAAATACAATCCTCTTTACATGTCGTTCTATGAATACTGCGGAAGTTACTACCTACATCACAGATATTTTTATTTACTTATCTTTCTTGACTCTGTTGACTTTTCTTTTCGTTTTGTCTTTGTTTGTATCGCACTGGAAAAAGTAACCTCCGAGAACGTTACAACAGCAGAGATGCAACTTCAGGAATATTTCCATACTATCTTTTGCTTTTGATATTTTTCATTTCTGCGTTTGTTTCGCTCCTGAAAAATACATTTGATCGGAGAGTAAATGTATTGGTATCAAGTAAACAGGAAGGGTCGCGTTTGTAGCTACATTTGTTTTCATTACGAGTTATTGAACATTCGTAGAAAAGGGTACTACGCTTTTACTATGAAGCTTTTATTCGAGTATGAAAGGCTCACAATCGACCGAATAAAGTGTTTTTTTATGAGAAAATAGAAAAACGGAAAGGTTAATTTAATACTTAATAAGTTATTCGTATTTTTTCTAAATCGTGTGTATAAATTGCAATTACATACCATACACCAAAATTTTTCTTTGTTGTAATTTTGACTTCATGTGCCTTGAAGCAAGCCATGTAATCCCAAGCCATGGTTCTAAACCGAGTGAGCAGTGTAAGCAGTAAGCACCTAAGTGTCCCCGGTCTCACTTTACGACGCGCCGCCCGCCTCATGCTGCTTGGCTGGCCTCCGAACCTCCCTTACAAATTGTACGTCGAGCTTAGAGGGCTTAATTCGCCAACTTCCTTCGAACTTTTATTTATTTGTTGCGAAAATCGTGTCGACAAATAAATGCTAGACTATTACAACTTACAAACTCGGCGATCGTAAAAGGAATGCGATGGGTTCAGCGTTTATATTCGACTCAGGAAAGTTTCAACGGAAATAAATCACTTTCAGTAAACAGAAAGTATTATTGAATACATGTATAAATTTATTTGTCCCACATTTTGTGTTACAAAGAAGTCTTGAATATTTCAAGACGATCTTATTGGATTACCCTCTATCCTGCCTCCATCAAATTCCTGACAAAATTATATCAAAATTCTGAGCAGGCATGAAAATATGTGTTACAAGGTAAATAGGTATGTGTATATGGATGCGGCGAGGAATATATTTTGATTCGTATTTGATTACGAGGTTGTGTGTGCGAGTGTGGTGTGGTAGAGACGCCGCGCCGCTCCGTGTACCACCTCCCGTCTTATGAAGCCTGCGTGGAGCACTAATTTAATTTACCAAAACGCGAAGCTTTTCATTTCGTTACATAAACAGCTCAACGGTGAACAATCTCATTTTAACATTTAATGTATGCCTTAATTTCATGTTTCTCGGTGCTTATATGTAGAGATATTTTTCTGCTTACGTATTTAACATTTTTGTGAGATATATATTATGTTATTATTGTAGATACTGGCTATTATAGAATTTAGAGAGATTTTTGTCGTAACTATTTTATATGTTCAAAAATATTTAAAAAATATCAATCAAGAAGTCGTTTAGCGGGTGTATTCAAAGTTTCCTTCCATGACTGACTGCCTCCTCGATAACAGTATGTTCAAAATAAACAGTCTTTCAAGTATTTTCACATTCAGTTGAATTTGACGCTGTCGCCAAACTTTGGCGCATATGTTGGTGAAAAATATTTGCATGATAAATGTTGAACGATTCCGATTAGAATTTATCTTTATCGCTTCATATGGAATGTGTCTTATATGACACCAGCTTCTTCTATATAATATGATTATTCTAGTACCTACTTTAAAGTAGTCCTATTTTAGCTTTTCTTAAAAGCTTGTCTGCCGGAAAATCAAAAGATTTCCCTAATTCAAACAGGTACTTAGTGTGTCAGACAGAGCATGTTCGATAAAAGTTAGATATAAACAACTCTTGTTGAGCTCTTTTTCTCAATCCCAAAAGTTTGTTCCGGCAAAGCTGGGTTCTTGAAATGAAGTCAGGTTTCTATGATCTTTCATCACATAAATATGTGCAAAAATCGAGATCTTCATCCAAAAATGTTGTTTTTTCTGTATACTTGTAAAGTATGTCTCGATAATTTGTTAATTAGGCCCTCAAAAATTATGAAATGCAAGAAAAAACCTCAAATCTTTTAGGGGAAGAACTTAGCTAGTTTTTATATTTAATGATTGGATTGTTATTGAAGCATGCCATGTTTCACAGAACTATGTGGAATAATTTAGGGCACCGAAGGCAACTGGCTGATAATTAAAGCGATATTTCATCTGGCCTTTGTTAAACTTGTTCATTTGCTGTTGCCCTTTTCTTTCTTGTCCCACACACTGTACTTAGTATTTAATTACGTCTATACGACTTAGGAATTCCTATCAGTTAGACACAATTTTAAGTTAATTATTATTTGATAAGTTTTTATTGTAAGTTGGAAAAAATAATATTTCATAGTGGTGCCAAAGTGAATTCCATTACGGGCGTCGCGTCCGCGAGTGCGCAATTGTCGTCTCGAATTCACGAGTAAATATCCAGATTTCAATGGATGGTGGTAGACATTAACGGAGAGAGATGTACGCCAGCAGGCGGTAATTTCCGTTATCTGGCGGTCGCGCCGCATTCGCACAGGAGCTTCGTTAAAATGCAGCGCGCCGGATGCGAAACGCCAATGGGAGGCATAGGAGCTGAGCTAACACGACACACGCGAGCTGAAAAAAAATAATACTTCATTCAGCATTTTTTTAATTTTAAAAACCCCACGCTGCGCTCGTTTCGTTTGCAGTGCGCTTTTCATGCGTTATTATGAATTTGCTACTGCGACTCTACCTACCTACGTGTAGGTAGTGGATGTGGTTTGTTGTTCGTGTTTAGATTTACATACCTACTTATCAAACGCGTTAATGCTTGTTGTGTATTGCGGTTTCGTTGTTCATTACATTAAAATAGAACGACATTTTTATCAAATAAATGAAGTTGAGGAAAATGTAGTTATATAATTTTTTTTCGTGATGACATAGTTTATTTTAATGTATTATACACATCACATAATATTATCATGTTTTACGTATATAACAATTATTATTACCAATGCTGGCATTGGCGAAATCGTCGCAAAAATAACTAAAACACAAGTCAATGGACTAATGTATATAGGGGTTATAAATCTCACAGAAACTCGGTTGATAAATCTCTGAATAACGATATAGGAAAAGCTTTCGTGTCAGGCTTCTCCTATTTATTTCGGTATCGCCTCGTTGAGTCGGTGGCTTTATTTTTTTCTTTCCTCCTAACTTCCAAACTCGAACAGAAAACTAGGAGTTGTATCATGAATATTTTCAATCTCAGCCTTATTGTAAAATACTGTGCATACATAATAATGTTGTATGTTGCGTGGGGTTTTTACAAAACGTCATGTTGAATTAATTTCTTCGCTCAAACGCTCGATCTGGATTATAAATCTCGCTAAATCGTCTCTGTGTATTCGGAACACGTACGGCGCTGCGTCTATTTGCTATTGTATAATTCTAGCGTACAGTGATGGACGAGTCCACTACGCTAGGTCATTCGTTAAATTGACTATTACACCTCTAGCTTGGTGCATTTATCAGTGAAGGGCATTTAAGTGTTAAACTGTACGTTCAGAAACATATCTAAGTAGCTGAACAGATATATAAACATATATTTACTTCAGTTTCCAATATTTCTTCATTTCTAGTTTGGTGGTAGGTAATGAACTTTAAGTATGGTCCTAAAAGCTACATCAGATCTCTTGATAATTATTTCTCCACAAGTACATTTCACCCTGCAAGTACCAGAATTGTGATTGGCAATTCGCTGGTCGGACGAGATCAGCCAGCATTTACCCTTGGGAATGGCAACGTTGCACTGGACGGATGTTAGGATAACCATATTGCGTTATACAATACAATAATATCGAGATACTACGGGGGTGTCCTCATTTTAGTGACACATTAAATATTGCTACATTACAGAAAAACAAAACCTGTGAATAAATTGCGTTGCGGTTTTTTAAGCTCAGTTAGTAGTGACGTCAAATACCGTGACGAAGGTCGCGGGCTCGAAACCTACAATGAGCTTGTTTTCGATGTTAGGGTACTTTGTATTACTCGTATTGCTGGTTGCCACCTTCATGTTGAAAATGTGTCGCCAAGTACAAAGGTGTATTCCGATAGCTGCACTTGAGAGCCAATTTCCTTCTAGACATTGAAAGACCTTTGACCACATCATCATAGATATGGATGATAAATGAGATGGTGTTAGCATACATGCCTATTGCCTATACATAGTTAAAAAAAACTTACTTTGGGTTCGAAAGAAGAAGAAAAAATATTAAATTACCAAACACTACATAATATCGATTACGTATCTACTTCCCAAATCAAATTCTGACTTTGACAGAATATAATCTAAACACGCCTTTCATGGATTATTTTATTGACTGAACTACATTTTTTTTTCTTTCAGGCCATGTAGGCGGGTGTGGCATCACAGACGAAGTGGTGCAATGGATGGAGCGCATACAGAACTCAGGAGTGGAAGAGGATCCGCCGACGTCACCAGCGCCAGGGCAGCCTCTCTCTAGCCCTCACCCGCATCACACATCGCCGTCATCACCGCCACATCCCAATAGCTTGAGGGATGACCCACCGAGGTATTAAACATGTTAAAAGAAGTTCAAACTGAAATGTAAAGGAAAAAGAGAAATAACTGTAATAAAATATTTAAAGCTATGAGGTTGCTAATTAACATTTATCTCGTGTCCATATAGCGTGATAAGATGCAGCACTGGGTTTTTTTAATGACGTCTCTTTCCCCACTGATAAGTACCTAATAGTTCATTTGTTTATGTAAATATGTTAAAAGCATTGAAAAAAATGTACAGTATAAAGATATATTTTTCAAAACTCCTTATAAAATTAACTCAGTGCGGTTCCCACAAAAAGTCTCATGATATCTATTACTTCTATTTGATAGACTTGACAAAAAGGGTTCAAAACCGCAACCGAAAGGGGAAAGGAGGCCGTTATTTTTCAGCGATATAAAGCAATATATATATAACATATAATTACTCTGAAAAAAAAACCGGTTAAGAGCGGTTCCGTAGAATAATAACGATAGCAACTGACAGACTGATGGCACAGGCTTAGGTAATATATCTACATAAGATAATACCGTTGGCACCTTTTGGGTACGATAACCTGATAATTTTAACTTATTTGAACGTTACTAAATTTACAAATTGATATAGTGTGTCTTTAATAATCTTAAAATATGTCGTTTACATCCCCATTATTATAATTTTAATTATTTAAAATATATATTTGATTATGTACAACAGACATTGGGAGTCGCATCATCACAACAAATACTCGCGGTCTGCGAACACCGGCGAGCACTCGCGATCGCGGCGGGAAGCGATCGAGAACCGCAATACATGCTCGCTATACATACAGACAGATCCCCTTATATGGCGGCATGTTAGAGAAGGGTTTCCGGATGTAAGTTACGTTTACATTTCTTAATAGATCACCGACAATATAGGTTTAATATAGTTAACTTGTAAAGAAACGTAGTGAACTTAGATGTTTTTTTTTAGACGTCCAAAGATTAGGTTAGGTATATACCTATCTTTGGACGTCTAAAAAAAAATGGATCCAGATCAACACATCACATCTATGGACATCTATGGAATCCAGATAAATACTACGAATTTTGTAATATACCTATACTTAAATAGATATTTACAACCCGGACAAGCATAAATGATCATGCCACCAAATGTTTTTTGTGGGTGGGAACCCACAAAAAACATTTGGTGGTATCGACCCCACAGCCTGTGACGCCATAATGTTTACGAAACGCAAACAGAGAAAATACAGTCTGGCCTTTGATTTTTAGAATATTAATGAAATATTCGAATCTTCATAACCGATTTCTTATAAATATCTTTCCTACATAACTGTGTCAAAACTATATTTCTCTTCCTATATTTCGAGACATTTAAGCTTGGCAAGATGTCAATACCAATATTTAGTACAGAAATTGTTATGTTACTTGAGTCAAAATACTAAATTTTATAACTTTCCCGTAGCACGCAGACCCCAGTAAAAAGAACGAAGTGGATATGAAAACTCGCGAGGAGATCTTGTCGTTAGTGTCGCACCACGTGACAGCTGTCAACTACATATACAGGGATACCAAGTTTGACGGGCGGATGGAACATAGAAACATCAAGTTTGAAGTTCAGAGGATCAAGGTATTTGATAAAAATATACACATATTTTTTATGTAAAGGGTTTCTTTTCAATGAGTAGTCAAATTGACAGGAATTATTGTATGTACTCGTCGAGTGAGAACAACTTTTACTATGGGATCAACTATGAAATCATCAAAATAAAATAAAAATGATGAGTACAATAATCCCTGAAAATTAGGATACTCGTTGAAATGTAACCCTGTATAATATTTCCAGTTATTATCTACACAGATTTTCAATGTATTGCAGATATTTTGCATGCAGATTTGAGGCCAGTCTATTTATTAATATTATTAATTTGTGATATGTATTTTGTAATTTTTGAAACCAATATCCGTTTTTTTTTCACTGATAGGATGCTTGTATTGTAACTTAGGAGTAAAAGTTAAAAAAAAAAACTCTTCTTAGTCTAACTTTATATTATATAAAAATAAAAACGAAGAGTAATATTTTTCAACAAGTAGCAGGTTTTTATCGAAAGTTTCACCCGTAAAGGTTAACATCGGCAATTTTCGCGTTCCCTTAATTGCTTGCGAATAGCCTTCAGAACAATGTAATTCAGCCTCAATGACCGTGTCAATACGATGATTACCGTGATGATTGTTTATTGTTATAAGTTTTTAAATATTAATCGATTTTTTAGTAGCATAAGCAAATCCTATTATATTTTTTAAACCGTCGTAAATAATGGCACTATTGTATGATATTCCTTACGCAGATATAATATCGTAAAGCAATATTTGATTGCGTTGTAAAAATAAATACTCGAGGAAAAATATTTTTTTGCCTCTTATGTCCCGACTCAATCCTTTAAGTATGGTAAAAATAAACCTAATAACGTCTAGACAACTAACAAAATACATTACACGTTTAGTAATCAACTCACATCCACCCATAGCTCTGTGAGGATACCAACTTACGTAAGCCTTTCCAAATTATATTACCATTTTAATAAGTACAACTAGGTAAATTCCAATTTTATTTCTAATTATAATAAGATGTGATAGTTAACTGATTTTTATTTTAGTATCCAAAAAATATTAGCAATTATTTTTATTATTATTACAAGCTTTATTTAACTTCACATGTTAGTATGTTTAGGTCGAAACTGGCAAGGCAATTTTAACCCACTTTCCAGTGTTTAATTGATCTGAAACATGGTACACATATGTAAGTCCGATGACAATACAATAATAACGTGTCCTAGTCTGTCAAAAAAACTTAAAAAAAAACTCTAAATTTTAATTTATTTGATATTGTCAACAGATCGACGACGATTCAATGTGCAAGCACCACTTTGGGGAGACGAATCAATTTTGCTTGGAGAATATCGACGTGTCTAACTTCCTAAACTTACATTCGCTTGGCAATCATGAAGTCTTCTGTCTCGCTTACGTGTTCACCTACAGGGACTTCACTGGTGGCACGCTTGGTAAGTTAAAAAGTCTTTAGATGGAGTTCATAATAGGGCAGTGCCAATAGGATTCTGAGGATTCTTGCTGACCGGAGTAAAGCAGTTTACTTTACTATAAAAAAAGGAGCGGACGAAAAGTTGGATCACGTTTAAGTAGCATCTTCATAGATTATGAAAGAGATAAAACTAAACAAAAGAGTATAGCTTCAAAAGTAATATTGTCACTATATAAAAGGATGTGTCATAAGTCATCATAATAGTCGCTGAGACAATTAACGGTATCAAATATATTGTATGTAACCTAAATGCTATTGTATTTTTAATGTACTGGAGAACACGTAATAATAGTCCCGTCTCTTTCTAACCCATCACACACACAGTTTATATTAAACTATATATTTTTTTATATTACCATATATTTTGTCATTATATAACATTTTTTCATCTATATGAGTATGTATTTAGAAAGAAAAGTAGTAAGTATCAGTTATCGGTTTCCATAGTACAAGCTCTGCTTGGTTTGGAATCAGATAACCGTGTGTGAAGGATGTCCCAGGGCATTTATTTATATTTATTAATTGCAATATAGTGTTACGAGAGCAATAATACATAAATATATATTGAACACCTACACCGTGTATGGTAATTTACTACAATATAAAAGCGAAATATATTGTTAAAGTTACGTACCTTCACGTAGGGCTCTACACTATACATATAAAATTATATTCATAAATCTCAAGTAGTAACTTATTACTTATCGGTAGCTATAAAAGCTTTCAAGGCCATCGTTATGTTTTTTACTGAAGCAAAAAAAATATTGAACTGCCAATCATACGAAATAAACTCATTGAAGGTCGTTTAAGGTTTCTATATTATAGTAAGTCGTTATATTTTTTTTGCTATTACGGTGAGTGTTACACTTGTTATTTTTTGTTGCGACATAAGTTATTACTTATTAGTACCTTTATTAAGGCGTAAGTTGGTCACGAATGTTTCGTACTTGAGTCGATATAAAAATTGCTTTCATTTCAGCGATTTTCACAATTATTTTTCGTTAAACAATCTTTTTGAAGAAATACCCAATCATAATGTGCCATTTCAGACTTCCTCCTATTGTAATATTTATTGAGTATTCTAAACCTTACATAGGTATTCATTAGATCGAATTGATCATAATTTAAAATCTGTCGTCAAGCACTTACTGGTGTGTTCCTACAGTTGCACTTGAAAGCCATTAGGCTTTGTGTGTTTACTGTATTCAGCCATATCATCAGTTACATTTTAAAAAGGTATACTTTTTACTCTCTCAAAATTAATAAATTTTGTACCAATGTAATTAATATGTGATATATCGCTATTCAGGTCTGGCATGGGTCGCAAGCGCAAGTGGAGCATCGGGCGGCATATGCGAGAAGTACAAAACCTACACAGAGACGATAGGGGGCATGTATCAGAGTACCAAACGCTCCCTCAACACTGGCATCATTACCTTCGTGAACTACAACAGCCGAGTGCCGCCTAAAGTCAGCCAGTTGACGCTAGCTCACGAGATAGGACATAACTTTGGGTCGCCGGTAAGTTAAATAAGAAGTTACTTAGCACGTCACATGTTCCCAAGCAAATGGATCTATGCTGGGCTTTAATATGGGGACTTTTGTGCAGGAATATATGTCTTAACCTGGATTTAGGCCATGGAGGGTCAATTTCATGTCCATGAGATAAAATAAGAACCATTTATCAAGTATTACAATCGACTCTATTTCCCAGGAATCTCATACTGTGTACATATCACCAATTTCCACAGCACGACTACCCATCAGACTGCCGCCCGGGTGGTCAGCAAGGCAACTACATAATGTTCGCTTCAGCAACGTCTGGCGACCGGCCGAACAACAGTCGGTTCTCTTCGTGTTCCGTCGGCAATATAAGCGCGGTTTTAGACGCTTTACAAGATGGACGCAAGCGGAACTGTCTCGAGGCTAGCGAGGGCGCTTTCTGCGGAAACAAGATTGTTGAAGTTGGCGAGGAATGTGATTGTGGTATGTATATATTTCGGTTTCACTTTCGGTTCGTTTCGGTAATTTCTGTAAAAGTTATGACCCTGTTTACAAAAATCATTTTTGTGTTCTTTTTAGGCTACGACGAGATCGAGTGCAAAGATAAATGCTGTTATCCGCGACAAATCAGCTCCTATGACAAAGAGAGGAATGCCACTGCGAGGAGTTGCTCCAGAAAAGCTAACACTCAGTGCAGGTAAGAAATTATCCATTAGAAATGATGTGACATCCGGCTAGAAGGACCTAAGCTTCTTTATAATGTGGTTTAGCGGTTGCCATAGAGAAAATTGTGTATTCTTAATCTATTCTAATTGAAATTGACATTTAATTCTTGTGTTTCAGTCCATCTCAAGGGCCGTGCTGCCACGCCCAGACGTGCCAGTTTGTGTTGGCGTTCCGCAACCAGACCTGTCGCGAGGCGACCGAGTGCAGCCACGCCTCCTTCTGTTCGGGCAACTCCGCCAACTGCCCCGAGCCAAGGGCTCTGCCAGACCGCACCAAGTGCAACAACGGTAATGTTCTCATTATTTACATATTTAAAGATACGAGTATGTTATTCTCTAAAATAAAATATTTTAGATGTTTTAATTTTTATTAAAATTGTTTAATTTTTGCTTCAATAAACTAACATAATTTATCGAAATAAATTTATTTATATAAAACAAGTTCAATGAGTTCTCAACAAACAACATCTTTACAGAGACCCAACTATGCATCAAAGGCGAGTGCAGTGGTTCTATATGCCTAGCCTGGAACATGAAGGAGTGTTTCCTATCATCCGCACCTCAAGTTGTCAGCGAAGGAGTGACCGCTGTGGTTGACAGACGGGCCTTGTGCCAGTTGGCCTGCCAGAGGGGGCCTGATCCGGCCTCTTGCAGGAGTACCGCCGAGTTCGCCAAAGAGTTCAATCTCCCCGAAGGTGGCATCAGTCTGAGGCCGGGCTCGCCTTGTGATAATTTCCAGGTGTGTATTTTTTTGTTTATGTTTTTTGAAATCATCTGCAGTAAAATTGATCAAGAATTGTCAATTTGACAACGTAAAAGTTTAGTTTTAAATAGCAATGCCATATATTTTGATTGAGTTAGTCGATTTTTGGTATGAAATTAATGATTTTAAAGTTCAAAATAAATGTTGTTTAGCACGAACTCCACATTGGTTGCTATCTCAAATTATCCACCCGTTATATCTCTTGTGCGCTTAACACCTTAGGCTACATCACCACTTGCCTATGTAAAATCTTGTTCCTTTTTTTTTTGATTAGGATTAGTGCTTATACAACGTTGGTTGTATAAGCACTAATCCTCAATAAATAATCGGGAATAATCAATAATCGGGATATATATGTAAATTTGTCAGATTTTGTTACATTGCTATATTTGCCCGCTGTTTGTGGACGTAAACGTAATATGTATAAATATGGTGTGTGTGTTGTTCATGTTCAGGGTTACTGCGACGTGTTCCTGAAGTGTCGCGCGGTGGACGCGGAGGGCCCGCTGGCGCGGCTGAAGAACCTGCTGCTGAACCAGGCGACGCTGCAGACGGTGCAGGCGTGGGTGACGGAGCAGTGGTGGGCCGTGGTGCTGGCCGGCGTCGCGCTCGTCGTCTGCATGGGCGCCTTCGTCAAGTGCTGCGCCGTGCACACGCCCTCCTCCAACCCCAAGCGACCGCCCGCCAGGTAATCTAAACACAACATTTATTTGAAATAAAAGAAAGAAAAAACACTACCTATGTTATGTCAGGAATAGGTCTGTGCTTAGGTTGATAAAATCCATCACGGTCCATGATATCGCGAACATACAGTGATACTGATTAAACTAAATTAATATTTACAAAAAAATAATAATAAAAATAAAATAATATCGAAATATTGTTATTATGTCGAATCATACACACAAAATTATAATTACTATCAAGAGTATTATGCTCCTTTACATAGTAGTAGTATTCTTTGATACTACTACACTATATATGTTACTCTCTCTCTCGCTCATCATCGTCTACCTAAACTAGTATGAGTCACCTCGTTATTTAATAGGCGTTTGTCTGAGACACTTCGTCGTCCGATGAACACTCTCCGGCGCATGCGTCACGGAGGCGGCGGCGGAGGCGGCGGTGCGGGCGCGGGGGGCGCCGGCGGGGGCGCGGCCGCGGCTCGCTCGCCTGCACGAGGGGCGCCGCGCCCCGGGCACAGGCGCGCGCGCACGCACAAGGGATACGCGCCTCCACTCACTTACGCCGCTAGAGATCTAGGTAACTACTTTACGACATACTCATCTTTGATACTCAGAATGTCACTACTAATCAACGTAATTAGATCACTAGTTTAGTACACTGTTGTGCTAAACAATGTTCTTTGTTTATATATAGTTACATTTATCGTAACTTTATATGTTCGTTGTCAATAAATGTTTTCTATTCTACAGACACTAAGGTACCTTATTTGTTTGGGAATGTGTATTTTGTCAAATCTAAATAAAATATGGATTATGTATTTGCCATTTGTTCAGTGGCGAATAAATCGGTACCTATACACCTTTGTAACTTGTATTCTGATTGTAGGGGCAGGGCCGGCGGGACCGAGCGGGCGCCGCGGCGAGCCCTACGCGAACGCATACCCGCAGTCGTACGAAATGCGACCGCCGCAGAAGGTCTGACAGTACGAGTACTGCGGCGGGGGCGGTGGTGTGGGCGGAGTCGGGGGTGGGGGTGGCGCGGAGACGCAGCTGGAGCTGGTCGCGCTCGCCCCCGGCGTGCCGCTGCTGCTGGGCTACGTGTACCGCGCCGAGCCGCATCTCCCACACAACCCCCACCCCCCGCCCCAAACCCACCCAGCGACCGACCACAAGGTCACGGTCGCCTCACAGACGACCATCACGCTACACTCGCCCGAGTCCCTCACTGTCACCAACCCCCAACGACAACAGGCCGACATATAAGTCGCCCGTTTTATTTCCTCCTACGACGGTTTCCTTTGTAAGAAAATTGTTTGCTCAATACTCGATTCCGGTGACGCTGAGCGAGGTGGCGCGAGCGAAACGGTGATTAATTATTATTTTTGTACGTGGATCGAGGGTAGGAGGCACGTTCCCACGAACCAGTGATACTTTTTAACTATGCAGTTGTAGTGTTGCTCTTACGACCGGACATTTATGTATATTTTTGTATATAAATGGAGAGTTATACGGCTACGGTGTAAAAAAAAATATCATACAGTATAAAGTGAACGCGTTCATACAGTTATGTGAGTCGCTGCATTTTTTTTACTCGAATCTCTATAATTGTAATTTTTATATGAAGTTATTTTAACGTATTTAATGTTAACGTAAGTGGAATGTCGAGGTGCCATTATACCAATTTGTATTCCTGTTCCTTTAATAGTTAGTCCTTCCTTTATCACTTTTTATATCTCATCGTAATAATCGTTTATGATATTTTTATTAAACATGGGCTCAAATATGTATTTCCAAAATTAGCATTTAGTCTTCCTAAGGCAATTCATGTACTTTTAAATTTATTTAATTTCATTTAGCCTATTTAAGTAGAATATAATGACGTGAAATTAACAGTATTGCCAAATGATCAAATATTATTAGACTGAAAATCTTTCGATCTTGCTATGGTAAATTTTTTGTAATGTGCTTATAATTTAATCGCTGTGAAGTGGCTCAAAAAGACGTACGATTATTTATATTATCTGGTGAATACAAAGTTGCATATCACACTTCATTCCCTAATCTGTTGTACCTATCTGTAATTAACAGACGATTTATTTGTCGTACACTTGAATTGATCTCTTTGATAGTTAATGAGATTTTGTTTATTATCAATAGAATTACTTTCCGTCGTGCAAGCCAAAGAGCATGATGTATTTTTTATTATTTCTATACATTTAAAGTTAAGGATCGGTCTTATAAGTATACCATATTAATGCCATTTTATTAGTGAATGTCGAAACAATATGCAAGTTCTCGTAATTGTACTATAATACCTGTATATTTGTATGTAAACTGAGAGGGTAATGATTCCGTTGTAGAGTGACTTGACCAATCGTGTAACTGGCGGGAAAGCATTATTTCCGTCACTAGTAGTACTCAATGGCATTATTTCTCCTAAGTGTAAGCTAGATTACCGTAATAGATTATTTTAAATGACAATGTGAATATTTTTAATTAACAAGATGAATGTTACGACATGTGATTTCAAAATAATAAAAAAACAATAAATTTTACATGAACTTAGGATTTTCATTCAAGTTTCCTTTTATTTAGTGTATTTGCTACTCGAAACGATATTAGAATTTATTAGGGTCAATTCTTGCGTCGATTTAGGATATGAAAATACAGGTGGTTTATGGTATTACACGCGGTTTGCTTGTATTATAAACTTTCGAAAGTATTATTTCAATACATTAGTTACCTATTAATGTGTCAAATCAGTCGCACGCATCACGATGCATTTTGAACTTTATAGACGGAGAGCTGGCTACGATAAGGATTGAATCTTGTCATTTATAGTTGACTAGCTGTTCCCCGCGGTTTCACTCGTGTTCTAGGGATAAAAAGGAGCCTTAAACCTTCGGGGATAATGTAGTTTCCTATTAGTGAAATAATTTTTCATATCAGTTCAGTAGTTTCGGAGCCTATTCAAACAAACAATCAAATCTTTCCTCTTTATAATATTAGTATAGACAAGCACAGCGCTGCAGCCAGGAGATGGTCGGCAGTTTAAAACAAGTTATATAATTTAATACTTTAATAAATCCATATTCGTATATACAAGGTACAAAAGTATCGCATTACATAGTTATAGTAAATACAAAATGCTTGGAGAATACATATAAATGATTACTGTTATAGTTTTAACAATGCAGTGACATAATACAAAGCGTAGGTACGTAGGTCGTAGGTATTCGTTTGAAAAAGTGTACGTAAAAACTGAACTGTCTTTTACTAATAATAATAGTTTTACTATAAAAAATGATTATAATATTATAGTTCCTAGGGGAGGCTATTTCATTGTGGCCCCTGCAGAACACGTGTATCTAATTAAATCTATTGATCATCTAATTTAGGTAAGCTGATAGTCAGAATGTAGCCTTATGGACAGGTTGTTGGGAGTTACATAAGCTTACTTACTTTCTCTATGAGATACCATGAGAACAAAAAAAAAAGTAAGAAAAAAAACCGAAAACATTTTAATTACATTTTGATAAATCACAGCTATATATATGAACAATTTCAAAGCCCATCTGTAACACTGGTGACTCGGTGGTCAAAACTTTTAACGTGTAAAATATTTAAAAAAAAACAATATCGCTTTCTCTCCATAATGCCTCTAAGGCTACACTCCAACCATGTTTAACTATGCATTTAATGTGAATTTAACATGTACCTCCTTTATAATGTTTTATTTCGCATTTTCAATACCTACTACCTATTTGAATTTGCAAAACTACCTGCTAGATTCACTTAATCCTATATGCTTCTTACATGATCTATCATAAAAGACCTAAGTAAGGCAATTATAACTAATTTATCTACGTCAAAATTAGTTTTATTGTGAAATACATGATTGAAATATAGAAAAATGGTGTAAACTGATAAATCCACATTGAAATAGATAATGTGAGCCTCGATCATTTAACATTCCTACTGTTAATAAAACTACATCAAGTTATAAATTTCGAATTAGAAAAAAAACAGTAAAAGTTAATCTACAAATAGCTAAATAATATCTAAAATAGTCTTTATAATTATAGAGTTGCATTTACTGCTCATAATTACTTAAAAAGTCTTGAATACAAATTATAACAACATAAAAAAAAGAATATAGGTACCTACATTATAATCTCAAGTGCATATAAAAGCAAAATAAATGTCTTATGAATAATATTGGAATTTGTGTCGATACACTAGAGATATAGAATTTATATTATACTTAAGCATAAATAGTTTGTCTTTCATCAGTTTTCAAAATTATAAATGCAATGGCATTTGCTCTTGTTTGTAAACTTCGTGATAAGCATTACGTATGAGCACGTACGGGAAGCACGATTCAAGTAAATCCATAGTCAGGAATGGGGACTCTTGAACAATCAAGTCCAGAAGTAGATAGACTGATTCTCGGTTCTTAATCGCTTCTTTATCTGTTTCCTGGCCCAAACGCAGCAAAGATGAAGATGCTAGAGCCAAAAATTCTTTCATACGATCTTCGATATCTCCCTGTCCACAGATTGTGAACAATGCGCCAAATATATGATTAATCGCTGGTGCCATACAATGGATGTTATTTGCATGTCCTTCTAAAGAAGGTCGGTAGAAAGAGCCTTCACTACGAGCTAGTCTCGGAAGAGAAACTGCTACAAATACCATCAGTAAACAGACAATCAAATGCTCTTCCTCTTCTACTTCTGCTTTTTGCTGGCGCAACGCTGATGCTAAAGTTGGATCGACCTTACAAGACAATCCAGCGGCTGAGCACATCTCCGATATCACGCGCATTGGGTCTCCCGGACTAGGCAGCTGCTGCTGAAAATCTTTGATTGAGCTTATCAAAAATGGAATGCGTCGTTCTAAAACATCCAACAGTGACTCCTGTGCTATTTGTCTAAAGCTCAAAATTACTCCAATAATCGTCATTCTTTGTAGAACATTATCAACATGTTGTAATCTCTTGAACTGTTCTCTCATTATATCTGGTTTGTCAAAATTAGTTCTAAGCATTTGGAGGACTTCCTTGTTTTGAACAACCAACTTTTTCAGTTCCTGAACTTGGCTGGCAATATGCCACATTAGTGTTTCGCTCAGTAGCTTCATTCCATAAGGCCCAATCAACTCGGCAAGAGCCCTAAGTTCATTGATATCTGAATATTCTTCAGCATTGAAAGGAATGGCACCTTCTACTGTTAGACTCACAAATGCTTTTTGGTTCATAGAAAAGCATATACTACCAGCACTTACTCTCCTCAGTAAGATTTCAGAATACCATTGTGTATAGAGAGATGCTATAGTTTTCTCTCCATAACTATCAATATTTTGAGTTTGCTGTAAGAGACAGTTGTTAAATACTCTTGTGATATCAATATGCACATAGTTCTCAACAGTTTGAAGCACATTCATGTATGCTCTGACACTGACAAGCAATTCAGATGGCTTGGCAATTTCACTTGTATCCTGATTAAACATGACCATCCCAACTAATGCTTTGGAAAATCTGGCTTCCAAATGCTGGTGCAAGTACTCACGAGGAGCAAATGTATATTCCCATACATTAACAGTTGTGCAATAGTTAATGGCATAGCAAAGTTCAGTTAAAGCCATATGAAGCTTGTCCATTGTTGTTAATTCTTCTCTGGTTTTCCTGAAACTCTCAGCACCTGGCTTCACTATCTCAATTGTATTTTTCTTGTTTTTGTCTTTTTTCTTCCTGTTAGCCAACTGGGCTATTGTCTGTGCACAATGTTTTGGGAGAAGTTTGTCACTCATAGTACATTGTTCATCACATATTGTAGTGATTATGTTCTTTGCTTCCTTTGCCATTTCATCTAAAAATATATTGACCACAGAAAGACTTCTCTCTCTAATGTGGTGCCTCTCTTCAGGACATAATTCATGGGTGCAATTTTGGAAGTGGCTGCAAATAAGTGGGAATGCAATTATATAGCGGTTCTGAGCTGGGAATTCCAGGCACATGTGAAATTGACTTTCAAAGATTTTGCTATAGAAACAAAATAGAGATAAATCAGATGTCTCTACCATTATTTCATCAAGATTGTCAACCATTTTTGTATGGAAAACCATTTTATCTATAAATTGAGCCAACTCTCTCTGATCTGCAAGATTCAAAGAGCATTTGGCAACCGAAGTGCAAGCTTGTAATCTGAACCAATCTAAACGAAAAGCCCGAAAATCAAACAGCTCATTATCCTCAACTTGTTTTACATTTAAATTATCTGCAGTGTTGCATAGTGAAGATAGTATAACACTTTCATCATCTGGACAGACTTGTAGATTCTGTATCATTAGATTTAAGGCTACAGCATCATAGCCTGACAAATACTGAACGTAATATCTCTGCATTACTTGACTGTACTTCCGTACTAAGGCTCTTAACTCTTCCATGTGAAACAAAAGCTCAGGTAATTGACGGTCAACCAAATCTTCTGCAGCTTTACCCTTAACTTTTTGTGGTGGATTATCATTGTGACGTAATAGCCAAAATACTTCATCTCTTGCATAGCACAGGCCAATAAATATCAAAAGAGCCTTGGGACCCAGTAAGCCAGGCTGATCAGTCAGTATGAGTCCAAGTTCTTTAAGAGCAGTTCTCAAGAACTTTCTTCTTTCTCTATGTTTATACCCAGCCTTTTGTACTGCATGATGATAACAATCTTTCACTTCAGATATTCTCTTTCCATATCCTTTCATTCCATCAAAAAAGCCCTGAATGTAAGAATGTATGTAAATAACTTCATCTCGGAATAGTGCCAACACCCACCCAGACTCAAGAGCACTAACCCACATCTTATTTGCATGATCTTGTTGGAGCATTTGATGACAAATGGCAAACCCAAATATAACCCACCTTTCTAATGTCTCTAAAGACAGAAACTCACAAGACATGGTATTGGTTTCTGAAGGCTTCAGAAGCTGGGCGGGGTTGCTCACTAAGCTCAGTTTCTGTTCTGATCGCCAATGTTCAGCAGTGAGGTTTCTGGCTGGGTACACATGCCAAAGTGAGTTTAATGCACTAGCTAGTATTTTCTGATGAGGCATGAATTCTTCTGTCAATTTCTTCAGTGGAGCATCGTAATCAACAATCAGTTGTCCTAAGCGTGGAAAGCTTGGATCAATTTGGTTGTGAACCATTTCATGTGCAGCATTGAATAGACCCAAAACAGCTTTGCGGTCTTCAACTCTTGATAGTAAAATCATCAAAGATACATAGACAGTAATCAGATCAAGGTAATTCTTGGTCAGTTCATAATTGAGGGTCAAGTCCAAGGTGACTTGACAGGCATCCATAATGTTGAGCAGCTCACACACATTATCCTTAAAATCCAAGAGGTCTACAAAAGTGTAGTAGTATAATGAAAGTGATTTTATAATTTCATTTCTAATGTTGGTAATGGCTTGAAGGCCCTTCACATCAATGTTAGGGAATCTTCTAACAATGTGTTTGATTGATGATTCTAATGCCTTGTCTGATAGAAACGCTGGTTTGGATTTGGCATCACCACAAGCCTTCTTGATGTTGTATATTCTAGTCAGCATTCCAATCCCTCGATCATTCAAAATTATAAGTTTTTCAGCCAGCTTCTGCTGGCCGACGTGAATTGACCGTGACATGGTCGACATGGTCCTGAAACGGATTAAATAATATAATCTTATTTTATGAACAGGAAATTGGATTCAACAGATATAGGTTTATGTACTCTTGCTTACTCAATTCCCGACATCAATAACTTCTGTTATTAGTACCTACATACAATAGGCATTGTTAATATTATCTATGAAGTATAGCTAACCAAAAAGTAAACAACAAATGACTAATTTAACATCAAATGAGATAAACAATCTTCTTTTAATTTTGCGTTCAAATTACCTGATTGATATATTCCTAAGTTCAGGTTAATATTTCATGGTGTTCCTAAGCTCTTCAATTAAATAAATTCATAGTAAATCACTCGTCAATACAATGAAAATGCCATATATAATTAAATTGAATTAAATAGGGAGTGGTGACACAATTTCGCCACTGATTGACGTTTTGATAAATATATATATATTGTCTTTGGTTAGAATCATAGACTACTTACTTACTGCAGATAGCCAACTCCCAAAAATTCTTACCCCTAAAACAAAGTTGTCATTTTTTGTTAGTCTTATAATCATTTATTGTAGTAACTATAAAGTCTGTGGTTGCTCTTTATTTGTTAATTCATTCATTCAATGTTTTTTGTTATCTTGACATTTAAAGTTATCTGTGGTTTGATTGATTAAAATGTTAGATGGTGGACGATTTGGTATTTTTTCTGAAACGATTTTTTTAGTGAATTTCACAGAAAGAATCAAATAGAGAAACTCATAAAAAGTGTATTTACTTACTGGATTTGTTAACTTTCAGTTTAGACTTCATTTAACCGTAATCATGCCACGAATAATGATAAAAGGCGGCGTTTGGCGGAATACAGAGGTTTGTGGATTTGTTTTTCTGTTTTTCAGGTCGATTTTTTTGTATGATCTTATACTAAACATATCATTTTCCAGGATGAAATCCTCAAAGCCGCGGTTATGAAATATGGGAAGAACCAATGGTCACGTATTGCTTCCCTGCTCCATAGAAAATCAGCCAAACAATGTAAAGCTCGTTGGTACGAGTGGTTAGATCCAAGCATAAAAAAGACAGAATGGTCTCGAGAGGAAGATGAGAAGCTCCTACATCTAGCGAAACTTATGCCCACACAATGGAGAACCATAGCACCCATTATTGGTCGCACAGCAGCTCAATGCCTGGAGAGATACGAGTATTTGCTGTAAGTTAATGCACAGTCAAAATATTTTCAAATAGGCTATCTACCACACAGACACAGTTTCTTTCAATAAGAATCAATATGAAACTGCAATATCATAGCACTTTTTAACCAACTTATTTATTTTCTAATATCCTTACTATTCTAGCGATCAAGCTCAGAAGAAGGAAGAGGGGGAGGATATGGGTGACGATCCTCGTAAACTGAAACCTGGTGAAATTGATCCTAATCCTGAAACAAAGCCGGCAAGACCTGATCCTAAGGACATGGATGAAGATGGTAATATTATTTGAAAATTACCTACTAATAATAAACAAACATTAATAAACTACATATTTATAATTATTGTGGTTTTAATGACAAGAAAATGTCTAAAGTGGAAGATTTAATAGAATAGATTTAGCATCAAAAAAATAAAATAAAAATATAGATTATCAAATATTTCCTTAGAACTGGAGATGCTTTCGGAGGCCCGTGCTCGTCTCGCCAACACTCAAGGCAAGAAGGCAAAGAGGAAGGCTCGTGAAAAGCAGTTGGAGGAAGCAAGACGTCTTGCAGCCTTACAGAAAAGGAGAGAACTCAGTGCTGCCGGCATTGCTGTGCCAATGAGGTGAGAATATTGATTATTTTGGTCCCTGATTCTCACTATATCTGTTCACTACATACATTAATAAACATGGTGAATGTGTCATAAATATTTTTTTCCTCTTTTATCTGCTTAAAGTTTAAAATCAGTGCTTAAACTTTAAGCAGGTGTATGTTGAGCGTCAGATCCTGTGAGAGAAGCGGCCCATTGACCTTTTCTCCTTTCACTTCAAATCCAATTCAACTATGTGATATTGTTTGATTCTCTTTGGATGGTTGATAGTCAGTAACTCTGCCTCTAGGGTATTTGAATGAGTAGCTAGCTAGTCTTTGTTTGTAGTTAATTGAGTACTGCTTAATCTCATTACTGTGTTCATGTTGAGTTGTTCATGGAGTTCACTGTTTCTTAGAAACAACGGGGCATTAGACAGGTTTCTTAAGATATCATTTTGGACTCTTTGTATGATTGCAATGTTGGAGCTGCATGCCAATGTCCAGAGTTGGATGCCATAGGTCTAGATTGGATTTAAAAAAACCTTGTAGATTAGGAGTTTGCAGCACCGAGTCCCTTCATGTTTTCTGCCAAACAAAATGCTGCATGATGTCGAATATGTGAGAATTGGGCTCCTGCTTAGAGATGTTATCATGACAGTTAAAAATGCTTTAAAAATTGCAGCAAGATACATTACGTACCTCGTATATAGAGCTGGCTAACAATCCTCTCATCCCAGAATGTTATTTACCATCCATCATATTAGACACATACCTTGCTGTATTGTGTATTGGTTGCTCCACTGTAACTATCTGAATTACTCAAGAAGCATGATTAATAAAAATCCTTCTGATTATCAATTGTATACCTTACCCAGGCGTAAGAAGAAGCGAGGAGTAGACTACAACTCGGAGATTCCATTTGAAAAGAGACCTGCTGCAGGTTTCTATGATACATCTGTTGAGGTTGTAGACCCCATGGCGCCAGATTTCTCCAGGCTGAGGCAACAACATCTTGATGGTGAATTGCACTCCGAAAAGGAGGAGGTAGGTTGAAGTTCTTTTATATGGGTATTCAAATTATCAGTCAGATCAGTGTCAATATAGTACATATCATTATATATATATAAAGCCTATATGTTATTCCAGGGTATGATCTATCTTTGTGCCAAGTTTCATCCAAATCCGTTCAGTAGTTTTTCCTTGAAAGAGTAACAAACATTCATCCACACATCCATAAACTTTCGCATTTATAATATTAGTAGGATTATGAATTTATTTGTATGTAACTATAATTACATCAAAATTTTTCAGAGAACATATCAGAACCATTACAAATAAATATAACATAGCTCAAGTTTGTAAAACACTCATATATGCCTATCAATATGTCTCTTTCTTTCAACAGAGAGACAGACGCAAGGACAAACAGAAGCTGAAACAGCGCAAGGAGAATGACGTGCCCCAAGCTATGCTGCAGGGCGACCAGCCGGCGAGGAAGCGAAGCAAACTAGTGTTGCCAGAGCCACAAGTTACTGATCAGGTCAATTTACATAATGAATTAATTCTTATATGTTTTTATGTAGACCAACATTGATGCAGAATATTTTACTGGTTTATAATGAAAAATACATCTGTCACTTTCTAAAGTCATATCTTAAAAACTGCGTTTTACGAGACTTGCTTTCAGTCAGCCAAAAGCATCCAATGTTGGATGGATAAAGGCCTCCCCAAGGATCTCCGTGACTAGCTTTAATGACTTTAAACTAATGTAATAAGATGGTTACACTGTTTACACATAGTTTAGAGTATTATTGAGATGAGATTGAAGTGTTGTTGTGTTCAGGAACTTCAACAAGTGGTGAAGCTGGGGCGCGCGTCGGAGGCGGCGCGGGAGTCGGCGGGCGGCGGTGCGGGCGCGGGCGCGGGGGGCGCCACCGACGCGCTGCTCGCCGAGTACGCGCTCGCGCCCACTCCCGCCACGGCACTGCGTACGCCCGCCATACAACAAGACCGGTGACACTTACATTGCAATACACTACAATACTAATTATTCAATAATAATAATAATATCCTGGGACATTTTTCACACACGGCTATCTGATCCCAAAATAAGCAGAGCTTGTACTATGGACACCAGACAACTGATATACTACAATGGATGCGAGAGACACCCGGGGCTCAGGATTCTAGCGGCCTTACGCTAACGACTACACCATTAAGTTATTTGGCTATCATATTCTGTAAGATGGATTCTGTCCTCTTCACTCCTCAAAACTTAATTCCCAAATGAAAATTGTTCCAGTATTCTAATGGAGGCGCAAAACGTGATGGCTCTGACCCACGTGGACACTCCTCTCAAAGGCGGCCTGAACACGCCGCTGCATCAGAGCGACTTCTCCGGCGCATTGCCGCAGTCGCAGGCCGTCGCCACGCCTAATACTGTACTTGCTACACCATTCAGGTATTTATATTATTGCGCACCAGCTCATTTCTAAAACGGCAGTAAAGAAAACCTTAACAGGCTTCGTCGATTCACGTCTGTAGTAGACTTTTACAGGGCAGCAACAAATGTTCTTAAAATAGCGAGAATGTATAACATTTATTAAATATATATTTTTTACAGAAGTTATATTAAATTTCCATACAATTTTATAGTTTACTTAATACCTAATATTAACTTTGATTATATGTACAGATCATCGCGCAGTGAAGTATCAACTCCGGGTAGTTTCAACACTCCTAGCCACGGATCTGGCCCGCCAGCTTTAACTGTGCGTACGAACTCAATTAATTTATTAAAATGTTATACAAGAAAACATGTAGAAGTTATTAACTTGAATGTTCTTTAACAGACACCAGCTTTGCGCGACAAACTAAGCATCAATCCAGAAGATAGGCTGGGTGGAGGTGATACTCCACAATTGGCTAACCAGTTACAGAAACAGGTAAATACATTTTATTCTGGCATTATTTTAGTAACTCGCAAGTGTGTTCAACAAAATACGTAAACCCTGTGAGTATAATGTACGATTAGAGTTGTAGAAAAATCTATGATTTACGTCAGGCTAACAGTCGATAGGGCGAGTGATTTGGGGTCCCTCGATAGACTATCGATTGTCTGGCAACACTATGTACGATACATGTTATGAAAATCCTTTATTAGTTATTATTATGTGTGTATGTATATATGAAAATTAAATTAGTCTGTCTTAGGTGTTATTTTTTCATAACAGTTAAAAGTATCAGTCCGCAACGCCCTGCAATCTCTGCCCGCTCCACGCAATGACTACGAGATAGTAGTACCAGATCATGAGGGCGAAGAGGGCGGGGACAATGCTCCCTCCGCCATGCTGGTGGAGGACCAGGCCGATGCCGACGCCAGGGCCATCAGGGATATGGAGGAAGCACGTATGTATTATTTATTACGGTATTTATTTATGTCTGGGTCAAATTCTGCTTAGTAAGGGATCACATTGAGATGAGATTTTAATACTATTTGATATTTGGGTTTTATTTTGAACTATTTTCTATACATTCTATATCAGGATCTAGTTCTTGTTATGGGAGCTCATGCATGCTCAACGCTCACGTAAAATATTAAATTAAACCAACAGTGTTATGATTTGTAGATATAAAACATATTTTATTAAAACTAGCAACATTATGTTGAAATTCAAATTATCATTACTAAATATCATAAGACCGAAAGTAGTGCCGCCTGTCAGTATAATAAATACCTACGCTTTCATAACAGATTTTATGAAAATTACCAGACAAGTTTTAGTTATGGATATAATAAACTTTTATCCTGGGAAATATAGATTAAATCTCAGGGAGACAGCATACAAATTGTCCCGCTTGTCTATTCTACGTTTTCGTAGCTAAACAACATCACAGATTAATCCCGGGGATCTCGGACGTAATCGTTGAGACAGCAAGTCCCAAAGAGAGAAGAGAAGAGAGAAGTTTGTAATGGATTGTCCGTGCAGGTCGTGCAGCACTAGCGCTTCGTTCTACGGCGGTGCAGCGAGGGTGCGCGCGGCCGTGCGACGTGAACGCGGGCGTGCTGCGCGCCGGCGCCTCCGCCAGCACCAGCATCGCCACCACCGGCGGCGCGCCCCTCACCGCGCTGCAGCACGCCGAGGAGCTGCTCAAGGCCGAGATGGTCACCATGCTGCATTATGACGCCTTGAGGGACCCGCCGCTAGGTACGCCACTCACTCATGTCCACACTTCCTTCCTATCTACTCTTCATTTATATTCTGAATTAACTTTCCGCATCGTAGTTTCACCACGATCCGCGTGTTGTAAGGATTGTTTAGGTAATTTTTTTTAAATCTTGAGTCACATTTTTGGAGCTTTCGTAGGAATCTCTAATAAATTTTTTTGCTAATAAAATATCACGTACGTTACTCAGTGATAATATTTTTATGTTAATTTTTATTTTTTCCTACGAAAATTCATGGTAAACGCCCTATTAAAATTTATCGGGCCGTTTTACAGGACGGTGAAAATTTACCTTAAACTGCTACTATTACCAATAACAACTATTTAACTTTCAGGCATTGACAAAAAACGCGCGGTACAGCTGCAAGCATCACACTTAGCATACCTAGAACAGCATCCCTACGAGGAGTTTGATGCCGAGGAACTAGCGGCTGCCAAACAAGAGATGAAGAAAGAGATGGAAGTTGTCAAAGCGGGCATGGGACACGGAGATCTTAGTATGGATGCGTACACGCAAGTCTGGGAGGAGTGTCTTGCACAGGTAAATTATGGCTTGATCACCATAACATTGATTGTACTTTTTTTTTGTACAGTCGCCAACACATCAAACTATACCTTTTTGTTGCAAAATAGCTCCTATTACAACTGCTTAAGATGCCGCAGTGTTTACCTTGAATTATGGTCGTCCGTACAATACTTGATTGCACCTCCCAGTATGGGTTGAATTCCATCATATGGCATGTATGGCTTTAAAAACCAAACATGCTTAACATAATTGATTCATCATCAGCAATGTAGAAATGCTATATTATTTTATTTCAGGTACTTTTTCTGCCTGGCCAAAACAGATACACGCGTGCCAATCTAGCAAGTAAGAAAGACAGATTAGAATCCGCAGAGAAAAGGTTGGAGCAGAATAGAAATCACATGGCAAAGGAAGCAAAGAAGTGTTCCAAAATGGAGAAGAAACTTAGAGTATTGACAGGTGAAGACTTCATGTACCTACAAAATTATTTACTTTGCACCTTGTACCAGCCTAGCTGACTACCACGTTAAAGTTAAAAAAAGCTATGTACCTTTCTGGCAGCTGCACTTAACTGCTACCAGTTTCTTTATCTACGTCTGCTTACGACGTTATCACATTCATTGGTAACGAGCGTATCGAAAGAAAAAAAAGTCATTTGTCTCAGATCTAAATCGATTTATTTAGACTCCAAAATAATACAAAGATTGTTTTCAGGTGGTTACCAAAGCAGAGCAGCATCACTCGTAAAGCAATTCCAAGAGTTACAAGATCAAATTGAACAAGCCAACTTGGAACTGTCCACGTTTAAATTCTTAGCGGAACAAGAGAAAGCTGCTATTCCACGTAGAATAGAGGTTCGTAACAAGATCTAATTACCAATCATTAAAGATTTTCACATTATCATAGTCAATAATTTTCAATTTACTAGGTATACAATTTACCTTCAGCTTAGAAGACAATAATATAAGAAGATCGGGGGGGCTAAAACAGTCGCTCGAGCAATATTGCTAATGGAATTCATTTCAGAAATTTACAGCAGATTATGGTGTAATTTGTCTAAATTTAGTTCCCAATGACTAAAATGATTTACATTTTCACCAAAAAATATTTAAAAAACATTTAGCTCTGCTGTAAATTCGAGGTATGAATTGCATAGCAATTTATTTATTTATGTACACACAGACAAGTCAGATACAAAGGGACTGCTATTACTAGTAGAAATTTCTTCCAGCGGACCTGCTACTGGAAAGCAATATTGCTTGTGCGGCCTTTTTACGGCCGCAGAGGGGAAAGTGGGGATAAATGACCAATTTTATTAACATGTATTTTTTACAGTCGCTGACTGAAGACGTGAATCGCCAGACGGATCGAGAGAAGGTATTGCAGAAACGTTATGCCGAACTTCAAGCTGAATTAGAAGAACTTCAAAAAGGGAAACAGACGAGAGAAGTAGAAGCTAAAGCTAGTGAAGAATGATTTATTAAATAATAAACTAAGGTTTGTCCATTATAAGAATTTTTTTTGCATTAAAGAAATATTCACCTTACTTCTTTACAATAATTTACACGTGTCAAATCTATGGTTAAGTGTATGATGATACAGGTGAACCTTATTGTAAAGCAACAAGGTTTATTTGACTTTCTTAAACTTATATTTTTAAAATTTTATAATGGATAGATTTTAATGCCACCAATAAATGTAGTGCTGGCTTTGCACATTGAGGTCAATATGGCAATCGTTATACAATTTTTTGTTAATATGTTTTTATTGCTGTGTTTTTGAAAAAAGGATAAAATAATTTAAAAAGAATTTATGATAGGGTGAATAAATAAAGTTTGATTTTAACCAAGGTTTTACATTTGACAAAAGTATGTAGGTCCTAAAATTTTTTCGATTAATAAAAATAAACCAAAAAAAAAGAAACATTTTATATTTTTCTATAATCTCATCGGGATGTAATATTCCGAATTCAAAACCGTGATAGTGGCCCTGCCAGGACGCGCTCCACTTCTTTTAGGTACAGTCAGCGTCAAAAGTATATGCCACTTTAGTTCCCTTTCATAAGAATCTATTGATATTCTTCATCTCTTGACAGCTATGAAAATTATTAATTCTATAATGGGTCGCGTTAGTATCGTAATCAGATATGTTTGACCCTCTCTGTACAACAAGCGTATTTGACCACAATGTGTGAATTGGCTTAAGATTTAATTCAATTCAAGATTCAATCTAATGCAAAATAAGCCTTCGGAATGTAACCATCTCAGTTTGTAATATCAAATAATAAAATAATTTAAAGCAATTAAAATTTGACTATCTTAAATCATAGTTTTATTTCACGTTTCATTATGTAACATGATTGTACTGATATTACAGAGAATTCCTTAAATTATAACTTTACACTTACAATTTAAAAATATCAAATTCACAATACAGCATAATATTGAAGTTATTATACAAATTTACTATAATTTATATCACAGATTTATGCCCAGGCCAGCTGAGCATCATGATAAACTAAATAAAAAACATTAATTACATACGTTCTGATGGATAGATATCAGTGGAGCAGTCATTTAACTTCAGCTTCAATCAATTTAGTTATGGAGACCGGTAAATATAGCGGTTTTCTGATATTGTTTTAAGTTTTGGTAACTCCAAATTCAAATAGTGCTTCATTACTCATGGAAATATTTTCGACATATTGTAATATTTTTAATGGTTTATAGAATGAAACTGATTGCAACAAAGTTACATGACTGTCCCACTGATAATAATCGAAGCTAACATTATCATAAAATATACCTTAGTATAAAATAATGTGTATTCATTTTATAGTCAACGATTGACTCTCTAGAAAACTTCGGTTAAATCTTAACTACTGTCATCAGAATCGCTATGTATTAGTCTTTTAATGTTTTTATTTTTCCTTCTTATCAAAGGGCTCTCCCCATTTTCGTGAGGTCGACTTGCAACTTTCTTCCTCTTCCTCTTTCTCCTTTCCTCTTCTAAAGCAATTTCTGCTAACTCTAACTCAGATACTTCGTTAGCTTGCGTCAGTCCAATGTGAGAGTCTACGCAGAAACTGTCCTAAAATATGACGAACATGTTATTTGCAGTTAGGTATAATTATTTATATTTTAGACAAAAATAATTCGAGTAGGGATCTTACCATTTCATAAGCATCTTCTTCGACAAACTGAGATAGCACATCCTCTCTTATATATTTATTTGGCAACATAGGTATTTTGAAACCACCATTGTTTATAGGACTTCTAAAACATAACATTCATAGATTACGTATGCTAGACATCGACCACTGAAATTGGCATCAAAAACCATTTGCTATTTATAACTAAGACACACTGGTGCCGATTCTGTTTCACTAAAATAATTGTGTCACATCTCTTACAACATTAATAAGAAAGGATAGAAAAAAATAATTAGTCTGTGCCTAAGTACTATCAACAAAGTTGAAGCATGATCACTTTAAAGGTGTATTTTGCGCGCAGTGACCAGCCGCTACCTGTGTCTCACACAATATAACCAGACAATGCGCTTGTCATAAAATAGTAGATTGTCATTGTCAGTAAATAGTCTAAACAAAAGATTTTACAAGAGACCGTTTTATTGTCAACAATGGACAGGCAAACTATGATAACTGGCTGCAAGCGAAAAGGTCTCAAAACTGATCATGCTTCAACTTTGTTGATGGTACCTATACAATAAAATAAATGATGAAATAAGCAATTGGACTAATTTGACTAGACTAACCCCTTTTGTTAAAGAGAAGGAGATATAATTACATTAAATTAATTTAATTGGAAACAATAGAATCGGTACTACTGTGTGATAAAAGCAAATGGAGGAATTTTCCCATTTGTAAGCTGGACAGAATGACTTTGATGCGTTCGAGAGAAGTATATTGAAGCTCTAGCGTTGATAGAAAGATATGGCATTTATTATTACATGACTCTACCCATAAACAAGTTGATTTCGTATTGAATACATCCCTGGAAGAGTGTAATAAAAAAAAACTTACTTGATAGATCGCACGTAATGTGCTTGTATGTCGTCATGGTGTGTTTCGTTGTCATCGTCACATATGAAGTCAATAATGCTACCGATGCTATCATCCGAAAGCTCGTCACCACTGTTTTGACCCTCACTGCCTGATAAGTCCGCTTCGAGGTCCAGAAAACTATTAGCCTTCTTCTTTTTCTAAAATAAAAAGTATTTTATTTTGAATTTGATCACAATCTCACCGTTGTATGTGGTGATGTGGCCGGTGGTAAGCTCCCAAAGCTTTATAGGTAACTGGTTCCCAAGTGCGAATGCAGCAGGTGTGGTGTGAGGTTGAGAATAGCAGTAGTCTGATGGATACTACTAAGTAGCCAGCAGTGCTATGATAAAATAGAAACAAAAATAACTTACTTTTCGTACTTTATGATTTGTTGTTGTTTTGCTTTCATGATAGTTATGTATAGGCTTTTGACTCCGTTGGGTACTTTTCTCGTTAACGACAAAATCATCGTCGCTATCATTGAAGTCAATTTTCTGCTTAGAAGACATCGGCTTCGTAGGACTTTTCTTGAAGATACTGTCAAACTTGTTTCTCAGTATATTTATTTTATTGTCCCTCCTAAACATTTTTAACATATCTAAATTACTGATTCCAATACTCTTATTTTCATCAATGTCGATTTCCTTTTCGAAGCTATTATTAAGAATTTTTGGATTTTTGTTTTCCTTCTGTGACAAAAAGTTTGGTTGCGATACTGTGAAGTTTAAAGTAGTATTATTATTACCAAAACTATTATTATTTTTGTTTATACTCAGAGCAGCTAGAACTTTTTCTTGTATAGAGAGAGGTTTATTACTTTCACTGTCTAATTTAGGTCTTTTAGTGAAGAAGGGTGATGCAGAAATTGGTTCGTCTGCTTCGTATTTTCTTTTATTATTAACTGGACTAATATTTCTGCTTATTGATTCATTTAAATCAATTTTAGTAGCTGCTTCAACATCGTATTCTTGTGTATCATCATCAGAATCGCTATCCAATATAATGAGACTTGTACTCTTTTTTGGTGGTACAGTCAAAATTTTACTTCTATTTACTGAAGATTTTATTCTTTCAGCTTGAGTTAGAAGAATTGGAGATGTACTCCTGTCATAATCATCATCTTTCGCATTTGTGATATCATTTACTTCTTTGGTTATATTTGGCTCTAAAATAGATTGGCTATTATCAGTTTTGTTGATCATTTCAACAAGTTGCGTAATTGTGAACATACTTTTATTACTTGGGTCTACTAAACTATTTCTGTTTGTTATTGATTTTTGGTGGCTAATTTTGCAATTACTTATTTCATCTTGCTCATCAGTTATAATAATAATGTCATTGTTGTTTATAGTTTCTTGAAACAATGATTTTTTAACATTTTTTGGTGTTGAACTTGGTGGTTGAGCTTTCTTAGTGCTCAGTTGAAATTTGCGAACTTGGGTGCAAAGTATTGGTGACGTGGGAATGTTTCTCACTTTACCGGATAGAATTGATGGGCTAAGTGGCATTACCGAAGTTTTTGGTAAATTCAATTTGTTATCTTCAACTTTATTGTTATTTTCTGTTGCTTTTGGAATGCATGGAGCTTGAGTTTCAATACTCTCATCATAATCGGCAAATATGTCGTCTATACTATCTAATCCAAAGAAACCTAGTGTCTCTTTTTCTTCCTTAGGGTTATCATCTTTGTGTGCAATCATTTCTTTCTCAATAGCTTCCTCAGGGCTACTGTCAGCGAATATGTCTTCAATATCACCTATATTGAAGTTTTTATCAATACTTTGGTTTAACTTTTCTACTTCCTGTATCTCATCTTTAGGTGTACTAAAATCATCTTGTATATCGAAATCAAATTCCAAATCGAAATTAGTGCTACAATTTTTTGTATCAACGTTTGTTTTACTACTATTCTTCACATTATCGATTGAATTATTTTTCATACACTTCATAATACTATCTGCGTCTATTTCATCGATTAGATCTATGTCTGGTAATTTTAGGTCTCCAATCATTACTAACGGTAATGGCGGTTGCTTTTTATTCATTTTTAACTTCTGCATCAAACTGCAGTCACACACATTGAGACAGACATAGCATTTCTTCACAGTGTGTGAATTATCTAAACTCAAATCAACAAGCAAGTTTATCAAACTAGTTGGTATACTACCGTCATTTGGGACACCGAGATCATTTATTAACTTTGTATAACTTTTAGTTGATTTCGTTGCTGTACTGAAAAGAGCTCTTATGTCTCCATCCTTTTTAGCTGGTGATTTTGATATAATTGGTTGTTTCAATCGTTTTTTGGGTTGTTTGGCTTTTGCTGGCGATGTTACTGTAGTCGCTATGTTTTGTGTGGCTAAATCTTGACTGTTAAATACTGTAAATGTAATAACTTTATGTTATTAATTTTTCTAGAAAAGGTACCAGAGAAGTAATCCTAGCATTAAGACTAACTATAGACAGACGAATGTACATTGAATTAAATACTCATATTGCATTTATAGATTTGATTTGAATAAAAAATATCATAGAAGGAAAGCGAGGAAGACCTAGATTGAACTATATAGACCAAGTGAAGGCAACACGACGTCCTACGTGTCGTATAAGGAAGTGCAGGAAGCAGCAAACAACATGGAGGAATGAAAGAAGCTACACCGACAATTCTTAAATATAGAAAAAGATGTTTTAGTAAAAGAGATTATTAAAAAGTTTTATATTAATACACTCACCAGGGTTCTGTGTAGAGGCAGGCATATCAAATCTTTTAGCATCACTGTAGTGTAAAAGTTCTGTTAAAATTTCAGAATCTTTGGAGTGTTCAATATTTACTGTCTTCTGTAGAGTCCGCTGCCATTCTAACCACGTTGACAAGTTCAATTGCCCATGTTCTACTGATGCGTTTATTTTATTACTTTTTTCTAAAAAGAAAAAACTTGAATATTTACAAGTTACATATATTTGACTTTTTCAGACTAATTTAAACTTTAACCAGATCAATTTAAAGTTGTTATATTCTACCATTATTGAAATGCCTTACCTCTGCTCATAGCCCAATATTCTCTGGATCCTACAAAAGTTGCTATACATGGCATTCCATCAGGAAATATATCTTTGAATTCGTCTTCTGTGATCAAATTGTGGTTTTCAATTTCTTTACTTGAGGAACCTGAACTGCCTGATGAAGCTCTTCCTAGCAGCATCGTACGTAAGTCTTTTTGACCCTGTAACTAACGAATATACGAGTAATTCTTAATTTTCTTAATAAAGAGAAAGTGTGAATTTTTATGTTTGTAGAAAATCTTCCACAAATAAATAGCTACATAATTCCATCACGGGAACATGGGTGAAAGAGCTAGTAGTATACAAAAGCAAGCAAGGTATAAACATACTCAATACAGTATATACATACAACAGTATATACCTATATATACATCAGTCATAGAGTGACCGCAGGATAGTAGCTCTCGCAATCTATACGAGCAACGCAAAACCAAATACCTTTTTAGACTTTTCAACACCTTCCTTATTTTTCTCCTTAGTGTCGTGTTTTTTGGCGACAGTGATGTACATTTTCTGGCATTGTGGCGTGAAGTCGTGCGGAACCATCCGCGGGTTTAATTTGTAGAGATTGTTCGCAACGTCCTTAGATTGTTGGATCTTCTTGTTGAGCCCGTCTTTTTGTCGCATGCACTCCATCAAAGTCTGTGTATCAAAGAGACATCACTTAATCTATCTTATTTTTAAATAAAAATGAATTGCCGAAATGCATCACTTCAGAACGGCTAATAACCCCTAATAATTGGCAATTTTTTTTGTTGTTGTTTATGTTGCCAGGAGAGTCGGGAATTTGGCTGGCATTTTTGTATGATAATTTCAATAAAAATCGCTAGTATTGATATAAGTTTGATCATTCAGGTATATGTGGAAGGAAACCTAAGGTTTTAAAAATCAAATTAATATATTTACCAAAAAAGTAGTATATCGCATAACTGGTTCAAGCTCTATTTATGGTATGGGATTAGATATCTGTATCTGTAAAATGTCCTATGATATTGATATTCAAAATAAGGAACTGTGACATTTTCACTAGCTTATAAAAATATGAATAAAGAACAGATACTACTTTACTTGATGTTCTCTTCCTTCGGTGACTAGAATGTGCACTTGCCCACCACGTTCTCGCCCAGTACGACCGCACCTATATCAAAGTAAACATTTAACATGGAACGAACGATCTAGGGGGAAAATTATCTTTAATAAAATCTTTCTTTTGATGGGGTCAACCGGGAATCGAACTAACTAACTTGTAATTTATCGCATCAATCGATACGATCAAACCACTTTAATGTGACAGTTTTGAAGTCAATGAAAAAATCTGCGGTACCATAATTATTTTACATGGAACACGAGCTACACTTTCGCCATGTTTATGTAATTTGTACCATGTGAATGATATAGTGATAAACTAGTAAAGACGGCGATATCAATATTTACCTCTGCACGAGTCTAATGGGCGACCTGGTAGAGATGTCAAAGCACACGATAAGGTCGACAGAGCCGACGTCCAGCCCTTCCTCCGCGACGCAAGTGGCTACGAGCACGTTGCACATCCCCTCGCGGAAACTACGCATCACGCGCAACTGCTGCTTCTGTGACACCACTGTTTTGCCATCCTTACCTGATTTTAAATGTAAGTAATTTATTTAAATCATCTTGTTTTTTTTATTTTAGTTTTAATTGCGACTTGTTTATGTGTATTGTCGTGTAGTTTATCCTTTTTATTATAGTATAATAGTAGGGAGTGAAAATCAAATGTTAAAAAAATCTCTTTAAACAGAAAAGCTTCATTGCGCGACATCTTTCAATCCTTGCGAATTGCTTACTCATTGTTCCCACAGTATTTTTTACGGCTCAATACGCAATCAGGTTGTACATCAAGCACTTGATACATTCGGGATCACCTTAATTGAAGCACTCACCTGACGCTCCCTGTCCAACAAACATCTGCGGCGAAATGAGCGGTCTACACTGTAGCAGTAGACAATGTACCAAGTTGACGCTCTCGCGGTATTCGCAGAACACTATAGCTCGTGTATCCTCGCCTTTACGCTTCGCTTGGACGAAGTGTTCCGTCATGATGTCCTTCAGTCTATCGAATTTGGGATGACCAAAGCATAGGTCTTTTGGCATCTACAAAATATAAATAGTAAATTACTAAGTATATCTTTGATATTACCATAAAATAATTCAACAGCACCATGCAAATTTTAGAACACATACTTACATCCTATCCTATCGTACTAATATTATAAATGCGTAAGTTTGTGAGTATGTATGTAACTTTGTTGCTCTTTCACGTAAAAACTACTGAACGGATTTGGATGAAACTTGGCGGGGGGCAGCTAGTATATCATAATTACTATGATAATATCTAAGTCTAAATCAATGTAGATTATGATACGAATTTTATTGATTAAATAACCAACCTATAGAGAAAAAAATCTAATAAGTAGGTAAACTAAATAAAGTCTTATAGTAAATTTCATACTTCAGGTATTGTCCCATCCGGCAATATGCTTCTATCCAAAGACAGTGGATTAATTCCCAGATCATCCCGAAGTCTCTCAAGCAACGCTGTCAGGTTGTCATCAGACTGAATCCAAGATTTTTCTGGATGTTCATCAAAGAAGTTAAGAAAGACCCTGGTGCCATGTTTCACAAGGAGTTCCAGGCCGTGGAACAGGGCAATGAGGAGTGTGAAGTCTTTCATTATGTAGTTGTGTTGGGGATGTCTGGAAACAGAGATGTGTTGCTATTTTTTTTTTTCTTTATTTAGTGTTTGTTCAGTGAGGTTGAGTTTAAAGACATACCTTGCACCTCTTTCTTTTGTTTGAAATTCTTTATAAAGCATTACAATGCGCCCTTTGGACAAATTGCCCAAATTATATGGTAAGATATTTAATTGTTTCAATCTCCTTGCATATCCATCTAATATCTGTAATTTAATAATCCATAAAAAGTAAATTATACATAACTAATCAGAATGAGAATATTTATAATTATTTTCTGCCAATAAATAATTTTCTATTTATTAAGAACCGACGCTACTTTTACGCGCCAAATTCCAGACGCCATCTTGTCAAATTCACATTATTCTATTAAATAATTTGGATAATAAGATACATTTTTTTTTATCATAAATTGATTTTTGCTGGAACTGACCGCTATGGTAGCTCAGGATTTTTTATATTAAAATGGGTCTCTTTTTAAAGGATTGGTCTGTGGTCAGTGAGTGATCTGACAGTGAAAGAAATGTTGTTTGCCATGCATTCAAACACTAGCAATATACTAGGCTAAAAATTGAATAAATAATTGTAACTACATTATACATACGTCAACATAATGTTGTCTCAGCTGAGTAAGTTCAGGCCCAAGCTTGATGATGTCTGTGTTTATTTTGCGCGTGTGACTGTATGGTGCCACATCTATGCAGTTCTCTGTTCTTAGTTCCAGGTGAGCTATGTGAAGGCTCTTCACCACCTATACAAAATTATAGTTTAGAAATGGTTAGGTTAAGTGTACATTATTTACTAGCTGTCCCCGCGGTTTCACCCACCATCCCAGCATAAAAAGTATTTTTGTGAATTGTTAAATAGAATTTTCGGAGCAAGCCCTTAGAAAACAAGATTCATCTGTTTGAAGTTTATTAAAAAAATACATATATTTACTGTCCTTCATTAGATTATAAATTCTTTTTCATACATACATTGATAACATCTTCAACTTTACTCCCAGGAGTGGCAGACAAAGCCAGCAACCTATAAGTCTTATGACCCAAGTCATCCAAAGATCCCACAATCTGACAATATGCATAGTTTCCCCTCGCTCTATGTGCCTCGTCTATCACCAAACACCTGATCTTGTCACTTGGACATATCCCAGACTTTATATCATTGTAGATCACTTGTGGAGTAGCAAAGAAAACCCTTTTTGTTTGCCAATGTGTTTTTCTTGTGTTTACTTGCATATGACCTGAAATATAGATTTTATAATATTTAATTAATCAGGGTTTAAGTAATATTAACGACTGATCAGATTTTCCACATGTAAAGGGATGGGATTAATTCTTACATACATTGATTATTCTTTTATATGCAGGACATAACTTTATGCCTAACCTATGGCTAAACTCACCATAAGAGAGGGGTAGAAACCTGGTAGAGATCACTTTTAGTGACCAGTCTGCCCATTGGAACAATAATTAAAACTTTTTCAATCAACAATAAAATCTTATAATATTGATTTACCTGTCATCTCAATGGTGTCATCAGGGGGTATAGCTATAATATCATAGCATGCTTCAATCTGCTGAGCGACCAGTGGCCTGGTTGGTGCTGTAAACACTATCTTACCCAGTGGATACCAACGATAGAAATTGTACATTATTACCGCAGCTATGAAAGTCTTTCCTAAGCCTGTTGGTAGACTTACCTGTAATTGAAATACATTATATGATCATATGAATAAGATATGATTGCATTAAATTCGCTAAAAATAAGCATAGGTTAAGTGTGATCACATTATTACTGTGTACTTACTAAGGTGTTTTTCAATATAGCAGCCTTGATGATATTGAACTGGTAGTCCCGTACTGGATAATTTGTTGGATATATCCATGTCTTTCCCGTCAGTTTATCGTAACCACTGATCTCTTCATCACAGCAAAGTGCACTTGAAAAATAGTAAACAAAGTTAAGCAATAAAAAGAAAATACCTAACGTAATTAAGTGTTTGCCCTGGGTAACCTACCTAACATTTAAACCACTTTTATTGAAAGAATCATTTATATTACTCTCAGATAGTCTGGTGTTTGTATTAGAGTCTTTGAAGGAAGTATTTTCAAAATTTGCCAAAAACGAGGAATCTTCAAATATTTCATCGTCTTCGAATACATCGTTTTGTTTTGATTTACTTGTATTATTCATATTCAATCAACATGTTTTATAAAAACATAAAGGCATTAAAGGGAGGGAATTTATATCAAGCAAAATTAATTTTTGAGGAATTTCAATAATAGTAAAACTGAAAACAAAGGGAGGGAATTTATATCAAGCAAAATTACAATAAAATAGAGCGCAAACATTGACGATTTGTCGACACTTGACTGACATCTGTCAGTGGGCGGGCGGGCTGTCTGTCAGTCAGCAACTCGGCACAGCTCAGGGTTGCCAACTCTCAAAAAATCTTACCCCTAAAGCTCAAGTCACAAACCCCTAAAATCGCCACAATTACATAGAAAACCTCCTAAAAAAATATATTAATTTGTAATTTCATTTACTTTTGATGATTCCAACTTTTTGAAAACGTACATACATTTGAAGGTTAAATAAATTAACTATTAGTTATTTTTGTTTAAAGATCATACATCTCGCTATAATTCTCGTCAAGTATTTTATACAGACATAGTCAGTAATTTTTTAGGCGTTTCGTTAAAAACAAGTTCCCGCCTAAAAGTGAGAAGAGTACTTGTTGTAATGTTACTAAAAAAACTGTCTATGGTTAACACTCAAGTCAAAAATTATCATGGCATTTTTTTATGTCTCAAACATTTTTAAGGTCTGGGTCTTTCGTTTAATTCTTCCTACGTAGTATCTCTACAATATCTCTACTTAGTTTGTGATCCTTCGTAACACTCGTAGTAAAAAATTCTTCATCATTGTTCGTAGCTATTTTTGTGCGTAAAGTTCATCTTCTGGTACTAGATATGACTATTCTATAAAAAATATCAAAAAGCTCCTAAAAATATAAAGCCCCTAAGAATATCCCATCCCACTTATTTTCCCCCTACATTTAGGGGAAATACCGCTAAGTTGGGAGCCCTGGCACAGCTGTCCTGTCAGCACAGAACTACTTCTACTGTTGTTATGAAGTTGGGTGGGTTATGAAGGTTATCGGTAGGGTAGGTAAATAAATAAATTAGTACGAAACAAACGGAACTGTGAAACGGAAGATGGAATTAGACGATGAATATGATGATTTATTGGCCGAGATTTGTGAACCAACAACTTCTAAAAAGCCTAAAACTGATGATGATGAAGATGGGAAATCGTCAATAGCCGGTATGATTGTTTTGAATACTTTTGATTACTAGAAAAGTACTAACGTACTAACTACTACAAAAAAAACACTCAAAAACTTCAATAACAATAAATACGTTAGTTTAATTTAGGTAAAATCTAATCTATGTCAGGAAAATAGTAATAAAGGTATTTATTTTATTTCAGGTCCATCTAAGGAAGTGACTACCAAGCCATCTTCATCTAAAACCCATTGCGTCTTAGTCAATCAAAAGCAGGTAAAGAAAAACACATAGGTACCAAGTACCAGGTAGTTTGGTACAGGCTTTTCACTTTTCATCAAACACAATGACAATAACACTTGAGATTTCACCTGCTTGGGAGCATTTGCACTTCAGGAGTTTGTTGCCGGACTGCACTGCAGCATATTGTGCTTATCAGTCAGTCATGTAGCAGCTACCATAATTACAAATAATTAAATAAAAATGATAGGTAATAATTACAATATTTATTTACACTAACAAATAACTCATTTATATGATTTTTTATTACATCAAAAGATGATCAAAAGTTTCAAAACAAAAGTACTTAATTATATTTTTTTTACCATATTATAGGTAGTCTGTTATCTTCAATACTTGCCTAGCATCAGCTGACATATATATATGGATATGGTGCCTCCAGCTATGTCCATAATATTGTTTATCTCCCTTTTATATGGTCTACTTTGATTCCTTTTCTTGTCTTTTGGGTACCTCTAGTCTCTTCGACTGGCAGGAAAATCCACAAAGTTTTTATCCTGCCTTTTTCTGGCAATGTTTTCCTTCACCAAAAGCTCAAGCTCATTAAAAGATAAATCTTATGATCATTCAACAGCATATAGCATTAAAATTATTGCATAATCTATGACTAAAAGTATCATAATCAATAGCTATGTTTATAATTTTCTTTTTCATGAAATTGAACTTTTATGTATAAAGTACCCTCACCCTCCATCTTCATCTTAAAATTTCAAGTACTATGTATTTTTGCTACGTACAAATGCTGTTATCTCTTGTGACTGAAGATGCACAAAGACTAACCCATGTATGATATTAAACATGTATTTTTGTTGGTGTTACTAAATAATTATATATACAAAATTCTCTTATTCTTACAGAGAGGTAATCCGCTACTGAAATTCATGACAAGTGTAGCATGGGAGTATGATGATATAGTACCTGATTATGAAGTAGGCAAAACAATATGTTTGCTGTTCCTCTCATTGCGGTATCACAACATGAACCCCGATTATATAAACAATAGATTAAAGGAATTAGGGAAGAAATATGAACTTAGGGTTCTTTTAATACAGGTTGGTATTGTCTGACAGCAAATGCTGCTAGTGGTAAGGCACGGATGTAGACCGTCATACGCACATGATATTAATTATCCAGATATAGACCTTGCGATATCTTGGTACCAAGGCCATTATTTATGATGTGGGTCATTGTGGGTGAATAAAATAAATCTATATCTATCTTCTATACTAATAATAAAGCTGAAGAGTTTGTTTGTTTGAATGCGCTAATCTCCGGAGTTACTTGTCCGATTCGAAAGATTGTCAAGGTGTTTCAACATTATTAAATATTGTATTGTAATTATGTTTAATAAATAATAAAAACAGTTACCTACAAATAATTTAATGTGATTAGTACTCATCAAGACCAATCTAACGAAATCTTGCGATCGTTTTTCAATCGCTAGATAAAGCTCTGTATGTGTTATTCTTCTGATAAGTTTAAACAAAATTGTCCTAATTTGAAAATTCTGCAGCAATTGAAATTATTGAAACGACGAGCTCAACAATATGTGACAAGCTCGGCCAATTCAATACCATTTATTATGCAAAATTATTAATTTTAGGTTGATTTGAAAGATCCCCATACAACTTTGAAGAATTTAACAAGAATATGCCTGTTAACAGATATGACTCTAATGCTCGCTTGGAGTCCAGAAGAAGCTGCTAAAATAATAGAGAATTACAAGATCTTTGAGAATAAACCACCTGATAGGATTATGGAGAAAATTGAAAATGATCCTCATCAAAAGGTAACCTTCCTTTAAATGTGCTCTTACACACACCCATTGACACCACTTATAAATACAATAGGCCCACTGTAAGTTGCCTTTCGCAAGTTGACTGTCGTTGTTTCTTATTTGAATTAAAATTAGATAAGGATCAAGAAATACCTACATAATTTCATAGCCAAATTTCAGAGAAATCTAATTTAAATTCGCCTGGAAGAACACTTTACATTTGGAAAAGATCGTAATCTCTCTGACAATAATTGTACTTTTCACATTTTCATGCACTAGCTAGACGATTTAGTCCAGTTTATAATTTGTTGTCTCTTCTTCTAGATTATAAATGCATTAACAACAATAAAACCAGTGAATAAAACAGATGCGATGACGCTGATTACAATATTTGGTACATTAGAGAATATCATACAAGCAACGGAAACAAGACTGGCTGAATGCCCAGGATTTGGTGCCACAAAAGCGAAAAAACTTTACAAAGCTCTACACGAACCTTTCTTAAAACGGGGAAATTTAAACAAAGAACAGAATAATCCTGAAGAATTTGCTGGCGATTTAAGTGTAGAAGATATTGAAAAACTTGAAAATAATATAGCAGAAAATCAGGAGATAATAGGGATGATATGATGACATATTTTTTCATTAGTTCCCTGAACAAAAAATAACGAAGATACAGGGCGTTAAAATTTCGCGTCACGTGACGTCTTAGTATACAGAGAAGTGACGTCACACACCAGCCCCCACATCTGAACTTTGATGCGCCTTATCTTTGTAATGTTTTATTGATTTGAAAAATTCGTATCCAATATTTTTTGATAACCTTACGGACTAAACAGAATTAATTATTTTTTACCCAGTCATCATCCCTATTACGTGAAGCCGAAAATAATTTTATACTTAGATGTTGCCATCAGAGACTTAGGTAAGTTTCGAACTGGCGTCATATTATCATATCTAAATTCACCAGTCTCCTGTAGGTTTTATAGGTACCTCCGAATGCTGTATAGAGCTGGGAATCGATCATTTTATTTACTAGGGGCAATAATGACTTTCAATCCGTATGGTTACCCACCTATTCAGTACTGGCCAAGGTTGAAGAACCTCTTAATTTTAAGCTGAAACTTATTGAAAGTTACGTGATATTATTAATATTATTAAAGTACTGTTATTCAATCAATAAAACGTTTTTATTAAAAAAAACCTTTATTATTTTCACTTCACCAAGTCATCCTGTCAAAGAAAGTAAAAACTCCCATTACTCGTCCGTTGAGGGGATTGTTTTGAAAGATGTTTTTTTGTAGCCTCGCTTATCCAGGGAGGCTTGTATGCGTTCAAGGCGCTCGAAGCGGCCGAAGCAAAGTTCCGAGTTCAAAATAAAATAATCAACAGCAGCGCTCGACCGGCTTCGTCGGCGGTTAGACGCGTGACGCTCCCTCTACTTGAACGTACGGAGAAAATCATTTGGCGGGAAAAGTTGTATCTTTAGTTTTTAAATTTTCGAAGTTATATATTTTAACTATTTTTCTACAAGTTCTGTTACATTCAGCCTTATATTGAATTTGTAGACCTTTTGTGTGTGAATCAATATTTTGTTTGGATTCAAATGTGTGAGTGTTTTTGAAAAGAACGTATGTTTCAGTGTATATAACACTTCGTATGTACTGAATATCTTACGTGATTGAACCCAAGTGTGAAGGATTAAAAACTGACTGTGACAATAGGTGTGAATAACAAAACAGGAGGTGTGAATTTGGGACGTCGGGGATAAAGGAGCAATTTGTGTCCGTCTCTGTGGAGTGTGGATATACCTTTTGTGGTGAGATTTCTTTGTTAAAAAAAGTTAACATATCGTATTTCATATCACCTACTTGAAAATAGGTAGAGGCATTTATAAACAAAAGCTTGAGAGTAGCGTCGAAAGTTGAGTGTGTATTTTTTGGAATCATCAGTATTCATATTCTGCTTTCTAATATTTATATAACCATTGCTATTGCGTCCTTGCTTGCTGTTTTCCAGGCTAATTTTGGTATATGATGTTATTCTATCTTCTCCAATCATAAAATATTTTTTGTTATGAAAGTTTTTGATATTTTTTTATTTTTTATTACAAGTATCAAAAATTTCGGCTCTAAAATCGAACCGAATCTCATCCAGTTTGTTTTAATCACTTTCTGGGCTAGTTGTTCTAACTTCAGGTTCGCCTCGTGAGTAAAAATATATTTACAAAAAAGACCTCAGCAACATTTTGCAAGCAAGAGTTCTTCAATCTTGCCTATGATAGCCGTTATGACATTTCTTAACTTTCCGTGTAAACTCTTCTCGTCAATCCTCCGTTAAAAAAAAAATACAAACTATAATGCCCGGTTCCTATATTTAACGAATAGTTATTGTACATCAGTGACGGATCGTTTTTGAGTTACGAGTAATAAACCGTTAAAGACGTTCCCAAAAGTTTTTACATCGACTACCTGCTACGAACAGATGTTGGTAACCCGCTTACCGAAGCCCTCCGACAGCCTTTGCTGCGTTTCGTTATTGCAAACAAGGTTATTTTGAATTCAAATAAAAATTAATGCATAATGTGCTTAATTAAAGTATTATGATTAATTTTATTTGAGAAATATACTTATTTTTGATATTCAGTACTTTGATTTGATTTTGCTGAATAAATAATTTGATATCATTTATTTTTAATTCGACCATTCGTCCGTGCAAGCAAACAAAACGCAACTGTGACATCCATCCAATCAAAATTGTGTCTTACACGACAACGGACTTTCCATTGTTTAAAGGATATTAACAACATCAACTAGGTATTTTTACTATAAATTATTCAAAGACGAGGAGAATATTTAAAAGTGGTACAATACAATACACTGCAATGAGTTTGCTAATGGATAGTACACCGGTAAGTTATACCTATTGTATCGTAATGTTGTCGTATCTTTGATTATTTACATTCAAAGTAATAAAATGAACTGATCATTCAGTGTTAAGTATATATTGACTACACATAAAATCGTTTATAATTTAATTTATAGAAAGCTAAGAAGGCCATGAACAAAGACGAGGTTGCTTTGTTAATTGATTTAATTCAAAGCAATCCAGTCTTGACTAGTAAGGAGACCAACGCTGCAACCAACAAAATCAAAGAGGATACTTGGATTACAATGGCATCTGTATTCAATGCCAAGAGTGGCTCCATCCCCAGGACCAAGGAGCAGTTAAAGCTAAAATGGGACAATGTCAAAAAGGCAGCCCGTAAAAGAACCCAACAGATAAGGATGAATAATCTAAAGGTAACTTGCACCAGGTAAGTATTTAAAATAAAGGTTTGTATGTAAGTATGCACCTGCATAAATTATATTTTTTTTACTTTTAGACTGGTGGCGGTAAACCAGATTTCATTCCACCGGATGAAATATTGGAAAAAGTGTCAGGTCTTCTAGGGTCTACTTGCACAGGTTTTGTGGTTCCATTTGGTGGTGATGGTATTGGTTGTGGTAGTCTGGTGCTGGACATTAACACTGGTGATGATGGGTCTGGATTATCTGAAGGGATTTCGGACTCTAATGATGCGAGACCAGATTTAGAAGTTTTAGTTGATACTCCTAGCAAAGGTATTATATTTCCTTTATCTAAATAAGCTCTAAATAAGATTTCTAAATACATATGTACATAAGTAAACATTATTTTTTTTTAGGCATGCAGGCAAGAAAAAGAAAAATTTTAGGAATGCATGAAATTAATACCCCTAGTGCATCTGCACAAGCGGAACTATCTAGTTCTAAACATTTCTTTGGAATGCCTATATCAGATCACCTAAAAACAATTAAGAAAGGTATGTATTGCAAGTATACCTCTTTCCTACCTATATATCAGAAATCAGTCAATAAAATAGTTGACAAGTAACAAAACAAAATAAAGTAGTTGAAACTCAAGTCATATTATAAATAATAATAAATGTATTTTTATATATTTCAGGTAAAAATAAAGCAGACAATGATGGACGTCTAGCTCGTAACTTAGCCATAGCTAGATATTATGATAAAAAAACAGAAAAATTAGATTTAGAAATTAAGCTTTTAAGATTAGAGTTAGATAAGAAAGAAAATTTGAATTGTAATGTAATTAACGATGTTTAGATTAGTACCTATCCTATGTATTTCTGTTTTTGTTTTAGTGTTAATTAATTGTCAAATTATAAAGTATGGTATGGTATAAAGTTGTTTCATTGTCTGCACTACACCCACTGAATTGAATCCTAATACCACCAAACCCTAAACATGGTGTTAGCTGTCACTAAAGCCATTATATAAATATATTCAAAAACAGAATTAATATTTATTTATTTATTTAATTGATATAACACAGCATACATCACATATTATTATTACAATGAGTAATTTACTTATACATTTGCAAACAAAGAATTAATAAGAAGTGGGTAGGAAACTATTACTATTATACCATGATGACACTTTTGAACCAAGTAAATGTAACATAATTTGACAGCTAATAATGAGAGTTTCTAATATAATTTTACACAATAATACTGATAAAAGATGGTATAGGTACTAACATAGTATAGGTAATAAAATAGTGAGTGAAGGAGGCATATTTTACTTTTTCACTAGACTATCCAGCATAGGCAGTAGAAATGGCTGCTATGATAGGCTGAAAAAAATTGAGAATGATTATACCAACAGTATTTTACATAGACCAGATATCAAAACATGTCTGCTTTTGTAAATTATTTTTACTTACTTATCAAAGAAATCTGATATCAGTGATGCTCTTTCTGTATAATTGGCATCTTCTGAATTATTTGATACAGGTACTACCTCTACATCAGGAATTTCTACCTCTGGTGGTATATCATCTAGTTTGTTCAGTCGACAAATATTATGTAACACTGCAGTTGCTATGATAACTGCATTGGCTCTTAATAGACTCAAACGCATTGTCAGACCTACTACTGGAAATCTCCTCTTCCACACACCAAAACATCTGAAAAAAATATTCTTTAAAATACCAGTTTATAAAGGTAGATGGACTTTGTCCTCAGATCATAGAAATTTTTAAACATGCCTTTCAATACAGTTTCTAGTCCGAATATGGGCTTCATTATAAAGCTGTTCAGATCTTGTTTGAGGGTTTAACAGTGGTGTTAATAGGTATGGTTTTAGGGGATATGCACTGTCCCCAAGCAGCCATTTGTTGCCATACAATGCACTTTCACACTGAGCTGGAAAAGTAATGTAGGCATAATTAAATAATGACTCATAACATAGATACATAGTCTAATTATTAACTGTTACCTCTTAGTTCTGAATTATTAAATATAGTGGCGTCATGAGTTGATCCAGGCCATCGGGCTATTACATTCATTATCAATAAATTTGCATTACATACTGCTTGCACATTTAATGAAAAGTAGCCTTTTCGATTCCTGAATTCTTCCCCAATCTGTGAACCTGTATAAAATAAATAAGTCATGTTATCTATTAATATTAAGTTACTATAAAAAAAGTAAAAAACTTACATGGTGATTGAATTCTGATGTGCGTACCATCAATTGCACCAAGAACTCTAGGAAATCTAGCAATTCTAAAGAAATCTTCTTCTGTGTTATTGTGTATGTATATGTACTTGCTGTAAAGCTGTGCTATAGCATAACTGACATCACGCACTATACGACAAGCAGATGCTTTTGATACCCCAACAAAGTCAGCAACTGATAATAGCATTGTTCCCAATGCATAAAATCTTAAAGTTAATAACAGTTGGTGTAAAGGGTGTATACCATGGTTCCTGAAACAAAGTAGGATTAATGTAAGTACTTAGTTTAGCCAGGTATAGTGATGGTAACGATTTAAATACTACTTAGCAAAATAATTTGTTGCATTTATTGTTTTATATTTAATGAAATTTTTTAGGTTACAAAAAATATATATTACATACCTGGCTCCCTTTACTCTTAAATAGGGATATATTTCGACAAGTAAACGTTGTACAGAAGGCTTATCTAGCCGAAATCTGAGTTGAAATTCAATCAAATTCAAGGTATTAAAATGATCAACCCTCATTTGATACTTCCTACGATTAATAGGAAGTTCTTCATCGGAATCGGAGTCATTCCAGTCGGATAACCTTTCTAAATCACTTAATTCACTATCGGAATGAGACATTTCAATTTATTTTAACGTTAATAACGAAAACACATAAAACTCACGTACGCAACCGACCGATTTCGGGCGGTAATAAAATCAGAAACGCGTAGTAACTTTGACAGCTGGTTGACGTTACAAATGTTTTATAGAAACACTACAAGCTGTCATTTCCATACATTTACCCTACTATCCGTTATTCATAGCCCTCCCATCCGTAAGTAGCAAGCCAACGGTAACTTAGCTTACGAAACGTATTTTATGGCAACACTTTTAACTTACGCCTCGTAATCTAATCTACCAGGCGTAAGCAAAACGAATCGTTTCTTGAATATAGGAACCGGGCATAAGTCATCCTTGCTTGATCGAAATGTAGGTATGACTGGTATGAGATATATTTTTGCAATTTCAGGGACAGGTTCCATAGTAAAACTTGTTAGATATTATTTTTAAGTACCTACTTCCACCACAATTCCATTCAATTTATATGTTTTGCAGATTAAAAAGTAAGATAAGCAAATTTTGCCCACAAATATAAATTAATTTACATATTATTTTAATTGATTCTCTTAATTAAATAAAAATTACAAATTACATAAAAAGCGAAGGTGAATTAAATTATACCCTGTATAAACATAGTGTGTCGGTGAACTCGTCACCGACTAGAAAACTATATTAATTATAATCGGGCGTTTACCATGAATTTTCGTAGGAAAAAGTCATCGTAAACGCCCGTTTTACAATTTATCGGATCGCTTCCTTGCATAATAATTAGATTAAGATATCTAAAATCAATGATAAATAAAAATCTAGCTTTCCAGCTTGATACTTTTATTTAGATATTATTTTCACTGGACAAACCCAGCTCAGTCAATGTCATAGGAATAAATAAAAGTAGCCATTAAACCGAACACTTCTATGTAATGACTACGTACACACCGAACCAGTAATTTCATAGCGAAGACAAAAAATAATGGCACGGTTATTTGTAACTGGCGATGACTGCCGGTTTTGAGACCCTATATACTTATACTACAAAACAGGTGAACGAGACACGTGCCTTAGCCAGGTGGTGTAGCCATTTTTTTATTCTCATCGACATTTCGAGTCTCTCTGGTAAATGATCACGCCAATTACTTATGGGACGAGAAGTTCAAGTGTAATAATTATTATTCAGGTGGGCCGTATGCTTGTTTGCTGCCTTAGTATATTTTTTTTAAATAAAGACTTATTTTGTGTGCGTATTCTACTTCATGAACAGGTTTATTAATAAACTTTAATATTGATATTGACCTATAGGAGAGTTTTGAGTCTTCGACGAAACTAAGCATTAAGAGTGGACCACGGCCGGTTCACCGTTATTTAAACTAATATGTAGATAATTGACTGTATCGTTCGCTTCAATCCTACAATTTATCGACTGTTATTCCTTCCATGCTCTGCAATCATTTCATGCTTTTAAATACGTCGCATTACATTTGCATGCCCAATTTAACCTAGTTCTAACTTCCATCCAACCGTGTCACGAGTTCTATATTTTATGTCCCTTATCGATGTTATGATATTTTTACAATTACCTGTTCAGGTAACTTACATTACATTCATTCGTATCAAAAATCTCAATTAGAAGTATGTGTTGTGAAAATAGTTATGACGCCAAGTTTACAATTTTCCGAATCTTTTGTGAAAACGGCACATTTCTTCGCAATATTTTTGCCTAGAGGCGACAGACAGGTCCTTGTTTTTAGTCAGTCTTGTCATTACACCTTCCAATGAAAAGTGAACGATCAAAGATACATTAGCAAGTTGAACAGGTAGGTAGTTGGTGATCTGTAAGCTGGTGACATGTCGTCGACCACCAATCGAGGGACACTAAGCGTTATGTAAACTCTAACTAAAACTATAAATTGCCTCTATCGTGTGAAGTAAAGTGGAATTTGAGATGGCAATTCCAATAGTGTCATTGCGAACAGAGTAAGTCTTTAAACTGCAATTTCCAAGCAAATGTGTCGCTTTGTTTCGTTGACTTGTATGTCGTGATTGTGATGTAGAATCAGACTTGAGGCCGTATCGTGATTATCTAAAGAAACGTTCGTGTGACAACTCTGTCCCTGGCGGTGATCGTGATTGCTTTCATCGCGATATGGCCCACATCACGAACGACTAATCTCAGCTAATCTACTATTCACCGTCGGTACTTCTGCTAGACAATAGAGCGCGGGAATTTTAGTGTTGGCGAAACTATGACAAACATGCCAATTGGCTTTTTCCTCCTCAGGTTTCATTACTTTTAACACCATATAACTCAATTTACGACTTCTCCATTATTGTTGACTAGACAACATCTTTCTGAGAAGTCATAAGTAAACTTTCATTTTATGATGTTTTCTTTCCGTGTTTCAATTGTGTTGCATCTGGTTTCTGGGCAGCAAAACTGGTCATCATTGCTGTACTTCAGCTTATCGAACGGAAGAGACTGCTTTGTTCTGATTGAAAGTACCTTTATATATAAGCTGTGGTCACGGTAAAGGATTTAAGGGGATTTGCCTTACTCGGATTGCATCATAAGTTCAGAAGGCTGTATTGTATTGCCGGACACATCGTGGACAGTCTTTGTAACCCCCGACATTGACGGATGACGTTCATTAATGGTTTGAGGCAGTTGTCAACGTTCTAAAGTTAATGTACGTTATATTTTAAGTGTGATGCCGCCATCTTCACGCATTTTAGGCACGCTACTCCAACAATCTTTGTCAATTCACTTTTAGATAACTTCTAATTGATATGTTATCGTTGGTGGTCCATTGTATATTCACCTTTGAGTTTATAGTATTTAATTATTTGGTGTTCAAGACGTCGTAGTCGTCTATCTTGGACCGACTGGCAACATTTTTTGCATGTTTTATTTTATGTGCTAGTCAGTCTAGATTGGTTATATTTTATAGGTTGTAAACTATTAAATGATTATTGTTAAAAACAGGCTTGTCTTGTTTAACTATCATTTTAAAATAGGCAAGGAACCGTGTCGTAAAATAATAATATTATTATGCTAGACGGTGGTTTGACTCGTGCCATCTCGCGAGTCGCCGCCTCGGCGCACGCGCAGCCTCCGCTTTTGCTCCTTTTGTGTAACGTATAATCAACTTCATAATGTTTAAATGTGTGCGTAATCTGTTGTTGCATGCCGTATCACACGTGTGTTCCCATATGAAACGTTTCACTGTGTATATGCCTCAACGTCAATGTGTAAACTTAACAGATTTCGTTTGTATTTCTTTTGGTAGCTTTTCTAAGCTTTTTATAGCAAGTTAAAGTCATTTAAAAATAGGCATCATTTACAATCAATACACGCATGTTCTCTCCGATAACTTACGCATTAGTGAGAGCTATTAAGTATATATAAACAAGTTTAAGTACAAATTTAGGTACTCAATATTCAGAATACATTAACTAACTTCGTTTCATTCTAGTACCTTTCGAATAGAAGTTTATTTAAGAAGCCTATTGTTAATAATTTGATTTTAATTCATCAATTTAACATCAATCATTAATTTCACAGACTTTAAAAAAAGATTAAGCTCTATATTCGTTGCGTATGTAGTTTTTCAAATAGCTAAAAACTATTATTTCATTTTGTACTTTTTCTACAACGTCGATCGATAGACAGTTTACTACCTGTAGTTTCAATTATAGTAGCTAAAAGTGTAGGCGTGTCTGTCTAGCTAGTCGTACGTTCTCGTCTACTCTCTTTTACCCGGAGGCTACATGGCGACCGCAATCTTTTGGTAATGATAACGAAGAATGTGATTTTGTGTCTGATTACTTAGACTTGCTCACGTGCTTCAAAAAAGTTTAATGAGTTACATAGAATACAATTTAGTTTAGGAAATTGGGTTGAATGAAAGTTGTGGTATTCTTTCAGGTTACAGCCTTAGTAGAAATGATTCAGACAAGAACATATTTTTCTATCCTCTAATAAATTCCTTATGTTTGAAGTTTCTACCTCCAATAACGTTTTGAACAAGAATCGAAACTATTTTCACTATTTTATTTACTGTTATCTTCCTTTGCCAGCTACTTGAACCTATGTTACCCGCTACATTCTTTATGACTTACCATCATAACCTCATCATGGCAGTGTATCGCCCTGAACTTTATAGGTGCTCGAGAACAGGAATGCTTTTAAGGTTATCATCACTTATTATTTATTACTAATGGAGCTCTCGAATATGCAGTTACTTTTACATCAGTTTTTTTATTGTAACCTCCCAGAGATGTCCCAGAGCAATATGCAACCACTTGAAACTTTTTTTTCTCTGCAAAGTGGGAATGCCGATGATATGCATAAAACCCTTGCTAACCTCACTTGAGATTGAGATAAGTGGTTCAAGATTTTTTCCCAGAAACGCTTTCTTTTATGTCGTAATTAAAACTTGACTAAGATAACGCTTGCGGTTTCTTCATCCATGTGAATTTTTCAATCAACTGTTGAATTAAAACACTAGTTATTGTTTTACAAAGTACTTGATTGAGTGCTTCCATCATTTTTCTGGTGCCAGTTATTTCTTATGATGACAACTATCTTGTTCTTATCAAATCTCTAACATATAATTTTTATTGGAACTGTTCATTATTGATCAATTTCTTTGATCAAGAATCACAAGTCATTTTGGAAAAGGACCGTGACTCTTCATTTTATAACCAATAATCAGTCGATTAGGGTCCACATACTAACATGTCATTAAGCTTTTAAAGATCATTTAGTGACAAAAGCATGTCATGTCTTCATAGCCCTATTAATCTTTATTGTTTGTTTTTATACTTGTCACTATTAACTCGTCAACATAATCATTACGTAATAATGGAGAAAGCTTTTTAATTATTGCTTTATTATGTAATATTGGTTGTTTTGGATAACAATTTTTTTACAATGTATAAACCTGTGTTTGACCACAATCTGACCGGGGTTGATGATATGGCTGATGGTGTTATGCACACCAAGCCTAAAAGGGAGGCGACATAGATGATTTTATAATATAATCTCCAAAACTCTCGACTAAATAAGGTTGAAGTTCAATTGGAATGGTTCCATTGCACTATGGAAGTGAATTCATTCTCCATCCATTCCATTCTCATTAGAACGCTAAATATTTCCACGTATCTGAAGATATAAAAAGCAAAATGATTAATAGGTATAATAATATCCTGCGTAATAACATAAAAACTGATTTTTGAGCGTGTCCAACGCAAGAATGCGGGCTGTGGTCGCCACTGGGATCATTTCGGTGATTACAATCATTATTAGTTATTACGTCGTTGTGCTCTTGCGCATCACGCTAGCATTCCTCGCTATAAAAGAAAGCCTATTTCCCATTAAGTTCTTGTGGGCAATCTGTGTTTCTTTATTAAATTAAAGTCTTCCCATAAAAAGGCAATGCGATGGAAATGCTATAATGTAGTAATGTACCACAATCGTGTTTGATTTTATTTTTGAAAAACGTAGTATTTCTTTCTTAAGGAATTATTCCTTAATTCTTTCCTTTACCTACGCTAGAGTTTCTTGGGAAGTCTTCAAAAATAACGTCGAAAGTTCCAAATTGACTCTACCACCGATTTGAAACTAAGAACTTACACTTCGACTCTCATTTTTTTGCCTGGTTCCTGCATAAAGGGTTATTATATAGAAATATGAGTAAAACGATATAAATCAACTTACGACCTTCATTTTTATTCAGATTATCATTTATCAGAATTTGGATGTGAAATATTAACGTCATCATTATGAAATCACCTTTATAATAATTGTGTATGTTATTGTAAACGAAATTGTACAGTTCAGTTTATTTCAATTTCTTTTAATAGTCACAAGTACATAAAGGAGCAGGTTTGAAGGTATAACTCGAAGTTAATTTTGGGTGCATGGATTATGCACGCCTCGGCCGACCTTATGGGGTTTTTAACCCTTCACTTGTATTAATTAAAAACTCTTTGATTGCTCAATTAATGGAACGTGTAGGTGGAATAATAATTATTATTTTTAGATTCATAAAATTACAAGTGATACATAGCTTTTTGTAATAAAAATAAGTTGTGGAACTAGTTTCCAACTAGCTAGGTGGGTTCTAAGCTAGCTTATTTTTTTAAAGACTTAATTTAATTGAATATGTTAATTAAAGTTAATTATAATTCGTAATTAGTGAATGGAATATTTTTTATACATACAATAAAAGCTAGGCATCATAATTATTTCTTTTATTTAACAAACTGTTATTTACTATTGCAGTTTAATGGCTAGGGTCTCTCTCACCAAATAGGTACAACTAGGAGTCATGCGATTCGTTCACCTACCAAGTAGTACCTATACTATAATATGGCGACAATTCAATATAACTGCACAAGTAAATACTGTATATGTAGAGAGTCATATTGTTAGACTGTTTAAAATAAGTTGGACTATAAAGTTGAATTAATATAAAGGACACGTGGCTTATCTCTAGTCTCTACCACCTATTATATAGTGCATTTCTAAAATTCTTGATTCCATTAGTGGCCTAATTCTACGTATGTTTTGTTATGGTTTCATGTACTTTAATTAAATATACAACTATTGTGCAACCAGTGTAATTTAAAAACACCACACTACGCAAGTGTGTATTTATTTAGAAATTCTTTCAGAACTATTTAAACTACACATGTTTATACAATTTGGTCAGTACCGTAAATTCCATAATCATGATCTCAGTTTCTTGTAACTGTATCCGTAAATAAAAGTAACGCCAGAACATGGTGGCTTGCGCAAGTGATATCCAGGAATTAACCTCGATTTTTGTTAAATTATCGACAGGTCGTGATAAATCGGAAGTGTCGGGTGCAGGCTACTCACTGAAATAGCTCAGCTTGCTTATTTTGCATTTAGAAACAATACGTAAAATTGTAAACTCAACCGTGGTGTGCACTGGAAATACTATAATAGAAACAAGCACTAAGTATGTACGTCGAAGAGCACAAAACATGTTAAATGGTGCTCTACAATTTCGAAAGAATATCAAACTAACATTAACATTTTTAGAGGTCTATTATAATAATATATGTATGTAATACATTTGGCTTTTATTTTTGCCAAAACACAAAAATTTGAAATAGGTGTTGGACATTAAAATCGTTACTCTGTGTACCCATAAATTATTAATAAATCATGTTGTTTGAAATAAACCGTTTTAGTGTTGACGGTTTCGCGGAAACGAACACATGTGTGTATGTTGCACTCGATGCATGCGCTAATGCCCGGCGCCCTACGGTTCTTCACTCGACTCACGACACTAATTTGGACATGTTTGGGATTGTCCCAGACCAACAAAAACAAGGATTTATTCCCGTTTTTATTATAATCTGGAACACAGATACGCTGTTTCGCAGTCACGCGGAGCTTTTATGGCCTTTAATGTTTACAAACATTAGTAAATAGGTTGTATTTGGGTTAATGCTCACAAAGTTTGACGCTGACACAGGTACAGATGCATCATTAATTAACATTTACTTAAAAAATGTTATTCTTATGCACATGCGTCTAAAAGCATTTCACAGTTATGGGTGGTTATGGCTTTGTAGAGACGTCTGTTTGGCATAATATCTTGAGTTATATATTCGTTAGGATGTCCGTGTATTGTTCAAAGACACCGTGGTAGAAGGTGTGTTGGTTATTATTATAATTTCTACACAGCTCGACACCATATTATATTTATTTCCAAATCATCGTAATTTTTTGGTTGATGAGATAACGTTTTTATTTGTTGCAGCAGTGCCTACATATAGCTAGCTAGGTAATTGGAGATGGCCTAACAGTGCATTTATTCCGTGATAAATTCCAAGAATGTGGATGAATTCTCTCTGATTGCGCCTGGTCATTAGCGAACGCGCGTCTCTCCAGGAGTTAGGTTGTTAAGAGCCTCTCCTTTTTTACCATAGTAATCTTGCCTTCCGTGTTTCCTTTAGATGTGTGTGTGTGTGTTTAATAATGTAATTGCCTTGTACTTTTGGATCATGTTTATAAAAATACAAATAATATTATCAAGGGACTTCTTTCGAAGTCTTAATTACATATTTGGCATATGCCATATATTTACCTACGAAATATTGCCGATTGCACCATTAAAACCAAGCTCTATGAGACTAAACAAAACAAGTCATTGTTGTCGACGGTCCCAGTCACAACAATGCCCGTGACTTGAACGTGAAAGGAATCCGTTAATGATTCACTGTGAAGTTTTATATGAAAACTCAACCTTATTAACCCCAATGTAACAATTACAAGAGTGTGAAATCAGACCCATGATTGTCTCTAGTCTGTGTGAATCTAGGTACCCATGTGATACCCACTATCTTTAACTTGTCATACTGCGCTAAATTGTACTTTATTGAAACGATTACAACCGCTATTAGCGAAGGAAATTGCTGGACTTTATAGATTTTAAAATCGGTTCTTGTCGGCAGGATTAAAACTCATGGCCGACCTAAACAGCCTAGTCTGGTCGATATTACAGTTTGCACTTTACTTTTATCGTTACAGATACACTCAAGATGTTGGAAGTCCATAAATTACTGTAGTGCGTTAACAAAATGGCGCGTCGGTGATTTGTGATGGCCACGACCATGGCGACTCCTGCGCATGACCACTACCTGCGAGACGGTGAACTTCGACCTCAACACTCGAGAGACGGCTCTAGAGATTCTGGAATATTCCATACCACAAAAGGACTTTGGAATGCACCTGGACAGAACAACTGTTTTCTGAACAGCGCAGTACAGGTGAGTCTAATGTTATTTGTTTTGCATTTGTAGATTTATTTGACTGGAGTTAACAAGCATGTACGTACATATCTATTCCTTAAATGGACACATGCAAATAATAATGTGTGTGTAGATTTGTATGCCATTAGCGGTGGGCGGTACCGTAATGACGATTGGCACATCTGTTTATCAAATATGTTATGAGATAATCGTGGGATTTTTAATTTTAGTGTCAACGTCATTAGAATATTTATAGGCTTGATTCATTAATTTCCATTACAAATTGTTATTCTTTTGTTCTTGGTTATTGCTACGTTCAGTTAATTATAATTTTGAAAGGACTTAAGTTTCTGATGGCTGCACCAACCTTACCGGACAATAACCAGTTAATTTGTGGTAGCACTTATTCATATTTTCTCTAATAAATTAAATAAAAATTATGATTAATTGGTAATGATCGTATAGACAGTTCTCTGACTTAATACTCCCTTTTTAAGATTAGACTTTAAAGAAATATTGGGAGATAAACGAGAGGCATTAGTCAAACGTCAGCAGCAACACGCTTGGGTATTATTAAAATTTCAAAGAGTAAGCTATCATAATTATATCGTAAGGGAGCAGAATCCTCTAGTTGGAATATTTATTTAATGGTTGTGACCAATTATTATTTTAGGATAGTGCTATAAAAGCAATTGAACACTATCTCAATGATTTAAACAAAGCCGCATGTCTGTTTCTCCGCTTACTTCTTCTAAACCACTCAACGCATTTTGATACGGTTTTCACTAATAGAAAGAGCTATAAACGAGGAAGTTTTGTGTATATAATTTTGTACAAAATGTCTGAACTATACATGCGGGGCGAGTCGCTAGTAATCAAAAAATCATTCTATATCCCTTTGTAAAATCCAATTGAATGAGTAAAATAAAATGGCCAGAGAGTAGTTTTCTCTACAAATATTTTCGGACAGATAGACAGACAGACAGGGTTCCGTTTTTTTCGGAACCCTAAAAAGTAAAATAGACAAAAAAATCAACACAGCAGCGATCAAACTAAACAATATAGTTTGGTGACACACGTATCTAAGTAACGGCTCGTACTCATTAACACCGGTTCTTATTTTATTGCCACTCGTTCTCGAATTGGGATCTTAAAGCCCTGGCATCAGAGTACATTTTGAGTTGTGTTTTGTAATGATGACACTGTCTATTTCCATTAGGGGTCGTTTGTTGACGTGACTTCTGTACCAATAATATAAGAACCTGTTTAAGGCTTCATGTGTATAGGCTTTATTTGTGTAAGCACTTATGAGACAGTATGTTTACGTTACGTGCCTAATTTCTTTCTTTGATTTCAAACAAGCCTTTTATAGATGTAGTGATCTTTTTGGATTTTTAGTAAACAACTTTTTTTTAATCGTTGCACAAATCTCGAAATGTTTCGTCTGATGTAGTACCTACCTATCTACATATAACACAGTTCCAATAATTTTTAAGTTTTGAATAAAATTGTTAATTTATGTATGTAGAGTTTCTTTCATGTCTAACAACTCTTGATTGGTCATTAGATTAAACTTCTTGAATTATTCGCTTTACTTGTTCTTGGCATGTTTGCATTAGTTGAATGAAAGAAGTTTAACCACGTTCAACTAACTAGGTAGTAACTTTTTCCACATTCTTACCATCTCAGTTTCTGATAGTTTGCACACAACTTTCACACGACAACAAAATTGATATACAGGATGCTTAAGAAGCTAGCTTACTATTGTTTATTCCACAAACATACGTGTATAAAAGTATGTTCTATGATTTTGACATGAACAGTAAGCATCCACGTCATTTCTTTATTTTTGTTATGTTGATACATCGAATTATGTGTTTCTAATTCAATGTGTTGATAGTATTTTTTAAGATTAATGCTACAGGATCAATGTTTATACTTACATTATTAGTTTTTTCTTTTTTGGCTAATATCTGTCTAGCTAGGATCTTTACTACTCGTAACAAACGTAGCTAGAATTTAAGTGCGCCTATGCCTACTTTTCGAAAGTATATATGGTTAGTCGTCCAATTCAATCTCTTAAGATGATGATTAGTGTGATTAATAGCTAATTACGTTCCGCTTGAGATGCGCATGAGTTTATTTACTTTCTTACGTGCTAATGGCTTAACACGGTTTAATTTTATCGAAACAGTTTTGTTCCAATTGTTGTTGCTATTTATTGGCCTTTTCTTTTACTATATCGTTTAATATTCCAATTTTTGTTTTTTTTATTTTAGTGACTTAAAGTTCCAGTAAAAAAGTCTCATCGTCACTCGTAGATTAAGTTTTTGTCCAAATTTAAGTTAAAAACGAATGACATCATGAATCTATTTTTAGAATGTGATTTAATATTTAGAACTAACGGTATTTTTTAAGTCTTACTCTCAATAGATACTGCGAGTATGTTTTCGTACCTACAATCACAAACTGAGCAATATTTAAAAAAGTAGATTTGCATGTCATCATGATTGAATAAATCATAATGAAGAATATGTTTTTTACTTCTCGATGATATAGTAATATAAAATTAATTACTTTTTTAATAAGTACCTACATAAGAGTTAGCATGTAGGTACATATTATTATGTGTATCATCCAGCATACCAAAAAGTTATATACGCCTTATCAAATTATAATTAAACGTCACACTGTCAACTGTAAATGAAATAAAGTATTTGCAATAACCTGGAAGGAAGTGGAAATCTCTATTGACGTTAACCTTGACTCTCGGCTTCTCAAGCAACACGGTAACTTGCCTAACCGTTGCAGCTATTTGGTATATAAAATCATTGCCTCCGAAGCAGATATCATTAACCAACAGTTACTAGCCCAATCAACCATGAGAAGCCTGCTCTTGGCACTTGGCCTTTTGGCCATTGCCACCGCCATAGCCTCCGCCAGGGAGATTAGGGAGAAGAGAGACGCCGACTTGGAAACTGCAGCTTCGGGTCACCATTGGGACAAGGGTGGCGGCCACAAGGAACATGGTCACCATCACCACGATCACGGTCACCATGACCATAAGGGACATAAAGGACACCATGAGCATCATCATGGCAAGCACGGTCACCACCACCATGAGGGACACAAGGGACATCATGGTGAGCACGGCGGCCACAAGAAGCACCATCACCACGATGATGGCTACCATCATCATCACCATCACGGCGAGAAGGGCGACCATGGTCATGGTCATGACGAGCACGGCCACTGGCACAAGGGTCACGACACAAAAGGACACCATGGCGTTGAGAAGCACGACGAGTTCAAGAAGGACAAGCACTTCCATCATCACCACGGTGACAAAGGTTTCCATGAACATCACGGTGGACATCACCACGAGGGCGGACACAAGAAAGGCGGCCACTTCCACCATGGACACAAGCACGGTGGACACCACGACCATCACCACGGCAAGGGAGGCCACCATGAGCACGGCGGTCACCACCACGACCACAAGGGACACCACGGTGAAGGCGGCCACCACGAACACCACCATCATCATCATGATCATGGCAAGAAGGGCGGTCATGAAGGACACAAGTCATGGGGACACAAGTCGGGACACTAAGCTTTATTTGACTGATCCACCTTTGTTATTTACGGGTATAATTGTTATGTTTTTACTTAAAAGTAATAAACCTTTTAGATAAACAAAAAGTATAATTATTAATAGTTAATTACCGGTAATAGCACAAAAACAATAATTACTTACACGCAATATTTTGTACATATATGATTTACATTCCACGAGGCTCGTTGTACGTGGTTGATAAATCTGATCCAATTTACATAGAGGTAATTACGACACGGAAAAGATGCGAGACCCGAGTCAGAGGTGGGATAAAAAACGAGCGGCCATCGGTACTCGGGTCCATAATGGCGTATAACATGGGTGCCGCATCAAACTCCCATTAAAATACCTGTGTATACGTTGCTTGCATGAAGATGGACTCCACGAAAAAAGGCAAATGATATCTTAGTTCGCTATCTCATTTTGAAATTACTACATGTAATATTAGTATTGTGATTGGACAGAAATGAAATGAAGTGTGAGCAACAAGCTTACAAGTAACGTCAAGTTGCTCCATTTCGAAAAATAAAACCGTAAAGGTTGTATGAAAAGGAAGTGAAACAATTGTTTGGATAAACAGAATTCGGTAAGGAATGAAATAGTTCAATGACTTAGAAATCCACGTAGAAAGTCATCTTCGGAGGTCATTTGTACAAAGTGATTGTTGTCAACCTAAGAATTGCATCGGACGTGATTTGCATTCCATTTAAATTGTCAATGATTATTCTGGCTGCTATTAAATCTTTGAAGGACTGTTAAATTCCAATAAAAGCTGATTATACAGTAACGATTAATTTTTTAATGGACATCTAGTTATAGTGAATGAGGTGACACGTAAGTAAGTAGGTAGCAATGAAGTTGTGAATAGATAGGTCGAGGCGGCGTTCCGCCCCTCCGCGCCCCGCATCACCGCATCTTCATATATGGCCGCAACATGGCAAATATAATTTGGAATTTTACGTAACATACCAGTAGACATTAAACCCTATCCAAAGAAATAAAGCGTGAATATATGGCACGAGCCAAGAATGTAAGAAAAAGTAAACGTCAAGAGATTTGCAGGCGACGCGACGACGTGACGGAGAAAAGATTGCTCGACGACCATTTGATGGATTACATGTCGCAATGTAGGGAGATACAAGATGACGACAGAACACAAAGGGCTCTCAAGCAATTTGCTGAGAGAGGATATACGTAGCGTACGTCACGGATTTTATTATGGATTCACTCGAACGAAGTAATCCATTTTGTTCTGCTTAGGTTTTGCTTCAAGAGCAGTAAATTGTTCGTTCTACTTGACGGCAATATGTTAGTTGGTGAATATTATCTTTACTGATGCGATGTGAATATAGTTTATTTATTCAATTTGTAACTTTATGTCCATCTATTGTTATTTAATGATTTCATTCCATTTATGTATACTTACATGAATCTGGCGAGCTTTAGTAAATTGCAGATAGTTCCATTCAAATTACAAACGCTTAACGTATTGATATTAATGTCAAGAATATTAATAAACCTCAACCATCGTGAGAATTTTTTAACCTTAAATTATCTCTGACAGTTTTTAAATAATAGTCGCGTTCCCATAAAAGGCTCAACGTGTATAATTGGAGCACGCGATAGCCCTATCAATCTTTCTCAGTAATAGAATTAAGAAATTGCTTCATTGTTATGAGACTGGCCGGCTCCGACTCGAATCTTCGAGTTCCTAATTTAATTAAACTTATACGGTCAATGAACTTCCGGTTCTTAATTAAAAATGTATCAAACTTCTTAAGTATCCAGTGCGCATTTCTTTACGATAAGCCCTTCAACCTACTCTGGTTATATGAGAGTTCGTTATACCCGTTTGTGCACCAGTGTTCTTAGAAGAGGTACGTAGATAAGGCCGATGTTGGCTCAAAGCCTTTTACACATTGTTTACTACAGCCTTATCACTTCCTTGATGCGGTGTAACGTAAGGCTTGTGTATTTTTGTAATAACGCATATGGTCATTTGAAAGTAGACAACCTAAACTGATTTCATTAAAATAAAAGATCCTCGTTGATGGGACTTCGTGATTATACAGAAATTGCATTCCACCCTGCGGTAATGTAGATTTTTGAAGGTCAAAGATTTTTTTAATCAGTTAAGTCGTTTTTGAGTTTATCCATTACAAAAAAACATACATTTTTTTTCTTTTCAGTTTCTCTAAACTTCTCTAAACATTTTATAGTATCCTAAAGTTATAAATATTTATTTTGATTTAAAGATTTAAAGTGCCTTGAATTTGTAGAGGAAATGCAACTTACATAATGGCATTATCCACGCAATCGAACGCTTCCTATGGTTTTTAACAATAGTCATTATTGAAAGTAAAACAAAGCAAATTGGGAAATCATTTCGCAATATTTGTTTTCGAACTTTGTGTCGTTTAAATACAAACTAGCTTTCCGCCCCGCGGATTCACTCGCGAACCACCAGAGGTTGAACATTCAAAAATCCTTTCTTAGCGGATGCCTATACGTATGCCCAATTTCAGTCCGATCTGTCCAGTGGTTTGAGCTGTGCGTTGGTAGATTAGTCACTCAGTCAGTTTTTAGTTTTTGTTGTTGAGTTCTCTGCCGGCACTAATCAGGAAAAGCAACCTTCCGAGCCGTGCGTTATAGAGTCTGGCAATATGTTTTATTATATCAATTTGTTAACAAACACGAAAAGAAGACCTATCTGAAAGAACAAAAATTTTCATTTGCTTTGACTAAAGAGCTACGTAGTGACCGCTCTATTTTAAAACGTCGGAGATAAATATGCCTTCAAGTTTCTTAGAGTTTCAGTTCAACGCACCTTCATTTAAACAAGCCCTAAGTATCGTAACGTAACATTAGATTTGAATAACAACCCTTGTTCTTAAATTACCTTCTTGTAAAGAAATGAACTTACTGATACCATCTATATTTGTACAGGCTATCCTTGTCCTCGGAGCTTTTTGTCTTACGTATAAGCGAGAGAGTATTACGTTTGTCAGTAGTAAGGTTTCCGATGTGGAATACGGCGTCGTACGTGCTATTGCTCGGCAGTTTTTAAACAATTCTCTTTGAACAGGTGCACGTGTACTTACTTACACAAGTTATTTTACTAACTATCGACCATTCGTCTCACGTTTGTGAGTCCGTTGTTTACCCGGCGCCATCGCCATTGGACTGACACTAGTTTTATGAAAACTCACATAATGGGCCTTTAATCGATTTTTTACGACAAAAAAGAGACGATTTACAACGTAATTGATACGTGTTTTAATTGGTCTCTCTAATGAACTAATAATAAAGAAAGTCATACGATTGTTAAGAGACTGCTATGGGAATAATATCGAGGTGATGAATGCGCACTAATTATTTTGATTGGTTGAGGAACGCCTGCGCATTTTCGCTTGAGAATACTCGAGATTGATGTCCACATCGATCTCTATTAGATACATATTTCTTATCCTAACTGAATTTCAACATTTTAAAATAAAAAATATATCCTGAAAATGTATTTATTTATTGGGGAAACCAACAGAGATTCCAAACTTCCACGAATCAATTCTATATTATTATGAATAAAGAGAACAATTGAAAAATTATAAGTTTTCCGTCACAAAGAAATGGCTTATTTAACTGGTCGTAAACCTGCAGTCTAAAAGAAGCCGTAGGTAAATTGGTTTTTAAAAGTCTGGGTCGCTGACTTAGGTAGTAAATTATTTTATTATTTTGTAAATTTCTGAGCATGATAACTCGCAAGAAATCGTTTTATTGTAAGTCGTATTATGTCTCAAAGATTTTAATTCTCGCACTTCTGAACAATAAATATACAACCATTTACTAAAGCTAAAATGTATTTTACTATTAGGAATACCTACATATTCCATAGCATTCTTATTTTAAACACGCGTATAGGACACATATAGTATAGTTGACGAGTGGACACTGGATAGCCTGGAACCAACTATGAATTTGAAATGACCATGTGTGGACATGAGAAACATAATAAACCTTCTTGTGGCTTTATTTATGCAGATGTATTTGTGGGAAGTGTACAGATCAGATTTTATTATTTTAGGGACTAGCTGCCCCTGCGGTTTCACCCGCGTTCTCGGGATAAATGTTACCATCTCGTCTCCATATCATAAGCTATCTGCGTGCCAAATTTCATTACGAGTGGTTCAGCGGTGTAGGCGTGAAAAGGTAGCCAGACAAACAGAGCTACTTTTACAATATTAGTATCGATTTTGAGGGCTAGGTACTTTTTTTTAACTATGTATAGGCCTGTGTTTGACCATAATCTCAGTCTGACCGTGGTCAGTGATGATGTGGCCGATTTGTGTGCTTACATACAATGTTAGCACATAAAGCCTAGAAGGGAATTGTCTCTCAAATGCAGCTGTCGGAACACACCGAAAGGTGTTTGACGGCAAACTTACTTCCGATATGACTACATCTACATTAAGAAAATGTTAAATTTTAAAAAATGTGAACAGAATCTATAAGTATTGGACTTCTTTAAATTTTACTGTATTGTTTGGGTACTTTATTTATAATGTTTGTAAACACAATAGGTATTTATTATTTTAAACATCTTTATTCACAAATGTTTGCTCTTAGATGTATTAATTGTCCATAGACGGTATACACTAATTAGCAGGTGTTTAAGTGTTTTACATATATTAAACTAAACTACTAACATTAAACTTTGCTCTATGTGAGTTAGATAATTGATAACCAACAAAATTGGACACATTGGTGCTTATTCTGTTATTTACAAATTAAACGAATGTAGTCTCACTCTATCCCTTTCTTACAAAAACATAAGAAAAATAAATTTCGACAGTTTTCATCGTAAATGGCAATGGCATAAAGATTAATCTATCGTGCAGACTTTGAAATGACCATTTAACCGCCTCACTGTCGACAGATGACCTACGAGAATGTTTTTAAGTAAATGACGATATTACGAGGAGTGGCGCTTCTATAAACTGTTAACCTGATAATACTGTTTTATTAAAATGGTGGAACACCTGTTCGCATAGTGTTGGGAAACACCTGTCGATACAAATACAATACCTATTTCACTATATTTTTATTTTACTGATGTCTCGTACTACGCTCTGAAATTAAATTGTAAGTAATTAAATGCCAGCACAATTAATCTATCGTGGGTCGTGCCTGGCCTGGAGGTAGGTGTGCCTTCATATAAAATTATAAATATAAATTGTTACGACTCTTCGATACAATGTTGTTGATAGCTCGCCGCTTAGTAATATTAATTGCCGAAGAACAGTTAATTAAAAATATACCTATCGTTTATTCTCCAGTCCCGCTTAAGGTGGTGTTATCAACATCTTATTTGCGACAAAAATGGTGGTATATTTACTGATTAATAACAAAATAAATCATCAACATATTCCTCCAAGGTATATTAGTAACATTTTCATGAAATATACGACTATGTCAGTAATATACCTTAATATTTTATTCATTCACCTTAATATATTATTTAGATCACTAAGCCCGGCATTATGCTATGACATTAGGTAGGTACTTACCCATGTGTGCTCTGTTGATTCCTACTTTCAAAAACGCAACAAAATCATCCATCTAAAAAGTATGCTACCGCCCACAAAATTGGTAAAATAAACAAATCATCACAATAACATATAGATGGTGTATGTTTGTAAACAATAGAATCATTAATGATGATTTAATGATAGCATCAGTTTTTTTGGCTGCGCACCTGCGCCTGCGACGACAGCGACATTCCGTCGTGCGCTGACTCGTTCGATACTCCAGCTATTTCCGTCACACAACGCAAGGCAGTTTTTCATCGATCCTTCCAATAACTATAAATATTGATGATATATCGAGTACCACACTGTTGTTAACTGTTAAAAGTAATTAATATTTTATTTATTACAAGTTTTTTGTATGAGTCTGTTTGCTTCTTGTTGCTTTTATTTAAATTTGGTAAATAAGTTATCCTTATTGGAATCTTCTTAAAAATATCACGGCCCAAGGTCTGACTAGCGGAATCTTTGGCTTTCGTATCTTTCGACCAACACTTGCATTGCATCCCGAATTTTCCCCAAGTTCCAATGCAGAAGTTAAATCTATATCTTATTTATTCCTTTTCCAAAGTCAAAGTATATTAAGAAACTTTGTTACCCACCTTCGGCCAATTTGGGCCAATAAACGGTCTATTTAAATACAGTAGTAAAAAAAATCTATGAATGAACATATCGAATTTTCTTTAACTTGATTTGTATAAAGAACTAGTTTATATGTATGGTTCCGCTTAGTTGAACTTGAACTGTTATGCAAATAGCGGTGTGCAGTCACTAAGACCAATGTTAGTTACGTACCAATACACATTCATTGCAGTTTCCTCGAGAATTCAAATGATGTTGACTATATTCAACATGACAAGACTGTCAGTTATCAGAAAAGTAAAATAAACGCTGCTGATAACTCGTATATCTTCCGGTACTTTAAATACTTTGGCCTTTGGTTTAGTGTCGACAATTGATCTCGATCCATCATTTAAACTTGACAATGAAACACGTAAACAATTCGATTCTAAAAAAATTTTGAGATTGATGTCAGCATGCCCTTATTCTCAAAACGTTCCCGTCTGTTCCTTAGTTAACTGTGATCTGATGGTATCGAGGAACAATGAGAGGCGCGATGTGGGCTGAAGACGGTAGCGTCACGGGTCGCCGCCTCCGGAAGGAACCTTAGCGTGGGAATCACCAACACAGACAACACTCCCTTCTTATTCACCTGCATTATGTATTCCTATAATTATTGCATGTATTGTAATAGTACAGCTTCGTGCCGCGTTAAAGCAATTAAATATCTAATTAACATTAAAATCAATTAGATCAGCTCTAATTCATTCAGATGTTGGTTCAGTTTTCATGTCAGAAAATAGGTTTTGTAATCTTTCGCTATCACGCAATAGATTGCGTTTTGTTTCAAGTTAAAATCGCTGAATCAAGTACGTAAACATATTTTGAAACTTGAAAAACTCTGTTTACTAAATTGGTACATCACACAGATCAATGTAAAAGATGAAACCATGATCTAAAAGTAGCGAAACAGTTACGTTTTAATAAAGTTACTGCCATGAATCTTTCAAAACGCCAAACAAAAAACGTATAAACAAACACTTTTTATTACTTCTTTTTCGCTGCTATACTCTTTGATCTTATTTGATAGCTTGAAAATGTACCGGCAGCCGCAAAAGATGCAGCTACGTACAGAACATATATAACACCCAAATAGTGCATTACAAAACCACTTATTAATGGAGTTACAACACCTGATAGAGATCTGACACTATTAGAAGCACCAATTACCGTACCTCTATGAGAACTCTTACTTTTACTTACAATCATTTCTATAGTTACTATTCTTCCTACAGAACTACATATAGCTAAAGGAACCAAACAAAATATAAACATTGAAACATCAGTAGCTAAAGTCATAAAAAATACAGATACAGTTAATGTAATAAATATGTGATAAACTCTTTGGGTAAAATCATTGTCATTTTTATAGAAATTATTGATGTATCCGATGAAGTAAGTACACAACGAACCAATACCGCTCTGGAATGCTATAAGGTAGCCCAATTGTTTTGCTGAGACACCTAAATATATTTTGAGATACACAGCAAAGCTGGTAAAGTATAATCCCATACAGAGGGTAACAAATAATTTCATTAGAAAAACATCCCAATAGATAGTCCAGTCAATTTTGTAGAATTCTTCAACTGATTGTCTGATAGAATTCTTAAGAGAATCTATTAACTTGGGAGCTACAGCTACTTCTTTCGGCGTTGTTTTTTCCTTTTTCTTTTCTTTAACTGGATCTGGTAATTGTCGTATGAGAACTATAACAATAACATTCATAAACATTAAAACCATTGGTAGATATAAAAGTACCGTAAAGATATTATACAGAAATATTAATACTTTTAACAGTGTATAAGTCTATACCTGTATTTATTGCGAATATAAGTGCAACTATAATGGAAATCACAGTAAAACCATTATTAGTGCACGCTTCCATTATATGTCCGCCAATAATAGGTCCTAAAGACATCCCGGCTCCGGATAATGTAGCTAATCTACCGTACACCACTGATTGCTTACTTCCATCGCTCTCGTAGTCAGGTGCGAGCGCTTTTGTTAAAAGTTGAGTTTGCTTCGATAAACCTGAAATTAGAAGCGTAAGATTATTTATATTTAGCGTCATTCAATGAAAACAATATTTTAAGGAACTCTTGGCATGATTGGGTATTGAACAAACTACATGGTTTGGCATATAATTTATTCCTGAGGCGATTTGAATCCTTTCACTTACCTAGTAGTGCTCTTAGTCCTAGAAACAATGCGATGGACGATGTAAGTCCCAATGATAAATATGCAACTCCGCATACTGATAGGCATAATATTAGAATAGGTTTCCTGCCCTTTATATCACTTAGACTTCCCTGGAATTAAGTATACAAAGGTAAATTCAGAATAAAAAATTGAAATAAACGGAATGAATTCTTAATTTTCGAGAAAATAATAAATATTACATTAAAACATAATAAACGCACAAAATGTGATATTAAGTAGATTGTAAATCATATGTTAATACTTACAACAAGAGGTCCAGATACTAATTGAAACCCTGAATATAGCGCACCCATTGTACCAATAAGTATGGGATTGCACCCTAATTGCCTTGCGTGATATGGTAGCTGAGGCATCAGCAGACCAGCTGATAACATATCCTGTAAGAATTTACGAGTTGTGCTTTATTTTGATGCTTATACATATATATAGATGTAAAATTTACATTTTCTGAAAGACATTAAAATAACGAAAACGATCGATAAGCAAAGACTTGTAAAAATAGTTTCAAAACATTTTTTTTACAGATTTTTTTTATATTCTAAAATACTCACCAAAAAGCTGACTATTAAAAGTATGGTTGTAGTCGACGTCATTTTTGTTTTTTTTTTTTCGTATTAATAGTTAAATAACACTATATACGTCCTTGTACATGACAAGTGCTCACAAACTACTGAAATAGCACTAATAAATAAAATTATGCCGTCGTTCATACACTGATTATTTATTTGTGTGTCATGTTGTCGACGTCTAATAAAACACTGATATTATATTCAAAGATAAATATCTGGCCTTATCATATAATGATATAGCCCATTACGAATTGTTTCAACTACTATTTCAATATGACTGCCGGATTCGCATTTTCATGTAATACCTATATTACTTGTTCTGTCCTTATCAGTAATTATTTAAGACCGGTTTAATGGGCATGCGCATTTAGTGTCGTTGTCAACTAACAAATTAATAAAATAATCAATTCTTGAGGAAAGAAATATACAGAGCTGGTCAATTTGCAAATATAATGGCAATAAATTAGTTAGAAGAGTAATAGGAATTACTGTACTACATTTTTCCAAAGAATAATATACATTATAATAAGTCAGCTGTCTCGACGTAGCACGTGTTTGATTAATCATGCAAGTATCGATTAACTTGCGTATTGTTTAAAGTAGTTACGTCTGTTTCTTATTCCTATCAATGTTATCGTATCAGCTGCTTCAATCATATCTTAACTATCAGATTTGCTATGATGCTTGAGAGTAAATGCTAATCTTCCAGCATTATGATTGATATTGCGTTTTTTAGAAAAGCCCAATTTTTGGTTTTTCTGTACCTTGATATTTAGTTGGCAAATATTCCTCCTCTTCACTCCTATCGTCCATAGTCTCTATCTTAAGCCAGCAATTTAAGTACTATAAAGTTATAAATTTAATTCAAATAATTATGTTCTGTCTATAGTCAGCTCTTCTACCTACGTGAATTCTTATCTTACGCTATGACAATAATAGCAATAGTTCGGCTGCAATATGCGATGTACTCAAACCTAATTAAGTATCATAATTAGATGTTTTCACCCAGACATGTCATTATATCCCTTCTCCATTGCATTATTTTAGTGCGTGGCTCAAGAAGGCTCCCACGGCGTAATCTTGAATACTCCTTGTTTTCTGGGTCATTTTTATTGCATTTCTAATAACCGGGTCTGAATGCATCCGTCATGGTTCACGATTTAATTGTTTCGCTCATTCTGTCTTAGTATGTTAGGAACACGTTAAGTATTGAAACTGAATAAGTATAGCAAATTTTAAAATCACATTATTGTTGATTTTCATGCTTGTTCTTCTGACCAAAGGCTTCAGAAACAAGGTCAGTGAAGTCAAATTAAAAAATACCTCACCTATGCTTGAAGATACACTGATTGTGTACCTATGTTTATCCAGTATTAAAATTGTTGGGTGTTTGGATGGATACATAAAAACATGATAAAGTCATCGCGACAATCATTATGCTCCATCATCCAATCGACGTGTGTGTCCGGAAATGCGTTATCAGAAATTTCTTCTAATATTTGACTTCCTATAATTTCGAGCGGTCCCTAAATTTAACAAAAAGGCGTGTATAATCATAAAATAATTGCAGAATAAATACAATATCATTCGTTTTATTTTGTCGTTTGACATTACGGATGGATTGTGAGAAAGTTCGCTGTCTCGCTTAAAATTTTTATCTTGAATCCGGTCTTGTAAATAACTTGTAATTTATGTAACTTCCTCCACTAAATATGTGGCTTTTCTTAGAGGTTTTATATAACCTCCTGAATTGATTATACATGCGCAGTTCTTCTCAGGTCCTGCTTAATTTTATACGGTGTATTTTTGTTATCTACTCAAGTATCCGCTTTTACTCGTAGGCTTTAACACTTTTTCTCTTTTGTGGATGTGACTAATTCCTCTCTTATAAATTCTCCGTCTTCCTTAATTAATTCAGCTTGTCATGATTTGTCGCTAGGGTAGTGACTACCTACTTAGATAGTACCCTGTCGACCCCACGTTTGGCCCCTCTTTAGAGTATATTAGTCGCTCTGTTGCGTACTTAGACACACTTGTATCAGAATGGACTATGGCGTACGACTTCACGCTTCATTGAACATCGGTTCTTTTACCTTTTTTATCTATTTAGTTGGGAGTCCATTACCAGCGTCTATATGCATTTAATTTCTTATATTGTAAAACTGTTTGACCATAACACTTATTGATGACGAAACCTTTATAGGCAGAATATAGATGGGCTGAAATTATCATTTACCCATTATAGAGAGAACGGCATACGCTTCTTTCATTTAAATACATATGACAGACTAAGTAGCCTTCCGCCCTGTGGTTTCACCCGTGATCGCCTATTTTTTCCCCCTCAAGAATTTTCAAAAATCCTTTCTTAGCGGATGCCTATATACGTCACAATAGCTATCTGTATGCAAATTTTTAGCCCGATCCGTCCAGTGGTGTGAGCTGTGCGTGATAGATTTAGTCAGTCAGTCAGTCACGAATCAGTGAATCTTTCTAATTATATTCCTAATTTATAATCATAATTACATACAGTCTGTTTTAAAAGGAACACTTAAATTGTTAATGTTAATTTTCAAATAAATCTTAGATGTCTTTGGAGTGTTTCTCTATGTTAAGTTAACACAGTGTTAGCGCTCTTGGTTATATTGTGTGCAACGAACTGTGACCTCGAGGCAGTTCAGTTGATTCATCCATCCTGACCGTCTTCAAGGATTCGGGCCTCCAATGACTAACCGCTTAAAAACCACGCCATTGTTCGAATGTAGACCGTTGTAAAATAACGTGGCCATAACTCCTCGTCGACCAATCTTCCGAAACTGACGTTTATAGCGTACAATTTTTGTGGCTTACTCGTGACTTTTACTGTACAAAATAAATATTTTAAGTTCTTATTTATGTTTTTCGAGTATTTTAAATTACAAGTGACGTTCATTTTATCAGTATCTTTAGCTTAAGCTACCTAAACGTTCATTAATGTTTAAAATATGTTGTAAATCTTTACTTTGTATAAGAATCTTATGGTATGATAATTTTTCCAGAATCCAAGGGCTTAGGTAAACTAATATTCATCTTTACCGTAATATCTTAAAAAATTGCCGCTAAAATGCACGTACACGTATTATGAAAGAAAGATTTACAACTATTACCGAAGCTAAACTTATCTTCAGAAGCGAGGGTTCGCCTCAAGCATGAGTCAAGACGTGTGGGAAACCCACCGAAGCAAGACCAAACCGTCGGGGCATGGCTTAGGTAACTATCTAATTACAGAACTCGACAGGTGCCCGGTCAAAGGTTGATCACATGTAGGCAGGACCTTCAATTTGCTGGTAACTCAGTTATGAGGAAGCAAAAGCAGGAAGTCCATACAAGGATGCCTCAGAAATGGTGCAGCGTGCAATTTTATTGTTGCTTTAGTTTCTCGTTTTCTATGTTAGGGTATGTCGTTCATGATCGGTTTTATAGGTTCGGTATTAATGTTTTTCTCAGGATATGGAATGAAATTTTTTTTAAAGTTCAGTACCTATGCTTGTGCTTGGAACGATGACGAACAAAGAGTTGCATATTTTAAGATGTTTCAGACATAGGTATATGTATAAAATATTTTTCATAAAACTCCGTCGTTTTATTCTATACTATATATGTTCTTGCTTATTTATATAAGAATGTTTGCCAATTTTGATTTGTAGTAGAAACAGAACGATGTTCAGATAGCCTTTGTTCGAACCGTGAGAGTAATTTAATTTATTTCCAATATACTTTACAGAAATTGAAAGTCGAGAAATTGAATCAATTTATGAGAGGGAACAATAACTGTGAGACTGTGGTTACTTCACGCTTCCCGCTTACACTTAAAATGTATTTCTATGTTGTGGTTAGAAGAAGTACCTCCATGAAATTTCTATTAATAAGTAGGTTGACAGACTAGAGTTAAGTACCCATTACTTAATAATTAAACAGTACACCTGTTTAATTTCTTTACCACAGTAACCATGAAAATAAAAAATAAAGAACATAATGATAGATACGGGACTTTATTGTCAGTAGCCAATACCAGTATTGTAATGGTCTTCACCATTCGCGCTCCAAGATTACATTTAATTTATAACATACTAGCTGACCCGGCAGAGACGTAGTCCTGTCCTGAGAACAAAAATAAAACTGGGACCTACCTACCTACCCCTACCCATCCTATGTCCTTCTCCTGGTTCTAACCTACCTCCCCACCAATTTTCAGCCATATCAGTTCAGCCGTTCTTAAGTAATAAATAGTGTAACTAACACGACTTTCTTTTATATAAATAGATTTATCGCAAAATTTCTCTATCAATTTCCATAAATGCAATAATTTAGCTATAATTTTCCTAAAACGAGTAAAGGGCTTGTACCTACTTACACCTCTCCTCGGTCTCCCACGGGTCGGCGCCTGTGCACCCAGCCACGCGCTCAAGACAACGTGCGATCGCCGTGAGAAACTCTATATCGGTCGCGGTTCGTGGATCTCTTGTAACTCTAAATATGAAATATTATGTATGTTTTATAGAGAAATAATACTTTGTTATACAAGGGGTTAAAATGATCCATTTCATACGATGCCAAAGCGAGTTGTAATGGGGTTTTAGCGCCGTGTATTCTTTTCACCGCGGTTTTACTTGCGTTTCCAGTTTAAAAAGTTGCCTAAGTCCTTCTTCATATAGTAGGCTATCTGCGTTTCAATGCCTAAATCGCTGGACTGATCGTGATGAAGTCATCACGATCAGTCCAGCGATTTAGGCATGAAAAGGTAACGACCGAGCTACTTTCGCGTTTATATTAGTAGCCTGCTAAGCTATAAAGCCATAAACGAAGACTATAAATATCGCTAAAGTTGGGAAAGCTGTTTGTAACGTTATTAACGTAGAATAGTTATAAAACAAGCCTATCGATACTATATGGAGATGCTTCTCGGCCGGTTAGGTTTAAAAATTGGAAAAACACCCATATCGCACGGTGTTGTCGGAGTGGAACCGGTCGTATTTTAGAAATCTGGCGTGATATTCTGCCCAGTCCAGTTTTATGCATCATTATGTAAATCTATACAGAATAGAAAAAAATACATAGTTTTATATTCCTGCAACATAGAACCAGAGCATTTACGAGGATTAGAGGTGATTTATATTTAAATGTATTCTTTTTTACGTCGACGTAGGTGCGAGAGCTAACAATAGCTATTTTGGATCTAATAAAAAGATAATACGTTTTCGTTTCAAAATAATAGACCTCCAACAACGTGGAACTAGTCTTGTTACAACCTTGTTAGAAGGATCAATTCTATTCATAGTAATAAATTTTTAACTAAACAAAAACTGTTTTCATGAATTACTAGTTTTACAATGATGCTAATATTTTATTATATCTAGTTGTACAATTTATATATCTACCTAATTGTTGTAAGTACATACCTACAGTAGGTTTTTGTGAATGGCCGCACCGTGTCGTGGGAATCGCGTGCAGTTTATAACATAACACCCGCATGGTACAGCTTTGTGGTTCAACACCGCTTCTGGAAAGTTTACTAATCTGGGAAATGATTGTTACGCCAAGAACAATGGTGTGTAGTAAGTACAGAGATCGGTTATTGGAAGTCAATTGTCACACCGCAGTGTGTTTATTATATAATATTATACCTTATTCATTCATTCCTAGTAAGACTGTTTTGATATATATAGGTGTGGTTCAGTCAGTTGTAAACTCGCTGATGGTTCGGTTTGAATGCCGTGAGTTCATTACATACGTACGGATTTAGTTTTCGGTGAAAAAGCATTTTTAAACCTATATACCTATGCCTGAGAAATTTTTAAACGAACGAAAATCCGCACTGCGTTTACTTACCTCGTTTTTGGTGGTAGATACACAGTACACCTATGTATTGAGGACGTATATATTCGCCTGAAAAGAACGGATGCAGTACCAACGTCATGAGTTTTGTTGCGCATGATTATCTTGTAGGCGTTTTAAGTTGAAGCGCCCATGCCAATGCAAAAAATGTTTTGTATTCTAAAAGTATATTAAATAGGTATGGGTTTGAATTAAAATATTTACATCAAAATACTCATTACTCTTTTTTAGTTTTTTTCAATCAATTTCTCCTTGCCATTATGAATAGAAGACTATATCTAATCCTGAAAAATTCAACAGTCTTATTATTTTGTGTTGTTATGTTAGTATATATATTATAATTGTCTGCATGTCCTTCTGTATTTGGATGTATTTTTAACGGTATATCCGTTTTTGAGTAAAGTTATCATTTCCTCTTAGCGAACTCGTTTCGTCTTACTACGACCTACTACAAAATCAACAGTTCAATAGTATCTCGTGGATATTTATAAAATATGAACCATCATGACATTGAATTAAAGTCCATTTTTCTTTTGCACAATTTCATAAGAAAAGGAAGTAAATATATGTGAGAAGAGTATGGAAAATTAAACTGGTTAGAAGGTGTTGATGTGTAAAATTTAATAATATCTAAGTATAAGTAGATGAGCCTCTGAATTTATCAATTTAATCAAATGTTACGACCATGTATGTAGTTGTAATCTTCTTACAGGAAAAAACAATTTCTCACTGTTTCAATTTTCAATTAAATTCTGAGAACTTAGGAATATCTATTGTATGACAAAGAAATACTTAACTTAGTATTATATTATGTCAATATTTTAGTAATATTTTATGTCAATACCGTAATATTAAAACAAGTAGGTACCAAGATTATTACGATTAGGTAAGCTTTTTAAAATTGTTTTCGGCGATTTTAAACTAGAATAAGCATTAACTTGAAAATCGTCTTATTGAACGGATAAAAAGATGCTTATCGGCCTTCAAATTAATGCTCACAAGCCGTCGTCTATTGCTGTCGAGCCTTATCCCAAAAAAAAGGTTTAAAATCGACTTTTTTTGTTCCTTGAAAGGGTTGTAAAGGGGAAGCGTGAAATCAGTTTTTATTATAAGAATATTAAAGTGGCAGTACACATTGAATACAGAATGGCTGCCGTGCTTTGTAGTCGTGACTTGATTGATTATTTATTGGACTATTTAAGATATTGCATCATTCTACTGCACGATTGCGTAGGTAGGAATACGTTAATAATGATAGATTATTGTTAATTACAAGATTGATGTCAAGTTTGTCGGTTATAAGAAAATATTTTTTTAAATTATTTAGATACCGTTACACGACGACTAGTGAAACAGGATAAGTAATCCTATTTTATGATATGTATATTACTATGATATTTTTCTCGACGTAATCTTTATTTGCGAACTTTTGTGAGAAAGATAAAGTACCTAATCTACCTAACTTTACCACAAAGCGAGGCATAGATTGCAATCGTTCTGTTAATAATTTTGGATTAACCCATCATTTACTTTAATAAAGGCATTGCATTTTTTTAACATATCACAGTCATGACAAAGTTAGTTATTGGTTCAGTTATTATTTATAACTTACTATAACTCTTTGAAAACCTTCCATATAGCTGACATCGCTACGAGTATCCATAAACCGCTTCGAATTAAAATTGCATTTCTAGTATCCAGGAATAACTAAAGGGTTGTTCCTCCACAATCATATGTAATTAATAGATACATGTAGTTACGTTTTATGGGCCTTGATAAATTACAGTCGTTAACACATTTTGTTTAATTACACCCTTGAGTACGCGCAGTTAGTCAAATGGCTTCATGTCAGCAGAGTTTTCTTATTACTACAATCCCTTCTGCATTCCTTGACATGGGGAATTTGAATGCATTGTTATGGTTTAATAAACGTAAGGCTTCTTGAAGCTGTGCTGTGACTCATAAGGAGAATTGGTGTTTGTTTGTATTGATGGGAATTTTGAATCTTGAGTCATTGCCGTAAAAGATACGAATTTGCATCGTTTTTAGATTAGTTTTGTTATTTCTAGCCATAGGTCTTCCTTTACCTGCAAATAGACGTGCACGTACACACGTGAAGTACTAAAATGTTAAAAAATGTGTATAACCTTTACTTTGTTATATAGTATACGGTGTGTCCGGTCATGAACTAGCGATATTTTAGGTACTTTTATGTACTTTTGATATTTTAGATTTTTTCGTGAATTCAGGCTTAGTCCCATAGTAAAGGTACCATAAAAAGTGTTGTAATATAAGTAGCTAAAATTTCGCTACTTCATGACCGGACACTATATATACTGCATGGTTAACTTTAACATATAATTTGGGATACAATCAGTTTTAAGTTAAATCACCTCTTGGCACTTTTACACGTAATAAACGGACGTGAACAACTTTTCGTTTACAACACCTACAATTTACTAAAAATAGTATGTAGTTAATAGCAATATTCCATTTCTCGCTTAACTAGACGGGATGGTAATTGGGCCAAACCGACTATACAATTACAGCGGAATGGAATAAGTAATACCGTGGACCGTAGACCAGTCTTTCTACTTACCGTTTGGGAAGGAACGTGGAACAATCTATTTAGCCTTCGCGACTATTTTTATCTTCACTTTTTACTGATCCTCTTCTTATGGTTAAGGGTCCGTGAGCATGAAATTGAATTTCGTTTCTTTACATTTTGTTATTTTGGTAACTATATTTTTTATTTTTTAATGTCACTGAAGGTTTTACAGTAATTAAAGATCAATAAACTGTTATAGTGTTATTAAAAATGTGCAATGTTATTTCGTCGTTTCCAAATCAATTACTTAGAATGTTTTATGAACTCTATGTTACCTTTTGAATTTATTGTAAACACAAAAACCAAAGTAATTTAATCCCTTAATATTCATTTCATCTTTTTTAACTCTAGTCTCAGCATAAATATGTATAATATTGTCGTATTCAGTAGGTTCGGAGTCCGCACGTGCGCACACGCTGACACAAAGGGAACTTGAAACCTTTGTGGAACCGAGAACAGTAGTAGATACAAAGTATGCCAACAGATTGCAACAGCCATTGCGTATTTTATGTTTCATAGAACTATCGAAGTACAATACAAAGTACTTGAGATGGTAATGACATGTACCTGTTAATCATTACCATAATTGTCAGGGTCTTATATATTTAAGGATTTCACTAAGTTTCTGTAGGCACAGCGATCAAGGCTAGAGGCAAATATATTTTGATATATTGGCTTCCCGTTCCAAAAAGGGTTATTTCCAAATCGTTATCTCAACACCCGATTTGGTAGGTAGGTAGGTACCATTATCGTCAATAAACTAGACCAGTTTTGAAACCTTTACGCTTGCAATGTTATCATAGCTCGCCCGATCCTTTGAGAATAAAAACCCTTTCTTGTAAAACTGTTTGTTTTTACTACGTTTATGGCAATTGTATTATGGTCCTCAGTCCCCATAGAGGTCAGGTCATGCTTGAATTTTGTTGGTTGTATTGCAACACCAATTCCCACCTCGTGCAATAAATGACACATCAATATTAAAGACCTTCAAAATTTTACACCGTATAACTACTAAACTTGATACCTCTCCTCATAAGATAGGCCATAAAAAATCGCAAGGTGGTTCTAAAACCGATGTAAGGCTTTGATATCTTTTAAATTCATCATCCCGCTGTGCCGACGAAAACTGCTCCCTCACACGTACTCTATAGCCGAACTTTTTTCTTTACACCACCTGCTCCAAAACAAAAAACTCAACAGGTATACGGTTTTATTATTATATCTGGACTCAGCACTGAGCTTTACGGACTGTTTTATATTATTTACGTTCACCATGGTTGCTAATATTTACAGTTAAAATAATAGCTAGGATATAGAGTTTTTATTACTCTTCAGGGCTGAACGTGTAATTAATAGACACATAAAAGCTACATACGGCTGCACTTGAGTGCAGTACTCTTATAGGCTTTGTGAGCTTACTACCTTCGGCCACATCATATTGAGATTATGGTTATACACAATACAACCCTATACATAGTAAAATAACAATTCAATTAACTCAAAATACAACAGCGTATAGTTAATCCTATATTTATTTATTATCGAAATTTATAAAATAAAAATATAATAAAAGGTACTCTTCCTTGATGTCCTATAACTACTTCAATTGCAATTATAGTAATCATCATTCCTGCCAGCCGCAGGCGGGAAGCGTCCTGTTGACCAGTTATAAAACAAAATGGCGGCTCTAAATAAAATAAAACCTCAATGCTTGGGTTCCTTCGTAGGCTGTAGTTTTGTCTCGTAGCCGCTTGAGGCGCTAGTACGATGTGGTTCCGCTCTACGGCCGCCGCGGGCGGTGGCGCTGGCGACGCCTGCGTACTCGCATTGCTACACTCTCCTACACTCCCACGTACGTTGTCTCATTGTAAACACAAGCTGCGCCGCGTGCGAAGTTCCCTCGTATTCTTCGTATTCACATGGACGTAAATAGGGTTGTTAACGATATGAAAGTTACTATGAAAGTGTTGTTATGAGAACTGTGTTTTATGTGACGATTGACTGGATTTCATGGACCGAAAATGACTAAAGCTAAGACGACTCGGAGCAGTGCGCTCTATCATAGTGCCAAGGTGAGCCCTTTTACTTTAATTTGTTTAGTTTTTATTAATTAAGCTTATATATGGTTGTATAAGTTATTTATACTAAAAATAGAAAAGTATTAAGATCATATCTGTAGCCCAAAAGTGATTGCTCTCTTGTTATGATCAGTCAGCGTGTTATTTATGTTAATGAATGTGTAATTTATCATTTATAAACAATACCTACACTTTCTTCAGAGTAAACATTATATATTAGTATTTATTATATATTTTTTCCGATTTCAATCCTAAAATAACTCGTTGGGTAAATTGATGCAGGCCAGTTTTCTGAGCGTCCGTCGTGAATCTTGATCCCTCTTCTCCCGCTTTCCTCCCGTCGCATTGAACCTCCATGCCTTTAATTCAAAAGAAACGATTGAATCTCGTATAGTATATGGAAAATTTTTATATATTGTATACAAACTTTTATCACGGTGGTGGTGAAACTAAGAAGTGTTTATCAACGTTACTATCATTATTGAAATACATATTATGTTAACAGAGATAAAATTTAAATAATTTTAAGTTTCTGCACTAAGGCATCCGCAAATTTTCTGCTTTCTACAGCAAGAGATCTCAACATATTAATTATCTATTAATTAATACTTACATAAACACGCAACAAGCGTGTGACTAATATACTACATAAAGAAATTGTATTGAAAACAGTATCTGAGTTTTCACATATTCTGTAGCCCGTAGGCGCGCTGCGGCCCCGGCCCCGGGAGCAAAAGACATCAACGCTAACGAGTAAAGGAGAAAGCACTATTGTAAGGTAATTTTTGTGTTTGCGGAAGCGAGACGGATGTCGCCTATAGTCATTTTGTTTATAGTTGTTTATGTGAAATCACGGACTCGGGTTTTGTACACAGGTACGTCTCTGTTGGGTACAGGTAGTGGCCATTGCACGGGTGGCCGGTTCCCCCTTTTCGAAGGGAGGGATGCTCCATTTTAATAGGGCAGTTTTTGACCGCGTATGTAAAACGTACTGGCTTTTAAACTTTGGGCTCTCGGTTCGTTTCGGGTGGTGAGCGCTAATGATGCATGAATGGAACGATTCTTTTACTTATTCTTTGCTTTATTTCCAAGATCAATGTTGAAATGAAACTAGTAATTAATGGGCCGAAATTCAGAACAGATAATTGAAACGGCTGGTAACTATAAGGTTGTAATTTCCTCTCAATGATGATGCCTAGACAGTGATTTTTGGTGCTGCAAAAAATAAATTGGTTAAGATGTAGTGTTCTTGGAAATCGGGCACACGCTCAATCTACTGACCGGTTCCTCGGCCCGGTCGTTCGCACCACTTGCCGCATATAAATAACGCACATTGGGAAATTACCCTAAATTTTGACAGTCATTAAATATTCTTGGAACATAACATCTTTAAGCATGTCTAGTTTGATCCAGAACGTAACTCATAACACTTTGATGTATAATGATGCTCTAGCTACGCTATACCATTTTGCGTAGGTATAGGTATATTTACTCTTACTCGTAGGTACAAAAGATTGCCACAATATGCATTCCTTGTCATCATGGAAATCGAACACTCGGTCACTCAGAGTATGCGGTCAGTATGCGACCACTTAACCGCACTTCATACAGACGGATATACCTTTGACTTATTTAACTAAACTACATAAATGCAACGAATTATAGGTCATCGTGGTTCCCTGACAATTGAAGGTTGGAAACCGCGATGGAAAACTGTAACGTCCATAAAACAGTCAACCTTATGCGAATTGAAACTACGATTCTTCAAATTGCCAGTTGAAAAGCTGCCCTCCCGCACTGATTTAAATGCATAATTTCATTTACCTTAAGCCTTAATGTGATGTGCACTTGAAATAGTTTGGTACTTGAGAACCTGGCTACCACGACCGTGTTGAAAATCTTTTTCTAAGCAGCTACTGGTCACCTGCGGCAGCTGCTTTTGTGAACCATTTGCCTTCTAGGATTTGTGGGCTTACCACCTTCTGCTACATCATACCTTACTATTTTGTGTGATAAACGAATCTAAAGTAAACAAAAAAACATTATTACACATTGGATTACAAATTGCTAACAAATATTTTTTTTTTAAAATATACCTACTTAGGTGCATAACATTAAAAACATTTCTACGATATTGGTTACCGTTAATTTGAAGCGTTTCAAATCCGTACTTTGTGGACATTAGTAGAAGCCTTTGTCTGTATTGGACAACCCTGCTCATTATCATGACATCAGTTATGAAAGAATCACAAATCATACCATAATGTTTAGTTAAACTTCTTATTTACATATTTTATGTAACTGGAATTCTAAAACAAAACGTATGAAGAGCACGTTTCAAGACACTGTCACACATACACACAAGCTATGTCATGTTATTTACTTACAGTCCGTGACCACAATCACTTCGTCATGCTATACTAACTACTTAGGTATTAACTACTTGTTACTGCTCAATCATTTTATCTAATTGCTTGTAAATGAGATCGTTAATTTCTTTGTTATGTACTTGTGGGTGAGTGATTTAAGGTGATCTATTAAATTAAAGTCTGACTATGCAATTATTACCTATAAGCTATTACCTATAATATCAATGGATACATTAAATGATTTACTTACGTAAAAATGTTTAATCAGTTTTTAATGTAAGACGTCATTAATATAAAAATATCAATAAAGTATGTATTACATACTTATAGCAATAATAATATAATCCAAACAACATTACATTGAGATATCTTTTCAGCGTCGTCGTATTGTAAATATTTGATTGCCAATGACATTTCAATTTTAAACCTTAATATGTACTCTTTACCTATATGCTATTTATCTTATGATATCTATCTAGTTTGTGTAATAACTCTATTTTCAGATCATCTTCTATGCTATCAGTCGTTGATAGGAACTTTTTAATAAAGTCAAGTTCATCAATTATTGTACAAACATTGGCAGAAGGCACACGATTAAACAAAGTGAACCATTGTAATTTATTGGGCGTAAAATATTAATACGTTAAAATGTAGGTGAGTCGTTTCCGTAGGGGAAGTGCAGCGACTATATTTTGATTCAAATTCACTTCCGCTTGCCGATATTTGTTGATAAGTTGAACTCTAGTTCTGAATAAAGTATTCATTTACTATATTTTAGTGGTTCGCGACTTGAAACGGTGTGAGAGACGCCCCAACTTTTCAAACATAATGCTTCATTACATAAACAGTTACAAAGATAAACAGATTATATAGCGATTAGCTAAGAATAAATCGTGCGAGTTTGTTACTTCTCACGCGACTCACACGCCGTCAAATCGTAGTTTTTCTCGTTCATTACAAATTCAATATGTTCGTCGCATCACTGATCACCCTCTCTCTATCTATTCACAAAAACGTGTGGAAACTGACCCTTGTGTTTATTTTTTTTGTAGGAAATTATTTAGCACTGATTAAAAAAATATGTCTATGTAGTTACTAACTACCACATTAATAATCTTTAATTTCCATGCCTTTTTACAAACGTAAATATGATATTTAAATTGTATGATACCTTTTAAATTTAATTACTGATAATGAAGATAAATAATTTAAATTTATAATAAAGTATAGGTCTACACATAAATTATAAATAGATATTCGCCTATCAAGAGGTGCTACGTCCTTTGAACTCAAGTCTATGTACCGTTAGATGCGCCGGCGCGGCGGCGGCGGCGGCGGCGGGAGCGCTGCGACGACGTCGAAGCTTCCATTGAGTAAATAAACTAATCAAAATTGATCAAATATAAGACGTTATCTTCAAGCACGCGCCTTCAATAGTCTTTTTATTAATAGTTGCAATTAAAATTGAGTATTTAGCTACTTATTTGTTAGATTAACTTATAGTTAGAGTCGGTCCCGTATATGGAGTTGAATAGTGTCTAATTTAAATTCAAGCTATGGAATAATTGTCTCAGTTTCAATTAATTAGTGTGAGATAGAAAATTTACTCTACAAATACATTTTTCACTAGAATAAAAATATCGAAAAAAACTTAAATATGTACCTATTTTTGTTGTTTGTGAATGTTTTATCTTATCAAGGCAAACATGGACTGGATGCATTGTTTACGAAATTGTCTCAGTTTCAAAATCTTTATCTGTGGACAGGCCCCCATTTCCATTAGCAGGAAATTTTATCTGTTTGTCACGCGCCCTACAAAATGTAGGGTCTATATACACTGACGCTCTGTCGATCACTTAACACACACTTTGATGGGGTCTTGAAGGCTTTCAAAACCATTCAGTCGGTGTGATCCCGCCCTACGTGCTTCTATTTGTACAAGAACAGGGCCCTTTTGAGATGTTTTTATAAAAATACAACGAAATCTTCACGTCTATATGTAACAGATAATTTATTATACAAACACGTTTTTTTTTCTTTGAGTTGTTTGAAACTTAAAACATTTGTACAAAATTAGAAAGAGACGTTAAATATCTCAAGTAATAAAAACGATCTTGGTAGCGATTACAAAAGTCGAGTTCTAATTTGTTCAATAAAAAGTAGGAACTATAATTTGTTTCGGTTTCGTCATTGATTAAATCTTATTTATATATTAAAATGTTATGTTTCTCGTTACAACCTAAAGTTGTAAAATAACGGGACAAACTAGTTTGTGTCTTCTTCTATCATTCCAACAACGCTACATTTTTCTAAATAGTTCCACTTTTGCGGTAACAGTATCCTTATTACGTGACGGGGAGAAATCACCATTTATCTACTGTTTGCGTATTTTGCTCGTTCGCAGAATATGTCGTTACTGTCGCTAGTTACCTACTACCGGCGCGCGCGCATGCTTGCCATCGTTGAGCATCTGTCGTCCTTCCGCCTTGGTTTTTTATTGTCAAGATACCTTATGTTATGGAAACTGCCGTAATGAGGATGTCATGTACCTTTACCGCCAAACTGTAAAAAAGAAGATCTGATAATCGAAAAAAAATATCTGACGAACTGAGCTCCTCCTTCTTTTTTAAAGTCAGTTAAAAATATTGTAGATCCAATATTCACAAATAATAAAACAAAGGAAAAGTTATTTAGAAGATCCCAGAATAAGAATTAAATGATCCGCCCTCCAAAATTCGTAGAGGTCTATAAAAAAATTAGATCAGACCGCGAATGATCTGACGAGCAAAAAGAATCATCATTGTGAAAACAACATCTGCTCAAAACGGGTTAGTTTCCACCTGCCCCAAGACGCCCAAAACAATCGCGAAACTGCTCAGCAGATCGCTTGCATTACAATAACAGGTGTTTACGAACTATAATGCAGTAACTATATGTTTTGAATTAACGTAGTCGTAGTACCTATATAATGAATGATAAAATAAACTACTTACCTTTGAAACACGGTTCATTTTATGTTACTTTCTGGGGTAGGTACCTAGTTATATTTTTTTAATTCAATACTTAGAGTAAAAATTTATAACAAAAAAAACTTTGAATAAATTAAAATTAATTAATCTAAATTTTACAAATGGCCGAAATTTAACCATCAAAATCCTATGAAGACTATATCTATGAATCTATATAATATGAATTTTAGGCGGATTTAAACAGGAAATGCGTTGGCGTTGTATGACCATTAGCATAACTAGCATTCCACCCGATCCAATTTTCATATTTCTCTAAAATGAAGTCCAATTTAAAAACTTATAAGATAGGCATCTCGACTACTTATCTACTTTAAGTGTGTTCACACAATGGCCTTTATCGTTGCATATAACTACTTATTTAGAACTTTTTTGCGACTTCATATGTCGCCAACACCTGACGCGATACACTTTTAATGCCACGTGCACAAGCGTTACGTCTCGAGCAGTCTACCATGTGGTTTATTAATGGAAGCATTGTTAACAGCTTTTGCTCGAGATATGCATAATTTTATTAATAAATAGGGAGCACAAAATAAGTCGAGTTCAGAATATAATATAAGTATTTATTTTAGGTGTGAGGATATTTTTAAAATAAATTACTTATAAGCTTTTTAAATTCATATCTTACTGTACTTCTAAAAATATCTTTACTTCAAATTCTTGACTCGAGTTCTATTAAATTAAGTAGATATATGATAATCGTATTACTATTTCTAAATGACAGTCTGTAGATCTAAACCATTGTAAACACACTTACCTGGCTTCAAATGGTAAATGTGGCCAGTATGCATAATTAAGTTTACTCGCAAACTAAGGCCACTAAATTCGCCTTATAAAGTAGTAATTCGTAATTTTTTGTCAATAACTATTCTGTCGAGCTGTTTTATATTATTATGTAGACATACATTTAAATAGCTTAGCCTTAATTAGGCAAAACGTGTATTTAATAAGAGAGATATACCATAGTATATGCACCTGCTTCGCGCATGTGCCATGAATTTGAGCCAAGAATTTTAATTATATGTGCTAAAACTGTCAGGCTCATTATATTTTTTGTTTTACTTGATAATAGACTATGTGTTTGATATTTATGTTGCATTTAATGCCTACTAAGAATTTGTGTCTTGAGAACATTTTAAATTGACGACAAAGTGTTTATTTATAAAATTATACCAGCAGCTATATACAATTGGATGAGTTTATCACTGCTTTTTGGTCTTTAAAAAAATGCATTGAGTTTAATTTAGGAAGAATTTAAGATACCATATACTATTTTAAAACAAGAGTGAGATTTTTTAGTTATAACTTATAACTATTATTTCGTCAATTACAATGTCAAGTGAATGTTATATGCTGTACCTTTGCAGTAAAGTATCAGTTTTTCTTATGATGCCGCGAAATGCTTTACGTTATTTATAATAGGTACAATTTGTACTTAGTTCTGCAATATGGACAACTTTTACTATGGTACTAACATTTACACATTTCATACAAAACACCAACTAACATACCATGTATTATTTGTAAATTTTACTCCAATGAACCAATTAATTAAGATACGCAATTTACTCGTCCATAAAATATGTAATATGTTTTTTTTTTATTTATTACAGGTGCTGTGGCATCTGGATATATTCAGGCGCAGCTTCCGCGAGCTCACCGGCCACGCTTGCCTTGGACCTTCGTGCATCTTTTGCGCCTTGAAGGTAAGTTACTTATTATCAAAATTGTTTTTTCGTGAAGGTGCTGGCTATAAGGATTCTACTGTTTCTTGAATTCCAACAAAAAGGAGATAAGGCGAGCCATCTCCCGAGATTTTTTTAAGAAACTAGTCCTCCGCGCTGTTTTTTTGTAATTTTTGTAGTAGAAGAATTCTTGGACTGTCCCAGATATTTTGGCAAACAAATTGGCATAGGTACATGTGCAGGAGCCATGTATATATTTACGAATATACAGGTTACATAAATAGTAGGTACACATGCTACCCGGAGGAATCCATTTCGCTTAAAAATAAAACAACAATGTGTATACGAGTATGGTCTACAACGAGAAATTGGCGTAATCGCCGCACCTTTTACAAATAAATACCAACTTGTTTTTATCTGCTTCCTTAACAAGCCATAGTACCAGTTATGAAAGTTGCCATATCTAATCAATCAACCCAAAAAAATATGTTACATAAATCGAATCGTGGGTAAATATATCTTGTGAGGTTCCATTTCATTTTTGATATGCCAGAGCTGTTGCGGAGGTGATTGTGTCTTCATTATTGTTATTTTCGTTCCATTATTTTGTTACTGAAATTTAAAAAAAAACTGATAAATGGCTAAACTTTTAAGAGCATCTACAAAGCCACATAAGAGAGACCAATCTAACGATCGAAAGTCCAATACCAATAAACAAAGATGGATACCGTAGATAATCCAAACAACTTCGATTCTCTGACCACTCGTTGAACAGTATGCCTATACAATAAAGAGAAAGAACAACAGGGTGACCCTGCACGGTGCCCGTGGACTCTGTCGACTGACGTGACCTTTCGAACAATAGAGTTCGCTTTATTCAAAATCAAATCTCAGTGCTTAGCTTTCGACATGTCCTCAATGTGAATAAACATTGTTATACTGACTTCATAGATCTCACTTCGGAAATTATGCACACCCACAACTCATGTCATTAAATTATACTGTGATATTTTGGTTTTCTTTGGAGGCATTAGTTAATATTTTTCTAGGGCAATAGTAGTTCATAAATCAATCTTACATAAACAATAGAATTCCTTGACTTAAAGAAGTAAAGTGTAAAGAAGTGTAAATATAAAATAAAGAGATGAAGAATGCAAAAATATGAAGTTATAAATAGAATAATGTGCTTGAAATAAAACTTAACCTGTAATAAAACTTACGCGTTGTATGTGAAAAAATGCAAAGCAAAATTATGCCACTACAATGTTAAGTTTTATAACATAGTGTTTACTATGTTATAAAACTTAACCTAACTTTAACATTTTTCATAGAAACAAATTATGAAGAACTTGTTTCAGTTTTAAAATAGCTACTTTATTACGCTAGGCCAAAGAAGGCTTGAGGGTCAATCTACTGGACCGACTGGTTCTACGGAATGGGATGCGTCGTTGCATCGTCGTGATAGTCTTCAACTATAACAAGCTGTATTGTTTATTATAATCCTACAGATTGGTCCTTTTGTTTATATCGTTTACGAGTCTTTGTCTTGCAGATTACTCATCGTTTTACGAGGTCGAAATCTGTGTACTAAGGATTGTAACAGTATTATTATATTATTGGCTATTACGTTATCGCTTTTCCTTTGTGCATAATTTGTAGTAACAAATTAAATGGTAGCGGCGTTTTAAGACGTTAAGTTAGCTCCTACACATGGCAGCGCGTGCACACGATTACGTTGAGATTTAAAACGAGTTTTGAAGTTGCCGCGCTTTCCGACCAATCGCATGCACGTGCGAGTTCGTGGAACTTTTGGCCTCCATCGTGATTGGTTGTTGCTCTTGTATGGCGCCAAGTGTTGTTGGTTTATTTTTATCAGTAAATAAAGTTACGTCTCGTTGACCTTTTCAGCTGTAAATTGAGGAACAAAATAAAAGACTGGTGTCATTTTTTTTGTTAAAATCTTATTCATTACTAATTATTCGTCTAATTTAAATTCCGCCCACTGCTTTTATGTAACTTTTCTTATGTCGTGGGTGAATATAATTTTGAATGAGTCTTGTTTCTAGTTTATGGATTTATTGTAGAGTGTATACAATGTGTCATTTACGCGTGGTTTTTTTTATTTATTATCACATAATCGGTCTATTGTATCAATTATTTAAAGGTTAACTGTATAATTGCAAAATTCAGGAAATGTTTATAAATATGTTACATGCATTAAGTACAAAAGCTCAAAGGCATGCGTGAAGAGATATTCCAGAATATCGATATTATTTTGACTGCCTTATTGTTAAACAAAGATGGGTGCATCTTACGTACCTATATACCTACCTGCGAGCGTCTATAATTGAATTTGCTTTGCGGAACTACGAAGGTGAATCGAACCTTAGCCAATCTTGCTATTACCAATTCGCGCAGACCTCTCAATTGCCATAAACAGCTCATAAAATATCGTAGATAATTGAAATGTTAAGGCTCTTATTTAACTGGACACAAATACGCGTCAAAGTTCCAGAAGAATCACTCCAGACACGGTTGAGAATTTTCTTTATTGAAACAAATTAATTCAGCGAAATATTTGATAATTTTTGTTCACGCTTCAGATGTTTTGACGACATCTTAGACCTATCTTATGTTTATGTTGGGAGATGGATTGGTCACGTGGAAATAGGAGATAGATGCTAAACGAATTGAACTTTTTTCATAAGACAAATTAATAAGCGAAACCGTAATAAGATCAGAAGACCAGAAGTATCAGTCATCATAAACAATGAATTCTTAAAAACATCACCACATTTATCAATACGTATTCTTAGTTGACAAGTGTCCGGTTTCAGAGTCACTTAAATCAGAGGAACATGACTCCAACTGTTATAGTTCTTAGATATCGAATTGTTTGAAACCACTGAGCGAAGCAGCTCTTTTACCCGCGATATCAACTGCTAATTAAAACTTTTACTTTGCCTACTACTTTCTTATAACGGCATAGTTAATAATGTTCGTACTGTGAACTTTGTGTACTATACTCGTAGTACTAAATGAAATAGTAAATAGGAATGTTCTACAAAGAATCATTATTACTGCATGTTTTGAATGTTTCAATCAAAGCTTTGTTTTCTATATTATGTTGTGATATTATTATCATCCCAGAAACTGTGGAAAATACCTATTTTGTTATATTTTAATTATTATATTAGTATTATTAATTAAAACAAATATCTTTTTGCCTGCACTGAATGAGTATTATTACTTTATTTTTATAGATTTTATTATTTCTTTTCAAGGGGTTAGTGAGGCAGATTATCTCCCTGTAGTAAAATAGTTACCACTTCTGTAGTTAGTTTTCTTTTGGATTAGTTCCTTTACTCCACTTGTTAAAACTATTAGTAAAACATTGTACTTAAAATAATAGTTATGTGCCAACAAAATCTAGGCACGTTCGATAGAACTGTGTCGGGGCGCTACGTGCCTCGGACCTCATGCAAACTGGGCCAGCCAATTGCACTGGCGTCATTACACCACTGTTTAGTTTTAATATTTTTATCTCCGACACTATTTCATAATGGAGTGTTACTAACATTATTACTAGTAAGTTTGCTAGCGTTCCCAAGATATAGCGTTTAATATTAATGACATAAAGGCAAAGCATGACTAATTGGCGAGCTACGATAAGGTTACGGGTTAAACTGAAGATAGACTGAAATTATCCGAGACGTTGCTGTTTTTATCAACGTACTGTAAAAGTAGATTTGGGTGTAATCTTAAGCGTTTACGCCTTCTGCTCCCTGCACTCTGAAAATCAATAGGATTACCTACCACAGATTATTGATACGTCGTCTCTTACTCCCCGTATACCTACAGTCATTCTAATTTTATTTAAAGTTCAAAGTACAGTTTCTTAGTGTAAGCGTAACAGTAACACCAAGGTAGAGTTACTTAATATCCAATTTCTAGATCTAGGCACAACACAATCTCCAATCTCTGTAATTTAACGCCTTCCCTCACTTTTAAAATATATTTAAACTAATAATAACGTATGTTTAAAATTAGAAACTTTTTCGAAATATTGTTGGAAATGCCTATTTATTTTTCATAAACTGATCTAATATTCAAAGTACAAACTGCGCGTGCTCGCCCGAAGCGACAACTTTTATAACATCCTTATAATTTTAGTCGATCGTGAAACCTTTGATTGAGCTCATCGACCACATCATGGGGATAGATCACGCGAGCCGCCAAGTCTATGGCTACTATGGTATATAACGTATAGTACATGACACCATGTACTATGGGAGCACGCGCAGCTGCAGGACCGGTTTTGGCTTCTCGTTTACACCACGATCTGCCGTGTCATGCTCCACAACGTGGCTATAGTATACCTGTAAGGCTTTAGTGTAGTTATTGGATAGTGTTAAATGTTACGAAGTTACATCCTATATTCATCGTCTATTATCTAAGTAGTTATTTAGTGGTCTAAACTAAAGTTTAGATTTATATATCTTGTCCTATTCCAGCCTAAAGTTGAACGGTGACCAATAGAGTCAGAAATAATAAAGATAATTAAATAAAATCAAAAAGATATCAATTTAATTATCAATATAGTTAATTTATTTTCCTGAAATAAGTAAAAAACTGTATAAATCTATTATATTTTCTTATATTATATTTTATATAAAATGTATATTTTGGTATCTGTACGTTTGCTCATCTTTCATGCGTTCGCGCATTACTGAATATCTCCGAATGAAACTTTTACAGTGTTGTTGGAACATTGCATTAAATAAAGACCATGACAGGCTTCAACCTTCGATGCAAACACTATTACTTATCCCTTTAGGTCTAACGTTAAAATAATATGAAGAAAATACCCAAGGATAAACCGCGTTAATCCCTTGACCTCCTTACAAAGTTGAATATGGATATTGACAAAACTGTGTGGAAGCAAAGTAAACTGTAGTGGAACTAACGTGGTGTAACATCGGTGTCTAGCCCGCCGCTAAAGCCAACTTTTTTTCACATTCGCTCTTGATCGAGGCAATGGTCACAGTTTCGGATTAAAACGTAATGGCGGTAATAACACTTAATGTGACATTTATTAATCATATCACAACTTCTATATACTTACCTATGTAAGTACTAAAGGTAGGTAGGTATGTGTCTTCGGTCTGGCAAACACATTTATTGCCATATTATCTCGAGTTAATGTTAAGGCCAAGGTTGAGTTGCCTGTTGCTGAATTTTAATGCAATATTTGGTTCTCTATATTTTATTCTATAAATATACAATATTTACAATTATTTACAACAAATATACAAACTATATATAAAAAATTTCCTCGAGGCGGCCGCTGCTGCCAATCAACGGCAAGGTTCCCAGAAGGCTGGCAGCGTTCCCTCTTTGTATGGCCAAGCTAACGCGTTGGCGGAAAAAGCTCCCCGCCCGCCGGTCCCCTGTGACCTCAATTAATTTTGAAGATAATGTTCGAGAAAATCGGCGAGCCTCGGACCCCCAAGGACCCATGGTCTCGACCGCAAAAGGCAAAAATAAATAATTTGGGCCAATAGAAGCGTATTTTTTGGATTTAGAATTTTCCGCACCAGCTGCAGCCGCTCCTGCAACTCTACATGTCGCTGGCAAGTGAGATGGCGCAAGTGTATCAACACATGTGGCATCCCACACCAACGACTTACCGACACTCCATGGGATCAAAGACATACCATCCGGTCTCTTGCCATCGCCACGCATAATACCGACTGGTTCCAGTACAGAAGGCACATTGGCGACAACAAGAGCCCTGCGGATTATGTCATTGAGAGCCGAGTGACGAGAGATTCGGCCGGCACTTAGAGAGCACGACAACCCATGGTGGCCAAGCTCGCCGACGAAATCACCACAGCGGCAGCGATGAGGATGATTGATCCTGGAACCAAGACGAAGACAAATGCACAGGCTTAAAGTCATTCGATCTAACATAGTCCCGATATTTGTGGATGGAACGGCTTGCAACCAGTGACCTGAGTCCCTATCAGAGACAGCTAGCAAGCGTGCGCGATCTGAATCCGTAGAAAAATTTGTGAATAAATTTTGCCAAATTTTTTCGCAAAGGGGCTTGTCCCACGCTCTCTGAGAGCTACTCGAGGTCGGAATATTTGTGCCTGGACAAGCTGTCCGCCAAGCATCTCTGGCATCAGACATCTCTTGATTTATGTTTTGTGAACAATACTTTACTCATATATTTTTTTGTCTCTGCATTTATTTCACCTCATGCTGTAGCTATAAAACACATGTGCATCGCAATAAACAATACAACAGCGTAATTGTCCCGAACTAAATGCTTCTATTGTGTAATGGCAAAAAAAATACGTTTACCTGCATTATGAACTTCGCATCCTGTGCATTGTATCAGTATCAGTTACAAGTTTTACCTGATGATTGTTGTTACTCATAACAATGATGAACGACTTGCACCGAGCAATGAGTTCGAGGAAATACCTGTGTGTGTTTGCAATCTTTTTCGAACATACGACTCATGCCAATCTTCCAAGGTTTTATTAATGCATATAATAAAATGTAGAAAAGTAAAATATCAATTGAGCGTTAGTAATCGATCATTTCCTTCCTTTTGAAATACAAGCAATATATAGAAAACTAATAAAAATAATGGTAGGTAATCGTACTGTGAAATTAAATTCAATACATGATAAATTATAGCTATTACCTCCTACATAATGTACGCTACTCAGTATGTACTGTCCATTACTAGATTTTAAATAATGTATGTTGTTAAATAAATGCTGCTGATATGAGCTTTTAAAGAAGCAGCTTAAAACTAAGCCCACTTACGCCCACGTAATCGCTACCCACTACGGTATCGCCCACCGCTCGCTACCGACCAGCAATTAGTTCGATGACAATCAGATCACGGCATTTTAACATAGCTAAGTAATTTCTAAACGAAAAAAATATAATTATAAACTCCTACTAGAAAGCAAAAACAAAATATGCAAAAGTAACTTTTTTTTTTTACTTTCAAAAAGATTTGAAATAGATATAACTCACTGTTATGTTGCACTCATTTACATAGACGTGAAACGCAGATTAAAAAACTAAAATAGCTGGTTGCTTATTGACGTCAGTTAACCTCGAAGCCTTAATAGGCAATATGATAGACCCTTATCTATTTATATATATCCAAACGCTATCTAAAAATGTTATGGTAAACACAGTACCTACATGGTTGTTAACTCGAAGAAAGTCCCTTTCAACGACGTTATTTTTTTGACTCGGAGAAATGAATTTTACTGAAATATTATTTTTTGCATATGTAAAGGTAACTTTGAAGGAATATCATTAACTTCTCAGTAAAGACCACTAATAAGTACATACCTAGCATCCAAATTATTCCCTAATGGATAAGTATCGTAATGACCCACACACGACGCGATTACGTGAAGTGTAAATAGGTATAATAATGTTAAATATAGTCGGCAACTTTACTGTGAATCATAAAGTTCATGGTCTTGTAGATTCTCAGAAATAATAATCTACTTATCTACCTCTTACCCAAACGGCACGAGATGACGAAGCAGGGCATCACGACATAAAAATCGAACAAGTTTTAGTACTTCAGCATTCTTTTGGTTATAATTTTGAGGTTCTAATCTATTACCATTAGCTATGGACAATAATAATAAATTATAGAAAATAAGACTCAATATGGTCTAAAATATGTCTCTATTGGCCGCTCGTCTTCTATTTTGTTTTGGAATAGACTGGACACTTATGCGACAAGTAGGCTTTACACTAGTTACGTCCATTTTGTTGATCGCTGAAGTGGTCGAAATATGTAGGTTTCAGGCCAGATAACAGTATTTAGATTTTGCTACAAAACTAAACCATACTTACAGAGCTAGTTCCAACAGTGTATAATTCAATTGAAAGTGGTGAAAATATACCATTGAAGGGCAAAATAGAGGCCCACGTGCGGTAACGACTGACCATAGATTATACCGGCTTAACGGCGCCTGCCTATCGCCCCCGCTTTTCCTGGCCTTTTAGAAATAAGGCTTTAGGGTCCACACTTATCCACTCAAATCGACTTGAGAAAACTTATATGTATACTGAATAAGGTTGTAAATGGCGTTCAATATATTGTGTGGTCTATCGAACCCTGACTAATCTCAACGATTAATGTCCACAATATTACCATATAGACAAATACGTCTATGGTATTATTATGTAGTAACATGAATTTCACTGGATGTGGTGATGTAATTGATCGTTTTTGATGCAGCTCTAAAGTTCATGGTTGAATGTAAGCGTGGGTCGACTTAAATAACTCTTAAAAAGGTTTTTTAAGGAATGATTTCGTTAGCTTATTTTACTTAAAGGTAAAATTAACCTGATGTGTGATTCGGAGACAATTCCAAGTAAGTATTTATAGAAAATGAGTCTTAATCGGTTTTAGTTAATTTATTTCAGTTCATTGATTTATTAAGATAACTGTTAGTTATTGTCCTTGCGGATCCCTAAAATAAGTAAAACGACTAAAAACACTGGTATTTGTCAAATGGACATATCTACCGCAAACGATCGTACAATTAATGTCTAGAATAATATCTGATTATGGTCTTTATGTCTTTTGTATAAAGGTTTTAGCGTGCGCTGGCGCATTGCCCAAGCGCATGTCAATCATCGTACGCACATGTCATTGCCATATGACATACGTGCCTTTGTGGCAGGCGGTCGTAGAATTCCGTTTATTTATTTGCAAAGCATTTTTAATGACATGCCAATATTGGCAAGTGACATCCCGCCTACAACTGTCCATAAAACATTAATTTTATGGACATTTTCATACATTGATATTTTTAATATCTCGTTGAGTCATTACGGCTTTTAACGACCAAGTTGGAACATTGAAACACAACTAAGAAAGCATTTGGGAAAATGTCAGGCATAGATGATATGTATTCGATTAATGGTTCCATATAATAAGCTTTTATGCCCTTTGGTGTACCCAATATTTTTATGTCAGAAGGTTGACAACCAGGAAGACGGTCCACCTGATGGTAAGTGGTTACCGAGGTCTATCGCCATTTGCAATAGCTGGTATTGCCAATGTGTTGCGGACTTGTTATAAAGCCAAGAAGGCAACTGCAACTGGCTCAAGTGCAATAGCCGGAACACACCGGTTGGTACTAGGCGACAGATTTTCAACTTGAAGGTGGTAGCCAGATGGGTACTACAAAGTACCTACTCTACCACCGTGCTATGGTTTCCTCATGATGTTTACCTTCACCGAAAGCTCAAGCTCATTGTAGGATTCCAACCTTGCGTCGCGGTATCCGATGTCACTACCAATGAGCTATCATCGCCTTAAATATATTTTAGATTTTAGAGCATTACCTACACTACGATAGGCATTAACTCTTAATACATATATGTACATACATAATTGCATATATTATAATTATTATGTTGTATGATGTATCAATTCTGCAAGAATATTACATCTTATTTGAAAACCTGCATTGACATTTGAAATGAAGGACATCAACTTTTAAAAGTGCACCTATCAGTTTTATAACTTATTTTAAATCCAATGTTTATTAGCATAATATGATACGTTGAAAATTCCCATATTCTGTTGAAACTGGTATTTCTGCCTGTTATACAATGGGCACTCCCGTCAACTCTACATTTATTACCACGCTATACTAATAACAGCTAACCTCCTACCTAGACCTTGCAATGTGCTTTACCTGAGGATGGCATCTAAGTCACAATATTTTTATCCACAGGCATTTGAAGTAATTCAAACCAATATAAAGCAAGTTCGTTTTATTTAGAAGTAATCTTGGTTAACAGTCATCTTGGAATGTCTTATGCAGTTGCAATTAATGGAGCCATTCCATATTTTAACACTTTATAACAAAAGAGTAGGCATAATTATGCTGTATTTATTAATCTCTTAGAAACAATGACCGTGTAATGTAGTAAGAAGCATAGTTACGCCAGAGGCTCTACCTTCAACCTTCAATCCGCAGCGACTGGCCAGACACCACAACTTGTTTGAGGAATGCAAAATTGCACCAACTATTTATCTTACCTTCTATTTTCTACCATAATTACTGTTGGTCTGCGATTGCAATCTTTTGGAATCCAACAAGATACAGAAAATTCAAGTTGAATATTTATCGTTATTATGAAATAATGTAACATTTATCCATCAAGTTAAACAAAGACAATAATACAAAGTATACAAATTATTAAAAATGGTTTGTGAGGTAAAAGTAAATGTATGAAACATATTTCAGAATTAAACAATACACAATCTTTAGTAAATTAACAACAATTTTTATTTTCTCGCTTTTTATGGTACGTAATAAATCAGCATTATTAAAATTTTAAACTGCTCATAAATAAATCAACTTAACTGATTATATGAAGAAAATAGTAGTCGTAAAACTAGAAGTCATCGATTTTGGGTATCAAAGCAAATGAATTTAAAATAGTCAATTCAAATTGTAGCGGAAATGGTTTTATTAGCGGGCAACTTGTCGCGCGAGTGTAATAATTACTTCATTAAATAATTCAAACTGTTTGGGTGTCAAACTGGTTGCTAGTGAACAAGACAAGTGTACATTCGAAGTAGAACAACGGCATACATACAGATATGGAGCGAGTGTGGGCTAAATGACACATTAAATCTGTTTTCGCGTTGCAATATCTCAAGAAAATTGACTTAATTCGACTTGGACGTTTCCAATTTATTTGTTGAATTATAAGTTGGAGTAAATTGCAGAAAAAATCAAATTCTGAGTCTCTAATGGAACAAGGTCTTCTGCTTGTTTCATATAATTATTTAAACATTTGAGAGCTTGAGTAGTTTGTGTTCTTTCACAACGTCCCATCACAACCGCCGATGGTCTTTTAACTTATATTTTATTACCGTGTGAACTTCCGCAGGTGGCTCTTTTGTCAATTTAGCATTCATATTGAAAAATCATTCAATTTTGGAATCTTTTTCGACAAAAGATTTTATTCAATTGGCTATTTAAACTAAGCTCAAAGTTACATTTGGCCGCACGTTATTTGTAACGGTTCGTTTAAATGGTACCATTGCAATTAGTTCCACATCTTTACAAAGCATTGTTCAATCAAAGCCTTAAATAAGTTTTTCTGTTTCAAATGTCTCGGTCAGGAACTAGTAAGGATGATTCACGTGTAACTATCACTTCACACACACATATATATCTGTGTCTTTACATTTCAATTTGCTAACTTCTTTCGTAGCAAATTGCTGTACAAAATTGTATTTGACGATGGTGAACTTTTTTTACCTTATTCAGTACCTACTCGTACATGTCTATTCTGACAATCAATGCATTGTGCTGTTATTTTGCGTGAATTTCTTAAATAAATATAGGTACTTATTTAATAAAATATTACCACGTATTGCGTACGTCTATTCTAAAAATCGATCTTATTTTATATTTTCATGGGGTAATAATAAGATTATTATAAAATGTATATCTATTGTTGTTTAAAAGGCATGAAAATAAACTTCTGACATTTATCCAGCGCTGATTGCGCTAAATCGCTTGAATAGGTATAACTAGTCAATACTATCTACACGTATAACCTTTAAGTTTAATATTTGTATAGTGATTTGTATAGACTTAATTGGGTATTGCGATAGTCGACAGATGAATTAGACATGTCAAGTTAATATTTACCCTTTACCTAACTAACCTCCTATATTAGACTTAGAAGGTGCCCGAAATTGACTAACGTTTAATCAGATAATATTATTGAAGTAAACCTCTTGGATTTGCGTAGTACGTAATATTCCTTTGGTCATACAGTACAGATGGATTGAACACTGAGCACAGTTTTTCGTACTTACAATAGCAATAACCTCTAGTTTTACACGATGCAAAGCTAAGAACTTAAGCATATCAGCAAGTGTGAGTACAATCTCATCAAAGATACGCGTGGCATCACATTACGCTGCAGTCAAGTCATGTTTTGTATCAGTGTCATCATTATTATGTATGTCCATGTTATGAGGTGTCGTTGCTTCGTCTGAATGTATCATGTTTCTGTAACCGGCATATCCGACCGTTGTGAACTCTTACACTTTGTTACATTTGCAGTGTTTGAATAAATAATTCAGATTTTGATCCCTTTTCTTGATATTTAAACCAATTTATTATTTTCGTCCGATTGCTTCTATTCAAATCTGCGCTTCAATTTCAACATTGATTGAGCCTTGACTAATAGCTTTTTTATCTCGCTTCTACATTGCCTTTAGAAACCTTTGTATGGACTAAAGTAGGTAGAATAGAGGCAGAAAAAAGGCTTTAAAGTCGGTGTGATTAAAGTCTAGCCAAAACACAACGGCGCTTTGAGTGAAGGGTCAGCCACAGCGGTCGATGATCTAGACATAATAATGTAGTGTACAGTGAAGCTCGAGCTCGCTTAATTACTTACAGTTCACTGCTTATTTATCTTACATCATGACTTTATTACTAACATGAATTCTGGATTATAATATCCTATGCAAAGACCATTATGTGTCTGCCCATGTGAATCAAAAGGAATCAGGTACAGTTTGATTTCCTATGATTGTACAATTTAATGAGAATGAGAATTGATTATTGTATTATTGTAAATACTGAAATGGAATTACTATTTAGGTAAATACTATTTCATTCATTTAGTACCTCAAAAATGCTTTGCTGAGTTTATTTTATTACCGGAGACTTCAAAGTTTAAGTGTACTCAGAATCGATAATAGAGTCAATTTGTAACATTCATAAATCCTATATCAAGATCTAAACTGAATAAATGGGTTTTGTGTTCAGTATATTTTGCCCAATATAAATTGGAAGCAATAATTCGAACAATTCCATTATAAAGCGTAGCCATGGCTAGAGTGACATACAATTAAAAGCGATCTAAGTAGTAGAGTTTCCACATACAAAGAGTTTAATCTCCTCGCCATAACAAGTACAAGATACGTAACCGGACTCCCGCGTAAGCCTCTAGGCTGTCTCGCTCGCACTCAGGCGTCTACTGATTTGGCGCCAAAGCCTTCGTATGTTATCTTTCTCGTGCGCTCGCGCAGCCTGTCACTGTGCGGTTACTTCACTATACTACACGCTGCCTCTCTACCGCGGCGCGTAGACGTCGCGTGTTAACTGTATTTTATCGAATAAAAAACCTTGATCTTTACGAAAAGTATTTACAAGACTTTCGCATAAAGTACACGTGCGTGCTAAATAGTTTCGAAAATAAAGGAGCAAGTGAAGTGATGTTTACAAGTGAATAAGTGAAGTGTCAAAGGTTATTATCATTCCAATTCCAAGTATTAATCAAGTGAGCGGTATGATATCTGCGTATTGGATGTGATTTCATACAGTGAATTGGTTACTTGATTACCTTGTGGCAGACAGCTCTGTGATGGCTGCGGGCTGAATATACTATGCTGTTTGTGTGTTAATTCATTTTAATTTGTCCGTGACAACCCTACGTTGCGATAAGTAAATGCGAGTTGACTTCATGGTCGAATTCTGTTCAAACTATTGAAATAAGATGTTATATGGCAATAATATCATTAGTTATTTCGTTACGTTGCAGAGTACAAATTTCAACACCATATTATTTATATTGTGTATAGGAATCGTGTCTAATCTATTTAACTGCGATATAGTGTTGTGACGGTAACATTAATATTCGATGGCAATTTACGTGCATATGTTGAACAGTTGTTATAATACGTCACTAATGACGACCTATTATTTGGGAACCTATTGTTTTTCCGCCCACGCCGCGTGACATTCGCGCACTTGCGCTTATACACACGTATTCGCCAAACAAACCACCTACGTATGTAAAGTTCCTCATAAATGCTCTTATTGTCCTCGCTTTGAATTGCAATTCCTCCCACATTATATTTTCACAGAGGCGGTTTAATGCCTCGAATAAGGTTTGAAACAAAGCTCTACATTGTATGTATACGTACTTGTATATTTGTCCCTTTACGCAAATGATATTTTCAAATAAAGTAACATCGATAGTAATAAGTTATGATTCGATTGAATCCAGTAACGATTACCCGTCACCTCCTCCGCATTCATAAATCGTGAGCATAATTTCTAGTAGAGTGGATCCTACACAACATACGATAAATCACACAACTGTTCCAAGTTTATCAAAGACTTACACAATGGTTTATAGTCGCGTTGTAATTGAATTAGATGTTGCGTATAGAACAAATCGATTGTTGACGCCGATATCATCGTGGAACTAATCGAATCGAACGTTAGAGTTCATCACACTTATGATGCGATAACGAGAATTATTTACTCTCAATTGATCAGAACTTCATACAATCCATAAAATACTCGATTAAATATTTCTGTTTTAGTAAATCTAACTACATTGCTCGCCCTTAGCCCGTAGAGAACAAGGAAAGGTCTTTATTGAACATAAAACGTGCTGTAAAAGAAAGCAATAAAGTAGATAGACAATCTTCGATTGTTTTACAGCAGAAGGTGGTATAATCATTTCGAAATCACGTATGTACTAACATCCTTTAGGTGTTACTTACAGTATAATACAATAGAATAATTGATGCAATATAAATTCAACAGAATTAAGGGTTCCGATTAATGTTGTAACGCTACATTGTTTGTAGCCCCACACCTTGGCAACACCCTGTATTTATCTGGGTAATAATTGAAGCTATAAATTGTTCACTACAGGTGCAATTTTTGTTATTGCTTGTTATTAACTATAATACTAGATATCCTTTATTTTTTGCATTTTCGAAATTAAGTTATATCACCCTATTATAGTCGACTAACCATTACTGAAATCTACCTTTATCCTACCTCTCTACATTAATCTCACGTGAAATATAATTCGGCCGTGCCAAGTTTCTAAGAATTACCTACTTGTGTTTGAGCAAGGACCCTGTCGCAAGACTGAGTAACCGATGGTGTGATACGCGGCCAGATCCGCCTCTTGAATAGCCTTATTCGGTGTAACAGTGTCGAAATAAGTTGCTGTAACAAGACGAGCTTAGTTGAACTTTCTGTACTCCCAAAAAAAACTGCGAACCTTGAAAATGTAGCCTTTGTCAACCGTTATTTGAAATTAATATCTTGTTAATTATTCATTAACTAAGTTGCATAATTTGGTGATTAGAGTATTATCTATTATTTTTAAATATACTTCTGCAATGGGCTATTAATATTATATGATTTGAATCATACGAAATCATTAGTTCTCTTTATATATCCCAGAACCATTAATACAGGTAAAGAAATCCTAATTGGGGTTAACAAAGGAGTATCATCGCCTTCATCCGGCTATGGTAATATGGTATAATTAACCTACCAATGGTATAGATACATTATTTCATTTTAAAATAATCTGGATAAAACGATATTCTATAACATTAAAATCAATTCACCGTAACATTTTGTAAGTAAAGTAGCTTTCCGACCCGCGGTTTCATCCGCGATTCCCTATTTTACCCCCTTAGATGTTGTATTTTCTAAAATCCACCCAATGTCATTATAGCTATCGTATGTACCTATGTCAAATTTCAGCCCGATCCGTCCAGTGGTCCTCTACTATAGTCAGCCAGTTAATTTCTTCTTGAATATACTTACATAGATATATCTTAGTCTTATATTAAATAGTTACAGATGAGTCTTTCTCACACTCCGTTATTGAGGTACCTAGCCTGTAACTGGATATCTAGTTCGTATGTGAGAACCTCTCACGGTTGATGAACTTACACCACTCGATCGAAGTTCAATTGATTAAATATTAATACACTTAGAAGACACTTCCTTCATACGTGGTCGGGGAAATCTTCCGTGATTTCTTATAAAAATATACTCGTACGTTATATGAAAACTATCGATCTGCCCCGCGTTCTCATCCGCGTTCCTGAGGAATATAAAGTAACCTATGTGTTAATCAATCAAAATCAAAACTCATTTATTCAGTTTAGGCCCTAATAAGGCACTTATGAATGTCAGCAGTAACAATTTTACAAGAGACTCTACCACCGGTTCGGAATACACTTGAACTGAGAATAGTCCGGCAAGCAACTCAGCAAGGCTTTTTATTTTTTTGAAGATCTTTTTAATCCAGTTTATAAGCTACTTCCATACCAATTTTCATCAAAATTGGTCCAGCCATTTGAGCGTAAAGAAGTAACAAACATACTCACAAAGTTTCGCATTTATAATAAGTATTAGTAGGATAAATCTTTTTTGCATAATAAGTAGAGTCAATTCTATGAGTTCAAAATTTAGTTAACAGGATATATATATATTTTTACAAGCTTTTATTTTTTTACTTCACTTGCTTAGGTCGAATTTTGTAAGTCAATTTTTACTCACTTCCTGGTGTTCAATTGATCTGAAATTAGGTACACTATAGGTTGGATGACAATACAATAACATGGTGTCTTTGAGCCGATCTGAAAAAAAGCTTGTTCTATCATACGTTTTTACTGTATTAAGAATTAATAATATTGGCTATAAAATATTACAAATAATTAATTCAAGTGATTACCTATTTTTTTTTTACTTCAAGTATGCAAAAACAATTCCTCGTGAGAAAAAATAATGCAATCTTATAAATAAAATGAGATCATCGATTAAACGAGATATCTCATTCATAAAATTCATACATAATATTATTATGCCTTAATATGTAGACTATTCATAAGCGTGGGCGTTTTTATCCAGTTTTCCTTATGAGGAGATGTTAACGGTGTGGTTCTCAGAAACAAGCGAAACCGAGGGCATTTGAAATGTTGAACTTATTAAGGTATCGATTACTAAATTGAACTACGTAATCCGTCCGAATGATTCATTCACCTTCTATTTTTTAAAGATAATAAATTTATCGCACTTCCGTTTTTTTGAACTCCAAATATTTAAAATGAGTAAAGAAACTCGTTTTTCTGACTGTAATACGAATAGTGCGTACGTAAAAGTTGACTAGTTAATTTTTCAAGTACAAGTGAGAGTTATTGACAGTTCTAAGTACAAAGTACCAAAATGTTGTTTGAGCTCTCAAACCGTTCGCGCGTTCGTCAGAGGAAACTGACCACATTTTACAACTTCGACATACTTACGGCCTGAGTCACGTGTCGTGAAAGTTCTTTCATATGATAAATACGTTACAAAACGATGAGCACACCGTTAAATATTAATATTTTTATTTGGTCTACACTGAATTAACTATAAATTTGACGTGTAGAGCTCGTTTGTCTATTTGTTCATTCATCCCTTTAACATTCTTTGAATATGAGTCATTGGAATACGAGATTGAGATCGAATAGAAAAAATGTTTCGGAGGCTGGTGTTACTTTATAAAACGGCATCGTTAAGAAAATGAACGACATTTATAAGTTGTACTAATTACCTTCATACATATTTATTTTTCTTTTGACCGAAAATGCTTGTTGCTGAACATTGATCTTTAAACATCTGCGTAACACGTTTTAAACTCGTGTTCTATACAAACATGGTAATTTCTAAAAATTTTATAACTTGACGAGTTTCCTAGCTTATCGCCATAGAAATATAAACAAAGCTTTGCGAGTGTCGTAATACAATAGAGATAGAGATATGCACTGCTAATAGGTTAAAATGAGACGGAGTAGAACCCACGTGAGTTACGTTAACAATAGATTAGAAAAAACCTTTGGTAGGTACCTGGAAGGTAAAGCCGCTCGGGAGTCCCGCCCCCGCGCCTCTACTATAGTCTCAAGTCAGTCTACTCGAAAGCCTTCTGTAGGACGATCGTTTGTTCGAATTTATCTTTGCCGGAGCTAATTATAATCCAAACGTCATTACAAGCAGTTTTTATCGGTGACATAGGAGTGCCTTAATTAGTGATGTGATGCAACGTGGTGGAGGACGGCGGCGGCAGTTGTGTTTAATAACTTTTTACCTGCCACCACCTGTCGTGTGGTTCGTCTTGGACAACTGGCGTTTTCGCGCCCAAACCCTATAAGGGATTTGTATTCATAGCTACATTAATAATAAAATGGACGTGCAAATAAAATAGACAAGTGTTAAAATACGAATAGGCATATCTTGACGTTCACTTGGGTATTCGTGTAGAATTTTAAATGTGAAGTTTCTCGATAGTACGTGTTTAGTTTACTTATTGCCATATAAAGTTGTTTACGGACACGACAACATATATGTATATTTAGTGCGCAGCCATTGTCTTCGATCACGACCGGTATGGAGATTGAATTCGAATGAACCATAATTCGCTAATCTAATCGAGCAATGCCGGCGAGATGATAAAGTTTCGGTACAAGCGTAAAGAGTCGAGCGATGGAGCGGGGAAGAGTGAGGCGGCGACACAGAAGAAGAAGATGGAGGGTGTGCGGGAATGGGAGCTGCTGCCGCCCAAGGATATGTTATTGACGGGTTCGCTGGCTGGTGTGAGGCACAACACGCTCCCGCGCTCGCGTCCGCCTTCCGCTAACAGGCGGGACGCGTGCGAGCCTCCGCTACTTAATCCTACTACCATTATGCTGTTTAGAGTAAGTTTCTTTCACTAGACTTGAAAACAAAGACTTCATTGAATAAGATCGTTTCCGTACACAGCTCTACTTTTTGGAAGCGTGGACAACCTCGGAATGGGACATGTAATTTTCATAAAGTTATTATTTAATTATATTCTCTATAAACCTGTATCAATCAAATAAACATTCAATTCCAAACAATTAGGGAAAAATATTGATATAAAAGTAGCATAGCATTTTCTACCTGCAAAAGACATCAACGCTGTTAACTTATGTAGTTCAGTCTCCCGTTTTAACTTAATTGATTATTATTTATATTAAAACTGCATGCACTTATAAAACATCACAGACATGTTTTTACTGGAATCGATTCGTAAAATGCATATTTAAATGGTAATTAACTATGCATTGCTTAGTAAGGACTAAGGACTCACGTTACGTATTGGTAATTAATGTATTTAAAGGTTCGACTTATAAGTACATAAGTAATGTATGTACATAGCAATACACCTTTAATATGGAAGAGATGTGTCGATTGAGTAAATTTATTTAAATTCTTTGGCAACTTATTAAAGACATTATATCATTAGTCATTGACAACAATAGTAAAGCCTCCAAAAGCCTTATTTCTGAAAAGAACCATTAAAAATAATATTCGTTGTAGAACCTTTTGTTAAACAAAGTTAAAATACTCATTCGTAAGTAATAATGAAGACAAATATCACTATTACTTGAAATAATGAGTGAAGAACGAATTTATTTGCATGTCAAATACTGTAAACGTAAAGAGAATAACTTGTAATGCTTTACTTGTAGCTGACCCCCCTAAAGGCTATTGTGTCGAAGCCTCCGAAGGCAATTTGTACCGGGAATACTTAACTAACGCGGTTGCTTAACTATGTATGCGCAAACGCAGCCTGTCCGTTTACACTCGCCTCTTGAATTGACTATTGTTTCCAACATCGGTTATGTTCAAATAATATTGGAAGTTGTTATTTATTTTCTACACGTGTTAATATAATGGGTTTGTACGATGGATTTTTTATGAATTATAATCAGCTGAAGAGATATGTATAAGATTCTAAAGTTGATTTATCTATCTCATGCATATTGTATTAGGCGTAACGCATATAATAAATTATCTATTCTAACTGCAGCAAGTAGTCAAAAAATAAATCTATATGGATTTTAGGTAAACATAATAATTAAATACTGAAAAGCAATTATTTATGCTACTAAATACTATATAAACCCGGTCCCTTAAAATAGGCACTGAAGGGCGGGAGTAAACGCAATTTTTATGTCATCATACAACTTATAGTAAACCTGTGGCGTATCTTTTGTGTGGTAATCATAATGAACGTCCGCATTTTGTGGGTGTAATGTGCCCTCATTAGATGATTTTCAATAATGTACGATTACCACCCAAGATACGCGGTAGAGCCCCAGTAGGGTAGTATCAGGCAATCAGAGGCAAGAAGCAGGGTCATGGCTTGGCGCCGACTGGGAGCGTTCACTGCACCATTCTCACGCAACAATGGCCGGGTGTAGGTATCTAGTCGTCTTCACTGTTCACACACGCTCGCTGTGCCACAAATGTCAAATGTCAACTTATGTTTGATGCATTAGTTCCGCGTTTATTACTATCCTGCTCACCTTGCTGTTTACTTTACGTCATTCATTTTTATTATAAACTAAGATAAAGTGTGCCTATACTTCTACGAGACCACGCACTTGCGTAGCGTTACAAAAGAGCTTGACACAATCTGCATTGCAAATCAGTTGAACCGTAGGAAATAAAAAAAAAGTAAGCTTAAGCCTCTTTAAGCATAATAGCTTCGGTAGGTATCCGCTTACCATAAGTTGGGCCGTATGCTTGTTTTATACTTTAGTAGTACTTATAAAAATCTTTGTTAAGAAATTACCAGCACCTTCCTCAACTCAATACATAAGCAATGTATTGGTGACATGAGTATAAAAAAGTGTACTTAAAGGTAACTTTCCAATACGCCCAGTTTCTTATCTTCTTTGTTTCCTAGTGGAAATTGTGTGACAGACAGTAGATGCTCGCGACACTGGATTAATTAACTAGCGGTTAAATGATCGTGCCGGAGGTATAAATAAAAGAGCTTACCGACGATGAACATGCTATCGAAATTACGTCTTTATTGGTGCATCGGAAATAGAGAATAGGAAGTTTAATTGTTTGATGATTCAGATGCAACTTGTTTTCACTGTGAATTATAACACAGTATATTATGTTTTATTGTAAATGCAAATATTATGTAAGTGTGTACTGAACAGTTGAACGACCATTACTATTAGGTACAATGAAATAGGTTGCCTGGTAGAGATCACTTTTAGTGATAAGGCCACCCATTGGGACACTTTCATTGTTTAGATTAAGTTTTTGTATACATTCTTAATTTTTGTGTTCTGATAATAAAGTATTATTATCTATCTATTTATCTAAAAATTACATGAAAGGAAATTAGTCACATTATTTAAAGTAAAGAGTATGTTAACAATCTCATTTTCTTCCAAAATAAGTGTTTGAATCTAAATTAAGGAAACAGTTCATGGTGGATGGTGGCGTGTTATAACAAATTATGGAATATAACACAACAAAATCATGAGTAACGGAAGGCACGACAGAGCCTGCGTCCGCTGCGCTGCGCTGATGCACCGGAAGACACGCAACTTATAGTTTAGTCGTATTTTACATCCAAAATAAGCGATTTACTTATAATCCATTACCATTAAATAAACTTAAATTATTAAATAATAAAATCAATAGGTAGAGGTACAAAGAAAATTGGCAAAAATACGTAATCTAATAACTTAGCTAAACTCACTAAAATTGGTAATTCTAAGTTGAATAAGATAAAATTAGAACGGCCACAGGCTATTGAGTGCTAAGTGACTAGTAAACATTTAGATAATATTATAATGTTCTTTCCTCCAAAATAGTAAACACCACGGACAATTTGTTAAGAGCAAAGTTATAAGCACGTCTAAACCACAAGTTTACGAGTTACGAAATACACGAAAACAGCGCGATATACGTTTGTACGTAAAATGATCACCTCGGCTGGGTCACGGCGTGTTTGTGACCTATACCTCAACCCGTATTCGTGCCATACTGGTTTTGTTCCAATCTCCTCAAACTATTCAAATGAAATTCAATTCTATCACCAAGAAAATAAGCAACCCGTTTGAATGAGCCATGTTACGGTCAGAACTTTCTTTATTGGCAGCCTGTTATTGAAACTACGCTTTTTCGACCGAGATATATTTCTCCGAAACAGTATAAAAAACAATTATCTACCAAATGACTGCAGCATGTCATTGTAGTAATATTAATTTTCCTTGTTATTGATTATGGCGAATATTAAGCCTGATTTATTTTATTGATTACTGTACTATATTAAATGACCGCAAAAATACTGCTAATACGGAGTAAAAAGCGCCAAGTAGGTCAATTATGTCATTGAAAATATTATCATCTCCAAAACTTGTTTATGATATGGAAACTAACTTCATCCATTAAATAGTAACTCAATATCTAACGCATTTATTCAGTTTAAGCGCTTATAGGTAAACGTCGGAAGATACAAATGACTCTAAAACCGCGCCCCCGTTTCGAAATATACTTACTTCAACTCCGGCAAAAACTCAGCAAGGCTTCTTTCTTTTAAATTCTTCGACATTCTGTTGTTACTTGTTTCACATTCTCTGTCTGTATACTTTATTTACAACAAGTATACAACATAATCTTCTTTTTAAGTTATTTTGCTGTGTGTGTACCTACCTAAATCTACGGATAAATAATCTTTGAAACAAATAGTCAATCAATCTACTTTGTGTTGAGTGCGTGGAATGAATTCATAGCTAACTTACTTCTCTTGTTTACAGGAACTATTCACTCAGCTACAATGGTCAGCAGAAAGGGCACCGGCTGCCGACAGTTTACGTCGCGCACTAGGCGGCGGAGAGACCAGCTTCAAGCTCGGCTGTATGGCAGACGCAAGCGAATGCTTCGAGCACCTACTCCTAAGGGTGCACGCTCATGTGGCTGCTGGTACTGGGGACAGGAGAGAAGACGACGCCTGCAGGGCGCCACACTGTGTACCACATCGCAAGTTCGCCATGATGCTGGTAGAACAATCCGTGTGTGGCGCTTGTCAGGCCACTTCGGAGCCGCTGCCATTTACTCAGGTTGGTAACTCTTGAAACTAAAATAAGAATATTGTTTATGAAATTTAAATAATATTTAGATTTTGATTGTTAGCCTGTCTTTCAGTTTTAATGCGACATCATACTTACGCGATATGCACGTTGCAAATTTTTACATGCACTTGTATGAAACACATGTATAAAAATGAAATCGATTTTAATTCTTATTTATCTTCATTCGATGGCCATGAAATCCTTCGTTCCTTATACATTTTAATTTATTTTTGGATTTTTGTTGACATGGACCGAGACGTCATCTTACATGTATGTTACAGTATAAATTAATGTTTTACACGTTGCCCTCCACAGATGGTTCATTATGTATCTGCAACGGCACTGACGACCCAGGCGGCTCTCGGGGAGCACGGCGATAGCTTCGGCCTGCTACTGAGGAAGGCTGGAGGCATGGGGGACATCAGAGATTGCCCCGTAAGTGCATTAAAATATAATTCATATTAAAACATCTTTGAATTGGATACCAAATATCTGTAATTTGTTTGAGGACTCCTCACTGACGGCAGTTTTCTTTCTTCCAGAATGCGTGCGGAGCCAAAATACAAATATGCAGAACTTTAATGAACCGTCCCGAAGTAGTATCAATCGGCATGGTGTGGGACTCGGAGCGGCCCTCCGGCGAGCACGTGGCGGCCGTGTACGCCGCGCTCGGCACCGAGCTGCGGCCCACAGACGCCTTCCATGCCTGCGTCGACCACGCCTGGGCCGCCCGCGCCACACATCGCCTCGTCGGCCTCGTCACCTACTACGGCAAGCACTACTCCACCTTCTTCTTCCATAGCAAACTCCGCTTGTGGATATACTTCGACGACGCGGACGTTAAAGAAATAGGACCGGAGTGGTCGCACGTCGTCGACAAGTGCCGCAGGGGACGTTTCCAACCTCTGCTCCTATTGTACGCAGCGGTGGACGGTACGCCGTGTGATACCCGCCTCGCTCCTAAGGAGGTGGTTCCGTTCCCGGCGCCGGAGCCGCGGCGTGCCGTGACTCCGGCTCCTGAGCGACCGTCCACCGGCTACGCACGACGAGCCGTCACACCCGGCCCGGACAACGAAAGTGATTATGTGAGCAGAAAAGCCGTCGAAAATATACTAGAAGTGCACGCCAGCAGAAGAGCTCAATTAGCTCGCAGTCTAAGTACCGGTTCGACATCGGACACGCAGGAGCGACCACGAGCCAGACGAGACTCCGGCAACTGGAGCGGTGACCGTAACAGCGCCTCGTCGGCATCGTCGTCGACTGCGGAGAGCCCATACATGTATCCGAGGGGCCGTGGGCCCGGCAGTGTACCGAGCAGTCCCACTCGAAAAGGTGAATTATCAAGCGGCGGATCGTGCGACGCTGGGTACGACTCGTATTCCCTATCATCGACGGACAGTCTCCCGGTCAGTCAACTTCGCCACACCGTGCAATTGGCGCAAGTACCTGAAATAAAAACACGTGGCGACTGCGAAGCTTTGTGCTTGGAAGCTGACAGGTTACTTGAAAAATCTTATCACGCCGAGGAATCATCGGATTTTGAAACTGCTATTGTGCTATGTGAAGCGGCTACGGCTAAAGCTCGAGCGGCGATGGATGCTCCATACAATAATCCTCACACTATGACTTTCGCTCGCATGAAACACAATACGTGCGTAATGCGCGCTCGCAGCCTTCAGAGGCGTGTGGCCGGAAAGAGAGCGACCGATGCTCAGCAAGCAGCAGCTATCAGAAATACTAAATGTGGTCTAGAAAGTTCGCCCACGACCATTGAAATTTACGCTACCCTGCCCAAAAAGAAAACCTCCAAGAAATCTCCAAAATGTATCGAAGATGACATCGACAACCCACCACGGGAGCGACCGCCGAGGCATAAGTCACGAGAAGACGACAAAGTTAGAGAAAAAAGATCGAGAAGTGAAGATCGGGGTCGCGCACGTAAGGAAATATCTGTGCAGCCGGAGAAAAAAGAAGAGCCTGTTGATGATAAAAAATCAAATAAGAAACAACACAAAATAAGAAGAAAATTGTTAATGGGTGGTCTAATTCGAAGAAAGAATAGATCTATGCCTGACTTGACTGAAGGTGCGGATGGCAATACAGAGACTGCTGAAAAAGACAAGCGTGTTTCATCAGTCGACGACGCTGAAGTTGGGCGCAGAACAACTACTGATGACAAAACTAATTTGAGTGGTTATCTATCGGAGGGGCATTTGGAATACTCGGCTGCGAGTGGAACCAACCCCAATCTGGAAAGGAGCAAGTTGATGCGGAAGAGTTTCCACGGTAGTGCCGGCAAAATGTTGACCGCGGCAAAAGTACCTCCACCACCTCCACTGCGAACTACTTCTCAACTCAGTGGACTGAAATATTCGTACTACCCGGGAAATAATAAGGACACATACTCACATGAAGTAGAAGAAGACGGTGGGTTCTCCGAGCAATATGGTGACGAGCCTCAGTCTATGCCATTCCTACATTCGTATGAAGAAAACCCTGTTAATCATTATGATAGATTAGACAACTCTCCTGGTCAAAATTTTCATACGGTGGTAACTAAAGCGATGATACACCAAGAACAGAGTCCTGCCAAAAGAGATCCCATGCCTACAATACAGCCATCACATAATTATATCCAAAATCTCACAAATGCCTTTGATAACGGTGTGGACGTAGTCGATAGCGCTCCACCAATGAGACGATCTCCGCAAATATTCGAATTGCCACCATATCCCAGTCCTATGAATTCTGTAAATCATTCGAGACAACCCAGTGAGGAGTTCCCTCCCCCTCCTCCGCCTATCGATATGACGCCACTTCAAGACGAATTAGACAGAATACAAAACATGAATGAATCCCAAGCGATGAACATTAATCAACCTGAATTATCCCAAGGCTCTTTATTAGCCCAATTACAAGAGAAACGTAATCAAATACTCAGAAATGAAGAATACATGCCGAAGGTGCAACAAATGGGGACGACACATGTTGATACTTTGCTCAGAGAGCTACAGGCGAAGCAAGCGGCGTTCAAAATTAAGAGATCTGGCTCTCTAGACAACGAACTATCCCCTGATAATTATTACGTCGACGACCAGAAAATGGGTGAGAACAATAACGTCAGAAATATTGCATCCAAGTTTGAATGTAACACACAAAATATATATTCTGAGGGAGAAAGATCAAATCTTGGATTACCGGGGGTTAACAGAGAAGTCACGAATCGCCCTGTACAATCAAACACGACTCAAATTAACAGGCGGGCGTCATCATCTTCTTTAGATCCTAAACAAATCGAGGAAGAACTCGGTGATCCCAAAATGATGAACGGTTCCTACGGTGATCGTTCAAAAACGAAAAAGAAGTCTGTATCTTTCTGCGACCAGGTTATCTTGGTATCGACCGCTGAAGACGAAGAAGATGATAGTTATATACCTAATCCGATCCTAGAGAGGGTATTAAAATCTGCCATGAATAAACCTGAGTTAACGACGCTGCCGTTACAATCAGAAAAACCTTCGCTTCAAAGGCAAGATTCTTTCGACAGTCAATCGTCGCGGTCGACGATATCATCTCTATCGCAAAACTCATTTTCACCCAGCGACAACGCACATGCAGATTATGTCCGATCGCAAAACACTTATCCGACGTATCAAGTGTCACAGACTCGTATGCAGCCGCAGTACAACGCACAAAAATCAACCAGCGTGTACGGAACGAACTCACCCGTGCAAATGACACAGAATCAAACTGGCGGAAACAACAACCAGATATATCAAGCGCTTCCCACCAATTCATCACAGAACACAACTAGCCCGATACCGTACACTCAGCCTCCGTCAGTCTATTCGAATCACAGTAATGCAAGCCCACCGAAATTTAGTCAAAATCCTGCGAATAGACTGACTCCGACAGCACATAATCCAACATACGCTACAAAACACAATGCCAATCTTCAGAGGCCAGTACCCAATACTTACCCACACCCACCGAGCCAACTACATCCTGGCAACCAGGCACCGACCAACGCCTTTTATCATAGGCTACCGCAGAATTCATCAGCTCCTACGATACCCAGCGAGACATACAATACGAGTCGTCAATATAATCACAACGTGCAAAATGGCAACCCTTCACCATATCAAAGCGTGCCCACCAATTCACCAAGTTATCAGAGCTATCACAACCCACCGACAACCTACGCTAGCTCAGAGTATTCTAGTCAATATCCACAGGCGAACAGTACAAACCACTACAGACCTCCATTCCAGAGAGTGCCGCCGCCTCATGGGGAACTGCCTGTCGATAATTACGGCAACACCGGCTATCGAAAATTAAACTTTTTGAAAAACTTGCCACCCGTGTCCCACACGAGACATTGCCTTCATCCTCAACAGCAACGCACTCCGTACAATCAGAATAATGTTGACACGAACGCTAATAATGAGGCGACGAGCCAATATTACGCTCAGAATAGCTATAATCCTTACCAGCTGTTACCTGCTCCTAAGCAGATTCAAAAGAAAGTATCGTTCGAACCTGGCACTAAAGGGGGGACTGACTCTCCGATTCCTCCACAAATGACCGGTAACTACACCAATGAGAGTCAATTGACCGCTCCGCAGAAGACACCATGCAACTTGTGTCGAAAGAAACTCGTTGGTCCCCCGGCTATTTATTGCCCAGATTGCGATTTCTATATGTCAAGGTTTAAGCCCCAATCATAGCATTATTGTATCTAGTTTTATCAGACAAAACCTTTAATATTATACATACATTCAAAATGTAATTAGAATTAAATATGTAAATTATTAAAATTGTCTGGACTGATCTCATTTGAGAATTAAATGCCTAAATTAGATATGTAAGGATTTTATAAAATTAAAATGGACATGTTTGAATATATCACCCAAAACCTATGAATACAGTTAGTTTTCAAAAAATTGCTCTAACTATTGTAATTTAAGTTTACAAAGTATGCTTTTATCGGCCTTTGATAAGTATATAGGTCTCACTCGTCCATTTTGGGAATTAAGTAAGAGAATTACGAGTATCTTGTTATATTTCATTTAATTAGATACTTAGTATAAGTTCGCTCGGGAGTATGTAATAGGCACATAAAAATAATGTAAATATTTTATTATATATTTAAATATATCAGTACAATCATAAAATAAAGAATAAAAATAATAATTACAATATGCACGTCTTTTCTTAAATCTGATAACATAATTTAAACATTCGTTAATGATACTACCTACTCTACATCGACTGGGACATTCCCACACCTTTTAGGTCAGCGGCAGACAAACAAGGGCCACATAGGGGTAAAATGAGGTAGAGATGGACCCATGGGGTGGGCCACACTTCTTCATAATTTTAAAATAGGTTGGTCTATCTAAATAGGGTTACTTTTCAATGAGTATACTAATACCCATTTTTCAGGGATTATTACACCTACACTTATCATTAAGAACAACTTGAACAATGGGACCAATCCTGAAATCTCGAACATCAAAGTGGGATATATCTGTAGGCTGTCTGTAGTGTAAGTTTTTTGTTTTATGAAGAACAGTCGCGGGCCGCGCGTTGCCGACGGCTGCCTTAGATAATAAACCCGTCACTTGCACATTACGATTACAAAGAAAAGTAAGGCATACAGCATACCTACATACATAGCACGGTTTTATTATGCTGGAGCCACACTATGGAAACGTAGTGTGGTAATTATCGCGATAATTATTGCGTTATCTGACAAACGTAGTGTGGCCGCTTCAACGCACCAAATTGTTTTATCTCCATCTGAGATACGGTTTAGCGCCATCTATTTTTTCTTTTTTAATTCATGTTGTCAGATTCACAAATACGCAACTTATCAACCAAACAGCTTTTCACTATTATTGACAAGATGGCACTTTGTAATATTTATAAATGCTGCCATCTCGGGAATTACATATTATATTAGTAGAAAATAGTAGAAATCAGTGAGGCAATCACGTAACGTTGTTGCAATGAGTTTCAATCAATTTCAACCTGTAAATCGTTAAAAAATTTACAATGACTAAAATGTTTCCATGAGCAATGAAGCACTGTTTGATTATGGAGTAAAACGTAAAAAACTTATCAGAAAAATATTTAACCAGTTTCAATCAAAAACGAATTGAAACTGATTGCAACAAAGTAACGTGATTGCCGCACCAGGAATAAGAACACAAGGTCTACTCAAAAATGTTACACGATAGTGCGATCATAGTTGTCAAATTAATAACCAATAGAATTTTAGGTAACTAACGGGACATACCATTTGAGCAATTCTATTGGATAATAATTTGACAACGATGATCGAACTATGGTGTATCGTTTTTCGCAGTAAACTATCAGTATAGTATATTATTTTCTCTGTGCTATCAGTTATAAGAAATAAAAAAGATTTTAATTATTTTATCAAAAAAAAGTTTTTAATAATTCTAGTTATTAATTGCCCTACAAAGGGTATTCACCCTTTTTAGGGTTCCTCAAAAAACACTATTTTTTAGGCTTGTACTGCAAACTAAACAATCAGTTTTCATCCTTCTCCTTATTTATTAGTAGAAAACATTTTTAATAAACGGCATCTCGCGAACTAGTCCGAATAGTCTATGTATGTCTATGAGACTCTGTGGCATCAAGTTGTCATTTAGTGTTGCAAATTTATGGATAATTCCTTGATTAATAGGTGAAATTGAAATTGTTGGCAACATATTTGCATTTTCGATGAAGATTATTATTTTTTTTGGTTCGAAGGCATTTTAGAATTATAAACAAGCTCAAATTTTAAAAACATACTAGCTTCCGACCCGCCGTTTCAACCGCGTTCCCGCGGGATAAAAAGTAGTCTATGTGTTATTCTAGAGTTTCAGCCAGATCCATAACAAATTGCATCTTTGGTCCAGCCGTTTGAGCGTGAAGAAGTAACAAACATACTCACAAACATTCGCATTTATAATATTATTAGGATAGGATTTTAGAGTTGAGGTTGATTAGGTTTGAGATTTTAGTTTGATTTGTTGCAATTTATACTCGTATTTCACAAAAATATGTTTTTGTATATATTTGCGGGTATTTAGAATCGCGTATTGGCAACCCATTCATCCAGTTGGCTGATGAAATTCTGTCTTGTCTGATTGGTTGGCAGTTCTTTAATGGCGACCACGAGTGACGGGTCGCTTATCTGAAAACTCAAAACTGTCACTTTTTATTATTTTAGGGTTTTTAGGTATAGGTGGTGTGTTTACGTAAACATGACGGGAATTTTACCTTCGTATCAGCGTTTTGTGAATGGTGTACCTGTCCCGTCCATATCTCGGCGGTCATTCCGCCTACGGGAGAAATATTTGATTGTTTCTGTACTTTTGACATTCGGAATCGTGTGGTTAGGTGCACTGTTCTATTTGCCAGAGTTCAAAAGTTCCTCTAGTGTGAACGATAGTGTTTATAATGTGTACAAGCGCATCCAGAAAGCGGGGCCCGAACTGCTTATGCCACCGCCGGTGGCGCAAAACGACGTGGGTGACTTCCCCGTGGTTGGGATAGTGCGTCACGCTGAGGGGGTTGATGACCCTCACATACTAGAAGATAGGAACCGTTTACGAGCTAAGATAGAGGAGGACATGGGTATGAAGGTGTTGGAGAGACCACAATTTGACGTGGCGCCATCCCAGTCCTCTTCTAAAGGACCCAGCAGAGCGCCAGTTGATGCAATAGAAGAGCCTGCTGTTGGGAATAATGGAGGTAATAAAAATGTTTCCCCGTCGGGACAGAAAGCAGAAGGCTCTGATAAATATGTGGCTGTTGCACTGGCACCTGGAGCTGACCCTGATATCAAGCACAAGTTGGAAACTGTTAAAAAGGTAAGTGTTTATATCTTGAATAGATAGTTTACTTACATTATTATTATGAGAAGAGAAATTAATTCACAATTATTATTTGTCAAAGACTCTAGTCTTCTCTAGTCTAAGCTTGCCATGCATAGGTGGCTGGAGCTATAACAAGACATCCTACAGATGAATCCTAACTTTTCAAGATATATCAGTCTGCATTTACTATTTACTGATCTTCGTTATACAGTGGACCCCCTGTAATCCGGCCCCTGTCTAAACCGGCGCCCCTTGTCTAGAATCCTAGAATCTTATCATTTTGATCTGTAAATTGTCAGATTACAAGGTACTACAAATTAAATACATTTGTCTGGTTCTGAAGGTCCATTGTATTCTACTAAGTTTCATAATTTTAAATGATACTCATATTACTTTGAGGGATCCAAATTTCCTTGTTTAAACAATGTTTTGTTGAATAATAATTATTTGACATAATACTCTAAGCTACTAAGCTTAGAGTAGCAGTAACTATACTGCTAGGTAAATGTTAGGTATGAGGATTAAACCATGCCAATAAATAATTTCAAATTTACTGAAAACTAGAAAACATTTAAATTGCCACTTACAAACTTTTGCATTAGTACAGTTTAAAATGGTTAATTGATTTTTGTGACTAATATAATATGTAAAATTCTCTAATTTACTCACTCTAATAAAAGTTGATCTAAATAAATTAGACTTCAACAATATTATAGATAACAATAAACATTGTTGCATAATGTTACTAGGTATGTAAGTATGCAACCTCATTTATTTGTTAGTGACATAGCCTTGAACTAAGGAAGCTCTTCAACTGCAACACAGATTTACTAATAGGTAGAGCACAAGGCTCTTGAAAACTGCAGTTCCGATACTTACTAGTTACATTTGTAAACAAATGTTTTTTGCATTAGATAGTCTATTTATTGAGAAAGATTAATTTTTCACTAACATAGGCAGTATAACAATAATGTATTCTTATAAAAATAATATGGTTTACAGAGTATTAAAAAATTTACAGATATTATTATAATATCATAAGAAATAAATAAATAATCATCTGGGCTTGTTAATGGTCATATTAATAATACAACTTGTGTAGGTATATCTGTATAAAATAAATGTTCTTTATAGCAAAAAATACACCTGAGAACAGTTGCTGCTTTGTGCCTGGTCTGCTGGCTCTCATGTTAAAATGGCCGGGCATCATAGAGTACCACTAGTTTAGTAGTTTTATTCAGTAGTTTTATCTTTTTCATATAAATACAATTCAAAACTAATTTATGATACCTATTAGTAAGTTTCTTCATGGCTTGCATTGTGTGCATACCACCTTTGGCCACATCATCACTTTACACATTAATTATAAAGAACTTGTATGTTAGGACTGGCATGATACAATAAATGCCTTACTTATGCCAATCAGTTTATACAATACCACTGATTCCCAAAATCTCCAAAACTACTTTTTACGGTATTGATATTTTGATAAGAAATGTGTTAAAAAAAACATGCATATTAATAGTTATAGTTAATTATATGATTACTTGAAATCAATTTTGCTCTAAAATAGCTACTACCTACTATTATAGCTTAACTTTTGCTTAATGATACTGTATTAAAAATGGCGGAAGCACAAGGTCGTATGATGAATGTCTAATTCCACAGCTAGATGATGCTTGGGCATGTTTATCAAGTGCTGTAGACCGTGACTGTGACGGCCATCTGTTGTTGTGATTGGTAAATTTAAATGCACTATTCTATCTATGCTGAATCACACACAGCACAATGTTTATTTTATGCAGGTGCACTACCTGCATAAAGTCAAGTCAAGAGATCTATGGTCTATAAGGTGTTCTAATTTCTATTATGGTACCTATTTTTTTTTATTTCACAGCCTTATCTTTACTGCTTCTGAAATCTAAGGATTTTCAATTTAATATATTATTATATGTAGTATTTTTCATATTTGAAGTGTTTTTAAATGTCTACTAAGTACCAATTTTCCACTACATGGTTGAAAAGTTAAACACACTTTATTGACATAAATAAAAGTGTCATTTAGAAGAAACCCCATATAATTTTTGAAGATCTATTTTAAGGCACCCTACACCCTTACTTGCAAATTTGCAATAATTATATTTTCATAATGCAGTTAAGTATGTATGTACCACACCATATTATTTTCTTTCATAATTTCAGTAAACCATTGTTTAGCGGTTCATAGAAAGTTCTAGGTTTCACCAACATAGTGACAATAGTTACCGAGTAAAAGGGTACCGTTTTTTGACATTTGGGAAGCTTATGAAACATCACTATCACTACATAGTATAAAACAAAGTCGCTTCCCGTCTGTCTGTCCCTATGTATGCTTATATCTTTAAAACTACGCAACGGATTTTGATGTGGCTTTTTTTAATAGATAGAGTGATTCAAGAGAAAGGTTTATATGTATAATAAGTGCATATTATAGTACAGAAAAGCTGTGAAAACCGGGCGAAGCCGGGGCGGGTCGCTAATCTATTATAAAAAAGAGTTCTTGAAATTAGCTTGTCGTAAACTTAATAATACCGATTATTCTGTATATTTTTAATGCGCATACGAACAACTCGTAGTTTTCAGTTCTAATATTAGAATTTGGTAATAACTCGAGGGGTGGGGGGCTGAAGATCGATACTTATCGTCTGAATTTATATCTGCAAGCAAATAGGTCTTAAAAAGTATCATTGAAAACGTCATCTAGTAGGTACCTAGTTGTACACTGCAGGCTTACTTAGGAAACTTTCCTCGGGTGGTTTGACACGAATTTCGTTGTGTCGTTGACCGCTATAAGGCGCCCACGTCGGTCACATCGCAATTTGTCGGTGCCAAGGCCTTGCAGTATCATCAGTCATGCGTGCATATCAAGGAAAATCAATTTACCACACGACATTTCAAGTCTTGTGTTTTGTACTCCACGACCGGCTTGTCACAACGAAAATTAATTTTAATTATTTGATGAATAAGAGCCAAATTTACTGATGTTCCGTCTTCTGATGCTAGTCTGCTTTGTGGCGGCTATATTATCTTATTTCGCGTCAGTCATTAAATTAGATGTTGGACTATACAGTGGACAGGATGACTCAAAATTTTGGAGATAGCAATTTAAACTCAAAGGAAACATTCCTTTACTGATCTTTTATGGCATCAATCGAAAGGGTCAATCTTTTTTTTTTTTTTTTGAAAGGACTAAGTTGGTAGCCTCAGATGGCTGCAACAACCTTACCGGACAAATCGGCGAGCGCAGAGGGCTCTCAGCCGGGTAATATTTAGGTAACAACACCTGAGGGCACCCCCGAATGGGGTACGAACCTCGGCTCAGGGCGTTACCGGGGGAGGGGGAGGACTTTGTACGAGTTACGACTAATTGGGGGCGGTCGGATTACTGTAGGCAGCTCGGGCCGCTTGAACGGGACGAGACTGAGTGGGATGTCGCGGCGGTCCTCGCCGTCGAGGACGGTAGCGTGATCGGTTGTGTGTAGTGTGTTGTGTACTTTTACGAGATTCGTCAGCTTCGATCTGAGCTAATGTAATAGGGTCATCTGGCTCGCTGAGGGCTTGCCTTGGTCTATGGATACGGAGTATACGGGAGGGCGTGTAGGTTGCGGCTTTCACTATAAGAGGGTTGCGGTGATTAACGGCGGTATTGAAAAATCTGCGTGAGGTGCGTTTTATAAATTGTTTTATTGTGGTGAGACCTAAGTCAATGTGGAGATTTTCATTACGCATGTACCACGGGGCGCCCGTGGCCTTGCGCATGAAGCGATTTTGAATCACCTGAGGGTCAATCATAAGGATCAAATCTCTCTAACAAACATGTTAAATTAAATGAAAGAAAAGCCATGAAATCTTAACTTATAAATGAAATGGGACAAGATAAAGCACTTTCGCTCAAACAAAGGTCCATCAGATTACTTATGTAAGTACCTACCTAATTAATAATTATCTTGTTTGTATCCAACAAAATTGAGCTCTTTTCGAGCAACTAATTAGTTAATTTATCCATTTTATAAAGGAAATAAAACATGTAACAATGTTTAACATATTTCAATGAAATTGTGTTACAGATTTACAAATACTCGTAATATAATTTTAAAAGAGGAGGCTCTCCGCGAATGACAACGCCCCTAACTAAACTGACTTATTATATTTTCTACAAATCTCTTGCAACAAATAATGCCGAGAAAAACATTTATCGGATATCGTCGCCTTAAAATTCAAAGACCCTGAATTATCACTGACTGGCATATCAACGCACGTTTGGTCCTAGAGTGTAGGGTAAGTTCTTTGAGAAGTGTAGGCATCTACTATGTTTTTTTTTTAAATCCACTCCTATTGAAAAACTGCGGGGAAAGTACCTAGTACAACATTTTGAAAATACAGGTCTTGTAAAAATATTGCTGAAATGTCTATAGTTACAAAGACAACTTGAACAAGAATAATTAGTCTTTTATTAGTTCGCGTGATAGAATTGTATATTTACGAAAGTAAATTAAATATTGCATGATGTGAGTTGAGACAAGTTCAATGCCAACTTTGTAGGATATTCGCATAAATTGAAAGAAATAGCTATAGATAGACCTTGTACATGGTTACTTGTAGACGAGAACATAACAGATATTTAATATCTGTTATTTAATATTCTAATTTTATTATAACTCATCATAATCGAGAGTCCAAAAAAACTTAATACTACTTATATTCAGAGATAGCAGGTGAAATAATTTTTAAAATCGGTCCAGTAGTTTTGATTTTCCTTTATAAACAGTTAGTTGGAAATCTTTCCTCTTTAGTAGTTTTATATTAGTGTAGATTCCACAATGATTTTATCGAATTATCTTAGGTTGCTTGAGCAACTTTGAAATTTGGGAAATACCATTTAGGGTAATGCGGAAGTTATATAATCTGCCAGTTTTACATAAAATATAATGTTTGCAGACTTCGATGAAAACGAATCGATTGCCAACGTAACTAGGAAAACAATAGAAACCTCAAAACGGTCTCGTGTATCCGTTTCGGTAAGTATCGCATTTCTAGTCTGTTATAAAATGATGCCTTACTGATGGAATATCAGGTTCCTTTTTTTCACTATCGGTCCGTCTGATTCTTAACAATTCACTGAGTCACATAAGTAAAGTCAGATATAGGTATATCCAATCAATCGCATATTATTTCGGTCACGATAGGTTTTGTGTAAATATTTGATCAGTTACAAAGCCTGACGACAAACAAAAGGTTCATGATCCTCGTTTCGACGACGTTTTGTTGTTGAAGACTTAGGTATGTAACTTTGTACCTACCAGTCGGGTAACTGCCGCACAAAATTTTACTGCTTCCACACATATGACTTTCGTGGTCGTGTATGTAACTACATAATTATGTTTATTACATGCGAGCAAATTAATGTTCCACTCTACATGCTTTAAAATGTACACGAAGAAGCATTTAAACCGATAACAGATTTACGATGATTTGTATTTTACGTAATGAAAAAGTCCTGTCTTCAATACAAATTCTTTAATCTTTCCGTCCTTAATTTCTTCAATAATACTCTTTGAAGCAAATATCTACTTTTAGAAGGAATTTTAAATAATCAATGTAATTTCATTTTTTCGATAGAGCTTAGTCTTAACAATGGCTCAACTTTTTAATGCGTTGTATTATTTGAATTGTTAAAAACGGAAATAATAAAAAAAAATCCCTGAATAGCACAAAAATATTCAATTCAATAGCACTAACAATAGAGCACCGAAAATTTCAATAATAGGTTCGTACGTACGATAGAAAAAATACAGATTCTTGTAAAATTCCTTGAAGACCCAGATTACTTACATTGTATCGGCGTCATAGTGGCACGGCAGGTAACGGCATTTTGAATCAGTCTCAGCGAGGCATCGTTGACCTGACGACATACATTTGCCACAAAAACACATCATTCGTTTGTGGCTCCAAAAATCATCGATACTTTAACGTTGTTTACTTTCTACATTTTGGACATAAGCTACCAGATTAATGGACCCGACCCGATGTTCTTATCGTCTTGGTGCATCATAGATAAAAATCTTGTATATTTGATAATATAATGACAGCGCAGGGGCTATGCTGTAGAAATCCATGACGAAGATCGTGGAGTCGCATCATCAATCATCATCTAAAAGATTGAGCTTTCGGTGAAGGAAAACATCGTGAGTGGGTGGGTGTACTTGAGAGTCGAAATGTATGAAAGAGGTCGGTAACATTCTTCCTGGTATTCATAATAGGGCACTATAGCCACTTACAGCCTTCTGATTTTTGTACACCTACTCGGAATTCCGTAGCTTTTCAGAATATTCTATGTACACAACACACCTAACTGGAGTCATCAGATCAACAGTGATCATCATCAGAACTGCCTTTGATTCTTCGGGAATATGAACGATTACTTGTTTTTAAATTAAGGTCGAATCATTATGGTGAGTATAAATCATGGTCTAACTGTACAATAATACATAATTTTTCAATAAGATTATTTTCTTACTAAGTACTACAAAAATTTACTTCTGTGTCGATGCACTTTAAGGATGATAAACAAAAATGTCAATATGGAAAATGGCAACATGTTGACAAGCAAAATTTTTTCGTAGATAAACTATAATTGTTGATGAATACTGTACGACATAGAAGTGCGTACCACAAAAGCGTACCTAGTACATACCTACCCACGGTATAAATAAATGAAAGGAATTCAAGATCCAAACGATAGAAATCTATTTTTCGACTCTCAGCTTTTGTTATTAATATCCGGGTCAAATGTAATCGCGATGTCCTTTACCCAAATCTGGTTTTGCGTAAGATCTGTCATAGTAATTTTAAGGTACCATACAAAATATACCTTGATATTTTTTTACTAAGTAAGACTCGAAATATATAAACAACACAAAATTATTTATTATTGTATCAAAAACAGTCTTCAAGCATTATTGTTACTTGAGAAAATCCTATGTTGATCGTCAGGTGAGATAAAACCCATGTAAGGATGTGATTGCGATTACTTTATGACTCCTAGCAGTACAATGCTTTGAATTCCCAAGTTGTTTAGTTATACATTTGATATGTCTTTAAATACAATCTTTTAGTACCTACTGTGGTCTTAAATATCTAATGTATGTATTCTATGTATGTCCTATCTTTAGGTACTTAAAACCTCGTTAGGTCTATGCAGTGTATCTTGAGAGATTTAGTCGTATTACATACACTAGTCAATAAACAAGGAAATCGCGAATTGCGGCGAATGTCATATTCTCTCAACTCTCACGCGAACAAGATAGTGTGCCAAGATGCGAGGGCATGATATTCGCCACCGTTCGCAATTTATATTTTTTTGTAAATTCAGTGTGTAAAACTCCTAATACCGGTGCTTGATTGTTTAATTCAATTCTTACCATATATGTGTACTACGGAAAGTCAAGGACGTATAGTGTGTCGTGGGCCGTTATACAGACTGTCTAAAACACTATGGCCATTAATTATGTATTCAAAGCACGTACTAGGTAGTAGTTAGAAAGTTAACTACTCAATACAACAATGAAAGCTAACTAAATTGGTACCTCGTCAACCGATAAAATATAATGTCTTCTGGATCTGTCTCTATCATCATAGTGTGGAAACTAGGACCAGTTTTGTACTTATCAGATTGGATTCATGCCCGTAAGAGATGTCTACTTTTCCTCAAACGTTACTTTGGACCGTTTTTGGCCAAGAAGTTTATAATGAGGTTCAAAAATTCATGAATTAAAAACTGAAGTAAAGCAAGTAAGTTATTCATGCGTGGTTCGATTGATTTTCTAGGCTATGCTACGCTGATCTCGATATTGGCACTCAAAAAAGCCACTTGGATTGATTGAGAAAGTAAGCAAAAGTTTTTTTTTTGTTGTCTATATATAAACCAGTAAATTTAATTTTTCTAGAATACAAATTCTATTTTTATTTATTACTTATCTTTGTTCGGTATGTCAACATTTTGTTAAAAGCCTACAAAAATCTAATCTAGATATAATCTTGTTAACAAGCACGAAATTATCAGATGGAACCAACACTTGAGCTAATCTTTGTTTTAAATAACGGTAGATCTAGATATATATACCTAAAATGTGCTGATATGCTATCGGCTATGTGTAACTGGTATACCAGTTCGGCAAACGTGATGGCAACACAAACAAAACACTGTTGACGGCAAAGTTGAGTTTGTTGAGCGCAAATCATGTCAATTAGTTATCCTCTAGCAACTGCAGCACTTAGCTGAGAGATACGACAAAATGGTTTTGCGGCCGCATAATAACATTGTGTAGGTATCCTGTACCTCTAAATCATGGCACTGGTAAACAATTTTCAGATTACCTTTTTGAATGTACATACTGCAAATATTAATATTAACGGTTATCATATCCTACTAAAATTATAAACGTGAGAGTTTGTATGTATGTTTGATGCTCTTTCACGTAAAAACTACTGAACGGATTTGGATGAAACTTGGCACATAGATAGATCATACCCTGGAATAACATATAGGCTACTTTTTATCCCGGAAAAACATGAGATACCTCGGGAACGCGGGTGAAACAGCGGGGGACAGCTAGTTATATAAATAATGTCAGTCCCCAATAATAATAATAATAATAATAAAATCATTTATTGAACAATCAAATTACATAAACATATTGCAGCCCTGTCTTCCAAACTAGCGTGAGCTGTGTGTCAGAAGACAGTTCCCACCCAACACTTGCCTTGAATCTATTTGATTAAACAAAAACAAAAAAGAAAAGAATTTACAAATAAAACCAACATTTTTCTAATCAATATCTGTTTGTGTGTGTGTGTGTGTGTGTGTGTGTGTGTGTGTGTGTATGTGTGTGTGGGGAGAGGGGTGTTTAATTTATTTAGTTTACAATAACAAGTAGTTTCTCAGTATCCATATAATCTAGTTGTTTTAACCATTGTTTTATTTTATATTTTAGATTATAACTGGAAATATTACTTACATCGTACATATCATTTAATTTATTATATAGTCTAGGTGCAATTGAATTGTAATGCATTTGCGCAAATTTTCTTTTTACTTTTGGGATTGGGTATCGCTTCCGTCGTTTGTTTGGGAGTTCCAGCAATGGAGCTGTTCTGTGGTATCTACGAACACACTGATAAATAAAAAGTTTGCGTACTGAGAGTACATTAGCCATTTCATAAAGTTTGTGCGTTGGATAACGAAATGGTAGATGCAGCAGTACCTTAAGTACAGCTCGTTGAGATCTCTCAAGCTCAAGTAAATTACTTTTGGCTGCAGCACCCCACGAAGAAATACAATATGTGACTATGCACTCTGCTAGGGATTTATATATCTGTATTAGAAGTGTTGAATTCGAAACCCGTCGTAGATCCTTAAAGACATATATAGTTTTACGTACTCGACTAGAGACAACAGATATTTGTTTTCTCCAATTCAACCTGTCATCAATAAATACACCCAAATATTTAATTACCGGAACTCTTTCCAACAGTGGACAAGCACACACATTAGCTAATTTAGGCTGTCGGTTACACGGAAAGGAGTGAATTCTCAGTTGGAAATCTATAGGTAGACCAACGCTAGTCTTACTAAAACAAAGGAATTTTGTTTTGTCTGCGTTAAGTGTAAGTAAGCTATCTTCAAGCCAGGCCGTTACCGAACATAGGCCAGACTCAGCTAACTGGCGAACATTATCCCATGTGGAGCTGTGGAACAGTAAAACCGTGTCATCGGCAAACATCTGTATATCTGCATCTTGAAGTTCATACTTGCACAAATCGTTAATATATATTAGAAACAGCGATGGCCCAAGTGTACTACCCTGTGGCACGCCATAAGTACCGAAACCATAGTTGCTCAAGTTATTGTCAACCTTGACACACTGCCATCTATGAGATAAGTAATCCTGGAACCACAGAAGAGCATTTCCTCTTATTCCTATATTCTCCAGACGAGTAAGTAGTATAGGAACAGATACAGTGTCAAATGCCTTCTGTAGATCCAGGAAAACGCCTAGACACTTTTCATTTCTGTCAAGATAAGTGGTAATCTTAGTTGTAAGCTGAAGTACAGCATCATCCGTGCATCTATTGGAACGAAATCCATATTGGTTTGATCCTAGGAAATTATTACCTTCTACATATCTCATCAACCTTTTATTTGCTATTTTTTCCATTACTTTAGAAAGAGAGCTCAACAGTGCTATGGGCCTATAATTTGTAGCAAGTTTCTTATCTCCAGTTTTATAAACGGGACAAACAATAGCAGTTTTAAATATTTTAGGAAATATACCATATTCAAAACTCAGATTGATTAAATATGTAATTGGTTCGGCAAGATGTTCACGGCAGGCTTTAAGGATTGTTGAAGTTATTTTATCACTTCCAGGTGCAGTATTAGATTTCAAGCTAGATATTACATTTACAACTTCTGATGGTTCAGTCAAATATAGCGACATTGAGTTAACAGGAGAATTGCTAGATTTTGCCTTATGTGCCAGTGTATGATCATCCATTTTGAGAAGGTGCAGTGTTTTGTTGGCTAAATTAGATCCCACAGATGTAAAGAAGAGATTAACCTCATCTAAAGACTCCATGACAGATGGTTTTATAGTAAGTAGTTCACTTGACGATGTTTTGTTTTTATTCAAGTTACATAGTTCTTTTATTATATTCCAGGTATTCTTTATATTTCCCTTGTTTTCATCCAATTTATTTTTGTAATATTGTCTTTTTAGCTCTTTTACAATTTTTTTTTAATGTGTTTCTATAAGCAATGTACTTAGCTTTTAGCTCATCATTATTATATTCTACACTATTTGTAATCTTTTTTATTTTCTTATGCATTCTATCTCTTTTTCTAATCGACTTGACAACACCAGGGGTGATCCATGGCTTAAGAGGTAGTTTTCTTTTCGAAACTTTACTAACTACTGTATTCTCTTTGATTGATTTTTCCAATTTTGACGTCAAAATTTCTGCAACCATATTCACATCATCTGTAGAATAGAGATCACTCCAAGATTCCTCAGATAAACTTTTCATGATACCATTAATGTTCACTTTACTTTGCTTATATTGTATCGTTTTCCTATCTAGTGTATTATTGTCTAGAAGTAATAGAATTGGCGAGTGATCCGTAAGTTCATCAAAAACGAAAGTTTGCATTTTAGATGACGATTTAACCATAAAGTGGTCTAGACAGGTTTTATATCTGGTTGGACAATTAATGCCTTGACGGAGACCATATGTAGCCATTAGATTTAGATAGGTAGATGCATAAGTACTTATGTTTTCTGGCATAGTATCTAAGTTAATATCACCCGTAAAGATTATATTATTTTTTGATTGGCAAGTATTCAGTATCGTTTCTAATGAATTAATATAATTTAGCGGATTTCTGAAGGATGGAGGTCGATAAGTGCAAATAATAGAAAATTCTTCCTTGATATTGATCACAATACAATTACCTTCAGAACATACAGGTTCATTAGCAACAGCGTCGATTACATCCCTAACGTAAACAATAACTCCGTCATTTTGATTTAGGGTAATTGTTGATTGAAACATGTTATAATTTTGTATATTTGGGGGGGTTAGTTTATTGTTTGACCAGCATTCCGTTAAGACTAAGACATCAATGAGACATTTGAATTGGGCAAGAAAGATAAGAAAGCTATCCATATTGGATTTGATACTACGGATATTAACAGTCAAAACAGTGAGTTTGTTAATTGACATGTTTGATGATTGTATCAAATTCAGGTATTCAATTGGATTGCTTATTTTTGTACATGGAACGTCCCCTGAATCATCAATCGTCCAATAGTGAGACGTTTAAATTAGTTAAGCTAATAATTATAAAAGGCGCCGGCCGGTCCTAATGTGTCTCGTAATTAGCAAACGGGACGCCGCTCCGGAACTATTTTATTGCGTTAAATGTCCTCCCAAACTGTTAGCCTGACGAGTCTTCGTCATCCTCCGAGCTCGCACTATTGCCTCATAAAAATGTTAATTTAATGTCGACCGACATTGCTCTCCCTGTGACGCACTATACTGCTTACATTATTAGTCATCTTCTAACTTTGCAACGTTTTTCCCTTTAAATACTTGTCTTTGGATTTGCTATATTACTTTACTTGTTCACAAATACGATGTAGGTTTCCATTAAGATGTAATTTTATCGCAAAAAAAATAATAGAGAATAACAAAATATCATAGGTCGCGGAGCTTTGCGAATCTTAATATTCCACGCAATTAGAGATAAATGTTTACATTGCCTTGTACTATTTTAAGATTATCTTCCAGACAGTCTCCAACATTATTGTGATGTAGCATTAATCGTAAAAAAACTCGTAAACGCTTGCAACTTCCTTCGGATACATCTTCTAATGTAATAAGAGTTAGGTAATTTATAATTTCCTGTTTTTGAGATATTGGTATGTTCATTACATCATGTGGATTTTGCTGCTTAGTTTTGCGTTTTTGTAGCACCATAAGATTCTTGTTGCTGCGATGTTCTGCCTGTTTTGCTAATTAGATTAAAATAGCAGACAATGTTAATTAGGAAATTATTATTGTGATTCTAACGAACCTTGCATATGGTTTGCTCATCTGTAGGATCTTGTAATGAGTTTCTTCCGCTCTTGCTTGACCGCTAAGTTAGGCCCTCCTTTGTCCTCTCACTTACATTGCGCGATACAATTCCATGTCAATGAACTTTACTTTCTTGTTCCTTTTTCATAATGCGTTATTGAAGTACCTATTTCTGCATCCGACTTCTACGATAACTTTGCGATATAAAATAATGGAAATTGACAATTTTACTTAGATTTTACTTACATATTAATATGTTAGAAGTCGTTAACTTATTTTCTTTAATTTGATATTTTAACCTTATTGTTCATCAAACAAACAAGTGATTAATATAGCAGGTTTAATCCAGTCCATTGTGTTACAATCAAGCATGTGGTATTTCATAATTATATTTTGTTGTAGAACAAATAATAAACATTTGCCAAGTTAAACTATTCTTTTTATGTCTGAATTAATTGAATTCAATGAATACAAAGAAACAGAATTCATGATCATAATAACATTTTTGTGAACAATCAATAAAAGCGTGCCTGCAAATTATTTTTTAAATAGAAGCCCCCATGAAAAGCTTTCAAGTATTTTCCTTTGATCTAGAAAATAATGCTTAAAAATGCGAGAAGAACGATGTAAGGAAAATAACATTTATCCAAATTTAAATGTAGAAACAAATTTCGAAAGCAATCTACAAATGTATGTTAATCTATACACGTCACGAACGTTGAAGACATAATACAGATATGAATGTAGGCCTCGCAAGCAATCTCGACCGTTTCTCAGATGTATTTGTCCTAAGATAAGTGACAAGAAGCTCATCCATCAACAGATTGTGGGCACAAGCTCTATCATGGCTTTTGATGTTAAGCTAATGTGCGATTATGTGCCTTAGGGAGCAGCCCTAATGACAATATTTCAGAACCATGACAAGCTCTGCTGGTTACGAGTTTAGCAAATATTTTGTTCCTAGAATTCAAACGGATCGAAAAGTAATGTCAATACAAAATGACTATTGACTATTAAAGTACTAAACTGATGACTGGAGTTAGTTACCCAATGTGAGGATAATTAGAAGTAATTTACTTCATAAAACATTAATTTATCAGCTTATTCTTGAACTCGTTCTGGCTATTATCTTTTAGTAATAATGCTTTATACCTAATGTTATGAAATCCAATATAAGTACCTAATCACAATTTCTTGCCATTTTTGCATTAAGAGGAGGCTATCTGTGTATGTCTCCGTCCCTTACTATACTGGTGGTGACAATTAAGCAAGACGTAGAAACGTAATTTTGGTAAAAATTATGGTTTAATTTATTTAAAAAGAAACTAAGCCTTTTTTTAAAAAAGTAAGAAAACTATTCCCTTTCTAATGGATTTCAGAATGCATGTTAATATTTTTCAAGTTATTGGGATGGCCCAAATAGAGAAGAATGCATTCTTAGTTTTAAGAAGGGGCATATTTACGAATTTTTTTGACGTAACTAATGAAAAATTCAATTTTTTTTAAAACTATTTCCCGTCACGTATTCTCTAGTTTCACATATATTTTTTCTAAATCTCTTGGAACAAAGAGTACAGAGGAAACGCATTTTATAATCATCATTTCACGTTTAGCATCGCCTTAATGAGTAGAAAGCTGACTTACTAGGGCTTAAACTGAATAAATAAATGGCTTTGACTTTATAAAATTAATCGTAACGTCGAATTCCTTTTTTCCTGTTTATGAAAAAGTAAATAAAATAAATGTTACGGTTGCAATAATATCTTTTGTTTTTTTTTTTATTGACGTCTACATTGGTTATATTCGATGCTCAAAGGAAAACTGCAAGCAACATAACATACTGTATAAAATACTTCCTTACCTGACTTTCTGTACAAAGGCATGGGGTCTAAAAAGGCTGCTCGGTGCTCGGGCAATATTTCTATGTGAAATGAATTTCCAACATACAGATTAATGCAATTTGACAAATGGTAATGAAATTAATTGAACTACATTTTTACCAAAAAATATTGAAACGAGTACGTATAGGCTCTGCTGTAAATTCCGCGATATAAATTGCACGTGCTTGGGCTGCTTTTTACAGTACAGGGGTGTACTCAATTTGTATTCGTAGTACCTACCACAGAAACATAGGCTAAGTAAGTGAAATCTAATCCCAGTAAATAATCTCCTACTGTCCAAACCATCTACTAATTTTCAAATAACTTGAATCACTGATAAAATAATCTATTACCTCACGTGTAGGAAACACACTGTAGATGTAAAACATAATGTAGGTGATAAACAGTAATTATATGGAAAGATAAAGTAAACAGGTATTTTGTTTGTGTGTGTCTACATAAACCTGTCTACTTACAATAATTTTCTACATCAAGGATAGAGTTAGTGTCCAGGTGTTTGTATTTGTTCACAGCTACTTATGTTGCTGACAGTACATATAAAATAATAAAATTACAGCTTAATGATTGATATCATTAATAATGAAAATCTCATTTGAATTATGTTAGTATAATGTAATTAATTAGTCTTAATACTACCATTACCTACGTACTTAATTGGGTAGATTAAGTTCTCAGACATCTAAAGCTAAATACAGACAGCCTAATTAGGTATAGGTACTTTAATTAAAATAGAGTCCTTTGAGACAGCTTTTATACCATATCGGTACCATGTTTGACGAATGCATCAAACGGTAATGTATAAAGCGAGATTTAGGGCGTACTTATTCTAAGTCTTAAACGCGAGGGTTTGCGGTGCTTAGCGGTCGGGGGTACACTGCTCCCCGCCTTATCAGGCTCGTTTGTCCTCCGGGAAGCTCTTTAGCCGATACCGTGGAGTTCCTATAGCTCCCAGCCTTCAGCCTTTCTTGCTCCCAAATCGGTGACTTTACGAGAATATCTCCCTTCTGATACGAGGATACGTAATAGAGTTCGTAAGCTGAAATATTCATGTATTCATTCTACATGTAGTATGTACTTGAGTTTGTCTAGAGATCGACGTACTCTTAGGTCGTCGAGCTCTAAGCTGTAAATATTTTATTTAAGTATTGTCTACTTTTTTATTGGTATTCGTTGTGTCATAGAGACAACGAATACGAATTTATGGCCTTTTCTTTCGTGTGTTCAAATTGTATTTTGACGCAAATGAAAATTATCAATGTTAGCAAATAATCAGCTTTAGCTCAAATTAATGTTTGAAATTCAAAGTATTTCAAACAAATTTTATATTTATTCAATTAAAAAAATATATCTTTTAACCATAAATATAATGTAGGTATATTAATTATCAACTTTGAAGTGAGAGAAAAGTTCTGCGGCCAATTAATTACTTATCTATTGAACTCGCGATGCTCTTTCTTTCAAAAGGTACCTACCTATCTTCCTAATTAATTACACACATAGATTAAAGTACCTACATTGTTATTTTATACTAGAAATTTTATTTTCCCAACCAAACTATGCAGAGGTTACAGGTAGGTACTATGTAAAACTCAAAATTAAAACATAATGAAAATGTTAACTCCACGCCTTAATTGGTTAGTTACAGATTATAGACTGGCATAGTGTGACTGGTGTACGTTGAATTGATTGTGTAAATTTTATAGGTATATTATCACATACGTAAATCAAATCTTTAAGTACCTCTTTAAAAAAAAAAAAATTGTATCTTATTAACCTAATTTGTTTCGTTTTTGTTTCAGGTAAGTCAACTCTCAGGTGGATTTCTGGAGCCACTACAGGAAACATTTAAAATTTTATTGGCCTTTCAAAAACTCCACTTAATTGTTCAAATTCGTTTTTATTTACCCCTCTTACTGCGTTATTGTGGCAATCCCGATTTCCGGCGTGCCGGCAATATTTTCGCATGCTCCTTTTTATGAGCAACATAAAAAACATTTCATGAAACGCTTGTACTGTACTGCGATACCAGCCCGGATACAATGGCGGGCGAGGGAGCAGGGCGGGTGCGACGGCCGGTTTCCTTGAAATATGAAACGCTGCGATACCTAATTCCTTCGACCATTTTCCGAATGGAAAAATTCACTCAGCCAGCAGCCGCAAGCGATTACTCCTCTTTACGTAGTGACACACGGCGAGGGTGGGGCGGGCGTCGGGCCGTGGAACTCGTCCACATAAATAATCGGGAGCTTACGAATTCATCCACCCGAGCCCGGTCTGGAACATCAAGGAAACTCTGAAACAAATTGATCACGAAATGTAACTCTAATGGCGTGTAGGGACGATAATAACGGACATTAAACCTTCATAACCATTCCTTTTGATTAAGATTAACTTACTACATAAAACTTATCTCTCAAGAAACCGAACGCCGGATAAATACTCGATTGATTTGGAGAACTTACCGGGCGGTGGCTCGAGGTCATAAATTGGTCTCTGCGGATCTCTGGAACATAAATCGACAATTGTTCTGTCAACGTGTGGGCGCCGCCAACGCCGTCACCTCGGGTTATATTCCGACACACAATGACCAGTTCATATTATTCGATTTAGGCTTACTCCCGAGAAATTTAACTAAAATGAAAACCGTTGTAAATACGGCCTATAATCTTAAAAAATCTTACAATTAATATTTTTACTGAATTAATAATCAGGTCCTTTCATTCAGTAACCTACACAAATCAAGAGCATCAACATTGAGCATAATTCGACAAAGGCGTTATGAATTTTTCATATAACGCAGGAAACAAGGTCTTCGCAATAGTCGTCGGGATGTTGTTTACTTTCTAGGAACGGCAAATAAAAATATGCGGGCGTAAACAACTGCGTGTCCGCTTCTGAAGGCAAATAGAACATATTTCCGGGTCTAACATTCTAATATGCTCCAATTTGGTATTACTAATATACGAACTATTCGTATACGTGTGTATGTATAGTAAAAGCTTTACATAGTCGCTGCCTTATTTTTAATATTGATATTCTCCCTACAGCCTGAGAGAAAATTGCTTTATAGCTCGAGCCTTCATGTCACTTCCCTTGTTGTCTAGGCGCGTCTTCCAAACTTCATTTTGTCGTTAAAGTGATTGTAACTACGTCGTACGTGTCTTGATGCTATGAATACTTAAAAGTTTCTTATGTATTTGTTTTACATGTGCGATTCGAGTCTTATCGTACGAATTCAGCTTCTACAACGTATAAATTATCGTATAACTCCAAACTGTTCGCAGAAGACGCCGCGAAAATCGCGATAAGACGGCCGCAAGTAGGTACACACGTCCACAGCATCGATTTAACAATTCGACGTAACATTCTGAGAAATCCCGATCTCGTTACGATAGTTCTCATGTTTGGCACCCGAGGCATCCCCGGTCCGAACTTATCATGGGAGATAGTCGCGACGGTGCGGTGCCTCCGTGCGATGAATTAATTTACCTCCCGCTATTATATAAACTACCTAGATTGTAATAAAGATATCTTCGTCTCTTAGTTTTTTCTTCACCGGGTCATATCTGTTACTTGGCCAAGTGATCGCGAATTTTCTTTTAATTTAATAATGTTTGCATGCAAATTTTTGAAAACGTAGCTAGCGGTCGTCGCATCGATGCGCTCTGCAAGCGCAGTGATCACGCTTTGCATTTTAATAAATTTCAAAGCGTTATCAGCGTTTGTGATAGCTATGATCTATTGGACCCGTATATACGGCATTCGGGTTGAATTGTAGTATTGGCTTCCGAATTTATGATGACATAACAACAAAGAGAAATTCTCTGTTTCAATCGAGACACAACCGTAACGTAAGCCTACTATGGTATGATGGAGCCTACAATATTTATTGCATTGCGCAGGAATAGGAAATAGTAAATACCTATCGAAGCTAAATCAATTATTTTTATAAAACAAGCTGAAATCTTGTAAAAATAAGGATAAGGCTCGTAGAGTTAAAATTACTTTCTCAACATTTGAAATTGAAAAGGCAGAAAATGAATGCGCACAACATTACTGAAACGCGAAGAGTCAAAGTAAAAACAAAGTGAAAGTGTTTTGCGGTAATAGTAACACATGGTCGAAGCAGGTAACTAATGTTCTTCTAACTGTAGTCTTCAACGTTAAGCGTTGTTGTTGTGGTATACCGTATACGAGTGTTACGTAATGCTTTACGTGATTTGTGGTATTGTTCAAGTTGTTTACATGCTGTTTTAGTTTAATTCTGTAACTACTTTATTACATTCGCTTCCTCATTGTATTTCTATGATTTATTTTTAAAATATATGTTAAACTCAAGTTGAAAATCTGTCGCCAAGCACCTTTCTGTGTGCTCCGACAGTTGCACTGGAGAGCCAGTTCCTTTCTAGGCTTTGTGTGCTTACAATCATCGGCCACATCATCACTGACTATGGTGAGATTGTGGTCAAACACAGGCCTATACATAGTTTTTTTTTTTTTTACTATGTGAGCAAAAATTTTTTTTTTAATTGAAATTTTTCATTTGTCAAACTTAGTACTAAAATTGCACCTCTCCTGTCTGGCGTATCTCCTTCAGTTTAGTAATGGACGGAGTCATTCGCGGAGAGCATCCTCTTAAATAATAAATTTGCAGATTTATTATAATTCCTGCTTAACATTATAAAGTACCTTTACGCAGGTGGTAATATATTTGGCAAGTGTGTTTGTGACATTCCCACATTCTATCTTAAGGTTTGACTTTAAGGTCTAAATTGCTGAAACCCTTTCATATGGTTTATTGTGCTAGCAAGACATTTGATCTGGTATATGATCTGATATCTGTTTTAATTCAGGCCAATTAACCGAATTCAGACATTAATATGGTACACGCATTTGACAAAATAGGCGCCAGTTATGTGGCCATTGCAATGGCATCGAATAGCATATCACCGTATCGCAATAACGTGACAGATGTTGCGTAATAAATAAGACGTAAAAGTTGGTAAGGTTGGGAACCCAAGTCCCGCCCACTGCCGTCGGTGATGGATGCCGTTACCGAGAGCCGATCCGTCATCAGAGCGGATGCCACCACCGACGGATGTTCCACCAGCTTTTTGCACAGGTTCAACTGCGGTTAGAAGAAAGAATATTTGCATCTGATAAATCCACACACTGTCATCGACACATTTCAGCTACAGTTACCGCCTACTAATCCGGTTGCACGTATCTCCGAATTTAACACAAATACGTCATAGAAATGATACCTGTTTAATTATTATTGCAAGTAATCGTTTTTTTAATTTAAATATTTCAATGCACATTGCATTTATTGCTTTTACAATCAAAAATTAGACTCTCCTCTCTCAATTCGACCAAACAACGCAACCCTTTGATAAGAAAATCGAAAATATATCTACATCTTGTTGCAACCTTACATAAAACATTACCCCCAGCCGCGATCTGTCGTGTTTCGTTTATCATATTATCTTTATCGAGTGAGTTTGCGATTCTGCATTTCTAATTTACCTCTATCTTTTCGTTAACATTTTATTTCTCAAATGCGTGTCCCCGGCCGAATACGGTCGTAGCGGATTAAATTTGTCGTCGCTGTTTTTGTGGTGACTTTTCGAACGGTGCCGGTATTCGTCGTGTTGTTAAATAAATCATACTTAAAGTACCACAGAGCATTAATCATGTTGCATGTTGTGTCCGTCTGTTTGTGTTTGATAATTCTGTCGGAGAGCGCTGGCGGAGATGAAGGGCGTGCGTGAGTGTTCGCGTGCTATTTTTTTCCCTTCGTCCATCTTCTTCGTCTCATTGTCTCGCCAGGCGGTATATAGAATTTATTATTCAACACGTAACGTTATACAAGAATAAAAGCTTAATTTGGTCTCGAGGAATTATGAATTGTTATGTGTTAGCATGAGCGCGACTGCGGCGGCGTTAACTGGACTGACTCAAAAAACTAAATTGAGACAATAGAGGAATCGCTAAGTGTACAAAAAGTAACCACCTATAATAAAACTTAAATAAATTATGAACACGAGTATCTCGTTCATGAATACATTTATTGATGTGATACATTAGTTACTTGACTTCCAAAACTCATGCTATTCAGAATAGTAAAGTTATGGAATAATAGGGAGCATGACACAATGTTCTCAGGGTACATTGTCGTCGGCAAGTTCAAAACACAGATTGATTACGTAAAGTTAACCGCATCAGTGTCGTAGCCCGATGGTCGTAAAGACGACGATCGTTACGTCACCTAAGCTCTAAGGATTCCAGAAAATTGGATTTTACATTGTATCTGCTACATGGGAAGCCTTCACCACCGGTGTGCTCCCAACACAATTTTATTTTACCTCCGACCGTTATTGGACTCGTAAAACTTGTGTTGACTGAAACACTGCATACCTCCATTATTCTTCGATTAGCTGCCAAGATTTGGTCCACATGATGCATAAGCAATGCAAATGAAGCATCATTTGAACGTTTGTCGTCTACGTGTTTACTACTGGAGTATAAATGTTGATACCTTAATAAATGACCGAGTAGCGACCGTCAGCCTACGGGTGGAGTGCATATTACCTGCGCCTTCGCTCAGCATCGATTGAATTCTTTGCAAACAAACTCGAGCACCCATTCACTAAGCTTTTAATTCGACTACTTTTTAAAAGCGACCAGAATACTCTCGTTTATTTGGTCTTTTATCACCCACTGTCTTGAAGTTTTAAAGATTAATATTAAAACTTTTTTGTAAGATTTTCATGAGATAAACTGTTGTGGAAGTTCCGCTTTATTGTGCGAGTCATCCCGCGCGGCGGCGGCGGCGGCTAAGTTTATTGACCATCGCTAACTTAGCTCCCATTGAAGTACGCCACTTTGAGTAACTTTAACTCAGTAAAAGCTATGGCCCGGAAAGCCTCTTTTTCTCGTTTTATTGCTAAAGTTCTCTCATACGTGTCTTGAAAACTTGAAAATGGTATTTTTTATTCGTGATTTTTTCATGTGAGATTTTTATGTTTTTTTTTTGTAATTTTGCAGAGATTATTTGCATTAGATGCTTAAATGTCGAGCAGGCGAGCCTGCATTTGTTGGCAGAGTGCCTGTTTTACGAATTATTGGTCTCAGTACGAGCTCGCGACTGTAACAGCATCTGTCCTCACCTCTACGTTCCATTGCGCCTGTCCTATGCACTAAACTGGAGATTATTTATCTAGAACAGTTCATGTCACCAACACCACTTGTTCAAATGGTTCGCTGCGCGCAATTATTTTCCTGTTTTTAATAAACGAGTCCATATAGAGTTATTATGTAAGTATAAAATGAAATTATTGTATTACTCGGTCAGTTATTTTCGTACGCATTATGTGTTATGTAATGGAACTGATTAGATAATATTTTTTGCACAATATGAATACCAGATAGTAATGAATGTGTTTTATTATTATTACTTGTTATTATTAATACTATACCTCTTCAGGGTCTGCCAGGCGTCGTCTGTGGCTATTTTAAACCAGTCTTTGTAAGCCCAGCTCCTAACACATTGGTTTGATATTTGTGTTTCCTTATACACACGCAATATGTGTTATTATTGGCTCTTATCAATTTAATGTACGTAACTTGACATAAGCTATAATTTCATAAATTCTATATTTTATCCTCGGTAGTTATACGAAAATACCCCACATTAATTTATGAGACCTTCAAAAGTTAAAAAATATTTGCGAAGCGAAGCTGGATACTTGTGCTTGTATGTACCTAAGTACAGCAAGCCTATTTAATATAGATTATATACTTAGATTGATAAATTATAAATTACTTGCATACTCTTACATAATTGATTGTGACAATATGGATGGGACAATATAGGTAATTGGAACTCACATTCACCATAAAATGATAGGAAACATGACAATAACTGACTAATAAACAACCATATCGAGGGCATCCAACCAACCATACTGGCGTATCCATTTACGAAATTGACAATCGTATAGGACTAACGTTACCCACATTATTAATTATGTCGAAAGCTTACAAATCAGAATCATATTTATAGGTACGTTATATCGATCAACAAGAGGAGTAGCATCGTTATTTTGTTTATTTAAGAGAGCGTGGACTGGCATTATGCAGACTTGCAGGGCATTGCATCACCCGGTCGCTACTTCTTCAACCTCTTTTTCGATCGACGCTGCACTTTATAACGTATTGAAAGCTACTTGTCTATTAAAGAAAAATCTATTATTTATTGCCTTCTCGGTATTGTAACAGGTCGACAACATATTGGCAATACCTCTGGTATTGCAAATGGCAATAGGCGACGGTAACCACTTACCATCAAGTGGGCCGCGTGCCTGCTTGTCAAACTTTTGACATCAAAAAAAATTGACGAAAATGTATGAAATTATATTTTTTGGAAAATCCACCGGGTGATTTAAATTTATATTATTTAGATATTTTTTATTTTATTTGGATAGATTTTTATACAAAGAAACACACGGAGCACACATACAGGAATAAATCTGAAAATTGCAAATTTGCAGTTATATCACATAAAAAAAAATTGCAATAACAACTTTACATTTACAGTTGGAGGATTGACCGTGACGTATGGGAGAATATTTCCTCAATTACAAAGTTAGATTTGTACGGAACCCTCGGAGCGCGAGTCACTCGCATTTGTCCGATTTTTTGTTTGAAAATGTCATAATCGAGAGTGTTCTTAGATATGTTTCAAGAAAATCCGCTCAGCCGTTTGAAGTTCATTACCTTATCGGTTACGGTGGCGATGATGTATAGTACCTAGTAGATGTATTTGATAAATATTGATAAGATAAAGCGTCGGTATTGAAACGGATTCGCATCAATTAGATTTTGTATAATTTGTGTGTTCCATCCACTGTTTAAAACGTTTAGTTCTACACGTTTCCGTAACTGTTCCATACCGTATCATGTTTGAGTATACCTGACAGCGCCAGGATCTTGCTTTAATAGGCTAAAATAAAGTAGGTCTACATTAAAGATGTATTTGATAAATATTGATAAGATAAAGCGTCGGTATTGAAACGGATCAATTAGATTTTGTATAATTTGTGTGTTCCATCCACTGTTTAAAACGTTTAGTTCTACACGTTTCCGTAACTGTTCCATACCGTATAATGTTTGAGTATACCTGACAGCGCCAGGATCTTGCTTTAATAGGCTAAAATAAAGTTAGTCTACATGCTCGTAACGAACTGCCGACGCCGTGTGTTGCAAACTGTAAAGATATTCAGTGAATGTCGAAGTGCCTAGTCCTGAGGGAGTAGTTACGTGCTCGCATGCGGAGCTCGGGGCATCGCGCGTTTGTCCAACATTGTCTACCGTTTAAGGTATACCAATACTCGTAAGCGTTAGATACGCTACCTACACGGATCATAGGAATTCGTTGCAAGATTAACGCACTTTTTTTCCATATTCACAAGTTCTTCCAATTATATATGAATCTCATAATAATCGCCCTAATTATAACACGACGAAGGATTACCATGCCAGTCCAGCAACTCTTTCATATATGCATGCTCCATCCACTACAGCAAAGTGCTGAAAGGCGAAAAATCTATGAAGAAGGCATCATTCGGAGTACGTCAAGGGAACGCTGACAACGACACGTTCTAATAGAAAATTTTCATATTCATAAGGACGTGGGAAATTTGCATATAAAACGAGCAACTTCGCCTCGCCGACCCGTGGTTCTGGTTCGAGTACCCTGTTTTCTATTCTCTCTCCTTGTAAGAAGTCAGGAAGACTTTAGTTTACATTTAACAAGTCCCCCGAGAGTTTCCATTATGTAAGCCCAAATTTACATGGTTCGTTTGTGTTAACTGGAGTACCTACCTACTCCTACACAGGATTTAGTTTCTCTATATTTCAGCTAAAAGGACTTATTCTGTTAGCTATAATTCACTTAGATTAAGTACGGCATATTTTTGTTAAGTCTGATGACTGGAACAATTTAAGTAGGCCCGACATCGCAAAAAGGGAAATATTCAATAGCCCAACGAAAGCTTTAAAAATAGTTTATTGCCTATATATTATTATTTAGTATTATAGATTACTTTTACTCAAATAACGTTTTTATTTGTGTACAAACAGAATTATGTAGTAAATGCTAAAAGTCGCCTGTTAGACGTTGGCCTATTTATTTACCTAAATAAATGTTCGCTGAGCCTAGATGAAATAACAAGATGATTTGGTACGGTGGGTAAACTTTGATTGCTTAATTCGAACTTTGAGTTCCCTTCAAAGGAATCCATTAGGTTAGGACGCTTTTCGATTTTTTCTTGTTCCGTGATAAAATTCACGGACATTTACTTGAACTGATTCGGCCGTTTCTATTCAACAACCTTACCACATAATTGCTTCTTGCAATCAAATAATGGTCTTCCTTGTTTCCCTTTGAGTTTGCCAAACTTGAATGTGAAGGAAGCTATTATGGAAGATATTTTGAAATTACGGTCTAAAAAAGATCGATGTGACGTCTTTTTGAATATTACCATAAATAATCACAGTGGTGAATTAACCCATGATGGTAAACATTTTATACCATTAGCAGACATGTGGTGTGGTGACAAATAATATCAAATGTAAATATAATGCAATAAAGAAAAATGTAACAATGATTCGGTTACGTAAATAATCCATTGTTTTGAAATGTAAAACACTTGAACACATTATTTCCGTCATCGCAGCGGAGAGGAACGAAGAATCGTGATATAACGAGAATATTTTAATACATCTTTCTGATCTTAAAAAGCCTGATGAGGTTATTGAACCGATATTTATCACGAATTTAAGAATACAATATTTGTTTGTATAGTGCTGTGGCTGTGGTAACTCCTGTACGAAAATGAGACTAAAAATATTTTGATTTGATGAATTTTTACTCGACTGACGACGTTGTCGAGAATATATATATGAAAAATAATTGCCGAATTGCTGGCGCTCTGTATGAGTTTTGCGCTTACCAACACATTTCGCCATACATTTTTATTTAAATAGATTGTAACGTAACCATGATGGAAACTAAGAAACGTGGTATTAGAAATGAAACTAAAAACTGAACGTGACAGTTTCAGGAAATAGCAATGAAAACGAAAAAATATACGTACTTACTTACACTTGGCAACAGTGAATAGTGACTGCAAACTGTGCGGTATGCCACCCGCACTTGAATTGAAATTGAAATGAATTGTTTGTGCAGTTGACTCCGTAGGATTATATGTGGTTTGCTTCCAGTCTCACGTAAATTGAATCTCGAATGAGATGTCTTTTTCCGAATCGTTTGTAGAGACAGCTTCAGGTGGCCACATAATCGAATTCGATGCTTGTCGATTCCTAAATGTAAATAAAACTATATGATGCATTTATCAGAATGCAATGTTCCAATTGTGTATTCCTGTAATTATGATATTTAAGGGCTTGTTTGATATTCCGCAGCTCTCGAAATCTGTTGGATTACTTTTTTACCATTTCATACATATTTATTTATTTATTTAAAAGGGCAATCAACAAGGCATACACTGAAATTAATTTTACATGAATTGGCACTATGACATTCTGAGTGCTGCCTCAATTACAGGCCACCACAGCATGCATTACACAAACATGATTACAAAATTACATGTAAGAACTTAAGATTAAATACAATTAAGATTAAATTAAATCAAAATGATGTCGAAATAGCATTATAATTGAAAGAAATTAATTAGAAATAATATGAATATGAAAAATTACAAATCAAATGTAAATTATGAAAATTCAAATTAAATTAAAATTATGATAATTGTAATAAAGTAAAATATTGAGAAAATTAAATAGAAGTCAATAAAAAGTTATTACTATTGAATAGAACTCTGAATATTGTTTTTAAATGAGAGCGTATTGGTAAAGTAAAAAAATATACTTGGTAAGGTAAGTTGATGAAGAAAAGGGTGTGAATATGGTAACAAAAAAGAGTACGAGTATTTTATGATTTATACCACATACCTAACCACGTGCCTAAAAACTATTGAGATCTAACGTAACTCTAGTCTAGCGTTTTAGGTTACGTTACGACAAATTATTCTTCAACTATAGTGTAAGAAATAGTAGTTTATACACTTTAGTTCATTCCTGATCAACAACATTTCAACATAGAAAACGCACGCTACTTAGAACTATATAGTATTCGTGTCGTTTTTCCTAGAACATTTAATTTGAATAAACCTAAATCTTCGCAACCATTTAAAATTTAAACGTAGTTTTAATAATAAATAAAAAAGATAACTATCATTGCTTCATGATATTAAAATCAAGATGAAATTATTGAAATATGTATTTGTGATATTGTTTGTTAGCGAAGCGAGCACGCGCGAGGGTCGTGTGAAAACCATATTGCCCAACAACAATGCTCCTCGTGACTTCCAATGCGATTTTGTCTTCAGATTAAGCACTGACATAAATTCCCTGGTATTTACTATATCGATACTAACAGGGAATCTAGCCGCTGAATTGTTATTTATGTAAGCTCCAAGAAGAAATACGGCGTCCGATTATATAACTTGTTAGATATCAAACAATTGCACATCTTGTTTCTACTAACGACGCCAATCCTCTGTAGCTTTTTGTTCCACAACAACACTTAGCAACAAAAATAGGTCTGTTTGTAGTGCAAATTAAGCAATTAGTAAGTTTTACGTAGATAAACAACAGCACTCGTTGTATAATTGCATGCAGAGAGATATTCCAATGTCTGCTTGGAGTGAAGTGGCGAACACTCGAGCGCTCGGTCTTTCCTCATTGGTGCTGAATGGATAATGTACGTGCCAAATGCTAACTTAGCCAATCGGGCCCTAGGCACAACGCCATTTGTGGCACGTCATTAGCCCGCTCCTACCAAACAAAGTATATAATAAAAATAATTCAATACGACTTTGTGGTGGGCAGGTTTCCTTAATATATTCTCTCTTATTGCAATTAGAAAAGGAGATTCAACTGATAAAAAGTGAAATGTTGCCAAATGGCAGCGACACTGAACTTGATACTTATCGATCTCACTACGTGAACTGCTAATATTTGAAGCATCCCATTATAAAAACATGTTCAAATTACTGGTTGGTCCCCAAACATACCTACAGTGTATTATGTCTGTTGAAAATGCACATTTGACATGCCTGAGCCTTTGACGGGTTCAGTACCAGCAATTAGTTTCTTATACTCGCTTCTCGAAGAATTATCAAATCACGTCTTTCCAGAGGGATTAATTTTTATTGTTACTTTAGTGCTCACAGCTAAGACACGTTCCACGTCCACGTTATATCTCAAAAGTTTCAAGCAATCCCTAAAGACAATGTACTGTGTAGCTGTAGGTATATGTATGTTACCTACTAAATAAATTACAAACGTCGACAGTGGCATGATCGTGTCAAAGAAAAGGGGCTCACATGAAGTAAATCAGCAATTTCTTTGAGTGTCGCGGAGTCGCATTATCTTAACCCCGACGACTTTGAAGTAAGTAGCGCGTCGTCTTTCGTCTCAAGTAAAGCTTGTAACTTTGCGGTCTTTTTCTTAGAAAGGCTTTGTCTTAGAAAACGGATTAATGGTCTATGTAAGTTATAAAACATCTGTTTTCCGTCTAGTTCTTATTGACCTGTCTCTTAATATTATTAGCTTTGATTTTGATTAACAGTCACATACCGACGACCTTACTTCAGAGCTTGAAAATTGCTAATAGATAACCGATTAACCCTACTTTTAGCTGGAGAAATACATCGGTGAGGGTATCAAATTACTTTATTTGCAAGGTTTCTAAAATTCAACAAATCCCTTGGAATATCTTGACCCGCATGACTCGTCTCCGTGTTTTCTGTTTGTGTCCCTTTTGTGCTTGCCGTGTTATTTGTAGTTGAATATTGTTGAAATAAGTTCTGGCTGTTTAATGTTTTTTAATCAACACGCGCCCATTTTTAGTAAATAATTACGCTATTGCAAATTTGTGATAGTATGTTGACGTGAGAATATGCAGCTTAATAAAAGTTAGGCGTGCAAACATTTTATGTGCAGTGACTAAAACACCTAGAATCTGCAAGCTGAACTCCTAAACTCAAGTTTTCAAGCGTTTAGGAAGTTGGTTCACACCGTTCCGTGTTCGGATAAAGCGATTTCTTTAAAGTTAGTCTATTCTGTGCACGGTTTGCGTCGGCAGAGGCGGACGGAGGTTGCATCGGCTATAAGGGACGCCATTATAAGAAACGTGCATCCATACAAACTCGCTTGGTGCATCGTGGTTCCTTTCACAGCTTTATATTCAAGTTTCAATTGCTTCAAATGTATTCAATCTGAAATTCGCAATGGTTACGAAATTGTTCAGGCGTTTTATATGATTACAGGCTGTACCATACAATACGGACGACAAACATACAGTTGAATTGAAGACCTCCTTTTTTTTAAGTCAGTTCATAAAATTGATAGAAGACTCCATTGAAATAAAATAGGGTAAATTTAAAACAAGCCATTCAGGCTTGAAACTAAATTGTTCGATAATAATAGTTACAAAACATAACATTTTAGCGAACGCATTGTAAGCTATAAAAACTGAGATGATTTTTGTGACCCTCACATGCTCACCCTTCCCGCCTTTTCCGTGTAGTTCAGCTATTGCGGCTGTAATCGTGCCAAGAGTGGGCCACGTAAGGCCTCGTTAGACCCTCCACTAGGATAAATCCAGTTTCCATTGGTCTATTCTTATTGTCATTGAGTTTAGATGAATCGCGTAAATGCGACTATTTGGCGGGAGAATGTACTAATCTGGTGTTTATTTCAGCTCAAAAAATTAAGTTAAGAAATATGTCACTTGACGCTATCAAGTTCTTGCGTCGACTCATTATTGAGCCGATGAGACAAATCGAAATGCTCACAGTATCTATAAAAAGTATAATACACAAGGATAAGGATTTTGGTTGCAGTACCCAATATAAAATCATTACATAGTATAGCGGAACCTTGCTCGAGGAAACCCTCCAAACTTTCCCAATATCTACAGTAGGTGGTACCAGTCGAACTGAGCCGTATATATACTATTACATAATAGATATACTATCACTTAAACGAAAACTGTATGTATACCTCTATTTTTAACTTTTTGTACGTTTCGTTTTTCTCTAAAATTTGCGATACATTTTCATCTTCTGTGACAATTATGTGTTTGTTCCGAGGCCGGGTGTAAATATCTGAGTCAATATGTATTCTCAATTAGTAATAGGTATACAGGAGGTATATCATTTATCTGGTTTCCATAGCTTGGTTTAATTCGCAGGATATTATTAAATTTATTTTATTATTTTCGATGATTTTTCATTTGCGCGTTTACCATTTAAACCTCGTCAAAATTTTCTTTGTGTCATTCGGATTTTCTAATGTTACTACGTTTGCATTCGCATCCCTTGTATATTATTATAAATTATAACGTGGATGTTATATTTTCTATTCCTATTAAAAAGCTATACAATTTAATAGTAACATGTAATAGTAGTAATTGTAATTTTGCCTCGATAGTTCTTATTTTCTCTATATTATTGCACACGATAGACAGTACCTACTTTTATTATGTAATGAAATGAAATAGTTAACTCTTATATAGTAGCGAACCGGCTCGGCTTCGCACGGGTGCAATTTAAATCTTGCTCGCTTACTTATCGCTCTTTCTATTAATGAAAACCGTATCAAAATCCGTTGCGTGGTTTAGAAGAAATCGGAGAAACAGACAGAGTTAGACAACAACTTTGATTTATACTAGCCCTCTTATTCATAAACTCTATTTAACTAAATCAGTGATGTAGCATCCTCCGTCTCACTATTTCGATCACCATTAGTAAAAGTTGTTCATAATGATGAGTACAATAATCCTTAAAAAATATCGAGATTGCAAAAAAAACCATCCAGTATACTTAGATACACGTAACAGGAAAAATATTATTAATATTATTCTTAAAATGTATAGTTATATACATATTTATCTAAGTTTGCTGGTATTGCATATATAGTGTCACAGTGCCACGTTTCTTGCAATGATTAATCACGCCTTACTCGCAATGTTTGATAAAAATAACAGTATTTTTATTTTATTCTCATTCTAAAGTATTCCTGTTCTTATTCTGTTAACAAACAGTGTCAAGTGCTTTAACATAATGATCTACATATGAATGTGTGCAATCAATGCATATACCGGTTTCTGGCTTTTTATTCAGGCCATGATTAAAATTTGTGTAGTGTTGTGCGGTCTCTGCGACCCGTATGCAAATATTTGTCTGAGCGCCCAACGGTACTGGCACAGCTGCCAGACTCGGCACTCATAAATTCGGAAATACTTCTCCGTTTAGTTACCATCTGTATTTTAATGCATCCAGTGATAAATATAAGTAATAAACTAAAATGCCGCTGCTAAACTGTAATCAGAAACGCAAATTCACATTTTAATGGAAAGTCCAGATTTGATGCTATATTAATGTCCATAACCATTGTTAACATAAAAGTTAAGACGAGATACATCTGTTGCTGACACAGGTGCAAAATGATTGTAAATTGTAGGTAAACCTTGGACATTCTGTCAAAGGAAAGCATAAAAATTATCAAAATCAGAAGACTGGAACGATACACAGTAAGGTTATAAAAATAATAATATGTAATAATAACAATAATATTTATGTAAATAAATACTGTTTTTTAATGTTATTTTATTTCAATTAACAGAGGACGATTTACAAACTATGTAGGTACACGTAGCAAAATAGGCGTAGTTAAAGAGTTAGGTCTCAAAAACAAACACACATACTGTAAATGTTTTATCCGCTTTCTGGAGATAAAATTAGCATGTTAGCTTCTGATCAATAATCCTATCTCTATGCCAAAAATCACGTTGATGATTGTTGCATGAAAGAAGGACGAACTAACAAACACATCGCATTGAGATCATAAGGGATTTATTACATTTCCAGGACTTTCTAAGAAAATAAACGGCTTAGTAAGTGTAGAAATATTCTAACTGCGCAGCTGGCCGCTGGCGTATAGAGAAGACGTGTTATAAAAAGCATTATATTCGCCGTGATTTCGCAGAAATGCTCACGAAGCGCTGTTAGTGCAGCCCAGCGAGTCCGGACTGAGGAAGGCGCATTCTTCGCAAGTGCACAGCTATACCTCACAGTAAGCCTTAAACCCGGGGCTTAGCGGCGCCGAATGAAAGTTTACACAAAAGATAAACTCGCCCGCGCCGCCTCCACTTCGACGGCAACTATTTTCAAGATTAGCTTTTCTATTTCACGCCATGTTATTTTTTTTGCTATTTACCTTAAATTAAGTAGTGCTTCAGCAAGTGTGAATCAATCATTTTGGATATCAGATATAATATACCTACTTATCAGTACGAAAATCGTGACTTACTAATCTATCAACGCACAGCTCAAACCGCTCGGTCGGACGGGTCGGGCTGAAATTATATGATTATGACGTAGGCATCCGCTAAGAAAGGATTTTTGAAAATTTCTATATTATCACTATGAAATTGCGGTTGTAGCCGCTGGGGAAAAGTTAGTTAGATGACAAAGGAGATGAAGTATGAACAATTTGGACTGACAATAAGGATAGGTACGTATAACTGGGAGAATTTACATTACATTATTGAAACAAGTAAATTTATGGAGGTGGTCGCCGACTTACTAAAACAAACTAGGTCGATTACCCATAGTTTATGGTGTAATAATTAACTAGCAATAGTGATTAACAAAACTTTCATCGACTAACAAAAACTAGTATCGCTTCAACATTATTAACTAATGGTCTAAATATACAATTACCGTAGTAGGTATATCTAAAAACTGAATAAAATATTCACAACATATATTTAGATGTCGTGCTGATAAACGACAGTATACGAATAACACACCGATTACAGCTAAATAACATTGTATTGTATTTCAGTCAGTTTGATGAGCAGAATACGTACGATAAATTAATATTGTATATTTAACTTTACGTAAACTACCTTAGTTACTGTTTGGTTTCGTCACTAGCCGTTGTAAGAGCTGCGAATGTACGTATTCTTAGAAAAAATGTAAGTAACCGCATTTAGTACACTATCTAAAATCTGTTGTCATGGTTAAACAATCGTGACTATTCATTTTGACTATTGGAATACCTCCTAAGCCAGCCCATTGTTTTGGTAGATATACCCGTGCTAGTAACTACAATAGGACAATATATATGTAGGAAGTCATTTCTCACGGTGTGCGGTGTACGAGTCATTACAAATAAGTTTATTTACTTGAAGTTGGATTAATTATCATATTTTAGTGTCCTAACATTGCTTGGGAGAATCTGAAACAGTTACAGATCCAAATAAATACTCGTTTTAATCTCCCTAATTCGAAACCATGAAATAACTAAAACACCAAACAAAATATGCCCCAGAAGAATGTTACGCTGACGAATAATAACACCATATTCAAGAAAAATGTAAGAACACGTGATTTTAAGTCACGAAATATGTTAACGCCTAGTACCTACCTACCCCAAAGCTCCAAGGTAGTAAAGCATTTTTTTCCATAAAATTTTCCTCTTGTAAATATTTGTTAGGAAGTTTTCACCTTGGCACCCTAAAGCCGATTACTCACTGGCGAGCGACAGCGAGGCGAGCGCTATTCTCGGTCAGCTTTCCACGCGTTATTTACCGACTGTGCAGGTGTTGCAGTAAAAATTACAGCCCCAAAGAAATACTCACCTCATCTGACCCGAAAGTTATGGGACACTCGTAACTTGGAGCACCAATCCATAGTGTTGCCAGATTTCTAATGGCACTTTTATTGGATTGTGAACGAAAGTGTAGCCATTTACGAGTATATAGCACTCATTCGTTTATATGGTAACTGGTTTTGTATTTCTAAATGGAAATAATAAAATTATTGAAATTGCTTTGGCAGGTAGTTTGTGATAATTCAATATTTATAGCGGAATGCTTTCATTAAACGAAAAGTTTATTGGCAGGCTATCTAGTCCAGCTGCTAGTCGAGTTCACTAATACATTTTCCTATGAATATATACTGGTTTTCTGTAGCGACATCTGTATTCCCCGCCGTGGTTATGTTGCGTGCGGTCAACAAACCGATATGTATAGGTATTATGAAGCAACTAACAAAAGCGTGTATGCGGTCGGACATTGCAGGGGAGGAGGTATATCTTTATTGAACGTTGCAGAGCGCACCGCAAAAGCGGAAACGCGCCGGTGTTTGCGATCCGCGCCTACACGAACTTCCGTCTACGCTGTCCTGAACAAATAGAGCGGTACTGTTACTGCAGCCCTCTTAATGGGCGTTTCATTGCCTGCGCTTACATGCAACCATTTATAAATTCAAATGAACATGGCGAACACAATACTAGCACACACAAAGTGCGCCCACTGCGTGTACAGGCTCGTTATAGCCTCGATATTACTCCTAAAGTAAATCTATGATATTACCACAAATACAATAAAATGCAAATGTACTTTATTATCTATCTTTAGCGTTTTCTGAAATCTTTCAAAGGAACAAATCAGTCGTAGTGAGAGCTTGCAGCAAACAAAACTCTAAATCAAGCGTTTGTAAACTATTTCTCCCTTGAAAGGTTGTCAGTAATTACTTTAGCTTTAAAAAAAATCAATTGAACTATTGAGTCCCGTAGAATGGCTCGTTGTTTAAAAGACTGATTAAAATCTCTAGAATGTTCTTTTCTTTGAACGAATTGAATAGTTCATTTCGCTTCCATTTTATTTTTTCTTTTCTATCTAAGTACAATTATCCACTTGAGAATTATCCTGCTCCTTTGCAATTCTTTATCGTAAACAGTCCACTTATCTGATTTAGATTTAATCTCGACATAAATTGATGAACAGTTCTGTGGGTATCTATTTATCTTCTAACTAAAGGTTTTCAGTTTGACTCGTTTTGTCTTATACAATTTTCTTTAACCTTTTTTCTTGGCATTCGGTAAGTATAGAATGCCAAATGTGTAGTAGTGTGGAAATATTTCAGCTCACACCTGGTGGCTCACACGCTAACTGTTCACCTTTATAAATGCCCTCCAGACGCATTTTCTTTTTCTTCACGCCTGAAACATTTCCTTGGTAGGTATTATTTTATTGTTCTTTTATGTTTCCACTATTTATTTACTCGCAGATAGCGTTAGTTTATCTTTTTTTTTGCTTCGGGTAATACTTAATAGAGCTACTATTTAGCTCACGTGTTACATTAGTTAGATACTTTTAAAAACTGAAACTTGTAGAATATTTATAGTAGGTTAACGGAATTTCGAAAACAACCAAATAAAACTAGGGTATAACGTTAACGAATAATAGCGCCTTAAACAATACTGTTACTTAAATGTATTAATTGAAATGTTTTATATAAATATTGGAGGATTACCTATGTAAAGAGCAAGTTTAGCGTCGTTTATTACAATTTGGATCAAAAAGCTAAGATAAATAGTCGAGAAGAGTGTTGTAACTTTTTCGATATATTTTGTAGGCAAAGCAGAGGTGCGGCCACCTGCCACCTGCCACCTCGTCGACGTGATAATGATAAATGTGGGCCTCGGTAACCTCTATCAAAAATATTTTCCGATTGTGCCACGTAGCCCGCAACACACCCCAAAAATGAATAAAAACGATTTTTTATTTGATTTTGCAACACGGAATAACAACATTTTAAAAGAATTAATAGCAGCACAGATTCAAAACTCGCACCCTGTATTTACATTAATTAATTGCTTTTGCCACGTCACATTTTTAATATTTCTATCTGAGTGATGATTTATTTCGGGCTTGTCACGTCCCGGGCCGGACACGGGTGGGCAGGCAGGTCTGCGAATCATTTTAGTGGGGTGGGTGCCGCTATAATGGACATTAAACACGAGTGCGCTCAAGGACTTGACATTATTGGATATCGCTTACAAGAGTAGGTACTCATTTTTGCCGGTGAGACAGGCGCCGGGCGATCGCTCGTTTCATCCTCGCGAAAGGAAGTTAAGTCACAAAGGCTCCACTTTCCACCTCACTTTGCAAAAGAAGATCGACAAAAACTGTCGCTTTCCGCCGTCGACGAGTAAATAGCGGTACTCCATTAGAGGGCACGATGAAGGCGATGCGGGCGCGGGCTGAGGATAACGTGTTCCGAACAAATCGAATCACGGGGGGAGCGACCCATTATGCAGATTTTCCATTAGAGAAAAACTCAAACAGTGCCCCGATGACCTTGGCTGAGCAGTACCGCGCCTCATCCTGACGTCGCATTGTCAACTCATCGCTCCAAGCGATCTTTAATCGCTGTCGGCTCTAGCTGAAGCAATGACCCATAAATAAAAACTCAGTTACTTAATCTAACCCGAGCTCTTTGGTCTCTTTGAGCTCTGGAATTTCATGACTCTATATTTATCAGTGATCTGCAGTTGTCTTATCAAAATCAAATCATGTCAGAGTGCAAAAGTTGATTTATATTATTTTAACTGCAGGAATAAAATGTATTTGCAATTATAAAATTTTACTTTCTAATCGTAGGGAGATCAGCCCCAACCAATTAAGTCGACAGTCGTACGGGAGCGTAGAAACGTCGCTCAATCTGCACACAATCGATGTCGTGCCATCCCTGCCTGCGCCTCGTTTTTGTCCTGTTCGTATATTTTAATTTTACGGATAGCTTAGTTCGTATTTTGTGCCCTCAGCTTCTCTGTAATCAAGATGAACGTGTATATTCGTTAGACATATTACAGCGACTGAAAACGCAATAAGTAACACACGTTATTTCGAACAGAGAACAATCGATCACTGACAGTCCGTCTATTTGACACCACAGCACAGTGCAGACTGTTAGTGGGTAATATAGGGTACGTTAACTATCTCTGTCCGCTTGGTTTCTTTTTTTATGAAAAAAAATTTGCTTTAGAGTTCAAATTAGCTTATAAATCACTGATATTGTAGGTAAAGTATATTATTTACGTAACAAAATTGAGGAAATGGTCGGAGAATTAAGTAATATCAGGCGTTCCATTTCAAATAATGGCGCCCAACGTGATTTTTTGTAGTGTTAAATCTTATCTTATACTAATAATAAAGCTGAAAAGTTGTTTCTTTGTTTAAACGCGCTAATCTCTGGAACTAAGTACCGGCAGTCGGAATCGAAATTTCTTTAACTAATAGTAAGCTACAATAGCCTATAATATACCTGGGATGTTACAGGCTACTTTTATCCCCGGGAACGTGAGCGAAACCGCGGGGGACAGCTAGTTACTTAATAAACGCAGAATTCGTTCGGCAGTTGTCCACAAACTTACCCATTTACCCTATTTACTGACGGTTATAAACAACAAAATAACGACAAACGAAGTAATATATCGTGGCAAAGGTTTAGTATCGGTATCGGCGCACGCGGCAGTTAAAGTGATAGTTTGAAGTACTTCGACCACCGATAAGTCACCGCGAGGATGTGTGCAGAGGAAGCGGTGTTATAGTGTCTGCGCGGGCTATAACAGTAAATCTGGAGGAGGTTCAGATTTACGTCGGCTGGTACTCGGTAGTGCAAGCAAGGCCCTGGCACTTAATTACCGCCCGCCGAGATTAGTTCCCGCGGCTGTGGCGTCTACACATATTGCCACCGTCTCCTTGAAGCCGAAACTTTTAATTATCATTGCAATTTTTGCTGCTACAACTACTTATTTTACGCTCAATATTTAGTTCCCAATTCCGATCTTACTAGAATTTATAATCTGAGTCGGTACCTACGGAGAATAATTTCAATATCTATCTTCGACACTTATTGAATTCAATGTTACAGTCATGAATAATTTAATGAACCTTCTATCTCCGTCATCGTTCGTTATTTTGCTGACGTAAGAAATATTTGAAATCATTAATTTCTGGGTCTTGCTCCCGCAGCTGTCCTTTCGTTTTATATCTTGTAGAACCTTCATGTCGGTCATTTGTCTTCGTCGTTCGATGCTGGAAAGAGACATAATTGCTTATTATTACATGCATTAATTGCAAATTAATGTTCTCGTCTGATTTATAACAAGAACTTGTAAAACTTTCTCTGAGAATAGTAGTTTTAATGAGTTTATCTTGCAGCTGTTGACCAGGGTCATGGCGTATAATCGAAGGGTCTTGGATAGTCTCCAACTGAGTCTCAGTCGGTTATGAAAGATTTAGACAAGCCAAATTCTTCAACCATACGTGCTTTGAGGCCATTGAACTGTGTTGACCTGCAATTATCTTAATCCAACATTAAAATGTGATTTGATTTTAATTCTGAATGCATAGAACATCTAATACTGTGTCGTTTATGAATATATTTTTTTTATAAATTATTTACTCGGTACCACCCAACTATTTCGCAATTATATCTCTACTAGCTTTCGCCCAGCGGTTTCACCCGCATTAGAGTTCATGAACACCCCGTACTCAATTTAACCAACCAAATAATATGTAGGTCAATTTGTCCGTTAGTATTCTCATACCTTGAGAACCACAGTACAGATTATGAAGCGCTTTTCAAAGATAGGTATCCTCTTAGGTTCAGGTTCCTAGAGGAAGGTTAAGGCTATGTAAATATCCAGGGATATGTAGGTATAGTTGTTCTGTGACGATTGAATGCTACATACCTAAATATATTATGCACGTGGAGTTCAGTTTTCACGTCTAAATACTGGTTAAAAATTACAATCCATTAAATACCTAAGTTCTTGTTACCTACGTTAAAAAAACAGTCAAAGGTTCAGAGCCATACAGCCTTCTTATAGTTGTATGTATATTGAATTCTTTATGTGTTCGATATCGTTTTTTTTTATAAGTTTCGGATGGCATGAAGGAGATAAAGGTTTTTCTTTCTTCTTTCTTTCTAAACGTTCAAACAGTGTTTAATGAAAATTGGCAGAGAGAGTAGACCCGTGAGATAAGAATGTAGGTATTTGTATTCCAGGACTTGTGAGAAACTAAGGACAGATTCTTAAATGATACAATACAGGTAGATGCAAAATTTTCAAGATCTACCAACATAAACCTATCCATGATTAATCTATACTAATAATAATCTATACTAATAAGCTAATAATAATCTATACTAATAATAATCTATATATCTATCTAACTAAACTATAATAAAACTGAAGAGTTTGTTTGTTTGAACGCGCTAATCTCTGGATCTACCAGTCGGATTTGGAAAAATATTTTTGCAATTGAAAATCCAATTAGTAAGGAAGGTTATAGATAGAACATAGGCCATAATAACATCACGCTAGGATCCTTAGGAGCCGAGCAATAATAAAAAGAACGCTAAGCGGGGAGCATGTATAGCACGGCAGAGCGATGCGACGCGGCGCCCGATGTAACCCGAGCAATACCGAAAAGAACCGAACTATGCACGACTTTACCTCTCCTATAGGTAGGTATACGTAATTTGTTTGATGATTAATAAAATTAAATGCTTTACTGCGTTAAATATTTTTAAGATGAATTTGTTGTAGATATTACGGATTTCATAGAAACAAAAACTACTTAGGTAGGTCCTAATTATTTCAAAATTGGTTTTGGGTTTATTTTTACTAAATTTGTTTTTTTTTTTATTTCATGGGTGAGAACTTATCTATCTATAGGTACTAATAATAAAGCTGAGAGTTTATTTGAACGCATTAATCTCCGGAGTTATTGGTCCGATTCGAAAAATTGTTTCACTAATAGGAAGCTACATTATTGCCGAAGGTTATTATAGGCTACTTTTAATCCCGCACGGAAAAAAAAGATTTTGCGACTTATTTGCGCCAAGACCATAAATATTCTTAAAAATATCATCTAATTCTAAGAGAGTTTTGTATTCAATCGAAATTTGATTCTTACTTAAAAAAAATGATTCTCTAAACTGAAGGAGAAAAAAAATATTTATATTAAAATTATGTATCTTAGGTCAAGAACCCAGGTTTTTTGTTCTGAAGAAATTAGTTTACATTCCATTTAAGACATCGAAAACTCTTGTTTTGATCAATCTTTGTAATCCACATGAGATATTTAATCGTCTATACTCAAAAATGAGCTTATATCATTAGAAATAAAAGAAATCTTTTTCTGTGACAATATGTTATCAATTCAATATTAGATAGTAGTCTTGACAAAATATACAACAAGTTTGTATCCAAATTGAAGATATATTTATTACGAAACAATTATCTTTAAGCAAAATTTCCAAAAAATCAAATGAATATGAAGCTGCATAATTTTATATTAAGAGTGTTCTCTTTTTAATCAACTTTAAATTGTTTACATGAAGATAAAACAATTCTCATAGATCGTTGTAAATATCTCATGCCGGCCGCCATCACCGTATTTACTGTCGCACCGCGCCGGTCTTGACACATGCGCGTCCGTCGAGTTCCGAAGCCAAAGTTTTGGTTTTTTTTAATTTGTTTTACTTTCATAAGTCTTGGTGAGTGTGTTGTACATTAATGGAGAAATTACTCAAAACCTGGTAAATGCCAGCGGAAGTTAGAGCTATCTTGGTTCTCATCAGGGATGGCCGTCCTTGGTGCCTGAAGTACAAAAGAATTCCAGGAACTGGATGCCATGGAGCATTTTAAGTAAGTGTGTTTTTTAGATTTTTGCGTGTATAAGTAGTATAAGGATATTTATCTACTGTTACTATCTTTTACTGATTAATACTAATGTCTGGCTAACTCACTTCTACCTATATATAGTGCCGAGGGTACCTGGAGTTGATCATTGGTTTTATGCCCAATATCCTTTGAAATTGATTTAAATTGAATAAACAACTGGATACTACTTAGGTAAACCACTGGATATTAGCAAGATTACCTAGCTAATTATTTTTTATTTTCAGGCTACAGTGGAGGAGGAGGAAATGCATAATTAGTTAGATGTTTAACATAACAGCAGCTTGTCTGATGTCTTCAATCCAAGACTTTTACTTCAAACTCATCTAGAGACTTCACCATGTGGAAAAAGCATATTACAATTCTATAGCAGTAATGGATTATTTATATAACCAAACGCAGAAACTGCTTCAATAACATCTGGTTACAAGTAAGCATTTACAATTTATACAGTTATTCATTTTAGTTATTATATCCCATTTGATTGTAGGTATATGTGTATGATAGATAGTACACACTAAATATATAAAAGGAAAAGGTGACTGACTGACTGATCTATCTATACACAGTTCAAAACTCGAGCTGAAATTTGGCATACAGATAATGTAGGCATCCGCTAAACTATACCTACTCTTCACTTCGTAAATTCATAAGATATATAGGTATAGCTAGTACAATATAATAGTAAATTTATTATTAAAGAAATAGTAAAGGTAATGAGAGCTAACTATATTTTTTTTCAGGTGTTTGACATAATGAAGATTATACTTTTATATCTGGAATGATAATAATTAATACTCTCCCCTCAAGAGTCCGCAATTAGTACCTACTTCACCCAACCAATAAAAAAAGTGATACCTGGTGATAGTGGGCAAATCTATCACAGCAAAGGAACAGTGAGGAACTTAATCAAGAGAAAGGAAGCGAACATTTGTTGGCAGTAATACACACCGCACCGTCAAAAAGATACTTGAAACAGTGAATGGTAGGTACCAAAACCAACCAAGATTATTTTGTTGAAATTTAATAATATCTTGGGATATTATAACACATGGCTATCTGTTCACAAACAGTAGAGTCTTTACTATGGAAACCAGTTAACTGGATATACTAAATTATTTTTAATTAATATTCTAAGAATTATTTATATGTAGGTATAGATACAATTGAAACATAACAACTATTAAACTAACATATATGAAATATTAATTAAAATTAAACTACAATATCTATCTTATATACATTACAGAGTAACTATAAATAATAAACCATAATACCTTCTAATTTTTTTAATTTTATTTTTCATTTTCTTTTCAATTAGATACTACTGCAGAAGGAAAACAGGAAGACCTTGATTGGCTAAAAGAAAAGAACCCTGGGAGGAAGTTATTGCAAAATAGAAAGCTACTGCTCAATGTTAGCAAGGCAGGATGTATCCCATTATTTCACTACTTTGCAAAAAAAGAAATATTAAGTTGAGTGAAAAATTCAAAGCCAGTTAATTTTGCAAGGAGATCGGTTTTCTTATCGTTCATCAATTTTTTTTTATAAAGCTTGGCTTTGGCTAAGTCTAAGTTTTCAACCTTGTATAGTTAACATTTTCTTGAGCATATGTAATTTTATTCTGTACATATTAATTTTATTTTTTTTGAGTACGACTACACCCTACAAATGTCATTATTATTATTTAAAGATTTTAAATACTTGGGTCAATAATGAAAACTGAAATCAACTCATGATTTTGTACGTTATTTGGGATCTCTTAGCGTTAAAATATTGCGTGGTTGTTTTTTTTTTTAATTGTACGTCTTTGGTTGCAGTTTTAATAACTAACTTACAAAACAGGAGTCATATTTTTTAAAAGTCCGACTTTCAAATTTAACGCTGAAAGGTCCAAAATGGCATAAAGGATCCATGTTTTCAGTTTTCGTTAGATGCTCGATGCCACTTACACCCAAGTATTTAAAATCTTTAAATAATAATAATGGCATGTGTAGGTTGTAGTTATTATTTATGCTGTATTCAATAAATAATGATTCTCAAATTTAAAATGTCGTGGTTTTTATTGAAACGAACCAAACTCTTCCATACAGACAATCCTGGCTTCCATTCAAAAAAGCCAAACTATTTTAGTATTAAACGAAGTTATCGATGCATTAAATAAAAATAGTTTACTACTTTGATCCAAAATACCATCAATTTTACCATCAATGATAGTAATAAATTGGATCAAAATTTCTTAAATTTTTACTCAAAAGATTTAATATTTTGAACCCTTTAGTTCAAAGTGTTTGTTTTTTCTTCGTAATACGATAATTACCTTGAACTAAGCATCTACTATTCTATATCGAAGACAACTCGATTCTTAGTCAAAAATCAAATAATTTCAATCAAGAACATGTATGTTTTATAATAAAATAGAAAATATCTTGATCTAAATAAACGATTGTCTTAAATCCAAGGCAAACTGTTGTCTTAAATTAAGTGAACTCTATTATTTAAATTCAAAAACAATACAAAGGCTTCAGTGAAGAAAACTCGATTTCTTAAAATAAAATAATATTTTATTAAAATAAATAGTTCGTATTCCTTTGGATTAAACGTATATCAGTTTAACACAAGGTTATATTTTTAAGAACACCGAATACTGAATTTAAGAGAAACGAAGCGTTTGAATATATATGAATTAATATTTTCTTGGCATAACGCATTTTCTTTTATTTGAAGAAATCGTTTTTTACCGTGCGGGAACGCCAGTAAAACCGCGGGGAACAGCTAGTTATCTATACTAATATTATAAAGAGGAAAGATTTGTTTGTTTGTTTGTTTGTTTGTTTGTAATGAATAGGCTCCGAAACTACTGGACCGATTTCAAAAATTCTTTCACCTTTGGAAAGCTACATTATCCCCGAGTAACATAGGCTATATTATATTTTAAAAAAAATTAGGGATCCTTACTAAAACTCCAATAATGTAACATAAGGTGTAAAAAAATGTCCTGAAAAATTCATTCCGTCGCGTGCGCTGCGAAAACTATTGATGATAGAACAAAATCATTTACTACGACTTTGCAGAACTCATCATTATCTACAAAAATTGTCGCGACAGCATATGTCTAAATATTATAGTTATGTCACAGTAAGCAGTTTTTTATTCTAAAATATTAATTTATATATGCCGCCTCTTGAAAAGGCTCTTCATTTGTACCTTGGTATTAATCCTCATCAAAATAAATTACTTTATATTCAAGACGGCTTTAATACCTTTTTATAACTTTTTGAATTATTCAATTCGGACATTTCATTCGGAAGATATCACGAGTTTAAAAATGCAAGTATTAGAAAAAAGTCGCGTGGTTGTCGCTCACCGCGCTCAGCTAGCCAGCATGCGATGTAGGCTCCATGTAAGCGTCACTGGGGTACGGGGGGGAGTCAATGTAATCTATCTATATATATAAAAGAAAGTCGTGTTAGTTACTCCACTTATAACTCAAGAACGGCTGAACCGATTTAGCTGAAAATTGGCAGGGAGGTAGTTTAGAGCCAGGAGAAGGACATAGGATAGGTAGGGGTAGGTAGGGTAGGTAGGTAGGGTAGGTAGGTAGGGTAGGTAGGTAGGGTAGGTAGGTAGGGTAGGTAGGTAGGGTAGGTAGGTAGGGTAGGTAGGTAGGGTAGGTAGGTAGGGTAGGTAGGTAGGTAGGGTAGGTAGGTAGGTAGGGTAGGTAGGTAGGGTAGGTAGGTAGGGTAGGTAGGTAGGGTAGGTAGGTAAGGTAGGTAGGGGTAGGTAGTGGCAGGTAGAGGTAGATAGGAGTAGGTAGGGATAGGTTTGTAGGTCCCAGTTTTATTTTTGTTCTCAGGGCAGGACAACGTCTGCCGGGTCAGCTAGTTTTATATAAACTAAATTGATTTTAAAAAATTTAGATTAATTTTAGTTTGAGATATTGAAGAAAATTTAAAGCTTTGTTACTTTATTTTGGCATGAAAGTTGAACAATACTGTGAGTGGAAGGGTTAGTTTGCTATAAACAATGCTTGCTATGGGATAGCTTTAAATTCATAAAATATGGTACTCAAATGAATAGAGTAGCTTTATACAGTCTGATAAACTTTTTTAAAAAATCATATAAATATCTATGACTAAAATTTAGAATAATTTTGATTTATATGTTGTTACATTTGTGTTAATTAGTCTATATTCAAAATTTTGGATCTTTTGCTCAAGTAATTGCAAAAATATTAAAGGGCAAAAATGAAATATTTCACCCTCTATAACATTGCATTGCTAAATAGTATTACAAAATGCTTTAGGATTCTTATAGTTCTTGCTATGGGTAGCTTATAACCAGAAATTCGTGGTTCTTAAATCAATAGGAAAAGCGTTATACAGGTTGATGAAAAAAAATTAAAAAGGTCATAAAATTGTCTATGATTAAAAAGTTTAAAATTATTAATGTGCATATTGTTACAATTGTGTTACATGGTCTACACTCAAAATTTTTGATCCCTAGCTCATGTAATTGCAAAAATATTAAGGGGCTAAAATACAAATTTCCGCCCTCTATAATATTTCATTGCTAAATAGTATTGCAAAATGCTTTAGGATTCTTATAGTGCTTGCTACGGGTAGCTTATTTCCAAAAAAATATGCTTCTTAGTTAAATAGTTCTTGCGTTATACAGGTTGATAAAAAAAAATTAAAAAGGTCATAAAATTGTCTATGATCATTTTTTTTTTAATTATTGACTTGCATGTTGTTACACTTATGTTACATGGTCTACATTTAAAATTTTGGAACCCTAGCTTAAGTAATTGCAAAAATATTAAAAGTCAAAAATAAAATTTTCCACCCTCTATAACATTTCATTGCTAAATAGTATTGCAAATTGCTTTAGGATTCTTATAGTGCTTGCTAAGGGTAGCTTATTTCCAAAAAATCATGCTTCTCAGTTGTATAGTACTTCCGTTATACAGGTTGATAGAAAATAATTTAAGGTGTCATAAAATTGACAACTATGAAAAATTTGAGAAACACTGGTTTGAATATTATTCCAACTGTATTGAATAGTTTATATTCCAAATGTAAGGTCCCTAGCTTGAGCCTTTACAAAAATATTAAAGTGCAAAAATTGGATATTTCACCCTTTATAACTTTATGCCGCATGAAAAGTTTGAGAAACTTAACAGTACATTTCGAAACAAATACTGTAGAAAGCTTATATTCCAAAAATCAAGCTTCTGCTATGAATATTAACTGAGAAAAACAGGATGTTAAAAGTAAATTTTCATCATTTTTACTTTGTCTATGGGCAAAACTTTGACAAACACCGAGTTGAAATTTGTAGTATTTGTATATCATAACGCGTATACGAAATTTCTTTTGGCTATCTTCAGCCGTTGCAGAGATATAAGAGTTTGAAAAATGCATAATTTCCATCGGTAATATTTTCCTCGAAGAAAAAAAGTTTGAGTAACGCCGAAAATATATTTTAGCAGTATTATTAAACTACCTACACTATAAATTTTGAGTTTCTAGCATTCAAACTCACAAAGTTATCAAGGTTCAACGGAAACAAAGCAAATCCCTTATTTTTTTAAATTTTCCTCCCATAGACAAAAGTTTGAGAAACGTTCGCACCCATATCTAATATTTTTTACTGAAAAAGCTACATTAAAAATTTCAGACTTCTAGACCCTAAGAGTCCAGAGATATTAAGATTCTTAAAATCGCACAAAGGGCCCGTTTCCACCGCTGCGGAAAGGAATTTCGAAAAATCGCTTCTTAAATGGGGTCTACGTGACAAAATCTATGCACATGCCAAATTTCACATTAATCGGTTCAGCGGTGTGGGCAAGGGGATGTTTACCCAAAAAACCGCTACTCTTTTATATAATAGATTAGCACATTTTAAATTTATTGTGTCGGGTTAGAAGTCAGGTTATCTCTATTCAGAGAAATACGAGCATAAAATAATACGTACTTATTGGAATTAAACATGTTTTTCTCCATCAGACTTACGTACCTAATTAATTATCTATATCATTATTGACACAATCTGAAACAATTCTTTTTTCAAGCTTTCATAAAAAATATGTTTGTATTTTATAGGTTTATTTTTTTAACAAAGTGTGAATAGTCTCTGAGTGAAATGGCCGTCACATACCTACAAATAGACTGGACAGGACGAAGTCCGTTTTATGGCGTTTGGTTACGGAACCCTAAAAACAGCTAAACATTAAAGTCACACACAATACGTATTTGTAAACGTAAGTGGAATGCGTATCGATATCATAATTGTTTTTAAGAGTGAGATCACTGCGATCACAGAACTTCAACATACGATATTATTGTGATCGCAAACTCAGTTGTACTGCAATCAATCTTATACTTCAGACCGCGTTGATACTCGTTCGTGTGTGTACGCACCTCTCTCACACTCTGTTATCCAATTAATCATTTAAATATTTTTTTCCATACTGTAACAGCTCTGTAATAGTGTTTAAAATATAACTTGTTTGTTTCTCGGTTTGTGTTTGTTAATGTTTTAAAATCGTAATAAGGCTATTGTCGATAACCAACGATGCGTACATTTTTACGTTTTGCTATTGCTGCTGTAACGTTTACGTTAATGACGTTCCTACTCGTGCGTACATCTGATTTGTCCAAGTACGAGCGCGAGCGCGGTCACCCGGCTGCCCGAATTGCTCGTAACGCACGCTGGAGACAATCCACCGGATTGATTAACTCAACGGAATCCCAAGTACATATGGACGAAGCTCTCACTCATGAATCAGTGTTGTCTGAAAGACGTGTATTCATAAAAAATGTACGTAATAGAAATTCTTACATCTGTAAGTATCCTTCTCTCGTCACACCACCAGCCTGGGTCGTTTAACGAGACGTTACAAGATGTAAATTTTCATCTTTCCTCATTTTGTATAAACTGTAATTGCTAAAGTCACCAGTTTTTCCAAGTCATTGGCGACTTTCTCTCGAAGTTCCCGCGAGCTAATAATAATTAATGGCCCTGACGAAAGTCCGATATCCTTTCATTAGTGTCCCGTCTCGGTACCGAGCGGCCGAGATTAAAACTTGCTCAGAACGAGCGCTTTGCGAGCTCCTTTTCAAAAAGACTTGGTTCATTGCTCGGCCTTTGAGATGCGAAATGTAGAGGCTGTAGGTATGAAAATATTAATGTTGATATATGAAACATGTAATTTACTCGATCCTTTTGAATACATGCTAACAAGTACCTATATTATGTGCTATTTATACAGATGATGCGGCACGCGTGGAATAACTACAAGCTATACGCTTGGGGGAAGAACGAACTGAAGCCTATTTCGAAACGAGCTCACTTGTCCAGTGTATTCGGAGGAGGTGACCTTGGTGCCACCATCGTCGATGGTCTCGACACTCTGTACCTCATGGGAATGAACGATGAATTCCGCGAGGGTCGTGACTGGGTTGCCGAACATCTTCACATAAATGAAGTCGTAAGTATTACTCTGTTGGAATTGGCGATTTATTAACTCTGCTATTTTTATTGTTAGGTTTCCTATGTAGGTTGGTTTAGATGAGTTGATCAGATAAACATTAGTGGTGAGATAAACATTCTAGGCAAACTTACCTATTAGTAAAACTTGAATAAATAATGAAATGGTATATCATATAAACTGTAATGTCTCCACATTTTGGCACAGTGGCACATAGTATTTACGACTGTCCTTGACGCGAAATGCTCGAAATGAAAAAAAAACCGTCTATTGCTGCTAGACAATCCAGAAATAGGACAGGTTCAGTCACTTATTGCATTCTTCGCACGCTCATTTAATCGTGTTTGACGTCATTGCGTAAACAAATGCGTGATTCGAAATATAAAAATATCATTTTTTATTTTCATAATGTCAAGCAGTGCAGTTTCCAAACGCAATATCTAAAATCTCGTGCGTTTAAATCACTTACTATGCTGAGTAGTCTATTAAAATCAATGCGTTTAAATCACTAACTGCGCTCAGTAGTCTATTCAATTCTAGCCTACTTCGCTAGTACACACGGCCACAGATCAAGCTACACACTGCGGGACCTTATGCTGTTGTTATAGGCGCTATTTTGCAACAAAAATGTGTAGCTTGATCTGTGGCCGTGTGTACATGATTAAAATCAGCACTCGTAACCAAAAATTACTTTGCTCACTTGAATAACTATTATTTGCGCGTCGTGTGGTCCATAGATTTCATGAAATTAAATCCAAATTCATTATGCATTTAAGCCTTTGATTCAATTAAATTAAATAGCTTAGTAAAAATTACTAAGCTATTTCGACGGCCCCTACGTACAAAAAGACATGTCAAAAATCAAGGTTTACAGAAGAGCGTACTTAATTTGTATTCAAACCGCTTTAGAAAAAAATCTATGTGCAATTATAAATATTTTATTTCTATAATGTCTAATTAGATTTAGGAACTTTATAATAGTCTAAATACATATTTATTTATTTTATGTTTTCCTGGAAAAAATGATAGATGACTGTTTCTAAGGTGATATTAAAACAAAAGCATGTCAGACAACTATAAGATAGCTTTTTATACGCAGGAAAGAAGAAAACAGTATCTAGAATAGAATTTATATTAAATGTTTTATGAAAACGTATAATTATGTTATTGTTTTCAAATGAATACATTAAACTTCTTTAGATCGCCACCCATGGAGATTAATATACATCAACGTAGACATATCGCTTTATACGCGGTTTTATTAGGATAGGTAGGAATATATTTCTGGTAATGTAAACAAAGACATGTTCTTAAATAAACTTTTCAGGATTCTGTTTTATTAATTAAAGAAGGTTTATAATAATTTGAGCATTACTTAAATCTAAACAATTGGTATTTATAGTCTCATTAGAGTAGGAACCAAACATTCAAAAATCACAGTTGTCTAGAAATATAATTTGTAATTTTTAATAATCATCACAGCTTTATTTGAGTATGCGCCTTAGCTTAATTATTTATCTAATCTACCTAATTTGTAATATTTAATAATCATCACAGCTTTATTCAGACTGATTCATCTTATTACTAACAACACTAACAATATTACTAACTAGTTTTAATAACAGGTAACAAAATAAAATTTATAGAAAAAAAAAAGTTTTAACTTAACAACCTTCATTATCAGTATCTTGTGCTTCAGTGCTATGCTTAAGGTTTCTATAGAAGTCATGATACTTATTTGGAATAATCAGTGTATCGCATAAACTAATCAGGTCTTTATATTTCACATCAGTGATAGGGATAGGATTTTTGTATAACTTCTCTAATATTAGTTCTTGTTCCTTCTTTTTCCTTCCTCTTGTTAATTTCAAATTATTACTACAGTTCAGTCTTCTGTAATTTTCTTCAAAAAAGTCGTACTTAAATTCAATAACGTCTGGATTATTCCCTTGTACTTTTACTTCTCTTATCTTATTCCAAGAAATTTTGTCTGAATTTGTATCTTTGATCCAGTTTTTAGTATGTAGCCAAGCTTTGAAATCCAAAACTAAGTCTTGATTCACTTCTACGACTCTATAAGGTGGGCTATTCTGTTTTGCCCAGCGAACCAGTGTGTACCATTCATCTGGCGTGTAAATAACTTTATTTTTTGCTGTTCGCTCAATTAATGCGTGAACGCTATCTGCCTCGTTCTGAGTATGGCCTTTTTCCAAGAATCTATGGCACACATCTACCTTAAATGTATTGCTTACATACAAGTACATAAAAAAAACAATGCGATTGCGATTCTGACCAGCACAGTTGTCTGACCAGAATCTAAAATCTTTCACGCCATCCTTAACCTTGTCGTTAACAAAAGAAAACAAACAACTAGCCACTTCATTGGCGCCACGTCTAGCAATTGTCTCATCCCACATGTAATATGTAGCTTCCTTTAACCCAGCATCAAACACTGTAAAATTATATACTGATAATTTCCTCTTGTAATACAGTACACTAATTTCAGCGTGTGGAGTGTTATTTATTTTTTGGAAATCAAACATCGCTGTGCAAATTTCAGAAGGATTCGATTGAGCTTCAATTTTATCGGCGTTTTTAAAAGTCCTGGCAAGATTTTTATTTTCCATGTGTGCCTTATGCTTCAGTTTATCATCATTGGTAGGCGTGGTGTTATTTTTCATTGCGTGGCATAGGTCACATTGGTCTTTTTTAGGTATATAAAAAGCTATATTTAATTCCTTATTAATAATATCTTTGTACTGTCTTACAGAAGTAGCTATATTTTCAGTTATATTCAGATCTTTACACCATATAATATACAGGTCGTACATCTTCTTAAAGTTCAATTCACAGTCTAAGTACTGTTTATTTGAGTCTTTGCGCGTATAATGACTTTCTATGGGTGCAAAAGATTTTACATGTTGAATTACATTTTCTTTCATTGCCGCAGTTATTATAGTTGGATGATTTTGATGAAAGCCTCTCATATCTTTAGTACAAATACCGGTATTTTTATCATGCTTATCGATGGCAGATTGTATAAAAGTGTTACTTATAGAAAACGTATTTTTAAACATTACCTTCTCCTTGTGGCCAATATTAGACAAAAGAGGCAAAAAAAACTTGTAAACATTTAACCTCTTAGAATCTTGTGTCCATTGTTTTTTTCTTATTTCTTTTACGTGTGACGCTATAAAAGACCACTGCTGACAATGGTCACCTAGATTCCAAAAGGTTTCGAATATTTTTTGGCGAGCTACCACACCAAACTTCTCAAAACATTTTAATCGACAATTAGATGCACATGGACCCTTCATTTGTTTTGCCATTTGTTGTTTTCCGGATCGAGATGTATGAGCTTCACCTATGTTGACAAGTGCCTTCCTTTTTTCATCTAGCCAGTTAGATTTATTAGTAATTCTGTTCTTTGTAATTGCTTTTTTCACATACTGACGCTTTCTTTTACGTTGACGCGGTGTTGATGAACCGGACATTTCGCTGGGTCCTAGGGGGCTTGCTCTTAAGGTTGCATCAGATAGGATAACGGTACTTTCGCTTAAGTAGTTACATTCATCAAGTCCATGCATGTCGTTTGGAGACAATCCAAACGACATGCATGGACTTGGCATTGGTGTTGAAACCAAAGATTCGGAAGCTGTTGAAATAACATCATGGGCAGTTCTTTCATTGATATCATTTTGAAGTGTTGGTTGTGGTGTTTCATTTTCACAGATAGAATTGTTAAGATAGTAATCTTGAATTTCATCATTCGAAATTTCCCCTACCGTATCAATTATATAATTTAAATCAGTTTGAGATAATACTATATTAGCTGATGTATGATTTTGTTCTTCATCGCTAGGTACTTCGGTAATCTGTGTTTCGTCGTTACAAACGTCCAAAGGCCGATCCTCAAGATCCAATGAAATATCTTTTCCGGAACATACTGGTGTCTCTAAAAAACAAAAGAAAGAGAAATATATTTATTTATTTATTCAAATAGATATATTTAGTTATTAAACTATAATGAAACTCACAAAACTCCGAAACGTAAATGAAAACAAATCCACGAATAAATTAATAGTTACACGTATAAACAAACATGTAGGACATGACTTCATATACCGCGATAATAATAAAAACGTTGTTTTCTTTGTAAAAAAATAGTAAGCAAATCATATTTTAAATAAGAAAAATTTGTGCGTCCATCGATGAAGATGAGAACAAGTTTCATTATGCTGGATATACAATATTTACAACAAAAGGAACCTAAATCTAATTATTTACAAGAAATATTCTAAATAAATAAAAAATAATAATAATAAATTATAAATAAATTTTAAATAAGCATGTAACTTATAATAATTATTCGTAAAATAATGGTTTTCAGATGATTAACATAGTATAAGCGGATAAGTCTGAGATGACCGCTTTTACATTGATATCCTACCGCACTAGGTTAGAAAAATAATAACATAATATTTCAGTTTTCAATATTATCAAACGTCTAATGTAATCTTATTTGAATTACTGCTTACCTTCATTTGCTTCATCGATGTAATTAATTAAATCTTGTGCTTCAGAAACGGTTAAAACATTGTTGCCGGTGTTTGCAATATCCACCAATAACTTTGATCTACTATTATTCATGTTTCACAGTACTATTGTAGATGTATTATGAATATTTATAACTAAAAAACACACCACTTAATCTGATATTGTATCAAAACGCTAATTATTTCACTACGCGAACAAGAATCGACACGACTTATTGGGGAGTTCCCGTGAATGAAGTTATGTCAGACAAGACCGAACTCGCACCGAGTGGCGCGCATTTTTAAACACCGTACAAAAGGATAACTATAGATATCCGCATCTACGACACTTATTTGTTGTAATTATGATAGTTATTCTCTTATACGACTTGTATTTTAAGTAAAATACATAATATTAAAGAAAAAATCTTATATAGGTATGTGTATAGGGACAATCTAAAGCCATAAATGCAATAAAAAAAAATTGCCACTTTTGACATGTCTTTATGTACGTAGGGGCCGTCGATTTGTCTATTACTTAAATTTATATTATATTATATGCAACACGCAATACCTTTGACAGCTAAGATTAGCAAATTCACAAATTTTATCCGGCTTGAAGGACCATCACAATCACTTATTATAATATATGTTATAATACACAAAAAATGTTTTGTTTAAAGGATTCTGAGCTTTCTGTGTTCGAGATTACGATCCGTTTCATTGGCGGGTTGCTATCGTGTTACTCGCTCACCGGTGACACGATCTTCAGGGACAAAGCTGCTGAAGTGGCCGATGCTCTGCTGCCAGCCTTTGATACACCCTCCGGACTACCATATTCTCTTATCAATCCTTCAACTAAGGTAAGATTTTTACTATTATGCATCAATTTTATTCTCAAAATCAAGAAAAGTTATATACTATTTTGAACATGTTTAATATTACTGTTTATTGCATACAACATACCATAGTGGTTGAATCAGCTCCTACTTATGCTCGAGCTACCGGATTTTAGGGAATACCAGAATGTGCACTAAAATTTCATTAAAACCTAATGAAGGAATACCTACATACCCTGCCTGAAGTTTACAATGAGTTACGTTGTTATCCGCTATCTATACCATTATATTGATAACCGTTAATATCCTAGAAGTACCGAAGCGTACATTAAGTAGTTACAATCAGTAGTATAGTTTTTACAATCACTATAATTTCCAATCGAAGGTTATACCACGTTATACTTATTCTTATTGTATGTACTTACATCATTAAATAACTATTTGTAGATAAGCCCTAAGTATACACTGTAAACAATATAATTCATCAATATCGGTTCAGCCGTTTAGTTAGCCGAGGGAACATAGAGACGGACATACATACATTCATACATACATACAGTTCAAACACATAACACTTCTATTTGGCTTCCTTGCAATTGGGTAAAAGTAGACAGACAGCTTATTTATTTCTTATTAGAATACACTACTTTGATGACCTTGGCATTTATGTAGGTATCTAAATTAAAATGGTAATGTTTTATGCCTTAGTCAAGCTTTACGAACGTCATGATCATAAACTATTGCAATTTCATTTCATTAATTAATAATACTAAAAGACAGTAACACTGACACGAATAGATGGCCTATTGTACGGATAACATCAGGAATGGCCCAATTTCGGTATCAAATACATAAATGTCAAATGGAATAATTCAACTATCAGACGGCCTGACGACCTTCGAATAGAACTATTTAATATAATCAATATTATATTATAGTAGGGTGCAACCATTTTCGTTAGATACCACCAAGATTATAAATGCGAAAGTTTGTGAGAAGTATGTTTGTTACTTCTTCACGCTCAAACGGCTGGACCAATATGATGAAATTTAGTATGGAGGTAGCTGATACTTTGGATTACCATATAGTCTACTTTTTATCCCTCGGGTACGCGGGTGAAACCGCGGGGCGGAAGCTAGTAAAATCTTATCATCTATACTAATATTATAAAGACGAAAGATTTGATTGTTTGTTTGTTGGTTTGTTAGCATTGAATAGGCTCCGAAACTACTGAACCGATTTAAAAAAATCTTTCACTAATAGGAAAGTACATTATCCCCGAAGGTTATAGGCTACTTTTATCCCGGGAACGTGAGTGAAGCCGCGAGGAACAGCTAGTAATTGATAAAGGTATAGCAATGGAGGTAATTATGTATTAAAGCAACAACTGCCCTGCAAGTATGGATCCGTAAATAAATCTCGCTTTCTTTTTCGACAAATCTGACATAACTTAAACTCGGAACTTATTTATTCGGATAAGGGTATGTGCACCGGATAATGCAGCCGGCTGACATGAAACTCAGTAAAGCATTTTTTTTTGGATTTCTATTACGTATTCGTATTACGTTCGAGATAACTAAGAACTCAATGCTCGTAAGGCTAATATGACAATATTAATAGCCTGGACTGTCCCACTACACGTTACCTATGTCATAATAAATTATTATCGAAAGTATTTTATCAGCTGGGATTCCCATAGCTAGCATACCTTTCTGTGCTCAAGTTACCAATAAAATGTAATTATCTTATTTTTAAATGTACGGTAGCGTTAATATGTTTACGTTGCCAATTTCAGGCGAGTAGACAGTACCACTGGGCTGGACCGAATAGTATCCTGTCAGAAATAGGAACTTTACACATGGAGTTCACCTACCTCAGTGACGTCACGGGCCGTGATGGTAAGTATATGATAACTCATAATAATCTCACTGATAATTATAACCGTGGAAGTTTGTGACTCATTAGGCCTGAATAATAGAGAATATCTTGGTGGTAGTGACGCCGAATGCCGAGACGAAGGCTTTCGGTAATGCCATCGTCCAGGAAACCATGGTACATTGTTGTACCCGGCTGGCTGGCTACGCAAATCACTTCACTCACCGGTATACCTATTTTGACATATGCACTTGAGAGCCAGTTCCCTTCTCGGCTTTGTGTGCTTACCACGGTGGCGTGATAGGTGGTTGGTGGTACCTTCCGCGCCAACTGGCCTACCGCTATTTAAATCACAAGTAATCCCTTCCTAGTGTGCCACACGTATCAACACGATGCGTTACATTACAAAGAAAATGGAAAACTTTCCGCTTTATTGTATTATGTTGATGGTATAAATTATAAGTTTATATAGTCTGTGGTAATAGAATGTGAGTGAACACGCAGACTAGCTCGATGGTATGGTATGGTATAATAATTAACGGAATGTGATGATTGATTATATTTACGCGGCTCTAGCAAGCTAGGAGAGTATAAATTTCGGTTTCGATTCCCAATTTAACCACTTTATACAAAAAAAAACCAGATTGAATTGTTGCATCCGGAGTCTCTGACCCTAATGTGGTCGTCAGCTGAACTCAAAACTCAAACTCAAACATAATTTATTCTGTTTAGGCCCTGATAAGGCACTTATGAACGTTGGAAGTTACAATAGACTCTACCACCGGTTCGTAATACACTTAAACTGAGATCCGGCAAGGAACTCAGCAAAGCTTAATTTTTTAGGTCTTCCAGCATGACTAGATCATATTCAATGACAACCAGTTCAGTGTTTTTTTTCATGTTATTTTTTTCTACAGTTTACAGGCAGAAGGTTGACCGCATTCGCGATGTATTATACAGCATTGAGAAGCCAGGCGATCTCTATCCGAACTTTATCAATCCTCGTACTAAACAGTGGGGTCAAAGTAAGTAATAACTTCTCACTTTACTATATACACTTTTAATATGGAGTTAAAACCTAATATTTACCTTTTATCTTTCGTTTTTGGAGATATATACTTGACTGGATATTTACGTACCTAGTTGATAAAAATCGCAAAAACTAGTTATACTAATGTGTCTCAATCCATCTAATAGAATAGTAAATGGAAAATCTGTACTATCATCATATTACATTCTAAAGGACCCAAGTCTGATTTTAGGATGGGGTTATTTTGAATGTCATTGTATTGTATAATTTTGAATGCAATGTAATGTGTTTAGGGCACATGTCCCTGGGCGCGCTGGGCGACTCGTTCTACGAGTACCTGCTGAAGGCGTGGCTGGTGTCGGGGCACGCGGACTCGCAGGCGCGCGAGATGTTCGACGCGGCCATGCAGCCGGCGCTCGACAAGATGCTGCGTCTCTCGCCCTCCGGCCTCGCCTACCTCGCCGAGCTCAAGTACGGACGCGTCATCGAGGAGAAGATGGACCATCTCTCCTGCTTTGCCGGTACATATCCAACTAAAAACAACTGTCGCCCAAATATAGTATAAACATCCTTTAGCAACGCACTATCGATTTGTCCGCTAAGGTTGCTGACGATATCAGAGGCTACCAAATAAAGTCCTTTAAAAAAAATAAAAACACACCATCGTTTAATCCATGATATCGTAGTAAGATTAGTGAACTGGGTGGATATTTTAATTTCATACTATTTGATCCCATACCCTTACTAATATTAAAAATGCGAAAGTGAGTATATTTATCTTTTCACGCCTAAACGACTGAACCGATCGCTATGAAATTTGGCACGGAGATAGCCTATAAAATGGAGAAGGACATATGCTACTTTTTATCTCGTGAACGAAGGTGAAACTGCGGGGCGAAAGCAATGTGCGTATCATAATAGATTCTAGCATTAGTCACCCAAGAACGTGGATGAAACTGCAAGCACAAGCTAGTTAAACAATGACAATGTCATCATGACAAACCCAACGTAAATTACGAAAACATGTGACAATATTTACATTATATGTATTCATAATAACTATTTTCAGGTGGCATGTTCGCCCTTGCGTCGACGACATTAGAAAACTCCCTATCAGAACGTTATATGGATGTCGCCCGCAAGCTCACCAACACTTGCCATGAGAGCTACGCGAGGTCCGAGACCAAACTTGGACCGGAGGCATTCAGGTAAAATACCCTTACACATTTAAATAATTTATTAATCAAGCACTCCGCAATGCATTGATTCAGATATTTTTTTAACTCAAGATATGGTTTAGAATTTCCACCATTAGAATGCTATATTATTTATGGCTATATTTTATTTAAAAAAAAATAAGAACCTACCATTAGCATATTTTCGTGAATAACGTCCATGAATATAGTTTGTTTTTTATTAAACTATGCAAACCACTTACCATCAGGGGCTTTACCGCGTACGTGTGGTGGTAAACGTAACGAATAACATAATTAAAAATAATCCAACCAGAGTTCATCCAAAATGTTCTTCGTCGTAGCGCGTCATTGGATGAAATCATTAATGACGTTCATTACGATTAACACCAAAAGATACGCGATAGACCTGTAGGTGGGGTGTATACTTGTTTGCCATCTTTTGTATTAAGAAAAAAATGTATTACAGATTCTCAGGCGCAGTTGAGGCGCGTGCGCAGAAGAGCAATGAAAAGGTGTATTGGATGCGGCCGGAGACGTTCGAGTCTTACTTCATCATGTGGCGGCTCACTAAGGACCAGAAGTACCGCGACTGGGGCTGGGAGGCTGTGCAGGTAACACTTGTCATTCTTTTTACCTTACATGATACTTTTAGGTAAGTTAATTGACCAAAGTCTGACCAAAGATTATGCTGTTTATAAACTATTTTAGTCTGACTATATCTCTTTCTAACAAACGAAGAATAGGATAAGAATTTTAGTTCTGTGTCACGACTATCAGCTCATAAATGGCATAGTATATGCTTTTGTCTGTCTGTCAATTTGACATCTTAAAATTTTTGTGATGTTCCATGGAAAATATTATACTACAGATTTATACTTTTTATAGTTATTTTATACTTTTCAGTGGTTTTGAAGGCAGTTCTCTTTTTTGTAAAAAGTAATTTATTCAATGTTTGTAAGTAAGAAAGAGATGTGACGTGATTAAAATTTGTTTTTGCAGTTTTCAACAGAATCAGTACTATCAGTACAGCTATGGCAAGTAAAATGGATTATAGACACCTGCGCATTAGATGACTGTTATTTATTCCGCTTTAGTGTGTTGTGACGTTAACGAATGACGTCGTTGGTCGACAGACAGGTGGATCACGCGCCCGCATTGCAGTCATATTGCATTAGTTCAGGCTTAGTTGAATCACAATCGGAGTTGATAATACGGCCCTTTTTTTTATATAAATAATTAAAATTAAAAATTTAAAGAAACCCCCGAAACTAACTAGAAAATTGGTGATAATTTTCAAACGGCCGAGCGGATTTTCTTGAAACATAGCTAAGAACACTCTCGATTAAGGCACCTTTCAAACAAAAATAACTAAATCAAAATCGGTCCATCCGTTCAGGAGCTATGAGGCCACAGACAGACACGTCAAACTTCACACCCCGTCGTTTTTGCGTCGGGGGTTAAAAATTAGTAATAATGCTATGTATTGTTGAATTGTCAGGCAATAGAAAAGCACTGCCGCGTGGAGGGCGGGTACACGGGGCTGGTGAACGTGTACCACCAGAACCCGCAGGGTGACGACGTGCAGCAGAGCTACTTCCTCGCCGAGACGCTCAAGGTATCGTAAACATTCACTCACTATACAGGATGAATGATTTTTTTAAGTGGGCGTGGTCAAATCCTATAGTATAGGGTATAGCGAAAAATGCTGAAAGGACACTCGAAATCGATTTTGATAAAACACTTAATCTGTGTACTTGGATTTGAACTCTTTGATTTGGAATAAACAGCATACATTTTTTCTCCTTCGTATAGTGCGCTTATAAAGATCAATATCTGGGTAGTATTCATAATCTTTTCAGTCCTCTTGCTAAAATCCGTCATTATAGCGTACCAGAGCGGCGAGAAAACAGCATATTTTTCTTTAGAGGAAAAATGTTTTATTTTTGTCTGTTACCGATATATAGTATTGGATTGTTTTATTTTCTTGCAATCGTAGTGAAATGTAGAGTGTCACATGACGCTAAAAACCCATTATAACTCGCTTTCTATTTACTCCCTCGCTAAATCATTAATTAGTTTAAAAATCTACTATATTTTTATTTCAGTATCTGTACCTACTATTCGCCGACGACACGCTTCTGCCCCTCGATGAATGGGTATTCAACACCGAAGCCCATCCCTTCCCTGTCAAAGGCAAGAACCCACTGTACCGACCTGCTGAAAAGACAGCTTCACTTGAGTCGCCAAACGATAACCAACTGTAAACTAGTGAGCATAATTACTGTTTTTGTTAGATTGCCTTTTGAAGGGTTGTAGTTTAGAACTGTTTCGCGTTTAATTTCTAATTATAAGCGAAACTTACTAACTTATTCTTCTTTCTTACACTAAAGCGTTCAAAAGGTTTTGTTTTGTTGAAATGGGTTGTCATTGAAAATCGACAAAAGAGTGTGACATTCAATTGTCGTTGTTTCAGAATTTTACTTTTCATTTTTGTACCTCTTTTTGATTTGATATTTTTTTTAATGTAAATATTTATTTTATTTATTTGTATTTATTTACATATAAGATTGTTTTTACCGAATCCTTAAGTCTTATATGAAATATATTAAGAATATTCCCCTCTCGTAATATTCAAATTAGTTCATTAGTTAATACATTGTCATTACCTTATTATATTATATGTATTACCTATCTATATCCTACTTAAGTATTTTCATCTGGTTATTTGGAATGTAGTCTAGATTATGATAAGGAGTAGACAGTAGTACAGACAGTCCATTAAAATGAATTGCGAATGATTTCTGTCAAAGATTTGGCTATAGATAATCGGATGGAATAAATTAAAAAAAAACGAGTACATTAGCAGTAAATAAAGTCTTGAATGGAATTAAGGTTGTCAGACGACCAAAAACTGTATACAAGTAACGAATGATCTCGATACTTTTCCAATGTACTCGTAAGGAAATAATGTAGGACACAGGTGTCCAAAAATCGATGTTGCTCAAGTCAATTAGCAGGGGTGAAACAAGTCGATAAATACACTGTGTATATAAAAGATTCTTAGTTCTATATGCAGTTGACTTAATATGGGCGTACTTATTGTCATTATTCCATATGATAAGTGTGTGAATAACTTCATTTCTACATATTATGTCAGATTATACTAATAATAAAAAACTTAAGAGTTTGTTTCTTTGCTTTGTTTGAACGCGCTAATGGATCTATCAGTCGGAATAGAAAAATTGTTTTACAGTAGGTAGCTTCCTTTTCCCCGAAGGTTATAGCTTTTTTATCCCGGGAACGTGGGTGAAACCGCGGGGGACAGGTAGTTAATAATAAGGGTAAAACCGTTGAGTGATATTTCTTTATTATTAAAGAATAGACACTGTCTTTAAGCACTAACTCCCACGCCCATGTCTGTCAACTGTCCTATAAAATTCAATTGATAGCTAAGTTCATCATGGAGTTGAGTCGATTTTTCCTGGCTAGGTAATATTTAGATGCAATATTTCAAATGTCGCCGCTGAATTAACATTTGACAGCATTTGTGCGATGCTTGTTGTTCATATAATAGATCTGATTATAACATAAAGGGCTCAGTAATAATAACGACCAATGTAGTTTAATTGCGGGCATTATTATCACTAATATGCACAAATAAATCATTTTTTACTTTGTAATTTTGAAAATTTTACATAAGTAATGCGTAAATTTAATGATATTTCTATATATACAAATCGTCATATATACTGTATTTTAGTTCCCGTGAAGTGTACACTGATACTTAACTATTATCTGTTTATTTTGTTTTCTATGAATAACTACTAGCCGTTCACTTCAAGTTGGCCGTTATCTCCGTTCGCGCTTCCCCACACCGCGCCTCAAGTCACACCCGCGTAGTATGGATAGCAACGCTTGTTATTGTTTTGTTTTTACCTATGACGCCCAACTCGAAGTGAACGGCTAGTACTTGACAATGTCAGTTCACAAGTCACGGGACCATTTTATCTATAAACGAATCAATTGTGTAACATTTATATAAGGATAATAATATAAAATGACTTAAAACAATTTTGATAATGTAGAAAAAATATTTTTCTTTATTAAAATATCATTTACCTTACAATATATTTATTTAAGTGTTCAATTCTTCCGTCAGATCTCGTATTTATATAACTTGAGATGTTTTCCAATATATTTTGTATCATAATAATTTGATTGTAGCAAACATATCTTTGAATGGAAATGTGTTAACTAGCGTGTAGTGTTACGAAACGTAAGACAAGAACCATATTTTAAATACACCATTGTGTACGTAGACAAATGTTAAGTTCAAACTTTGGAAATTATGTTGATATTATTTAGGTTTCGGTATTTTTGTTGTGTGAAATTCCGATCAGAAAAAAATCTAAAACAACTATTACGTTTACTTCACTTGATTTTATGAACTTAAGATATTTTAATAGGTTTGCCTAGAGGGTATCCTTGCCGCACTATGGTTGTCTCTTTATTACACACAAATGTAAAAATGCCTTTAGTTTCCGATCTATGATAAATACTTTTCTGTTCGAATTTCCCAATTAAAAGCATATTTATATCGATTTTGTGATTTAATATACAAAGTTACATAGTATATTATTTTAAATATAATTTTCTGCACCTGTTAATAAAGCATTATCAAAAACCTAAATAAACATTTTTTTATTCTTATTAATTGCGTTGTTGAAATTATATTTTAACTGATAAGAGGAATATTTTTTTGTATGGTGAACCAATTTTACCTACTTACGCATATTCGATGATCATTCACCGACATTAGAAAAGGTAGTTGAATTATCTGTAAATTATGTATATAATAATAGTCATAGAAATTAAAATATTTAGTTTTAGGTATCTGTGTGTAGTTATATTGTTATTTTTTAACTTAATGATGTGAATGTGCGTATGTTGATGTAATTGTTTTTATTGTATTTAAATAAATTAATATTATCCATATCGTAATTATTAAAATGCCACCTTATATTTCTTTTTGTATTTTGTTAAAACGGCCTGCAACATAATCTGTTCTTTCTTAAATGTGAGGTTTTATGAAAGTCCATACATATGCCGGCCATTTCTCATATTATTTTCGTTCCATGGTTAGTATAAAAATACTTGTGTAAGAATTTATAATGTTACAGTTATTAAGTAAATTAAAAAATATCCTGGGAGTACTAACATTGTTGTTGGAATTTAGCTTAACGAATTTGCAGAATATTATTATCTCCTAATAATATTATAAATAAATAACACATGTATTACACACAGTTGATATATCTTGCGTACGTGTAATTACCGCGTCTACATAAATTATATTATATTTATCCAATCCTATATTTGTGTTTAAACTAGCAAATACATAAACATATATATTATTTAGAGCAATGTATAAACAATACAATACTCCTGAACGGAATTGCCGCGCTAGTGTTGGTAATATATCGATAGATAAGATAACAAAATAAATATTTGGGTTCAGAATTACTCGATAGCTGTTCCGATTTTATAACGATCCGATACGATACTCTGCCAAATAAAATGGTTTCTTAGTATCAATTTCTGACGCAATCGACTGCGGTAAATGAACTACGCAGTATCAGCACAAAAATCAAATAAAGCTGTTCCTACTGATAGATATGCGATCCGAGTAATAACGGGGATTATATAGAGGAGATTTTATATCCGTCGCAATCTTGTTTAGTGAGCATTTCCTGGATCGGCTTTGCCTTCTAAATAAACGAGATGACAACCACCTACACAATAATATCGATAATAATACAGCTGTAATTATTTACAGTATCGATGTTTTCGATGATCGATTTTTACCAACAACACTACCTTAATCTAGTAGATAGCCCAGAGATTCGTATACTGACTCATAAAATCAGAATTGTTACTGATCACTGATTAATCCTCCTGTTATATTAAATTGTGTAATGTATGTATGAAGTTGTAGTATTTAAAATAATAATGTACATTTTTTGGTTAATTAAAACATGTTTACAAATAGCGTAGTTTCAATATATACTTATAATTCTGTAAACAACACAATACCTATAGGTACTCAACAGTGTAGCCTAGCTTCTCTAAAGATTTTTTTTCTAAAGGACAATTTTATTGGTAGCCTCTGAAGGCTTCCTAAAGAAGATTCTACGTAACTTTCCCGCCACACATATATTATTATGACAGACTGTCATCTTTTCCATTTTTAGAATCCAAGACAAATTTGTGACAAAATATCGACAGACTCAGATTCCGAATCCATGATGTTGGGCCACGGAGGTACTTGTATTTATTAGTCCGTGGGTGGGGCAGAAAGGTTTTCGAGTGGCGACCACGAACCGGAAAACGCAGCGAAGACGGAGCATCTTGTTAGGGTCGCGGGAAACCGCTAGATGCGGCTAGCGCAAGACCGGCCATCGTGGAGATCCTTGGGGGAGAGGCAGTGCACGTCTTTCGACTGATATTATGAAGAAAAAAAACTAAAAAACACGCTTTAGAAAGCATTACATTTAATTCAAGTCCATTATCAGATCCTGAAAACGATTTATGGCAAAAAGGCTGCAAAAATGCGGAGATCGTTTATCCGTTGAGTTTCAGTGCCTACCATCCGACTACATCACCAAATCAGCTTGATGCAACCAAGTTATTGTATTATCTTTGGAACTACACTTGCAAAGTTTTTAAGACCCCATTCCCTGAAAAACGCTAAAACATGTGTTACGGTTTCCCAAAAATAACGGCAAAAAACCCACATTTAATAACATCTCAAAGACATTTTAAAATCTAAACAGGTATATCAACAACTTCACCTAGCCATATTTTTGAAATATATTCTTATTTCCAGAAAAAAAACATAATAAATTATATCAAAACCTAAAATTGACCTTTGCGGTTTTCCAAATTTACATTATTTCGAATGAATTTATTATAAATCTTTTTGTATAAAATAAAACTTAAAAGTATGAAACCCACCTTCACCGTCTCAGTTTATTTTACAAACTAACACCATAACAATAATCTACGTTTAAATATTCATGAAATTCGTCCGCCATTTTTCATAGTAATTTGTATGGCGGAACGTCACCGTATTTATTTGAAATTGATTTGAATTATTTCGAATGCGTGTATCAAACATTTTCAGTACCTTTTTCGAATCAAAGGTGAGAGCACGTCAGTTTGAAGCTCGACGAAAATTTTGTTTTTGGCATAAGTTGGGTCGCGACTGCTCGTTAAGACATTATGACTGACAACTGTCAATATTGTTACTACCTACATAACTGCGATATTTCAAAATTATTGAAAGTCATAAATATTTTAAACTCTAACTAATGCATACAAACATACAGATAAACAACAACACTAAAAATATTAATTCGTCTTCAGTGTCGCTCAATTAGTTCCTTCCTTTTTTACCCAAAAAGATTGCAATTACAGACGAATTTTCTACAAGCTTATTATATGTATACAGGATGATTTTGAAATGGTATTTTAGCCCGAATACTAAGGATAGTGTACATCATTATCAGTAATCCTACAAAATTTCAGGTGCCTGAGCACTACCATTACGATGACAAGATTTACAAGTTTATCGAAAATCTCTAGTAAAAGCCTTTACTCGCAATCAGAATAGTACTAACAGGGCAAAATAGCTATATTATACTCGCTCGAGAAAGTTAATTGATACTCAGTTATACTCACATTGCAGTGTATATATGTTTAACGAATGAACTAATTTATTGATATCTTTCGTTTGTATAGAAATATTTTAATATTGTCTCTTAAATATTTATTTTATGATCTGTATAAGGTATACATCAATGCCATTTCGGCCTACTATACCATTTAAAAATCAGCCTGTATAATTCGTCAAATCATGATATAGGTTAGGTTAGGAATATAATGATTTGTCGGAATATACGATTGGCCACCGACTAGTTCATTTCAATGATTGGATCAAGTAAAGTTCAATAAACAAAAATAGTGTAGTAAAAAAAATATCATCTATCCGATAAATGACATTAACTATTTACCACAAATCGATCTTTATATATAATTGTAAAAAGCGAACATGTTTATTTGTAGTGTTTTGAAGTCGTCTCTATTCTTTTTTAAATGTTTCTTTGTCTTAATTGTTTTCTCGCTGGTCGAGGTGAAAAGTCCCATGTTTGACACGAGAGCAATTTTTTTAATATCTCGTGCCTTTAAATCACTCACTGTGGTTAGTAGTTAAAGAATTTTAAAATTAGAATCACATGCTACGCTCGTGATTCAATTCTAGACTACATACATCGTTAGTTCATGATTTGAAATCCGCACTCGTAGCGAAAAATAACTTTGCGTTATTTTTGTAAGAAGTAGTCAAAAATTGAATCACGGGCATAGCGAGTGATTTTAATGTAGACTACTGAGCACAGTGGGTGATTTAAAGCCACGAGAAAACAAAATATCTCGTGTGAAACTCATTTTATCAATTCTACCAGCGACAAAACAATTAAGTCAATATTTGAAGCTTGTTCTCTTAACGCTTTTGGAGTTAGTCAACTATCTTCATTGCGGTCCAGCACAATTTTTTTTAATATATCGTAGAAATAGTTCAAACAACGTAATGCTGAAAAAAATTGATATTCGCCATTCCGATTTTAAGTTCTTTTTTGAGATGTTGCGTTTGGAAACTTCACTGCTTGATCAAAACTGAACATGATATATTTATAGGAAATTTGTTATACAATTTTATATAAAAATATTAAGTTATTTATTTTAAATATTATTTCGTGTCCTTAAAAAGGTAGTAGTCCAATAGTAAAATTCATAAACTTCAATTTCAACAAATAACACACACTATGTTGTGCCTGTGTTAAATCGCTAGGCTAAAATGATTTTCTGATCAAATCATTGTCCATTTTATTTTAGACTAGATGGTGCTGGTGCTCCAAAAGGCGGTGTTCGTTCGAATCACTTTTCTTCACGCTCGCAGCAAAATAGCTTTTTTTGTTTTTACACGTCGTCAAAAGTACTTTTTTTTGTGCGAGAGAGGTGAAAATGTTTTTTACACTTTCAAAAATATAAGGGATGATACGCTACCGCGAGATGCGTAGAACGGTACATTCTTCATTGACCGATGATAAATAAAACATCATATAAATTGTTACTAGCTTTGCGGGATACGAGTTAGTAGGATAGTTCAGTTAGCTCTCCTACTATAACCAAAATTAAGTGTGTATGCTAATTAATATAAAATTATTATATGTAAGATCTGGTACGTACTGGTTGTACCGTGGTTATCTAAATAACATGTAGTACGCGGACAGTGGCAATCCACCCATTTCTCTGTTAAAATGATGTCGCAAATGTGTGAGTAAAATATGTCAATGTGTGTAGTCTATGATAAATTCCCACGCTTGGAGACTAGCCTCTTAATTGAGACGACATTAAAAGTTCAAATCGACTCCTGCATAGATTTGTACAAACTGCTACTTACTGCTATGTTTACATTTGTTTTTGTTCTTGGTAAAATCAGGCAAAATGGAATAATGAGCTATGGTATAATTTATTCGACGTGAGTGATAGTGATAGGTACCTATACCTAGAAAACACCTTTATAAATAACTAGCTTTCGCCCAGCGGTTTCACCCGCATAATTAGAGTCCATGAACACCCCGTACTCAATTTAACCAACCAAATAATATGTAGGTCAATTTGTCCGTTAGTATTCTCATACCTTGAGAACCACAGTACAGATTATGAAGCGCTTTTCAAAGATAGGTATCCTCTTAGGTTCAGGTTCCTAGATGAAGGTTTTAGGCTATTTAATATCCAGGGACAGGTATAGTTCTGTGACGATTGAATGCTACATAAATATATTATGCATGTGGAGTTCAGTTTTCACGTCTAAATACTTGTCAAAAATTACAATCCATTATTAGTCATACATAAGTTTTTGTTACGTTGAAAAAAAACAGTCAAAGGTTCAGAGCCATACAGCCTCCTTATTATTTTTTATTTTTGTAGGTATATTGAATTTTTATGTTTGATATTTTTTTTTATAAGTTTCGAATGGCATGCAATGCAAAAGTTAAAGATAAAAGTTTTTCTTTCTTCTTTCTTTCTAAACGTTCAAACAGTGTGTAATGAAAATTGGCAGAGAGGTAGACCCGTGAGATAAGAAGGTAGGTATTTTTATCCCAGAACTTGTGAGAAACTAAGGACATTGTCTCAATGATACAATACAGATTGATGCAAAATTGTCAAGAACTGCCAACATAAACCTATCTATAATTTATCTATACTAATAATAATCTATATATCTATCTATCTATCTAAACTATAATGAAACTGAAGAGTTTTTGTTTGTTTGTATGAACGCGCTAATCTCTGGATCTACCAGTCGGATTTGGAAAAATCTTTTTGCAATTGAAACCTGAAAAAAAATATGTTTATAGTTACTCTGTATATAGGTTTGATTTGTAGTTTAATTTTAATTTAATATTTCATTATTGATAGATTATACTTTGGAATAATACAATAAAGCTGTGAAGAATGTCCCAGGATATTTATTTATTTTTGTATAGCACGGGCGATGCGACGCGGCGCCCGATGTAACCCGAGCAATACCGAAAAGAACCGAACTATGCACGACTTCACCGACATGAAGTCCTATACGTAATTTGTTTGATGATATTTGCTTTAACGTTGAATATTTTTAAGTTGAATTGTTGTAGATATTATATACGGATTTCATAGAAACAAATACTACTTAAGAAGGTCCTAATTATTTCAAAATTGGTTTTGAGTTTATTTTTACTAAATTTGTTTTTTTTATTTCTTGGGTGAAAACTTAATCTATCTATAGGTAGTAATAATAAAGCTGAAGAGTTTGTTTGAACGCGCTAATCTCCGGAGTTATTGGTCCGATTCGAAAAATTGTTTCACTAATGGGAAGGTACATTATCCCCGGAGGTTATAAGCTACTTATAAACCCGCGAACGGAACCGCGGGGAACAGCTAGTTATTTTATATAAACTAAATGCTAAGTATTATAATTTTAGATCACTTGTTTGAGATATTGAAGAAAATTTAAAGCTTTGTTACTTTATTTTGGCATGAAAGTTGAACAATACTGTGAGTGGAAGTGTTCTTAGTTTGCTATAAACAATGCTTGCTATATGATAGCTTAAATTCATAAAATATGGTACTTATATGAATAGAGTAGCTTTATACAGTCTGATAAACTTTTTAAAAAAATCATATAAATATCTATGACTAAAATTTAGAATAATTTTGATTTCTATGTTGTTACATTTGTGTTAATTAGTCTATATTCAAAATTTTGGATCTTTTGCTCAAGTAATTGCAAAAATATTAAAGGGCAAAAATGAAATATTTCACCCTCTATAACATTTTATTGCTAAATAGTATTACAAAATGCTTTGGGATTCTTATAGTGCTTGCTATGGGTAGCTTATAACCAGAAATTCGTGGTTGTTAAATGAATAGGAAAAGCGTTATACAGGTTGATGAAAAAAAATTAAAAATGTCATAAAATTGTCTATGATTAAAAAGTTTGAAATTATTGATGTGCATGTTGTTACAATTATGTTACATGGTCTACAACCAAAATTTTAGATCCCTAGCTACAGTAATTGCAAATATATTAAGGGGCCAAAATAAAATTTTCCGCCCTCTATAACATTTCATTGCTAAATAGTATTGCAAAATGATTTAGGATTCTTATAGTGCTTGCTATAGGTAGCTTATTTCCAAAAAATCATGCTTCTTAGTTAAATAGTTCTTGCGTTATACAGGTTGATAAAAAAAATTTAAAACGGTCATAATATTGTCTACGATCATTTTTTTTTTAATTATTGATTTGCATGTTGTTACATTTATGTTACATGGTCTACATTTAAAATTTTGGAACGCTAGCTTAAGTAATTGCAAAAATACTAAAAGTCAAAAATAAAATTTTCCACCCTCTATAACATTTCATTGCTCAATAGTATTGCAAAATGCTTTAGGATTCTTATAGTGCTTGCTAAGGGTAGCTTATTTCCAAAAAATCATGCTTCTCAGTTGTATAGTACTTCCGTTATACAGGTTGATAGAAAATAATTTAAGGTGTCATAAAATTGACATCTATGAAAAATTTGAGAAACACTGGTTTGAATATTGTTTCAATTGTATTGAATAGTTTATATTCCAAATGTAAGGTCCCTAGCTTGAGCCATTACAAAAATATTAAAGTGCAAAAATTGGATATTTCACCCTTTATAACTTTATGCCGCATGAAAAGTTTGAGAAACTTAATAGTACATTTCGAAACAAATACTGTAGAAAGCTTATATTCCAAAAATCAAGCTTCTGCTATGAATATTAACTGAGAAAAACAGGATGCTAAAAGTAAATTTTCGACATTTTTACTTTGTCTATGGGCAAAACTTTGACAAACACCAAGTTGAAATTTGTAGTATTTGTATAGCATAACGCATATACGAAATTTCATTTGCCTATCTTCAGCCGTTGCAGAGATATAAGAGTTTGAAAAATGCATAATTTCCATCGGTAATATCTTCATCGAAGAAAAAAAGTTTGGGAAACGCCGAAAATATATTTTAGCAGTATTATTAAACTACCTTTACTATAAATTTTGAGTTTGTAGCATTCAAACTCACAAAGTTATCAAGGTTTAACGGAAACAAAGCAAATCCCTTATTTTTTTAAATTTTCCTCCCATAGACAAAAGTTTGAGAAACGCTCGCACCCATATCTAATATTTTTTATTGAAAAAGCTACATTAAAAATTTCAGACTCCTAGACCTTATGGTTCCAGAGATATTAAGATTCTTAAAATCGCACAAAGGGCCCGTTTCCACCACTGCGGAAAGGAATTTCGAAAAATCGCTTCTTAAATGGGGTCTACGTGACAAAATCTATGCACATGCCAAATTTTACATTAATCGGTTCAGCGGTGTGGGCAGGGGGATGTTTACCCAAAAAACCGCTACTCTTTTATATAATAGATAAAGGTGTTTTTATACAACTACAAATTAAATAAAACGCATTAATGTTCCTGTCTAAGATATAGGCTTTATTTAATAGATAGTAATTGTATGCCATTTGGATAACATGATGCCCGAAACATATGAGCGTCACGGCAAGAGACGTCGGACCATTTGGAAGTCAACATTTGCCGTATTACCTATTTCTGATATACGGCTCTATTTGGCAAAAAACATCCTTTATATTAAAAAAAAATGTGTTGGAAATGTCATGAACACTAAACTACGTTACTCGTTTTATGGCTAGGCTTATTCTCTGGCCGAGGTATGCATATGATTGCTTACATAGTTTGTTACATTCAAGAGAAGCTAATAAATAGGGAAGTAGCCTCATTCAAGCTTTAAAAGAGCAATTTTCTAAAATAAAATATATTTTTTTCTATTAAAATACATAGGTAGTTACCATGAAAAAAGACTTCTTCGTAAATAACGTCAATTGCTTCATTTGCCTTTTGGCTATTTCGCGGCGAGGACCTATAAAGAGGGTGGTTCGAAAGGTAACGAAGCCATAACGTAGACGGGTAAATGTCGCGGCATGATTGTCTCTATGCTAACATTTGCAGCGAGGCGAGCGTCCAATTAGGGCTGGGGGACGTCTGGCCTTCTTTTCACTGCTTATAGAGTTGTTGTTAAAGATTTTTTGTTGGTGAAAATATTGATAGATATATCCAAATACTAGATCAGTGGATATATAAATTAAAATTCAATTTACTCATTATATTACGTTGTTCAATAAGGATTAATAATATTTTGGATGAAAGAAATGGTATGATATGTAATGATATCCCTAAAAAAATGTATAAGTTGTTCTATCTAAACTATAGCAAAACTATAATTATGCATTCGGATTGTATTTTCTTTATTTAAAATTATGATGTATTATACGTGTGACGTAGTATAGGTATAGTATTGTCATTGTTATGCTCAACAGCCCTTAAAAAAAGGGTAAATTAATCTCCGTAGGGTTGATTAACTTATAGCACCTTAAATTGTAAGGAAAATAAATATTGTTTCAATTAATGGAGTCAAGACAATTTTCTTTATGGCGCCGGGACACTCCCTGCCCCATTTTGTGGCTCTGCTAAAGGGTGGTGGGGTTGTGAGGGCGCTGAAAGTCGTGGGAGCCTTCAGATTTGCTGAAATCGTTGAGCGACGGACAAAGTGACGAACGCTTCGCGAATCACTGCCGGCTAGCACTGCAAACTCTGAGTGATAAACTTCACTTACTATTCTATCTTAAATTATGAATAAAAGTAAATTGTTACTGTAAAAATAAAATCTGCTTAATCGATTTTTATTAGAATTGTTGAATTTGTAAGTTTTCTGTTTTCATACATAACTTTTCCAAGTTTCTCTACCAGATTTGTTAGTCTGGCAAACACTTGCGTTTAAAACTATTATACAGTTTGAGTTCATATAATTAGAACAATAAACGTATATTATGAGCATCCTAGTAAACATGTGCTTCAATTAAACTATTAGTGGACGCGGACAGAACGAGAGAGATGGGAACTACGTCGATTGTCGTTTTGGCTGCTATCATAACAGGTAACTACATTTTTGTATTGTTATAAAGGCTGCAACACCCATAATGATAGTTGTTTCTTCTAATTGAAGAAAGAAACAAAAGCTCGAAAATCCTCCATTTGAAGTTTCTCTCATTTCACTACCGACACTGTAAATACCAAACGGAAGGTAGGTAACTCATGCTTGCTCTACCTTGGAAAAGACGAGAGAATTTGTTAAAATTTATCTTTGAATAATTATTCGATTTATTTATGATCTAAACAAAGATAAATAAAGTCTTCACCAAGAATACATATGTATTACTGTGACCAAGAGACGTTGGCTTGGGAAAAATAGTTAGTGTAGGTACCGATTCTGAAGTAATTTGTTGGAACTTCTCAAGGCATCCTCGAATAAAGCCTTCCTGTGAGTATCATATTCTGTGACTAAGGCTGTGAAAAAAACCGGAACATGCTATTTGATTGGATACCAGGGCTGCCAAATTAAAGGGACTAATCAACTCTGGTTGAAAAAAATTACCTACCTATATACTCTGCCATAGAAGAGTCATGAGAACTCGTGTTATTTTTTTATTATGTACTTTTTAAATAATGGGAGGTCAGCATTCAAAAGATAATAAATAATAGTGGAGCAAATTCCCACAGTAAAGAATATTGAATCACCTAATGCAAATTGGTAATCTGTTGGAATTAAACTTTTGGAAGAAATCATAGCCATAATTTTGTGATCGTACCTACTAGGTAATTGTGTTCATTTCAAAATGTAGGAAAATGTTCAACTCATTATACCTAGCTATATTATAAAGACGACCATCCGCTAGCTAGAGTTTCAAACCAATCTCTTGGACTTCCCCAACATTTTGACGTACACAATACCGTAGTCTCTGAACGCTTACAACACCCGAGGCAAAGACCAATTTTACTACCCGGAGTTCGAAAACGAAGAATTGATTCGGGTTGGACACGGGTGATACACCCACATCACCCCTGTCCAACCAGTTTTTTTTTTAATCTTATCATAATAATGTCCTAATAAATAAACAAATAATTAATAATGTAATCTCCGAAACCACGCTCGACCAATTTAAATTGGACTTTCACTGGCATACACATAGGTACCTACTACATCTAATTGTGGTTTCTTATGATTTTTGCCATGTAAGTTAGGGCTCTGATTCTAAGGAACACAGAAATTTTAATACCTCATCATAGGTTTGAATGCCTGTACATTAATACAAAATCAGGAACAGATTAATTAGATCAATATTTTACAGTTTTTTGCTATCAAAATAGGCATTTGTGAGTAAGCATCTAGCGTGTGATGGGTGATGTGCCATGTTAGACAATTTGTTCGTCATAGTCGCACCAGCTTTTGGGTCATTTCCGGCACTGACGTCCGGTTTACGTCCAACGAAGCGCCGCGGCGTCGCTGGGTAAATTAAGAACTCAAAAATGCTTGGGTACATAATTTTAACTTTTGCATTATGCATAATTATAACTTTTACTCAGTAACCTAATAAAGAAAAACAAGCTTATAAAATCGAACAACAAGGTATCTTCAACTACGTCATGAAATTATATTTTCAATTTTTTACATATAAAAATGTACCTATTTAAAATTATAATTATACGAGTTTATACGCGGTTAAGTATGATGATTTTGTCAATAACAAAAGTATGATAAACTTTTTACTTTATTTATTTATTTATTCTATTACATGTAAATTTACAGTTTCCAAGTTACCAAAATACTTACATGCTAGTTTAAAAGAAAGAAATTATTTCATATATACAACGGGGCTTACTTAGTATTTATTATTAGTATCACATGTAACAAAATGTTACTTGACAACTAATGCTAATTTTGGTAGCACAAATCATCCTTCATAGAGCGTTTCGATAAAACTATTCTATGGGTTTTATGGTGTTAGTGATTGCTGTCAAAAAAATTGCTCAAAAGAAATAAATTGTCCCTGTACATCCGTTAAGGTTCTCACTGGTTCTCACGATTAAGCCTGCGGCGGGAGTGAGCGGTGCGTCCCAGGGAATAAAAAGAGACAGACATGAGATCTTAAGGGAACGATGGGTGCGAGCGTGAGAAATATGGGATGCCGATATTCCTTAATCATTAGGAGAACATAAACACGAAGGAGTTGTAATACGGGATGCATATTATTTACAAAGGCGGGTGAAATATTTCTGCCATGTGCTATTGTAGTTATAGCGCATAATCCTAATGCGTTTGTTTTGAGTTTGAGTAGGCACGTCCTAATCTTACTTAACACGATAAGCTAGGTATAACATAAAATTACTTTTAGTACCTCGTTGACCGACCTTTTCTCGTATTTTTTTAAACGACGTTTTCTAAAAATGAAACTTAGCTAGATCGAGATTCAGATGATATGTATATATATATATTATATACGAGAATTGCTCGTTTAAAGGTATTAGATTAGATATATTATTGTTACCCAAAGGTACCTATATCTATAAAATATTGAATTACAAAGTTGAGTCAAAACTCAATCAATCGAATAGATACATCACAATCTCTCAGTCATTGATCTAATTATTAATTTAAATAATTAATAAACACGATTTTAAAAAGTACAAACGGTTGTAATCTTTTTGTCTTTGCTGTTGATCTTCATTTGTCTTGTTTGTAATACTCCTTATTTCTATTTGCTCTACTGATCTTTCTTATTTACGCTGCATTATCTAAATTCCTCCAATATCAAAGGTCATTCTCGTAATATAAACTCTGTCATAAAGCCTTACCATGGTTATAGTTAGCCTTTGACGATGGAAAAGTACCTATTCTTTTTTATAGAAGCGCGTAAAGCTGGAAGTAATAACGCACGGGCCCAGGGCGCGCCATGCGCCATGGGCACTCCCCTGACATTTATCCGTAGCCCATAAAAAGATATATCTACTAGGGTAACATCGCAGGCGGAGGCTCACTTCGAAAAGGCCTCGCCGCGCCCTATAGCTCGTTCCGTTCCAAAGGTGTTCTACTAACCTGTTTTATGTTACCTCTTTACTAGGTTTTATTTGTCTATCAAAGTTAATTAAGGAAGATGAAATAAAGTCGATTTAATCACTTCTTTAATCACACAGAGCATAGCCTTTTAAATTCTATGCATGTATAGAAGGGAACATCTATATTTTTTTTGTATTTTTATGTATCAAATTAATTTTCATTGTTTCTTTCTTTAATAATCTCCAATACCTGGAGTTTATAATAATCGGCAATTATCCTACTAATATTATAAATGCGAAAGTTTGTGAGTATGGATGGATGGATGTTTGTTACTCTTTCACGCAAAGACTACTGAACGGATTTGGAACAGAGATAGTTTATAACCTGGATTAACACATAGGATACTCTTTATCCTGGGAAAACATAAGATCCCTCGGGAACGCGGGTGAAACCGCGGGACGGGAGCTAGTAAAATAATATCTGATGATTGGTTTATGGGATAAGCAGAAAATTTAAGCCTAAAATATACGTACTACGGAACTCACTTCCGCTACGAATCTACGAGCTCTAGTATTCGTAGTACCCAAAGTCGAATCATTTCTATTTAATTGCGTAACTTACGCCTAGCGCCTACTAAACTTTACACACAATAATTTTGAATAGTCTTTTAAGCGGAAAATTAATGATAATGTTGTTGTAATTAAGACTGTCCCGCCGCGGTATTGGGGTTAATAGGCAAGCTGTATAAAGTAGGGACGAGGTCATACTGGGCTGGGGTGCGTGCGACTAGGGGGCAGTGACAAATGATGGCCATTGTCTTTCTTTATTGTTGAAGGGTTGACTCCATTTGTTGATACCGTGTGATGCTTCGATAGCTATGTTATTAACAACATAGTAGTAGTTGGTATATTTGGAGACTATTTTTTTACGCGTACGTTGATTTCAGCATTTAAGCGTATGTTATGTTCAGTTGGGCATTTTAGAACTTTATCGAAAGTGAAACAAAAATAAATATTGATGTTTGCTTCGTTGATAAAAACTAATTTTCGACAACAACGTCGAGTAACTTTTATACATGAGATAAATATTTGATAGATTATCCTACTTCTAATATTATAAATGTGAAAGTTTGTGAGTATGGATGGGTGGATGTTTGTTACTCTATCACGCTAAAATTAATAATTTGAATGTATTTGGATGAAATTTGGAACACAGATAGTTTATAACCTAGATTAACACATAGGATACTTTTTATCCCGGGAAAACATAAGATCCCTCGGGAACGCGGGTGAAACCGCGGGGCGGAATCTGTTATCTATAAAAATTATGTCACGCAACCATTTTAATCCCGTGGTTAATTGCTATTTAACGTTGGTGAAATAGGGATTTAGGAAATTGATATCCGATCTTGGATCTGGCAGTAAGCCTTTGCATTTATAAAAAGACAAGAATAATTGAAATGCCTTTTTTAGAACTTCGAAAAGTATGAACATTTCTATTTAACTTGTCCGGTGTTTAAAACGCACTTTCGCCCCAATAGAAAAGCCCAATAGGCGCCATAACTGGCAAGCATTAATCGGAAAAATTTTTCATTGATAACATGTTCGGCACAATACGGCCATATTAGTCTACCCCAGTCAACTAACTAACCGACCGACACACCCACGAACAACTGTACAAGTTGTACAACAGTAAGAAACTAAAAGTGCATCGTAATACGATGAATGCACTCCTATGCTCTTGCTTGCCGATACCGCCTCTAGTGTCTGGGCGCCTGGTGTGTTGGCCGCGCGACCAGGCCCGCCACGCCGGCCACTTGGCAACCAGACAGACAAACAGACACGACCATGGCACACATACTCTTGCTTGCTGACCACTCGGCGTACTCGAGTGTGCTCGAGTGCCCGGCCTTCCCGATGAAACATAAATTATCATGAATGGTTCTACTGTGAAAACAGTTATTAGGTAAATTAAACGTAGGTATTTTGTTTTTATCGAACTTTATCATTTTTTACATGATGTGACAATTGCACTACCACATTGAAAAATGATAATCTGCCCATTGTTGATATTATTGTCAATTCTGTAAAATTAAAGTTATACCTATTGTCTGGTTTTGCTAGTTTGATGCATGCATTAGTTTTCCAACGCGTGTCATGTGGTAGATCGATGTCTGCATAATCGTTGAAATTCAATAATATCCTTTACTTTTCTCCTGCAGACTATATACTTATATCTCTTAATGGCAAACGGACATGTCACGTTGCCGCGTTGCGTTGTAGGAATAGTTAAAGATTAAAACCAAAACCTTATACAAAAACAAATAAAAGTTTTTTGTTGGAAAGGGTCGCTCGCACTACATATCCAGCTTTCTCTTTTACTCTGGAAGATACCTCCTTCAATTTATATTATACCAGTAGGTGGGCAACACCGTTTCCATAACAACACCCACGCGCGCGCATTTCTCCGCCTACCCGGGGAAGAGCTATTCCTGGGAACTCCTGTAACACCTTTCGTTTATGTGTTCCGGGTTTGAGCAGATTGTAAGCTTTCAGGAAGGAAAATAACGCGCAGTCCGAGCCGCATGGTTGCCATAGCAAGCAAAGTTGCTTTGTTTGAGTGTAACCGAGTCCTTCGTAGCGAGCGTATATGCCCTTGTCCTTTCTCGCTTACACACTCCACTTGCAGTATATGTTATCCTGTTACTTGTTCGATCTAATTACGCATATCATTATGATTTCCTTTTTATTTTTACGTATTTGTATTACATTTGTTCGAGTTTTGGTACACTGCGATGTTTACGCATAATATAATAATTACCTACCATTTGTTTTTTTAAAGGCCTATACTTGGTAGCCTCTGATGGCTGGATCAACCTTACTGGACAAATCGGCGAGCGCGGAGGGCTCTCAACCGGGCAACATTTAGGTAACCACGTCTGAGGGCACCCCCGAATAGTGTCGAACCTCGGCTCAGAGCGTTATTTTACGACTAATTGGGAGCGGTCAGATATAGGTACCATTTGATTGAAATAGTACATAATTTAAAGTTAAGATTTAATATGGTCTTCCGTTTTTAAATCTCATTAGAAGTCAACTTTAGATTTAAAAAGGTAGCTACTAGCTGGGTAAGAGATTTATGAAAAAAAATTTTGGCTCTTCGCCAACTCATTACAGGAATATACACAAATTTGACCAAATTAACAATATATTACAAAAATAAATAGTAGATAACTCGTGTTTGTAAAATAAAATAAACAATTGATACTTACATTCAAGTAACACGCAAGCGCTTTACTAGCGACTAGTCCCGCCCCCAAACACATCCCCATCTCTGCAGACTCGTTCACCTGATCCGGAACCAATATACCATACTCTATAGCTTCGAACTGATATTAATGGAGTATCGATTTCTGGTCACCGGAGCTCCTCGACACTCATGTACCCTTGGTATTTTCCGAACGGTTCGACATTATCGGCAATCGCCGATACATTTTCAATAGTTGAAGAATGAAGGGATGTCGACAATCGTGTAAGGGACATCCTTAGCTTAATGGAGCATGTCATTATCATAAAATTATAGTAATGCAACTTCGGTTTAGCCATTATATAATTACATTAATACATTTAGGGATGCGTTAATTAGATTATAAATGTTTAATATTACTCTAGATTTCATTTTAATTCCGCTCAATTTTCGACTGTCTGTCATTTCATCTCCCACCGAGCCACCCTCCGCCACCCTATCTCTTTCCACAGAATCACCGCAGTTCCTTCCGGATCGGATATTGATTTTAGCTAAGATATTACTTCTCTCACTTCCTGTCGTCCTGGCACTTACTGAAAGTATTTCCGGTTTTATTTTATCCATATCCGGGTTTTACCGGAAATAATTGTAGACATTTCGGATAACCCATGCCATGTCTGATAGGATGCAAGATTTCTCGACAAGGGAAAGGTCATTTTACAGCTGGGTTTTGCAATCAGAAAAGAGGGCAATCTTACCTTGTAATTTAGGGACTCGGGGTATAATCGTCGAATGGCGAACAGGCGGGCGTTTTGCTGGTTGGCCCACTGTTAGCCGTTGACGTCCATCTTGATTGCCGGGAGGCGGATCCGCCGCAACACCGCGCACAAATGTACCAGGCGATCAGAACGTTGTAAGAGATCGCTATTACTCGTATAGATAAGTAGGTATCATTCATTGGATGCTCTTTGTCCGGTAAGGTTGTTGCAGCCATCTGAGGCTACCAACTTAGTCCTTTCAAAAAAAAATCATTGGATGCTTGGAAAATAAATATGTTCGCGACCGATAAAAATGAAAAGCGTGAAATGAAAACTCAGTTCTCGTTTTGAAAAATTAATTAATTAATTGAAATTGATAATTATAAATGATTATTGTAAACTAACGATACTTGTGTAAACTGATCTGAATAATGTACAAAAAAACATAACGCAAAACTAAAAACCACAGCGAATGTTAAAAAAACGTAACTTTGCTAAATTTGTTGCCGATTTTTCTCAGCTGAAGGCTAACTTCTCGAGTTGTGGTAACTTCAGACCATTGGAACTTCAAAAATCCATTCATTGTTTTTTTACGATTTTACTGTGCAAATCCCTTTAAAATTGATACTTGACAGATGCTTGGCAAGTTAAGTTTTATAAAACTTTATAAAGTTCAGTAAAGTACGTACGCGATCAAACAAAATGTACCTATTATTAATAATGTCACGTATGATCGTGAGCACCGTTTGTTTATAATCAATCTCGCGAGATGTATAAACTGTCGATATGTTGCGAACTGTATCATACCATACGCCTTACAATATAACATATTAATTTTTCGTACTTTATCATCATCCCATATAAACCATCACATTGTGAACTGGCTTCATATTTGAATGCGAAGGAAAGCACCTTGCGCCCTGATTGACTAAACTTAATTTGCCCTGCGCCGCCATCTTTGGCTGTCATTCATTAGTCGCCGAACATAAATAGATTTTCTTGTGGTTTTTAATAGTTTATTAAAAAAATATTTATATTTAGTTAAAGTTCCACAGCATAAGAATAACAAAACATTGAAATAAAATCAACTATTACCTATATCGTATCAAATTAACAAATAAAATTTTAGCTCACTAATATCAATTATAAACATGCAAAAGGGCACATGTTTGCAGGACTCATTCACGCTCACTGATAAAAGGGCTGAGTGGTGAGTAGGTCATTTCATATAGACAAGATAACATCTGGTGCAACATGTTTGAATAACGTATATTAATAAATACTCTTGCATCTCTGTCTCTTGACAAAGTTGAACAGAGATGAAAAAACTGTATCACTGTATTAAAAGAGTCAGTTTACAGTGCGTGAGTTTCTTGCGTAAGTCGCTCTCGTCCGATTGGCTGAAGAAACCACGCCCAATGCGTAAACGAACCTTGAAATTCGACAGGCCCTTAGAACGGCCCTTACAAGCTTCTTACAACCTTTGCGTTCCTAGTAAACTGTGTTATATTATAAATAATTTAAAAGGGCTCCTCAATAATATTATTGACAATAAATAACTGATATAATTGTTATAAGTATTTATTGACAGGGAAATTTATAGTTTGAGTTAGGTTAATTTATTACAAAAGTTAACAACAAAGTAGATGTTTAAACAAAAACATTGTACAATAAGGTAATTAACACTAATTAAAAATGTAAATCTCGTAGGCCCTGCTCGAAGGTGTAAATGACAGAAGGGATTTTGTAACAAGAAATAATGGGCATGTCACTCCCAATGACTTTGTGTACCAGGAACGCATGCCAGTAAAGGAGTTCGTAAGAAAGGGCTTCCGACCTTCGTGATTCACGCAAAGAATTTCATTTATGTATGACGTACTACGTAGAGCCACATTGTTGGAAATTGGTTGATAAGCTAAACTAAGTACACTGGTACTTGGTATTTTAGCGAAAATAGCTAACTATTGATTGAATTTGTTACATAACAGTTTTATAAATAGTTTTACTCTGAAAAGTTTTATTTAATTTTCAATGATTTGATTTTGATTTAAAATAAAGGATGGTTATAAAGGTTTAGGTACATAAAAAAAGTATGTCATTGTAAAAACATTGTCATAGTTTCCAAGAACATGATTAGTAGTATTATTCAACATGAGATAATTACAAAAGTCCGTACACAATGGAATGTCTTGCTTGAGATAAAGGGAACAACTGTTCCGACAAAGATGGCCTCACTTGAATCTCAAATACCAGGCAAGCATGAAGGCAAGGTAGCTGTGGAATGTTATCAATGAAATTGTATACACTTTCTTCCAACTTCGTCACATTGCATTGCGGGGATTCGTTTTGTATAGTTGAATATTTATTACCCAACTGAATATTACCACTATGAATTCTACGTTTATCCTTTATTACAATTTAAAATATTCCATGCCAAAAAAAATATTAATAAAAAATTACACAGAATTCTTCGAGATTTTTTTTCCATTTCACCATACTGAATATCTTGATTATTATTTCATAATAATAAACATCATTAATTATATTATTGGTCTTAATATAAAATTTTCTGACTTACACATTATTAACCTAATTAAACTCAACCGATATTTAATTATAATTATAACGATATTTTAAATTATAATTTAAATTACCATAAGTTTTCGACAAAAATGTCTTAAATAGTGAGAGTGACATAGGTACTGACATAGAAAATTTCAGACCCGAAATAGGTGAATTACGAAAAGGTAAAGACAATAATTATGACGTAATTTTTGCACGAAAAAGACCTCAACGCGTTTTCGTAGCATTGCTACGAGAAATAGAATAATACACGTGCACACTATATCGCTACGCATTTTGTAACATTACGTCATTCTTATGTGCCATTTGATAAGCGAACATATTACAAACTATACAATACGAACCATTTATTTGAGTCAATAGTTTTAAAGATGAGGTTAATTAAGTATACAAAATACATTTAATTAATAAATCAGTACCGTGATTATTGTTAATCATTAACATTAAATTAATTAAGCTTGACCCTTTTTGTACTGGTATTGGTATGATCTTCAGTTGCGAGATTTTATTTTTATTGTTCGAAACTGTATAATATACCTATTACTATCCTATATTTCCCATACGTCCACCCTCTTCCTTCCCCTCGTCACGCACACATCCCGCCACCCTTGGCGTGTACGTGTCACTCACACACTAATGCACACCATATGTGACATTCGACCTCCACGCACCCCATGCTACCCTGGTACAAATAGCCCACATGTGCAACCCTTTCCGACACGTGTACAGCCGTGCGTGGCCTGCCTCACACATGTGTGTCAGATGAGACTTTTTTTGTATTAGCTAGTCTCAAGCTGTTCATATTAGCGTTGTATTTATTTTGGCAATTATAATAATTATCATATAGGTATTATTATATTTATAACTAGCGACCCTCCCCAGCTTCGCCCGGCTTTTCTCAGCTTTTCTCTACTGTATTATTCATGTAGGTATTATACAACCTTCCTCTTGAATGACTCTATCTACTAAAAAACCCGCATCAAAATCCGTTGCGTTGTTTTAAAGATCTAAGCATACATAGGGACAGACAGACGGGAAGCGACTTTGTTTTATACTATGTAGTGATGATGATGATAGTAATTTGACTATTTAGATTTCCAAATCACTGTTAATGAAGGTAAACTTAAAATCCATCGTAATATCGAAATTAATAGAGAGAATATTTTTTTATTTTAAGTTACTTTTACGAAGTTAACCAAAATTGACAATTCTAGGTCAACCGGAAGTACCCTATAGGTTTTGGGTCTAAAACCTATATGGCAGTTCCCGTTGACTCATGAAATTTGGCATGAAGCAAGGTCTTACAGCATACTGACAGAAATCATTCAGAAAATTGCAAATTTGCAGTTATATCACATGAAAAAATTTTTGGCAATAAGAAATTCACATTTGCATTTGGAGAATTAATAATTATAATAAGAAAGAGTCAGACTCGCATTTATCCAGTTTTTATATACCTATTAAGATTAGAATGCTTTTTGAATAGAATTTGTTTTTGTTCAGAGTATATAATTATAATAGCTTAAGTATACCTGAAAAATCGAACTTTGGAGAAATATTATATTTTACTTACTTCCGTCAATAATATAGAGAACGCATATTGTTAGTCTTTTGAATTTAACAGAGTTCAATTTCTTACCAAAACAGCTGCACTAGTTAGATATAGTCAGTGCCGTAAATAGGGGTGTGCCACCGGTTCCCAGGCACTGGGCGTAGACTCTGGGGGGCGCAAGAATGGCCAGTCCAGCCAGGACTATTATTTTTTCGGTTTGCTCCTGATAAATTATTATTTTTACACCCTGAATGTAGGCCTATACATAGCATCGCTCTAGCTAGGGTAGGTACCTATAATATAAAAAAAAACAAGGGCGCAGTTATAGAAGTTTGCATAGGGCGCAGAAAAAGCTGTTTACGGCACTGGATATAGTTAGCATGTCTTAGAATAGATATAAGTACAAAGACTTGATTAGAACATCTATGACACTCGTTTTCTATGGTGATGAACTTATCAATTGAATATGCATTAATAAATCGGGTCTAACGTGAACTGCCGAAGACTTCTCTTGCTTATTCTATGCGGCAATAATATTATTGACATAAATTACATATTTTACTACATCCTTGAGGATTAAGAAATAACAACAGAAAGTATTCGATTCCTGATTTTTGTTTCGGCTTTCGAAAATAATCTTACCGAAGATGCTGAGGCAGCAAGCAAGCCCGGTTAATTTTGTATGGCCATACTGAGACATACCCATCAGCTTATATGTACCTATAAATATCGAAATATCAACAGCCAGTTGTTCTAAAACCATTATTTCTTTTTGGATATAAGAATGTGGCTAATGTAGTTAGTAAAGAAACTGATAATAGTAATAACACTACCAGTAAAAACGATCGCGGGTTCGAGTATATATGGTAAAAAGATTTGTTGTGATTTGTTTGGAAGCTGTAAAAAATCGATGGATTATTTTAATTTTAATAATCGATTATAAAATCGGTATTTATTTTAAAAAGTCGATTAATACCTAATCGATTTTTTTAATCATCGATATTTTTTTCACATCCCTACAAATAATTCACAAAAATAAAAGTAATACTTACTATACATACTCAATTCATAAATAGTATTTTCTACAACATAGGTACTATGTTTGCTGATATGGATAACAGAAAACCGTGTACAATAGAAACCATGTTTGCGTGAGGTAAAACAGGTGGGGCACAGGCTGGGGGCACAACTCAAATGCGGGCGTTGTCGTAGCAAAACAAACTGTTTGCGCTGCGCCGTCGCACACGCCCCGTGACGCAGTGACATGCGTCAAGCCACACCACTGCACCAGGCTTGCAGCCGAGCGGAGAGGTGCAATGCCCTACTGCACAAGCAACTACCAACTGACCATTATATTAAGATCCCTCACCGACCATATATCTGACTTATAACCATAGAGAGAAGGGACAAAGGCAGATCAGACCAAACCGGTGTTGATGTGCTTTCCAACCTCGGTCTCTGTCTTTCACATCAGTACCGTTGAGTATTTGTAATCGCAGCTGTGTGCATTTTTAAACACAGAAAAATTAATTATAACATTATGCCGGTCTGCGATTGACTGCGATACATGTAAAACAAATAAAAACTTGTAAATATTTATTACAACCAAAACAAAATATCGAAATCATTATAAAATGCAATACGTCTAACTGGAAAAAAATCGCTATATTTGCTAATTTTAAAATAATATTCTAATAGCAAACGATTACTTATGAAAAGAGCTGATAATTCCGTGGGAAAAGTGGTTCAGCATTGCAATTTCGTTATGTATACCTTCTCGTGTGCAATAAGCACCTATTACTTAGTTTGAATATAAGCCACCTTCTGAGGTTTAGGTGCGCCTGGTACAACGGTCGCGTCAAATGCGAACGGGTTACGTGAGCGCTCGTCCATCAAGCAGTTTCTCACATAATAATTTTGTTGTTTACCTAACTACAAAGAATTTCAATATTTTTTCTGCAGTATAAAATTAGTAGGTGCGAACATACTTATTATTATTTTATTTAGTAGTCATTTATTTCAGTTGTTTATGTATATATATTTATGATATGAAAGTGTTTAAAAAAAATCTATTAATTTTTTTGAATGCCCATAGATTCCCATGCTTATTTTTTAAAATCGTATTTACTATAATTACACTAACACTTTAAAACTATTTAAAAATTTACGATTATACATAAAAACACGTATTACACTACTTATCATCGTTGATTTTAATTTTGTAATCTCAATCGAAGGTTTTATTTAATTTCAGTCAGCACTTAAAGTATCTGCTCTAGCGTGGTAAACACTTGTTGAAGGAGTCAAGTCCTTTTCCAGCATTTTAGAAAACTCCTACACTGCTATGAAGACCTGGTTGAAATTGACGTCATAACACTAGTTTCACTTTATTTTTTATACGAAAATTAGAAAAAACAATCATGAACTTTTTTGCCGCACCTCTACATCCTCTCTTTTTGATCCTTCGTGCACCGTTAACGAATGTTTGTCAAGTCAGTAACGAATTAAACATCGATGGTAAGGTAACTCAAAATTGTCATATTGTATGACTAATTTCCAATGTATCCTTTTGCTTACCATGGCATAAAATTAGGCAGTTACCCAATGGTTTCTGCATTTAATAGGTACATTTACTATAATTAATTCACTGTTTTATGTTTTGTATTCATATTGAACAGCACTGGTTATCCGCCCTGAGCTTCGGAATACGCGCCCTCACCGCGCCCCCCGGTCGCGCCCTCCCCGTAGCGCACTGCCATTCCACACAATGTTACAGCAGCAGCGGCCCTATCGGAAACTTTAATCTCCCTGCGACCTATATACCCCTGGTATAAAAAGGGGGCAAAGCATTGTTCTCACGCACACGCACTTTTTTCACGCAATTCCATTCATTACATATATTCTCGAGACCAAATTGAATCGGTTTAAAACACCTAAAAAGATCTTATAAGACAAAAACACAATAATTAACTAATAATTAATTAATTAATGGGATTATGGAATATATTATTTAATAGGTACCATACGTTAACTCTAAAATCACACAAAGTATGATTATGTCCTAATATTGTTTGCGATTGTGTCACGGACAAAAAAATTAACGGTACTTCGTGGGTTGTGTAAAAGGGATTACTATACACAAAGCTTGTGAAGAAACGCGATGTAATTTAATATTCTTTCTGTTCATGTTCTCCTAACCAAAAATACGGGAAAGTTACAAGTCGTTCGCGCCTGGAATCTTCGTTCGTTCCCGCCGTTCCCGGCACTACACACACAGTTAAGCAAGTTTAGTAGCTTTATGCATAGCTGTAAGGTACTTTATTGAATGCAGGCGTCATCTCGTTATTCCATTTCCAATTGGCTAATTGTTTTGTAAATAAATGTACTTATTTTTCTGTAATTATTGCTCAAACTTCAAACTCATTAATTACTACACTTATGAACGTCGAAATTAAGCAAGATACCTACCACCGTTTAGAAAACAAGTCGAAATTTCTAGTTCTTGTTATGGATGGAATTTTTGGAATCTCCCATTTAAACCATTTACTATTTTACTTTGCGTTTATGGTAGTTATACTCTATGGTCTCAATTTCACGGGCTTTAGCTAACTTTTATAATTCGAAGGTGAACATTTCTTACATTAGGCAGGCGCTAGGAGAGTTCTTTATGAATATCTTGAAAAGATCAATAACAATCATCATCTTTAGATGATACAAACTACGCGTTAATTAGTAAATAATTAAGAACTAATGATCTTCTACTCAATTCATAATAAATAAATACTTTACAGGTGTTGTCAAAATGTTGATGGTTTTATGAGGACTTCAGTAGTTATATACCTACTACAAGATACGGAAAATATGAGAAATAACGTTTATGAAACTGTAATATGATGTGAAATACCCAATATAATAACATGTTTATCAGTTAGTGACGTAAATGTACCGAGCGTGCATTATCATTGCATGAGTAGACAGAACGAAGTGAACGTCCGCTGCACCTACCGACTGCAGCTGCGGGCGGCGCGGTCGTCGCCGGTCGTTGCCTTATCCTTGAATATCCTTGCACAGGACGACGCGTCACAATCCACTTCTCATAATGTTATGCTACCCTGGTACTTCGCAGGATATTTCGTCCCTTTGGGAATAACTCCGACGATCCTTAAGGGACGCATGTCGTTAACCTACGTAACCGCGTCGTGCGGCTTATAATTTAGTCTTTGTTTACACGTCTTTGTCTGTTTTTCGCTTCGTTTTTGTATTTTATTGAATGTTTAGTTACTGAGTTAGGTTATCCTTTTTGTTTGTTTTATCGATTTTTGTAACAATTTAACTAAAGTCAAAAAAATAAATTTCATGGAGTTCAAGAGTTCTTTTGAAATATCTTCCAGGATCAAAAGCATTCAACATCATGCTAAATACACAGGCCTTCAAAACTTAGTACCACACTTAAAATTGCAATAACTTTTAAAGAACACAAGATATATTTTTGAAACAAAAAAGGATTACAATGAGAATTATTTTTCCTTCCATGGTACAGATGCAAGAATGGGAGAATATTCCCCACCATCACCTCTGAAACTATTCTTCAGTATGCCAAACCGGCGTGAAGCTGTAATCACAGCCCGAGGAAACAATACCAGTTATTGAAATGTAAATAGAACATATTTATTAATTTTGTTTGAGTTTTTTGCTGTGTTTGTTTTTTTATTTCAATTAAACTATAATTTCAAGCAAAGTTGATAAAATTGGCTATAAAAGATTTTTTTATTTTAAAACTCTGACTAGAAATTTAATTTTAATGTAATAAAAGTGTGGTACTAAATTTGGCCAACGTAATAATGATTTTTAGCGATAAGATCGCCTATTGTACAGTAATTTAAGTTTATTTTTGTTGTAATTGTTTTTGTTTACAAACACAATTACTAAATCTTGATTATGCCCACAACTTTTTTTTACACCTTATCAGCTTATCTTGTCTGCCTCCATCAAATAAATTTTAAACTACGTGCCGTAGTAACGCCTCCATCCAACCTATGAGTTCGATAGCGTAAGCATAACACATATATCTATAGGTAGGTCATGTTATATCGCAATGAAAAGGGAAAGGACAAAACAGGGCTCCTGTTAACCTCTGAAGTCTTGCTAGTTGTTGACGTCATTCCAATAGAATCCACATCCCTTGGGTACCTCTCGAACATTGACCTCTGTAAAAGCTTGCGCAGAAGGTTCCACCCACACAGGCTCAGATTGTGCTGCAAAGATGGAAGAAAAGTTGTAAATACTGTGATTTTACTATTATATTCCTTTGTGTGGGTACCTAGTGTGCCTAGATCTTATAAAATTGTAAACCAAAGACCTTTCATAGATAAAATTCAGTTGGTTTTCATCTGTATAAAATTCTTAAAACTTAGTTTCAAACAAAGTTTATCTCCCATCACACATGCAGCACACATTCATGCATTCACGTAGGAAACGCCCCTAGCACGAGCGTAAAATAAAAGGAACTAGTGGTCGGGGGAGCAAAGTTAAAACGGGAAGGCACTATGTCCCTTTTATTGTCCCTTTCACACCCCTGAGCTTTTAGAAAAGCTTTCGTTTCCACAACGTTCTCATAGTTTATGCCACCCTGGTAAAATCCCGCGCTACAAACGCCGCTGTCGCTAGCCGCTTTCTCCTTCTGATGAACTTTTTAGGACTGCGCCCCTCGAAAGAGATGCAAAATTTTGCGTCTCACTCTTTAGGGGAGTAAACTCCCAACCACCTCGCAGCAATTTGTATGGTCCATAAATTATAATTCGATAGATAAAAGGGCATGTATTTGATTTGTATCAATCAGTCAATGAAATTTTTATATAACAAAATATTGTTGTCCTCAGCGAGCCAATGCGCTCGGATGTCGCCACCACACCAACAGACGACTTCGAGTACGACTCAAGCACAGTCTCTCCCGCCTGTATTGACCCGGTCATCTATACCTATAACAATGCTTCAAGAAATGCCTACTGCGCCCTCGCCGCCAGTTTGCGACGATGCTATAAATTCTAACAATCCTTTAGGAAGGCTACGATCTGCAATGAGAAATACTGCATTCACGCAAATGAATGCTTTCTTCGATGCCTTCCTTATTTTCTACAGTGATGAGCATTTGGTAAGAAGACATGTTATTTATAAATACATAGATCTTATATGCATGAATATTTACTAACATTTTATAAAGACAAAATTTCGTAGCAACAGCGTAGCGACAAAATTATTAATCTCCTTAACTAGACCAAATAAACTTGTTTTTGTATTTTCATTTATGACTTATTATCTAACTAAATAAATTTAAAAAAATACGACTACAACTTTGAACATCAATACAAAAGAATACAAACTTCGTAGTAACGTTCCAAGCCAATTTGATGAACTTACTAACCTCCAAACAACAGAGCGAAGAACCATCAGTAGAAGAACGACGGTTAGAATACATCAGTGGATGGGACGGGCCGGGAACAGCAGCAGTACTGGCAGACGGAGGAGCAGCAGTTTGGGTCCCAAGTGGAGATGTGCGCCGTGCCAGGGCCATACTCACGTGTGCGTGGCTGGTACTGGATGGAGACGACCCTAGTCAGCCTACTGTTGCTGAATGGATAGCGGTAAGCCGCTCATAATCTTAGAAGTCTAAACGATGTGGTAATAGATTAGAATTAGTATTTGGACAATTCAAATTCTAAAGTAAGGAACAAGCTTTTGTATGAATTTCATGTATCTAACTAGCAATTATATAATTTAATTCATAATTAGATCGCCTACAGTATGGAGAGGAATCTAGGCTTCTTTTTAAATAGAGGACAGCTATAATCCGTAGGGCTGTACTTGCAGCCAGTTTCCTGCAAAGCCTTGTTTGCTTAACGGCTACATTATTACTTACCCTGGCGAGAACAATCTCGTTCAACAAGGATAAATCTTTCCAGTCTCAGGGCTGCTGGAAGAAATTTCTATCAGAAAAAAACTATCCCTTTGTCTTTGTCTTGTCTTTTCTCTTTACTTGTCTGTATATGTACATAAATAAATAAATATAAGACTAAACATTCTGGATGGTAAGAATGCAATTCCTAAAAACACGTTGTTAATTTCCAGGAGCGTTTAGGTCGTAACGGAAGGGTCGGCGGCGACGCACGGCTGACGTCGGTGGGCGAATGGCAAGTGTTTTCCGCTGCACTCCAACGTGAGAGTCTCCAGCTTGTCCACATTCCGACTTTACTGGACCAGCTGTGGAATGAGGAGCCGGATCCGACGAGGAGGCGTCCAGACTTCTCCAAGATTGTTGCCAATCTACATATTATGGAGTATACTGGTATTTAACTATCAATAAGGGTAATAATAATAAGTAATATTTTTTCATTGGTCAGTTAAGGAGAATCTGGTTGTTTATGCCAATTTAAACAGTTTTTGCATTGTCTAAATAGTCATAGGAATATCCGTTAATTATCAAACGATTGTAAAATCGAATTGCTCGGTAGTAGCAACGTAAATACCGTAGCAAAGATCGTGGGTTCGAATCCTTAAGCTTTCGGTGAAGGAAAGTATGGAGTATTTTGTAGTACCCGTCTTGTGGCGTCTGACTGAAACTAACATAACATGTCCAAAGGCTTGTCTTGGCGCGACAAAATATCAGCAGTTCGCAACGAGCTCCGGGCGGTAGGAGCTGACGCCATGATAGTGACAGCACTGGACGAGGTCGCGTGGCTACTCAACGTGCGAGGCAGGGACCTCCCTCACGCGCCGCTGCTGAAAGCCTTCGTGGTAGTCAGCCAGCGGGAGGTGCGGGTGTTCGCACCCCCTGGGAAACTCTCTATGCCCGTCAGAGAAGCGCTGGCAGTTTATAATTGCTTTACCAATAATTGTACCAGGTTTGTTCGCGATTTTCTTACGTTGAAGCCTTTTGTTACGAGGATTCTTATATATTTCAGAAATACGATTGTGACACCTATAAATACTCAAACTCAAAACTCATTTATTTCGTTTCGACCTTGATGAATAGATATTACATACAACTGAATCTGCCACCGTTCAAAATGCACTTAAACTTAGAATACTCTCGTATAAGATAGAAGGATAAATAATCTAATTAGGGAATTTTTCAATAACCGCTGTCTTCAGGTGATTCAGAACTGTTTCTTTTGCAAAGCCACGGGCGCCCCGTGGTCCATGGTAAACGGCTATGGATTAAAAACGCATTTACTTGGCGGCCAAACTGCATGTAGTTTTAACATTTCGTACTTCCCTGTACTAAGGGTAAACGAATACAACACCATATACTCCGAGCTCCGACGAGCATCAGAGGCGAAGATCCTCATCCCAGCGTCCGGCACCTTCCAGCGCGGCGCTTCAGCAGCCATCGCACAAAGCGTGCCGCAGTCCAAACGCATGTTCCTGCTGTCACCCATCATATACCTAAAAGCGCAGAAGAACGATGCAGAGGTTAAAGGCATGAGGAAGGCGCATCTGAGAGATGCTGTCGCTATGTGCACACTGTTGAGTTATCTTGAGGTAATGTTGATAAAATGCTAAGTTTCATTAGTTGCCTAAGTTTACTATAACTCCTCAATTAAAGCACGTTTTGCACATGTGGTGCAAAATTATGAGTTAGAAAAGAAAAACGCTTGAAGTTCCTAGATCACATTTAAGTTATTTTTTTAATCTAACACATAAAAATCAAAGTTTTGATGATTCTTAATTTCAAGGCTTCACAATCAAATAAGCGTGATCTATTCCAGGGAAAGCAAGGTTTAACCGAGCTATCAGTTGCCAAGACAGTAGACATAACTCGAGAGACGCAGGCTGGTTTCGTAGGAGCGGCGATGAAGACCAGAGTAGCGTATGGCGCCAGTGCATCGGAGCCAGACTACCGAGCCACTAACATCACCAACAAAAGCATATTTACTAACGCCACACTGCTTATACAGTCCGGGGGACAATATGATGGTAATGTACCTACACATGACGTTACCGATGAACTAGAGATACTAGTAGAATAGGTATATGCTTGGCTATAGATTCCAACTTTAGGGCGGTAGTCAGCTAGACGGGAAAATCGATTTTACTACCGTTATCGAACTATGTATTTTCTTCTACACACTGCTCGAACTACAACTAGTCTGTGCGGGGTAACGAAGTAAAATTACTGTGAGATGCGTTGACAGTAATATATCATACTACTTATTTGCGTTTATAGGTATAGGTATAGGTACCTATATAACGTAATGCAGATTAGAATGCAGCGTGATTATCGATCAATTCAAGCTCAAAAACAAGTAGTTAAACTTCACAAAGCTATCTAAGTTATGTGCATGCGAATGACGCATGCATGGTGACGATTTCCAAAGAGTAGGTATATTTTGCGTCAGTATTGATCAACTTGCGCTGTCTCAATGTTCCTATTATAACAACAGAGGGAACAACAGTAGTGACCCGTACGGTCCACTACGGGAGTCCTAGCAAAGAGGAGCGCAAAGCGTACACCACGGTGCTGCGGGCGCTGGCGGCGCTGGCGATGCTGCAGACGCCGGCGACGCTGCCGGCCGCGCACGCCGACCCGGTGGCCCGCGCGCCGCTGTGGGCCGCGCGCCAGGACTACCTGCACCCCACCGGACACGGGGTTGGCGCTGCACTCAACCGACGGGAAGGTACCATACCAATACTAATTGACTTAGCTTGATTATTATTATTATTTTAATGTTGCAATTCCCTTACTGGCACAGGTCTCATGTTTAGAACTACGAAATCTATCAAGTTTGCTCAGACTTTACTTAGGGTATAAACCTACGTAATAAAGTATATATTTGTGTGTTTTAATTTGTAGCCAAGTATAAGTCGTCGATTAGTTGCACTTATAAATCAATTGAAATTAGGTAATCACTTCAAGTTATATAAGCATGTGCTATCTAAGTAGGCTGAGAATGAAACTAATTAATGCAGGGAGAGGGTATAAGAGTAAGTAATACTGCAGTCACTGCAGATTGACTAAACTTGCACTAGTCTTGTGGTAAAAATTAATGAGTTTATTATATACTTATTTGCGTTGATCAATAAATAAATTCAGCAACATGGAATTAATTGAATAACCATCCATCCATTATCGAACTCTAAAATAAAATTTAATTCTTTTGTTCAGATCCAGTAGTCATCGATTACAGACAGGACACCAACCTGCATACTTTCAGAGAAGGATATTTTATAACCAGCGGTAAGATAATTTTCACTTTTACTGCACTGTTATAAACCCCAGTATTTTACTATAATTCCCAAATGTTTTCCAATATTTTTTTTTCAGAACCAGGATGGTACGAACCAGGAAAGTACGGGATTCGACTTGGAAATGTCCTAGAAGTGATAGGTAAACCGTTATCAGGCTACCTTGCCTTCAGAGAAGCAACGATGCTGCCGTACGAACCTAAACTGATCGATAGGAGCATGCTTACAGAATATGAGGTAAATCTTTATAGCTATGTACATTCGTAAAAATACGAGTAGGCAGATCCTTCTAATATGTATCTAATATTAATTCGCAAGTGACCAATTTCAATTAAATTTGACAGAGCTGGAACCCAAACCCATTTTTAATACACATACCTCCCTATATTTTATTTGCTCAGATCAACTGGCTTAACTCATATAACGAGCGGATACGGAAGATCGTCGGTCCAGAGCTAAAGGCCCAGGGTCTCAATGACGTATTCTACTGGATGATGAATAAAACTGTACCGATCCAACCGCCTTCCAAAATGAAGAAGTTTACCTCCAGCTCGGCCGAATCCTCTAACAACCTACGAGGATTAACTACATTAGTAATTAGTGTATTACTGGCAAATGCGTTTCTATAAAATGGCTAACCCTAAAATGTATATTACTCAAAGATAACATTTTATAACATAAATTAAATTTATAAGATATTTGTGTTACTTTTGTAAATCAAAACAAATTAATAGTTATTCTTTTCGTTAGGTTTAATGTTGTGTATTCTATGTAAGTATAACACGGGTCAATAAACAATGAATTCGGGAACGGCGACAATATCATGCCTTCATATATTGCACATTAGCTTTATAGCGTGCGAGGTGATTTTATTAATGAACCAAGTTATATATACGATCAGTAATGTAATTTAAGATTTATTTCCCAATTAATTAAAAGGGGTGTAATAACATATTGGCGCCATTATATTTTTGTGAAATTGCAGCGAATTATCAAACCTTACTATATCTGTAGATATAAATATATAGCACTATGCCAAAAAGGTTCAATGCCCTCATTAGTCTGTAGGTACTTATTAGATAGCAATACTCCTATCATAGCAATACTCCATTAAATATTATGATAATAAACGTTTTAAATTAGATACAGGCAATTAGAAGATATAATTGTTAGTGCCTTTAATCGATGTTGCGTATTATCCGACGTGGTGCCTATAATAATTATCTAAGCAATTACAAAAGCTATATTTGTTTGTACCTATATAAGAATTAGTTTGTACTTTTGACGACTGTAAACTTCTTAATAATTCAAAATTTAAAACTGAAACCATAGATTCTTGTACACCATTTTGGACACCATAGCGTTAAGATATTACGTGTCTTTTCAAAAAAATACGCAATACATATTATACATAGTTTAAAATCATCGTCGAATAACCCTCACTTCTACCATGAGTTTGCGTGTTACGTTAACGTATCTCGATAGATAGATATCATAACTATGATTCCATGGCTGACCGGTAGAGGCGCTGCACGAGTCTTCATATCTTTGCTGTAATCGTTAGCACAGGACAGGTAATATAGGTCGCGTAATGATAACTTTACTAAAGGAAACTCACGGTACCTCTAGGTAAATTATGCAAAACACATCTAGGTACATCGACAGTTTCTCTAGTTATAAGCACACTACTCTCCGTACGTAGTAGCTTGGTGCGGGTGACAATAGCCAGAGATATGAAAATGAACCATATGACTTTGCAATAAGGTTCATCTAAATCTACATAATATACTGTTGGATTAAACAAATGATCTCTCAGGTTTCTGTCACTCGCACCAAGCTACAACGAACGGAGAGTAATGGACAGACGGAGATAAAGCGTTTTATAATATGTATAATAATATGCTATACCTAATCGTTTGACTATAATAATTATAACAAACTTAAGCACGTAATATGTTATTTTCGTCTGCACGATTATGTAGTTTTTTTTTACGTTTTGTAATTTAGATTTCATTTGTGATAGTTACGAAAATGTAAGCAATCTGATGTTATTAATATTATAATAGTAAATAATTAAGAAATTAATATTGATGTTTTTAATAAAAATATATCTTACTTATTAATTGTAGATATTGATGAAAAATCATATCGAGACAAGCACCGAGTGCCTTATTGAAAATGTAGTCTGTAAAAATGCTTAGTATTATCCGTAGTATATTATTTATTCTATGGTATTATTATTGTAACAGTAATAAGAATATTAATTGTTGTGTACATATATCTTAGTTTTGGTAGTTTCAATTTACGCAATCAAACATAAAATGTGTTGCAATATCTAAAAATAATTGTTTATTCATGTATTTTAATTTTAACTAGCTAATCGTAAAATGCTTATGGTGTTTGATATTAGGGCGCCATATGCAGTACAAAAACATAACTTCTCGATTTAGCAGTAGCATAGAGGATTTTTGTTGTATTTCTGTTCGGGCTTTTATTAAAAACATATCAAATAATTATAGTGTAGTTACTACTTATTATGTATGTATAGATCGCTTCAATGCCAACTAGGTATATGTCACAGTAGCAATGACATAGCACATGTAACTAATGACGCAATAAATAAAACTTCTTATGAATTTAATATATTTTTATTCACATTGGTCCATATTAGTATTGGAACACACATAAGATTCTGCTCTTATATACTAATACACACATTAACTTCATTAATGCACACTGACTTGAACCTTGAACATATAGCTATTAAGATGAAATTAGGTTGTAGGATCATCGATTAAACACCACATAACTTAATGGTACTATTTGAAACCGTATTCCAGATATAAGGATTACTAATACGAATGCCAGATAATATTTAAATGCGATTATAAATCATCAGTGTGTTTGATAACAATAAATGCGTGAACCAACCTGTGCGTGCATAAAAATCTAAAAAATATTTTTTCTTTAAAATATTTATGTACAGATCAAAATAAATACTAGACACAACAAAATATATTTTTAGAGTTGAAGAGACAACTTAGAGACACCTTCTGAAAATACTTTTTTACAATAAGTACCTTCTTTTTGTCACAATTCCATTCATATCGTTTCAAACGACATAATAATTAATAAAAAATTGACATGAAGTGCGTACTTAACGGTACGTTAATAGTGTGAAAGAGATAGATACATAGGTTTCGACATATAGATAATTGTGTGTCTCGGTAACATGTATCAACTCTTTTATAGGTAAAAGCCTCAAATAACCTTACACAGTAAAATGTTAAAAATAATAACAACTTCATTAAAATAAATACGATTATTCGAATATAACAACATCAATCTATTCTAAGTATATAAGCGTCAGTCTTGGCTGTGCCTCTTATATCACATAAATGGAAATAGAGTAATTACATTAGTACACGTGCCCTTTTGACCTTCCCAGTCATCTAGAAAGAACACAATAAGCTAGTTATTTTTCCTCTTGAGTGACAACAACCTACTATATCCTAAACGGCGTCGGCCATCTGATAGCGGAGGTCACTGAGAGCTAGCTAGCTAGCTTGTTAACTTTGTTTTTCCACATGAAATATTCAAAATAAGTTCCCAGAAACAAAAGCGTTTAAATGCCGTCACACGGTTGTCCACTATAAGGTGAAATCTATTAAAGCTGTATTAAATGGTGGCGACGACGCCCAACAGAATATAGGGTACTCATATTATTTAAGCACGCAGCAACCCACAGAATGGGTCCGCCAACCCTCTAAGACGTGTACCTTCGTACCTAAACTATGAAGTTCGTCAGGTTTGGTGACGATAAGGGTTACCAGAGGTCAAGCTCGGTCGATCACGCCAACAAAAAAACAATAACCGTATTCGGGATATTTGGTAATTCTTATACAGGATTACTTTTCAATGAGTAGCTAAATCAGGGATTATTGTTCTTACTATTATGAATAACTTTTATTATAGGACTAACTTTGAAATCTCTTTTTTTCGAGAGTTATCAGTATGACTGATGGGTTCAATAACCCCTGATCTAGCTAATCATTGAAAAGTAACCCTTTATAGACCGAATGAAAACCAAATATCTTTTTCAGCACTAGTTACTCCAGTTTTTATACGTGTGGAACATCTAGATGTCGTCCTTCTAATTATAATTGAGACATTTAGGATGTTTAGATGTTTGGTTTTAGTTACGTTTTAGTCTTCTCAGTTCAAGTGTATTCCGAACCGGTAGTAGAGTCTATTGTAAAACTGTAACTTTTGACATTCATAAGTGCCTTATTGGGGCCTAAACTGAATAAATGAGTTTTGATTTTGATTGACTTAAAATTATGACAGAACGGATAACATATAGGAAACTTTTTATCCTGAGAAAACATAAAACGCCTTAGAAACAGGGATGAAACCACAGGGCTAAAACTTGTATTTTCTAAACTTAAGTTGGGTTCGTCATACATCAAACTTTTCATGCAATAGATCAACCTTGCTCGATTAAAATGTATGAATGAAATAAAAAAATATATATTCTCGACAGCAGAGTTGGTCCCATTATAAAACTTGTTCACCATGACGAACCCAACTTGGCTATTGAAAAGCATTTTTTTGTAAACTAATGTAACTACACCAAATTCTATAAAAAGTGAGTTCAGCGAGGATTACATTTTTAACCCCCAAAACAATGGATTATAATTATAATTTTCCATTACCAATAAAATAGAAGAATAATTCGAAAGATCGACATCAATACGAGACTAATGCCTACAATAAATACTTATGCTAGTATTTCGTGCGTTGTTTTGTCGTTATTTTCCTGGTGGATAAGTTATGTAATTATCTATTTTTACATATTGAATGTTTAGTTAGATATGTGTACCTAAAATCTGCATACACCTGTCGTTATCGTTTATGCGCTTTAACTAGAGCATGAAAAAAACCGAAATTTTATGCGACAGGCTCCTTATAATACTTCCCTGCACTTGCAGGGTTTGTTTGTTTGTTTGAACGCGCCAATCTCCTTTTGGCCAAATCTTTTTTTTTATTTTTAGGTATGTAGGTACATTTAAACTGACAAAATATTATTATTGACTCTCAAATTAACTATTGTACATAGTTTTTACAAAGAAATGCAGATTATAATGATTTACTTGCAACGTTCAGTGGAGAATGCACTCACAATGTCACAGAGTAGATAAGCTTGTTTGACCATAGTCTTACCATCATACGGGAGCCAAAAGCCGAAAAAGGAGCTGGCTATCTACACCAATATATAAGAGTGAGTTCAGACACACGCACTAATAGATAAATGTATGATAATTATTATGTACGCTACATATGGATCCCATCCGCGTATAAAAAGAGGCCTTAACTACTTAAAAAATAGTGTTGCTAAAATATTATACATTTAAACATTATTATTTTTTATTAGAACATACTTGCCTACATAAATGCATGTGATGGAGTTACAATTAATATCTTACTAAGCATTGGTGTGATGGTAAGGTATACAATATAAATACTTGACGGGTATGCAAGTGTGGGCGTTCATCTCCTTAGATCGACCATTTCAACGGGTGCAGACTCGTCGAGACGTATGTGAGTTACAGTCTGAAATATTAAACAATAATTAGTTAGATAAATACAGTATTTTATGAACACAATGGTTCATCTCAATACTAAGTTTTGCGCCACTTAGACCCGATTATCATTTATCAGACCGTTTTCATGTCAGCGAACTTGGACCTTAGTGGTAGGTACGCTAAAATTGGAATGTTATGATCCTTGACTTTTTTGATCCAATAAATAAAATATATTACCATAGACGACATGCGACATACGGAAAACTTTAGATGTAGCTATAATATATAACAACTAGCTTCCGCCCTACAATTTTACCCGCATTCCTGAGGTAAAAAGTAGCCTATTTTCTCTCCCGCTCATAAACTATCTCTAAGCAAAAAATCATGGCGATCTGTTGTTGCGAGAACAATCATATTTTCACATTTATAATATTACATTTGGCAATTATATCTGATTTCATGTTTCATTCATTAATTTCTCCGTTCTCAAGGTGATTGTGTTGCTTCTGATATATAAGCCTGCCTTCAGACATATTCCTTTGAAACACATAATATAATTACATAAACTTACGTGAAACAATGGCGGGTCATTTGGGTGGGGGTGGAAGCCAGTTTGCCGGCAGTTGGTGATGAACTGCATCCCGTAATCAGGCGTTAGCGCGAAGTACCCAGTTCTAAGATATAACAGTCAATAGAACATTAAATACATGACCCATATACATTAAAAATATTCATCAAGGTTTATCTTAACAAACAGCTTGGTCTATATATATTTTCATTTTTTATGCAATGTGATTTGGGAGACTCACACTTATTTTAAAAGGTCATACTTGTGGAGTCCGATTGACATTACTATTGCAGTCCAGATTGAACTAAAAAGGCTTGATCTTTGCATTTTTCGTCATGTCAAAAACGATGAATGTACGAATTGGGTTAGCTTGGATTAGCCTGTATCATACAGTAAATAATATACTACGTATTACTAAAGGTTTTCCAAGAAGTATTTGTACCCAAAATGTATATGCGGTGACTTACTCGTTATATTTGGGTGCGCATACAATGGCGATGGCCTCTGGCATCATAAGCTGGTATGAACACTGGGTGTGGAGATCCACTGACGACAGGAACGCGGTCTGCGTAGGATGAGTCTACAAAAAAATTACAAAAATATTAACATGAATATTTATCATCAAGGTTACCAATAAATCCTATAAATATATAAATCCAGGCACATTCTACACACACGGTTATCTGATCCCAAACTAAGCAGACCTTGTACTAAGGAAACCAGATAACTGATATACTACATAGATAATTACACTCAGACGCAGAATAAACAGACATGTTCATAAACACAAATGTTTGTCCTGGATGGGAATCGAACCTATGACCAGCGGCGTGATAGGTGGTGACTTAACCAACTGCGCCAACTGGCTTGTCAACACCTCAACATTATTTATATATAGTTAATGATTAAATGCAAATGTTACATGTATCCATCCAAGCGTGATGAGATTGTGCTGGTCTTGATAATGGAATATTTCCTCTTCATTGTTTGTGCTGCACGAATCAGCCGTACCAGTCTGCTTGGGCACTATCACGTGGGTAATCTTTAACTGGTCACGCTCCTATTGAAAAAACAATTGAGGCGATTAAAATTCCAATATATATAATATATAACTAGCTGTTTCCCGTGGTTTCACACGCGTTCATGGGATAAATTGTACCATGGCACTAGGGGATAATGTTGCTTCCTATTATTGAAATATTTTTTAGCATTGGACTTGTAACTCCAGAGATTAGGTACTTGGTACATCCGAACATACAAACTTTAATTTATTTATAATATTAGTGTAGATAAGTATCTGTTTATGTTGGAATCTTGGACATATACTTTATCATTATTCTATAGGACCTATCGTAACAAAAGCCGAAAATTGATGCCATTTATTAATGTACAACATTGAATTGCATTGCATTGCGGTTGAAACTGTGTCAAGTTCTATCATATTACAATATTTATTTTTACTAGAATTCGATACTAAAGTTCTTATTGTCATAATTTCGTAATTGTAGACTCCTGATTTTTTTTAGGACTATTGATAATTTTGTACACTAGGAATTGAAGTATTCGGTCTAATATACCCAATCAGCCGGAGTCAAATTGCCGGAGTCTTCTAAATTTAAGTATATACTGAGCCGGTGGTGGAGTCTATTGCAATAATTGTAACTATCAACATTCATAAGTGCCTAATCAGCGCTTAATCTAAATAAATGAGTTTGAGTTTGAAAAATCATCCTGTATAAAGTAAAGTTTAAGTAATGTTGAGGTGAGGTGTGTTTTGTTGTATATGGTACCAGTATCCCGGCGAGTATCCCGCAGGTCTCGAGGTTGAGCGCGGTGCTGGAGGCGGCGAGGCGCAGGAAGCGCGCCAGCAGCGCCGCCGGGACCACCACCGCGCGCAGCCCGCGCCCCGAGCCCCATCTCATCCTGCCTGCCATCTCATCGCTTTCGCTGGAACCCATACCATAACACACCATATCATTGTACATTATACCAACAACCTTACAGTAACATCCTTCCTTATCATTATCTATTTATCTAACTATCCTTATCTCAGCCATTTTAGTTTTTTTTAAAGTAAGTATTCCATACATCTCAATATTTATTACTAATCAAACAAATATATGCATTTCAGTGACCCCTATCCTGATCCTACACTGTACGTGACTCAACTGTTTGTTCTCTTTCTAAATACTAATTGATAAGGTTTATGATTTTATTTCCAATTACTTAGGTATGGTATATGCCTGTGTTGGACCACAATCTCGTCATGGTAAGTGATGATGTGATCTTCAAAATTAACTTGAAGTTTTCAAAGGCAGAATAGTTACTTAACTCAAACAGCACCTAGTGGCTTATGCCGGCCGCAGACATTCAAGTAATTTGATCAAATAGTTTTATCAAATTGGCATGTATGCCTGTGGGAAACATTACTATGGCCGGATGGTATATAAAATATAGTATAGTTACGTGTGCGGCCTGGAGGGCGGTATGAGCGGTGGCACGGGCTGGTAGTGGTGCGAGGGGGCACGCGGTGGCTCCGCCGCAAAGTCGTCCGGATACAGCACACCGTCCACCGGCGGCGCCGACGGACTCACCGCCCATTCCTCCTAATCAAATCAATTATTTTAAAAAACAATATGTTCTCAAATTATTTCCCAGCAGAAAGATTAGCAAATCTAACTTAGGAGAACAGAGGGACTCCAGAAAATGGGTGACAATTTCATTGAAATTCATTACCATTATCTTAAGCTAGTTACCATTTTCAAAGTATTAAATAAATTTATCTATTTTTAAACAACTCATAGCAATAGAAAAACTTAGGCAGGCTACATTTTATACATACAGCATGTAGTAAATGAGGCTTAGTTGTGTGTGCATCTCGTTTGTTTTCATCAGCCTGTAGTCGTTCTGCAAGCTTGGCATCCTCTTGTTCTTGCTTCCTTCTTTCTTTTTCAGCTTTTTGTCGCTTTACCTATGAACAAATAACTTTATTGTTAGAATCATTGTTACCAATACCTATGTATGTTGAATCACAGTTCCTGGATTCAAACAAAGTTAAAAAAAATCCTATTCCTAAATATTGTTTTCTGCCTTGCTGTTGTAACCCCAAATCGTGAAGAATTATAGTAAGTATAAGCATGTTAGTATGTAGTAATAAATAGATATAATAATAACCAACCTCATTTTCTTGATAATGTGCATGTTCTTTAGCGTACTGGTCTAACAATTTCTGTTTTAGTTTCTCTGCTTTAGGCATAACCTCCTTCAGATGTGTTTGGTTAACTGCCTTCACTTGTGTGGGCACTGTAGCATACTCCGGATGTTTACGTATCTTCTCCAAGAATAAAGTCATAAACTTCATGTACAGGATGTATGCATTTTCAAGGCTACCTTCAGCCAAATACACATTAGCCATTCTCACCATTTCCAAGCCGGACCGATAGTATCTATGACAATTCAACAATAAATTGATCATTCCAATTTCTTCATTGATCGATCAATGTCTAAAATCAGTAGATTTCAGATGCCTACTTACATAAATAAAGAAATATACAAATTGATTTCACCAATATAAATAGCAAATGATATTTGAATGTAAGTATAACTAACATTAATGTCAAATAGAATTTAATGACTGATTGATGTATATCAATCTATAATTATTGCAAAGCTATAGAAAGGGACAGGTCTGGATATAATCAATTATTAAACTTAATTGACGACTCTTGAGTGCAGCCGATAGATAACAAAATTTTAAATCTGACTAATTAAATTTCTTTGCATTTTTTTCAAGTTCAAGAAGAAATATCTTAGCTAATTTAGGTAAAAATTATTTACTAATTTAGGTATATTGATCAAGGTAAACATACCTATGAGTCATTTTAAGAATTTTTTTATTCATAGTGTGATATAGGTTATGTTATTTAATTAATTAGCGAATAAGCGATAATTTACCTCCTCGGTGGAACATTCGGGTCCACTTCTACCATGTTTCCGTAGTTTGCCAGTTGTTTAACTCTAACAGAGGGCTCCAAAGACCCCAGATCAGCTGTCTGCCTCGTATGTTTCTCATCTGACTGCATACTGAGAATAATTCGATAGGTTTATACTAACACAAGATAAGTATTACACGATTTAATTAGATATTTCGTAATATTCGAGTAAATACACCAATGAAAGAAAAACAATATCAAATGACAAACTCACGCGAAGTCAGAAAAACAAACTGTCAAATTTAATGTCACTGTCATTAGGTTCTTTAGAGCAGGGGCTGAGTTCAGAAACGATACCCGCGGATGAGGGTAAGGTCAGGTCACAGAGTACTATGGCTGCATTCCGAATGATGATGATATCGATAATTATCGATGTGAGCGCGCTAAAACGCGTACCGAATCACTTTTAGCGCGATAACGAAGCCTCGCGAAACGTCATCGGTGACGTCATTACATGCGCCATATTGCGATTACGGCGACCATGGTCCAAACGTTATCGCCGTGAGCGTGGCTGTCAAAAGTGACACTTGTGTTGTGTTTTTGTTTTGACAAAGGTTTTTATGTGAGAATAACAAATAAAAATACACTGTATTCAAGTTAGGGAGTCTAATAATTGAAGTTAGGGAGTACCAACGCGTTGATCATTAATTTTTTAATCCCTTTTTCGAATGTTTTAGTTCTAAATACTGTCAGCGCGTTCACAAGCGTTCCGAATCATTGACAGTTCACAGCTCTTATAGATGTGATATTCGTATCGGAACGCAAATTATCGATGTGAGCGCTAAGATCGATTATGGCATATTTCGGAATGTACCCTAAGCCTCGCGAAACGTCATCAGTGACGTCATTACATGCGCCATATTGCGATTACGACGACCATGGTCCAAACGTTTTCGCCGTGAGCGTGGATGTCAAAAGTGACACTTGTGTTGTGTTTTTGTTTTGACAAAGGTTTTTATGTGAGAATAACAAATAAAAATACACTGTATTCAAGTTAGGGAGTCTAATAATTGAAGTTAGGGAGTACCAACGCGTTGATCATCAATTTTTTAATCCCTTTTTCGAATGTTTTAGTTCTAAATACTGTCAGCGCGTTCACAAGCGTTCCGAATCATTGACAGTTCACAGCTCTTATAGATGTGATATTCGTATCGGAACGCAAATTATCGATGTGAACTTTAAAATCGATTATGGCATGATTCGGAATGTACCCTATGTTATAGGTGTCAGAATGTTAAGTTACAACCCTACCCGACTGGATTCTCGCTATTTCTGAACGCGTTGGTTGGTGGGTTGGGTAACCGTTTCGCGCAATATTTAAAAATATGATTGTAGTGGTCTTGCTTGGGTGTTTTGACTTATTTAATAGACTATTATTTATTTAGAAGACTTTAATGATATAAGCAAGCACATGGACGTTGGATACAGCGATATGTTCAAAATATTGCCAGTAACAAAACAGGTGTTTACCACAGACCAAATACTATTATAACAATGATGTCGTTATTTTCATCAATTTTCATGGATTTCAATAGCGGTGCGACGTTGCGACACTGGGTGAAATTTTTATATTTTGTATGGCGAACAAGGCCATGACGTCACACGATGAAATACTCACGGAGACAAAAGTTTCCCGGGCGCGCCCTAACAGTTCGAAGCAAAGACGCCCATGGATTTAGAATCAAATCAACTACTACCGAATACTACCAATTCTAATCATGCATGTGTAGTATGTGTAAACCGCTAAATAAAATATCATTCAAAGAGGATGTAATAACTGAATCGGTTCGTCATAACCACATGTCATAACACCCGGCTCTGGATTACCCGAGTATGACTTTTTGGGCGGGAACTTGTTGAAAACCGAGTGATGTTGAGTGAGTCTTCGACCAGTTTTGTATTTTCGTAAAACAGTTTTTCACCTGCGTTCCTACGGATAAACAAAGAAAATATAATACTACGTATACGGATAAAAGTTGCCTATAGCACTCGGGTATAACGTAGCTTAATTAATTACTGTATGCAATTAGTGAAAGATTTTTTTGAATCGGACCAACTCCGTAGAAAGGAACAAGGTTATGAGAACATATATAAAACCCGATTTTTAATCCCGCTAATCTCTAGAGTCAGGGATGGCGAAGGCGAACCAATGGCACGCGACACAATATTTTGGGCACGTCACAGATCACAAAATTGCACTAAAAAAAGTGTGAAGTAGGTATTATAATAATATGATGAGCGAACGCGAGTGATCCCTACTAAAAAAATATTTGATGGCCTATGACCTCATTAAACATTTCTTTAGAAAAATGGCACTTTGATACGTATAAAGGTTCGCCATCCATCGCTGCACCATGTAAAATAACAGCAAGTAAAATAGAAACGTCTTTTTTACTAACAGTGCCCCCTCGCCTGTCTCGCTTGTTCCCATCAATTTAGTAAGGGACAGAGAGAGCATACTCTTAAGTTATGGGGAGACTAACATGGTCACTTTTATTGCGGGAACGCTGGTGTAACCGCGGGCTGGAACCGCTGGAAGCTAGTAGGTACTAGGTAGGTACATAATAAACTTTGACTAAATAAACGATATTTATTCATAAAAAACATTTAAAACATCCATGATAACATGTATAACAAAATAGTGCAAGGGGAAACCAAAAGCATAGAGACACTACAAATAATATCATATGTGCAATTTTTTCATAATATCCGTAAATTTTTAAGAAAAACGGGTAAAATTTAGGACAAATTTTGTAAATCCAAAACCATGGTTTACGTTCAAGAGTATGAAGGTACCTATCTCGACATGGTATAGTTTCCTTCCACATTTGATTGTCAACATCGCGTACTGCTATGCTATAAGAGACGATTTCATGGCTGTACGCAGCGACGAGCTCGTCGTCGAGACAGCCTTACGAACGGCCAAGAGCGCATCGCTGTTTCAAATGGTATTCACTACGCGTATGAGCTCGTCGACGAACTCGAGGCTGTGCCTACTCGTCATCTTTTTCGTAGACGAGTTAGTGCGTGGACCAAATTTCTTTACAACATAATCGATTTATCTCGACTAAGAGTTATAAGGGTTAAAAAAATATAAAATAAGTCTATTCTTAAGTATTTTAGGGAATTTAGTGAAATTACAATTTATAAATATTTTTTTCTAGAGTATTTACATTTTTATTGACAAATTTTAAGGCTGAATGACGATTCATTTGCCGATGCTTGTGATTTGTTATGTAAACAAAACCACTTGACATTTTTTAAGTTCTTCGTTCAAGTGGAGTAAGTTTTAAAACTTTTAGACGCTTTTATTTGTTAAAGTATACCTAGTGGAGGATTGAGTTAAATTATTGTAGTAAGTTTAAAATATTACCTCTATTTGAAAGTTAGTTTGTGACTTGAAAAAGAAATCAAAACGTAAGTATTATGTATGGTTTAATAATTTCTCATTTATATGCATTTTATGTTACTGTTATTCGTGGGATAGTATATTAATTTATTGTATGGTTCTGATGTACCACAAAGTACATCTGAAGCAGAAGAAGTCATACATTTGGTATGTATAGTATAATGATACAAAACCACATATTTTAGTTTTAAAAGAGATATTAAGTCTTGGCATTTGTTTACAGAGCCTACAAAATGTTACAGAGGTGGAAAATGAAGCACATGGCTCAGAAAGTATTTTACAGGTATACCATTATTTAAAAATATATCTACTTATTAGACATGAAAAAAAAATCCAATATTATGTATACTTGTTTAATTCTTCATAATTATTTTTGAAGGGTTATGTGCAATCACTAGCAGTGGTACCTGGTACTGCTGGCATGCTCCAGACTGAGCAGTCCACACCTTCAATACCAGTAAGTAGACAAACAAATAATTACATAACATATATTTAAGAAAATAAAATATTTATATTAATTGCAGGATGTACAACCAGGCCCATCTTGGCTTAGAGATATCCCAATAGAAAACGAGCCAGATGCTGAACAATTGGTAAGGTTTAAAATAGATTAGCAATATTTAAGTTACTAATTCACAGAATATATTATAATTAATTAAATTAAAAAAATATTGAATTACAGATTGAGGCTAGAACACCACCAACTACAGTTCCTCATAGGAGCAGTGCCCAAACTACCTCTTGTATGTAACTGACTAGACTCAATAGATTGATTAGTGTGATGTATTTAATGGTATGCACTTTTGATTTCGAGGCTGAGTTGTTTAATTACTCTGTTTCATCAGCAGCAAGTCTGATTCAAAATGCTATACACTTCTTTATACCAATACTGTTTTTGGGTGGCATTTGAATAATAATAATATTTTTGTATTTTTATAGCACCTCGTCGGCGTCGTTTGCTTACGACACGACGACGTCTCCTTCAGCGCTCGCCCCCGTCACAAAGACAATCACAATTGGCCAGTCTCACCGAACGTTTTATAGCTATTGAAGACGTTTGGAAAATGAGAAGGTTTTTAAAGAGAAGCGATTGGAAAATCAAAGGCTCCTGATTGAAAACCAGAAAAGGATGTTTGATATTTTTATGGAGATAAGTCGGTCATGGTCAAGGCAGACCCAAGCTTTGCAAGATTTATGTGCATCCACCAGGGCACTGGTGGAGAATGCCAATAGAAATTAGTTCTATTATTCAGAAATTACATCGCAATCGGTTCAAACTACGACCTCCATAACAGCCAAATTTCATCACAACCGGTTCAGTGGTTTAGGAGTGAAAAAGTAACAAATAAACAAACTCTTTCACATTTATTATATTAGTTAAGATTTGATTATCAATTTGTTTTTATTGTTATGTTATATTATTTTATCAATGTGTTACTTATTACTACCCTGCATCCCACACTGGGGTTATTTGTGTCGTTTTACTTACACAAATTGAGTACTTAAGAAAATGTGAATTATAAAAATTATGAGGAAAATACACATATTTTATTTCCCATTATAATTTATTCTTTTACAATTCCATTTTTTAAAGGAGCATCCAAATTCTGCCTTTCCAGACACATAAAATAGATAGTACATTAAATTTAAACAAAATATTATATTATATCAAATTATAATACCATGCAAACAAAATTCTAAAAAAGATTACAAAGGTCAAGTGACAGTGATAATAATTATAATATATTTTCTACATTTTAAATTTCTTCTTAATATTTTAGGTCAAATCAATAAATAATTAAAAGATGTGTCAAAGTTAATGTCATCATTATCATCTTACAATTAGAACTTATTAATTAAATTATTTAAAAATATTTGTGTATAGGTACTATAAAAACATTTGTCATCCAGCCTAGGTAGTCAACTAACAGTTTTCTAAATTTATGTATTAGCCAAATATATTTTTAGTCAAATGGTAAGTTTTACAAAAAAATACTTCAGACAAAAGTTGAAGAACATGCAATTTTATTATCTACAATTTTTTTATTAAAATTAACATTTATATATAAAATGAGAAACTAATCTAAAATCATTATATATGACGTGCTCGCCATAATTGATTTGCCAAATCTCGCCTACTTGTTTGCCCACTCATTAAATCATTATGTTGAGTCGGCTGTTGTGTCAGAGTTCCAAGTAACCTAGTCTCTTCAGCTATTTCGTTTGGATTTAATTTGGGAGCTGGTAGCCCTGCTCGATTACACATATTGTGTAAAACACAGCAGGCTATCACAATTTTTCCCACCATATTAGGATCATAGTGCATTACTCTGTGCACTAATAGACATCTGAACCGCCCTTTTAAAATTCCAATTGTCCTTTCCACACTGTTCCGAGCACTGCTGTGTAAATCATTATAATGGCTCTCTCGAGACCCTTCTTCTGGGTTATTGAAAGGAGTCATTAGATATGACCTTTGAGCATATCCTGAGTCACCTGAAATTAATAAAGAATCTGGATGTAAGTTTATTCCTGGCATATAAATTAGTTAATAATGATAATGTTATTACCAAGTAAGTATACTATTTCTCCATTGTTATTAAGGTTTTCTAAATGCACCTTTATTTTTGAGTTAGAAAAGACAAAACTATCATGTGTTGCACCCCCAAAAGTCACATCCACATGTAAGATGTTAAGATCAACATCATTAATCTGAAATAAGAATACATTTTTCTTTTATAATATTTATTATCTTAATAAAATTTAAAAATAATTAAGAAAGATCTTTCACTTACAATAAGAACATTTCTGGCATGATAGCCTTTTCTACAATAATATCTCTCCTCATGTTGCTTGGGACGTATCATAGATACCAGGGTGCCATCAATACAACCTAACACTCCAGGAATTTTGAATTTTTCATAAAATCTAGAACAAGCATTCAAACAATAATAAATGTTTAGTTATGAGTAATATTAGTTTAAAACATATAAGCTAAGTATAATAAGCTAAGATAACTTAATACTTTAACATTTACCTTTCCTTAAGAACCTGCCGTTCATTATGATTTTGAGGAAATCTAATATATTTATTGACTATGTTGATATTATTTAGAGCATCAACAACCTGGTGGATGGCTCTACAAGCAGAAGACTGAGACACATATGTGTCTATATTTTTGGCAATGATTTTTTGGTAGCTTCCATTAGCCAAAAATGATAGAGTGCATAATAACATTACGAATTTCATAAAATCTTTTTATGGTGTCATAAAACTTAATGAATAAAGAGATCAAGCTGTAAACAAACCTTCAGTCTAGTAGTTAAACCACCGGCACGAATTCGCGGAGGCATATAAGGAGATATATCCCTCTCCAATATATTAATTTAATTTAATTAATTAAATCCTCAGAAAGCCTGTAAATATGGATAAAATCTACATCCCGGGATATAGTTCGAAAATTTCTTAATTGTTTTGCTTGTCTTGTTTTCATTAAATCGTCACTTTTCTTAGCTTCTTCCAACAAATAGAGCCTTGTAATCATTCGCGCTGCCATTTTTTATAAATAGTTTACGTAGATTACAAAACAAACACTATTAATTAGAGTAAGTTAACAGTTATTGTCACAACACTTGCGAAGATTCAGCTCAAATAATGTAGCTTTTAGATTTGACAGATAAAAGCGTGGCTGTGGGCGAGGCTGTCGGCGTCTTCGACGCTGTTTTTTCTAAAGGAATACCAAAATGTATGAAGAAATGTCAATTTGCTCGCCGTCGAGTAGTTCCGACTCACGCCCGTCACAGCCTTGAGCGCTAGTGTAGCTTTCCGTAACTTAGTGAATACCAAACCGAGGTTTCGAGGCTGCAATAGCGCTGCGCGCAAGGCTGTAGGCTTAGAGAATAGCACTGCTGAAGTCTGCCAGGCGCAACACAAGCTACGACATTTTTCACACAAGCTACGCTTTTTCTCAGGCAGCTGTACTTTATTTGAGAAACATCTTGATGTACAACCTTTTAAAAAAAAACTACGTTTACCGTATACTTGAGGGCATTCAAAACTTAAAGAATGGTCGCATTTACAACCCCGACGCTTTCGTTTGGGACATGAAAAGTTTGTTCTGATTTTTTTAAAGAATTTAATGCAACTACAACGATATACAGCTAACCGTCTATTTTTAAATGTTTTATGAGCTACTAATGGTGTATGTAATTTAGCATCATATCGACATGATCTATAATTGCACAAAGAGTTGCGTTGAGAAGCATTTACAAAAAATGAATGGTGTAATAGTCTTGTAGAGGAGGTTCCTTTACATGCTTGTTGTTTAGGATAATGTCTAAGAGGTGAATCGCCTGTTTTAGTATTTTTAAATAATTTACATCTAGCATTAGTATAAAAATGGTTAGGATCAATGCCAACTTTATCTGACTGATATTTTATAGATTTTTGATTGATAAGTTTATCAACTGGGGGCTTAACGGCTAATGGTTCCAATTTAGCATCATTATGGCATGACCTAATAAGTTGAGTTTTAGAAACTGAATGGTTCAAGGGTCTTTTAGGAGAGCTACCGTTACATATATGTCTTTTATGGTGATGTTTAACTGGTGAATCGCCTGTTTTGGCACTTTTAAAGGTTTTATATCTAGCGTGAGGATAAAAAATGTTAGAATCAATCCCAATGTTATCTAACCGATCGAAACAGTCTGGTTGAGAAGCAGTTTTCAAAACTGAATTTAATAGCTTAGTAGCTGATTGGCTTTGCTCATATTTATTAGCACAATGTCTATAATCTCCATCTGAATACAACTTGCAAGCTGAATAACTGAGGTGAGAACCAGTTCTTGGGAGCTTACTACCAGAATGTTTATGTCTAGGTTCAAAAGCTGGTGGTACCTCAAATGCAATTTTTTTTAAATGAGACAGACATTGACAACTTGCATGTGGCCGGCACTTATTATGCGGATGTTCAAATTTTAAAGTAGTGTTCTGATTTTGCTCTTTGATTGAAAATCGTCTTTTTAAATGACATGTCTGTTTAGAACATCTTTGATCAACATCTTGAAAATGATCTCTGATTTTTTTTTTGTTATGTCTATATTTGCGGAGTTTTTCGCAAATTGGTTTTATCATCCAACCTCTTCGTTCAGCATAAAATAGTTTGTATATTTTGTGAGGATTTGGATGTGCGCTTGCAGAGGGACGAGACTTCGTTCGTCTCTTTGATTTATTTGGTGCTAAAAAATTTGTGAGTGTATGCGCTGAACACGTTATCCATCTGTTAAACGAAGACCAAAAGGTATTTTTAGATTGACAATTCGGTGCTTTTTGTGTATTGCGCCTCGGCACAGAACAATTTTGAGTACGATTTGTGAAACTTTTATCATGTACACAATTGCAACTTCTCTTTGAGTCATTAGTGCAGTCAAAATCACCTTTGCCAACTGCTCTATCTCGACATGGTATGTTTACAAAAGCACACTGACTGGTACCTGTAGCCATGTCACCTGTACATGGAAAGTCAGCAAAAACTTCCTTATCCATAACATTATCATGTATTCTTTCGTGTTTTTTAATGCTCTTTTTTTTGGTGCAAGAGAAGAAATCTATCAACCTATGCTGGTTGTGCATCGGAGATATCGTTACTTCAGACTTTGTTCTTTCTAATTTGATGTGAGAACCCAGGCAATGTGCGGATGAGTGACCATTATTTTGATTATTTAATAGGCTTTTGTGTTGTTTTAGGAAACCCGAATTAGTATTAATGCCATCATATCGCTGACCGTATGAATATGGATGTCGGGAACGGTTTTTCTTCTGTAAACTGAACATATCGTGAAACGATTTCGAGGAGCCATAGTTATAGGGCAAAATAAAATTTCGTTTACGTTTCAAAGATACATCTTTTCTAGGTTTTCTATTTAATTGATACTTTTCTGCAAGATATAATACTTTTATTGCCTTGCATTTTTTATTATGCCTTTTGTCTTTTTGTCTATTTAATTGTGACTTCTTCTTGAATTTTGAATATAGGTCACTTTTAATGGAGAATGTCTTTTTAAGATTATTAAAACTAATAGATTTTCTACATTTCGGCTCGACTGCTAATTTTCCTAGAAAAAAGGCGATTGTAACTAATTAAATCGATACCTACACAAAATAGTATTATTAGCAGATACCTATAAATATTTTATTTATTTATTTTTAAGTACCTATAGATAGGTATGTACTTACTTTTAAAAGGAACCTTATGTACTTCGCTTTTAGAGTTGTATATTGGACCATTAGTAATAGCGTGAACTAAATGGGTGTTTCTGCGTGTTGATTTTATATTGCGTCTGGCTGTCGATATTTTTTGTTGTTCCACCTTCTCCATGTTTCCAGTAACATATTTTAGATTACTGTAAGATAGCTTTTTTGTACAAGAATCATTTTCAATGCCTTTTTTATCGAAGCTTACAACGCGCATACGATGAAAGTCCATGATTTCATGTTTCAGGTTGTAACTCTTGATACCGAATACTGGATATAGCTAGAAACTGGCTGAAAACGTTATTCGTTTCGTTTTGAAATAAAAATATTTTACAAAAACATAATCACATTGCATAAAAAGAGTAAATACAAATAAATAATCAAAACTAAACCTGACAATGGTCTGACATGGGTCTGACATTACAAATACATAGATAGAGTATTCTATATTCTGTGACGGTCCTGTGCTGAGGTCCCAGACCTCTGAATTAATAATAGTATTTATACCTATAAGACAAGGTTTGATTTTTTGTATGTTTGTATGTTGGTAATGGATAAACTCAAAAACTACTTGACTGATTTTAAAAATTCCTTCACCTAAGTATACATGCTACATTATCAGCTAGTAACATGGGCTATATTTTATTTAAAAAAATAGTAGGTACTTTATTCTATCTATAAAGATGCACATGTTGTATATTGACTTGATACCATGAAGGTCGTGAGCTTGATCTTTCGGTGAAGAACATGTACTTCTTTTAAACAAAACCATCGTGAACAAATCCTAAGAATGAACCAAGGTTCTTAGAGTTCTTACTTCTCTTATTGGTGTACAATCCAGCCAACCCCTTCTCAGCTCACGTTTGCTGGCTGCCCTAGACCTAGAACTGGGAAACCAGCCACTGTTTGTGTGTGTGTATGTCTAAATACCTAATTATTATTCTTTGTCCTTGTGGATGTAAAATACGTCATCTTATTACTTTTTCACGCAGAAACTACTAAACGGATTTGTTTGAAACTTGACACATAGGTAAATTATACTATGTAACATATAAGCAACTTTTTGTCCCGGTAACACATAACATCCCTTGGGAACACGGGTGAAAGCGCGGGCTGAAGCTAACATAAAAATAAAAGAAGTACTTAATTTTCTAATAATTTTTCATTATGTTTCATGAATCAGAACAACAAACGCAAAAGAAGCACTTACACAACATTATACAGGGTGTCAATATCATAATGCTAGAGATAAACACAAGGAAGTAGCCTAGATTTATCCACAGTTGTTTAACACTCAAGTGCTGAGGGTTATTCTGTGGCCATCGATTATAGAGATATTGAGGCCTTATTTGTGTCATCATGTAGCAATCAGCGGCAATTTTGTCCCATAAAGTTTGTCTAGTTACATCTCCTCTCCTGGATTGGTTTGTAGATGTTAATATCGAACTCATATTCCTTATTTTCTCCGCAACACTAAAAGTGCACGCTAAACAAAGTATTTTTTTTAGACATGACTTCTTCGTTTTCTTTTCATTTCGTTTCAAGATTGGGAGGCCGAAATTGAAGCATGAGATTGTCGGTTTACCTTTAGTTTTGCTCTTTTTGCAGCTTTTACATTTGTAAACTTTTTTTCTATCTGTAACGAGTTCTAGACTCTTTCGCGCTTGTTTTAACGCTGCAGCTGCTTTTAAATCAGCATTAGCTCTTAAATTCTTACGTTTCTTATTTTTGCCAATATTTCGATTCAAATGCTTTTCTTTTCTTAACAATTCTTTTTCTCTTTGTTCCAGTTCTTGCTCTTTTCTTTTAATGAAAACGTACACTTGATCGCATTTTCCCATAATATGTAGGTACCTTTAATAAGTCTTATTCTATAAACATCCTATAAAGTGCTTAGTCAGACAGTCTTGAATAAATAAGCTTAGGGCGGAGCAATGTGGATAACTTCTCCATTTAAAAGGGAAAATCTTCCGCCAGGCTGGGTCACCAATATGGAGGTCCGCAGTCCTCAGCCACGATGACTCAAACTACTGGAATATCTTCGCTTTTCAATGGAGGAGCATTAACCTTGCAACATATTTTTGACATACCTTATATTGTTTACTTCTTTTTTATACTATCATTTTTTACTTCTTTTTTTATAATTTTGCAATTGTACTTAATTTTTTTTTATATTTTTCATCATTTTTCTCTGGATCTCTACCAAATATCTTCACACATTAGCACAGACGATTACGTAGACGTAATGATTAAATTATCTTTGCAGACGATTGGCACATACGATTAGTCTTGCCCGTAAACTTGCCTTGTCAGTCACTTTGACTACATGGACAAATGAGGTCAAACTTTAGGTCAAACTATTATGAGCTTTGACATATTTAATTTTTGCTCAAAGGCTCTTATCAGTACTCTTAATATCATCGGGCTCTATCTATCTTACGAATTTCCGGCAGAGATAAGTGACATTCATTCGTATACTTATAATACTTTCAAAAATAAAGTTATGTTCCCATTGAGTAAAATAACTTCAATATTTAGGGTAGGTACCTACCTACACATCCAAATATTACACATTAATTAATATAATGCGTAAGTTTGTGTGTCAGTATATTTCGCTCTGTAACAACTCAAAGAATTTGAATGAAAATAAAAAAATAAAAAAATTTCGATATGACGAATTTGAAAACTTTTGTGTAAGTGTTTTTCAGAGTTTAGTCAGAACTACGGTTTTCTTCATAATTAAAGTGAATGAACGACTTACTATGGAAATCTGTCCGATTGTCTCGAAATTATGTGTTTCATCATAGAATAAGCGCGCGACACCTACTAAATTATTTTGGCCGCTGCGATGGTGTGTGATATATGGCAGATATGGCAGAAGCTGACACCCCGAATTCTGTTTTCATGACTGAAATTATTTAGCTGAGTTTTGGTACAAAGGTACGAAAAACGTTGACTACTTGTTATTTCTGTATCGCGGATAGAGTACGGTGAACATCATGCTTTTTTGGAGACTAAACATAAAAGTACCACAGAACAATGCTCACATAGGTAAAAGTTACGTAGGTGTACTGTGCACTCAAACAGCAATACGAAGTCGGAGAGGGCGTAGTTCAACTAAGTACTTGTAGGTCATAGGTGCTCAGACGTGACGTAGAGTAAATAAGATCTTTATGTTTATTATTACCTGTGGTAGGAAGGTATATCTACAAGTTTCAATGAAAAGTTTGATATAATTAAAAGTAAATTAGATAGGTAACCAAATTATAGACAAGGTTCACCATAGATAGCTTAGTTTTGGTCCAGGGGGAAATAATTATAGATACTTACATAATAAATGAAAATGTTAATCGCTGCGTCTCAAGTCGCATACGACCTTATTTCAACGACCATTTAAAACCGCATCCATAAGATTATTTACATAACTTCCCACATTGCGGGGTCACCGGCACTATGTGAACCGAGTCCCAGGACATGATGGGACTGCGAGCGCTGAATTCCGGACTCTGTGCCAATGAATCACCGCGCAAATCCAGAATTATTTGTCTACGTACTCTTATATCGAAATCTTTTTGAATGTCTAGAGTAATTAATTTTACTTTAACTTTGATAATTGATTTTTAGGGTTCCGAAACCAAAAGGTAAAAAAGAAAAGAACCCTTATGGTGCAACTCTGCTCGTCTGTCTGTTCGTCTGTCTGGATGTAGGTATACAAATGATATTAATTTTTTTTAATAGTTTTAAATATTGCTGACCCAAACATATGTTTTTTTTTAATTCTCTTTGTTCCATCCAATGCGGTATCATATAAAAGGGCTTCAGTTGTACATTTCTAAACATGTTTTTATTTTATTTTATGATAGGTAGTTATCGACAAGATGAAAAATTACAAAATAATATCATTGCCCTCCCCCCCCCCCCCTTTTCTCCGAAGTTGGATGTAAGATGTACGACTATTACCTATAGGAAAAATAGAACGATGTTTCTAACCAGCACAGTTTTTTCAAAATCATGAAATTTCCTTCACAAACAAACTTAGTTATGCGGTCTGGTTTTTAACTACATCACTCTATACCTAAATATATACTTGCGTCCTAGTAAGATCAGACGGAACTGAACCCTCGCGCCTCGGTGCGCGAGTCAGACTCAGAATAGTACTTGGCTGGCTTTTATTTATTCATTCAATCATATTAAAGTCCACTTTAGAAATTTATATTCCACCAACAAATAACAAAACACCAACTTTTAAATAAAACGCAGCATCAATTTATTTTATGCGTTTTGGATTAATCTAGATAACTGGTTATGAATGATAATTTCAAACAAGTTAGATATAGGTACCTACCTAGAAATCTGGCACATAAACTGCATTAAAATGTTCATAGTCATCAAAGCATTTTGTTACATCATACCAAAATGCTTGCAAAATGAAAGAAAAGTCGATAAACTTGGTACAAAATTCAAATTCATTTAAATGCCCAAGACCTATGTACTGCCATATCCAAGTGACTCGATTTCCTGCATCAGTGAGGTCAGCGCTGTTCTGTCTCCTGCGAGTCCCGCGACAATCGACTCTTGCGCAGAATGCCGCACGACCGCACTGTCGCCGCACGCACTCACGCCCGGCGCCCGCGCACGCATGTGATCAAAACAAAATAAAAAGTGTCCAAAACCAGTGTTCGTAATTAAGTTGAACGTGGCACATCCCGACCGGACGCAACCCTCAACGAGTCCCAGGTATTTTTAGAGCTGCCTTGTCGCATACTACAGCAGAACTGGTTTTCTAGTTTTACATCGCGAAAGTGTTATTTTATGTTTAGTAAATACCAGTCCGGTGTACTTAAGTTTGTACCTAAATGTTAAATTAAATTTCTAAACTGAGTAAGCTCGTAACTAAATAATAGAACCCGAAAATTTAAGATCTGAACCTACCTATGTTTTTGCTAAGGTCAGCTAATTAAATTTAAATATTCCGACCACGGAATTAAGTCTTTGTAGCCTCTACTACAGCCTCTGCCTATACAGTAATAAATACTGAAGATCTACAAATCTAAATCGTAGAAATATAATCTACAGAAATCATGTTAGTTCGAAAACGAGACGAAAACAAGTGTCTTATGTATTTTTAGCCCCAAATCGACATGATTACCTTGATGTTTACAGCGTGCCACCAGCCAAGCCAGCGATAGTTTCAGCACCGATATAAACAATAACATATTTGCGGCGCATTATCTTCACTGATTATTATTATTTCATAACAATTTTAACAAATTATCATTATTCAGTGATGTACAGGACGACTCTACGATAGAGATCCTTTATGAAAGTACCAGCAAGGACGGTATAACGGTGCGAAAGGTGGTGTCGTAATTTAAACCAAACCAAGACAGATCCTGACTACATGTGGAATGACAGGATTCAATTGTAACAGCTAAAACCCGCTTCTATAAAAACATATTAAATGATACGAGTATAAACCTCGAACTTTTTCTTTGTGTCTATAATTCCGTTTCCATATCTTTTGGTTTTATAAAACATCCTGCAAGAATGATAATTTTAACAAAGAGCTTATACTCATGTGTGAATAAATATAATTATAATATTCTCGATTGGTTATGTTATCGCATTCTCTAGGTAAGTGTATGACCACCGCCTGATAAGTATAAATTAGCACTATTTAAACATAAACAATACGACCGACTCTTATCATTTCAGGGTTTTGTAATAAATGGCGCACCACCAGTTTCTATATTTGGTCTTCGTAGCAACCTTGGGTAAGATACAATAATTATTGATTTTATTAATAAGTTCCTAGTTAAGTTGCTTAGATATTTATCAGTTTAATTTCAAAAATCAAAATCAAAACTCATTTATTCAGTTTCGGCCCTAATAAGGCACATAAGAATGTCAAAAGTTACAGTTTTACAATAGACTCTACTACCGGTTCGGAATACACTTGAACTGAGAAGACTCCGGCAAGAAACTCAGCAAGGCTTCTTTTTTTTTGGTGGATCTTCTTTTTTTGAATTTATGTAATTACAGTTTTAAATATACATAAACTTCATACAATTATCACTTGGCCAGGGGGCTGCAAGTGCAGAGAGAAGCTACTACAACCATGTATTCTTGTCTTCTATGTAATGAACCTTATAGTAGGCCTTGTCGATCAACTTTGAATTTATTTCTATGTATACCTAACCTAGTTAGGCGGTAGCTAAATCATAATGTTTATGTTATTGTTTAGTGTTTTGTTTAGTGTACAAACAATCAATGCTGAGATTCAATACGTCAAATAACATTCAGGCATCATTATACAAAAAGCAAACTTGTCACCAAGTCGGTCTTAACAATGACTTGTGTTCACAAATATGCTATCATTAGGTACTAATACTTCTTCTATATTTAAGAGCTTGACTCTTGTCCGTGTAGCTTATTCCATTCTTCCCTATTTTTTGCGGGACACGATGTCTAATTTTGCCTTCGCTTGGTCTATACCTCGCTTGCATTCCTTCTATGATGTTTTTAATAGTTCGTCGTGACGTACAAAGTAGCCAACATTTTTCCTCTCCTAATTTCTATCGTCTCTAATAAGCATCAATTCTCTTTAACTCATCATAGACGACGGATCTTTACTACTAAGCGGGACCAAATAATATCTAAAAGAGGAGTTAATAATAGAAAGATACTTACTTTTAAAAACACCAAAGTACCTACTTCTCTACCCTTTTTACATTAGTGAAAAGATGAAAAGAAAAAAATATTCTGTATAATTTCATTTAGTGTCGATATAGATACTTACGTAAATTATAAACATTATTGTGATACCTTATGTCATCCTATAAACGCTTCGCTAGTGATTTTACCATAAACTTTTGCCCTTTATTACTTATAATAAAACACGGATGCAATAGCCTTAAAAATCCATCCTTAGTTATCCTCAAGACCTCAAGAAAATCTAATGACATTTTAATAATACGTCTCTACATTACCATCAAATATTCTTAGAATACAATGTATTGACGTGGGAGTGAATCATACAGATTTTGAGTCAAATAATAAGAGTCATATAGAAAACCATTGCCTCTTATGATAAATAGCCATATGTGTGATCTCAGAAACATAACTACAGTCTGTAGTATAAGTAGCGTAAAGTGATTTACATAATGAGTCATAACTCAGTTGCTGAGCGACCATGAATGAATAGAGGTTTTTGCCTTACTCATTTACCTCAGCTTGACCTTATCACTTGGCTGAATAATACGTTGAGAGTACTCGTATTGATTTTGCTTTTTATTTTAAGGAAAATAGGAATTAAATTGTGACGTGGATAATTTGAAAGTTTGCACTAACTACAGTAACTCCTACGACTACTGAAGGAATTTCTTTACTAGTAGATACGATGTTTTAGAACTTAGTGCTGACTTTCTGTTACACTGATGATGGTCATTCGCAGACATCTCTCAGAAATGATAATAATGTTTTTATACTAACTCAAAGTGGCTAAATGATTCTCACTCGACTAACACAAGACCGGACTAGAATAATAAGATTTCCATTAACATAGAAATACTAATTACTCAAACAATCCAGATTATCTATTAGGAATAAGAAATAGCATGCAAATTAATTAATTTATTACCTTTAAGCGTTAAGTGTTTAATAATAAATAAGGTTCGGGTTCTAGGCAAAGGAATGCTTCCCATAGAGTTGACGTATAAATGGCGTTACTAGCCCATGATTAGCCCGTTCTACTAACCACACTATCTTATATTGTACCCCTAGAGAACATTACTGTATTTTAGTTTCAGAACCTAAGTAAAAAGGCTTTAAACAATTAAACAAAAGACTACTAGGTACTCTAGAACCTTCACCCTAAGTAAACAGTCAGTGGAAGTGGTATACATACAGGATGATGTCGGTTGGGCATATTAGGTCAGATCACGAATATCTACATAATGAGGAATACCAACAAAAAAATCTAATTAGTCCGTCAGTTAGATTACCAAAAAATATTGGATACGTATTTTTTATTTTGATCCGAAAACAAAAAATAACGAAGATACAATGAGTTAAAATTTTCCGGTCTGCAAAAAGTGTACTAAAAAGTAGTTGTACAATGACGTCACAAGCCCCAATCATGCACTTTGATGGGACTTATCTTTGTAATTTCTTATGGATTTGATAAAATAAAAAATACGTATCCAATATTTTTTGATAATCTAACTGACGGACTAATTAGATTTTTTTGTTGGTATTCCTCATTATCAATAATCCTAGATCCTACAGAATTTCAGGAGCCTGAGCATTATGGTATCTAAGTTATAATACTTGGAATTTTGCATAAATCTCTGGTAAAAAAAAAGCCTTCAATCGCACTTTGAAACGTAATGATGGGCCGAAATAGCTATTTTAGTAGGTAGGTACTCTAATAATCTAATAGGGTAGTGTACATACATACTCGATTAGACATGGTAATATTATAGTGTTGTTTACCTCTCAAAAATAATTTCTTATTACCTGTAAGGTCTACATGTATCATTTATATAAAACCGTATACGGAGTTAAGTAAAGTGCCCGTGTCTGTATAAAGCATGTCTATAGAGAGAACGTGACAAAACGGTTAGTTAGAGAAGCCGTTCGAAGTGGATATTTCCTTACTAGGTACAGGTCATCAGTTCACTTACATATAATGTACTTGTAAAACAACATTTTAAGCGGTTTTCTGAAAGGTCGTAAGGTCGAGGAAAAGGGTAACTTTGTACTGTAGTAAATTTGTTAGAAGAGTTGATACTGTCTATCAAACCTGCCCACATCCACCCACATTAATACTTCAGATCACAGATCTACCTGTCCAGTAGAAATCTTAGCCATTGCTTTCCCGCTGTTTAAATAATAGCCTAGTCTTTGATTTACTAATCTAAAATCTTGTTTATTTATTTACAAACTAAATTATTCGTCATCATCATGTAAGCCAAAAGACGTCCACTGCGGGACAAAAGCCTCCCCAAGGATCCGACGATGGCCGCTCTTGCGCTACCAGCATCCAGCGGTTTCCCGAAAGTAACTGATTACCATCAATGAATGTGTAGATTCAGATGAACCTTATTGCAATGCTATATGGTTCATTTTCATATCACTCTAGCTACTGTTATCTGACTCGTTCTACATTTTACAAACCATATGCTTATCTATCTGTCCTTACTGCTGAATTAATAATATACAGTATTATTAAATAGGTAGGTGTAGGTATTGTAAACACGAAAATAGGATTATTTATCTCTTAGCTCTAAATAACATTAAGATGATATTTGACACGCACTGGTAGTCCTATGGCATGGAGGGTTACATAGGCTAGATTTATCCCGATAAGCGGGTGGCGGTGGGCGTGCGGTTTACTTACTTGTGAAGTAAATAAATTCATATTTTTATTACGAATGTAATACACAAGACAAAGAAGTAGTCATGCTAATTTCAGTTTCATTAACGAATTTACTTCCGTCCCGTATTTATCAAGAAAAATATCAATGCCAAAAATTCCATGTGATGACTCAATAAACATTTTATCTACAGATGATTTGTAAAAAACAAAGATGTTATTAGCATGTCCTTCATGAAAAACTATATAAAACACGGGAAATGTTTTGACGATCTTTACGAGATATTGAGTCATCAGTACTTAGTTTATTTTATACGTTCGAAGCGAAGACATGGAACCTATTGTCAATAGCAGAAAGACCACTAAATTGACGCCTAACACTCTTAGTAGTCAATGGCTTGTGGTAAGAGGCTCAGTCATGATAAGACGCTTCCATATTCCAGTTATACCTATAAACTACACCACGAGAGAATCAAATTTAGGAGTATGCTAACAATAAAATTTCATTAATAATGCTTAAATAAGCAATAAAAAAACTGTAATTATCTTTTATTACTATGAAAGGCGTGATAAAAAACTCAAATCCATTTAAATATTTACCGTCTTTATTTATGTAAAATTAAAGACCTTACTCCATTGTAATACAGATACGTTACAGATTTTTAAGCCAAGCTTCGACTGCCGAAGTGTTTGTAGGTACGTTTACGATAAGAGGGCACTTAACCAATTTACTGCTCGTGTTATATCTGAGTCTGAATAGCATAATGGGGCCTCCGTAGGTAACATTTACCGAAAAACAAGGCTATCTTGATATTTTGTTTCTCATCGCACTGAAGTCTTAATATCTGATAACCTATACATACCTATATGAACTTTACCTACTTGTAGGTAGTACTTCAGTAATTACATTTGTATATTAGTCCAGCTACTCGTAAATGTCTATCCTGCCGATTCGTGCTCTCACGAACAGCGGATGCATGTAATCTATAGCCATCCTGATTTAGTCAGGTATCAATTACCATAGACTAGCATCGGACAGGAGCCACGCCACGTCTCGGAGCAAGTAGGGCTAGATTTAATCACAAACCAGTTTGGTTAGCGCTCTGTGTTGTGGACAATGAACGTATCCGCAGCTGAGCCTTTGACAAGGCACAAACTTATCGTTAGAAGAAAACCCAGCTTATTAAAGGAATATTCTTCTAGTTTCGATAGCAATTTGGTAGAGATGCCTGTCCTACGTGAGTCTGTACCATATGAATTTGGAGATGTTATCGAATTACTTTCGTTAGGTACCTACGTTCAAACTATTTTACTATTTCTACAACTAAGGAAATAAAGACCTATAATGTTAGAAAGTTAAACAAAGAGTCTAAAAATAAGTTCAGCGAAACTTGTTAGATATCTACTTAGATCTTTTCGGTGATAATAGGCGTGAAGATATTTTTTCTACTTCTTACTACAGATGAACTTACTACAGAGAAACAAAGCTCATAATAACCATTGAGTACACGATTAAGACAAGCTACATTGATTGAACACGGAAGCGCGTGCAATGCTTGCCCTTCCGGCAAACATCGCGAAGATCATAAATATCACCATTTGTATCGTGTCGAAACAAATGCTCGAGTAAATAATATGGATGGGCAATCAAACTACTGACGGAAACTGCCTCTGGCAGGCAGACTAATGACAGCTGCCATTACGATAAGATACCTACATTAAAGTCGTCCAATTACCGTTAATTATGTACCAAAGTGTATATGATTCAGTAACAAACAACATCCTTATGCTAGCTAATGAAAGTAATAAATAGATAGATCTGCTCTTATGACTGTATTTCTACGTCTATTTCTATTTTGACGTGTATGCCTTCGTTAAGTAGGTAACAAAAGCTTTATTTACGTTACCAAAGAATGGATAGCAGAATAATGCATAATGATTTAATCAATCAATTAGATATAAAAGTAACTGTATAACAAGAGCTCATAATCTTTAGTCTGGAGGGTATGAATAACGACTCACTAATTCGCCTCAGGGCAAAATCCAAGATTTAAAAGTAGGTACCTACAGAGTCATTTGTCTCGTTAAAACTTTCACTTCGAAATACGAGGCTATCGCTATCTCGGTGCAAATCAATGAGTACGCCAATGAGTCACGTCATAAATGATGGCATATTAAATATTTAACTCTCCGGGTTAACGTAAAGAACCGGATTTTTGAACCGTTAAATACACATTTGGCTAAAGCTCTGCCTGAGACTGACCTACTAATTGTCGAGAATGTTTGCATTTCGATAAGTTTGGGTGGACTGCAGCTCAACATCTATCAGTTAACACATACATAAATATTAACTTAGCGATAACGGTTCCCCGTCTTACAACATTACTTTCACATGAGGCGTGGAAATTGAATTAAATCGATCGCAAGATTAAATCCAATTAAGGAAGGCTATTAATGTTTGAACTGCTTTTGATTCTACACGGTTATTATAAAACAATTTTGCTCTTTTTAGGTGTGAAATTGTGTTATGGCCAGACCGCGTCAGTTCAAGATGAGTCCAAAGTGCAAGAGAGCGAGATGCCTAGCCTTGCAAGGGAAGTTGAAGACAACAGCCGATACAAGACTTTGGAAGCTAATGCTACAGTATTAAAGCTTCTGGTTGACGATAAGGATGGTGTGAGCAAGTAAGAGATCCTTATTATATACGAAACATACATTTTCCTAGTAATATAACACTGCAAGTTTCATAAATCTATACTAATAATAAAGCTGAAGAGTTTGATTAATCTCATAAATTAAGATAATCTCTGGATCTATCAGTCGAATTCGAAAAATTTTTTCATTGAGAGGAAGCTACATTATCCCCAAACGTTGGTGAAACCGCGAGAGACGACTAGTATTTAATAAAAACGAAGATGCACTTTAACTTCACTCAAACAGCACGTTTCTATAAATACCGTGGCCCTCGCGTTGATTGTGCACGCGATGTTTAACCAATCAAGTAGTTTCGTAAGTAAGCCATGTTCAAATATAGCCAATGTCAACAGATCAGAAGTGTTCGACATGCTTCACTCTAGAGATGACAATGAGGAGCACATAGATCTTCCCACGTTTCCTGAAGATGCTGAAGCCGCAAAAGCTGATGTGTCCATGCCCGATTCACAGGCTGAATTCTTGCAAGGTATCCAAATCATTGTTTACGTCAATGAAAGTTGTTGCTCAAAACCTAAATTTAAAATTGCATTATTCATTGTGTTGCTTTCATCTAGCTCGGCTTTGGCAGCCCACATAAGATCGAATGGTTCTGAAACACTGCCCTGGATCTCTTTTTATTTGGAATGATTATAAGAACCGAACCTTGCCCTAATTCATTTGTACTTTATGCGTCATTAGCTCAAAATAAAGGTGATTGCAACGAACAGTCACGGTTTCTTCCCTTGAGATTCGATAGGTTTGAGTAACTTTGAGAAAGCATAACTTGATTATAAAACTTGTTACTATACTGTGCTATACCTACATAGGTGTATTTATTTAACAAGATAAAAATAGGAATAATACATACTACCTAGCGACTTGTAAATAGAAAGAACGTGTGTCTGAAATTTCTAAATTATTTGTCCACGAGGTCTGAGGTCCTTATTTATGTTCCACCCGCTTAATACACGGAAAGTTTTATATAATTCCAATTCTGTTCAAAAGAATATTTTTCTTTGCCTCTTGCCACATTCCGTTATACTGGGGTCGAGTTTTGGTTTTGTGCGTCACTGTCTGAACTCTCGTATAACTTCATCGTACCCACATAAAGGCGTTTTTTCACCACACGATCGTTGACTCTCAACCAAGTTAGTTCATGAATATACTCAGTTATTTTTAATTGATCTTTCTCCTTTCAGCTCCCGGAGAATCAGTGCGCAAAGACTCTCAGAGACTAAGTTATGCGGGTGTACGAGGTGAGCCTATCGGAGCGGCGGCTGGCATCATGATCGTGACCACCTGCACTATTGTATGCCTCGCCTACACCGCCCTTATAGTGTGGAGGAGGATATATTTGTAAGTATTCTTATATGGAAGTTTCGAGAAAACTCTGGAGAATTCGGAGCCGGTTCGGTGGCATCATGATAATACCTGCACTTGAAAGATTATGCTTTGTGCTAACTTATTTTTGGAGATAATATTTAGAATGGTACCCACATAAGGAACTATTTGTCTTGATCTGTATATGTCATTGATAAATGCAAAGAAACGTATTCAAGAATTAACGGAGAAACACACATCACGCTGATCATAAAATCACTGAGCCCGTGAAAAGTATACGTGTAACTTTTTTTTTAGTTAAATTCAAAGTAGGTATACATTTTCGAGACTTCCATGTTTATATGAAGCTATTGTGTGCAGTAATACGATACGCGTCCCCAAGGCACCGTGTGCGTAGGAAGCGGTCAACTGGGACGGAAACCACTATGCACCACAACATGCGTTTCCAAACCCTATCCTTTTGGAATTGAGTTAAAAATGTATTTTTATTGCTGATGAATATAAATCACTGGGGGATTCAAGGGGCGAACAGAGGCTTCTCAAAATTCATAGTTTATTTCATTCGTATTATCCCGAATCCCATTTAGTTGAGAGGTAAATTATTGATACGACGTTTATTGCATTAAACCTGAATCTAAAATATAAACTTATGACTTCTTTCATTCATAGGCGTACCAGACGTACGCTATTTTATGGTTCTAGGTGTCTAATGCTAAATTATATCTTCTCACCTTCAAAACCGTTACGTAAATGAGTGGAACATCAGAAAATGTCAAAGTTACTGTATCAGTTACCTAGATGTAAGATATTGTCAAATGCGCCTCGGCAATCTTCGTATTTTGGAATCTTCGATGGTTGCAATTACATTCATGTAACAGATACATAATTTCGAGGTAAATTGATTATATTAACTATGTACCTATTATATTTTCAGGAAGAGGAACGGTCTCAAACACGAGCTGCTGAGAAATGAAGAAAATATAGCTGAGACTAGAATAGAAGTAAGTATTATCAAAATGATGGAGCAATAAAAATCTTCAAAGTCATGGCGGTGTGGTCTGCGCTTCAATTTGAAATTTGAACTGTTTTTGTACAGACGAGAGAACAATAGCCTATCCGAAGTTTATCGGGGTTTTAGGATAGAAAAATCGGATCTACCTAAATGTTATATTTTTATCAATAATTTTATGCCGAAAAACAAATGAAGATAGTCTCGCCGTTATAAAACAACCAAACACGTCCTGTCAGTTTTGCTGCAGTTTGGTTTTGGTGGACTGCTTATCGTGTATAATTTTCCGGAGATCATCAGGTGCGATTGTGAACAGAATCCTCCCCGATTTTCGCACACGACATAGTAAAATTAATTTAATCCAGTCAGTAGGTATTTTAATCAGTTAGTGAACGAATGTATAAAATCTACTACTGGAGCTCAATGATAAGATTGATAAAGACATATATATAGATACGCACGATAATCTTAAATCTACTTTTTCTTTCAGTTGTGAAGAATCGCCATCGGTTCCTCTTGCACCATGCTTCGCACATCGTCACTGCGATTTCTTTACTTCTACTATGGCAGCAAGGTTTTCTTCACAGAAACTTTAAGACTGAGTCGGTTAGAACGCTATTATAGATAAAAAGTGAATTCGCAAGCATCTGTTGCTATATAAACTTAATTTCGGTGAAACAATTAACTTCATGGGATGTTCATAGTAAACTTGAGTTGAGAGATCGATAAAAATATATTTTTGGTTTAAATTCGCATATGAAATGAGCGCACGATGAGATGCTGAATTCTCATGACTTCACTGTGATCATATAAATTAAAGACATGTAGAAATACGCCCCTGATGGCTTTGACAATCAAACTTTCAATATAAAAATGCCAACGTCAAAGATGTGGCCAAAAATGGAACTTATCACAGGTCTTAAAGCTCATTTTAGCGTAATTTATTGTTTATTTCATACACAATCTAAATTAAATATTAACCACCGTCCTCCAGACTAAGTGATATGTCTGCATAGGTATGTATATTAGGTAACTGAGCACTCATTAGCAGTAACCTAAAAACGTAGCTTAAATTAAATATAATTAGGTATCGATTATCTCTACCGTCTCTTTATATAGCTATAAATGGTGATTTAAAATTATAAGCGACCCGAGTGTAGTCTAAGTTACATCGGGTACCCGAGCTTAGCCAATGGACACGAGTGTGGACGTAACTATGACATGATCTAACAAATTCTCCTAATTAAATAAATACCAACTGTCAAGGTACATGGACCATTGCAACCTATATAGAATGAGAAAATGTGTTAATCGAAAATGAACCTTATGTATTCATTATTTCTTCCTCGATCTCTCGATTCCTCGAAAACTTGTCTTCACATTCTGGGGACGGCATGGTTTGGAGCATAGAATAAATAATATACTTCACTGAGGAATACTTACTATGTACGTAGAGAAGCTATACTAAGCAAAGTTCATGCATGCTTCATTATGATAAATTTCGCTGCAGCGGTGAAACTATAATTAGTCGTCTAACCAGACAGTTTAATAAACACGTAGCACTAGCTAGGACGATTGGATTATATTTTTAGCTTTTTAAAAATACTACAAATGTAAAGTGCCATAAAGAAAATGAAGATCTATACCCCTGCTCCTGAAGAACGATTTGTATCACTGATGTAAAGATGAGTCATATAGCGATAATTGCGAGAAATTATCATTGGCATGCTTAAAATTGTGTTATTTATTTATAGTTTAAAGTCAATACATGTCTGTGATGTGATTAACGTAAGGACATTTTGGAATCTAATAAATTTTTGAGTATAAATGTTTTATTATTTCTATATCAAAGTCGTTTTTAAATTGTATCTAGGTATGTATTTCGGCTCACGTTGCATGATGTGTATGACCAAAGTAAAAGTACTCGTAAACCTAAATCTTTAACATAAGGCAAATAATCTACTATTCAGTAATGGCATGTTTACTAGATTACTTTTATAAACAAAACACTAAATGAAAGAACTTTATAATGTGACAACAACAAATATTTTATTATGCTTGATTAATTGAGTGTACCTATTCACATAAACGTGGGAAAAACAACTGTCAAAACTTTAAATGCGAAAATATACAGAACTAAATCCAAATTACACTTAAGCTAAGATATTTATTATATAAATATAAATACATAATTAAGTTTTTAAAACTGATTCGGATTTAAATATTAAATAGGTAACAATTTGTTTACATTACGATCACATTAGTATCACCTCCAGCTTGTATTGGTACTTAGACTTAGTTGCTAGCGGGGGCCTTATGTTTGACAACCACTGGGCCGGTGTTGTCGCCCGTCTCCTTATTGTGAGCACCGTGGGCTCCGTCGCAGTAAGGCCACTGGAAAATAACAATACCATATGAAATAAAAAGTATTGTATCCAGAACCAAGGTGGACCGACGATCTTGTAAAACCGCTGGATGCAGGTACCGCAACACCGGCCATCGTGGAGATCCTTGGGGGAGGCTTTTGTCAAGCAGTGGACGTCTTTCGACTGACATGATGATGATCCAGATCCAGAACATATTCTCATCCAAATCCGTTCAGCTGTTCGTGACTAAGCTAGGGTGTCACATACACCTAGCTTTCGAAATAATATAAGATGAAATGTGATGGCGCAGACAAGCAGACGAACGGTGCACCTATGATAGTGCCCGCCTGACATTATAATTGACCATGAGCATCGTCATTTACAGGTGTTAGTCGACCCGGAACACACACCGGCAACCGGCACCGGTAGTATTGTCCACAGATTTTTCAGCTTAAGGGGTTGGAGCGCGAAATTCAAATTTTATCACGTTTTTTGACAGACATATACGACTATTTCATGAAAATGTTACTAATATACCTTGGAGGAATATGTTGATGAATTCTTTTGTTATTAATCAGTAAATATACTACCACTCTTGTCGCAAATAAGATGTTGATAACTTACGACCTATAACTGAGCTGCAATTTGTAAAAAACGTGATAAAATTTGAATTTAGCGCTCCAACCGACGCCTCCACCTTAAAATCTGTCTCTAAAAAAAGTCTAATAAACTAAGGAAGATTTTAATTAATTTCATCAAACTTTTGTGACACTGATTTTAAGGGTAGCCGGGTGAGTACTATCACCGTGCATCCTCGGATAGGATATCTATACTAAAAATAAAGCTGAAGAGTTTGTTTGAACGCGCTAATCTCCGGAGTTACTGGTCCGATTTGAAAAATTCTATCACTAATAGGAAGCTAATTATGCCCGAAGGTTATAGGCTACTGTTTATCCCGGGAACGCGAGTGAAACCGCAGGGAACAGCTAGTAAGTAATAAAATGAAACGAGGTCACAATTTTGTGTTATGCAAAAACTTTCACTAATCATTCAATATACGAGTAATTTGGGTTAACCATGAAGCAAAAAGCGTGGAAGCGGAAATAAAGTTTTGAAAAGACAAGACTTATTGCATGGCCACAGTCTCTTGATTTGTCTTAACTCGATTATGATCAAGTACCAAGTAACTAGGTATATATACTACCAACACTGTTTGTTGCGAAACTATTTTTAATAAAACGATCTAAGGATTGTTAAACCCAGCGCAATACAAGTAAGCCGAATTTCCACCCTACTCGGATTTAGGAGAAAAATATTAGTACTTAGTACCTATATTGTGCAATAGGTAGGTACCTACGTTATAATAAATATAAATATATAAATTACTATTTTACATGATGAAGAAAAATGCTTTATCTAAGAAAAAGATAATGGCAGTAGGTAGTACAATAATTATACTACTTATATAGATTCAGAATCGTCCCAACTAGAAATTTAAATGTAAACATGAAAATGGATAACATGTTGAACTACATTTTATAAGTATCCAAAACCTTCTAACCACGTGACATAACCCAGATAAGTACAAAGATACTAAAGCCCTAAAGCTAAGGGAATGTTAACCTTAACCAATGGGATGCTAATACCTACTAATGGCATTGACTCTGCTCACTAACCACAAACTATATGAATTATAAATATGTATACTATATGTTAATCTATGGTAAGACGTAACCATTTACAAACGAAATTTTCGTTTATCATGATCTAACTTAATATGTAAGTCCGTAATACCGTTTTTATCATATTTGATAAGCAGATTGGAACCAGTATTATATTATATTGAATGATAAAGAAAATACAAGCCACACCTAAAAAGAAATGCAGATATACTATGCCATTGCATTTATTACACATGTTTACAAAAGCGGAACCTATTAAACACAGAAACTGATCTTGAGCTTAAATCTGTTTTTTTTTAGGAGGTTTGATGGAAGCCTAAAAAACAGAACTCTTATAAAATCACTTGTGTGTCTGTCTGTCACAGGCAATTTGCTGAAACTACTGGACCAATTGAGTTGTAATTTGGTACACATATGTTAGTTGGTGCCTAATGCCTTACATTTGCCATTCACATAATCTACAATCTTACATTTTATAATACCTAATTGAAACAATACATAGATAAGGTTTAAGTAAATATGCATCTGTGATTACATGTATCACGCTAAATGAAGAAGCACTAAATAATTTCACATAATTTCATTATATGAGTCTTAAATATAATTTAATTAGTGTCAAATATCAGTATTTTTATATTAATAAGGACTTAACCATATTTAATAATTAGCTGTGGCCTGTGCCTCACAATTTCACACATAAAATTTGGTTTACACATGCATGATGTTAAATAGCATCTTACCTCTCTCAGAGATTAACACATTGAAACATATAAGCTCATCAGCTTTAATGTCCTTGTATTAGTATAGAATATAAGATGATAATATAAATACCTTTACATGTTTAACAAAACAAACTACTAATAATGATATTATACATACATTTTTGCTCTTCCAACATCTGCATAGAACAGCCTTCTCAGTTATATCTTCAATATCAATGAAATCCACAACTTTTGCTTGGTCTTTCCTGATTTTAGAGTTAACTTGTCCTGAACCAGCCAACTGCGCTTTTTTGAATGTCTGGTAAGAGTAATAGGAGATCCCACCAACAGCTAGGGTTGGGGGAAGGAGAGCAAGCCAGTCTTTCACTGAAAAGAAAATGCATACTTTTTAAATAGTTTTAAATATTAAGTACATGCATTCATTTGGTATATGTATTGCAGGTTGCCGTGTATAATTTTGAGCACATACATTGTTAAGAGAGTAGCATAAGGTTTATACTAAGTATTCTATTTATTAGAAAGTAATGGTTCAATATTGTGGGTGAATTCCACTTTACTCATGGTGTAAATAGCTAACTAAATTACTACCTATTTAATTACTGACCTTTGCCTGCCCCTCAAACCTGTCTCTACAGCAATTAATTTTACTCATTGTGAGAATTGCTAGGTACCTATTAATAATTCATAAACCTAGAACTATTGTAAGACAAATTAATTTAGAAAGTATGTCATTGAACAGTAGAGCAACAAGTAAAGACCCTAATCAAATCTTATACAGTTACACCTTTGTTTTACTAACTTTAAATTAAAATTATCACAAAAGATTAGTATAATTTAAGTACATAGACTGGCATAGACCTAAGAAAATATAGTTTGCATTTTTAGATTGGGAAACATATTTTCCTCATGGCTTTTACCTCCAAGTCGGAACCAGCCACCGAAGGTATCAGGAATCGGCAAACCAGCCAAGTAGTTAGGTATGGTTTCTTTAACAAGAGTCGATACGATATACATTTTATTAACTTTTGGTGGTTTTAAAAAAAAAAAGATTTTTTATTATCCGTCCGTATTCTCCGCTGTTACACAATCGCACACTAACAAACAAATATGAACAAGTACAACACATACATACATACACCTTCTCTCCCCAATTGTCATTATTTGACATCTTTACGATAGTGTCGCCAGATGTTGAAATTGAAAATCCGGACTCCGGAGGATTTTTTGCAAAACTTAACGCGGAATTACAACAAAAAAACTGAATTTTCTTGTTTTATCACAAATACATTTACTGATTTTGGATGCCCTTAGGCTACGCAAAAATGTTAGTATTTTATTAGAACATTGCCATTTTATGGAAATAAAATCATATCTTAAAACGGGCTAAAATTATTTGCCAACTGGGTCTACAGCATTATTGTTAGACCCCTCTCCTCTCAACCCATGTGAAACGACGAGACGAGCCAAACCAGTGAACGATAGAAAGCCGTCATTCCATAATAAAAATCTAAAGTTATTATACATGTGACATTTTATGTAATGAGTAAGTAATGAGATGTAATTAAAATACTCATTCAAAAGTTATTAATCAATATTTTTTTTAATATTTTTGAAATAAAAAACTGTCATTTTAAAGATTATATTATCCTCAAAAACTATAAGTTATAAGTCTTTGAGGATTGAAAGAGAGTTGAAAATTTTACTCTTGCATTTAAAATGATGAAATCTATCCAATGTATTTATAAAAAATGCATGTCCGATTTTTGGATCTTTAAAACACGGTGCATTGGCAAAAAAGCGGAAAAGTGGTGTATCTTGCAACACTGCTCGACTTTGATATGAAAAATATTGCCAGTTGACACTGACAGAACTGACAGCACAATTTTGTCATTTTTGACTGTGTTGCCAAATTCTGATTCGGTATCTTGATACATGAGCTTGCTATGCTAAAATTGCTATAGAACTGTACTTTGGTTCCTGTCTTTTAGTTATTGAAATGGAAAACGAACGTATGTGATACTTTTCTCAATATTTGTTTAGAACTAAAATCGACTATATAATTTCGATTTATTTTATCAGATGTACTAAAATAACCTGCTAAAACCTTAGGTAATGTATGTATTGTATAAAACTTGATCGTTTATTTATTCTTTGATTGACATAAACACATAAGGTACATATTTATTAATCTGTGACTTAAATTCATTAATCTATGCTCATATAAATATTTTTATCTGTGCGCGTGTCTTCGCTTTGGTTGGGTGCGCTTGCTTATAATTTTATCGTGCGTTGTAATTATGAATATTTTCATTTTATAGTTGAGTATTAATCATCTAAAGAAGTCCCTCATGTAGTTTTACTAAAGTGCTATTAGTGAAATCCTTCGGAGGATGGTAATCAATGCTGCTGTACACTGAATATGGCTGACGAAAGACTAGTGGTCCTGAATCGTAGTGACAATTTGGGATTCGGATTCTCTCTGCTCGGTGAAGTCGGTTTGCCACATATTATATACGAAATTGAAGAGAATTCACCAGCGGCTCGAAGTGGTGAAGTAAGATTGATCCTTCTACATATATCTTAACATTTTTGAACCCATCTACCTACTTTTTTATCTTTTTTGGGGCATGTCAACTATTACCTACAGCAGATGGGGTTTGAAAATCCATCGTAAAATTACAGCAGACAGTATAGGATCGGCAGACAATATTTATATGTAGCTCTGACTGTAGACTGTAGATATTTCATGTCTTTTATGAGTAATAGTCAAACCAATTGACCTGTCTCATTAAGACAAGACTCTTTTGTATTCTTATTTGAATGATGACCATTTTTGTTCACTGCATATAAAACTAATAAGTTGGCTACAATACATTAATTGCCAATTCTCACTCATTTTTAAACCCTCATAATGTAAATTTAATCTGATCACAATTTATAGTATTCAGAATAAATTAGTGTATAACATTACCAATATGGTAATGTTATGACTTACTGTACTGAGCTTATTCTCTACTTCTCTTTGTAGAAGACTGTAGTGATTAGATATAATACCAAAGTACTCGGAATATTGGAATATCTTTCGTGATGATTACTCTAAATCTATTAGATCCTGTTAAACATAACCTATGTGTGGGTATTAACATTGTTATAGTCTTATTTTCTAGTTGAAGGCTCATTTTATAACTATCTCCCATCCCATGGTTTTACTCAAGTTCCCAAGATTAAAAAGTAGCCTATGTTATATGCTAGTCCACAACCTATATTCATACTAAAAATCACACCAATCCATTGCTTCATTGCTGTATCACAAACCAACAAACTAATTTTCGCATTCATAATATGTTATGCAGCTAGTAACATCCAATTATAATTTATGCTGTACTAAGTTTTTTAAATGTGTCTGTGGTTGTACTTGTTAGATTATGGTAATTAATCTCTTCAATGTTGAAAATGACAAAGATTTTGCAGCAATCCAACATTATATCAGGCACCTAAAGATAGATTGCACTTTATCTAGATTTTTATTTTAAATTATATTTATTCAAGAAGCATCAATATATTATAATACCTTCATGAGGCATGAGATCTAAATGCTTTTTGAATTGTTGACCTGAATGGTAACTGTGTTAATTAAGAGAGGAATTTATCAATTTGATATTACCATAGTACCTTACCCTAATGCTATGTTTGTTGCAAAATATCATAAATTATTAATAGTGTCATTATAATAAAATAATAAGGCACCTAAACTGATGAGTGTGCTGGAAAGGGGCTCAATTCTATCATAGATTAGATGTAGAACAGTAATTACTGTCTTTATACTACTTGTTTTGAACATGTATTAATATTAATGAGTTTATTGTACACATTTTTAATTGAGTGTTTTAGACACAGCCTGTAGATGCGGATAAAGTATCATATAACATTTAATCACTTTACTTAGTCACTTATTTATCTCAAGGTGAACATGTTTAGTACATCATTATGCAGGTCATTTGCTTATTACACACTTAACTAGTCATCTTTAATTTAATTATAAAATACTAGCTGTTCCGTGCTGTTTCACTCGCATTCACGGGATAAAAAGTAGCCTATAACCTTCGGGAATAATGTAGCTTCCTGTTAGTGAAAGATTTTTTCAAATCGGTTCAGTAGTTTCGGAGCCTATTCAATGCAAACAAACAATCAAATCTTTCCTCTTTATAATATTAGTATAGATAAGTATAGGTATATGTTTTTATGGGAAGAGGGATCAACAGCTTATAGCAAACTTGTTGTAACCATACACAAGTTTTTCTGTATTTTATGAGAAATAAAATAATGAAATGGTATCTATCAATATCCAAGCATATGCTAAATGTACATGTTACTAAATATAACTAAAAGTGTTGATGTATTTTTATTGACTCGCATAAGCATTCAAGTTTATGAGTGAGCAAGGTCTTTAAAATATGACTTACAATTTGTGCGAGGAAGGCGTAAATATGAGCCGTTTTGCATGACGTAATATATAGGCAGACCCTTAGCTATATGCAATTCAACCTATTTATTCATAATGGTCATTCTTGAAATTAATCCTTTTTTGGTACACTTGTAGTGGTTCACCATGAGGCAATGTTTTAAATGTCATGTTGATATTCTCAGCTCATACATGTGATTTCTGTCTTTTTGACACATAAAGATAGTAGTATACCTTGAGTCAGACTACCCTAGTGGTCAAACAGATTTATGATGACAAATCTAAGTAGTTCATGTGGTCAAGTAATCAGTAACAAATTGCATGATTCACAGTTTTTGCACTTACCTTTATGTTAGTGCAAGCTAATCTTGCAACTTTATTTGTAGGTACATAATAGTTAGGTAATATTTTTTTTTTATATGTTTTTTAAATAAAGGCCATTAAGGCCTCTATTGTAGTACAATAATTCCTACTATAAACTACTAAATATTAAAAATGCGAAAGAAACTTTGTCTATTAGCTCTTTGACTCCACAATGGCACAACCAAATGTTACTTTTAATCCTGGAAAGTCAGGTAGTCTTAAATACTCTGTCAGGAACTTTTACTATAATGTAGGTAAGTTTTATAAAACAAATAGTGATACTAACTTGAGCAGTCCGAAACTATCGTGATAAGGCATCACACTTTTCGTATAGGTTGTCCTATCTCATTATACTTGGTAAGTTATGTGGGTGAGCTTTCTACACAAGAACTCGTAAGTCTGATGTTACTTTCTCTGTATGTTATGCATGGCCTAAGTAACAGTATTGGGCTTCTGGCCTACCTATATGGAATTGTAGTTCCTATATGAAGCCTTCTTTATAATCAAACTAATTCGCGAATGAAACTATTCTTAGACACAACAAAGAGTTAAATCATCTCCAGCAATAAAACATCCACTTTGAAGTGTCAACTACAACATTTGAATAGATAGGTACTTAAAGACGTTTAGCGAATCAATGTTATAAATGTCTGCTATTTTATGATAATAATCGTTATTAGATATAATGTAGAAGCACTTTAGGTGTATGGTGTCGAGACGACATGATGACGCATTAGGTCGCCACTACCCAACGACAATTTAATTTACTCACAAATTATACCAAGGCCAATTGATACAAACCTAACCTTATTCTCTATAGCTAGGTAACAATATAATAGTAGCTTATAGGCATTGGTGAATCTGCGCTCACGATGGAGTGGGGATCAGCGTTACTAGTTTTCACTACTAAACGCTTGATGCCAAGTCATGGTCATGTCCTTAATCCCACGAGGGCGTGGTCCAAACTAATGTTGGTCTGTCAGTAATATATAATTCTATCTATACATACGTACATCGTCCCGCGTTTATTTATATGCAAGCATACTGATAAAGCGCGAATTTATGAGGGTCACAAGCAATAGCTCTTCCCCTCAAAACCCTTGAGTGTTTACGGAACTACAAATCATAATGTTTCTGAATTAAATATATGCCCCAGAATATTTAAATATTTAAACGAGTTCTCAACACTATGTATTATTTATTAATACATATTATCTTTCAATAAACTATGTAGTAGCGATCCAGTATATAGAATTCAAATTACTTTAAAATGCTATCTAAATGTAGGTACCTACCTACCTACATTACTATCATCAGGAAAATCTATAAAATTGTAATAATATTTTGACGATTCTACCGCCACGAAATGATGCGTCATACCGGATTCTCGTCAAAATAGCGAAGTATCTAACTGAGATATTTCAGCTACTATGATAGACTTTGTTATAAATACTATTTCATTCATTATGCAGTTTATATGATATGTTTTTTTATGAAAACCCTAAACATGGTGTAAGAATAGTAACCGCAAGTACTTAATGATCAGCTGTTATATGATCCTATAGAAGTTGACCATGTATATTTAGGCAAATATGTTTCAGCAGATTTTGGTCATGTCGAAACATTATTTTTAATCAATTTCATGCGAAATTATTTGATTTACATAATAAAGTGGCAATGTTTTCGATAAAACTCGGTCCCATATACGCTTTAAAAAAAAAAACCTTTATTGAAGACTCTACCAACTTGCGAACTCTACCAAATTGAGATGAAATGCACGGCTACGTTAGTTGTAACGTATCAAGGAGGTTGTATGTTTTGTTGATAGGTTCTAACAGCCACACACGGTATACTTATTCCATTTTAATATGAAGTCATTAAATGAACTTGATTAGTACATGTACGAGTATACCCACTAACAGTTATTAGAATTAAAATATTACAAAAATACAAGCAATACCGACGTGACGCTTTCAATTTTGCAATCAAGCTGTAATTATTTCCCCCAGTCATGCGTGCTAGCGTTAAGTATTCATAATAATTCAGTGGAGCTATCTCAACAATCTTTCAACACTCTTTGCGAATTGCCATTTAATTAACTTATTAAGAGGATGGTCTCCGCGGATGATTCCGTCCCTTACTGAACTGACGGGGACAACCGAGACAGGCAAGGCCCACTTTTAGTAAAAAATACAGTTTTATTTCAGTCTACTTAGTCTACTAAGCCTTTTTTTAAATCTCAGAATGTATGTTAATGTTTTCAAGTTATTTGGAAGGAACAAATCTCATTCTTAGTTTTAAAAAGGGTTTTAAGAAGTCACGATTTTTTTCTGATGTTACTAATGAAATATTCAAAAAAACTACTCCTCGTCATATATATTTTCTTAACATATTATGTTATTTACAAATCTCTTGCAACAAATAATCTCTAGAAAAATCTAGAATCATCATTTCTCGTCTATCGTCGCCTTAATCAGATCAATCTCTCACAATTGCAATTACGACTTATATTATTAGTTAAATATAACAAAAGCAGTTGTTTTTACTTTAAACCGATTTTGTCAATAACTGCCGAGCCCCTGCCCCCAAAGATAAAACAACTTTTCCTGATAAATGTATTTACTCTATTTGTCACGATAAATAAAATTCAACAACAGATAATCGTTTTGCTGTTTAGTTCTAACGAAGTAAAAATCTAGTAAATTCACAAAATATGACTGACACTAAGTTATGATTCGGGCAAAGAATTCGTCGGAATGATATAAATAATTTGATCCTTATACTCAAGCCATAAACTCTTGAATGCTTGGATCATGTACCTATTAGTAGTGTTGTGTGTGAGGATTAGGTAAACAAGTATGTATTATCATTTCTATATTGAAACATGAGGTAGAGATTTTACGCCCCGTTTGTTGATTATACGTAGGTACCTACAGCCTAAACATTTCCTCATATAAGACATGTTGTACCCAATTTTGCGGATAATTAAACTATTTCACGGGCAAGGAAATAACTAAATATGGTCATATAACTTTAGTTGGTCAATTTCCGCATTTGATTGATTCTCCCACATTTTATAATTTATTTCTATAAAATTGTATAAATTGTTTCGATTCATGAATAACTTAAATACATGATTTTAGTTAAACAGATCGGATCGATACAAGGATACTTAAAAGTGCCGTACTCAATTCCATCTTTCTTATGTCTAAGGGTACTTTGTGTTTCTAGGCAAAGACAGCTCTGGTCATAGTACCTAGTAGTATTGTATATATTGGCAGATTGCATATTTATTTGCCAACAAATAGATACCAAAGCTATAAAAATAGGTTGCTCGCTGGAGTGATTGCAGCTCAAGTGTTTGCCGTGCTATTCGATTGCATCCCTTTACGCGGTGTAAAATATTGGAAACCATTTTCCGTTCTGAACAAACTGCGGAAACGTTGATTTACGACACGATTGATTTCCTTCAACTGTCGAGAGGATTCTGTTCATTTATGAGAATTGAATGTAAAGTTTTTCTGATGAATACAACATTCACATAAAAGATCACAACACTCGTCACTCTACAATAATATCACTGCAACGTGATTGCGTTATAAATGAGGCGCTCCTATCGCTAAATGATTTAAATTATTCAGATTCAATAAACCTAATCGAATTAGGAAGCCTATTATAGCATTTAGAAGATGATGGTTCAATTTGCTAATACACTGACATACCTAGTAGTACAGGATGTTGAACTAATACCGAGTCGAGAATCTTCCTTAACATTGTGACTTAACAAACACAATAGTGATCGCACCTGGTGCACTGCTCATCAATTAATTAATGAAAACACATCAAAGTTATGAATATAAACGACACACGTGTTACGTGAATGCACACGAGCGTATGTAGGTTTTCCACCAAATGTTTGATGTCATCCGCGAATTCTCTTATGATCTTTATATGCTTTATACATAACGTAGCAACAGGTGTAGTCTCAAAGTGGTCATTAAATTTCTGAACCTGCAAACGTACACACGCTGGACGGAATGCAATAAATAACTCAAGGTGAAATACTTCGAAGTACGTAATATAAGGTTGTGAGCTGATAGCGAGAGAGCGGTCCATCAAACGTGTCAGTTTTTACATAGCCAGCCACGCTTGAGTCACGGAACAGCCACAATCATACAGCAGAGCGGTCAGTAAGCGTAACTATAACGTTACTCATTAACACTTAACTAGGAAATGATCTGGAGTGCACCAGTTCGGAAGGATCCTTTGTGAGGCTAAACTGTCACGTACCGGACGCATACCGATTGTAAATTCAGTATTAACGCTGAAAACGGTATCTTATGACAGCTGGTAGAATTGGCACTACAGTACAATGCACCACTGGTATTCTACTGGCATCTGTTTCATCTGAATCTATAATCGATTTTGATGATACTAACATTACAATAATGGTTCCTTTGTTTTCCAGCTCGGTATACAGTCGGTCAGTATAGGGAGTTTACAGGATTAGCTAGATTCCGTATTTGGGTCGAATCGAATCACAAGATGTGAACGTATTCGGAATTCATTTTTCAAGGAAGGCCTTCGATTTGTGCAAAAACTTACCGAGTTTGCTTTTGGTATTTTAACTATAAATGAAGCGTATCCAAGCTTTGATTAAGTAAATAATTGATTCTCGTTTACTCTCGCTCTCGCAGACCTCGACCGGTAAAAAATACTAGAGACAAACTAAGCGTACTATAAAGTTGTTTGCCTTGGACGTACTTATGTGATGCTCGTAGCAAAAACTAGACGAAGAAGAAAGTACTAACACGCGTGTAGGTGGGTGGTACATACAAGTCTGTGAAGAGTGGGCGTAGCGCTAGCGCCTGCGGTCGCTGTTACGAGCGGTCCCCGTACATACGGCTAGACGTCTGCATTTTTATATGTATGTAATTTACGTGCCAATCTTATTTAAAAAAAATAAAAGTCCATCGTTCGCTTTCAACCCGAATGACATCCATCCATCTATCAGTCATAAACAGATGAGTTCGCGCGGTATTTAATGTGATAATGCTTTTGTGTATGATAAAACATGTACCGCAACAATCAATGAGAGATAACTGATAATCCCAAACGTAATTAGCCACAGCACTTCTAGCACAATAATTGTGTGTAGTTTGATAACAGCTTCGGCGCTTTTACTCAGTTCGTACGTCAAAGCGTGGGCAACATTCACCTAATTCATATTTCCGCTGCGCCCTTCTGTAGGAGTTTGATCAAATTTATCTCTAAGCTCAATCCATTAGTGGACCCTCCTGTGATAACGACAAGTTGACAGCGGTGCGGCGTGCGATGCGGACGCTCCCAGCGTTCTGCTCCGCTCCCCATTAGATAAACTTATCAGCTTCCTCTTAGTGTAATTGCGACCCGAAAATCTAAAAAAAAAACTCATATGAAATGTTTTAATTAGATAAACTGTCGTGATTGTTTTTAAGCCTCATTTGGAGTGTGGTGTAGTGGTTAACGTGAGTAGGTAGTTGTGATATCGTGGTCCACAGTTTCTGAACAAACCGGTCGTAATTAATGGATGGACTGCGCCTCAGTGAATCATTGACATCATCGCAAGGATGTAGTGATATCGATTGTTAATCAACAATAAACTTGCATTTAACAATAAGTAACTTTGTTGTGTATCGGTGTTTTTGTGTTGTACTGTTTTTAAATATTCTGACAACGAAACTCGATGAGATTATCCTCCGAATTAAAAATTAAGGGTCAGTTTCTCTGACAAAAAGCCATTTTTGAATCAAAATTCACAGTATATGTGCGCTATCGGCCCAAACATTACGTGTCGATGTTTGTTTTGTGCTTGCTCTACATTGTTTAATGGACATTTATTGATCATAATAGAATGCAGAAACGATAAATTGGAACAGTAGGTACATTACTAAACGTAGTTTGTTTATCCGATCGTTGGTCTCAAGAAGCAGAATTCGTTTCATTTCTCTCGTAAACAAACTGATCATTATGGACCTTGTCTCTGGGTTATCTAAATTTTCTTTTCCTTAATCCAGTGTCACGTAGTACAACTTCAAGGGTATAATGTTCATACATAAAGGTGCACTCGATGTTCGCAAGGCACTTTGCGTCGCGGCTGAGATTACTTTATGATGTCCGAGAAAGCAATAGGTACTTACATCCATTCACTTCTCTGCGCTTTAGACGTCACAAATTGTAATAGATCTTTCTTTTAACGACTCCTTCGATGTCAATTATTGCGGTGCTTTCAAATTTGAAATGAAATAATTGAATACGCGTGTTGGATTACAGGTCGAGGCGGGAGACGTTTTGCTCAAGGTTAATGGGACTGATGTAAACCGGTTCACTACCCGAGAAGGTAAGGAATTTGCCATTTATCACGCACACACCACTTATCTACGAAACATTCTTAACGTACAGATAACTGGTAGAGTGTAATTGATAATTGTATTCCATCACTAATGTAAACAAAAGAACAGCCACTGTGATTCTAGCCGACTAGGTTGATTTGATTCTCGTAACTTCTGCTCTGAAGCGTGCGAGAGTAAAGTTATTGTGAAATCTTAGCGCAGTAATAGACAAAATGTTGTGACTTTAGTAATGTTATTAAAACGTCAAATATGACCGCTATCTTTGAACTTATTAACACTAATTCAATGATCGCGTTATGGCAGGCGGCTCGTGCTCGACACGCAACCTCGCAATTCACGTTTCACACGTATTGTGTACCTCTGCTCTGCGCTCTGGTCTGGTTAGTAGACCACAATAAGAAAGTAACCTTCTTAGTTGTGCCATGCCATGCTGAAATTGATTTCCTCCGACGACGTGTAATCAACTCGCTATCAGAACAAAAATCTACAAATACCTCTCTATTGTTTCACCCACGCATTGTTTACTTTAATAGCTATCCTTTTGTTTTTATCGTATTTTATCAGAAAAATAATATTACCTTAGAAAACGTTTCGATTGATTGTTACAGTTTTAAAATGCTTGCGACTCTCGTCGGACCCCGTCACTTTAAGACTGAGAAAGGGTGAGTTTCTTCATTTAAACATGGCTTTATCTTGTTACTACTATGTTGTACTTGTGACATTCGAGAGTCGGCCGCGTATCGTGCCAGCTGCTAGTAATAAAATTCGTTTATTCCCGAGTGGTTTGGTCGAGTTTGCGAAGTGAGCCGCAACAAATAAGAGTTGCGATACGCGGAGTAATTTTATAGGTGGCTCTCGGGATCTGGGCCGGGCCGGGCCGGGATAACCCTCGTTCACAGTGGCTTTGTTCCCTTTAATAATGTAATGTGTTTATAGGTCGATATCTCGATTAGTTTCCTCGGTAGTACAGCGATAGCGTAGTGCGGGTGCGATAACACCTAATAGCGGGATGATGTTGCAGACCCACAGATCAAAGCGAGCGTGCGACGGTACTTGTGCGGAGCCGAGCGGCGGCCTAACGTCGCGCCCGGCGCCTCCGTCACCGACGCCGCCGCCGCCGCCACCGCCGGCGCACGCGCACGCAACAACCGAGATAAGTGAGTTTGTTTATGTCATTACTCGTAAATAAGATAATCCCATTGACGCTTGTGGTAAAGCAAATCTACCACAACAATAACGCAATACGTCGTCACTTTTCTCGACGTTTGCGACTATTTAGTTTCAAACGTGAAGCAACGCACGCACACAGTTGTTTTTAATACAACTTATTTACCTATTCTTGGTTTAGCCCGCATGTAACATGGAGGGGGAGGGTGGCTGAAAATCGATTGTATTAACTTTCGTGCTTGCCACTCCGCTCGACTCCCTTCAAGATGTCAACCAATAATAATATTCTCAAAAACTAGTATTATTTCGGTATTCAGTATCGGTATTCATTAATTCTTTATGTAGGTACTATAAAACAGTACTTACATCTATTTAGCTGTACTCAAAAACTTGATAATGAATTTGATTTCAATATCACTTGTTTATATTTATTTCACGTCTTAACAAAATTATGTTTAACCCTTCTGCATTAGGTTAATTCGGAAGTGGTTCCCCCTATCAGTTAGACAGCTGATTTCCGACGGGCGATAACCCACCGCTTGAACCATATGTGTCGCGACACTGGGGTTGAATCCACTCCCTATTTGAAGACACCCCTACATGAAACCATAATATCGAAAATAGTGACATACTATTATTTTTCCGCGGTTTTGTCCGCTTTAAACAAGAACGATACTGGAGATATTTAGGTAGATTAGGCTCATTAGGCATAGATAAATGCATCAAAATCTGTGTAGAGGTACTATAGATTTAAGATAATTAACTGACAGACAGACATGTACGTTTCATTATGCGTAGAGAAGCGACGATGTCATATTCGTCATCGTATTTACGCGTATTCCATTGATTTTTACCTTGTATGTACTGTAATAATGTAACAATTCATACTATTTTCCGTTAAGTCTCACTTCAGTTAACAACGTATATTCTGGCCTTACGCACATTTTCTGCGAATTGTTGTTTTGTAGGTACTTTATTATTTTTCGTATTGATAAGTGATAACTTGATATTTTCTTTTTTCCCTACTAATTTATCAACAATATGAGCTGTAATGTAAAGTTTCGCGTAAATAGTTTCAGTGCAAGTGAATTTAACAAAGAAAATGACAGGAAATTTTATAGGTTGGTAATATTATGAGATATTTAATTCATTAATTGAACATGTGTTTTCATTGAATATGTGTGGCATTCTGTTATAATACTTGGGTACATATATTTGTCTAATTGATTGATGGTATTATATTATAAACTAGCTGTTCCCCGCATATTCACATCCGTATACATTATCCACGGGGTTATAATATCGGGGATAATGCAACATCCTATTAGTGAAATAATTTTTCGATTCCGACTGGTAGATCCAAAGATTAGCGCGTTCAAACAAAGAAACTACTAAAAAATAAAGCCCTTATGAACGTCGACAGTAGAAATGACTCTACCACCGGTTCGTAATACACTTATATACCTATAGATGCGAAAGTAATTATGTCTGTTATCTTTTCATATATAACCCGTTGAACCGATCGCGATAATATTTGGCACGTAGATAGCCGATGGGATGGAGAGGGACACATGCTACTTGCATATGCGGGGATAAACCTAGGAACTTCGGGGGACAGATAATATTATGTATTAAATATATTTTCCTTTAGTAAATTATTATATTTTATATTCCCTTTGTGTCTTTGTATCTGTTTTGTCTTTTCTCTTTACTTGTCTGTGTGTGTACATAAATAAATAAATATTAATTTCCATCGTCAACAGAGTAAGTTCCCCACCGTCAAGCAACTCGAACAGCAACTCATCTAGCAACTCGTCGAGCAACGGGTCGGCTGTGCAGTCGGGCGAGAGCTGTGAGGCGCTGCTGGGCGAAGGCGCGCGGCGACCGCGGCTGCAGCCCAAGTTCGAAGCCTACATGATGACGGGGGACCTCATACTGAACCTCTCTAGGGTCGAGCATCCCCACCACAATCATCACACGCCTACACATCGAACACATTACCACAGGTTCGTACCGACTAGTTCGTATTCCAAATACTAAGTTCTGGATGATATTTAATAATTATACTTTAACTTTGGTTCATTTATGAAATCAATGGTTTATTGTTTGATGATACATATGAATCTGATTGTAAGGCTATAAGATCCATTTCTTGACATCTCAAACGTCATCCGGGACTTTGATTTCACCACGGAGGAGCAAAAATTCGTGTAATGGTTCTCGAGTAATAAGCGCCTGTTTACTTTTGGCAAATGTTGCAGAAAACAATAGTTTAGATACCTAGATTTCCAATACGGTTGAAGGGTGCAATAGATGAATTAACCATCGTTTCGACCAAAGGGTGCCACTCTAAGGCCTTTTATTATTGTTAGGCTGGGTGTTCACATGTGAAACACTTTATGATACATCATGCATTTACAAAATATGGCTTATTTATATTGACCATCTTGCATGTATAACGTGCTATTCCCAGTAACATCAAATGTGATGTATGTTCCTTCTAAATTATGATTAATATAGGTCTCATAAGCATTTCATCAACAGTCCGAAAGATTCTGTATCACCAATATCTACTTAGAATTCATATGAATAGAATTCGTAGACCTGAGATGTAAGGTTTATTTTCGATTAAAATCAATTTATTCTGTCTTAAGATTTGATTCTCGTTTCGTAGCACAGACCTCAGATCCGTTTCCCCGATTGTAGCGTAACGATTATGTTAGTTAATAACCGTTCAGAAGAATGTACGCGGAGGAAGTTGTTTATTTATCTACCTATCGTGCAATGGGATTAGAGATCTCTTGAGTAAGAATAAGTATGTAGTGTATTTGGTCAGTGGGTATTGCAAAGAATTTCTGTATTAAAGCCATCTATTTGCTAGGAAATCTATTTGTAAATATTATATGGTCACATTTTCCCTCCTTTTCCAACGAAGAAAGTAAAACTAATAATTATCTCTTATGTATACAGGGCTATTTTTCAGTGAGTAGCCAAATTTTCAGGGATTATTGTACATATCATTATGAAAAACTTTAACTATAGTAGCAATCCTGATATCACGAAATTCAAACTTATATATTTTGACCAAACAAAATTAAGTTTTGTATGAAACATTTGGCGTGCTTTCAGAGTTGGTTCATATTGATAAGCACTGCAGGTATTTTACAAATAACCCTGTATCGTTTTTACTATAAACCTCGTCAATACAGGTACAACTCAACGCCAGCATCACCGAATGAGAATCGGTTGTGTGGCCGCGTGGAACTAGCGCAGCGGCACAATTCATCTCCAGACACCGGCCTAGTCGGCGATCATGCCAGCAAAATGTATGTATTGTTTTTTTTTATACCAATAAAGTAGTAAAGTGACAATCTTCTTCGACACAGAGTGTGCAAGTAAAGCTGTATTGTTGAGTTAATATACAGGATGGAAACTTGAGACGGGTCAGTAAGGGCAGCTACCTTAAGGGTTGAAGCCACACGAAATGTAGTCACCAAGAAATCGGCGATTTTTCAAAATAATGTTTATTAGCTTAATCAATCCTGTCTCTGACAAGGATGAAAAGGCTTTATGGGGCCGAGTTAGTACGAAAAAAACGATTCCCATACATTTTGTTAGGAAAATGAATTGTGCGACCATGAACTGGAAGACGCAGCGTAGGCAGGCCCCCCACAAAGTGGACCGACGATCTTGTGAGGGTCGCGGGAAACCGCTGGATGCGGGTACCGCAAGACCGCCCATCGTGGAGATCCTTGGGGGAGGCCTTTGTCCAGCAGTGGACGTCTTTCAGCTGACATGATAATTATGTTAGTTTGTGTTGTATAGTACGGTAACGTGTGCGTAGGTTCATATCGCAGCCGGCGTCGCCTCTGGGCGGGGCGGGGAGCGCGGGTGGGGGCGGGGGCGGCGGCTCGGCGGCGGGCGACCTGTCTGCGCGGCCGCACCACACTGTGCGGACATCGCGCTCCGAGGACCATTTACAGGTATACAATACAATACAGACAAAACCAACCTCTCGTTTTGCATAGGAGTTCTTGATTACATACAATCTCCTAATGATATAATATGGCCGACGCTAGTACACGTAGTGTATAAGGAAAGCTCTCAAGTGCAGCTGTGTTGAGTCAAAAAATTCAAGAGTAATGTGGTTGAAAATGGCTATGAAGATTCTTATTTAGGTTGAGGCTACTTTCAATTCTGGGAAGATATAGGTGTGCTGCCTTAAAACACGCTTGACACCGATTAACGAAAGTTAGCATTAGCATAGTTAGTCGATATACTTTATATGATATTATTGCTTAGCAATCTCAGAAATTATGCTACGATTAATTTAAGTAAAATTACAGGTAAACACCTTATCCAAAAAAATATTGGGTCATCCCAACTGATAGCATGAGAGTCGATAAGGCAATTTACTTTTATGACTTATGTAGGTATATAAAAATAGATTTTATCTTTATAATAATTATGTAAAGAGATTTAAAACAAATTAAGAAATAATGGCTTACATGTGTATAAGATAATAGTCACTTGTTTGTGTGATCTATCATATATAACGATAATGAAACATGGTGCTAACCAAATCTGTTATTCAAAGATAACACTAATTAAACTACAGATAACTCTTTACTTGTGGTCATTACTGTGTATTATGATTATTTTGTTTATCATTATAATAATCTTTTGTTTTTCTGTTATGTAATTACGACGAAGTTTTATTGATTAAAAAGCTGCACAAATTATTATTTAATTCCCAATATTGTGGCTAAAATTACTTGGTAGTGACATTTAAGTTTGACAGTATCGTATTAAAATGTTCAGATTTTGACAGAAGCTAAGGTACATTCGCCAGGCATCAAAGTCATGGTAAGAATGGAGATACAATAAAGTATAGCAAATATATGGCGTCACGACCACTGATCATAAAATGTTTTTGCAACGCGATATTATAATAATAGAGCATATAATTATGTGATACACGTCGTTTGTTGTAATCTATGTCGGTCAAGGATACGGCCTTAAGATATGCAACGTTTCTATGTTCAGGATGTTTTTATAACAACAAAACCTTCACTATGGTATGCCAAACTGGCTAAATACTATAGTTTTATTAGTCATGTGAATCTAGCTGACATACTCTAATAATTTCGACTATTATTATTCGACCGAGTTTAGACTGAAAAGATCGAGTAAAATTGGGGGAAATGTATTTAGATTTCCTACCTACACTGCACATATATTGATAATGAGAAAAGTTAAATAATCTATGAATTCTGTAGTTTTCATTTGGTGCGCAATAAAAACAAGCTCGTTACCGAATATTTTGTGAAGTGGACTTTCGGACTGACTTATTTTTTAATTAAAAAAAAAACATTAGCAAAAAACAGGAGGTTGAAAGATACTACTGATAACGTGTCTATGGCTGATATATAAATCCAAGATAAACCTAGGATATTATAAACCTATTCTTCTGATAAGTCTATACAAAAACTGATCTAATATCAAATTATTACTACGTGCATGTGGCCATTCCAATTTAGCCCTTAGTAATCGAGTATAATGTGATTAGTTGACAGATATAATAATGAGTATGGTAAGTTTCAGAAGGAGTCGTCGATGAGCGCGGTGGCTGTGGATATGGAGGAGGATGTGACGTCATCGCTGAACACGCTGCTCGACGCGCGGCCCGACTCCGCCACGCCCGCGCCACGCTCCGACTCAGACCCGGAACGGGACCGGTCAGTTACCTGTTCAAACTTATAAATAGCTTCCCGCGGTTTCACCCGCGCTTAAAAAGTAGCCTATGTGTTAATCCAGGGTGTCAGCAAATTCCATACCAAATTTCATCAAAATTGGACCAGCCGTTTGAGCGTGAAAAAGTAACAAACGTACACAACTCACAAACTTTCCCATTAAGAATATTAGTAGGTCTAGCTGTTCCCTGCGGTTTCCGCGTGGCTATCTGCATGCCAAATTTCATCGTGGTTGGTTCAGCGGTTTAGACGTGAAAAGATAACAGACAGACTTAGTTACTTTCGCATTTATAATATTAGTATGGATAGTAGTAAGATTTAGGTCTTTGGATTTAGGATTGTGATCTTATCTGGGTCAACACTACTGAATTTACATATTTATCAGTCAGATCCAGATTAAGGCGCGATTATCTCCTTACTGCGAAATCTCTTGTTTTAAAAAAAATTGGCAATATGATCCGTTACGTAGCTGCCGATACCGGTCAGGTCGACGTACATCTCGACCTCTGTTTCAAATGTTGCTTTAGTCGTTTTTACATTAATTCTAGATAGTAGGTTAGTTGAATATAATAATTATATCCTTTCCAACTTTGTTTGTTATGACACTTTGTTCTCACAAATCTGCACAGGGTCATTGTATCTGACTATTAGGTCCAATTAGGACTCATTGAAGTTCTATATTTAAAATTTATAGATATTTAAATGCAACGAACATTACAATCTGTAAAAACACTATGAATAATTAAACATAATTTCGTCACCGTTCTAGATCTTACTGGTTCATAGATAATAAAATAAAAAGTAATGTAAATAAATTTAAAATGCACGAAAATAATTTTTTTTGTTTTATGCCGGAGTCTTCTCAGTTTTATGGTAATGAGAACCATTAGTAAAGTTCATAAGTACCTTACGGTGGGCTAATTAGAATAAATGAGTTGAGTTTGTATGGTAACTTATAACATTGTCAGGATCGTGTGGACGTACAACGCGCCCGTATCGTGCGCGTCGGAACGTACGCACTGCAACGGCTCGGGAGCCACGTCCAACTCTACCTCCATATCGGACGGCATATCGCAACGGTAATCTAGCTCTCTAAATATATCCATACTTGGCTTATAATATTATCGCGTTGCGTAAAAGTTATTGTGTGTGCTTGTTTTCGTTATTTTTATGTGCAAGCTATTAGCATTTTTTTTTAATGTAACTTTTAAGCTGTAAGGAATCGTTGATTTTTCTATTTCTTTCTTTAAGTAAACAGATGTTTATTTGCCTATTACTGTTGCCTCATTATTTTGAGCTCCTTTTGTTTGTAGAAACGATACCTTATTTATTTAATGGTTTTTTTTTTGGTAATATTTAGTGGTTAAAAATTTGTCAATTGACCTATGTATATGATACCCACTGAAATCTAAGACGTTGCATTTTTTAATAAATAGGCATGAAAAAAACTAAAACAAATAACTACGCTGCTTAAAAAAACTGATTAATCGGCAAGCCACAATGGTACTAGCCGCCCTTCAACGGGGTTGCTCGGTTGTATGCGACTGTACTCACAACTGTTGTGTTCATTTTAGTGAAGGGGACCTCGCGAAGTGCGTTGCGTTTTCGTTTTATTTTAATACTCAATTCTTAAAATCGTATATTTTGAGTATTGTATATTATTGACAAAACACTGCCGGTTTTGTCCAATAAATATCAATTCCACCAGTGAAGTGAAATGATTACATGTAGGTATAGTGATATTTCAAGAAGTCCGTGAAAAGCTTTAGTAGAACGACCATTATACAAAAACTTGACAAACGACTATGATTGCTTGTAACTTGAAATAGATTCACAAAAAATATGTCCTATAAAGATTTGATTGCCATATTGAAAACAAAGAAAGAATTTTAGTGATGGTGTATAGTTGTTAAATTTGTGTATAGTTCGTCGTCGCCCGCGTCGCCGACGTCGGCGTCGTCGTCGGTGATGTCGTCGCGCGGCACGCCGCCGCCGCACCGCCACCTGCACCACCAACACCAACACCAACACCTGCAACACCATCGACCACTCAACGGTAACTACTAACTATTACTTACATCCCCGCATATGATATCGTCGCCTACCGCTGTATGTAGGTATGTATTGACCGCGTTATGTTATCACAGCGTAGGTAATTAATTAAATAAATTTTAAGAGAAAAAATCTTCAAACAGCTGAGTGGATTTTCTTGAAACTTGCTAAGAACACTCTCAATTTAGACACTTTTCAAACGAAAATAACAGAATCAAAGTTGGTTCATCCGTTCAGGAGCTATGATGCCACAGACAAACATACAGATACTACAAACTTTATATTTTTCGTCGGGGGTAAAATTACTTCGCTTGTATAATGTTGGATAGGATAATACCAAAGATCGTTGACCAGGTTTATACAAATACTGAATCCGCATCGTGCATCGATAGATGTAACACTTTCGTACCACCGTCTTTTTTCCACATCGTTTCTAAACTGATTATGTCTTATTCCACAGGTGACATGAGCCTCTCAGAAGCAGTATCAAATATATCCAGCCCCGACTACCAAGATCAGGACGACATGTTCGAAACCGGCCGAGAATGTCCTAGAATGGAACTTTCCGACCCTTCAGACTCAGATTCCACCATCCTAGTGTCAGAGCCGTGTCATAAACGAGCTAAATCCAATTCGACATATTCTAACGAGCACGGAAGTGACGTCACGCTCAACGGAGACCACAATAATGACTATAGAATAGTGATACAAGTTAAAGGACCCGATAAACAGAATGCAAACGCGACGGAAAATGTAAATAATAATCATAGTAATTATACACAGAATGGTAAAGAGAACGGGCATAATTCGCCCGAGAACCAAGGGTATCAGGTTAGTCCATCAATGTTTTTATTAACAGAATATTATGCACACTGGTTGACACAAAGAATTTTGAATCACCATCTTTTTAAATATTTTCATCTTTCCATACGAACATTAATACAAATTATGATATTCTAATCCATTATTATTTATATATGACGTTTAATAAATATGTACTAAAGAAAAATAAACCTTTTCGCTGTATAAGGTTCATTTACATCATAAAACAATTAACCATTGATTTAACAGAAAACCCTTTTAGTAAAGCAACAAAGTTAATTTTTCTATAGCTTTCCGTCTATAGAAGACCTTAATATATACGGAGACAGACTTTACACGTTTCAAGATTCGTAAATTGTTGCATTTTAGTTAATATTTAACCATTGAGTTGTTTGTTTGTGCTTAAGGTTCAAGTTGAATCATGTTTATGTGTTGTTCATTATTTAAGTGTTTATTTATAGAGTTTGCGTCTTATCTCGCTTGTCAGTAACATATATAACTGACAGACTCCGCAATTGATAAACCAACTCTTATTTTTACCAATAGATAAGATATTCGCTTCATATTATATAGATATTCTAAGTTTAGACCTGTATTCTGAATAAAACGCATCAATGAAAATTTGTATTTGTCCGTGGGGTAAAATTAAAAAAGTGTTCCATATTACAAAAGATGTTCCGATTAGAGTTATAACGAGAAAGGATATTGATGTACGTATCTATGTTATTTACTAAACAACCTGCACTGAGCACCATCTGTTGCTTCTATCTAATTGTTCGTAGACTATGATAACTGCTAGACTGCCTAACGTCAACCTGGAAGGATGATAATGGTTCAGTGGCATTTATTGTCGTCATGAGAGGGATCTTTTGATGTTTTTGGGTGTGAAGGTGGTAGAACACTTTGTAGTACCCCTTCAATTAAAAAATCTGTTGTTAAATACGTCTTGATTATTTAATTTGAATATTGGTGTATTCATTTTAAAATCATGTAATTCAGTCGGTAAATTCGTAATTTTCCATCGAAAATTCAAAAGAATTCCATTCTATCATAGTTGACACTGTCAAAAATAAATGACCAAACACTAACCAATGCATAAAACATCTAAAAACACGTGGAAATATCAAATATGTTGTACATTTAATGCATTTTATGATTTTTAATTACCAGTGGAACCACTAAGAGTAGATGATTTGATGCTGTGAAACTATGACGTCATAATGTAATATTTCATACAAAATTCCTTATAAACTATCGTTTTGACATTTATTAAAAAGTAGCTGATTTGATGTGTCAGTCAACTACCCTATTGTAACGAACATCATTATTGAAAATCATCCAATGAGGACTCACCACGCCCATAAAAAGGTATTCATCGTAACGTGTCATTGAATGAAATCATTAATGATATTCATGACCATTACCACCATAAGATACGCGATAGCCCGGCCGGCAATTCTCAATCACATTTGGCTTGGTAGAGTATCAGCATCATTCTTATAATGTAACTACATCCATTTCAGGAGCTATGCAGTGCTTCAGACGTCGGTTCGGACGAGGGCTCGGATGGCGACTCGCTACACTCATTCCACTACAGCCCCAAAGCCGTGGATATACCGTCAGCGGAACGACTCGCCAAACGACTGTACCACCTTGACGGGTTCAAGAAGTCAGACGTATCCAGGCATCTGAGTAAAAAGTTAGTTTTATTTACTTCTATAGTTCCTTTAAACATTAAATAATATCGTGAAGATATTACTGGAAAATAAGGTAGACATTTATTGTAACACCACTGAATTAGAAAATATTTATTGGAATCTGATTTTCAAGCAAGCATTAATTAGTATGTTTCACGTGCTACACATTTCGGGCATGAGGTATGTATGTAGCGATCATCTACATATATTTGGCACTAGTGGAGATTACTATCTGTTACCAATACTACATATGAATTCATATTCCAGCAACGAGTTCTCGCGAGCGGTTGCGGAAGAATACGTGAAACATTTCGAGTTCGGCGGTGAGACACTGGATGCGGCGCTACGATCGTTTCTCGCTCGATTCGCACTCAGTGGAGAGACCCAAGAACGAGAAAGAGTACTCGTGCATTTCTCCCGCCGATATTTGGAGTGCAACCCTGGATCTTTTAACTCACAAGGTACGGTCGGCAATATTAAGTCATCATTTTGTGAGCAGTTTTACTAATCTTCATTAGAGATTTATCTTCAAGAGTTCTTATTTGATGCTGTAAAATTTAGACGGCAATTTCATGCAACACAATTTAAAGTAATAACAGGCTAAAAAAATGTTCAACTACAGATGCAGTCCACACACTAACCTGCGCAATTATGTTGTTAAACACGGACCTCCACGGCGGTGGATCTGGCACGTTCCGGCGGATGTCATGCGCGGAGTTCATTGACAACCTGGCGGATCTGAACGACGGCGACAACTTCCCGAGAGATACCCTTAAGCATTTATATCATGCTATCAGAACGCAGCCGCTACAGTGGGCGCTGTTAGTATACTACCAAAAATATTTCCGTCTATAACTAATCCCCAAATTCCATGTAAATATTCGACCAGGAAATAAGGGTTACAGATTTGGGCTGTTAGTAAAAGTAATTTATATCGAGGAATACTCACTCTATTTAACAGGAGATTTGTTATCAACGATAACTACTGCTCGTGAAAATGAACATATAGATAATCTACGAAAATGCACCGGACCGCTTAGCAAGTAAAAATATTTCCTTTTCTATGCTATATAAACTTACTAAATCATCAAAAATGAACCTTATATTTATTTTTATTAGGTTGATATTCAAGTTTTGATTTACGACTGTTTTCAGAATTTAGTTAGAGGTATCAAAAGTATTGACATCTTATCAGGGCTTCATTAAAATGAATCTTATCAGAGTGTAACAATGTTAATATTGTTGTATAGTGACACGGAGGCGGCAGCGGCGGCGGCGGGCGAGGCGGGCGGCGAGGCTCGCGGCGGCTCCAACCCGTTCCTGGACGTGCCCGACCAGAGCCGCGCCGTCGAGTACAAGAAGGGCTACGTCATGCGCAAGTGCTGCGTCGACACCAACGCCAAGAAGAGTACATAACCTAGCCTATTACATTCTATACTCTAGTACTGCCCTAAAGTACTCAAAATATCAACCTTGCTCGATCAAGTTTATAGTAATGTAACGGGTCTATTCGCGCATAGAATATTATCTAAATATAATTTTGAATAACCTCGACTAACATGAATTGTGTTCGCGAGAGTTTAAGAAGTATTCTTGCTCGATCAACATTTATGAGAAGTTTGATTTTCGCTATTTTAGAGTTTAAAGTAAAACTTGTTCATATTTATCAGTACTGCAAGGGAATTACAAATATCGCTGAAGCATTTACTCAACAGTCACGAGGTTGCCCTGACTGCTAAAATGTATTGGCAAAGCAGGGAAAACAAAAAAATTAATAAAGTAATATTGTTGATATAGAAAAAACATGCATTGTAATGAGAGACTTCTATGTTCATGTTGTACCTTATCTTAATACTAACAGTGCACATTTTCCAGCACCGTTCGGTCGGCGCGGATGGAAAATGTTCTACTGCACGCTTCGAGACCTAGTTCTGTATCTACACAAAGATGAACACGGCTTCAGGCGCAGTCAGATGTCAGATAACTTACATAACGCTATTAGGTGAATAATATTGACGTATTTTATAATTATTAATATATAAACGTGTAGAAAGATAATTAATTTAGAGTTTTATTTTACAGAATACACCACGCCTTAGCGACGAAAGCGACAGATTACACGAAAAAGCAACACGTATTCAGATTGCAGACTGCGGATCAAGCCGAATACTTATTCCAAACTAGGTAACTTATTGAGAAAAATTATTAAATTAGAGAAGGTATGGCCACATATTTTATCTGATTGTTTCTACATCCTCTTGGTTCGTTCATTGTCATGAGACCATCGAGGTCCACAGTTTGAATTTTTAATGAATATATCGTTTTAATTTATGACGTAAATTCCAAGCGCTTATTTGTCGCACTTGTGTGATTAGCGACTCAGTCTTATGATTATAGTTTTATCTATATATTAATTTTGCATTAAAAATAATAAAGAACTTTACATTGGTTCCTTTCTGACAAATGTTCGGTATTTATTGATAAGGATCCAATGTAAGGATTTAAATTTAGTTTCAAATAGCTTAATAAAATGAACATTTATTTGAATAGGTTCTTAACTAATGTTAGAACTTAAAACATAAAAAATAGTAAATGGGCAATATATTCAGTTGTTTTGAAAGTTTCAGATAAAACAAATTGTATCAAATCGAATAAATGTATTATATATGTGTCGCAGTGATTCCAAAGAGCTATGTTCGTGGGTGGAGACAATAAACTTCGTGTGCGGCGCGTACTCGGCCGCGCCGCTCGCCGGCGGTGTCGGCTCGCAGCGCAAGTTCCAGCGCCCGCTGCTGCCCTGTACACACACCAAGCTTAACATGGTTATTATCTATCTATACCAAATAAAATAAAATCTTTTTGGTCATAAAAAGACATTGATCTTATCCCTGACATAAACCTTACCTTTGCTTCATTTAATTACGATTGCATTTTATTTATAGCGAGAGCAGCTGACAGAGCACGAGGAGCGAGCGGCGAAATTAGAAGAAGAGCTGGCAGCGCTCAGGCACGCCAGGGATAACGCGCCGCACGCACGTGATAAGGAACACTACCTCGTATTTGAGGTTTGCACTAATCTTACTACTTGGAATAAGTCCATACTGGGCCGTGGATGAACGATAATCAATATTCTTGTTAAATTGTTGTTCAGCTCGAGTTTTGTTGGGGCTAATATTTTTTGAAGTATCCATTTCTATCTACATTTGTTTTCAAGGGGTCTAGAAATAAATCGCATTTAGCAATATTGCTCGAGCGGCTGTTGTAGTCCCCCTGAACACATCAGAAAACTTTAAACATGACCTTTTTTATTCATAACCAATAGCATTTTTCTGAAAAGTAACATTCGATGTACTTCCGCAGATAAAGAGGTACCGCACATACGCGAGTGTGATGCGGTCCCGTGCGGGTGGCGCGGGCGCCGACGAGGCGGCGCCCGCGCTGCCCGAGCGGCCCCCCGACCGTCATCCGCCACCGCCCGAGCGCCACCCGCCGCCGCCCTGACGCGCCATGGCGGTGTTCGCCGCCTGCGTGCTGTGACCCCGCGCCCGCCCCCGCCTCCACCCCGGCCCTCGCCCCCGCACCCACCCCCGCCAACACTCCACCCTGCTCCGCTCCTGTCGCGCGCTGCTGTGTCTACCCGAGCCCGAAGACTAGCCACCTAGTCACTCGCTGGCTCGCAGCGGATGCCTCTACGAGTGTCAACTTCGGAATTAGTAGTTGTAAACCTTCAAACATACACTTTCTTCGATACAAATACGAGGAGCATTCGGTAGCTTGGCAGCTCTCTGGGGCCGAGCATGGCCTCTACGAAGCGGTGGTTTGCGCGTGGCTGCGCCAGTCGTCTACCTACAATGTGTATAAAACCGACAGAAAGTTCAGAAGATATTTGGGACGTCATCGGACCCTCAAAAGCGGGTGGCCCCACGTGTGGTTTGCGCTTGATATAGACGTTTGTGTACGAAGTTAAAATTTGAATTTTAAAATATCGATTCATCTAGTCCTGTCTTCCTTGCGATATACATATTGCCGTCGGGTATCCGATGTCCCCGTTCCGTTAACGTTCGTCGTTCCCCGTGCGCTTGTCGCGTTGACCGCGACTCGAGCGCGGCGCGGTGGTGTGGATGAAATGTGTGATCGTTAATCGTAAAATATAATACTCGAAAATATTAAGCTCGAGGCTTCTGCTGTCGTTAATTTGCTCCGGTTTGTGTTCAATAAAAATATGTACCTATAGGTGCTGATATGATATTGAAAGTTCATCAAATGATTGTTTCGGTTTCTGAAAATACATTACATTAATGTTGTAGTGATGGGTCTGCAGCGACCCCGTCTTTATTTATTAACCGCGATATGCGTGTACGGTATGGTCTGTTATTTTATAATATTTAACGTCAGCGAGATGGCTGAACGGTTTATACGCTTTAATTATTATCTTTTTAAAAATCACAAATATTGGCTTAAATAAGATATTGTAAGAAGAATCATTTATCATTCCATGTAATCTGTATCATTGTTCATAATAATACAGGTATGTGTAGTAGGAGGGCGCGAGTGGCTAGTTTTAGCTGTTGACTCATTCTGGTACTCGACCACACCACACGATGTTCACGCGGTATTTATTTGACAACAGCTGAATTTATTACAATATTTGTAAATAGGTTTTAAAGTATTGAGACTGATACGTGAAGTTATTTATTTCGTTCGTAAATTAACCAGTGTCAAATCTTAGGCATCGATCGTATATCGATACACTCCTAGGATCTCAGATGTAATTATGTAGCTATATAATGAAATGTACGGCTGACGTGTGTCGAAATCTTGTGATGGACTTATCGTTTGTACTTGATTAAATTATCGTTGAACTAAATACGATACAAGCTTTATTTTAATTAACTTTCTAACAAAATCAAGTAGTTTATATTATGCAGGTAGTGACGAGATAGTGCTAGGAATAAATACAGTTAAAACTGTGACAGCTATAATATTGGATTCTAATATTAACATCTGTCAGTCGGTCAGTAAGGGAAATGTTAAAAAGTACATAATATCACACTGTGGTCTTAGTTTATTGCAGTATAAATTGAAAAGCAATATTTATTGAATGAGCAGTTCACTATATTATTGGTTGATAAAATAAAATATTGAATAGAAATGCTCTAAAATACTCTATTAACTTTTGTGTTATTAGAACTGAGATCTAATATTAATAACTTACAGAAAACCTGTATAAGCTAATGAAGCATAAATAAAATTTTGATAAATCTACAAAATTACTATTTATAACATTTTGTTATTTCAATGGAACATATTAGATCGACAGAATCTTGGAATAGGCATTTATAATAATCTCATTATTATGTTAAACACTGTCCGAAGCTCCGAACCGTTTACGATAACTATTTACTTATGAACAGGTATTAAAAAAGGAAAACTAAAACTTCGTCCAATTAATAAAACTGTTGATGAAAATATTAATTGGTTAGACTGAAGTAGAAAGTCCTTTTATAAGTATGTATTATTTTATTTCCCACAAAAGCCAAAATTAACAAGTAAGAACAACAAAATATTATGTATGTCTAAGCAACAACTAGGCCATTTGCCTAGTAGCAATCTTTGTATGATAATATTTTAATATCAATTTTGTCATTAATCACTATTAGCTGTGCCCTGTGGTTAAATATAATATAGCCTAACTAACCCTCCTCAGTGTACAGGTTATATAACATTTTTTTTATTTTGTGTGGTATTCAGGAAATACAGGATTTACATTCAAAAATACAAACTTGGCTTTGTAAAATTAGTATGAAGTTTTTGCCACTATTCAACATTATGGTTGCTTAAATAGTTCAGAGAGTCAGACGGTGATTTAGTTTATGGTTGCATTTTAAAAATTGTTTCGCCACGGCATATATTGCCAATGAAGTGATACATCTAGTTGCCTTTGTTTGTATTATATAGTTTCATTCCATGTTGGTATGGAATTCATTCATGAATTTGTGTAAGGGGTTCTCCATAATTACTTTTTGTCAAAGTTTTATGTTGATCATGTATAACTATCATATAATATCTGGAAACCTCTAATTTGCCTTGAAAAAGAAACCTAATCATTGTATTATATAGAATATTTTTTATGAATTATTTACATGTTGCTTCTATTTTTTTATTATTTACTTAATGTATGGCTTGCTGAGTTTTATTTTATAAATAAAAAAAAGGTTTGCTCTTACCTTGTGACATTGTATTCCACTTTTTAAATTCAGGATGGATATTTCAAAGTACAAGTACCTACCAGCAAAAAACTTAAGTTTGTTTGTACATAATTATACCTTGTTGTTTAAATTATTTTATTTGTATTACTTTCATTGCTCAATACAAATTGCAGGTAAACATTAGGTAACTGTAAAGATTTCTAAATTCATAAATGCAGTGTCATACACACATTCATGTTATTATCATAAACACAAAGTATTATAAAAGTAAATCTCTATTGGTAAGTACGGAATTAAAAAGTTGGCTGTGCTGGAAATTAGATTAACATTCTAATTTTACTAAGTAGTATGGAATGTTTCAGTAATGTTGTAAGCTCACTGTATACATACATTATAGTAGTCATAGCTTCATTACTGAGTAGAATCTACGAGTCTTGATGAAATTCTATGCTTTTCCAAAATGTAAATATTAATATGAGATTTCCCCTGAAGATCTTATAAATTATTTGTCAACCATCTGAGAAAGTACATAATAAATGTCTAAGTATTTGAAACTATCATGTAATAATAGCCTTTAGTTTTTCTTTTGTACCAATCATACATAACCCCTTTGAAGAGCTGAAATAAATATGTCAAAGTAACTGGTTTTCTTTTAATAATAATATATTTATTTATGTTACATTAGTACAGTTAATGTCTAAAATCTGGTGCCAAAAGAGTAGTCAGTATTTTTTTGCAATGGTCTTTGCAAGGGATGGGCTAGTAGCTTAGCAATGCAGTCATGGATCTTTGTTGCTTTTCTTGATACCTCAAAAACATAAGAATATCCATTGTCCAAGTCTTGAAGTGCATCATATATTTCCTCACATTTAAACAAGGAGCAATCCTCCTCATGTGCTAATAATATGTCAATATAGAAATATAACTGCTTCCTCAAGAATATGAAGTATGGGTCTTCTTGAGGAATTATTGGTACACAGTTTGATCGTCCATACATAACAACCATTCGCACAACAAATGGTGGGGGTAAAATAGCATCTCCATGCTTATATTCTGGTATGTCTATATTTTGTTTTACCAATTGAAAGATTTTATTAAAATCAAAGCTTTCTGATGTACATTCATCTGTATTAATATAATCAATAGCATTTATGACATCTTTTAAATTATTTGTGAAGTTTTGTATCCATAATGCTTTCATATCTTTCATAATAAGTAAAGCAAATTCAGTTTTCTTGTTGATAGCATGTTTTGAATGCAAAAAAAAATCAAGGACACGCTTCATCATATTCATTGGAGTAAATGTAGTTCCATCTCCTAAACGGTACAGGGAGTTATGATTATCATAACAAACATCTAGACAGATTATAATACGTTCTGGAACATTTACATTTGGTAGGTTAGGTTTTTGGAAATTAGCAATAACTTGCTCTTGTAACTCGTTATACTCTTCATTAGAAGACTTAATAAGATTTGATTTATTTCTGTAATAATAAAATGTATTATTCGATACCTACATCATCAACAAGGATTTGACACAGCATATTTTATATTCACTCACCCTGAATCATTTGAATCAGATGCACCGTGAGGATTACACGATGTTAAAATATCAGGTGAATCCATAATATTTTATTAGACGTTACGGAGAAATGTGAAATAATGTGTTGCTCTAAGGAATAAAATAAAGTTTATTTATCTTTTTATGAAACCGCAGGTGCTAAATTTACCGCTCTGAATTCGATTATTTATTAAACTTAGTCGAAATACAACACAATTTTTTATTATAGTAGTAGTCTATAAATTTGAATCCAATGAATTATTTAAAAGTATGTAGGGTTATAAGCACGGAACACTTTTACTCCTAGCGGAGGTTATAAGCAAAGAGTATACAATCACTACGTTAAAGCTCTTTGGTATGATGGTATGTATGTAGTTCTGTTTTATTTTATTTACATTTTACATCCATGTAATGAAATGACAACTTAGCAGTGTTGCCAGGGCCCCCGAGTCGTAAGTAACGGTTCATTTCCTGAAAAAAAAATGTTACATTTTTGCAGCAAAAGTTACATTATTGTATTTTTTTAATTAAGGGGGAACGTTCGGTTGGAGCGCAGTAACATTTTCATGAAATAGTCGTATATGTCAGTAATATACCTTGGAGGAATATGTTGATGATTTCTTTTGATATTAATCAGTAAATATACTACCATTCTTCTCGCAAATAACATGTTCATAACTTACGACCTATAACTGAGCTGCAATTAGCAAAAAACTTCTTAAAGGACAATGCCGGTTTTCTTAGGAGATTTGGGCCCCTAAAAAAAGTTCGCATGTCACGGTGGTTTAAACTCGATTCGATAGACAAAGTATTATCATTTCATATTCTGCAAAAGTTATTTTTTTTTTTACCCAGGTATAAGAGAAATCTTAATTTTAAAACTATAACAAGAGTCAATGCGCTCACTTAACACTAAAACGGGAGTAGTCTAGAGGAACGTAAACGCACGCAATACTGTAGCTTTAAATCGTAACGTAACAGAAGTAAACACGGAGGAATAAATTCAACTCGACGCGAAACAAACACCACGAAACGATAAATCGGCTGCCGGCAATGCCAATGCCATCGATTTGACAGATAAATCATTATGACACCATGTATGGTGTGACCAGAATAATTATTTTGATAATCGATTAAAGAATTGATTTGATAAATAATACGTAATTTAAAAAAATACTGTCTCGTAAAGCTAAACTTATGTATATCAATTGTTTTATAATTAATAATAATTACTATATACACGTAAAGTAGCTTTAGACATAATATGTGGATATATAACAATTCTAATACAAGGAAATATAATCGATTAAAAATATATAAGAATCGATATTTTTAATCGATTAAAATTATTTGTCAATAGTCTGTCATCTGGCAATAATCAGGTTAGGTTTAAATGGCGGATGTACTTCAATTTTATATACTATTTAATTTATTATGTTCTCCAATGCTAGGGTGAAATAAATGTTGATAAAAAACAAGTTGGCATGAAAAAATACGATTGAATTTTTAATAATTAAATAGTCTTGACACGGCGGCACCACAAAGTGGGCCCGTCCGGCGGCATTGTCCTTTGAATCTCGCGCTCCAACCGAAGGTATACCCTTAACGTGTTTTTGGGGCGGAGGTCGGTAGCTGTTAGGAAACGTGCGTGCAGCCGCTCAAACCATATCAATATATCCAGGATACGTTTCCTTTTGTCGTGGCGCTTTCGCTTTCCATTCAGAGCCATCTCTGAGTGTGATATGTATGGAGTGAATAAATAAAGTAAGTTTTAGGTGCGTTCAATTTGGATCCCTTGAATTGTAATGCGTTCGTAAGCTGTTTGCAATAAAAATCTAGTATTACAAATCTCGTTGTTCTCAAAAGTTACGAAAATTGCCTTAAATATAAAAATTACTTACATGTTACGCGAGGGGGTCAAAAGTTATGAAAAATGTAAGAAATGTAATCTTCTGGCAACACTGGACAGTAGGTAGGCTTGCGCAAAAAATATCGATATATCAAAATATCGCTATTTTTTCAAGCAAATAATCGATATTTTAAATCTCATTAAATATATGTTCGTTAATTATTTCCAAGTATCAAATTTGTGTCAAATAAGATTTTTTTTAGAGATCTGAACATACTTACGTATGTGCGGACTGCACCAATAACATCACCGATCACCGAGACTTGAAAAAACTAGTCAAGCTGCCACATGAGTGTATTTTTCACCTGTAATATGTTAACAGTACTTGTTGCCTTAGAGAAAAAATATCGATATTTTTACTCAACGTATTTCGATATATTAAAAAAATCCATATTATACATATATATCCATTTTTTTTATTTACACATCCCTATGACAATGACAGACAGACAGACATAGATCATAGATCATACACTATATACTTGAGACAGACAGACAGGGACAGGATATTCTCTTTGACAAGTAGAGTACCTAGTAATAAATTCGAGTCTACGTAAAAGAAATAAGCCGGAACAAAGATAGAAACGTGTTAAAAAAATACATTTCAAAAACTGCAATAACAAAAATATGGATTATCAATATGAGCAGGATAGTGAAGTAGAAGCATTAGATTCAATTTACTATGGAGATATGCAAGGTATGTTACAATAATAATATTGAAATCATAATTTGTGTATTTTTATAATTCCAATAATTATCTTAATGATACATGCAATATTTGAAATAATATATAGTCAATCAAATTCGATGCAGCTTTGCATAAACCGCTTACAACATAACCTCTGTTTTAACCCCACATCTTCTAGTTCTAGAAACTGAGCCATTTCACAAATTCAGCATACCAATAAAATCTGAAGGGTTTGACGACGGAGAGGGGTTGGCATGCCAGTTGGTATTCACATACACGGCTAAGTATCCAGATGTGCTCCCAGTCATAGAAATTGACAATGAAGAGAACTTTGATGATGTTGTTGATAAGAATGAACTACTCACTCATTTATCAGAACAGGTAGGTAAATAAAGCTATATGAGATTATTGATGTCATTTAATTAATGCTTGTGGCTATAGTCTGGCATCTGTACTGAAAGCCAATCATTCTGTATGCTTACCACCTTTGGCCACATCACTAATGATAGTAAAGCATATTCAAAGTATCAATTAAAATAAAATTTTCATTAATAATTGTCCTCATATTAATATTTGAGTACATCTACAAAAATATTTTATTAGCTCTCCTTCATCAAACTCCATTCTGTAGTTTTTGCATGACATTTTCACATTCTAACATACTTTCACATACCTTTATATTTTCAGGGTACTGAAAATCTAGGCATGGTTATGGTTTTCACACTAGTATCAGCTGGGCAAGAGTGGCTAAATGTTAAGTGGGACACTATCAAGAAAGAGAATGAAGAACGAGTACTTGCTAAGTTGAAAGCTGACGAAGAAGCAGAATTGGTATTAACCCATCATTAAATTGAAGTTTTAAAAGAACAATGGTGTAACAGCAACACTCTGCAACATCTATTAAGTTAAATTATTGATTATCTTTAGTATTATTATTTAGTAGTTTATTATGTGAGATAGTTTAAACTTTAAAGCCAATCTAGTAAAACCCAGGATTTAAATACCTATTCAGTATTATGATTTTTCTGAAAATAGTGATAACTGAAAAATATCCTATCTAAGTCAGCATTTATTAAATGCAAGAAAACAACTAAATAGCCAATAAATATTTAAAAAAAATATACATTTTCAAACAGCTTTGGTTAATGGAAAATACACAGATTTATTAATAAAATTGGTTGAGAAAGACTTTTAGAGGCTCAAATTGTGTTCAAGGAGGATTGCACCATTGTTCTTTACTGTAAGTTATGCATAAAGTTAAAATCTTTATTCCATTTGGCACCCAAATTTTGATAATAATTCTAGGTTAGTCTGAGAAGTGTGGAATGTCATTGAATAACTCCACTTAAATAAGTTGTATATTCGTATTTGAAATATCTTCTTTTTAAATAGCTTACTGAAATATGGCGTTCAGAATTTTCTGTTTTTTATTAATGATTTTTTGCTTAATTTTAGAAGAAATTTAATTTTACTTTGTTCAATTTCTTTGGTTCACCTACCCTATGCTTTATATTTTCACAGAAAAGGTTTGAAGGCACGAGAGTAACAGTAGAATCATTCTTGGCATGGAGAAAACAGTTTGAAATCGACATGGGCATCCCAGCTAAGAGGGAAAAGGAATCTAAAGATAAGAACAAACTTACCGGCAAAGAACTGTTCTTGAGGGACACCACACTCAATGAATCTGACCTTAAATTCTTGGATGATGGTAAGAATAATAATAGTAATGATAATTATATTATCTTCAACATCCACCTGGTCCATCCTTCAGGTCCACCTGATGGTAAGTGGTTACCGTCGCTTATCGCCTTTTGCAATACCAGAGGTATTGCCAATGTGTTGCCAACCTGTTGCAATGCTGAGAAGGCAACTGGCTCTCAAGTGCAATAATATAATTGGACTATAAATGTGTTTCATAGTAGCCTGGTGGACCACTTATTTTATGAGGAGTTGACTCATCAACTTGATTTGCTAAAATACATAATAGGGTAGTTGACACTATCAAAAATAAATGACCAAACACTAACCAATGCATAAAACATCTAAAATACGTGGAAATAACAAATATGTTGTACATTTAATGCTTGTTATGATTTTTAATTACCAGTAGAACCACTAAGAGTAGATCATTTGATGCTATGAAACTATGACGTCATAGTGTAATATTTCATACAAAATTCCATATAAACTATTGTTTTGACATTTATTAAAAAGTAGCTGATTTGATATGTCAGTCAACTACCCTATTAAGGGTAAACGTTCGGTTGGAGCGCGAAATTCAAATTTTATCACGTTTTTTGCAAATTGCAGCTCAGTTATAGGTCGAGCTGCAATTTGCAGAAAACGTGATAAAATTTGAATTTCGCGCTCCAATCGACACCTCCACCTTAAGGTGTGAAATTATCCCAGCTGTTTCTTTCCTGATTAGAGCAGTGAAAACTTATTTTATTACCAAATTTTGTGATTTGTTTTACAAATAAGGAAAAAATTAATAGGTACATAGTTTTTCAACAAATCCAATTTTATCATATCATTCATTTTGTTACAGGAGATGCAGTTAAAGTAGACGAGTCATTATTCCAGGATTTGGATGATCTAGAAATTTCCGATGAGGAAGATGAAGACTATGTCCCAGGGCAAAGTGGTAGTGAAAGTGATTAGCAAATAGTGTCGCGCTCCAATGGGCGTCAGTGAAACATGAACACTAAGGCCTGAAACTGCGTTACGCGGACGCCCGCGCGGGTCCATACAAAAGTGCTCCGTCACGGGGAACTGCGCGGGCGCCCGCTTAGCACAGTTTCAGGCCTAAAAAGACTATTAGCCATCACGGTTTGTTCGTGGCTATCAACCAGTGTCCTTTGTGTGAATTTTTAACGTTTACTATAGCGTTTGTTTTTATGGAAAGGCTTATCTCCTGGAGGTGGTGCTCCATTTATAAAATTCGTATTTAAATGCCATTATAATCTATAAAAACTCACACTACAGGTGCAGGTCACGCGCTTTACTCAGTTACTGTTAAATAAAAAGATCATGTTTACTTGGAGAATATTTTATTTACACTTTGTCACTATAATAGTTATGTACAACTGACAAGTGAAATATTAAGAAAAAGCGATGCGAGAAAACATCGGCTGAGCCTCATATTAATTGATGGACAATGCTGTTGATAATTTTGTTTGTCGAGACAGCGATCATCCCCTTGTGTATTATATTATTTCTAAATCACAACAGGATCTCGATTAACCCTAATATTTATTGCTATTTAATTAAATTTAACATCCAAGTCCTCAAACAAATGAACAGTGCTTACAGTATAAAAATAATATGGTATATTGTCAGTTTCTTATGGGGGTTTATGAGAATGTGTCATATAACATTATCCACACCAATGTCCTAATAATTACGAGGCTTCAGTGATAGCATTATTTCAACATTATTGCAGAAAGCGCTAACGGGAACATGCCGCGCTGTTTCATTTTTCGTATGGTCATAAATGATTAAATATGCCTTGAACATAACAGTAACATAACATTCAACATCTAGCTGATCTCCATCTAAACATTAAATGGCTTTTTAAATTAACTTACTTTTTCATAGTTACCAGCCATTTTAATTTTATAATATGAAAAGGTAAATTAAAGTTTTCTTTTTATCGTTAGTAAAAGGTATACATTATCTTTTATATACCATGCAATGCAAAAATTCCAAGATTTCATACAAATAAACAGAACAAACTAGGTATATTGAGCAAACAAAACAAGTGAAACTCCGCCTTAATTAACATACTTATTACTAAGGACTACGAAATAAATAATATGTTAAATAATAAAACGAGTATCACAAAATATATTTACAATGTGCAGTCTTTCAAAATGAATAAATGAAAAAGGAAATAATAATATCAACATGTTTCTAATTATAATAATTAACCAGAGATATGTATTTTTGTTTAAATTAAAGAAGTATGTGCAAATGTTTCATGTTAAAAACTTATAACTCAATAGGAATTGCTTGTGATTTTTTCTAACATGAAATTAGTAAAATCATAAATAATTGTTATAGAACACACAATACGGAACAATTAATATATAGGTAAGTAATTAAATATATTTGACAACAATTCTATTTTAAATAGTAACACGATACAACAATATAATAAATATCAAGGTTCTATTCAGACAGTGCTTTAATATTTACTAATTTTTTAACGTTACATGTTTGTTGCCGGATACCGGGGCCACAAAACTGATTAGATTACATATTCTTACGTTGCATACCTAAGTCAAACACTTGTACAATTTTTATATCGACTACAAAACGAACTTGGTTTGAACAAAACTTTTAATAAGCATTAAACGATAAACACGGTGTATATGAAAAATTCTGTGCATAACAATTTAAAAGTAGGTATTTAACTGACCATAAGTAATAATAAAAAACTGAAACAGTAATAGGTATTAAAATTAATTCAAAACACAGTGGCACTCTCTACTTGAAACAAAGGCCACTTTAAAAAGAACAAATAACATTAAAAGACTATAGGTAACTATCATCTATAGGCAATACATAATACAAGACCACTTTACTCGAAAGTGATCTGTGCCTCATGAAAATATTTAACATTTGTACCTAAATATAATGTTTGTTAGTTACAGTGGGATATTAAGACACAATTTTCTATTCTGTGACGATGGTCCCGATGGCATCGCGTCATTTGTTCTGTAGGCATTGAGACTTAATTTGATACTTTACAAAGCTACCTATCTAAGCTTGTGTAAAATGGATGGGCTAGTTCGCTGAACGTTATGCATTATCTAGGATAGGTATTCGTGTAAAGCTTATATTTAGTTATGTATTATGATAACTACTTAATTGTATGCGGTTATGAGACATCACATATGACGAGTAACAATGATTAATATGATTAACAGAACTGCAGACTACCGCGTTACAAACTAAATATTATTGAATAATTGGTGTCCCGCGTGTGTTCTAAATATTATAAAAATCCAGATAACGGAAGCCTAATTCAATTAAGTTCATTACCATTTAATTATCATCGTTATTTGTTTTCGCGGTAGCCCTGCTGTATTTTTATTTAGCTCTGCTTAGTTTGGGATCAGATTATTATTTAGCAATTCCCTTAGCAACTGTTAAAAGGCGAAAATTGCTATCAAGAGTAAAAAAATATTTATGACGTCATCAAAATGCAGACAGTGTTACGTAGTAAATATTACTTAACTGTGAAAATAGTGCTCAAATAAGCCTAGTCTTCACAACAATACTGTATTCTATGTACGACATCTACCTATGACAAACAAACAGTAGTTATATCGTATGTAATGTCTCCCCCGGCTAAAGGAACCGCACACTATGATCGTGTTCATGTAATGGTTGTCTTGCTCATTTGAGCCGCTGCGTCACGTTGGCGAGTGCTACCGCGAAGGCCTGGAGCGCCGAGAACGGGTACTGGAAGTCCAGGGTGTAAGCGTTGCCGTCGATGCGCCCGAATTGCATTACCTTTGTTATAAAAATTGATTTAGTTTGTAGAAAAACGAGCATCTAATTAAGGATTCTTCCGTTATAAGCAGATTCCAAAGTTCAGAAGTGGTATGGAAATTTTATGTCTGTCTTTGAAGTGTGTTGAGATGTATAGACAAAAGAATAATAGTTACAAATAATAGTAAAAAATATGGTACGGCAAAGTTTCGATCGACATTTTTCACACGCTGCGCTGGAAGAAATTTTGATTCAGCATACCATATTCGCGTGGCACTTCTTGGCAGAGCCACCATCACGGATCTGAATTTCAAGTCTGTCGCTATTTTGTCCTCGAATATCAGATTTTGTCGCGTCCTGGTTCAAATGTTATAAGGGTTTTTAACAACGAGGATTTTCGAGGACAAATAAGGGACAAAATAGAGACAAAACTTGGAATTCAGATCCGTGATGGTGACTCTGCCAGGAAGTGCCACACGCCATATTCGGCATTCTTATTAAATTTAACAGTATGGTCACTAAAATTCCAATGGATCCTAACCATAACCGCGCTTTAGGAAACACTAGACCACCTTCCTACTTACCTGTTTGCCGTGATACTCAATCTGAAAGTTCTTAGCGGACTCCTGCGTGACCCGCCCCCCGAAGTCGAGCTGGTAGACCTGGCTGTTCTCGTTCCACATGGGCGCTTTATTGTGCATGACTAGTTGCCGCCGCGCCTGCGAGCTCCGACTGTCGCTGCTCGACGAACTTGTGGCCGCGGGGATCGTGCCGCCGGCGCGTTTCAGCTGCCAATTACAATCCAATAGAATATAATACCTACCTATTTTCTTACCTTGCATACCCAAATTATAGATTATATTTGTTCATTCTTTTTTAAATTGAGTAAAATCATACATGCAACAGTAAATAACTGAAAGATCCATCCTACATAAAACATGATTCCTTAAGTAAAACCATTGAGCAAAAACTAGTTAAAAATTTAGCACCTCAACAAACAATCCCGGCTCAAGGGACCAAATTATTAAAAATATTTTTTTGTTGCAGAAAATTGTATGTTGTCTTTGTCTATTATTTTGTGATGTCGCTGTTTCTTTAATTTGCAAATCAAGTTGTCGACTTAAATTACGCTGCCGAAATGTTAATAGTACCTTATTCCTAAGCTGCGCCTTTTGGAAGCTTTCCAGGTCCCTATAGTTCCTACTGTTCACTTCACTGTACCCGCCGCCGGTGGAGTACTCGTCGTCGGAGCTTTCCGACGGCTTCTTGTTCCGCCGCCGATTCAACAATGGTGAATTAAGAAGTTGCCTGCATGAACAACATTTGTGTTTAAAAAAAATTGTAATGCTTTAGGCATTTTCTTGGTCACCTTTTACCCATTTAAAGATTGATTCAAATGTGCATGGCATATGAAATTAAGATTTTTGGTATTTTGCAAACATGACAATGAATCATATCGTAACGGTGCAACAGAACCACGATGAGATGAAATTCATAAAGTGAATAGATGTGATTTCATGAAGAAGAGTAGTGAAGTAGTTACCGTATAGGCGACGCAGATGAGTACCGGTGTCTTCTGGGCGGCGGGGTGGAGTGTGTGGAGGCCTGGTCGGCGGGGGCGCGCGCCCCGCTGCGGCCCGCGCGGGGGGAGGCCGGCGCCGAGCTGGTCTCCCGCGCGGCACTACCCGCACCGCCCGCTCTACTCGACCGCGACGCCAGCAGACGCAGCGCCAGTTGCTCCAGTGAACCTATACGGAAGTCGAGCTAAGTACCGACTCTTTGCACCTCAGACAACCCTCGCTCGTGAAGTCGTGACGTGAACCATTTGATGTAAAAAAAATCTTCGTTAAGGTGGAGGCGTCGGTTGGAGCGCGAAATTCAAATTTTATCACGTTTTTTGCAAATTGCAGCTCAGTTATAGGTCGTAAGTTATCAACATGTTATTTGCGAGAAGAATGGTAGTATATTTACTGATTAATAACAAAAGAAATCATCAACATTTTCCTCCACCCGGGGAACCGATCACGCGATTTTGTGGAATTTATTCGTACTATACGTACGATGATTTTTTTTTCCAATTTGAGCAATAAAAGCTAAGCTTATATCTCCAGACGCTCTATCAAGTGGTCTCCACGAGCGAGAATTCTCGAACCGAGTATTTGATATTAGTGAGTCGCTATGTGATCATGCTTCAGTTCCTACGGTGACGTTAGTGCATTCGTTCCGTTTTAAGCTTTATAATTTAACGCGGTAAAACCTACGAAGCCAATGTCTACGAAAACTGTGCACTGTTTTAGTTACTTTTAGCGGTGTAGTGAAGCCCCTATCCGCTCTTAATGCTAACATTTGAAAAACAACCTTGTGAAATGATATCAAATAAATTAAGCTTTATTAAAATAATGCACTATAAACAGTACCCTATCAATTTTGATAGCAGCATTAAATTGGGACCAAAATAGGATGCGCACTGCATACAAATATACGTAACTACGCGAGGTGTCGCTCAGTTAAATCGAATCGCATGCACTAGTGGCATTTACGTGCTGAGGAAATTTCAGCCTCAAAGCTGGGGGCAGAATAATCAAAATGGAGATTACATAAATTATCACCTGAAAAAAATTTAGATTCGTAGCACTCACTGGTGAAGTATGTGATGGGCAGGTGAGTAAAGCGTCTACTTAGTGTACTAACTATAATACTTGCTGTAGTCGGAGTCGCTGTCGGTGGCAGGACGAGACCTGGCGGGGGGCGGCGCGGGGGCCGGTGCGGGGGCAGCCACGCGGGAGCTACACGCCACGCACACGTATGTGGCCGCGTCGACGTCGCGCCTGTCGTACGGCGAGACCAGCCGACAAGCCGTACACACAGGGTAGTCCCGTCGAGACCGCCTCCCGCTCTCCTCGGTGCTAGTGCCGCTATTGTCGTCCCCTGTACTCGTGCAACGACTCGAATTCGACTCTGGTTTAGACGCCGTGTCCACCCGCGCTTGTCTTCTACCTTTGTCGGCCGTGAGCGTCATTTCACTAGAATCTAGGCTGCGCGACTTTCCGCACCGACGGAGGCACGGCGTTTTAGAACTCTCGGTTTGTTTAACGTCGCCAGTTCGGAAGTGGCGCCTCGGTTTTCTCTGTCGCTTGTTATTGACAAGAACGAGACGGCGAGGAGGCTCCCCCCGGAGAGCAGTGAGGCTGACTTGCGCGTGTAGCACCTGAGGATCCACCAGGTCGAGGTAGCCAACACTGCAGCTCCGAGTCATGGTGTCGTAGACGGGGACGGTAGCGCAAACTGGACTAATGGGCACTACGGTTGTAGTCCTCTGTACTCTACCATCTCGAGTCCTATCCGTTAAGTTAATATTAGTATTATCTACTGGAGTCTCCTCATCTATGAATTTCAAGTCCTCATTCTTTTGCAAATTCCTTAATGTATCGCTCCGTCTAGTCAACGCGTCCGGGTGCACCTCGTGTTCATAGTTTTTATTGCATAGCGATTTTAGGATTCTCGTATTCATGTCGTAGGAAGCCGACTCGCCTCTGCTGCAGATGTTTTTCCTTAATTTCGAGAGGCAGTTGTCAGTGACGTGGTTATCGCATTTCTTGATGGTCACCTGCCTGCTGGGCTCCAAGCTTAGATTCAAGTTGAATTGCTGGTCTATATTAGACAGGTTCCCTTTTAACGACACGTTATCACCTCGGACGCTGTAGTCAGCTCGTCCGCCACAGAAATCCCCGCGACCGCCACAAGTCACAGTTTGAGGAGACGGCCTTTCGAATATTATATCAGTCGGTGCCACTGCATTTTTCGGCGATTGTAAAGTCGGAACGGAGCTTTCGCATCTCAAAGGCGATATTGCGTGGCGATTAGGCACACTGGCTGTACTATTTACGCGTCTTTCGGGTGTTTGTGTCGGATGCCGTATCGGCGTCGAATAAACGCTCTCCGATACATTATTCATGGTATCGCTCGTGTCGATGTATGGAAATTCGTCGTAAGATTCCGCCCTGGCTAGTGAGGGCGAGTTTGTGTTATTGTTATTGGATGTGTGTTCGCTTTGATTTATTATGTTATTTGTAGTTATTCTTTCGTTGAGAGTGATTTTTCTTCTGATGTTGTTGTTTGTGTGGGAGGGCGTGTCTAGGGTATCTGTAGACTGGAATACTTCCTCCTCGTCTTCTGAGAATATGTTAGGGTTGAAGGTGGGGTCGGGTCCGACGGGGTAGTCGTCCCGTAGTTCTGTGATCATGAGCGTCATTTGCCTCGGCTGGAGGTGCAGCAGGGACGTTTTATACGTCACTTGACCGAGGTTCGCCGGCACATTTTTAGCAAGCCCGTGCATTTTGAACTTTGTACCCCAGATATTAGAAGTTACTTCTACTAAACGTACATCCTGTAATCAGATAACTCGTTAGATTTTGAGTATTAAATAATTTGGTATACACATAGCAGTGTCGTATGGTTGATGTTTCTGACATAACTTCAACCAAAAAAATAAATACTCTTAAAATCAATATTATTCTGCTTGATATATAATCATAATTTTTCCTAATATTTTGGATATGCACATACGAACTTGAGCATCGTTATTATCCTAAAATCCCTAACTACACATAAGATTTCCACAATAAGTGGCCAATGGCCAGATTATAGTGACTTTTACCAGGTTTCCAGACTTGATCGTCCCACTAAGTTGGTTATATCGCACATTTTATTAGTTATAGATAATTCCCCAATTAAACTGGCACATACTTTGGGGTATTAAATATATGTGTGTTACCTCAGGTAAGGAGTCGATGTATGCGAGCTCATCAGGCGTGTCATCCTTCTCGCTAGAGCTGCGCAGCTTGCGTCTCTCGCGGGCGCGCCGCCGCCGTTGTAGTCGCGGCGACCCAGAACAACCTATTATATTATTTTTATTAATTTATTTCAGGCCATTGATTTTTTGCCTCTCTTTCGAGATACTTTTAATACATACATACATACAAGCTATCGATTTTAAAGCGAAGAACTATTAATTAATACTAATTTTATTGTACCCATGATTAATTCAATATTTGTGTAGAATAAACAAGAGAAAAAAACTTCAAATATTGAATATCACTGATATTGAAAATATCTCACAAAAAAAAATACACGCAAAATTAAATCATCATCAATGAACTAGTAAAGATTGCAGAAAGACTGATATAGAGTATTTTATGGTAAAAAGCTATATAAAAATCAATATTCCGACTACCCAGACGTGCACGTGCTGGAGTATCAAAGATAGGATAAAGATGATTGTCGTTATGAAAACATACATAAACCTGGCTCGAAGGACCAAAAATTTCAATCAGTTATCGCTTTCCATAACCGTTGCGAAGGAAAACTATCAAACTCATAATCGGTAATAACCAGTCAATTTCTTGCCTTATAGGGAGGGATAAACCCAACAAAATGATAGCTAGCGGACTCGTAGACGTACCTTTACTAACATTAGTATTACTAGTAAGAGTATTTAACAGACCTTCCTCCCTCTCAGTATCCGAGGACGAGGTATGGCTGGTGTGGGTGTGCGCGGGGTGCGGCGTGCGGCGCGGGGTACGTGCTCGCGGGGGGGGCGGCGCGGGGGCGGGGGCGGGGGACCGCCCGCCGCTCGACGAGCTGCCGGCGCCGCTGCTGCTGCTGCTGCCGCTACTCTCGCGGACCACCGACCCACATGTCACCTGATCTACTACACCACATAACACCCTCGAAATTTAAACTTTATTAAATTAAATATATTTAAGGGGAGTGGTAACAACAACAATATTTTAGTAGTAGTCAGTCTGCCGGCGTCGCATAACGTTGCCGAAATAGAAAATGTACTCGTTTAGCACACCACAGTGCTATTTGTTCTACCTTAACTCGTTGTAAAATACTATGTATTGTGAATACTAGTCGTTGAGAGTAATTGGCGTAATTAAATAAAAAAAATTCACAAGTTAAGAAAATAACCAATTTACCGTCGGCTTGCGGGTCGAAGATGACAAACTCTGGCCGTATCTTGCTGGTCCTGCGACCCTTGAGCAACGGTACGAGCCCCCCGAGGTGCTCCAGGTACAGCGTGTAGGCGCCGGCCTCCTCGTCGTCGTGCCGCAGCATGGTGCAGTGCAGCCGCAGCCCGCCCCCGCTGCCGCCCCCGCTGCCGCCCCCGCCGGCCCCCCCGCCCCCACCGGGCGGCCGCGACACGAACCGACGCAGCTCGTTCACCTCCGGCACGTTGCACTGGAATATTAACAATCGTACAATCCTACCATGTCTGTCATGTCAACGCTTTTTGCTGAAAGGGTATTTCGATGGTCCTGGAAGTAAAACGGAATTTATTTATTTATTTGGGACAAACAAGCTAGCTCATCATGGAATTAATTAGTTAATGCGCTAGTGATACCCCTGGTGTTGCAAGCGTCCATAGGCTACCATTACCACTTATATACCTACCATCACTTGGGCCGTATGCTTTTTTGCTGCCTTAGTAGCATAAAAATTTGTGAGGAGTTTTAAAAGATGCCTTTCGTGTTGCAGCTGCAGCAGCTACGATGTAGTGAGTTTGTGTACAGGTAGAGGTAGAGTAGTAGTAGAGTGGAGTACACAGTACCCGTATGGTGTGCGCGAAGAGGTTGGCGAGCGCGGGCTGCAGGCGCGGCGGGAGCGGCAGACGCGCGGCGAGGCGCGGGTGCGCGAGCGCGGCGGCGGCGCGGACGCGAGCCAGCAGCTGCAGCGGCGCCACCACGCGCCACACGCGCGCCGTGCACACCGACCCGCCCACGCACACGAACAGCCGCCGCGCCGCGTGGCCCCACGTCAGCGCCCTCACCACGGCCTTAACATACACATACACATCACCTCTAACTCTTAAACTTGTTTATTCAGTTTAGGATAAAGGACTTAAGATCGTCGAAAATGACACACATCACCTTTTGATATCTCATATGTAGAACCTACATTACGAAGATGACGCCAAAGAGGTTTTCGAGTGCTCTCCAGAAGATTTTTTTTAAATTCACTGGAAAGTTTATGAATGTTGTTTTACATTACATATTACTAACGAAGGATCTTATATTTTCCCGGGACAAAAGGTGTCTATCTATCTTTGTGTCAAGTTTCATCTAAATCCATTCAGTCGTTGATTGAGTGACAAACATCTAATCATCCAAACCTTCATATGTATAATATTATAAGAATCATCTACTAATCCTATTGAAATAAGTATGTATAGCATACTAATTTAAGTGTGTTAAGTCAGATGAGTCAAAATCAAATAGATACCTACTATTCAGTTTAAATAGACCTTAGAAGGGCCCTGATGATCTAAGCTACTAAAATTACCATTAGGGAACGTAACATTCCTTCTAAATTTAATTCCCGAGAATATTACTGGTTTACAGTGAAGAATATATAAATTTCAAAAAGATAATAACACTCACCTGCGTATAAGGAATCGGTACTGTGTAAATGAGAGCTCCGACATCCGAGTAGAATTTGACTACATTCTTGTAAGGAGGCGCGTCCAGAGGTTCGTCTGACTCTACAACAATTTCATTAGGAATCCTTTTAAACTCTGTTGAATTAACCAGGGCTCACAAGTAATTTAATTAATTTATATGGACGTACATTAGACGGGCATTCCTTAAAATAAATTCCTGTTAAATGAGCGTGGATACAGTGCGCTGACTCGTCTGACGTTTGATGGAGTATAGCTACAAGGTGTTCCCATATAAATTTTATACCTTCAAAATACCTTTAAAAGCGGTTTTACTACTACTACTAAAAGTTAATTATTTATTCCATTATCATTATATAGATAACTAGCTGTTCCCCGCATTCCCGGGATAAGCAGTATCGTATGTCCTTCTGAATAAGTATCAAATTTCATCGTGACCGGTTCAGCGGTTTAGATGTTAAAAGGTAACAGAATTAGTTACTTTGGAATTTATAATATAAGTACGTGAGCATATTGTATACTTGTTTTAATTTCAGCAAAGTACATACAGTTAAGGCTGTAACAAGCAATTAAATAAGGCGACATTGAACGTACGTATTTTACGAGATCTATTTTACAGCCACACGCACGTAAATAAAATACATTTGTTACGACGAATACATTCGCCGCTGTTGTATAAAGCCGGAGTCTACGACCTATAAACTTTAATAGGTCATAAATAACATTACATATTGAAAAGCAAGCTCCGCCTCCATGAGTCGTTTATCAAACTAGTATAACAGATGCTTTCAGCGCATTCATTTTTCACTTTCTACAGAAACTAGTAAGGTATATGGATCGCCACGTCATAACACCGCTTAAGTGAAACGTCCAGAATTTAATGGTATTTTCATAAATGTATACAGTTTTCAATTTATTTACGTGTGGAGTGAATTTATGTTACGTAACGCACATGTTAGCGCAGATGGATTCGATACAGGTATTGTATTGATTAATGTTTTTGCATTCCCTCTGTTTTATTGTAGACAACTATTAGGTATTTATTGTTGGTATAGTGTAGAATATACTATAGATTTGGTTATAGCAGATCCAGAACGGCTGGATGTTATGATAATCAAAAATATTTGACGTACCGACACAAAAATTAAAATGTAACTTACCAGGTACCAGGGTACCAGCAACAGCGAGGAGTTCCCTCGAATTCGCCCACTCCATAGCGAGTGTAGTACCCCTGAGCCCAGTCTGCACACGCACCGGGCTGACGTCATCATGTCCTCTAAGCAACACTATCTCCCCGCTGCCAAGTGCCACCGCCAGAACGTGCCCCCCATTATTCTCGCTACCCTCTTCCCCTTCCTCCATTTTGAACTTCTCACATGACCACGCCATCGATGTTATTCCACCTTCAGCTACTAATTGTACCTGCGAAGAATAGGGTAGTTTCCTGACTTGAAATCAGCTACTTTTAAATAAATATCAAAACGATAGTTTATAAGGAATTTTGTATGAAATACTACACTATGTTGTCATAGTTTCACAGCATCAAATGACCAACTCTTAGTGGTTCTACGGTAATTAAAAATCATAAAAAGCATTAAATGTACCTACAACATATTTGATGTTTCCACGTGTTTTTAGATGTTTTATGCATTGGTTAGTGTTTGGTCATTTATTTTTGACACTGTCAACTAGCCTATTAGGTTAGTAGGATTTTTTTGACAAGGTTGACAAGTAGCCTACTTGACGATGGTCGATAAGTTGGATGGATGGACAGCGGCGGCCCTAGAGTAAAGCGAGAGGAGCGGTTCTCTATGCGACAGGTAGCTATGGGCATCAAAATAGCAAATGCGGAAAGCACGTTTCAACCGAATTTAACTTATATTCAGTATTTTTTTATAAAGATATTATTTAAAAATGTTTGCACTATTATTAATTTAACAGGAAAAGGTCGATCTAAGAGCACTTAAGGAATTAGGGCTTGTTGCGGCTCTGGGTGGAAAAGTTGCAGCTTCAACTTTTTCAATCTAATATCAGAGAAGATTTTGACCATCGAATGATTCTGTTTGGTCTGGCAAATGTCATAATAATGAGATAAAAATATCCAATTTAAGTTCTTGTGGTGGAAAATAAACGATTTAGTTAGCAGATCCAATTATGAAAATAAAAATAGTTCTTTAAAATTTCCACGCATGCTTGAAGGTATTGAAGGATTATTTAAAAGCATACGAAGGCTGTAGCGCCACTTATGAACTGTTCTCGACCTTCTAGCCGCCCACTTGTAAATTTCTATAGCTTTAGTAGCTACACGTCGCTGCAACTTTTTCTAGTTTAAAGTTTGCCACTTAAAAAAAGTTCTGTTTATTTTGATATAAAGTTGTAGCCGTATTTTAATAGACTTCCATGAGCTCGTAAGTCACGTAGCATAGAATTTGCACTATGCCTGAGATTCAGGTATATGAAATTGCAAAACTTTAGGCCAATTTCAGTGAGTAAATATAATGAAGATAGTAGGAGTGCCTGTAAACCACAATATTTATAGCTAGAAACATACTTGTGAGACCATAGCACCGTGCACGTCCATGACGACCAGCTGAGCTGACGCAGTACCGAGGTACACCTGGTTGTCATCGGGCGTCCAGCAGCCGCACGTGATGCGAGCGTCCAACGACAGCATGGAGGACCAGTAGCGTTGACCTGCCACTGAACCTACCAGGACAAAGCCATCCTGGCCAAAGGAACAAAATAAAAGTTATTTAGACTAATATGAAAAATGCCCTTTAACAAAAAATACATAGTTATAAAGTCCCCCGCTGCGTCTGTCTGTTCGCGATAAATTCAAGATTTTGTTTTCACCGATATTAAAGTTATTATTTTTTTATAAAATACCTTTAATATCGGTACCTTATAAAATTCATCTACAATATAATATTATCTTCTCTGTGAATATAATGTGACTGTAGTATAGTATAATGCTTTGAAGGCTGCCCAAAGCAGCTGTTCCATATAACATTTCAAATCCGACAACAATGTTCGACCAATCTATCTTACATTTTGGTAGTAGTTACCTAGGCATTTTTTTATTCTGGATACATAACACATGATTATTAATCTCTACAAACAAAGTACCTGCATTTTTGTTATTTTAATATGGTTTTTCTTTTGCAAAATATTTTAAAGCCTTATTTATTGTACCAGGCAATACCATGCAATTTACTTAAAGTAGCGTCCTATTGGCATTGCGTTATTGAAAGTTTATATTGCCGTTAGTTGGAGGTAACTTCCATGCGATGAGACATCTAACTAAATATAAACAAGAATTTAAATAAGTTGCGACTAATTGTATTTATACCTCATCTGGGTGTAGCTGGTGCTTGACAAGGAGAGTATTACGTTTAGGCATACTTATGCCATATAGTGCTATCCACTTGGAGGTAACAAACATTCACGTACTTTATTTAAAACGTGCCTTAGTAGATAGATAAATAATACTTATCGGTTATTTGGCAGGTACTTAGGCTGAGATTTAAAGAGCGTACTTAGACTAAGCCCAGACTTTACTTTTGAGTGAAGACCAAATATGTATTAATAATGCAATGTTTCACTCAATCTGAATGCGTAAACAAAAACGTCCACTTACCAAAAACTTAGGCTTTATCATCATTATTCAGATTCCCTTCATCTTTAGAAACTAGAGAATTTTCAAATTAATGATTAAATAAATAGGTATTTTTTAAATAATTAATTCGGACCGCACGCGCAGGTAAATACTTACTCAGTAGACCACATGTTTGACATGGGTAGTGTAAACAATAAATATTTTTTTTATTCTATTGTATTCACAATGATAATTCTTTTTGCACCCACACATCATTATCACATAAAATTAAATATTTTAACAAGTATAATTAAAGGTCCTGATTTCTGAGCTAGGACTAAACCTGTGTTACAGAAGTATCCCTAGAAGTAAAGAATACCATGCAATAGGAGAAAATTGTATTTTTTGTCGATAGGTTAGGTATACTTTATAATTCCATTATTAACTACAAGATATTTAAATACAAACTCAAAACTTATTTATATTCAGTTTAGGTACTGTTATAGGACTTGTGAATTACAATGACTACCATCGCTTCGTAATACACTTTAATTAAACTATGTCTACAAATTCCAAATCGAAGATTGCGCCGAGCATAAACACTACTATTTATTATTCGTGAGTAAAGTTTAAATAAAGTTTACGCTTTATAAATCTCAGTCTTAGTAGTTCTTCAAAGCTGAGTGTCTGATAAATCAACACTCCCCAGGGATAAACTCTCTTTTCGTGGAAACCTTGAAAATACATACAATATTTCAATGCTAAATAAACGCAAATATAATCGTACACCATCCGCATGTTGTGGACAATGGAAGAATCGGATACCTACCTGTCGAAATAAGCTATCAATCATTCCGTATCTCTCAACTGAAAATGATTCTGAAATAAGCCTAAAAAGATTTTACCTTTTCAGGGAGCCTTGTAATATTACTGATCTCGAAATAAATTGGATCCGCTCGGTACTTAGTTTAACCGCGCGCGTATTCAAGAGAAGATTTGTGCACCGCAAATTGAAAATGCTTCGATTTTCATTAAAGATAACACTGATTTGATTATATTGCTTCAAGTCGCTTGACTGGGTTGATTTTGCTATCAGCAAGTCATTTTTTATTATGGTTCACTTCTAATCATATATTATATGAAGTTGGTGTATATTTCAAACAAAAACTGTAATTATATAAATTCAAAAGAAATATCCACTATATAAGAAGCCTTGCTAAGTTTCTTGTCAGAGTCTTCTCAGTTTAAGTGTAGGTATTCCGAACCGGTGGTAGAGTCTTTATTAAAATTGTAATTATTGACATTCATAAGAGTGTGATTAGGGCGTAAACTGAATAAATTAATTTTACGTAACTTTCTATTATACAACCTCAAATAATAAAGGATTATATAAAGTGTCTCCGTTTCCAAACCACCAGTCGTCTGTCCTCAAGTGTCAATAGCAATCGATCCGATTAATTCTCAGTAAATATCATCCAAGTAAATATTCGCAAGTTCAATTTATCGGCTCACTTAGCAAATACCTACCTGTCAATCGAATGTAAACATAAGGCTCTAGAATACACTAGAGAAGCGAGTATGATAGCCTCACGATAAAAGGTGACCCTAAAATTAGAAATACATATCGTTTTCAAAGATCGCCGCACGCCCCCGTCAAATCGGGCACACCTTTCTTAACGCATTTAAGAGGGTTTGTGTTCAAAGGTGTCACGTAACGGTGTCCGGGCGAGCTCACACTGAAGCCTTTTAGCAAATTGGAGCGACGTTTTGACTCGTCTGACGGAGGCTTAAGGTCACGAGTCACAACTCACGTGGGCTGTTAGGTATATATCACAAAGCTGAATTGATTCGACAGCCACTAGGTAGATAACAATCCTACAGTGTTAGAACGGGAAACAGAGAAGCTAACAAGGCGCTATTTTGGTTGGTTAATTTTACCACGAACTTTGTCGCTGCATAAAAGATAAAGACAGACCAGCTAGAACTATATACATAGATTTTTGAGTATAAAACTGAGCCAACTAGAATAATTAAGTCGTAACAACGTCTAGGTACCTGAAAGAAGTACCTAAACGAGTATTTGCTGTTTACCTACCAACAATTTGCTAACAATCAACAGAGATTTTTATAGTATTCTGAATTTTTATAAAGATTTTAGCAACCATCGAGGTTGGAGAAAACATATAAATATAAAACTTAGCTCGTTTCTGCCGAATCCCAATCTTGAAATTGCTTTGTTTGCTTTTTAATTTAAATTTGTTTTGCGCCAGGTGCTAAGCGGCAATCGATCAATTTTCCGTCCAAACAACTTTGTTTATTTGTCATCTTTGCGAAGCTGTGATATTTGTTTACATAAGCATTAAGCACTAAGCTGTGCCTAGCAACTTAAATTAACACTGTATATTTAAGCTGACACCATATTGATCCTGGTAACGTAAAATTGCGCCTCGAAAATCCTACATTAATTCTAAGTTTTTCTTACAAACTTTCAACACAATAGCATTTTCTCAGCAGCCTCAAATGCAAAATATTTTCTTCAAGGGAAATCAACTATGTCAAAGAATCATTAAAGTCCGCAGCGTAATTTGTGTAACGCTACGTTACCTCACAAAATATCGACGATCATTAGAGTAATGGAAGTTCGAAAAACATAACGCATTTTCAACAAATATTCTTTAATACCTAAATTGAAAACGAAAAAAATATCCATGGAACCCGCCAAAATAGTGTTTTTTTTTGTTACTAAGGACAACCATAGAGATTATCTACTAGGACAACAAACATGGATACGTTTTATTCAGCATAAAGATCGATTCATAGCAGTACAAATGAATGTGCATCTAAAATTTCCCACAATTTTGAAATGAATTGCATGCTATAGCCCCGCCCACCGAGAGTTAGCTGTTAGCTAGTTTATGTTACCGCACCACACTACTAAATAATTCACTTATGGCTTTACCATCACTGTTAGATCCATTTCATTGTATTCTCCACTATAAAGTGGTATGTTCTGAACGACACGAGCTGAAGAAAATGCTTTGGTATCTACTATGATACAATCGTCAATAAAATGATACCTAAGTGACATAGTAAAAAAATATTTAGTGCCCAAATATACGAAATCTAACAAATACTGAGATAAACATGCGCCAATGACTTTTCCCGTGAGCTTAACAGTTGCTTGGCCACTTACTGAAAATTATTTTTTTCAAATGTAGAAGTGCTGATAGAAACTAAATATTTTTTTCTTGGGATGCATTACGTTTCGGCAAAGGTCATAGAACAAAAGTTGTAAGTCTTGATGTAACTAAGTAAGTGTAAAAAGACCCACTAAATTCAAATGCTAAAGAGTCCAGAATCAAACACCAAATCCATGATATCTTCGTTCATTACGATGCCATTTACACGTATGTTAAATTGGTACCTACCTGGTAACAAATAAGCGCCATTCGTCCATCGTGCGACCAGGAGAAGTGTGTGACGGGCGTGCTCCGGTCGTTGATGAGCTCGATGCTCCAGCGTCCCTCGTACTTGATCCATACGAAGATTACCCCAGAGCTGTCGCACGACGCCAACTTCTGATAAGGCTCGTTCCATTTCACCAGGATCACCTGTTATTTCAATGACATTTAGTACCTAATGTTTAAACTTGTGCAACCAACCTGCTCTTCACTTAAAAATCAGAAATGTTAAGGCCTGTTAATTATTTGAATGACGAGCAAGTAAGTACCTAAATGTTTAGATTGCGTATAGAAAACTTATTTACTCTGATCCGGAGAGTGCCACGATATACAGAGCAAAGTGCGTACCTACTCACATTCCACGAAAGAAAAGAAAATAATCCACATTTTAACATTATATTAGAGAATATTACTCGCTTTGCTCCCCAGTCGCGTGTTATTACAAATTCCACGTACGCACTGTAGTCCTATAACACCCACTTAGACAAAACAGTTGGGATGTGGAGGAATTCACTAGAATTACGCAGAGCTGTAACAGCGGTAATTACAATTCTGCGATAGCAACATTCTTTACAAATGGTAAGTATTTAAATAGGTACCTTATGTAAATGATCAATATTTACCGTGCCCTAATAAAAGTACTTACGTGAGGTACGTACTTAGCGTACCACGTACCTATTACCGAGTGATTTATAATCATAATGAATAATGCCTGCAGACAAGTAAAAGAAGCGCTTACTATATATATATGTAGAACGTTTGTACTTTATTTGAATCACATCAAATATGTTTCAAGCATCGTCATAAAATTAATTATATGGGAAAAACTAGCTTTCCGCCCCGCGGTTTTACACGCGATATTATCCCCATTTTCAAAAATCCTTTCTTATCCTCCGATCCGTCGAGTGTTTTGAGCTGTGCGGTCTGTGCGTTGATAGATCAGTCACGTTTTTCTTTTTATATATTTAGAAGAAAACTAAACAAATGTACTATTCCTATAAGAGAATACAGGTTGATGCAGCCATCAGACAACTGCAACTTTAGTACTTTAAAAAAAAAAGAAGTACATATTTGCGCAAAATATCAAATTATGTTAATGTATCGTTCCTACTGCTTTATAAAGGAATGCGAAACATTGGGCTCCAAGATAGAATAAAACGTGGCTTTGTATAGTTTCACTTTCAGAGCTTAGGTTTTCTATTTATCCATGACAAAGGCTTTAGTGAGAAAGAATGTATAAAATAAAAGCCAAAGATACCTCCTGAAGTCAAGAAATATGTATGGAAGCTTTTTGAAATATTTACTTGAGGAATTACGTTGAACCTTTGAGAAAAGAATAAATTTCATGCTAAGGATTCAGCTTACTGTATTGGTGTTTTTGTTTGTTTTTATATAGATGTATGCTTATGTGTGCTGTGTTGTGTGATAATTAGGATATATCACCCATATATTATCTATACTAATATTATAAAGAGGAAAGATTTGATTGTTTGTTTGTTTGCATTGAATAGGCTCCGAAACTACGGAACCGATTTGAAAAATTCTTTCAGTAATAGGAAGCTACATTATTCCTGAAGGTTATATATAGGCTACTTTTTATCCCGGGAACGCGAGTGAAATCGCGCGGAACAGTTAGTAATATAAAACTATGTAAATTTTATTTTATATTTTCGGCTCTATGAGAATCACGAACAAAGTACAACAAAATGATACCCGCTAGGTATTTACTATAAAACCTATTTTTAACTTGATTAAAAAATAAATCAATCAATTTTCTGTTCCATAGTTCTAGTTTTCTAGTTTAGTAATATGTGGTAATATCTAATTTTGTTACAAATATAGGTAACATTTAATAAGTCTCAGTTACAATAGAACAATATCGAAGCAGACATTGTTAAGTAAAATGAGACCTTGACACGGGGGTAATGCAGATATCGTTACATAAACGTTGGTTAAGTTTTTGCCAAACATTTGAACTAACGTTTGCAATGGAAACAGTTTGCATAAATGTACCAAAAACATTTGGTACCTACTCGTATCGTTTTGATTACCATAACAGGTACCTACCTAAATGCTACGATGATCGCAGACATTCGATCAACTATGTCAACATTGCGTCTTGGAATAAAATAAGGATTAAAGCCCCATCGGAAACGAAACCTATTTAGGTTTGAAGGATTCTTTGTATGGGTTAAATAAACAGAGTTGCGGCAGCCCTTTCTCGATGAAAAGAAAGCATTTACCAGCTATGGGCGCACAGTTTGCACAGCAGATTACAGGGGATATGAATCTTCAAAAAGCTACAGTACCTACCCCGCGCGCGGAACGGCTAGTATATACTAATACTAAAGCTGAAGAGTTCGTTTTTTTGTTTGTTTGAACGCGCTAATCTCCGGAGTTACTGATCCGATTTGAAAAATTCTTTCACTAATAGGAAGCTACATTATTCCCGAAGGTTATAGGCTACTATTATCCCGGGAACGCGATTGAAATATGAAATATAAAAATAAACTCAAATATGAGAGACTAGTTGTTCCTAATTCGCATTCAGCTTAGTTAATTAAATATATAGTTTGACATCATTTAAATTTACTTGAAATAAAGAAGAAATGTGTTGAAAAAGTTATAACTACACTACTGTTAATATAGCCCCTTAAAATAAATCTTATTTATCCACGAAGGTCAGTCTACCCACACAGAGCTAAATATTAATTCTGTAATCTGTACACATGCCACACTGCTATGAAAACTAATTACTGTCTCACGTGTAGGAAATTGTAAGTATATAACTTTACTAGTTTCCATCAAGCAAATTGACCGCGATACCAAGGATCTAATGTTTTCCCCTAAAATAATGTTCTATTTCATGGTATAATTTAGAGTTTTTTGTCAAACATCGATTGGGTACCAACATTAACACGAACTCTCGAATTTATAACATGAGATAAATTTAAATTCTGTCCGGCAATAATTTGGGGATAATGTAGCTTTCTATTAGTGAAAGATTTTTTTGAATCGGACCAGTAACTCAGGAGATTAGCGCGTTCAAACAAACAAACTCTTCAGCATTATTATTAGTATACATAAAATTAAATTACTTGAATTTTTCTACATATAATTCAATATTGAAAGGCTGGAGCTGTCTCCATACACACAGAGTTACATTGAGACGATGAAGTGACGACAATGATGATGATACTTAGGTAGGACTCACGTCAGATCTGTGGCCACGAAGATTGTAGTTGGTGCGCAGAGGCAGCTCGTGAGGTCTTCGCGCGTGAGACGACGTGAAAGTCACCCCAACCACACCGCGCACGTTGCCCGTCGCCAGCCACCCTTCTTGGTAGTAGTTATTCCTGTTCAACTTCCAACCTTCCTCCTAAATAATAAAACATATTTTAGTGTTTCCATTAATATTGCTAGAGATTGGTAGCAATCACCTTGGCCTCGTTAAAGCAACTGAAAGCAATTACGTAAACCTAAAATTGCATAATGTAAGCAATTTACTACCAGGGTATATCCACCATTTTCTACGTTATTAACTTTATAATAAATGGCTTTTTAATTATTCCCGGGTGATGTTGGCGACCAGAGGAATGGTAGACAACGTTTGAGCGATTTTATGAAGATTACATTTTTATAATAATACGTGTTGTGTTGTTATCAAAATTTCTGTATTTACACCGCATCAACAAAACAAACAATTTTTTAATGATTTATTGTTAATTGTGAAAATTGCAAAATTCTCATAATAAATGTTAATAAAAACTGTTAGCAAATGAAGTTCGTAAGATAATCCAAAAAATAGCCTGGAAAATATTCGGTGTTAGATTCTATCAATCATCATTATCACAGCAAATAAGAAAGAAAATTGAAATCCAGAATTACCTCAAAAACCAAATGTCGGAATAAAACACGAGGAAGGCGCGTTGCTATTCCGCTTTACGGACTATAAGTATATTTAATTGGGTAGACAGGTACTTTAAATATTGGCTGCTAAAAACTAGAAAAGTATATTATAATAAAAAAAACCGGGCAAGTGCGAGTTTCTTAAACAGCTCAAAAAATCTTAAAATTTTATAAAATATATATTTGAGATTCTCACAAAGAGCCCTTTCATTTTATATGTCACATGTAGTATTTTGCTATACTTGAAAAAAGGGTTCCGTTTTTTCCTTTTAAGGTACGAAACCCTAAGAATACAGTATTAGAAATTAGGTACTAAATTTGAAAACCTAGGCATATTTAATATTAAGTAGGCAGATCAACTACTCAAAATTACAACTAACGTAATAATAACTGAAGTTGTACAACTTCTGTGAAGCAAAACCTTTAATGAATGGGAACTAATTTAATTATTCATAGAACACCTGCAAAACTACGGAAAGTTACCTATATACTTAGCAACAAGTCTATATACCTAGTCTGTTACAAATATGACACAGCACATATCTAACATTTTCACTGACGTACAATTTGATTATGTTTTTATTGCTTCAGTTCTTATTCAGCGTTTCGATCAGTGAGAATTATATACCTAGAAACCTAATGAATTAGTTTACATGTTTGCATCTGTCTAAAGTTAGTTAGGTGCCAATATAGTGGGTGAAACCCAATTAACACGTTCATTTGAACCACAGGAAACTAAAGTCTACCTTTAAACACAGTTCTATCAATATGAAGCTAGGGCAATTAACAGCAAGTAATTGTGCATGTCCTGACTGAGGCCGTCGGCGGCAGACCGGAGATCGAACACGAAATTGGCAATTAGCTAGATATTACGCGATCCCGGGCCCCGCCATTAATTCCTCCATCGCTGCCCAATTAGGGAGGATTTCTTACACATTCACTTCACTGTATCGAAATTTTATCAACAGGTTGTGAAGCTATTAGATTTAATCAATAGAATTGAATTTATTCCAATAAATTCTATATGCTCTAAATTAAATTACTTTTTACAAAACAGAAAACCGCCTTCAAAACCACTAAAAAGTATAAAATAACTATGTAGGAACTCTAATCTGACACTGTTTTGAAGTCAGCGAAACTATGATATCGGTGAACATACATAAAAAAAGAAGTCGGTTAAAAACATACAGTTGAACATAGAATATCTCTTTTTGAAGTCGGTTAATAAAATAGGTACCCACTTCTATTTTAAAAAGCGGAATCCGCATTTAAGGGTCAAGCGAAGTTCCCACCTATAGGTAAACTCTTTTTTTATAAGCTTTTATTAAATCTGAACATCTCTTCTTGATCATGTAAAGTGGTTTTAGTCGTAAGCTCTAAAAACCTAAAACCGTAGATGAATTGAGCTTGAACTGAAATTTTTTAGGTTTCTGCTTTCAAACGAACCACTAAAACCCGATTTCAATATTTAATGTAGGTATCCTTTATTTTGCGATTGTGGAGTAATCAGGAAATGTAATTTCAAATATCAATCGATGATCGCAAATTCAAGGATAGATTGAATATTATAATCAGCCGTTAGTCGTGTAATAAACAAAGGTTCGACAGGATTATGTTTATCAATAGCCTCTAAAAAGTTTCCTCTTCGCTTTTCTCTTAAAAATAAATACAAAGGCTTGTTATATAATTTTAGCTTGAATGTCATTAGGTAGTTACAAAGAGTGAACTGAAGTGGAAATTTTAAAATGAAGTCGCTACTTCATTACCCGAAGCACAAGCGCAGATGTTCATAGTTTAGCGTATCCAATTGACCGTTACTAATCAGAGTGAGTGAATCCAATCATAATTGTGCATGTCTATGTGTTTTTGTACTACCCTAACAGTTACAAGATTTAAGAATACAACAACCAATTTGAAAAATCTAACTTCTGCCATAGATTTGTTTTTGTTGGTCTTATATCAAAATCAAAACTCATTTATTCAGTTTAGGCCCTAATAAGGCACTTATGAATGTCAACAGTTACAGTTTTACAATAGACTCTACTACCGGTTCGGAATACACTTGAACTGAGAACAATATAGGCAATACGTGTTCACGGTTTCCCACGCTTTCCTGGGATCATAAATAACCTTCCATGTCCTTCCATACCATACGTTATTTATTTTATGTGCTTAATTACATCGTAATCGGTACAGAGGGTTAGAGGTGAAAAGGTAATAATCATATGATAGAGCGACAGATAGACCTATGCGCTATGTAACAAAGTAACAAAATAAGATTGTAAAGGTCAAAATAGTTTTCAGCAAATACCAGTACCTATTACGTTCTTTTGATTGGGTAATATACCTACCTAATGAACAAAATATTTTTCCTTTCATTGTCAGGGTTGATGATAGCAAATTTAAATATAACAATGCATTCATTTAAAGTTTTGAAACATGGGCGCGCGACATAATTAATTCTAGGTGTTAGGCGTCGAATAGAAATGAAATTAAATAGGTCAAAAGCCGGTGAGGCGAAGAAAGGTTAATTGAATGGGAACCCTTAGGTCCCAGTACTCGCTCCGTCGTCGTAACCTTAGATTACAATTGCGAGTTCTCCACTTCATCCAAAAAGTGATGGCGGAACCTCACTACTATACCTAGTTGCGAATGGCTTTTCATCAACGTTAGGCTAGATGCGGGTTCTATACATAATTAGTCCGTGCCAATTAGCAAGTTGTGAGTGTAAAGTTCTCTTTTAATGGCCGCTTTTTAACTTCGCGATTAGGTATTATAAACTTCAAAGCTTCATTACTTATTTTGTTATAACAGCTCATTTCTGCTTAGGTGACATCAACTCAAGGAAAATCAAGGAAATCTCACTATTTGATACTTATACTAGTAAAATATAGGTAACCTAATTGATTACATAGTCATTTGCTGAATGTAACATGCACAATAAAAACATACCTACTGCTTCTATTTACTCTGTACCTATACGTAATACTATAAATTATGGGAAAATGCTACTCTATTAAAATAAATATTTACAACAAGTGAATTAGCAAAATGAAAATGTACCTAAATCAACTTCGAATAAAATCTAAATCTAATAATAGAATGTCAACTTACATTTATCAACGTAGGTACCTAGTGTTACATCGATAAATGAAACTAACAATAGTAACTCACCTCTGGAAGTTCATCTGGCACCTTTCCCATCCACGACAGCGACAATATACTGCAATCACATTTCGCGTTCACGTTTCTCTCAAAGTGGAGATGCATTTTCGTTCAATTATCACGTAAACTCAATGAAACATCGTCGATCACTTCGCGGATGATACTGAATCTGCCGAATGCACTGATTTCGATTGGTGCGTGAACATTTTACGAGGTAATACGGTGTTACATCGGGATATGGATCACGATGGAGCGATGTACGGAGAGTAAGGTTTATCTGGGAGCGCGTCGGGCGGTCGGTCGGTCGGTCGGCTGACGTGACAGAGGGTGACAAGCGGCCGGAGCGACGGCGTCGGGCCTTCGGTAACGGCGGGCGGCGTGTAGGGCGCAGGTATTGATTGCGCGCAGGGGCGGCGCGCACACCCCGCCGCTCGCTCACATGCACGGGAAAACCTTAGGAAAATACGCTGAGATGGCGCTGAAAATTCACCCGCTACTGAATATATAAACGTAAACGTCATGTGTTTATGATTGCAGGAGTATTTTGGTTAGTTATCACGCTTCTCTCTCCTGTTTCATTGTATCCCCGTCCCGTTTCAATTTATTAGTGGAATCGTGTATAAGAAATTAACACTCTAAATTGATTTCGTATTGTAAATTCAGAAGCATTACTTTGTGATGTTGTAGGTAGCAGACTAAAGTGTAGAGTAATAAGTTAGGTAACTAATAATAAAAATATTGTAAGTATCAACTACTGAGGTCGGGAGCTATTTCAAAAGTAAGGTCACGTTTTTTGGCAAATATACGGCGACTACTCTCCTTGATTAATAAATAGTACAAGATATGAACCTATATAACGAGTATCTTGCAAATCTAATTGATAGGTACCCAGTTAGTAGGTAAGGTAAGTAGGTTGTATATCCATAGCAGATGAAACCACGTCATCAATGTAAATTTTTATTTTCACTAAATATTAAACATTAAAATATCACATAATTGACTAAACACAACCAAATACACGTTGGTTTAACTGGAGTATAGCTTCAATTAAACCTTTACTTCTTCCAGAGTTCCCCACGTGTATCCACATTTTACTTTGACCGGTAGTGGCACGTTCAAGCGCACGGTATCTTCCATTACTTCCTTCATCATACAGATAAAAGATTTTTTATTTTTTTCGGGTACTTCATAGATAAGTTCGTCGTGCATTTGTAGGATTAAACGAGGTTTAGGCTCTTGATGATCAGTTCTGTTGTCTATGGCGCACATGGCAGCTTTCGCTATGTCTGCAGCAGAGCCTTGTATGGTGGTGTTTACTGCTTGACGCTCTGCCGCACCTATAAATCAAACATTGGCAGTCATTTTGTTATTATACTTACCTACGAATACTCCATGGATTTTATATAAATACAAAAGATAAGTCAATGACGTACGTACATCAACATTAAGTAAACGAAAGTGATTAAAAAGGTTGTATACGTTATATAGCCTGTACTGAACTTATGTAAATCCATCCTGAATTAGCCATGTAATTAAACTGATCCAAATACGTATTTCAGTTATTTGCTTAATTGTCTTTACGAATTACAAACACGAGGATATTAACGTTGAGACGTACTCATTAATGTTAGAGAAGGATTCGAAGATGTTTTCAATATTGAAAGTGTGATACAATATACAAATATTGCAAGAAAGAAAGACTGAGACGTTAAGAAAGGCTGAGACATTTTAGAAGCAAATACTTTAAGATATAGACCAATCCGCATAGGTACCTAATAGGCATGTTCTTCACAGATCTACTCTATAGATTTCTATAACGAAAAGGAACAACAATAAAAATAATTACAAACAATTTAACCGACTTTAAAATGGGTTTGCACTAAATCGTTAATATTGAAGGGCTGCACTTATTTCAAAGTCAGCGATTGCTTTTTTGCGGTACCATACATTTTCTTATCAGCTAAAAATCAACTCGTTTTCCATTGTGCAACACTACGTGCGTTGTTTACTGATGATGAGACCTAATGTAAGCTTAGAAGACATTTAGAGGAGTAACTGTCTGGTATTCTGTACCTGGCCTGAGGAAATCAATAAACTTGAACTTATCACAGCCGTGATCAAATGTGTCATTATGACCTGAATATCTGCACGTATCAGTGATAATTAGCAACTAAACATTGCCGAATGGATTTTTATATTAGCTTTCATAACAATGTGCAAGAAATCGTGCCAGCGTTCTAAGGGTCGCGTTCGGTCGGGCCAAGGTTATGGAATCTAGTAGACTTGCAGTAAAAAGGATCGAATTCTGTCGATGTTTATCTTCAAATAACTTTTCCGCGCGGTTTCACCCACGTTCCTTAGATTAATAGTTTCCACACCATTCCAAATTTCATGGCTTTCGGTTTCATCGCTTTAGGCGTGAAAAGATAACAGACATACCGAGTTAGATTCGAGTAAGCTACTTTTCTAAACGTACATTAGAGTCTGACAATTCATAAGTGCCTCTATAGGTCTATTTGAATAAATAATATTTCATTTCATAGGGCTTCACATGCTTAATATATTTATGGAGCAACTAACTCCCCCTGCAGTTTTATGTGTTTCCGAGGGTATTTTTTCCGATAATAAGAAATTCTATATTTTATTCCAGGGTGTGATCTATCTATGTATAAAGTTTCATTATCAGTTGAACCATTAGGAACTAGGTACTATTTTAATCTCAATATGAGTTTAGAGTCTAAGGTAGATACGTGCGTCACGTAGGTAATGCTTGTTTCTCATAATATCCATAATGAAGCTAGTGAAGCATTAATCATTGTTATTGAAATCGCAATTTATGTCCAATTCACTGAATTCTGTTTCACATTATTATAGTTTTAATGATAAATTAGAATAGATTATACAGGATCGACTAACTTCTCGACCTTAACTATACCTAGCTTCAATCTACATTATTTCTCTTCGGTTTCTCCGATTTCGCCTACCTAAACAAATCTAAGTGGTATACATAACTATGCAACTTACTTTTCTTTGAAATAACATTGCTGTTAATATCAGGCAGATATCGCCGGCGATTCTTCAGAGTTTCAACATATTCTTTTTTTCTACATTCAACGACAACTGACGCTGTGAACTCTTTGACGGCTGGATATGTTTTATAGAACGAATCCATGAACACAGCTGCCTCCGTTTCAGAAACGTCCAAGTTTTGAGCCAAGGTTCGGTTACCCATCCCATAGATTATACCGTAGCAGAGCTGTTTGGCTTTTTGACGAAGATCGTCGTCTACCTAAAAGTCAATTATTAATTCAAAATAATTAAATCTTGATATGCTCCGGACTCGTCCAACAAATATACAATTTGGGCATTATTTGGATGAATTTAAACTGGACTAAATTGTTTGCCCACCTGCCTCCGAAGGAAGATGAATAACTTCAATAGTATTTTATTAAAATCACCATATTTTTAGGTACGCTACAGTAATAAGGGATATTCTTTGATCTCCATAAGCTTGTCCATTACTGTATTTTTCTAATCACATTAAGTACTTCACTTGCTTTCCCGGGGTAAAAAGTAGCCTATATAACCTTCGGGGATAACGTAGCTTCCTATTAGCTAGTGAAATAATTTTTCGAATCGACCAGTAACTCCGGAGATTAGCGCGTTCAAACAAATCAAACAAACAAACTCTTCAGCTTTATAATATTAGTATACATATAGTTTTAGTAAGTATATTAATTGATGGTACAAATGTGACTACGACGTGGGCGTTATCTCCCCTTCTCTCCCGCCATATCTATCTCTAGGGAGAGCCTATGTTAGGATACCTATGTTAGGGACCACCCGCATTCCCGAGTCAAAGGAAAACAAGCCGAAGAAAAAGTCGAATGTTTTCTAGAGATAAATGCAACAAATACTACCTACACCTATTTATGCGATAATATTCATTTCACCCAAAACCATAATAGCCATTACACTGGAATTGAATAACAAACATTATCAACTCACAAACACACGAACTTTGTAATAGGTAGTAGAAGATTCATCTTCCGATATAGGTTAATTTAATACCAAAAGAGATTCCAACGCTTGCAACATAAAACGAGAAGCGTTAGTTTCATATCTCAAAATCTCTAAGGATATGAAAAAAGTTTGGAGACTAATTTGCTCCAACAACAACAGTTCGCACGCTCAGCTGCTAGACACATGAAATCAAAAAGAAAGCACAACAATAAAATGTTTCCAAATTTCATAGTAGACACTAGGTAAGTCGACCTCTCAAATTTGTAGGTCCCTAAATGTCCCAGTTATCACTACATAGTATAAAACAAAGTCGCTTCCCGTCTGTCCCGAAAAATTCAAAGATTTGTACACCCGTGCGAAGCTGAGGCGGATCGCTAGTTAAGGTATATTTAGAAAAAATAAATACAAAATATAAGCCATGATCAATGTGTTAATATATAATTTACCTGGTTCTCCGGCACGTGGCTCCAGGAAGCGGCAATACTCTTGAACACATCGACATTAGAGCGCATGATACCCATCAACACGGGATCTTTACTGTAATGAGTCAATATCCTCATTTCAAGTTGACAATAATCCGCCGAAACCATAACAAAGCCCGGAGTTACTCGGAATATATTCCTGCAGTTGAACTCTATTACATCGCCGTCACATATGTCGTCGTTCATAGTCAAATATTGCGCTGGAATGGAGAATGTACGTGGAACGTTTTGTAGATTTGGCTCGTGCATGCTTATTCTACCAGTACATGTGTACATTGTGTACGACGGGTTTATCCTGCGAAGAAATAATACAGAGCTCTCGATATTATTAAAATTACTCTCAACTCTCACACCACCCCTGTGGAGCTGCAAAGCCTTTCCAAACGCTCAACAATGCTTTTTTAAGTACCGTAAAGTATTATTGCTTTTACGATATATTTATGATTAAAAAATATATTCTTCCTCTATCTCATATTCAATAGAAATATTTAAATGTTATACTTTCATAAGACGAGTTGTGTTTTATGTGTCGAACAAGCCGAAGAATAAGTCCAATGTTTTTAAGAGATAAATGCAACACATATTACACACACCTATTTAAGTGACAATATTCATTTCACCCAAAATCATATAGCTATTATAACGGAATTGAGTAACAAACAAACGAGTTACGAGGAAACCGCAGGACATAGGACAGGCTCAATCGATATAAAACAGATTGAATTACCCTCAACACCCCTGGGATCGGTTTGGTTACGAAAACAAAACCATTATTACCTATCGCCTTCGCTGTATATGCACGCTTTCTCTGTCAACGGATATAAAGTTTTCGTCAGGATAGAATTAAGTTTCCTCCAATATATTACGATACTTGATATTGGGCTATTGTGCGTCGTCAGTACACTTTTCTTCGTACTTACTTTGCTACCTTTGTATATTCCAAGAACCTATGAAAAGAAAAATCGATAAGTATACCTATATACAATAATAAAATCAATACACTTTCAAAAATCACTTTTCGTAATTATTGAATACTAGCTGTTCCGCGCGGTTTCACTTGCGTTCCCGGGATAAAAAGTAGCCTATAACCTTCGAGAATAATGTAGCTTCCTATTAGTGAAAGAATTTTTCAAATCGGTTCAGTAGTTTCGGAGCCTATTCAATGCAAACAAACAAACATACAAACAAACAATCAAATCTTTCCTCTTTATAATATTAGTATAGATGTACTTGTGTCTACGTATTCGTTATCAATATAACAAAGACATTCTCGCGAATTAATCATTCCTTTGAAACTACCTTGGCAACATCTTTGGATGAATTAAAGTTGAAATGATATCCGCATAGTTTGTAAGCTTTCTTTTGAAGGATATCTTGTGAATTTTTCACATCAATCAAGAGACGTGACGCGAGATTTTTATCTACAGTGATTCCGTAGAACTCGCAATCTGATAGAATTTTAGAAACTTGCGTCTCAATATCTGAAATATTTAATCTTTTGATTATTCTCATTAGTAGACAATTTGATTCGTCATTAATATCCACTAACCTATAGTTTCACGGATAGAAAGATATCGTTCAGTAAGATATTTTTGCTGTTTTTCGGCGATCGACATAACGAAATACGCACGAACACACAAATCCTCGAATCTATCTAAATTCTGGAATTTCTTATGCTCATTACCAACTTTGATTGGTATATTCAAATCAGTATCGCAATATTTTTTGGCCTGAAAAAGTAATCAGTTCTATTATCCAAAACATTACAAACTAATATTGGATTATGCTGATTCTTTTTAGGTAAAACTTACTTACTAAACAAATTATGTTCGGTATCTTTTCATCACTGTTAGTCAGCCATTCTGCTATGGAAATATCAACGCACGGCAAAGGCAAGTTGATGTCTAACCATCTTTTTATATGTATGTAATATGTTTTCAAAGACAACATGGTTAATTTCAACGATTTTTTCTTTAACCAACGTCTAATTCTGTCTTTTACTGTCCTAAGCATTCCACCCACCGACGACAAGTCCATATAAAGACACGTCGATTTGCCGAAACATATAGCCATTCCGTTGACTGCAAACCTTTCTTCATTAAAATCTTTACAGGAAGTTTTTGGCTGTTTCAATATATTGCTGCCAATTAATTCATTAGAAGTAAAACTTTTATTTTTAATACTTAAATAAATAGATGCATCTTGTAAATTTTCTACGATATGTAAATTTTCTAAAATTTCATTTTCACGTAAAAAATAACAATTTATTATAAATTTGTTAATTGAGATCATTTTGTTATTAGATGGTGCACATGTTATCTTAGATGCGGGTACCTTAAAACTGGTATCAGATTCGCGAAAACATTTTGATTCTATCTTTTTCTTCTTTGCTGAAGGTTGTATTGTATCTTTTTTATTTGCTATTTGACGCTTAAAAGGACTTTTGAATTGAAGGTTGTTAAATGTTTCATTAACTACTTGAGTATCATCTTCTTCGATATCTTTTGTGTGCATGCTATCAGGAGCATCTTGAATATTTTCGTTTATTCCGTTATCTTCTTCGTAAACTAATTTAATGTCCTCGTCATCATCATCTGTTTCAATTAAAGTAGATTTAAAGGCATTTAATATTGAGTTTGTATTTAAAGTAACGTAATCTGTAGTTCCAAACTTACAAACTGATGTTCCAACATTTTTATTATCTATAAGTTTGCTTGGTATTAAGTCTAATGGTAAACTCTCATCAAAGAGACTAGAATTGTCACCATCAGAAGAAAATAAGCTTACATCTTTAACCGAGCTACATTTAGACATCATTGTATTATCTGATATATTTACTGAAGGCACAAATTTATCTTCAGTGTCCCCAAAACTTATATTTGGTGAAAATATTTTGTCTGTGGTCTGAAATTTTGATATGTTTTCGAATGCAGCTTCAGTTAAATTCAATGAGTCCCAAATTATTTCATCTTTGACTGTTAAAGAATTTTTATTCTGTGTATTCCGTAGCATAATTTCATTTTTTTCTTTGGCAATCGATAAGTTATCAGTATGAACGTAATTTTGAGCTAAAGTTGAAGTATAAGATATATTATTACATTTATTTATATTATCGTCCATCAACACATTTTCGTCTATCTTTATATTTTCATCGGCAATAGTTATGTCGATAATATTCTTACAATTTTCATCAAGGGCACCTAAAATATTAGAATCCAAAGCTTTTTGAGTTGCAGGTATCGGTTTGATGAAACCATTGATTTTAATTTTAGAAATATCATCTTCATGCTTCACATACTGAGTACTACTATTCTCAGAGCTACTACCATCAGCATTATCACAAGTTGACGGTTTATTATTCCATTTTATATCAGTAACACCAAGTTCATGTTCTAGATACCTTCTAGCCTCTGTTACGAGGTTCTCAGCTGCTTCTTTTGTTGTCATACCACAGCATCCTGTCACCCACACATTTTTAATTTTATTACGCTTTCTCATATCGTCGATATCATCACCTTCCCGTTCCTTTTCACTTTGAAAAGGTACAGCTTTATGGAGTATGTTTTCTATTATGTCCGATTCAGCAGATGCAATACTTGAAATTGTTTCAAAACCTGAATCAAAGAGAGCTCGAGCTCTCATACCATTGAGCGATGGTAATTTCATGATTTCTAATAATTCTGAATGAATACCGAAATGTAAGCGGTCTTGAAATTGCGATATTAGCATTTCCATATTTTTCCAACCCAATTGACGGCAAAAGGCTGTAACCATCCCTATAAAAATAATATATTTTCATATAACGGACGCAAAAATTGTTGCATTGGTAATTCATTGTGATCTAAATTTGTAGATATGAAATATCATAAAAACTCTTACCAGCAAATGTAGCTGCTGCTTGTTGAAGACCTTGAAGAAAACCACGGGCACATTGGAATTTTTTCGCCACATCTGATAATGGCACTTCATTCACTAGATCTTGCAATGCGAGAGCTGTATAAAACCTTAAACAAAACAAGTTACACTTTAATACTTAAAACAAATGATAATAACATGTTTGATATTCACAAGATAATACCTTTTATGTATATTCAGTTTATGTTGTGAGTTATTAAGCTTATTGGTTCCTCTTAAACATCGTATGATAAAACTTTCCTGGACTCCCACCAATTCACCAACTCTTTTCATAGCTTTGGTCAATGATTCCCATAGTGTCAATAAATGTAACCAGTCTATGCTATCTCCCCATTGACTACTCACACTATATGGTGTTACTAAATAAATAAGGTGCAAGTCAGTCTCTAGTACCAGACATTGGCGGGCCTTTTGTAATTCACAGAATAAGGACAACCCATCATTAGGAGCCATTGATGAGGAAAGGCAAGCTTTCCCTAATGGTGTTGCCACGTATCTGTTTCCTTCTTCATCATTTTGATTTCTCACCAATTCAAAATTCTCCAACTCTTTTAATGTATTTTCTAGAAGAATATTTTGTGATAGTGTCTCTATTTGTTGAGTAAAAAGCAAAGTGCATTTAGCATATAATTCTAACTCTGCTTTAGTACATAAAACTTGACTAGCTATCATTTCAAGTACTGCTCTCATATATTTATCTTCACTTTCAATACAGCTCTTGACTGGGTTCAGAGCTCCCATCATTAATTCAAATCCTATTTTTTTCTCAGCCTCAGTACATATCAATATACTCTCACCTTTCAAATCTTTTCCCATCCTTCCAGCTCTTCCAACCATTTGTTTATAAGTCAGGATATCTATAGGTTGCCTTAGAAACACTGGCGATCTGACAATGACTTTTCTAGCAGGCAAATTGACTCCAGAACTCAGAGTAGATGTAGCCACTAAAACTCTTATAGCCCCAGATTTAAAACCTCCTTCAATAATGTCCCTTTCATCAAATGTAAGCCCAGCATGGTGGTAAGCTACACCAAATGATATTGTCTTCTTTAAAATAGCATCTAATCCCACAGGACAATTCTTTAGTTGTTCTAGAACTTCTAAAATACTCTCAGACTTTAACTGATTCCTCAATACAATACCAAACTCACAGCCATTGCACCCCAGCTTGTAAAATGATGAAGAAATAGACTGTGCTAAATTTTCACATCTGTTTTTGGTCATGCAAAATATTAATATGGAGCACCCATCTTTAATAGTTTCCAAGCAAATTTTTAATACATTATCACACTCGCCATTTGCCATTTTGCTATCTATGGAGGTAGTATGAACACCTTCTCTATCATAATATTTGTTACCCACAAGGCAGAATTCATCAAGAGGAATAGGTCTGAACTGTGTTATATATAATTCAGCTTCTAGCCACTCAGCTAAAACTTCTAAATTGGGTAATGTTGCTGACATTCCAACAATTTGAATTAACACATCATTTGACTTCATAGAAACATATTTTATCTTAGTTAACAGAAGCTCTAAGATGTAACCACGATGAGGATCACCTAGTAGATGTAGCTCATCCACAATTACCGCACCCAACTCTGATATGTTACCTTCGTCTAATAGCTTATTTACTAAGCTGTTTGCCTTTTCAATAGTACAGATAGCAACATGCACTGCCTGCAGCCCTCCTGGTGGTGACTGTGATCCCATAAACCCTTCAACTCTGATTCCTGAACTGGATAAAATATCCTGAAGATAAAACATCTTTTCTCTTACAATTGAAACAAATGGTAAAATAATGATTACCTTCTTTTGCCTTTCAAGTATTGTTTTAATTGTTAATATTTCCGCCACAAGAGTTTTCCCTGCAGATGTAGGAGCAGAATACACCAAATTCTTACATTCTAAGAGAACTTTTGGATTTCTTAAGCAATTTACTTGCCAATCAAACATTTCTATAATGCCTCTATGTTCATATTTCTTAGCAATTTCAAGTGGTAGTCCCCAGTCCTTTAAGTTTTTATTGATTACATTATTTTTTAACGTACTTTGTGATGCTATAGACTTGTAACAGGTACTGGCGTCTAAAGATAGTGAATTATTTTGTTGAAAAGAGATGGTTTTCTTCCTTGCTGATGGGATCCTTTTGTTATCACTAGGGGCCTTTGACGTTTCTTCAGCAACATATTCTTTAACAGCTACCAAAGAACTTTGTAATACAAACGAGATATCGAAGCAGTTGTCTAAAAACCCAATGTTTTCTGCAAAAATCTGCGAATCTATCTCTTCTTCTTTCACTTTTGCCATTTCATAGTTTAGTTTGGCTATAAATTACTTCAAATTGTTGACATAAGTACCAAATTTCATTAAATAACACTCGCTATAGTAATCGACTAATAATTGTTATTTTATAACTCTAAGAATGAATTTAGAAAACAAGTTTTTTGGAACAAAAAAGTTTAAATTGTGGTATAACTTTGTTTGACATTGACAAGTTTGTTGTTGATTTCGTAAATTCGTACAATTTGCATTCGTACCGTTTTTTTCTTTTTGCCGTCACACTTTGTGTATTTTGCCAGTGTCAATTGTTTTTAAATTCTTCATGTATTTTTATTCCTTGAAGTTTTATTTAGTACATACATACATATACAGTAACCGTTCTACTAAAAGTTTTATTTTTCACAAACTACTAGAGAACTAACGTTTTCATTTGCCATCCCACTAGGTAACACGTAATCATTTCATTTAACTTTTTTCACTTCACTGGTAACTAATTAATTAATTAAAAATATATACATAATATTAAGATGAATAAATGATGATCATTTTGATGATTGATATAACTTGTCCTGTGTAACCTGAAAAAGTTTTTACACAATTGTTTTTAAACTGATGGGATTGAATGAGAAATGTAAAGTAATAAAACTGGACAAGGGCGAGTCTGACTCGCGCACTAAGGGTTCCTGAATTTCCTATGGTACTTTAAATAGCAGACTTCTTATAGGTTTTTGGAGATAAGGGGGGAGGGGGTAATGGATCAATGTTCGCCTATTTTCTTAAATAACTTCAAAACGAATTATCTTAAAATTATAAAAAAGAAATATTTGAGATCCTCACAACGAGTCCTTTCATTTGATATGACACACAATATAGTTAACAAAACATTTTTTTTATTTTCTAATTTAGGTACCCTCCAAAAGTAGCCCCCATGTTTTAAATTCATTTAGTACGGAACACGTCCATGTTTGGGTCAACGACTTACATATGTGTACCAAGTTTAACTCAATCCAGTCCAGTATTTTCGGACAGACAGACGCACGAGTGATCCTATAAGGGTTCCGTTTTTTTTCTTTTGAATTTCGGAACCCTAAAAAACACATTAGTATGGTGAAATAAATTTATTTCTATGAATTATACATCACTATCACAGGCAGTATCTTATAATCTGATTGACCATATCATCTGATGTTCAGAGATCCTTTTAACATTTTTGTAAAGCATACTGGTCTTTTTCATAAAATACATAGGTAACAAGTGCATTTTCTACACATTATGTGTTTTAGATTCTAAATAGATCAGTAAACATCATAATGTAATAATTTCTGCTGATGCTTCTTTGCCTTCGGTGAGTGCACGCGATTCGTGAACAAATGCTGCATATGTCACACCCTGAAAAAAACCATCATCATTTTATTTCAAAACCCAATATAAATAAATGAAGAGAATAACTAAACTTCATCATAAGTGAGTTTTACCTGTTGGAGTGCTGCCCTAATGAAACCTTCATTGGCTGAAACTGTAAGGGCTTTTATCCTATGACCAAAATTGAATATTATTTTAGATCTTAAACGGACATGGCCTCTTACTTTTAAATTCTGTCTAGGGTAATCATCCTCGCCTGAAAATATATTATAAAACTATAATCTTAACTATATATACTATAATAACAATATAACAGTTATATGTATAAACATATTTGTATCAATTCAAATAATATTCACTTATTCCCCATGCTTTACCTCCAAAATTATCTGGATAAATTCTCAATTTTTTTTTCAAATCTGCAGTTCTTTCAATTTCCTTTTGTCCACCTAGTGTATTAACAATTTTTTCAAAATCATCCCATGCTGTTTTGCAGCAGACAAGTGTTTTACCTGGAATTGATTAGAGTGCAAAATTAAACAAGTGCATTTTATTCTTTAGTGTATTATTATCTGAGCTTGGAAATTTCAAGAAATACATATACCATTCTTTTTTTACCCCCAATGACTAAGAGAGGGTGTTATAAGTTAGTGGTGTGTATGTGTGTCTGTTTGTGGCATCATATATCCTACACAGATGAACCGATTTTGATTAAGTTTTTTTTTATTTGGAATTTTTAATTTTAGCAAATTTATTCCAATGTTTTATAGTGAAAACTATAAATAACTATAGAAATAGATCAAAATATTTCTTTACTCAACTTACCTTCAAATAACCTATCTAAAATAGGCTTAACAGGTCTCTCAGCTTCCCATGCTGACTGTTGCGTGAGAACCTCTTGCTTGAACACATAGTTGCAGTGCCCATTAGTCATATTACTGACATACGCCATCATTCCAGTCACATCCAAATTGAGAGTCGTGATTTCTGGGTGTTCCTCCGTGCAATGTGTGATTTCTTTTTGTGATTCCTGGCTAAAGATATGACAATTACTGACTAATTTTCTTTGACATTCCTAAAGATCAAAAGTAATTTCTTAGATTTGATAAACTTGTAGGGAGTCTTTACCTACTACTGTGAATAGATTCTTCGTTGCTAGAGGCCGTCTCCCAAGGATCTTCACACTCTTCCTGAGGGTGTGAATCTGGTAATATTTCACCTTTTACTACTATACCTACAGCTTTTAGTTTATTTGCTAAACTTTCTTCAATACCACTCATAAATTCAAATACAACCTGGATCAAAAAATAATTGTATCCATGAGAATAATTAGAAGCATAAACAATTATTTATACATTATATTAAAACAAAAAAACCGTATAGTCAGAACCCATGACAAGACTTTCCCATCTGGGCTATAAAAATATAGCAATTTTAATAAATTACTTTTGAAGAGTCCTTACACACTTATTATAGGTATATTTTGTTACTTTTTGACATGTCTCATGTTAATGGACTGTAAATTTTTTAAAATTAAAATAGCTTGTTTCTTTTCAAAAACAATGAGCATTACAAAAAACTGCCTACATCTTAATCTAAATCTAAAATGAAGAGTTTGTCTGAACATGCTACCTCTAGATCGTAAGGGACAGATATATAAAAGGAAAGCCTGACTGACTGACTAATCTATCAATGCACAGCTCAAACCACTGGAAGGATTGGGCAAACATTTGGCAAACACATATCTATTATCATATTACCAATGTAGGTATCCTCTAAAAAAGGATTATTGAAAATTCTGTCCCTAAGGGGGTATAATAGGGAATTGCCATGCTTAGTGGAAAGCTAGTTCAATATAACATTTGAAACAGTGAACTAACCTTTGGTGCCTGATACATACATGGGTATAATTTTGCACATTCCAAATAATCTTCTGCTTGATCGAGAATTGAACGAGCACCATATGAGGCATTTCCTGAGCTTAGAGCAGATAGTGATTTTGGATTGCGAGCTATAACTGAAAAATTCAAGATAAATATAAATCAATGAAGCACCAGGCACATGCCTAACACCTGTGAACTTATTGATTATTTCTTAACATAATAGCAGTCATACAGAATCAAAATTATAATTAAGAAAATATATATTACTAGAGCAAATAACTTACCTTTAGTCCATATTTTACCTTGATCACTAACTATGTCAATGACCAACTTATTACTGTCATTTATATGAAATATTTTGCAGACAGCTAGCACATTTGGTCGTAAGGCACAGTCAACCATTGCACCAAGGTGCCGCAGATTTGAACATGATAGTTGTTCTATTTTCACTTTCTTGGATTTTTGTAACTGAAAAATTAATAAAATATATACACTATATGTATTAATTAAATTTATATGACAGGTCATTTCCTACACTAGATTTGGTATGCTAAGGCCCTCCACTCTGGCCATGCTCACAAGAAATATAGACACTTATTGATTAATCTAATTTATACTAACTATACAAATGCCAGATAGTTTTTCTTAAGTTGATGGGATGGACTGTCAAATTTAATTAATTCGTTATGAACCTGCATTTTAGGGAACCTGTTATTCAAAATTACACACTCGTTTTAAAAACTCGATTTCCTGGTGAATTTTTCTCTGCAATTTCATAACTCCATCTATTTCTGGGACAGATTGTAATCTTAAAATCAGGTTTTCGCCGCATTGTATCTTAACACTTAGTACATTTAACAATTCCTCCAAAGATGACATAATTACAAAGAAATTGCAATTTATTACAATACAAAAAAATGTTACAAATAAAATTACTTTTCAGTTGTTCGTCTCATAGCCACAGACTCACAAAACCAAAGAGCTTTTAACCACTACGTTTACACAAAACAATTTTATTTTACTCGTGCGCGAGCATAGACTATAGTTACAGATCAGTGTTGCCAAAAGATAAACTAGCTCTCCACCAAATTCAACTTCTAAAACCACCAGAAAACTTCTAACAAAAATCGCCCTTAATCGTAGACCCGACCAATAGACGTTGCGTTTTAGTTTTATTTTCATTTATTCGTGTATTTTGAGTTATTTTGAATAGGTGGTATTTCATCCATAAAGATCAATACAAGTGCACCAGTAAAATGAAATTAAATGATTTAGTAGCTTTTCAGGTTTCTCAAAAAGTCCTTGGAAAGTTTTAGTAGAACGCACAGTACTCCACTTGACACTAGCAAAATACACAAAGTGTGATGCCAAAAAGAAAATTCTTTTATAAAAAGTACTGTAGTCTGTGGTTTTTGACGTGTGTGGCAAGCGAAACGAGGGAAATAATTGAAATAAAGTTAGGTTATGTTAGGTTTTAACTCAATAAAGGTATATTTTTTTAGGATATTCTTGGTTCAAGTGCCACAAAAAATCGAAAGTTAAATTTTTATTACACAGCAAATAATTATTTGCAATAATTTTAATTATTTCTAAAATAATATTATCTTCCCGCGTTAAATTCAATTTATTGAATCACGTGACTGGTTTTCCAATGGCCAATCAGTGAATAGCGCTATTTCAGTCAAGAAATCCAAGAATCACAATTTTGAGAAATGGCTGACGATAAGGAAGTTGAAAAAACTATCGCTGAAGACTTGGTTGTGACCAAGTATAAGTTAGCTGGACAAATTGTGAACCGTGAGTTTTTTGTCTTAAAAAAATCATAGTAAAACATTCAGTATATTATATGTATCGTTTGTTGATTTCGTTGGAACGATGGACGCGTGTCATCGCCATGCGGACAATGTGGTCTCATTAACTGTGCCAAGTTATTTTCACATCCTGGTGCAATTTTGACTAAAATTTGATAAATATTTGCAGGTGTATTGGAGCAAGTTATTGCAAAATGTGTTCCTGACGCTTCCGCAAGAGAAATTTGCGAATTTGGAGATAAGTTGATAATAGAAGAAACCTCGAAGGTTTTTAAAAAGGAGAAAAATTCCAAAAAAGGCATAGCTTTCTCAACATGTGTGTCTGTAAACAACTGCATATGTCACTTCTCGCCCATTCCTAGTGAAAATGATTATATTTTAAAGCAGGGTGATCTTGCGAAGATGTAAGTAAAACAGAAGTGAAATATATCTAGCCTATACTGATAGTTAGCAAAGTTGACCTCTATAGCATTTTTACAGTTGCTAGTTGGTCGTCCAGGCCCTGAGTCTGAATATTTTACTCAATTACCGGTATATGATGCAGCAGGTAAAAATTGCCTGTCTACATTTATTTGAGACTTCTTGCAGTTTTAGACTAATCCTATCATATCTTCAAATAAACCTTCAACTCATTACAAACTGTATGCTTGATTATTTCTGAGGGTTATAATTTTTACTCTGTTAAGTATATTGGATCTTTTTCTTTTAGTGACTTGGGTGCACACATAGATGGCTTCATCGCAGTGGTTGCTCACACAGTTGCTGTGGGAGGTGGTGAGGTGACTGGACGAGCTGCTGATGTACTCTTAGCTGCCCACTATGCTAGTGAAGCAGCTTTGAGGTTACTTCGTCCTGATAATGAGGTAAAATATGCAATAATCAGATGTATGTTTATTAAACTTTACAAATTAATCCATAGTATAATAATAAATCTAATATTATGATATAGCAATATGTATATTTATATATTTATAACATATGTTGCAAACTATGTCTGCTGTAATACAGAACATTACTTTGATTTGTTTTTTGATTGAATCAACTGTGAAATGTGCACTAAGAAATTGGCCCTCATCAAAAAAGACGTATATTTCGATGTTGTTACGCACGTTTGTCCTGTGAAACAAAATACCTACTAGGTATGTTCGAAGTCAGTCTGTCCATGAGTTTTTTTTAAGTCTATACAACATGCTTACTTATTTCCTCATTATATTTGGATTTAATTTGTGTACCATTCTTTTACCATTTCCAGAATTATGCAATCACAGAGGTTGTTCAGAAGATCAGTTCAGAGTTTGGTTGCAAGCCAGTTGAGGGTATGCTGTCACACCAGCTAAAGCAGTTCCGCATTGATGGTGAGAAGAGCATCATACAAAACCCTTCAGAAGCACAACGCAAAGAACATGAGAAATCCACCCTTGAAACTTACGATGTCTATGCTATGGATGTACTCATATCTACCGGTGAAGGAGTGGTAAGTGTCTTTTAGGTATTGTGATCTATTTTATGCCTATTCCAATAACAAAGTGATAATTCTTGATTTAGGTATTGAATAATCATCAGTCGTTATATTTCAGGGCCGTGAAATGGACACAAGGTGTACAATATATAAGAAAACTGAAGAAGTGTATCAATTGAAATTGAAAGCTTCAAGAATGTTTTACAGTGAGGTAAGTCTTAGCAATCCTTTGAATGAACAAGCTAAATAACACAAAAAAAAATCAAATCTATTTAGTTGTTACTGAGATTAACATATTTCAAATCTTCAGCTTTATAATATCAATTACTAGTAGTCCCCTGCTTTCACTTTTCACTGAGATAAATATGCCTAGTTTCATCAAAATCTGTTCAGTTCTTGTTTTGGTTAACAAACATCTTCACATCCAAACAAAGTTTCACATTTATTTTATTAATAGTATTGTAATATTAATAAATGTTTTATTTTATCAGGTCCGCAATAAACATGGTTCAATGCCCTTTAACCTGCGCAGCTTCGACAAGGAGACCAGCGCCAGGTTAGGCGTCGTCGAGTGTGTCAACCATAAGCTCATTGAGCCTTTCCAGGTCATTAACCTATGTGCATTTATCTGCTGAACTAAATTTAATTAGCTATTATTGAAGGCTGAGAATACTGCTCCTGTGGTTTACAATAAAAAAAGTTTTCCAAAATTGATTAGTCAAATGAAACTGGGTCACTAATATAAATAACTTACTTTATACCATGTTATAATTCTAACTTTTCTTACTTTACTTTATTAGGTGCTGTATGAACGCCCTGGTGAGTTGGTAGCTCAATTCAAATTCACAGTTCTGCTGCTTCCTAGTGGCACACATCGGATTACAGGACTGCCTTTCGACAAGAGTCAGTGTAAGAGTGAACGCACCATTAAGGACCCTGAACTCAATGTATGTAGCATTTGTATCTTTATTTTATTTGTTACTATTTTCCCTGTAATCTTTCAAAGCATATTTGTTTATCATGTGATTTGAACAAGCACAGGGTACAGAAATGTAATTTTTTTGAGCTGATTTGTTTTGTTTAACATTTCAGTTTGAAGAATTACGACAAATAAATTTCTTTACATCTTGACTTAATTCAAGAGTAATCTATACCAATAATAAATCTGAAGAGTTAGTTGTTTGTTAGAATTTTTCGAATCGGCTCAGTAATTCCGGAAGATTACCGGAATTATTGATCCGCGTCGAAAAATTATTTCACTAATAGGAAGCTACATTATCTCCAAAGGTTATAACCTACTTTTTATCCCGGGCACGCGAGTGAAGCCAAGCCATGGGGAACAGCTAGTATATATATATGTACTATCTTATACAGTTTTGTTAATTTTGCAGTCCCTCCTGAACTCTTCTGCGAAATCAAACAAGAAGAAGAAAAAGAAAACTGGTGCTGAAGAGCCAATGGAAGTTGAAACTGTTGCCTAGCAACCGGATTAACTGCCCAGGACATAAATTAAAACTACAGCTTGTCTCTTTCTACCCTAAATGGATATATAGATCTCACAAGCCATTTGTTTCACCATTATTTCGATTTTAATGTCTAATAATATGAGATTATTTCAATATTATTAGACTAGCATTAGGGAGCAGTTTCTCAACATTTGCTTTTTTAAAATTCAGTTTAAAATTGACTGATATAATCTACTAAATTAATTGTTAACATTTGATGATTGAGATGATTTATGTACAAAATAATGCCTTTTCTTCTGTGGGATTTATAAAGCAATACATACTATTAGTTGTTGCTATTTATGATTTACATATAGTAGAATTAACAACATTTATAATTTTCATTTTATTTCTAACCATATGCTTAAATTACTTTCTAATTGTTCTTTAAAAAAACATATTTCATTGTAATAATAATTATTGTACATAAAAATGTTATGCTATTCCCACTTTTGGCAAGACATTATAAATCAATTTGCAGCAAATAAGTTTATTATCTAAAATTAGACATCATTTTCTCAAAATCATTCCTTGGTTGACATGTTCATTATTTTAATGATTGTGGAGTGCACAAAAACCAATTATTTTGACAACAATCTAACTGTAATGATAACCTAACTGAACTGAAGTATTTGGGTATAAATTACATATTAAGCTGTGTATATTGCACTAAATTAAGTACATCCTGAAAAATAACTTGTGATTCAATATGTGTGTACTGTCAGCTGCATAAGTATATTGACACTACCAAGCTATGCAATCATTCTATTACAGTATAGATATACTTTTAAAACTAACCTGTATAATTCATCCTATTTTAATTTGAAGGAACCTGATAATAATTGTAAGGGTATATATAAAAGGTAATTTTTGTTGAAGCTTGGAAATGTTTACATGTTTATGGAGCAGACTATACTAGAAAAAGAGTTGTAAAATATGTGACACTGTGCGAAAGGAATAAATCAAACTGTGCCACGATTTGTGGGCTGTTTTTGTAAACTTTGCTTTTAATTTAAACCAAATTCCTGTTCATCAACAAATTAGGTATCTTTTCTAACTCCCAACGAAAAAGAGGGGTGTCATAAATTTGTAGTGTGTGTATGTCTGCGGATGGACCGATTTTGATTTAGTATTTTATTTAGACAGGTGTCTTAACCGAGAATGTTCTTAGCTATGTTTAGAAAGGCCATGTGGGCGGTTCCCGCGCGCCACAACTGTGAGGAAATGCTCAAACATCCTAAAAACACACACCTCAGTCGGTGCATACTTCAACAGTGTTACTGTAAAAAAATGTCGTCTTATGCGATAATAACTTGTCAAGATGCTACTGTGACTAATGGAAGTATTTCTTTTCACCATTTAATTTTCTTGCCATAATGTGATTGCTCTTGATATACCTATGTGAATAATGCGTATCAACCGAATTATTTACATAATTCGGTACATTTACATAAGCGGGCAGCAATGAAACATGTATGTTTGTCTACACATATCTCCAAAAATATTAAGTAGTCGAATCATTATTATTTTTATTGAATTACATTTATTTCAACTTAGGGAACAGCGCAAGTTTCATCACAATTGGTTCAGTAGTTTTCAAGATATGGAGTAATATTTATAAGTGTGATATGGCTGGCTTATTGTTATGAGCTGTGGGTGTGTTGTCAAAGATAAAACATCTTATAACAATCAATCTAAATGGCCAAAACCAAACTTGTCAGGCCATCCAATACAAGCTATGTGAGTCATAAATTATAACTACCTAATGTGAGTAGATTACAACTCAAAATTACGAAATAAAGACAAACTTAAAGAGATTGTAAGGTAGGTAGGTATATAAAAAAATATTTCATAATTTTGTTTTAGTCTTTTTGAAGTAGATCTAATTTTCTTAAATTATTTTTATTTGGGATCTTTGTAAGAGTTACAATACCTCATGTATACCTGCTATTTGTTTAACTTTCAATACTTATTAAACAATGTTGTCAGAGTATATTTTTAATAATGAACATTTTCAAATAAATACATTAGGTTCCTAAAATTATTAACTCATTTTTCTTGGCTAGAAGTTGTGTTGGGTTCACTTGTACCTAGTGATGAAGAGATTGCATCAATTGCTTTGGTTGCTGCATCACTGGTATATGTTGGTAGATCAACTAGAAATTTGAATGTAGATTTAACTCCACAATTCCAATAGTATTTGAAAAGATATGATACTCTATCATTTGATGGCAGTGGAGGCAGCTGTAATATATAATAAAATTGTATGATTAAATACAGGCTATTTAGATTAAGAAGGATATTTTGCATTCTAGACAGAATAACTATTACCTCATATGGAATTTGCTTCTTCAATTCACCAACATATGGAGAAACTCCTTTTTCAAGATCTTCGTACAATGCTGTGGTTGTGACACTATCCTTCCAGACACCCTTATCGATGGTATAGTAAACTGCTGAGCCTAGAACGGCAGATTTCACTCCGAACCTAAAATTTAAAGATTTGTAGATATTATTCTTGGATTTAGTTTTCTCACTATTAAACACAACAAAACGCCAATCCTTACTTAAGCATTTCTGCAGCTTATTATGAAAACAAATATCACAATACAGGAATTATTATTAAGTTTATTTACTTTCTAAAATTATGTAATTTTTCAAATTAACCTAAGTAATTGTTCATGAATAATTTGTGGTAAATTTAGGCTTGTCGAAAAAATATCGATATTTTTTGCCGATGTATTTCTTCTATAATTTTATTTGATATAATATTTTGATTCGATGCATCGAAACAAAATATTCAATATAGAAAATCATATCAAACATTTTTTTTTCTCTTTTAAAATTATATAAATAAAAGAATTCGAAGACGTAAAAGGTTTGATATTTTAAAATATTGCCTAATAAAAAGGATTCTTATTTTTTATTTATGTAGATTTAATTCATTAATTCATTTTATCTATTCTTTCCAATATAAAAATAATAAATCCTTGGATCTAGTTCATTGGATTAACAAACTAAAAGGAATAATTATTAAAATACTTTCGTTTTTAGTAACGTTAATGCTTCGGTTGGACCACGAAATTCATTTTTTAATGTTTTTTGCTAATTGCAGCTCAGCTCAGTAGGTCAAAGTTTGTCGATAATATTTCCTCGATAAATCGAGGTTGAAATTGATATTTTAATAAATATCGTTAATAATTTACATTCGACATCCCTAGGTTGATTATTAAATTGACACAAAATTGTTGCCAGATCCAGTTTCAAGGAATGAGAAATAAATCTATTGTAGACATCTACTTTCGAATAAAAACACAACATGGGTGTCGCTCTGTCAATTTTAACAGCACGGTCAGCGTCACCGTTAGCAGTTTGATTGACCTTGGATAATTCGTTGTAATCGCAATATGGTGATAATTATCGATATTAGCATGATTCGGAATGCAGACTTATATTACCTTTGAATTTGACGTTTGATTGATGTAACATACGCACGTTTCTAGGGCTGCATTCCGAATGATGATGATATCGATAATTATCGATGTGAGCGCGCTAAAACGCGTACCGAATCACTTTTAGCGCGATAACGAAGCCTCGCGAAACGTCATCGGTGACGTCATTACATGCGCCATATTGCGATTACGACGACCATGGTCCAAACGTTATCGCCGTGAGCGTGGATGTCAAAAGTGACACTTGTGTTGTGTTTTTGTTTTGACAAAGATTTTTTATGTGAGAATAACAAATAAAAATACACTGTATTCAAGTTAGGGAGTCTAATAATTGAAGTTAGGGAGTCCCAACGCGTTGATCATTAATTTTTTAATCCCTTTTTCGATTGTTTTAGTTCTAAATACTGTCAGCGCGTTCACAAGCGTTCCGAATCATTGACAGTTTACAGCTCTTATAAATGTGATATTCGTTACGGAACGAAAATTATCGATGTGAGCGCTAAGATCGATTATGGCATGTTTCGGAATGTACCCTAGGTATAGGCATTATTAGGCATCCAAATTTTTTTATTTCTTTGTTCTTTGCAGTTTTGCACATATTGTGAATGAGGATCAACGAAAGACTTTACAGCAAGGAACATAATAAATACTCTAGCTTTACAGAGAAGATTGTGAAATTATGGCTGACGTAATTACGACGCTAAAAGAAAACATCTCCCAATGTTTACTACCAAAACTTGTAAAATGTTATGAACAATGTGACTATCATGATGAATATCAAATTCGTGATAACTTTTTGCTTCAACAATTCCAAATAATACTAAATACTCTTGGAAATGTAGATCTCAACAACAAAGGGGAGTTGACATACGAAATAGTATCTTCACTTTTAATTGTTCATGAAGAATTACTTAGTAGTGGACCCTGGAGTTCTGAAAAGTGTAGAGAGTGTTCTGCTAAATTGAATTATACTTTTGATCTCCACTGTGGAGTACCTTTGGATAAAGTTTTAACCAGTGATTTTTTTGATGTTCAACTCGTTTTTGATGCATGTATGAAAAAACTTCATGAGAATATAAATGCTGATACATTAAAACATTATCCTGCTCTGGTTGAAGTATATTGCACTATCATACAGAACATAAAGGTATTCAAAGTTTATAGAGTATGGCTGGAAATGACTAAAAATTATTTAATTTTGATAGATAACTAAACATGCCATTGACTATGTTTTTAATTTGAAATGGTTTTTATTTTCTCTTTCATAAACAAATTAGAAAGTTAATATTTTATTTCAGGAATATAATATAGTTATCAATCCACCTAGAACTTTGACAATATCATTACTTCTTATTGATGATTATAATAATGAAAACAGGATCAAAGGGCTGTCTTGCTGCACATCTATATTGGAATGTTTGGTATGTGTGCTCAATTTATTTTACTATCTATTTGTTATAGAACATATCTGTATGTTTGTTTCCTTTACATGCTGAGAAACAAACAAAACTGCAAATCAAATCCTTTGACCCAATAACATCCTACTGTTCTGTCATCTGATTTTAAACTAAACAGGAAACAAAAGGTAGAATTCCAATTTATATTATGATAAATGATTAATGTTTCTCTCATTGTTTCAGTCACAAAATGATTTTTTAAATGGTAATTACTATGAAGTTATTTATGCAAGTTTAAAAAAAGTTATTGTTGAAAAAGATTTGAAAGTGACAGAATTAGTACTAGATTGTACTTTGTGTTTATTGCTAATACTCCCATCACATATAAAGGTAATGTGATAATGTCTTTTAAAAACATAATTATGTCCTTAAATTAGATCTATGAATTCATAATTAATTATTGTTCCAGGATAACTATATAGACCAAATATATGCAGGTGTATTAGATGACCTCTATATGGAGTCTAATTTATATAGAAAAGCTGCATGTTTCAACTTCATTAAGAGAGTAATTGAATTACATGGTGTCAACTGTGTGAAGAAAACAAACTTCAAAACTATTATATGTGACAATATAGAAGTTTGCACTAATGAAGATGTTTCTGATATATTACTAAAAAATGTGCTACAGGTACTTACAATGAACTCAGGAAAAAAACATTGAAATAATTAGTTGTTAGTTTAAAAATTTAATTGAAGTTATATGATGTGAGATGTTCAATAATGACTAAGTATTTCTGTTTTGTTTTCAGTGCTTAGAAACATGGATAAAGTACTGTTGGTGTGTCTGGCGATTGTCTTCTGATCAAAAAGTCCTTACTTCATTGTTCAAAATATTATATTTATGCCAAGAACAATATGTATCACAAATACAAAATGTAATTATAACTCTTATAAAATTATGTACAGAAGAAGAACAGATGCAGTTATATGCAAGTCTTGAAGAAACTCAAACAATATGTAATGATAATTTGAAAGACAGAATTAATATAATTAATAAATGTATTAAAGTGTAAAAATATATATGTTTTATTATTTTACGAAAATTATTGTCATTCATGTCTTAACCCTATACAAGACAATTATTGGGCGACATAATCGCAATAGCGACAAAGCCCATTAAAAATGAATAAATAAAAACAATTATTGCATTTCATCTGAATAAAAAATATTATGTAACATTTATTTAAAATATATATTGCACCTTTAGATTGAAGGCCCTTTGATGTCCCTGGAGTCTTTGACACCTATATTATTTGTTCACTCACTGCATGTCTCCAGTAAATGTAGCAGCATTCTCAAATGAGAAATATATCACCACCATGTCAACACATCATTTACTTGAGTGTTGTAGCTAGTCTATCTATACTATTCAACATTTATTACATTCAAAGCTTCACAAATGTCATCTATAGTAGGCCTTTTATTTCTCAGATACTCTAAGCATTGCTCAGCCACACGGTATATCCTTGGAGCTTTAGGCCATTTACCAACAACAGGATCTACAAATCTGTTAATATCACCATCTATGCAATTCTCTTCAATGTAATTTTTTATATTAATCTTTCCATTGCTATCTACAATTATTGGCTGCAAACCGGTCAACAGTTCTAGCAGGACTATGCCATAGCTAAAAATATCATTTTTCTGTGTAATGGTTCCAGAGAAACCTTCTGGTGCCATATAAGCTGAAGTACCCATCATTGACTCTGTGATGAATGTTGAGTTATATTGCTTGACCAATCCAAAATCACACAACTGAAAAAGAAAACATATTTTTAGTATTCAATTTTACATTTGGTTACAGACCATGCAATCCTTTTCATTATTTATAACTAGCTGGCCCGGCAAACATTGTCCTGAGAATAAAAAAAACTGGGACCTACCTACCATTACCAACCCGCCTATTTTTTTTGTGGTATTTTTCTATATTTTTTATAGTTACATATCCTGAAATTCTCAGATGAGACAAATCTAACAAATCATAAAATCAATGATATAGATCATCAAAATCAGTCCAGCCGTTCTTGAGTTATAAATGGTGTAAAAACAAGATATACAGATATGTGTATATAAACAGATGAAAATTTCACCTTTGGCACACAATCTTTTGTTAATAAGATGTTAGCACTCTTGACATCTCCATGAAGAAAATAGGTTCTCCTTGAGGATGTTTGTGAACATGATTCAGCTAATCCACTGCTACTTGGCTTTTCAGAATTATGTATGTACTTGAGTCCTTCAGCAGTCCCAATCATTATGTGCATTCTTTGGGTTTCTGTGAGAATTTTTGCTGCCAATTTCTGTTCTAATGAGCCACCATCAATGTATTTGCAAACAATGCATAGAGCTGGTCCATCAATTGAGAAGCCTAATATAGGCACAATGTTATTATGACGTAAAAGTGACAAGGACTTGACTTCTGTATTGAACAGTTTTATGGCCACTTCAGGTTTGCATTCTAGTTGCAGGTACTTACGGACTTTCTTCACAGCTAGGGACCCATGTTTGTGGTGAGTACCAACAAATACTTCCCCAAAACCTCCACTGCCAATTTTTCCTGTGAGGCCACTAGGCGTGTCTAAAACATCTTCTGAGAAATTGTTAGTCATAGCTTCCAGTTCTTTAAATTCAAACTGAATCAAGTTTGCATCTTCCAGAATAACAATGTCAATTTCACTGCGTAAATCAATATTAGGTAAAGACATTTGATAAACATCAGGAATATACTGAGGTTGGGAAATTTGTTCCACTGGAGGATTTGGAGGCATCACTTGGGAAGAATCATTTTCACTCTCTGTTGATACAGTCATTGAAGACTCCTGACTTGTTATACCACTGATTATATTTGTCTTAGCCATCAAAGCACTGAAATCTGGAATATATTGGGGGTTAAGTGATGATTTTGATAATTCAATATTACTTCCTTTTATAGATAGATTTTGTGCTGCAGGCTGTTTGTCTTGTTGTAAGGCACTAATGTTTGGTATGTCCTCTGAAAACTGGATTAAATCACTATCAGACTTCATTTGTTCTGTTGTACCATTGCACAAGGCATGCATACGAGTACTATTGACAGTGTGAGTACCGAAATTGTCAGTCCTAATTGATTCCATTGAATTAAGCATCTCCTCCATGCTTTCATTGTTCAATAGATTTGTTATATTGATATCAATAGGTGCAGCAGGTCCTCTTTCTGGCCTTGATGGGATAGGTTCTGTAATTAATATTTAAATTATTATTATTATTATGGGGATAGTGGCTGTATACCACACTTAATCTGGAATCTTCACTTGAGAAACAGTAACCGAGTAGAGATTCTAGGCTTTGGACATAAACGAGTTTAGATAAAATTAAACATAGACAGATAATTTTTATATTTTATTTTTATCACAATATAGTATGTGATGTGGCGAAGGTGGGACTGAAAACTAGAACTAGCTTTTGAGTGCAGTTGATGAAACACTAGTACATGCTTTGAGATAGAATTTCAACTTGAGGGTGGTAGACATGTAAATGCCCCAAAGTACCCAACTATGTTGGTTTGACTATGGTAAATTTTTATGAACGATATGGTATGTAATGTAACTTTTACCAAGTTATTATCGCCTTAAAGTTCATTAATAAATCAACTATTTACCTCTCAAAATTTTTGCTATTTCATCGGCTGCTCTAAATATCTCAGCTTTTAGTACCACATCTCGAAGTGTGCTCAGTGTTGGTCGGATTCGTCCTGACGTGCTCCATTCGTCAAATAGAATTTCAGTGCATCGACGCTTGGTTTCTTTTGAATGCTTTTCAATCAATCTGTGGAATACATTACAGTTCTTAGCTTAGGAAAAAAAATATTTACAGAAATAAGTGTAAAAAAAAAACTTATGGTTGTAATATTGTGGAGAATGAGGTAACGTACAGAACGTGTTCTTTGTTGTATTTAGCTTCAAAAAATGAGCTTTGTAGGTCCTTTGGAATCTTGGACATAACTTTCTTCCAATCATTATTAATTTCCAGGATATCCGTTATGCTGCAAAGTAAAGCTGCAGGCAGTTTACGCAGTTCTACGTCCTTGTACATTATTCAGGAAAATAATAAATAACATAGAAGAAATTAACTACGCCTAAACAAATAACTTTTTTCCTCAAGACAGACAGTAAGGCTGCATTCCGAATGATGATGATATCGATAATTATCGATGTGAGCGCGCTAAAACGCGTACCGAATCACTTTTAGCGCGATAACGAAGCCTCGCGAAACGTCATCGGTGACGTCATTACATGCGCCATATTGCGATTACGACGACCATGGTCCAAACGTTATCGCCGTGAGCGTGGCTGTCAAAAGTGACACTTGTGTTGTGTTTTTGTTTTGATAAAGGTTTTTATGTGAGAATAACAAATAAAAATACACTGTATTCAAGTTAGGGAGTCTAATAATTGAAGTTAGGGAGTACCAACGCGTTGATAATTAATTTTTTAATCCCTTTTTCGAATGTTTTAGTTCTAAATACTGTCAGCGCGTTCACAAGCGTTCCGAATCATTGACAGTTCACGGATCTTATAGATGTGATATTCGTATCGGAACGCAAATTATCGATGTGAGCGCTAAGATCGATTACGGCATGTTTCGGAATGTACCCTAAGTAAAGTAAGTATAATTATTTAGGCTACATTCCGAAACACGCCATTCATTATATTACATTTATTACTCAGCACTCCACACATCAATAATTTGCGCTCCGATACGGACGGTCATCACATCTATGAGAGCATAGATGAATATTGATATGAGAGCCGAGAACTGTCATGTCAATAATTCGGAGAGAGATTAAATAATAATTGATCAACGTAGCCACTAAACACGTAATCATTTCATTTCACCTCATTGGTGCACTTGATTATATTCAATATAACTCAAAATACCTACACGATTTTATTAAAACTCTCGTAAAAAATTATATCTTTGACAAAACAAAAACACAGCACAAGTGTCACTTTTGACAGCCACGCTCACGGCGATAACAGTTTGATGATTAACTTCTACCAATAGTCAAAGAGTTTAACTCATGGTCGTCGTAATCGCAATAAGGCACATATGTAATGACTTCACCGATGACGATTCACGAAGCATCGTTTTTGCGCTAACGGTGATTCGGTACGCGTTTTACATACGTTTTGAACATCGATCATTATCGATATTAGCATGATTCGGAATGTACCCTTAGCAAGCAACTGTCAAGTGTCATCACAGACCACGAACTTTTTGGCGGGAACTTGCGAAGTGACGTTGCGTTTTCATTTTATTTTCATAAAATCGTGTATTTTTGAGTTTTTAATTGAATACTAGCGACCCGCTCCAGCTTCGCACGGGTGTATAAATCTTTGAATTGCTCGGCTCGAAAACATTCCTCTTGAATCACTCTATCTATTAAAAAAAACCGCATCAAAATCCGTTGCGTTGTTTTAAAGATCTAAGCATACATAGGGACAGACAGACGGGAAGCGACTTTGTTTTATACTATGTAGTGATAGTGATTATCGGTGGTATTTTGTCCAATAAAGATCAATACAAGTGCACCAGTGAAGTGAAATGATTTCGTGTATAGTGACTTTTTAAGTTGTCTCAAGAAGTCCATGAAAAGTTTTAGTAGAACTGCTACCATTGTACACAGGGCCACAGATCAAGCTACACACTGCGGCGCCTTATGCGGTTGTAATAGGCGCTATTTTGCAACAAAAATGTGTAGCTTGATCTGTGGCCGTGTGTACTAAAACCTAACTGAAGATGATTAAATAAGACAAGGCAGTATGGCTCTGTACCTTTGCCTTTTTAAAAAAAACAACAATCATCACAGAGAGTGACATTTGATCTAGGGTTGGCGATCTAAGATCGATTAATCCAAATTAATAGATTATTTTATCGATATTAACCAATGAATCTGCGATCCCAACCACTATAAAATCGAAATTCCTTTTTTGTCTGTTCCACTAAGAATGCAACAATAAAATTGTTTATGTAGTAGTTGAACACAGCAGATAGATTTTAAATAATAATGTTTGTCTTTTTTATATACCGTACAAATAAAAGCTAACATCGAAAAAAGATAGATTTTTAAGTAATCGATCATTTTAACCAATTTTTTTTAAATCGATTAATCAGGATTCATTTTAAATCGATTTGAGAATCGATCTTTTTCGGAGATAATCGACATCTCTATACTTTGATTTCAGAAAACTTCATCAAAGTTTAGTGTTGGTTGCCTGACAATCGGTATTCTCCGGAGGACCCCAAATCACTCGTACTACCAATATTTGTATTTAGAACAATATCATCGATATTATCTGCCTCAGTTGTAGTGTACTCGCGCGATCTGAGCGCAGTCGGCGTATGAGGTGTGGTGTGGCCTCGCTCTCGCTATAGTCAAATTATTGTATGGGTGTGGCACGGGCGCACCCCGCAGTCGACCGACAGTAGACACTTACGTCCGTTGCAGTTCTCTCTCTATATAGTAGCTATTTTAGGAAATAAATTATTTACCATTAATAAAAATATGTTATGTATTCATGATTTTAGAATAAATTATTAAAATCTATATTCTGTTCACAGGAACGTGTCGGAAAATGGGCGATAATTTCCTGCATCTGCGATAGCTTTTGATGCGCTATTAACCGCCGCCATAACACCGGACATTCTGTGTTCTCACAATTGTGATGCTGCCTGTGTCCACAACACGACGCACATACCTGTGGAATACAAACCATCATATACACTGTTGATAAATATTGGTACCTACATAAATAAAAATGTATTTGTAAGATGCCATAAGAGAGGTCGAGCATAGCGATTTTCGCTAGAAGAGCAGCTCGACTGGGGAAGTACTCCATCTTAAAAATACCGCAGCCAACTTTGTTGTATTCCTGCGCGTGAGTAAGGTCGCTTAGAGCTCATCGGGGTGGGGGGAAGGGTCGGCAATGCGCGAGTGATACCCGGGGCGCGGATTAGTATATGGTCTCTGTCCTGGGTGTCGCTAGCGTCCATAGGCTACGGTAACCATTTACCATCAGGCGGGCCGTATGCTTGTTTGCCGACTTTGTAGTATAAATTAAAAAACCATACCATATCACAGCCCTGTACATGTGCATGGGCATCAGCGAGTCTGTTGGCGAGTACTGCGGCGGCCCCCCTGGCACCACTACCGGTGAGGCAGACGGCACACACGGAGCCCCCCGCACCCCCACCGGCCCCTGACCCCGCGACACGCACTCCGCATACCGCGCACCGCTCCCGCCACATGTACCGAGCGATACCCCCGCGCTGTTCTCGTTGTTGTACTTCTCGCGTGTAGCCCAGTTCTGTCCACCTGTTAAACAATTTACACACATTATTACGACAGTCTACCTTAAAGATAGGTCAATCTTTCAATAAGCATAACAAGTACATAATCATTTTAAAATTAGCATTTTTAAATATCCGGTTCTTAAATCATTGGCTTATTTTCTTTTACAAACAAATAAGGCTACATTCCGAAACATGCCATAATCGCTCATAGCGCTCACATCGATAATTTGCGTTCCAATACGAATATCATATCTATGAGAACCGTGAACTGTCTTTAATTCGGAACGCTTGTGAACGCGCTGACATTATTTAGAACTAATAAACATTAGACAAAGAGATTAAAAAATGAATGATCAACGCGTCGGGACTACATAACATTAATTATTAGACTCCCTAATTTGAATACAGTGTATTTTTATTTGTTATTCTCGCTTATAAACCTTTATCAAAACAAAAACACAGGTGTCACTTTTGACAGCCACGCTCACGGCGATAACGTTTGGACCATGGGCATGGTCGTCGTAATCACAATAAGGCGCATGTAATGACGTCACCGATGACGTTTCACGAGGCATCGTTATCGCGCTAAAAGTGATTCGGTACGCGTTTTATAATTATCGATATTATCATCATTCGGAATGCAGCCTAAATGTAATAACTCGTGCACATACCACTTAAAAACATCAACTCCAAGCAGGGACAGACACCGATGCAGCGGCGGCAACAATACTCGCGCGGCGTAGTAAGCTACATGAGGAGAGAGCGAAAGGTCACGCGTGAGTTCCCTGGGTGTGCGAGCGAGACGGACTAGTGCCGCGCCGGGCGGTCCCGCGGTCACTTGCCAGGACACTCGCTCACCGGGACGGGGAGTCGCACGCCTGTCGCGTTGGGATATTCGTCTGGAAGTAGAAGACGGAAAATATTTGTTAAGAAGCCAAGGATAAAAGATTTTTTGTACCACTTTTAGTATCTAATCAAAATGTATGATAGGTTGTCAGCATAATAAGGCATATTTTATGGCAAACTACTACATACTATGTATGTAGTATGTAATGCACACACGTTTTAGACGACATTTTTTAACACACTTTAGAGGAAATAAGTTTAAATATAAAGTAAAAAAAATATATTGCGTGTTGTAATATTTATTGGGTCTATTCGCGTACAGATTCGACTACATTACATTGATCATTGTCCAAACGTCGACGTTATTCAAAATAATATTTTGACAATAATCTATACGCGATTATACCCGATAATACTATTTTAAAGTAATTGTTACTATTATTGCTGTAGTACAGTTTCGTCCACAAATTTAAAATGATGAACTAACTTAGCGATCTCATTAGGAGGTGCTGTAGCACCAGGGCGGTACCCCGCAGCGCCGTGGTACTCGCGAGTGAAGAACAGTTCGTGATGAGGAAGGGAACCGCGAGCCAGTCGCGACAGAGTGTCCCTCACTAGTCGCTTCACTCGAGACACGTCGCCGCTCTCAAACAACTCTATTAAAGAGCGTTGCAGAAGCTTAACAAATGAAAAACAGAAAAATCTTGAGATTTTGATGCTTGTGCACGTATTATATTACGAAATTACGATATGTCAGATTTATTTATTAGGTGGATGTCCTAATAAATAAATCTTACAGCAATTTTAATAGAACTTAACATAGTCTTTTCTAACTTATACATCTAGCGCCAATAACAGGATATCACAAGTTGTAATAAACAAGAACACAGAACTACAAGCTATTTATCTTTAAAAAAAAAGACATTATATGGACAGTGACATCAATGTATGATGTTACTGATAGTTGAGTATAAGTATGAGTATTTATTTATTTAAACAAGTAAGAAGAAATTAAAATAGCTTGAAAGATACCCCTAATAAAATGAATGTAATAATTTCCCTTTTTCTGTGTTAAAGGTTTACGTTTGGTCGTGGATAGACACCAGAAGGAATTATGATGCTTTGCTAGAAAACGCCTATTCTTAGACCTTGAAGACAAAGGTGATAGTGACATAAGAAATAGATGTCCGGAAATACATGAGTTCGACTGCTTTACTGTTCGCAAACAAAACAAACTATATAAGCGGGATGGCAACAACATAATTTATGGGTGGAATTCTCTCGGCGATTTCTGATTTCATGGATAATTTGGGATAGAGGAATAATATTGAATAGTTCTTGCCTTAACTCCTGCAGGGCAGCCGTCTCTGCGGACTGTCTCTATTCCTTTAGCTTCGTAAACAGGTTTCTCTTGATCCGCACTTTCGTACATAAATCCCACGTAACGCTTCTTAGTTTGTAGGATACATGGTTGATACACCTGTTAGCAGTTAACAATCATTTTAGTTGTTTGTCGAACTGCGATATTGTGATTGCTTTTAATAGGGCTTACACACTTTCACTCGTATTTTTTTCGTTTTCACAGGTTTTAATCTATACTATGTAATATCATAAAGAGGTAACATTTGGATGTAGGAGGTAATTTCCGGGGAGTTACGTAATAGGAAGCAGTGCCGGTTTTAGCTCTACCAGCGCCCTGGGCGAGACGTGATAACCCCCCCCCTCCCCCCAACAAAAGGGATTTTAAGCCATTATAGCTATTTTATCTTTAGACTTGAGAATTTATTTATTTATTTAGACTCGAGATAGCGGGACTCGCTCATGAGCGACCGAAAATATAGGTGGGCCTGGCGCCCCTTTAGATCTGGCGCCCTGGGCTATCGCCCTACCGCGCCATACCCTAACGCCGGTACTGATAGGAAGCTATAGGTAGACCGCGCGCGAGCTCCGAGGAATCTTAAGGAACGTTGACGTAGTGAGCTATGTCTTAAAAATGTTACTACTAGCTAGGCTACTTTTATCCCAGGAACGCGGGGTAATGGAATGCGATGAATAGCAAATAGCTACGCCAAGCGAATTTACCCGCATTCTTGAGGGATCTGTTTTCCCGGGATAAAAGTAACCAAGGTGTTGTTCCAGGTATCTATTGGCGTGACGAATTTCACCACGATTGTTTGTGTTGTTGAGGCGTAAAGAGAAAAACGAAAACAAAAACATTTTGGCATTTACAATATTGGTTAGGATATTAATAATATGCATACTTTTTCAAGTTTGAGTGCGACAGGCGAGGGGTTGTCGGCGGTAACTGCGTCGGCGATTTGTTGCCCGACTTGGAACGCTTCCGCGCGGTTCCCGCCTTTCACCACTACGAACATTGAGTCCGTGTCGCCGTAAACCACCTGACAAATATTCACATACTATCATATAAATAGTAAAATTTTACCTCTTAAATGTTGAGAGAAATGCTTATACAAATAAATTTCACTATAAGAGTCCTATAATAGGACTAACTCTAACAATTGTCGTCATAACTCAACCAAATGAATGAACTGATTAAAAAAATACCCTGTATATTCTGATCTGATTAGTAACTGGTCAGATCAGAATAAGCTAAGTTAATAATGTTACAATATGGCTTTGAATTTCCATTGATGTAAGTCGGTCCTCAATAGTCCTCATAAATTAAACCAAAAAATCAATTGGATGTTGCAACAATTACTAATCCCACATGAGCTAATGAACGATTCAAGCCTTGACCAAGAACAATGATGGAGTAAGACCATAGACTGCCATCAAAGTGAAAATACCTGTAATACCAAATTGAGGACAACTTCGGACGATTCCTGAGGGACTAATTTGCGATGAGTGCCATTTTGCGATCTGGCAGCAGCCTCGAAGAAGCAAGTATTGTTACCTTAGCATTCCACTGCTTATTGTCTTGCACTAACTTGATAGCCCGCTCGAGCGTCTCCCTGCCTTTAGCAACGACGCTGTCGCCCACTTCGACGCACGGCATGCGCCCGCTGAAGTTCGCCGCCGTGTAACCGTATGTCACATTCGCTATTAATTTTAAGCCTGTAATTATGTTATATGAATTAAAAAAGAACACAAATTAATACAGACATTAAGTTCATAATTGAATGTATGACAACCATTATGATTCAAATATCAGTATGACTAACCTAATTGCCTTGAATGCATAGCTTTCTTCACAGATTCATCAGTCTGCTGTTTCATGCTTTTCTTTACAGCTTGCCTTGCAGCGAGTATCCTGCGCAGTAAAGCTGGAAGTACGCCGCGACGTACGGTAGGCTTTACGAAACCGACCCCGACGGGAGACCAGTGTACCAGGCCATTTTTCACCAACGTTTCTAGTTTTGCCTTTGATATTCTAAGTCTCCATGCACCAAATTCGTATGCTGCATCTCTGTAAAAAAATAACACTGGTAGTTTTAGATCTACTATATGTGAATACAAACAACAGCTTATCATTGTTTTACCTTACCCACTTATATTTTGGACTCTGCCAATGCATGTTGAAAAACAGTAATTGTAAGCTATCATCATTGATGGGTACAGACTCTGGAAGTCCAGGACTATGACTGGGTCGGAGTAAAATCGAGATTCTGTGGGAAACAATGAAAGTTTTGGATCAATGGTGTAAGATAGGACAAACAGGCAGTTTTCACAAATTTTGGGCATCAGATTGCAAAGGCATTTTTTACAATATTTATTTGTGTGCATGTGAGAAGTTTTTTTGAAAAATTATTTTGCTATTTATTGCCTTGGCCTTCAAAACGTAAACATATTTTCTTCATGTACCTGGTTCAAAAATAAGTGGAAGACATTCAGGTGCTTTCATTGCAGCTCGTTGCTTAACAGTTGGCGACAGGGCGATAAGGTTGAGTGGTCTGGCTGCTCGTAACATTAGGGACTCGACGCGGAATTGGGATCCCCTCGAGAGCACTTCCCACCACTGCAGTCCAAATAATCGCGCTAATTCTGAAGTGCGATCTAGTATAATGAAAAAAGGTAAGTAAAGGATACTATCTAGCATAATTCATCTGATTTATCAATAAAAGGAAAAAATGATCTTTTTTTAAATTAAAAGAACCTACAATACTGGTCTAGTGAAGATTAATGAATGGTAGGCAGGTATGTGAAGAATGTAAAGAAAAACAAAAATTACAATCATGATTATGGAAAATACTGTCTTTTACATAAATAATCTTGTAAAACGTCTTACTGATAATATCAAGTTTCTCCAACATTCGCACGGTTCCAGAGAGCCTCGTCAAATAGTATTCCACCGGTATCCATCTCAGAATCCTCGACTCATCGCTCCACCAGCCAGCCAACTGACTATAACTGTACTTTGGCACTCGCTCCTTTAATATTTCATACATACAGTTCTCAAAACTATAACTGGATAAGGCCAATTCGTGTCGAAACAAACGCCATACGTTGAACATAACTCTCCCAATAATTCTGCCTTCGAACTCATTCTCTTCGCTTCTGAATCGTTTCTGACGGTATTTCTCAGTTATCCTGGATATTTCCTTCACTATTTCCAAACCTAATATTTGAGATCTTTCTAAAATGTAACCCCAAGAATTCATTTCTATTTCGTAACTGCATATTATGTCAGGGTCATGAAAATTGACTAATTCAATAACTTTTTCTAAAATCTCAATTTCGCTATTAACGTAAGTTATTTTCTCATTGAAAACACATCTATCTAGATATTTTGGTGGCGTTGTATCATCAAAAACTAATATTTCAGTCACAGTTTTAGATAAGAAGTGATCTGGTGGGCAATCGTTGGTAACTTTTAGAAATATCGCTTGAATAGCATCCACAGTTGGATCTGGATGCAACTCTCCCCTGACTGTTGTGTGAACTTCAGATAACATTAGTGTGAGGAAGTTCATCTAAATCAAAAACGAGTGTTAATTTAAAGAATTTTGGTGCATTCCCTAAAAAAATGGCTAAGTATGGTGTACTTACATCAACAATGGGTGCTTCTATAGTAGTGTTCATTTTTTGGTTCTCACTATTGCTGCCAAAGCATAGAAATGATCCATCTGGTTGCATTGTAACTTGAAGTGAATGATTGAAATCTGATTTATCCTGAACAAAATAAAACTCATAACTATAGATGTAACAAAATAATTGTAATAATCACACTACAAACTGCATTTTATATCACTTACCTTATCATTACTTTCCAAACTGACGGTATTATTCAGTTCATCATGAAGGCCTAAAGCCTGGGAATTATCTAATTCATCCATATTTTTACTTATATCCTTATGATCTACTTTATTTTCTTTAACGGTAGCAAGTTGCTGTTTTTGTTCCACCCATTTTTTTACTTCGTTGCCAGTAGGGGGCCTTTTAACTGGTTCCAGGACGTATTTCTTATTTCCTGCCAATAAACTTTTTAAAATGTCAGGTTTTGCAGTTTCCGGCGACATTTCATTACTTTGTAAAAATAACAATTGTCGCCATTCCTCTAAGCTAGTTGTATCTAATACTCTGTCAAATGGCTTCTGATCTCTAGACAATTTGCTATTAACTTTCAGCAGCATTTGTCCGATCTCTACTTTATCACCGACATCGTTGTAATTAGAATAATATGGTTCTCTATTTCTTATTTTCGGAATGTTATACTGCTTAAGACGAGACTCCACGTATTTTCTTGAAGGAGGCTTTATTTTTGGCGTTAGGATTATTGTATTGGATTTAATTGTGTTACATGTTTTAAAATCATTAATCCGTGATGAAACAGTACCTTTTGTATTATTTAAATAACTAACGCTTTCGTTTCTATTATTATTTTCAGTTTTAACTACTTTCACATGATTTTCTACAGGTGAATCATCTTTATCATCCAATGATAAATCAAACAATTTTGATGTGTTATAAAAGCTCATTATACCTAGCTTATTATCATCTGGTGATGAATCACGGTCATTGATAGAACTATCAAGATTATTATGGTTTATTTTTGAATCGCCAATATAAACATTTGAAGGACCAGCTACTGGTTCAAACTTATTCTGTATATCATAAGTTTCAGCTGCACCATGCTGCAAATTTTCATGATTAAGTGTTACCCTATTAACAAGGTCTGTTATGGAATGAGATTCTTTTTGATGATCAGATGGAGATTTATTTGCCACGTTAACTGCATTATCAGATCTCTTCAAATGCATACTTGAAATGTCGTCTATCGTTTCTCTGGAAACATTAATTTCATCAATTTCATCCAAATCAGATTTATTTTCTATTATTTTTTCAATGTGACTATTTTCAGTATCCTTTTTCTGAGTTTTTGGTCTTGACAACCCAAGTTTAAATGGTCTCATTTTTCTTTTTCTTACTTTTTTCACATCTGGAACCAAGATAAAGAATACTGCTTATAGTTTTTCTATTATTACGTAAGAAAATTGAGATCTATACTTACGATCATCATCACACGTCCCATCCAACTGTGGTATGCTGGCTCCATCCCAAAAAGAATCATTCCATGATGGTGAATTTTCATTTTCACTGTCAATGGTTGAAATTTGTAACTGAGTAAAAGATAATAATAATAAGACAAAGTTATTAAAGTAATTACAGGTCTACTGTTTAACTTTGAGCGTTACTGAGGTGCAAAGTCATTTTTGGTGCTGTGTTTGTTAAAAAGTAAACCTGTTTTTACCTAATAGTCATACCATTCACTAGGGTCTAAAAATATTGTTTTTTCGTCAAATATCCGAGAATATTCATCATCGTCTGATTCAACATCGTCCTCACCATCTATGTTAGCTGGAGTACACATTATACTATCTTCTTCTACTGGTTTTTCATCCATATCTTGCAGCATATCAACTAGTTCTAAATCATCATTACTTACTGGAAGGAAAAGATAAAAAAATATAAAGCATCAGGAATTAAAGGTGCAAATCAAAATAAATATACTCACACAAAACTTGACTATAATGTAGTGATAGACTGCTATTTAGTGCTAAATTTTCATTGACAATAGTATCATCAGCATATTCAATTAGTGTCTCATCCAAGTCCTTTGTTAAACTTACACACATACTAGCACCAAGTGTATTTTCAGGTAGATGTACACTAACATCAACTGCATTAAATAATTGCGATCCTTCTTTACTCTCTGCTGGGTATTGTGCTTCATCAAGCTTCCTAACTAATTGATCAATGTTTACAGGCTTGTCAATTAAGTTTGACATTTTTAATAAGAATATTTGCTCAAATTTATAATGAGACTCTGTCTCCTGAGATGTCAGGCGACCTTGTGACAATGATTTGTGAGCTATTGACATGTTGAGTTGCTTTCTCCTTTCCATTTCTTGGTGCCACACTTCTTCTAAGCCTGGGTTTTCAATACCATCACCTCTGCCAATTCTTTGGCGATTAATAATATGAGATGCGATACAATCTGCTTCATAGAAGCAAGAACTTTCAGGTTTAAGGTTAAGTTCACTTGAATTCTGTAAAGGTTCATTGCTGTTTTGAGATTGTCCTGATTTACGAAACCTTACTTTTTGTAAATCAATGTTACTCATACCAAAGAGGTTGAAGTCAATGAAAAATTGTAGTGTGAAGTTGAGATGGGATTCGTGGGGTTGGAATGCTTGGCCCAAAATGGCACCATTGCTGCAGAGTTCAACAGCTTGTTTTAGTAAGCCAGGACTATATAAAAATACTTTTAAGTACAAGTGATCTTTGTCATGAAATCCATAGAAAGGCCTGAAAATAAAATTTTAAATATATCATGGAGTGTGTGATTTGATTTTATTTTATTAATTTAATTTGATTTAATTCTATACTACTCTGACATACTATGACACTTTACTGTGTTCCAAGTGTCAGCCAGCACTACCAATTTAAAGAAGAAGAATAAGAAAGAAGAAATTTGCACATGGCAAATACAGTGATTCGCATAATTAAAACATACCACCTTTTGTACCTGTACTGCAAATAAATATTTTGACTTTGAGTGTATTTGGGAAATGTTGGACAAAATATTTACTACAAATGAATACTATACTTACAATCCTTTGACCAATGTGATTTTGTAGACATGTTGATTTGCTGATGTTGCTTGTTTTAGTGCTATATTTAATGCTTTATCTAAACTTGCTGCAATCTGCAATAAATTTAAAAGTATTTTTATAGATGTTTAAGGATTGAAAGTTTTTAATTTAGTCTTCTAAATAATTTATAAATTATTTTCTTTTATAAAAAACAAAAAAAATATTACATAAGGAAATGATGCATTAGTAATATAGCAGCCAATAGCTGGACAGATTAAAATAATTTAATTTGTAGTCACACATTTACAAAACATAATTATATACAGGCTGACTGGTGAGTTACCAACAATATTCGAGGACTGATATTTGACGATCATATAAGAAGAAAAAAAACATTAAAAATAAATAAATATTGATTACTTAGTAAACTTAACCGAAAGTTAAGTAATTTATTACGCAACGCATGGTCACCGTGTGGACGCATACTACGGAGCACAAGATCTCGCCACATGCTAACGCGGTATCAGACCAAAATGCATGAGCGTCGGGAATGCAGCCACACTTCCATTTATTTATAGGGAAATTTGACCAAAACTTAAGTACCTAATTTTATTACATAATTTGAATGAGGATCGAGTATCGAGTACTTTCCTTAAATATTGTTGGTGACTCACCAGTCACCCTGTATATTAATTAATATTGGTATCATTGTGTCAATTAGAGTCCAGAGAAATCAGGCAAAAACTTAAGAGATGATCCAATAGTAAAGAATACATACTTGATAAAGAAACTGAGGCTCTGGATTTGGTGTTGGACAGGGTATGTAAAAGTATGGGAACACCCCATGAATGTGAAGGCAAGCCTTGCGCCCGTCAGGTGTGGGACCAAATATTCTGAGTACTGGTACCTGTGGTAAAAAATAAGAATATTTATCCCAGAAAATATTTTCAAACATGCAAGGTTATCAAATTTAAAATATTTATTTAGTGTCAGATATTATGTAGATACTAAGTTTTACCTGTTTTATATCAGAACCCCTGAAGTCTGAATAAATAACATCTACTCCTGGTATCGGCTTGGTTAAATAATGATCGCAAACCACAATACGAACAGAAAAATCAGTTAAAACATCTAAAACTTAACATTTGAACGATTAAATACACAACTTTAAGTAAGTTTAAGTTTTTTTTTTTTATTAAGTTTATTTAGACTTTTACTATTTTTTTAACAATACTTACGATTTGGGGCACTCATAATGACAGAATACTATTCACAGCGTAACAAAGAGTACATTATTTAAACTGGTAGCTAATTTATTATACGGACAAACCGATGAAATCATTATGATTAATAAGCAATAATACTACTACGCTTTTGAGACATAATTCTCATGACGAGGTTTTTTACGCAAAGGCACAAACGCATCTGTCTGTGGCACAAACCCAACACAAACCACTATAGGGGATACGTGTTTGTGATTTAATCTTTGCTGTTGATTACCGTAGTATTATATTCTCTTTGTTGATTACTTCAGTAACGACTTCAGTGGATTTTCGGCTACACATGGTGCCAAAGTTTGAACTTTTTGCCGACTCTGATGTCAACTGTCAAGTGTCAACTTGACTTCAAGTTGTTGTTTTTTTTTTTAAAGGCAAAGGTACAGAGCCCTACAGCCTTGTCTTATTTGACCATCTAGGTTTTAGTACAATGGTAGCAGTTCTACTAAAACTTTTCAAGGACTTCTTGAGACAACTTGAAAAGATTTCAACATATTTATTCGTGTTATATTTAAGGGTTAAAACGTGACTTTTCAAAAATCAATGACTTCTTGATCTATAAAAGTTATCAGGGAGTCAGCAAATATATTTTACATTTATAAGGATCAAGTAGCTTTTTAATTTGGCCCGCGATGCCAAATTATTTTGGGAATTATGGCATTTATTTAGTTTAGTCCTTTTGAATATTTAAATTAATAATTATCATACAATTATCACAAATAGTGGCTTGTGATATTTTAAATTAATATTTCATTAGTCTAATATACTGGCAATCCATAACATGATTTTTAGTCATTCATTCGATTTATTTCATTCGCCTTACCTTAATTTAATTCATTCAATGCAATCAATCAGTCAGTTGATTGAAACAGATTGAAAATGAAAATTGGTCGTGTTTTTATGGAGATCAGAATCATTGCGTGCTACTTTAAAAAATAAAAATTGGCGAGGAATTTTCTAGTTAACTATAATTTGCCGTGATAACTATTTGTGCGATGACAAAATTATTTGTGAACATGAAGTGGGTTGTGTAAACTTGAAATATTTTTTGTTTAATAAAATATTAATTCTGAAAATGAAGTGCTACATCATCGGTGTAAAACCTAAAGGAATACCTATTTGTATTAAAATATAAAGTCGCCGAGAAACAAACGATGGATGATGAAGAGGCCGATTTGCGTGAACAGATATTTCATAACAATGTCAGGGAGCAGATTGTGAGTGCTTTTTATTTGTATTCTGGTACTACTAAAGTCAACAAAGACTAGGTACTCCCAAGGCATTGACTTGCAATACTCTGTCACAAGACTTAAGAACCTCATTTGTTGAAGTAATTTTGCAGCTTTCTTGTATGCATGGCCTACTGAAGTTCTGAATCTCACTCAAACTATCTATGGGAGATTGTCCCCTTTATCTTCTACCTACATGCTGAATAGCCTAGATTTAATTGTAACTTTGATAAGTCATGGCATGAACAATAACTAGTCTGTTAGAGATGATAACAGGTGTATAAAGCTTTTGCATTACTGTACTGTCCTACATTATACATTACATGCTTTTTCCTTCTAGACACCATAAACATGCACACAAATACACAATTTTACTGAACACATTTTTTATTGTCAAATGATCATAAAATCAGTAGGTAATTATTTGTAGGAACACTTTTTTGCTCTTATCTTTAAGATGTTCTATGGTTTTATTTTAGGTGTTGGGTAGGTATTATAACTTTTGCTCATTAGTTTATTCTTATTAATTAAAAAGTTAAAAAACATAGAAATAATAACATTGTACTTACATCATCACTTTTTTATTTGTTTTAGATATTCCTGCTGCTATTCATCTTACTGTATCTCTTCTCATTCATGTTGATTGAGAAGTACAGACGGCGAGACAGCGAGGACTACTTCACTGCTGATGAAGAGGAGGTCAAAGTGTACCGCATTAGCTTGTGGCTGTGTACATTTGCGCTGGCTGTGTCTTTGGGTTCGGCACTCTTGCTACCAGTGTCAATCGTCAGCAATGAAGTGCTCATATTGTACCCAAATAGCTACTATGTGAAATGGCTGAACAGCTCTCTTATACAAGGTATGTAGCTAGTTATACTCCTATATTTGAATTTGCTTATTTGATCAATTGTAATAGCAAGGTTCCAAGGTTAGACTAGAAGGCCCTTCTCAGCTCTAAAATAATTATACATATAATTGTGGATGTACCATAGAACAGATGTTTCTAGAATATAAAGATGTACCTATCTTATAGGTTAAACTAGAGTATCTAGACTGTAATATTTCTCTTTATAAGAAAATAACAATATTCAACTTATTAGAGGAAGTTCAAGTCATTTAATTTATTGCATTTAATAATAATTAATTTTCAATGATGTATAAATATTCAATGTATGTTAGCCATGGTTTTTCAAACCTGTTTTGAGATTGTTGAACAAATAAATTTCATCAGGTGTAAAATATTAAGTACAGTAAAGTGTTGTTGTCCTGAGTTTATTTTCTTATATTTGCACAGCCTTGACATCGCATCAAGTACATGTACAGATGTAAATATTCATAAATATTGCATAAGATTGTTGCGCACAATGTTATTGTAGGTAATGTTTGTCTGTGACAGTTGTTACTATTCTTGAAATAGGTTAACAGCATAGCTAGCTCTAGACCTAAAATTAAACTTTTTGTTGCTTAGTGCAACTGACGATAAATGTTTATTTCTATTATGTTACCTAATCGCACCCAAAACTCTTTATTTAAATTATTGTCTACAGTGAGGCCAGCAGCCACAGAGTGAATATAAAATAGATAGATCATACCCTGGAATAACTTTTACTACTACTAGACTACTTTTTAGCCCGGGAAAACATAAGATCCCTTGAGAACGCGGGTGAAACCGTGGAGCAGAAGCTTGTAATTTCATATACATTTAATTATTTTGTATAAATAAATAATAATAATACCCTACATCAAATTCTCATTTGTTCCAGGATTATGGAACCATGTGTTCCTTTTTTCAAATTTATCGATGTTTGTGTTCCTGCCATTTGCGTACCTCTTCTCGGAGTCGTCTGGTTTCCCCGGGTGCCGAGGGTTGAGGGGCAGAGTGTATGAAACGTTCATTGTCCTTGCCTTGCTTGGGGTGCTCATGCTTGGTTTGGCTTACGTCATCTCAGCGTGGTTGGAAGGCGACCGCTCCAGTATTGATGCTTTGCTTAGTAAGTATAATTTAAATTTAGAAATTTTGAGTATATACCTAGGGGTATTACATTACACATAATACATAAATAATTGAATACTGGGAGAATGTCCAGAATATCTAAATTAACTGATTTTACAAACAATAAATTATGATATCCGTATTATATGAATAATTAACATATTTCAAAATATAGTGGTAAGTTTCGAATTATCTTTTATTTTCCTTCGGTACGTGTGCAATAATAATAGTTGCTGTAACGTACAGTCAATAACAAAAGTAAATTACAAAATTTCATGTAATTAATCATCCGTAACATGACCTTTACATGATTTCCTGTTTGTCATTAATAATTCAAAATGTTCAATCAATTTGTTAATGTTATTGTACCTACATAATGTTTGCTAAATGAAACATTAAACAAATTAATTGGAAGAAATCAAATTTATTGTGAATCAGTGTTTTTAAAAGTTTGAATCGCTATCCTGGTCGTGGACACAAAAAAATATGAACCCAATTTGAAAAAAATATTCTGAAAATTTGCTTCGTTAATTTTTATATACGTATACATACTTATTTATGAACAAAAACTAAAAAGTATTTCTAAATGTACCGAACCGAAAGATAATACGCGTATTTATCTGTTGTTTGGGTTCAATTGAGCGTGAAGAAAACATAACGTGCGATGAGATTGTTTGGTTGGAGTCAAAATATAATAGGTGCGCTAGCGCAGCCGGTCTCCCCGGAAACTACAAGTACGGTTACAGCAAAATAATAATATGAAACAAGTTTTTATGATACAAAATTATTGAAGTGCGCTTTTTATTAATATTTCGATGGTATATTCTGCGCTTTGCGATGCTGTAGATGAACGATTATCAAAAAGAAACAAACCTTTCTCGTTTATCGAATATTAGAGAAAACCGTATCAAAATCTAAGCAGTTTAACCTAATAGTTTAGAAAAAGTAAGCGGAACATTGTTAGTTAGCTACCATTTAGAGATACATACAGTAATTATAACTGACGCCATTGTTTTTAATAAGTAAGAAACATTAAATTTAACTATTTCAGTTGAGTTGAGTACGTCAACTGAAATAGTTAAGGAAGGTTTGTGTATATGTTACGGCTAAAAGGCGAAGTATAGTTACACCAAGTTCTAACCGGCTACATCTAGGTACGGCCGGTAGCAGATCAAAGTAACATAATATATATTTAAATTGCACCTGTAATGACTCGTGCGAAGCCGGGGTGGGTCGCTAGTATAATAATATAAGTTAGATAATTTGCGTCGCATTTTAACCGATAAAGAGATAGATAGTGTAGGTAAAAACAAGTGTTTTTACTTAGCAGATCAAGAAAAAATAGTTACAAGATGAAGCAGTCGATAGTAGTTTGTTTGTTTGAAGCATATTGGTGCAAAGTAGGGCAAACTCACCAACATAACTGTTTAGCCGCATTATTGAACTATTCGTTGTAAACTGTACTTTTGTCAAGTACATAATATTTAGTACCTAAGCATAAGTTGTATTATCTACTTATGTATAACTAGCTTCCGCCCCGCGGTTTCACCCGAGTTCCCGTGGTATCTTATCTTTTCCCGGGATAAAAAGTAGCCTATATGTTATAGGTATATGTTATTCCAGTGATCTATCTATGTGCCAAGTTTCATAAAATTCCGTTCAGTAGTTTTTCCGTGAAAGAGTAACAAACATCCATACATCCATACTCACAAACTTTCACATTTATAATATTAGTAGGATATACAAACAATAAGTAAATACTAGTATATTATACTATACTAGCGACCCGCCCCGGGTTCGCACGGCTTTTTTTGGATTTTCAGTACTATAATATGCATGTATTATACATATAAACCTTCCTCTTGAATCATTCTATCTATTAAAAAAAACCACATCAAAATCCGTTGCGTAGTTTTAAAGATCTAAGCATACATAGGGACAGACAGACGGGAAGCGACTTTGTTTTATACCATGTAGTGAAGTCTGTGAGTTTTAGTTTCTCACTGTTACACTAAAACGATCACTTTTTAACTTTCTTTATTTACAGTACAATAATGTAGAGCTAATACTACTCAAAGAACCCCTAGGTTACTGCAAGAACTTCATCAGAATCCGTTGTGATTGTAGAGTTACAATCACACTAACGGACAGACAGAGCCGTTCTATTTTAAAATACGTAAGCATAAAGTAATAATCCATACTACTACTTCTCGATGGTACGGAATAAACTGAAGGAATCGCTTGATACAATACAATACAAAAATTATTTATTGTTTACACAAAAATACATCAATAAAAACAAAGACAAAGAAAACAAAAAAAGAAAGTATAAACAATTTAGGCGGCCTTATCGCTACAGCGATTTCTTCCAGGCAACCTATTTGATATTTATTATTACGGCATTTATTTTTCATAACTCCATTTAGACCAGGGGTCAATGTACCTTCGCCATTATAATGATATTGTATGTTGAATATGTAGTTGAAGCCAGATTATGTACAATACAATTATTTTCATTGTCCACAGATTTATGGACGTACCTACCTTTCCTGTACTCCTGTGTGTCATTTGTTGGCGTTCTTATGTTACTGGGTGAGTTTTATTCATTGTTATATAACTATTGTCCAATACATACAACGAGTACCTACTTGGGTAGGTACTTTATGCAGACATTAGTCGATTTTCAAGTATTGTCACCGACTTTCTCTGATTAAAGAATGAAACTCGGAACACTTAATTTAGCGTCTCCCGTAGCTCTACGTATACACAAGTAGTGAAAATGCTCATCGCCGCCAAGAATAAATTTCACCTACATGCAAATGTTTACAGCGAACAATGTTTGTTTATATGCATCTACTCGAACTGTGGAAGTCGAGTCTGCTAACTGTCATTGTAAATTTCTCTGTCAGCTGCAATGGTTTACTTTATTCCGGACACCGTCATTTACTAATCAAATTGACTACCTGGGTAGATATTATCGTTCCTATGAGTGTTATAGAGGTATTATCGATTTAATTTTATTTTAGGGAGTCTTGTCGATAAAAATTGTTATCGTTATCACATACATGTCCAAAATACTTACTGGAACACATGACGGACTGGATAATTGGTTTAGATTCTGCCCCACCATAGGTCGTATGTTCCATTCCTACCCAGGTCAAACATTTGTATGCAATATATTTTGATATAATAGGTAGGTACATCATATATCATTATCTGGTTGACAATAGTTTCATAGCACAAGTTCTGCTTACTATAAATAGGCATCAGGGGGCTAAATCGGCCGCTCGAGCAATATTGCTAATGCAATTCATTTCTGGAATTTACGGCCGTAAAAAGGTAGCAGTAGGCCATCCCGAGATATATTTGTTGTTTTACATTTTATATTTACTTCTGACCATCCTTCTATTTTATATTATTTTATTTCTTAGTAAAACCACAGAGTTAATAATATGTACAGTAAAACCATAACTATCTATCTACACAAAATCATCATCATCAAATAGAGGATTTTTTGCATGCTTCCAGTGTAGCTTAGCACGCAAGATTCTTGTCTAATATTGCAATTACGGCAGACAAATAAGTCAACCAGACATGCAACACCTTTAAAAACAAGTTTAATTTAGTAGAAAGTTATTACTATTTCGTAATTTTTTACTTATGTAATGATAATTGTTTATTAGTAGGTACCTTAACATTGCGCCCTAGTTTACGTTATCAGAATATACACGTGGTATACCTAATTAATGTCTATTGATTGTACACAATTTATAACTACATACATTTTAGAATCATTACAACATAATGTACTTGAAAATTGATAAAAGTTTATTAGCCAGATATCTAATAATAATACGGCCATTTCACAGTAAATTTCCACGAGCTAATCTTATTTAACAACCAAGTTAGTATAAATATTTTTTTTAGTAATATAGAATTTCTGGCAACACCGCATCCATAGATACCAAAGAGTAATTAGTTGTTTATTGCCACAACCAGTATAATTTTATGACTCATCAGCTTGCTCGTCTCCTATTCCTTCTGGTTTATCAAGGAAATATTGAATAAGATCGTCATGCTGGGGGAAATTTTCTTCCAGATCCTTCCTGCATTCTTCATATTTGTCGAGTTCGTCTAGTTCTTTGAAGGCTTTCGCCTTGTAAAGTCTTGCCTTAAAACTGTTCTCGTTCAATCGAAGCGCCTTGTCACAATCTTCGAAAACCTGAAAAATACCGCAATTATGTAAATGCAGTCTACAAATTGTTACATAGCTAGAATGAAGGTGTCTAGTTTCCCGACCTTTTTTCTTTCTCGATGAACGAAATGATTTTGTTTTTCTATATACTAATTGTTTGTATGTTTGTTTGTTTGAATTGAATAGGCTCCGAAACTACTGAACCGATTTGAAAAATTCTTTCACTAATAGGAAGCTACATTATTCCTGAAGGTTATAGGCTACTTTTTATCCCGGGAACGCGAGTGAAACCGCGCGGAACAGCTAGTTTTTAATAAAACGATGTTATTTGCTTTATTGCAAATTAGACTGATAGATGAGATCAGTTGCATGTGATAAGCAACGTAGGTCACGCACGATTGTGAGAAGCTAGTCTAATAAAATCTAGGTATATAAATAAAATTACATTAGACAACTAACAATTTATAATAATCGTCATCGTGCTAAAGGTCAATGTCTTGGAGTCACGAAGATTTGAATGACCTATTAGTAGTTGTAAGTGACATAATTGTAAAATATGAAACTTGTCCTGAAATATAAAATTGTATATTACCAGTAAAAGCTATCAGTTGAGGTTCCCATAGTAACGATTATGTACTGACTTACCTTGTCAAATTTTCCCAGCTTGATGTTGGTCAAAGCTCTATCGCAATAAAGCATAGGATTGTCTTTGATTTGCTCTATGGCACGGTTGTAGCAGGAGAGAGCCTTGTCGTATTCGTCACGTCGATACGCCTTGATCGCTTGCGTTTTGAGCGTATCGGCGCGTTCGCGGCGGATCTTGCGGTCTAAAGCGCGGCGTTCTGCGTCTTTGCTCATTTCGGCCATCCATGCGTCCTTGCCCATTTCTCCCTAGGAATTTAAAATTTGTCAATCAAATCTATACATACTATGTGAATACTTCCAGATGACTTGTTCTCGTCATATTGAATAACTTTTGAAAATGGAAAAAAACTACGAAATTGCTTGTTTGGAGGTAGTGGATGCTTTGCTGGTTTTATACAGATGAAGGCTGAATTTCAAATGGGCCGATGGTAACATTGAGCCATTCGCACCTCAAGTACCTACTTCGTAGGCCCTTCGTAATTGAAAATTATAGTCTGTTAATGTATTAAAACTTCTAAAATCTAAAGTGGAAACGATTAAACAGTATAGACTAGTTATTTATTTTCTACTAATGGCTATAATTTCCTCGTTGAACATTCAATCAAGATCACTGATTATCTGACTTTCTACTAGTCATTCATCAGGTTTATAATTTATCATATATGATGATAACAGAATTATCTAAGAGCAGTTGTCATACTTCACCAAAATCATTCTTGGGAGTCTAGACAATTGTCTTCAATCCATCTTAAGAGATGGATGTCAACATTCATTGTCTGCGTTACTAGACGATCAACTTTCGTATGAGATTAACATTTGAAATCGTCGTTTGAGTATAGTAAAGTTATGTCAATCCTAGACAAAAGTTAGGTAACGACGACAATTTGTCGACATACATATTGCCTACTTGCAATATGCATATGAAAGTCGGCTGAGACCGCAACTGTTGAGTGGAAACTTGGAAAAAAAGAAAGAAGAAAATACCGAGATTACAGAATTTGAAAATTATGGATTGATATTCGCTGTAGGCGAGGATGATAATGTTGATGATGATGATGTCGTCGCGATATTATTTTTCTCGATTAATGTTAATGTTTAAATATAAACGAACTCGTCGATGAGCTATTAATTGCACGTTTAGTTAATTGAGTAAGCCGTGCAACATGAATGAGATCATATTTTATGAACGCTCGCTCTTCTCCGATACAAATACGGAATCAGTGATTTCATTATCAATCACTGTTTGAAGCGTACGCCACATTGCCTTACTAATAGGAGGCTAAAAGTGAACTCGTTTTGTTTGAGTTTATTTTATACACGACAAGCTGTCCTCCGCGGGTTCATCCGCGTTTCCAGGATGAAATGTAACCTATCAGAAAATGTAGTTAATTTGTGAAAGAATATCCAGTTTTTTCCAATTTTGTATCTTTATTGATTTTAAACAGAACTAGTCCATTCTGATTTATGTACCTGTTTACAACTTTCGATCATATTCTCTCATACCACTGTGAGATTGTGGTTAAAATAAATAAATCTAATAGTAAAAAATATATATTAGGTATGTGTCCATTGTCCAACATGAGTGCAATGATTCTTGAAAACAACAGCGGAATCTCCGAGTTACTTATTCATTGCACCTACTCGTTATTGACATAAATATCTGCGCATTGGCAGGCAGGCTATTGTTTATAAGTATATGTACCGCATGTCGCATAATTCTATGTGATTTCAAAAGCATATTCTACTAACGATGTTGACACTAGATGGGTTAATTGAAATACATTCTAAATGCACCTAACTAGTTGTAAATGTATCATTTGGTTTATTGTAAATATAGCTTTAGCGCTTTTACTTGACCATGGGATAATTTTTACGCATCAAAGAAGTCTTTGTGTATATAATGATTATTTCTAATCGCGCCGCAAATAGAAAAGAACTGTATCTTTTATGAGGTACATGTTTATTTATAGAGAAACGCGAGCCAAATTGCTTTCACCGATAAAATAATACAAGATACACGCTCCGTCCGTCCGTTGTGATGTATGTTAAACAATTTAATTAATTTATCGCGTATCTACTAGGTACCACAACTGACATCAATGCATACATGTATACAGTTAAATAAAAACGTTGGCAACTATTCTGATACGCATAATGTATAGTAAGGTAAAAGGCATAAAACATACGTCTACAACGTCAATGTTATCATTAAAATGAGAGCAAATCAACCAGACTTTGTCTTCCTTGTTATTATACTACAATTACTGTATGTTGCTGCAAGATATTCCTCCATAACTAGGAAAAGCAACGCAAATAAGCGAAGAAACAATTTATATTTGTGTAGAGGATCGTTCTGGTTCAAATTAGTTAAGTAGTGATGCTTGTTTTTACATTATATATAGAAGACCTTGACAACAACTTGCGATAACGAGTTTGCTTTTTCTCTCACCTCGTTTTGTTTTTCAAACGAATTGAAAGCTTTCTGATTGATCACTGTCCGATCATCCTTGATTTTCATCTTAACGTCTTCATCGACGATTACCTTTCCTTGAAGGTATTCATCGGCGAGCTTCTGGGCTGCATCAGCCTTGTTCTTGTCACCACTCGACATGTCTTTGACGAGACTCGACACTTCGCCAATCCTCTTCATAAAATTGTTCCATTCTTCATTCAATTCCAACTGCTTGTGGTCTTTAAGAGCTGGATTGTTCAGTATATTATTTACGCTCATTGTTAATTACCAATATTTTAGATCACTTGTTTCTTGTTTACCATTCGTTTTCGCGCATTGACGTAACGATGTACATAGCAACCGTTGCCAGGTAGACTTAATGTCACGCGAGTGTCAAAATTATGCCAAGTCGATGACTTTTTTGCGATAATTTTAAATTCCTTTGTATGTATTTATAGCCAGTATTTTTTTTTGAACAGTGCAGCGTTTATTTTTATAACGTACCTACTTCGTCGATTACAATTTATTACTATAATACCTACTGCGTCTGCGCTCCGATGCAACACTCAAAATAACTTGTGTACATTATCTGGTCGATGTACATTCATACATTTAACAATATTAATTTTATATTTATACCGCCCCCTATTCATATGGGAAAGTTTTTTATTATATTCTTATACCTATTTAATGTATATGTGTGAATAAAATAGAAGCTAACAACTGTTTGTCGGCAGTGTTCACGCCCCTTGGCTTCGTACGGCTGTTCGGCGTGGTTGGAGGCGTGCTAGTCAAGCCGCAGTTCCTGAGGGATCTCAACGAAGAGTATTACATGTACTCGTTTGAAGAGGATACTATCAGGAGACGGATCAACAATGCTCTCGCGACAGGTAACATTTATTTTTGGTAAATAACTAGCTAGATAATGCATCTAAGTATATAACCACCGTCTATAACCTATGTAAATTTCTATCCATCCAAAGGTTGTCTGGAAGAGATCGCTTCTTAGCGATAAGACCGCCCATTGTACATTCATAGTATTAAGCTTTTATTTTATTTTTAAATGTAATGATTTATGCACAATAAAGATCTAAGAATCTATCTAAGATAACTACATAGAGGGTCTAGCTAGGATCAATTCACTGATCCATTCCTCTGAGTTTTAGATATGGGTCTGCATGTTAAAGAAGTCATAATATTAATTATAATATTATTTAGTTAAACCTTAAAAAAAACAAGTATACATGCGGCCCTCCTAGTGGTAAGCGATTACCGTACCCTATAGATAGATAGACGCTTGCAACACTCCTAGTATCAATCACGCGTTACGGATCTTCATATCCCCTCTCCTATGAGCTCTGAGATTTAAGTAAGCTTTATTTTTTTATATTTAAAACGCTACATTAAAGAGTTTCCCTTTTAAACATTTATAAAGACGCTAAATGTTATCTAGTTAGCAAAACTTTTACTGATAAATTAATTCTGATTATTCTGACCTTGCTAATCTATTATCTGCAAGTCTGCAATCATTAAATAGCCAAACAATGTTCAACTATCAAATCACAACAAATTGTGAAACAATGATAATTTATTTCGAGTTGACGTATAACAATCATACATAATGATGCTTCGAGACTCGCTTCCTGTATAACGTGACCGGGCAGGGTAGAGTAACCTTACAAATTGATTATACGACCTTCGTATCAGTATCCAAGCGGCTTCGGTTTTTTCTACGCACCTAGATCAGTAATATTCGTACGTACTTTTGTGATGAGTGATGGATGACCATTTAACATTTAAATTGTTTTGTTTGTTACTATTGACGTATATTGTACTAGTTTACGCCCCTTGGTTTTACTCGTGTTCCCAGAAATCATATTTTTTAATCAATAAAATTTTGGATAGCTGTGTTTAAGATTGTATCACTAAAGAGAGCTGAAGAGGTAATACCTATTACCAAGGATGCCCTTATATTAGTCTATGCTAGTACCTAGTAGGTACTACCTACATCGATCAGCGGGTGGAGTCGTGAACAAAGACTAGTTATTCATAGACTCATAAAAAAGTGACATGCGTACAAAGTCTATTTCTTGGAGCACTTGAGGTTCATTAAAATGTACATAGTTACTATGCCCTGTGAGTACATATTTGTAGATAATGCAATGGGAAGGCGGCGATAACTCCACACGGTGAATAACCAAACATTTGCTGTGGAAGACAGTAATTATAATATCTACTAGCTTCCGCCCCGCGGTTTCACCTGCGTTCCTGCGTTAATGTTTTCCCGGGATAAAAAGTATTAGTGTTATTCCATGGTATGGATCTATCTATGTGCCAAGTTTCATCCAAATCTGTTCAACAGTTTTTACGTGAATGATTAACAAACATCCATACTCACAAACTTTCGCATTTATAATACTAGTAGGATCTATACTTGTTATTGATGTGGTGGCTGATTTACTGACTGATCTATCAACGTACGATCGGGCTGAAATTTAGCATACAGATAACTACTATGACGTAGGCATCTGCTAACAAAGGATTTTTTTTAATTCAACCCTAACGAAGTTATGAAAGTGAAGTTTAGCGTAAATCTCTAGAAATAGCCTACCTACTTCCACTGTAGTTGAATTTGGAAATAAACCTGGTTGGTAATAACTTGATTTTTTTATTGAAGATTGCCGTTATGTTTTCATATGTCGATGAAACGTTTCTATTCATTATATAAATTGGTTTCCAATGTGTATACATCCTATCCTGTGGTAGATATATCTACTCTTACAGGTTGTACTCTTAGGACGTTGACCTCATCGATTAAAATTAGTAAAAGATCGGTCTTATAGGTTCTCCTCTGTGTTCATTCACTGATACAACAGATGGTTTTATAGTAATTTTTCGGAATAATTAACAAGGTGTCATATCATTCATACGGTCGTTTGACCAAACAATAGCGGATGATTACAAAACAGTCTCCCCACGTTTACTCTCCATGCCCCACTCGTGGCGCAAGTGTTGCTAGCCAGCCATGCCGCTTGACGGTAGTGACTGGGACTGTGCGTACATCCGTCTACCTCACTCACTCATCATGGCATATTGACGTCATTATGGATAACGATGTTTTGGAACAGATAATTGATTGAACCTCAATAGAACGATTAATTTTAGGCTTTTTGAATAGTTCATCTCTGTCAAATAATAGTGACGTCGAGTGCCGTTACGATGGTTCGTTATTCAAATTCTACATTTAGCCGAAATTATAGTTAAGGTGCTAGAAATTGGTGGTGTTGAAAACTTGTCGTCGAGTTCTACTTATCTACCGGTATGATCCGGCAGCTGGGCTTATTTAAGAGCCAGTTTTCTTCTAGGCTTTATGTGCTTATTACTTTCAGCTAGATTGTGGCCAAACACTGAAAAAATAAACACATGTAGTTATTATGTACGTTGTTGATTGATTCATCAATAAATCTTCTAAAAGTATTTCTAAATTGATATACCTGCGGACGTACGTGGGCGTACCTATGTGCAGTTATTATCCATGTTTTTTTGGGGGCTTAATTAATTTAAGCGTCAAGTTTAATTTAAGATTGGTTACGGAACTCAGATCTTTTTGATGGGAGGATCGAAAGTATAGATAACACGCGTCATATACTTAATCATGCCCCCTGCATGAGGTCCTTGCCCCCTCTCTTCCCTCCTAAATCCGCTAAGACGTGTAGCGCTTTCCACCAGATAGACCTGCAATTAAGTATATGACGCGTGTTATCTATACTTTCGATCCTGGTTTATTTTTATCAGATACGTTTCGATACGGACCTAGCGACAGCCGACTGGTAATTGCAAGACTGGCTGAACACGATTTCTCGTAGGTACATGATAACGCTATCCTTCTTAGGAGATTAATCAATTTGCGTGGGCTTACTGACAGATAATATATGAAATATAATATCAACTTGTAAGGAAATCGGCATTGACAAATTAGTTGGCGATATTCCCGCGATTTGTTGTCTTCGGGTAGTAGGATTTATATATTTTCTGGCGTGAGCTGGCACTATCAACGAAAGGTGCATTGATATTATCTTGAAAATATATTTGTAGAATGTTTAATATATCACTGGTAGATAAACCATCCAATGGAATCTGGAACAAATCTGGAGAGACCTTTATTTATTTGATAAATTCATACCATATAATAACTTGGAACCTCCTCAAAAGGGTACTTGCCTACCGATTGTGTTCCTTGAACTTTATAGTGTACTTTTGTATCCATGTCATGTCTAAGTATATTTTGTGCAGCGGTCAAATGTCACCCGACTGCGTTTTGGTTTTGCCTATTTGGGACACATTTGGGATGGTATTTTTAATAGAATAATAATTATAATGTGAACTTGGTTTGGCTGGCTCTTTTTAGTAAATCCAAACTTCCGAACTGAGGGTCGATTCCATTTCGAAAATCGGTTACGCCTGATTTTTGTTGAGAACTTAGCGAACGAAAACGATTGATCACGTGACATGTCTGATGCATATGACAATTCCATACATTTTGATTTATCTAATTCCGTTATCGCTAATGAAAATGTGTCTTTGTCGAGACCCTCTGGTATAATAGTCAGATTATTCGTAAGCCTGCCATGTTATATTTGAATAAAATATTATTGTATTTATTTGTTATGATACAAACGGTTATACATAGTATAAATATAAACACTTAATAAATAAACCTATAGTTTCCTTATAATAACTACCTAAGTATGTATAATTTTTATATACATACTTAGGTACTGAACTAGTCACATGCAATGGTATTCAAATATTGTTGATTTGATAATAAAACTTATTTATCTTCAGGTGTGGGTTACATATCACCAGAGCCGATGTACCCCGATCGTGGGGACATCTCGGCGCCGTTGGAAGCTGATATCTCAATAAGTAAAGACATCAAACGAACGTCAGTGCTCCAAGGGAAGGAGACTCCTCTCCTGAGGTTGAGGAATGGAGCGCTGCAAGCGGGACTTAAGGATAGGCTGCAGAGGGTCGTCGCTATGAGAAAGGTGAGGGTAATGACCGGACTGTTCCTCGCGATAGCGGGATAGACTTGAGTCTACTTTATTGCATCATATGAATATAACATGGGAAGGTGTTTAGGCCGATCTATTTTTAAGTTATTAAGCAATATTAAAATATCCATTTAAATTATAAAATCTATTTTCAATTAATTATATTAAATTATAAAAACAATAGATTTATTTCCAATCTTGTGGATATTACAAACAATAGATTTATTTCTTAACACCTCGTAGATTATTTAGATCAAATTAGTGACGTTATTACTTTAAATGTGTTTCGTTATCCAGTTACGTACTCGCTTGTAATATAAAATACATACCAGATAACATACGTATTTCTGAATGTAGCGATATTATAAGTTGAATTTTTTACGCTCTAAAAACGTAATCGATAAGTCAAGATGTTATGGTTTATTACACTAAGATTATATAAATCAGTGGAAATGGCACGTTTATATTTATTTGCTTAAAAATAGCTATGAGTGTATAATTCAATATTAGTTCTTCTTCCTAGTAGGACACTTGACAGAGTGGTCGTGGTTATGGTAGGTCTCGAATCTTGAGTGGCGGCTTTTGCAATGCGGCTCCATTTGGCCCTGTTGCAAGCATTGCGGGAACACTCGGTCATGTTGGACATTATGAGGTCAGACCATCTAGTCTAATCTTTTGCCATCCGCTCATGCTATTCTGCCTTGAACTACCAAACGTTCCATTGAGTCCTCTCTGCGGGTAACATGTCCAAAGAACACAATATTAGTAGGTACTGCGAATTTACATTTGTTGTTTTTAGAAATGTCGGTCATATTTGCATTTTATTTGGTAGAACAATGAGCAGACCAGTGTCCCCTTTTTTGTTCGACCTAAATTCTAAAACGATTTATAACCTACTTTTGCATGCTAACAACGGACCATTAACATACTGAACCAATATCTATACTAATGTGTATTTCATGTCTATTATATTCGATAGTATTATTTTTTTATCACACACAAAGACGCCACTAAAAATCAAAATGTTTATGACAGATGCAAATCCTACTAATAACGTATCCTATACCTGCGATAGTTTGTTTTTGCTTTGCAGTGCTTTAGTTAAGCAATGTTTCTGCTGCTTATTGCATCTGGTATTCCTTAGGGTGTCTCTGAGGGCTGGATGTACCATCTGCCTACAGTAATATTATAAAGAGGTAATGTTTGAAAGTTCGGTTGTAGGAGGAAATCTCCGGAGTTACTGATACTAAAAATTATTTCACTAATAGGCTAGTATTCCCCTAGTGCTATAGGCTACTTTTTATCCCAGGAAACGCGGGTGAAACCACGGAAAACAGCTTGTTTTTACGAAAGATGTTTAGTTTTCTATATTATCACCACAAAACTATCTCTGAACCTTTAGGGCTAGTATTACTTTCTAAAATCAAAACTTATCTCTCAAGAAAACAAGAATTGACGGTGTTAATCGAAAATAAACCTTATGTCATCATAGAACCAAGCTACAAATCTCGACTCAAAACTTGACTTTAGTTTTGAGCTTTTCATAATTTTGACTAATGCATCAATATATCTTCAGGAAGTGGAGGATCAGCGCAAGACCTCATCTCTGCAACGCAACGTGGTGTATCCCCTAGCGATGTTGCTGCTACTCGCGTTGACCACCATCACGGTGCTCATGGTGTTGCAAAACACCTTGGAGTTGCTTATAGGAATTAAAGCTCTACCGCTTAGTACGAGGGTGAGTTTTTGATTAATTAAATTATTGTATTTGTCGTTTGCACATTAGCGATTGTCAGTTTTTAACTTAACGGTGGTAATAATCATCCAGGCAGGTACTATGATGTACTGCTTCTCTTATAATTTAAAGTGCATTAATAGTTTTGGATTACCATTTTGATGGTTTGGTTTAGTTAAAATCAGACTTTTTTTTATACAAGCGTCATACTTCACACCAAGTTTACAAGTTTATATTCTATAGCAAAATAATAAATAACGAAAGTTTGTAAAATATAGCATGAGGCCTGTGACAGTAGCCAGGGTGATACCAAAATGAGCCTTATCTCTTTGTAATAAAGTTCATCTGTTCATTCTATGATTAACAATATATAGATTCAGATGAACTTTTCGCAATGTTATATGGTTCATTTTCATGAATCTGGCTACTGTCATAGGACTGTGCTATATTTTACAAACCTTAAGCTATGTACTGGTTGTATAAAATCGTTTAGTACATACTGTATAAACGATATATGAATAGTTTACCTACAAACTACCAAAGAATAAGTGTTTAAGCTCATGATCGGTTTTCGTTTAGCAGTAACAACAGAGTGTTGTTTCCATTACAGCAATTCACGCTAGGCATAGCGTCACTATCGAAACTGGGTTGGGCCGGGGCGGCGCTGGAGGCGTTTCTGATCCTGTACCTGCACTGCGCGTCGCTGACGGGGCTGGCGGCGCCGATGGCGGCGCTGCGCGTGGCGCCGCGCGCGCGCCGCACGCCGCTCGCCGGCATCATCGCGCTCTGTGCGCTGCTGCTGGCCACCTCCACCGCGCAGCCGCTGCTCGTCAAGATATTAGGTACCACACCATACCATTGCATCTTTACCACCATGTTTCCAATAAGACAGGCCAGATGACGCACTTGGTTAAGATACTACTTATCGTGCCGCTGGTCGTGGGTTCGATTCCCATCCAGGACAAAAATTGGTGTGCATGAACATGTCTGTTTGTCCTGAGTCTGGGTGTAATTATCTATAAGTATGTATTTACAAAAAAAAACAGTATATGTAGTATATCAGTTATCTGGTTCCCATAGTACAAGCTCTACTTAGTTTGGGAACAGATAACCGTGTGTGAAGAATGTCCCAGAATATTTATAACTACCTACTTCTTAGTTACGATCCATTACCATATGAACATACGATATGATACGTCATGGTCATACGAACATCGCCACTCGAATACTAACCCAAATTAACTTGCAACAGGTATAACAAACTTCGACTTATTGGGCGAGTTTGGGCGCATCGAATGGCTGGGCAACTTCAAACTGGTACTATCCTACAACGCCATATTCGCCGCCACGGTGACGCTGTGTCTTGTAAGCAAGTTCACAGCGAGCGTGCGCCGGGAACTTTACAACAGGTTGGTGGAAAATGTCAACACTGTCGCGCATTGCGTGTCTTTCCTCAATAACTGACACGATTACTAGACTTCGCTCGCGTATTTGATGAGATGATTGTTTATCTGTTAGTTACACTTGCTGTGTTTACATTTGTGTCACATGTTAATAATGCTACTATATCAAGTGGTGATTGTGCGATGCGAGTTCAAAACAGAACACGGAAAACTATGTATTAAATTCGTGTCTTTTCCTTGTTTGAAGGGGAGTATTCTCAATAGAATACAGTTTATTTAAAGTAACAGATCTACAATCAGGCTCCTTTGAAATGTTATCTGTAGAACAAAGTGAAGGCAAATAGCGATACACTTAGTCTAGTTGTTTGTTGATATCTAAAGGAACCCAATGTTTATTCAAAAATAGTACTATCTTATGATATTTATCGTTGTAACCTTAAGGACTAGAAATGACTGAAATGATCATTATGATTTGAAGAGATGGCCTGTGTTGCATGTATGCATTGAATGTACAATGTATTGATAGTATAGGACCAAAAACAATCTTCTTTTATCTTTTATTCCATGTAAACCACAATAATATTATACTTTGAGAGACCTATGATTAATGTTGAATTGTAGAAATAAAATTATATTAGTAAGAAAAAAAAATAGTAAAACAAAATTATTATAAATTAGCATTTTCATAGTATTTGCATTTATTTCACTCAATCAAATTAACGTGTGTTCCTATTTATATGGATTTTTATGTTTGTGATTATATTTCTTTATAAAATATTTATTTATTAGTGAAATCAATTGTGAAGTTGTTGAGGAAAGATTCGGTAGAATACATTTCTTTTATTACCAATGAGACTGAATTTGTTAAAGTTATGATAAGGGTCAGGAGATTATTTATTTTACTTTTTATATTGTGATTGATAAATTAAATGAAATTGTAGATATGTAATACATTTTATAAATTATGTAACATTATTGCCATGACCTTTTAATTATTGTTTTGTGGTGTCCTCAATATTTTCTTAGTATATCTAAGCCACAAATTACTGTCTCATAATTTGCTAGGTTTGCGCAAAGTCAACACAAATGTTTAATAGTGTGACTCTTTGGAATGTTAAAAGACATTTAAGACTGTTTTTAAACCTAGATTATAACTAAGGAGTATTTCTTTAGCTTTTGTTATTTGCTCAATGTGGTGTTGCAGTACCTGCAATGGAGATTAGAAATTATGTTTTGGTTTTGCTTTGAGGCTAATTACTTTAAGTTTTTAGTTTAAAATCTCCATAGCAGATAGACTGTTGTGTGCTTCTTTACTATCTACCTATAATTTGAAATTCACGAACTAATAACAGCCTTTAAATTGTCATCAGCAACCATTACTAACGCGCAAAGCACTGTTTTATAAGGATAACTATATGATACTATTATTCTACTCAAGGTTTAGTTCTTATTATTTCTAACTATAAGTTATGGTAGTTGAGAAATAAACCAGTGGTGCTACAATGTCTAATTTCCTTGAACAAAGTAATGACACCACCACAAGATACAGAATTATTCTATGTACTTGTGACAATTAGAAATGATTATTTTGTATAGGGTGTTCCTTATTATAAGTCCTTTGTGTGAATCTCTAAAAGTTTGTGAGTATAATATAATTTTGTGTGTGAATTTTATACATTTTGTATTACTATGTACCAAACGTTGAGATTGCATTTGAAAATAATATAAATAAAAATCGAATTTGTTCTTTTTATTGATTTTATACCTGTAAAAATTATCAACCCTAATTATCTGTATTATTAGTTAATTGAAAAATATATAAGGTAAAACTATTCATACTTTTGCACTTGATGCTTTTAGTTTTCATCATTAATCTGCCAGCTTACTTTATTATATTGGAATGCATGTTGCTTTCTGCTTATTGTCTAACTCCAATACTTATAGATATTGCTTTGTTTGAACAGTGGCTGATAATATGGTACGCAATTTAAATTCCAATTTGGCTCCTTTCACACTGTGATCAAAGACAAAACGTGAAAACAATGTGAGCCAAAATGGCGCTTCAGTTTTTGGCATATATATATTAACTGTTAGCTATGTAAATGGAATATTTGTTGTGAGTGAGACATAGACCCCAGTTTTTATGTAATTCTTGCTACTTCATAAATTCAGTCTTATTAGGTTTAGTTTTAGCTCCAATTGAACTAATTAGATTTTTTTCTAATTTGTTTAGATTCAAGTGGATAACAGATATGTTTACTCTGCCAGAAGATACATCACCAAATATTAGCTTATTTACTCCACGAGTATCGGCCGAAAGAACTATTACAGAAAAGACAGATGAAGACAAAACTGAGCATTTGAAAGCAGAATGATAAATACATTTTGTTCTTCATACAATGCGTGAATGGGGACAACTAAGTTCAGGTGGATCATCTATCAGCTTGTCATAAAATTCACTATACCCATCAAAAGGAATCAACCTATTACAGATAATCTGTTAAATAGGTATAAATAAAGAATTTATATAATCTAACATACTTTATAAATTGTACAAATATTTCCAGTCTGTGATGATTATTTTATTTATGTATAAGGTAGGTTAAATGTTTTATAATTTGTATAAAATATATAGATGTATTGCACAGCATAACATTGAAGACCTGTGACGTAATTTCCTCCCGTAAATAAGTCCATGGGATAGTCTGGCCATATATACAGATTATATGAAACCGCCAAGCCATACTCTTTAAACCAAGGTGTAGGGTTAGTAAAGTCAGGGCTTAGCGGCTTGGCTTTTGCTGTGATCTGATAACTTTTTTACAGCGAAAGCGTTAAGAGCTTGTTTGGCAGCCAATTTTACATGAAATGTTTTTGGTAGGATCTCATTTATTTTTGTAAGGTGCCCTCTATAATGCCTGTATAGGTATACTATACTACATTATAATACTAGGAATTCTCTGGAAGGAAGGAACCTAGTTTTACTATTTTTATAGACAGATTCGCCTCCTCCCCCACTCCTTTATGGAGGTGGGAGGGAAAAAGTTTAAGATTTTTTAATATTTCTGTTCTTTGTATATAAATCCTGGGCTCCATAACAAATTTCAGCTTTTTAGGACATCGGGAAGTACCCTACTTACTAGTTCTGTATACAATATCAATATCTGAAATAGGTATATTATTATTTATAACAAGAAGTCTCTATATCAATTTTCAAGTCTCATACAAACTTCCATCCCCTAGTCTAAGGGGTTGGGGGATGAAAGTTCAAAGTTTTAGATTTGTTTTGTTGTTTGTGTACTAATACTAGCTTACATACTAAATTTCAGTTTTCTAGGACTTCAGGAAGTACCCTAGAATTTTGGCTTGGCTCGTTTGACGGGGGCACGGCCGTGCCCCCAGATAATAACATATGAATAAAGTATATAATTTCAAAGATAAACAGGCAAAATAAAAGACAAAAATTATGATGGAGTTATTTTAATGTCATTACTTTCATCAATTTTATCAACAATCATATAGTGTTTCCCACATCTCCTGCCTTCTGCTTTTAGTATTAGCCTTCGAGCATTACTTCTAACAACTTCTAGACTCTCATTACTATTCAGTCCAAACAAGAAGCCAAGATTGATAACATCATGCACATCACGGGCTTGTGCATAGTTTTCAGCAGCACTTGTAACAATAATATTTCTAGATTTACCAATTGCATGGTAAGTATGTGCAGTACTTATAATATTCTTTCGAGATGTTGAATCTCTAATTGCAGGTGAATACATTAACTCAAAGAATACACCCCTTTCTACAGCTTGCTTGTACAGTTTGCGGCTTATTTTGAAAGGTATTCTGCTCTCAGGTTCAAATGTAATAATATCAATATCCATAGTTCCACAAGCATATTGAAATGCTTGCAATGTTTTAGGTATGACTGCTATGATATCAAATTTTTTAAGGTTTTCTGATTGGTTCATTTTGTGAGCTATACTTGAATCTGAAAATTCTATAGTAACCCTTTGCAAAACATTAAGCTTCGTAACATCTGAAACATTATTTTTGATGTCTGTTGGTAAAGGAAAAAAGTCTTTTCTTTCCTTATTTTCACCTTTTTTCTTTTTCTTTTTTGGTTCGTCACTAGCTTCCTCCACATGAGAGTTAATTGCTATAGTATTGAATCCAAGAGTCTCCATGAGGTGTAACTTATCAGGTTCGAAAGTTTTGCTGATGGACAAATCACAAAATCCCCAATTTTTACACGACATTTCTTTCGCCAAAGTTCGTGGCCTGCTACAATTATTATTAAGTTGTCAAACTGTAACCATGTAACAAAAAAAAAACTGAAGTAAAGTAAACGCACATCCAACTCAAATTCGAACATTTATTTACATTTTACTTGTAACTCTTGTAAGTTGTACCTACCAAACCAAGTTTGTACCTACCTACACTAGTGACAAAAGTGACAGTCAGTCAGTGCTGCCAGATGTTATATGGCGAATCCTACTAAGATTAGACCGTTACTGACCCTACTAAGATTAAACTGTGCTATTCATTTGAGACATTGTAGCGTTCCACTGGTCTACGTGTTCCATCTACGAATGGTCGATTCCATAGCGCTAAAAAAGGACGAACTTTGTACTTATTAGTACTCTTATGGCAACGCCCGCTGATTAGCTGTCAGTTTTTCATTCTGCATCACACTTTGTTTATTTTGCCAGTGTCAAGTTGAGTAAAGTATTCTTCAAGTATTTAATTCTTGTTAAAACTTATAAAAATCACTCTGTGTTATAGTTTATATCAATATATAGTTAATATCAGTTATATTTAAGTTCTAGTCATGTTAGTAAATAATTTTCAATTCATAGTCATTTTAAAATAGATCTATTTTACGGTGGCATGTCCATTGGCTTAAGATTGGCATGTAAAATACATTAAAAAATATCCCACTAAACGTCATTAAATATCACGTAGTGAACAAAGTAATAATTATATTCCCCAAATATTCTCTTTGTCATTATCTAATACTACTAGTTACAAGTTTAAATGAAAAATGGTAGTTCATATTATTATTGCTGGAGAATCTCAATGCATTATTTTTGCTGAAATCTGTTTGGTTGCAGATTATCTATCAAAGAATCTTCCCAACTTTTGCTTTGAAATAATTGAAAAACCAGTAATTGAATGGGAGGTACATATACCTATGTTTTACTAATGTTTACTAACTATATGTAAATATCGGCAAATGAATATATACATAATTAATTCATTAGATAATTATTCGCAATAGTATCTACTGTAGAACATCGTCATTAACTACGTATGTACGGTATCGCTGTTTAATGCGGTAGATAGTAGACTATCAGGATCTCCATTTGTAATGGCTCTTTCCCAATCCGCGCCGCTCCTTCCAGTCATCCGTCTTTCTTTTCCACTGGCGCTATATTCCTTAGGTCATCTGTTCAGCGAGCTTGGAGGAAATCTTTCATTACCGAAACTCAAAAATTGGATGTCTGTCTGTTTGTTTGTCTAGCTAGGCTAATAATAATTATCGAAGCAACTGGACCGATTTTGACGGAACTTGTATTGGCAGGTAGTTTAGCAGAAAAATCGAGGCTAGTTTAAAATATGAAAGCCTTAGATGAAACCAAAATGGAAGATACGGATCGAATGATTGAACGCGGACAAGAACGTACCACATATTTTTCTTTTTAATTTAAGGATTAATGAACCTATTAATTATTAACACGTCTTTATTCTTTATACCAGTCCTGGTTATGTAAAGTCAATATGAAAAACAAATGGCATCACGTTGGCTCTCCTTTAGTCTGGAAAGAACTATTGATGAAAGGTAGCAAGCCATATTACATAGGCGGTGCCCCTGAATTTTTGGATTATTGTCATTCCTACTACGAGTTCGATTCGTTTCTTGCTTCCGAAAAATTTGATGGATTAGTTAACAACCTTACTCAATACCAGAAAAAAGAAAAGCAAGAGCAAGAGAATATTCTCTTAAAATTAAGTAAAACATCTGATGAAATTGATGATCAGCCACCAAAAACAATTTTTAATATTTGCATATCAGGTGTTAAGAATCCATTAGCTACCTATTTGATATCTGGATTATTAGAAATGATCTTTGAAGATAAGTGCATATCAAAAATTTTCGTTTATGACAAAATATGTTTAGATGGATGCTTAACATCCGTTGAACAAGAATGCAGTTACATTGGCACTACTTATCCTGGAAAAATTGTAAAATACTGTGAGAAGCTTGGAGCTGCACTGAGTAATACTGATTTATTAATTTTACTCGATCATGTTCCACTCAAGTAAGAATTTAATTTGTTTTCAAATGAATATATTTTGTATTGACAACTACTACGTAATAAATGATTATTTTTTAGGAAAAACGTACCAATTGGAACTTGGCTTAATGAAAATAAAGAACTAATGAACGAATTTGCAAATTTGATAAGTGCTTCTGCATCCCGTAAAATGTTTATTCTTCTTCCAAATATGGGACCCGCCTGTTATAATGCAACAGTGTTATCAAACTTACTCCATGCTATGAAAAATAATATTGTGGTTGCAACTTCCGATCTCGGATTAGAGGTTGTCCCTATAGCTGCAGAGATTGCTGAAATACCAATGAGAAATATATTTTGCCCGCCAGTGTGGGGATTCGTGGGAATTAATCATTTGGTTGATATAAGGACAACAGTTCATAAATATAATTCCTTTGAACCTTACAAAAGATACACAAAAGTAAAAAATTCTTCACTAAATATTGGATCGATTACACCAGAAATGCGAACATTGGAATACTTGATGCACTTTGATGAAACTTTATGGACAAAGGTCGCAGAAAATAAAGTGAGTGGGTATAAATTATCTTACCTATTAGGTGATAAGAAAAGCTATAAATTACTTACAGATTAGATGGATTGGAACACAGTTAGGTAAGTGTTAAGCGAGAACTAAGTAAAGTGCTTTGTAATCCTCACGATTTTTTTTCACATCATTCTATTATTTTAATCCTAGTAGAATTTGAAAACTTAACAGATATCTATAAGCATATTTTTATAATTAAGAAGTTTCAGAAAAAATACAAAAAAGGAATGTTGCTTATAAATAAAGCAATCGCTTTATTGAATGTAGTAAAATTGTGGCTATTGAATCCAAGATCCGACTACGTAATTAATTTAGGAATTCCATGTAATGGTATGTATAATCAGATGTTGCAAAATACTTAAATTTTACGTGCTAAAGTTTTGATAAAAATGTAGGGGTTTTCATAAGAGTACTATGTAATATCTTTAATAAGACCATCAATAACTTTTTGCCAGGATCTTTTGGTTTGACTTTCAAAGGTCACTTTTCGCAACCGGCGCGGTTAATTGATGGAGAATGGCTGCCAGCAAGTAACTATTTACTGCCAAGAGATTCCCAGATGAAATTGAAATATTTAGAACAAATGGCAGAAACTGCGATGGAGTTCAAAAGTGAGGAGTTGCCTCAAATATTTCCTTACTGTCCTTGTTTTTGTAAATCAACGAAAAGATTTTAGTTTGTTTTTAATAATTTGTTGAGTCTAGTTCATACTAATTCTTTTACTTTTAAATTACCCACAAAATTGTCTGCGAACGCCTATCTTGTGGTCTTTAGAATAACTAAACTTTTAGTACAATTTTGGCCGTTCTACTAAAACTTCACGGACTTTCTGAGACAACTTGAAAAGGCACTATCCAAGTAATCATTTCATTTCACTTCACTGGTGCACTTGTATTGATCTTTATTGGACAAAATATCACCAATAATGTTCAATAAAACTCAAATAAAATTAAATGATAGTATGAAAATAAAATGAAAACACAACATCATTTCCGCAAGTTCCCGGCAAAAAGTCGACCGTACCCTTATATAATTTGTCCAATATTTTGTCATTCACTTGCAACATTGACATCTTTGTCACAGTCACAAACAAGAGAATGGTCACTATCATGTCACTGACACTGCCAGTGTTCATTTTTGGCAGATCTACTATTTTAGTAGTTTTAACGTTTGTTGTTGATTATTTTTAATGTGACAGAAAAGTAGATTTCTACTAATTCGATTATTGAATAAAAGTAATAAAACACTACTTAAATATTTGCGTACTCTTTGAATCGTTACTTGACATACAACCCCGTATCAGTATCACCCGTATGTATCATTTTTTCATGCACTCAACAGTTTTCGAGACAGAGCCGAAGGGCGCGGAAATCCCATTTTGTTAATCAGTAAATATACTACCATTCTTGTCGCAAATTACATGTTCACGAACTTACGACTTAAAACTACGAGCTGCAATTAGCAAAAAACTTAATAACATTTTTATTTCAAATTTTTAGAAGTACACTAAATTTGAGAATGGTAACACTGGACCAGTAGTCTAGTCCATCTGTCAGTCCATCCTTCCTTCAGTCAGTCAGTGGTAAATGAGACGTTGCGGTCGTGTGCTGTATCGTAATTTTGCTAACGAGGAATGTTATGACGTGCAGCAACTGTCTTTGTTTGAATAACATACGTTTTGCATTTCACTTGATAATCCTATAAGAATGTAATATGTATCACCCGATATTTTGATAAGTGGTGATATTGAGACATGATTTTTTATAAAGCATGATCGTGCCAATAAGAATTTTAAGCGTAGTTAGGTGTTCGTATCGGTTAAGTTGTGTGAATGTTGTGCCAATAATGAGATAGTGTAGTGTTGTGATGTGGTTGTGGGACATGTGGGGGGTGCTGTGGGTCGTGGAGGCCGTGGTCCGGCTGTCGGCGGTGGTGGCGACGCCACTGGAGCCCGCACCGATGCCGCAAGGTGAGAGGAGTGTGAGCGGAACCTTGCCTGCCACCTACGCTGCGCTGTCTCCTCTAGGCTTACGGGCTTGCTCAATAACGTTGCATGCGCTTAGCACGTTTTATTTAATATCCTTATTTTCTATTTCTATGTGACAAGATTTTTGTTTTAAAACTTTCAAATGTTGATGTTTTTGTTTGACATTAAAAAAAAATTAAAAACTTCGATTTTCCTTTGCTTTGTAATTAAATTTTCTAGTAAGTAACTACACAATTGTTAATAATATACATATTTATTTAGGTACCTACCTATGTGATATTTTTAGTAATTGTAATTTATGGATATCTGATCAAAGGCTCTTAAGAAGAGAATTCAATAACAATAAAAAAACTTTTATCATAAAATAGAACTGCCTTCATAGGCCCTAAAAAGCACAAAATAACTATGTAGGAACTCTAATCTGACTGTTTTAAAGTCAGTGAAAAGTGCACAAAAACACGAGATATTATTTAGGTACATTTAATGCTTTTGATGATTTTTAATTACCAGTTGATGCTGTAAAATAAAATTAATCATCACACTCAAGTATTTTATACAAAACTTCATAGTAAACTATCTTAATCTTAACTTTTGATAAAATGTTGCCAATTTGATTATATATCAAATACCCTGTTGTAAAATTAGCCTTAGGTCCATTGTACTAATGTCATTTATCACTAACATGACAAAATTTGTACAGAGAATCAGTCAACTTTACATATTTAACCCGTGGGTTAGTGTTATAAGGCCCTATTTTCTAAATTACCTTGCTCGCTTCCACTCAATAATATATTTAATATTTTTCAAATGGCTCTGCGGACCACTTCGGATGATTCCAGGGATCACTGGTTAAGAACCACTTATCTAGCAATTGTAAAATTGGACATTATGTTAAATTGAGTATGTTATGTACCTTTTTATTTTACCGGATTTTGTTGTTAAGGATCTATAATATACTTTATGATGTGCCATTTTCACCCTCAAAGATTGGAACCTTCCATGTAATATTAAGTAAGGTTTTCTCCTTAAGTTGAGCCAGTTGTAGGAAATCTCAGTGTCTCACTAATTGTGATAATCATACAGATATATAGCAACTAACTAGCTTTTGGTTCTGCAGTTTCATCTGCGATCCCTTATAAAGGTAGAACAATTATTATTATACCTTTAAAGGTAGAAGAATCACTCCATGTGCACATGTTTCTAACTTTCTAGTCCCAATATAGTTTAGGTTGTGCACTAATATGTCAGTCAGCCAGTTTCTACTTTTATATAGTTATGCATATAGATAGTTTAAATATATAAAAGGAAAGCGTGACTCTATCAAGCTCAAACTACTAGATGGAAGCATCCACTAAGAAAGGGTTTTCGAAAATTTTACTCATAAGGGGCTTAAATAGGGAATCGCGAGTGAAACCGTGGGGTGGAGAGCTAGTCTATTTATAAAGTAACACAAAACTTAGTAGAGACTTAAGATGACGTCAGAGGCTCAGAACGGATTATTTATATGGTACATAACAGGTACATTAAATAAATAATCCAATTATCTTAATTAGTACTTATTAACTTAGCATCGTATGAGGTTAGAATTATTGTATCTACCTAGTACCTTGCACTTTGTGTTAGCAATGTTATGGACTGAGTTTTTTGGTATTAAGTACCTACTGTGGAAGGTACTTGCCATTTGTAAGACATGTGAAATTAGTCTAGCGGAAGCACAGCGCAGCCTAATGACGGACGATCGTTTTATTTGGCGCAGAGGTCGACCGCAAATCCCTATAAATTGCTTCCAGAAACGATAATCTGGCATCTATCGCTAGGGCAACTTGAAGACGAGGGCTCCCTACCCCACAGCCACAATCTGCCGCGCGCATTGGTTTCCGCTACGTGGTGGAATGTTCTCATTTTCTTTTAATCGGCCCACATCGGGTATTTTCGGATTTCAATTTGTCTCTCGTTAGGGGAATCGTTTAGTTATTGCGGTTTCTTCGGTAAGCGGCATTGTGGAGTGCACGGTGTTATGCTTTATTGAATTTATCTGTCGTACTAACTAACACTAATATACTTAGGTCGATGTTCACCGACTAGAAAACGGTCCGATAAATTATAATTGGGCGTTTACCATTAATTTTCGTAGGAAAATGTCATGTGAACTCTGATCTTAAAGTCGGTAATTCTAACGCCCATTTAAGTTATCGACTGTAATGTTTGCAATTTATATTTGTTAGTTAGAAATATAAAATACAAGCGGTTCCCCGCGGCTTCACTCGCGTTGCATGGATAAAAAGTAGCCTATAATCTTCGGGGATAATATAGCTTCCTATTAGTGGAAGAATTTTTCAAATTGGACCAGTAACTCCGGAGATTAGCGCATTCAAAGAAACAAACTCTTCAGCTTTATTATTAGAAGTATAGATTAAGAATATGCCATTAGCCCACTCCAGTCCACTTACTTAAGTTTTACTTTAAAAATAAGGAAGATTAGGTATGCTATTAAAGGACAAAGGCGCAATCATTCCGACATAACTTCACAGCTCCAAAAATTTTAATGGGTGTCTATACTACCTATATATCTATAATAAAATAGTGTTATTAAATGTAGGTGAATGTGAATCTTTCGGTGTGTACTTCTTATTGAGAGGTTTCGCAGCAATTATTAATATTCTGTACTCTCAACAACGGACCATATAGGTGGTATATTGCACGTAGCACGACGCACCTACCGACCTACGTACGCAGTTGGACTGGTACTTTTCAACCCGGAAAAACCACGAGCGCTGGTAAAATTATAAGGCACGAATGCAATATAATAATGAAAAAATACTATAGTCGAGCATAACATACTTTGCAAACAGAATGTATGCATAACTTATTAAACATGCTAGGAACTTGGAAAACTATTGAGCATCTGTTGCGCTGCAGTTGTCACCTTAACTATAAACTTATTGTAACAATTTGCGTATAGCTGTGTTAAAGTACAATAATATAGTAAAAGATTGGAGTAATTTCGCTACTTAAATATTATTTTTATCTCCCACATAGCATGTCATGACTTCGTGGAGACTTGTTTCCGCGCTGCGAGTCGACTAATTAATGTTACATAATCGGATGGCAGGTCCGCAGGTGAATGAAAATAGTAGGGCAGTTCATAAAATAATCTTTTTGTTAAAATTTGTACCTATTAGATATTGGTGCAATAAACGTCGTTAGGTAAGTGTAGGTTCAACTCGATAATGCGGTAGTCACATAGTGGCGCGATTCTGTGGAATCTCAATATATATCTTTGTAATAAAAAAATATAAGAAAGGGATGCAAGATATTTTAGTCCTGTCAGATTAGTTCGATCACATATTTCAACGTGAATTTAAGCGCGATCTTTATTGGTCACGACTATTTACCCGTATATTACGACGGTATGGACTAAACTGACTGCATTAAAAATGTTCTATCTTTCATGAAAGAGAGGTGAATTGACTAATATTAGTTAAGTTCGTAAACAACAGAATCGGCACCAATATGTGTTTTCTAAGATTAATTTTGTCACTAGACACCATAATTTTTTTCTTTTTGTTTCATTCTGTTTGATTGTCTTTTGTTTTACTTTGGTTAATTATCTTTGATGTGATATTTTAACTACTCAGAATAAAATTAAGCTTGCTGAAGAGATCATTAATTGGTTAGACAACCTTATGCTAATTATATAACTAGTTTACAATTCTAGTTGTAGGTTTCTCAAATAAATATATTTCACCGTATCATTGTGAGCATTGTCAGTTCACAAAATATCTCGCGAAATTGCAAACTGGCGATAGACTGAACTGACGTAGGTATTAATTTACGATAGTTCACAATACATCCAAGTCAAACCGTCAGTATGTGAACGGACTTCTGACACTTACCACCACAAAAAGTAGAGTAGGTACCTAAGGTATGTAAAGTTTTAATTTACAAAGCTTCTAGTGATGCTTGTTTATTAAGCATATGAAGCTACGTGGGCTAACCTGTACTTAAAAAGTATAATGACAACATACCGGACGTTGGTTGTCTTGCAATCACTTGGGTATGTAGTACCTACCTGCAGTACCTACGATTTACTTGATCTTAGTATACATCTCTCCAATCATTTTAGTCAAGATTCGTTTTAAATATCCTATTGTCGTATCCTGTATCTGCGTTTGTATCAATTTAAACTATAGTTAAGTAATAACCTATAAGACAATACAATTTTCTTAAAAATAAATTATCAAGGCGTGTTTGCTTGCAGGGACTTGTTGAAATGACTGAAAGACGAATCTTCTGTCCATTTTGTATTTAAGTTATATTGCGTAACTTAGTCAGTTTTAGACGCGGCAAATCGGCAAATATAGAAATAAGTAACCTTTCTAATACCTACCTACTCTGCATGTATTTATTTAGTTACATTGTGTTACGGCACAAAACGTTTTTGTGTTGTCGAATGGAGCGTTGCCGCTTGCACCGACGGTCGTCAACGCAACGGCGATGGGCGCCAGGCAGCGCGGGCGCAGGAGGCGCGGGCGCGGGCGCCGAGGGACACATCAGTTGCATAACAAGCGGGCGCTCGCTCGGCATCCGGCTAACGGGACTGTGGTGCGAGTAGGGGAGCCCCGACACGAACCTCATCTAGACGTGTCATTATCGCGATCGAGCCAGATTCGGCACTGCACAGTTAAACGATCATCAATATTCAAACAATTTTTACACCATCAAAACTCTGAGATTATTACTTGCAATAAAATCTCACGATACTTCCTAGTTTCGTCACTTCTCATCACGGAATATGGCTGTAAAACATGAACGCAGCCCGTCGGTGTCGTTGGGCCTGTTCGTGCGATCATGAACGAGACCGTGACAGATCGGACACAAAGCCCCTGGCAGATGCAATGATGCCGACCAGCTATTTAAATTAGAAACAGGGTCACTTGAACACACTGTTTGTTAAATTAGGTTTGAAGATTTCTCTGTGGAGTTTATTTTTACATGTTCTTCCATTTAGTTTAGTTGGTAATGATTGAGTGCGGAAGGCGTAGACCGCGAATCCTGTTTGCGCCCGCGTCCATCGAACTGGTTCGCAGGGGGCAATGAGTCTCATTACATGGTAAATGACTTTGCTAGCTACCGAAGCCTCGTTACCCGTACGTATTAGCTCGTTTAAATTTTTGTTGGATAAGATATGACAATTAAGGGAAATAAAACAAGTTCCATAACTTACCAGGCATGTTTCAAAGGCACTTCTATAGTTTCTCCACGTTTCTACTTTCAAAACATCGAGGTAAAAAGTTGGTTTACTCGTTTCTATAAAAATACTTCAGAGTTACTTTATATATACATATATATATATATTAGTAGGAAGGTATACCTATGTAGATATATAGATGACATTAAAGTAATTTAGTTACTATAACTTGATATTTCATCAACGTAAATACCAATGTTTTTTAATTAACAAAATTATTGTTATGGACTGACATCGTGATTTAATTCTACAATTTACTTTTTAAATATATGTTTGTTTATTCTTGCGTCACTTGTGGTAAACAAGCAAACTCTGGCCTTGAAAGTTCTTACTTTGGGAAGACAGTAAACACAAGCGCCGCAAGCTGGCATAGGAAATAACTTCATTGTAAAATAGATAATCAATTTTCATTTCATTGCCGTCAGCGATTTACAGCGCAGTCATGTAACCTATTTTAAATTAATTGGTGATAGAGCTGGATATAGACGCATGTAATCCAGCAGAGCGATTGTGTAACTTGATTGCCTGCCATTGCAATTACCTACTTCTCATAACAATTAATCATTTGACACTAGCCATCGGAATAAAAAAGATAGACATAACCAAAAATAAAAGACGATTACCTAACCTACGAGAGCTATCGCTATCGGAATCCCATTACAAGACAGTTAAACAATTGCAGATCTAATTGAAATAATTAGTCAAATTATAGTTCTTGTCATTGCTAAAATGATTCACCTATTGAATTGGCGCGCTGTCTCGTCGAAAATTCCTACTGTGTGCAAAGAAAGAAAATAAGTTGGAACTAAATGGGAAATGGTTTCAGGAACCGTTATAGAATGTCATCGCAGCATAAAGAAATAACTCGTTTGATGTTGCGTTCCCTTTGTTCTTTCTAACGAGCTCCCCAAAGAAGTTGTGCCCCCGTTCTCCCGGCTCGACTCCGCTAAACCGAGTGTTAAAGGCTCTACTTGGATCCTTGTTTCTAAAAGGTCCCGCTAAAAGGTACACGGAAAAATCCATCTGGTGTAATCTATGAGTAATAGAGGATTTAGACATATTGGAAATGTAGGATTCCCTTCAACAATAGCTGCTTTTGGGTTTTTTGGTATATAAATATGAAGATTATCACTAAACTACCGGAAGAAAAAATTATGAAACTATTATAAGATGTACCTACTTTGATTTCAGACTTTGTTGATATATATCCAATAATTACACAAGACTGGTTTTTTCTGATAATGATTAAGATTTTTATTACGGCAGCGCGATAAAGTGTGGGTCATAGGCTCTGGGAAACAGAAACAATGGGTCCCATAGTTTACCTACATAACTTTACATGAACAATACTCATTTATGGAAGCCAAGTCTTCAATCTTGATAGCTTTTAACCTGTGGGTAAGCAACATAATAATATTACAACACTATTATCAATGATGCGAATATTGCGACAGTGGTTTGTAGCGAGTCCCGGCCTCGGGGAGGTTGAGTCAATTTACTTTGAGGCTGAGCTGCAGAGCCTCAGTCTGCGAGTTGTGAGAATATTCCATGGGAAAAGGATGTTTGACTACAATTCAATACTAGCTGTCCCCTGCGGTTTTACCCACATTCCCGGGATATAAAGTAGCCTATAATAACCTTCGGGGATAATGTAGCTTCCCATTAGTGAGAAAGTTTTTCGAATCCGATTGGTAGATTCAGAGATTAGCGCGTTCAAACAAACTCTTCAGCTTTATTATTAGTATAGACATAGATGTAATGCAAATTTCTAATAAATAATAGTTAAAACAATTTATTAAAACTCGACTTCTGTTTTAATCTGTGTTTATCATAAGGGTGACTGAACATACATGTTTATTTTTAACACATAACTCGTGGCCCCTGTATCGGCGAACGAACATGTCACTTGCTCGCTCACCACAAACTTTTACAATGCATATTGTGTTGTGGGAATAATTTAAACTTTGAAAGGATTTTAGGAAAAACTGTCGTCCATTATGTTTGGTTATGTCATGGTTTATTTATACATATTACAGTAAAGGTAGGAGGATTTGTTGTAGTATGATATTGGATTTTTAATATACAGGGTGGAATTTTGTAATGCCACCTGGAGGGGAAGTACTCTTAATACTTTAGATAGAAAATTTTACTCAAAGGAAACATTCCTTTATTTTTGAAAAGAAAAAAAAACGGCATTAAAGATTTTTAAAAATTCGCTTGCCGCACACGGTAATCGAACCGACTAAAATCTGTAAATAAGCTTCCATTAAATCAAATTGCTCTTGATAAGCCATTTTTACCGTGAAACAATTATGAAATGATTTGTAAAAACAATCAAATGTGAATAACAGATGAAAATCTATTTTCAAATGTAACATTCCATATTTAAACTACGTCATACACGCAGTTATGTCACATCTAAGAAAGGAGTCTGCATTACAAACACGTGCAAATTGCAATCGTCTTATCTAAATAGTAATTCGTCATTTCGATGGATAAATGACGTCAATGATAATAATTAATGAATAACATAAGTACACAGATAGATCTTTGAGTAAAAGTGCTTTAACTTGACCGATTGAATGAATAATTTAAGATTTCATTGACCCTAACAATCAATGCAATAGAAGTACACGGTGCAACTTTTACAGATTTTAGTCGGTTCGATTACCGTGTGCGGCAAGCGAATTTTTAAAAATCTTTAATGCCGTTTTTTTTCTTTTCAAAAATAAAGGAATGTTTCCTTTGAGCAAAATTTTCTATCTAAAGTATTAAGAGTACTTCCCCTCCAGGTGGCATTACAAAATTCCACCCTGTATATTAGTAAGTATTATCCGGTAGATGGGTATTATAGTATCATATTCTTTCTTTCTTTCAAACTAGCATGTTAAGTATTTTGGTAACTTGGAAACTGTAAATTTACATGTAATAGAATAAATAAATAAATTGGATTATTAAAATAATTAGTAAGTACTTATTATCCGGGAGATGGGTATTATAGTATCATATTGGATTTTAAAAATATTTTTAAGTATTTTCCGGCCTGTTTTTCTCCATGCCATAATCTATTGTAGGTACACCCATCAAGAATGGTTGTGCCGGCTGATTGATTCAAGGTTGTGCCATTGAGGCGTCAAGTAATACCAAACAAACTCCCTGATGCAAAAAAAGTCTGTCTATGTTTCTCCGCTTACTCCTTCTAAACTACGTAACGGATTTTGATACGGATTTCTCTAATAGAAAGGGCTATTATCGAGGAAGGATTGTATATATAAATTGCACCCATGCAAAGCCGGGGCAGGTCGCTAGTTTAATATTAGTTAGGATTAAATTAAGCTCTAGGACATGCAGAATATCTTTTGAAATGCATGTCACTAACATTAAGCTGGTATTTATGAGCTATGTTTTATTACAAGCTCTATGGTCATGGCGACTGGATTAACTGGAAGGTTCAACCGGTTGTTGAGCAATGTATGGTACGGGCACAAGGATCTGCAAACACTCTTAACGTGTTCTATGATGATTGACCTTTAACTAAAGTATCATTTACAACATTATATTTTGTATTTACCATCTTATGGTTATAGTCTGTTGCTAAATGCATTTTGCATATTGTAAATTTCGTCATAGTCTATTTTACAAGCGTATGATGTTTAGATGAACTTCAAAACTGAAAATGACAATCTTGGTTTCTCTAAAAACACCGGTTTAACACCTTATCGGATTTGTTTGAAATGAATAGCTACCTAATTTTTTTTCGCCATCTTTGTCTTGACGGGAGCCTATTACTTTTTGTGTCCATCAAATAGATATCCGGCTGTTACGCTGCCTTGGTAATTTCCTGCCATATGCTGTAACAGAAATCATCTTTTGTCATATAAGGTGCCTACAACTTTATTTTTTCAATTATTTGATATATTTCGATACAAATTTATTGAAATTATATTTTAAAATAGATCAGAAGAGGTTATTTAAAATTCTCAGTTGTACCTAAACTGTATTTACTTACTATATTAATTTAAAGGGCCTTGTTGTATGTATGTAGAAAAGTAAGGACTTTTAAAGTCGTTGTCGACGTAAATATTCAAAAGCTTTAAATTTTAATTTCTCATAGGTCACAGTCTAGCTGGATCGTAGAGAATTAATTTTCATCATTTTGGTGTATAGGTATTTATTTATACAAGTAGGTATACTATTTGTGTCTACGAAGTAATAATATGCGTGGGATTTTGTTAAGTGTATTGAAATAAATTTATATCTGCGACTTAAAAAGACAGTTATTTTATGAAGGTCGACTTCTCATTGAAAATAAACTTTAGTAGGCATTTAATTGAGTCACGTATGGGTTTTAGATTTTATAATAAAAGAATCAGTTCGCACGATATCTTAAATTTGATGTGGTACTACGAATCGAAAGCCATTTTTGTCAAGTTTGTCTGTTTGATACCGTTGTGTCCAATGAAGACGGAAGGTAACCGCAAGGCCGTCTCGCACTGTCGCCTTCCCCCCTTTCCCCTCTTTGTCTAATTATTTCGACACAAGCCAATTAATAGCATGCCTTCTGGTTATAAGGCATAATTAAATTTTGATCGCTATCTACGCGGGCTCGCATATTCAGTTGGTGTTTAAGTGAGCCATGGCGCGATATTTGGGCGAATGCTATTTGCTTATCGAGATCTTTGCATGTGTTACTTGTTTATTTACAGTTGAAATGTCAAATTACGTATTTGAAGTTTGTATTTTTAAATTGATTCTGGGTGTGCTTAATCATAATCATAGTATAACATCTAATTATGAGACAGAGATATCTGATTTGGCTCATATCCTTTCTATTATATGGTATAATGCTACAGGTACAGGATACTTTTTATCCCGCGAAAAACTTTCGATCCCTAGAGAGCGCGCGAAAATCGCCGGGCGAAAACTAGTCTAGCTTAAAAAGTCCTACCGCATAAAACATGAATGTGAAAATTATAAAATGTATCGTTACATACCTAGTTGTAAAATAAAAGTAAATGAAATATACCAGTAATATTTCTAGCACACATTACTTTTACGGTATCCAACGAACGGATATTTAATTATGACTATCTACCCGTGCATGATCAGTTTGATTGACCTGTGTATCCCTTAGAGAAATATTATTAGCATACACATGACACTGATAACTTGGGTTCTGAGTCTGACCTAGCACCTAATGAGCAAGCCTAAGTGGGTTACTATTCCTGGCGATGTCACCTTCGCCATTTGATTTAATAGGGATGTATTGCGTGGGCAAACCTAATAGAGCTGTAGAGAGCAATACAGTTATCTCTAAATGTTTGATGAATATATACGAAAAAGTAGGTAGTAAGTAGTACAATAAATGCCAAATTTGGTCCATTTATTCTTCATTGAACCATCACTGTCTTGTTTTGAAGGGAATTAGATGAATTGCGTCTTGAATTATTCAAATTCCCGTATGTTTAAGGCAAATTACTTTACGTGCCAACCGAGTAATATTACAAACGAGGAGGCGACTTACCTATTTGGTATTTACTTTTGGTTGTGTGATAATAATTTATATTTTGTGAAAAGATTTGGTATGAACGAAGGTTGAAACACTTCCCAAAGATTAGTCATTATGCGTAGAAGTAGGTACACACGGCCACAGATCAAGCTACACACTGCGGCACCTTATGTGGTTAGAATAGGCGTTATTTTGCAACAAAAATGTGTATCTTGATCTGTGGCCGTGTGTACAGGTAAAGCCAGAAATTAAAACTCTATATTTATCTTATTGACACCTTCCATTGTCATGCCAACAGTTTTTTTTTCATTCGTTCCTTACAATAATCTGTAAAACATGCATTGTATACTGATTTTACTGTACCTAATGTCCAATTGAGTGTGCGTCCCTTGACGATCGTTATACGGACAATCTAGATATTGTTACCCTAAAGTACATTGCCGTGTTACCATTAAAATTGTTTACAGTCTAGACGTTGTGCGTAGGTTGGCTCTTCAGCTCATATACTTACATGTATCTTGTTAAATAAATTGAGTTTCAGAGAATCAACAGATAGAAATCTGATTTTGAGTGCTTCATACAATAAACGTTGAGAGCTTTATATCGCACTGTACATATCTAGCTTTTTTTTACCTAATAATATATTAGTAATTAATGTGTAAATAATAATTGTAAACTAAAAAGCGTTTAAAACAATAACATTCACGATATATAGGTACTAATGATGCACTCATCTCAGGCTCACCTTTACTAATCTGTCAAGGATTTCAACTAAAAATGTTAAAGTTGAGTTTAGCTATAAATATAAGAAGACGATTGTTGAGTCCTTAAGCAATATGTTTGCTTTTAGAAGCTTCGTTCTCGGTGAGGTCATCATCGGAACGCACAATGTCGTCACAGTGTATGGTTGCCGGATGCATACCGGTAGAAAGATACATAATATACCGCTTTGCAATACCACACAGACAATAGATGCCTTATGTAACAGGCTTTAAAAGGTGATTATGACATATACATAGTATTATCAAATAGAGAACCTATTTGAGATTAGGTATTGTTGCGCTGCCTTACTCAGTAAATATACTCACATTCGGCGGTAAGTTGTGCGATAAGTTTAGATCCTAATGAGCTAAATAATTAACGAAGAATGATTTTATATATTCTCATTTCTATTTTGTCTATGTTGTGTTTCTGCGCGTGAGTAAGTTCGCCCGAGCTCATCGGTGAGGGGCTCGTGCGTGATGCACCGTTCAAAACTTAAACTAATAATTTTAGTTATTCTCTCTGAGATGTCTCGGGTATTGCATGCAAGCGCTTATAGGCTAACCACTTACCGTGCGCCGTATGCCGATTGTTTAATATAAAACAAAGCAAATGATTTTTGTGTAGGTATTTCATTTGCCGAATAGACGTATATTTTTTTTTTGGAAAGGACTAATGTAAAGTCTACCTTAGCCTCTGATGTGTGTGTGTGTGTGGTGTGTTCTGGCAGTTACACTTGAGAGCAAGTTGCCTTATTCGTGATTTTATAAAGGTGTACAAGACATTGGTAACCCCCCTGGTATTGCTAATTTTCGTAGATGATTGTGGTCATTTACCATCAAATAGATAGACTGTCTGTCTGCTTTTCAACTTTCTGACGCGAATAATCACGCGAAGTCGCGGGAAATTGCCAGTAAAGTTAACCTAAAGCTTTGTAATCTAATTGACAGTCAAGTCACGAGTGCTATGTCATAAATTAACAAACAAATTATACATCTACCCACATTTCTATCTCATTAATGTGTGCGTGCGTGCTGGCAAAGGAGAGTGGTGTTTTATGCCTCCGAGCAGGATGTAACTGTATTCAAAACCATATTGGGAAAGAAGTCTGTCGGGTTCGTTGTAACACAGTTTTTGTGTTCTTATTGGCGAGACTAGTTGCAGGATCTGTAATCGAATAGGTTTTTAATGGTATCGAAGTAGGTATTTCAATTTAGAATGTTTTTGTCGATCGCATGATCATAGTAAATCGTGTCGATTTTTTCCATTTTTACTCGATTATATCTGTCTAGGTTACACAAAAGGCTTTGCGACGTCACACTCACAAGCCTTTACAAAAATAGGGTAATCAAAACTTACGAGCAAGTGTCAAGAATAGATTGTGTAAATATTAGAGGTGTAAATCAAAAATAGTCCATGGCATAGGTTCAGTGTCCTCTATTCTCTCGCTACATCTAATACAAGACATTCGTTGAAGACGCGTCATGGGATCCATTTCAAATTCAATATTCTGATGTCGTATTGAAACTAAGCTAAGAAATCTAATCTATATCTATCATTGTTTTGTATCTATGTTATCCCATAAATGTAGGTACGGATGACGACAATACAAGGTAAACACTGCGGCATCTTATGCGGTTGTAATAGAAGCTATTTTGCAACAAAAAGGTATTGTCTGATGTGTTGGCGACTGTACCATTTCTTGTATTTCAGGGTATGATCTATGTGCCAAGTAGCATTTTTTACTTGATAAAGTAAAGTGATAATGAAATTCATCCGAGTGCCTATAGGGTAGGTAAATAACATTGACAGAATCGAGAGAAAACTGTATCCTACAAGAGCCTAACAACCAAATGAATCAGAGAACATAAAAGATGTAAAAGTCAATAAACATAAAATTTTAAATTAAATAAAAGCATGTTAATAAATTAAGGTGGGACAGAACTGCAATGCGCTGCACCTGTTCAAACTGATCCTTAAGTTTAATTTAATTCACACTCAAGTTAAACACGAATGGTATATAGGTAGCACAATATGACTTAAATTATTGCCTAGCTCTGTAGTTGGAGCAGGCGTACTTAAGTCCAAGACGGTAGCTTAGTTATTGGATCAAGCATTGGTAAGGATTCCGCAAGACCCGCACCTGTAATAACTTAGCAGATTGAATTATTTGCGGTTTTTATTTATAGGTTGATAGCTTCGCTTCGATACGCTGTCTGGCGGGCTTGACAAATCGTTACTTCCATTTTAAACGGTTATTATATTCGATAGGATTTTGGTAGGATAATTTGTTGCTAGGTCTCGTTTCGAGACTCAATTTCGATGCCGACTTATATTGATTTTCGATTGAGTGACCGTGGATTTGTTAGTTGACATGGTGAATAAATCAATGATTGCGTAGGATTGTAGTACAGTTCCGGGACTGACAGTCGGACAACGCAGTCTAATTCTAGTATCTAGAATTAAAAACTTGACGGGTTGTTATTTTTAAACAAATTAAAAAAAGGAGGAGGTTCTCAATTATCGGATTCTTTTTTGTATGTTCCTCGATTACCTACTCGAAGACGCCTGGACCGAATTGGAAAATTCTTTTTTTATTACAGGACATACCTACTCGTACCTATTATCAGCTCACTGGAAGTTGAATACTGTGTTAGGTAAATATTACCTACTAATAATCTTTCAGGAGCACTATCATTACCAATCTATAACGATTAGAACTTTAGCGTCAAACGTTTAGTTAAAATCCTAAGCCGTGCTCAGAAACGTAATCTAGTAAGTAGGTACTCAAATTAGACTTACGTTTAACCAGACTTTTGATAGACCGATCGACCAATTAGCGTATATCTCGCCGCAGGTTGTGGGTTCGTTCCCATCCAGGAAAACATTTGTGTGCATGAACACGCCAGTTTGTCCTGAGTCGGTAGTAATATCTATATAAAAATGTATTTACAAAAAAATAGTAAGTATTATTATGTAGTACTTATATCAGTTATGTGGTTTCCATATAAGCTCATGGCTTAGTTTGGGATCAGATAACCGTGTGTAAGGAATGTCCCAGGATAATATTATACCCTTGTAGTAAATAATATTTTATCCACATAGTTAAAAGATTACACATAGTATATGCGTATACAGAGTTACCATTTAATAGTCATCGTAAAACATTATTCACTGAGCAATACAGACTAGGATTTTATGGTAAATTGCGATAAGTGGCCTTCAGGCCTCGACAAGGACTGGTTTTATCAGTTTTTTGTATGTTTCTGAATCACTTATTTCAGTAAAATATCTGCAAAATACTTTGTAAAGCAATCCGAAGATAGTCTAATTAAATATACCTACAGAGTTTTCATGTAATAGGTATAAACGTAGAATTATTTGAAAGACGCTACATAATTTCTAACATAAATATATGTACTTAGCGTTCCCGAGGGATCAAAAAAAGTAGCTTATACGTTATTCTAGTGTGTGATCATTCAGTTTCTTCCAAAACTTTCGCATTTATAATATTAGTAGGATTATAGTGGGATGATTATAAACTATGATTGAAAAATCCTGAAACATCGTGTTTATTTTTATCATAAACTTTCCGTTTGATGTCCGTGTGTGTATTATTTAATCTAATCACTGTCTTTTTTATTTTCAGGTATGTGTGTGTTCTATCTTACTTGGTGCCATTTACTTTTACGACGGGTAAGGCCTAGCTTTATATTGTACACACGGCCACAGATCAAGCTACACACTGCGGCACCTTAAGCGGTTATAATAGGCGCTATTTTGCAACAAAAATGAGTAGCTTGATCTGTGGCCGTGTGTACGTCCTAAGGCTATTTGTTCACAAATGGTTACCTGTTAATTACTGGTTTAACTATGTATTTGTTTGTTTTATAATGAGGTTTCCATAACTTTTATAATGATGTTACGGTTATTCTTATAAAATAAGGTTTGGTAAGGTACGATTGGCAAAGAATGTAGTGTATCAGTTTTGATTGTCTCAGTAATCTGTAAGGTACTTACTTCGAATCACTGATACTGACGTTATTACAATATGATAACGACTTGTCTATGGTATGCAAGAGAATATTGTCTTTTTTGTGCTAATGTAAACCAATTTTTTGAGCCACTATATATTACTACTGAACTAAGTAAATATCAATAAAATGTATTTTTAACAACATAATTACACTAGTCTTGTTACTCAAGGATCAAATCCAATATTCGATTAAACATGCTAAACGAGTTAACAATCTAAATAAGACTCTCCATTGGCTGGGTTTGTTTCCACGCTCATCTAATTTTGTTCGGCTATTTTCACCGCACTTTAGTTCGTTCAATGAAATTTCGAAGGCAACCATAATTACTCAATTAATTTCATCGGAGTCGTGTACTCTGGTTTAGTTCGTGTTCATTTCATTGCATAACCGGTTATTACCTTGCTCTTGTTTGCAGGCAAGACTGTTCTCACAGTTTTACAACACACTTATGTTTATAAACCGAAGAAAACAGTGTGGGAAAATTCGCTGTATTGAGCAGCTTTAAACATATTGCTCACGTTCCGGTGTAATTGCGGGACGACTGCACTGCACTGAATTATTTATACGACCATTATAACAATATTAGTAAAGCTCACGATCTTGTCAAGATTTGAAAAAATATACTTAGTTTAAAAAACATCGTCAGCAATAAGTAGTAAGCGGTCGCGACTGGCGTGCGTAGAGTAGTTAGTACCTTTTTGTTTACTGTGTATAGCCCTGTGTTTGACCACAATCTCACCGTGGTGAGTCAGTAATGATGTGGCCGATGGCGGTATGCACATAAAGCCTACCTAAACTTTAAAGGAACATTTTTAACAAAAAATATTATTTGTTCCAAAATTGCGGCTACGTGCGGTGCGGCCCGCAACGTCGTCCTCGCGAGCATTTCCCCGATGCTGACAACCTAATTGTTTAAGGAAACAGCTTTCAATTATACCTTAAATTCCCGTAGAGTTTAAATCGAGCGGTTGAAAAACCTACAACGTACCTAACTTACAAATTCCTAGGGGTGAAATGCCCGTAAGGGAGAATAGCGCCTGCTTGCGGTTTCATCCCTTCTCTACATCCGGAATTTTGGCATTTTAATTGTCTCATTAAAGTCGTATTAATTTGGCTCCCTGTAATTGTATTCTTTAGTGTGTGTTTTGCTTGTTCGTTTAAACACAAGGGCTTCGTATCTGAAGATATAATTTATATGAGCCTGAGGTCCATTTGATTTATAAGTATACACTCAGGTTACCTTTGCTTGTTAGTTGAGTAGATAGATATCTCGTTAAACGCGCCGCGTCCTAATGGCGCGTTCTATTGGTAATTATAACTCCTGATCACCACTAAGGCAAGAGTAAAGCTATTATAGATTACAGAGCTAGTCCCACTTTCATTTATTACGAAGGGCCGATTAATTGAGGAGCCTCGACCTATTGAGAATCAAACAATAATTAAGAACTCAAACCGTCTCTGCTTTGTCGATGGTAATAGACAACTAAGGTCTTGGTAATCATTGTTAGCTACATCTATTATTTTCTAGGTCATCTGCAGTTACAAAGACATCTTTAAGTGCTATTATTACCTTAATTATTTTGTAGAATGTTACCATATTTTCTTTAGTATGTTGTTTCCCAATATTCACCACAGTGCGTGTTGTAATATGGTTTATTTTGTTGTGTAAATTACCGCACTGATATATGGACTCTCGAATACTCGTGGATGTAAACTAACACTTATTTTGCGGCACATCTAATAGGTATAATCAGGTGATTTTGGAAATGTTTTATTTATCTATATTTGTCTGCTAATATTGTAAGATGTAGGAGATAATCTTCGGAACTACTGATCAGATTCTGAAAATCCTTTGTTATATCGGAAAATCCTTTGTCCTGACAGGACAGGACAGCCTCCGGACAGGCGATGATTTAAGGCCTATAAAGTCGTGTGCTTTGGTGGATTTAACTATTTTAAGATGTTGACGTCTATAAGATAGATTTATTATGTTCATACATTAATGTTAATGTTTTTTTTACATTATTCGAGATAAAGCAATCTCATTTTGTTATGGATATTTCTAGAATACGCTCCTAATTTTACAATTTGTATTATTTACAGCTACCCATTCTGACACAGAAAGATATCTGTTTTTTGCTCCAACTACCAATGTGATTTCCAAATTGCGCAATTGATTTATTTGACATTTATAGAACGTAATTAAGTAGTATTATACAGAACCCTCTGTATGATTCTCAATATAAGATTAATATGATGAAAGAGAACTTACGAAAGTTTAATAAAAAGTAAGCAGCTCTAATATTTATGAACAATAAAGTGTACAAGGTAGGGTACTTCAAGATTCATATTTCAATAAAAGTCTGATAATAGACTAAAGAGCAGATAGATGGCGGAAAGCCTTGTTATTAGTTATGAAATAAGCTAATTCTCTGCTATATAAAGGCAGATATTGAGGATGGTATTTGAAGAGATAACACTGCGAAATCCAAAGCAAATGGTTGTTGGTGTATAGTAAAAGTTAATGTTGAGGACTTAAAATCTAAAGTCACAGCTTAACTTGTAATTTACTCAACCCAATTTCGTTAACAAGAATCCGGTTTTAGAAGTAAAGTGCTTTATGTCCAGTTTTTTCGTATTTTTAAACTTTAGGGTCAGTTGTAAAAAGGGCCTTAAAATTATGAAATTAAGATTTCATTTTTACGCCTACCTAAAAGGTTTACCTTGTTAATCTAGATTTAAAATAATATGACGGTAGTCCATTATTTATAATGAGTACTTACCTAAGTAAGTCTACGTGGAAAGGGAATGGCCGTGACTACAGCGAGAATGAATAAACATTAAATGATTATTATCCTTTGAATTTATTTTTATTTCCACAAAGCGTTTGTCGGATACAATTTAATACAATCTTTAAAATTGTAAAGCTTAGTAACAATACACCTACATGGTACCTAGTTGAACTGCGAGCTAACCGACAGCTATGATAAAGATACTTATATTGAATTTGGTAATATTACAGTTAGATGAGAAAGTTTTTATCTTCGGGTATTTACGTTGATCATTAACATTATTATGGTGGATGGTCCTGAGTGCATCGTCCGTCCGTCCGTCCGTCTGAATCACAGATCATTAACCCACTTCCGCCCACGTGCGCAATTCAAACATCATAAAAAAATATGGTACAATCCGTTCGTTCGTGTAAAGATACATTGTATGCTTAGTTGTCTACTTTGAATAATACTGTAGGTGTGTCAGTGACCTGTACGGGTACGCCATGACTATGGCTGGGTAGCCATGACGCGTTTCTATCACCATGCTATGCTGATACTAAATATGTCCCTACTACATTCGCTAAAAGCTACAATTAACTTCAAATTGGAAACTTTGAAACATGTGTTGTTACATCTACAAATCTATAACGCCCTGTACGTCATGTAGGTTTTGTTACTAAGTTTATCAAGGAACGAGAGTAATAGCTGTGGTAATAGATTATACTAGAATAAGCCTATATAGGAGTTTAAGGAGAAACAAATTTATTTGTTATTAAAATAAAGTAATTGTAACATGATTAATAATTCAATGAAAATCACCAATGAACGTTACAAGTTTTTTTTTGTGAAATGAGATTTTCATGAAAATTTTTGAAATTAATAAAGGGGTTATTCCTGCAGGTAACCGAAACAAGGTTCGTTAAAAATATTTTGTAGCAACAATTTAAATATGAAAATGATACTCTCGAAAAAATAATAGATTATTTTTTGAACTTTCCATATTAGGTTACTAATTGCTCTAAACCTATAAGTTTAAATTCTCACGTTCTAAAATTTAATTTCAATTCAATAGATAAAATTCCATCAATGCCGAGATGTCTGCTGTAGTGAAATAAATTGGTAATACTTCGATTTATGAGTTTTCAAAACGCAGAAAAGGGTTTTCTGCGTTGGCTCTCTGTATGTATAAGTACATACATTATTAAGTATACCTATAAGTTCCATGTTACTCGTTATTCTTATGTTACATGAATATGACAGATAGCAAAGCAAGTTCATAGATAGCAAAGTAGTTATTATATAAAATGTGGTTGAAAAGTAATAAAGTTACCGTCATAATATGCATAATACACAGATTAAAGCATTAAAAGCGTATAATGGAATATTTTTGGGATACGGCCGTCCACACCTCATTACGACGCCCGACAATATTTGCACAAATAAAGATCTTTATTGTAACAATAAGTTGTTTACAGTTAGAATGCAAGCCCTGATTCCCAAACTAGCGTTAGCTGTATATTGGGAATCAGATCCTTCCCAATAATTAGTGAATGAAAATAGTTACATCTCAGTTGAAAATACATATTATTATTAGATTGGTAAGTACAAATTACAATAGAAAACGATAAAAATAATTCTTATTACTGAGCAAGCGCTCATTTGCGCGTGTGTGTGTGTGTGTGTATGTGTGTGTGTGTGTGTGTGTGTGTGTGTTGTGTGTGTGTATGGGGTGTGTAGGTGTGTGTGTGTCTTGCAGTTTCATTTCTATTTCTCTATTAGTAGCAGTAAAGAGACTTTTATGTTTATAATTATGCCACTGTTGAGGGGATAAGGTTGAATTTCCTTTGATAACACTGTGTCGATGATTAATTAAATACACGTCTTACTTCAACTACGTTTATTGGCAACTAACTTTCTATCCACATAACATTTGCTTAAATATGAATGAACATAAACCGCCCACCAAAGGACTATGATAGTCCTTTCAAAATTATACAAAATAGACTTAAATTTTACTATACGTTAAATTATAATGCATGCTTATTTATATCAAGATTGGTTACATAAGATTTTAACTAACTACTTAATGTTAAGTAATGACTGGTGGGCTTACACATAATACAACTAAAAATCAATATTAACATGTCGCTATTCTGTAACAGTATCAATTGGTAATGCACATAATTTAGTTACACATCGTTTCGTAACATTATCACCACTTTTAACGCTATACACTCTGGTCAAACCGTCGAGGCCTGGATGCTTATCTGTAATTCGTCCCATCAACCATTTTGCCGGTGGTAAATTGTCATGTTTGATAAGTACTATTTCTCCTATCTTAAACTCATCTTCTCGTTTTAACCATTTTGGTCTCTGTTGTAGCCTTGTCAAATATTCCTTTAAGTTAATGTCTGGTACGACAACAGGTGCCTCGTTGATCAAAAAATGCCCAGGAGTTAGTGGTTCAATGGTATCATCGTCGATGGGGCACAGTGGTCGAGAGTTTAAGCAAGCTTCAATTTCACAGAGGACCGTCGTCATCTCTTCAAATGTTAGGTTTGTAGTTAGAATTCTCTTCAAGTGAAATTTAATTGATTTGACGCCGGCCTCCCATAATCCTCCAAACGTAGGAGAATAGGCGGGAATAAAGTGCCACTGTGTTCCATCGCTGGCAAGTAATTCAGATATTTCTGTATCAAATTGCAAGTGAGCTTCTTTCCAGGCTTCAGTAAGATCTTTATTTGCACCAACGAAGTTCCGGCCTTGCGCAAAATCTTTTAAATGCACCTATGAATGCTGCAGAAGTCAAATCGCCAACCAATTCCAAATGTATCGCCTTCGTGGCCATGCATATAAAAATGGCTATATATGCTTTGTAGGACTTCGCTCCTCTACCTTTAGTCATCATTATTTGGAATGGTCCAGCAAAATCGACACCAGAATTGAGGAATGCACGTGCCGGTTTCACACGTACACTAGGTAAGTCACCCATTACTTGCGTTCTTACTTTAGCATTAAGTTTAGCACATATCAAACAGCGGTGTATGTGTTGCTTCACCAACGCTTTTGCTCCCAGTATCCAGTACTTGGATCTCAGGTAGGTCAACATCAATTGCACACCTCCGTGCAACGTCTTTGAGTGGGCGTCTGCTATTATAAGAGAAGTAAGTTTGGTGCTGCGACCCAGGATAATAGGATGCTTGCTCTCATCACTCAATTCTGCATTTCTGAGTCGGCCGCCCACCTTGAGGACTCCATGTTCATCCAGGTAAGGATCTAATGATTTTAATTTACTAGAATTTTTTACTCTTTTCTTTCTTTTAATGTTTTTTGTTTCAGGAATCGTCGGCTGTAAGAAATTGTCTTCAGTAGTTCTATCAACGTATTAAAGTCATCAAACTGTGTACATAACTTTCTTTCTTCTTCATTTTCGTTGGTTGTTAATTTCATAACTTGTACATTATTATTTTTCCTTTCTAATTCTGTAGGTATTAGGTTTGGTCTAGTGAACTGTATCTTCTGCTGTAATAACCATTGCGGTCCGTTCCACCATAATTTGCACTTCTTTATACTTGCTATTGACATTCCCCTTGATGCAATATCAGCAGGATTATCCTGCGATTGGACGTGATGCCACTGACTGCCGTTTACATTGGTTGTGATTTCAACGACGCGGTTGGCCACAAACGGTTTCCATTTGTTCGGATCTCCAAATAACCAGGAGATGACAATGGAAGAATCTGTCCAAGCATAGATTTGTGATGTTGGTATTTTCAATGCTTGTCCTACGTGCTTCAGTAATCTAGAGAGAAGCAATGCTCCACACAACTCTAGCCTTGGCAATGAAATCGTCTTTAAAGGAGCTACTCTAGTTCTTGCAGCAATAATGGCCGTCGTGATTGTACCATCAGGGTTTGTTACACGGCAGTACACTACAGCACCGTATGCTTGTATGGATGCGTCGCTGAACCCATGGAGTTCTATTGAATCTTTACTTGAGCTGTACGTGCCCATCCATCTATTTATGTGAATTCCGTTTACATTTTCTAAGTCTACTCGTATTGTAGACCACTTTTCGGTCAGTGTTGAGTTTAATGGCTCGTCCCAGTCAACTTTTTCCAACCATAGCTGCTGTATTAGAATCTTCGCCATTACAATGCAAGGTGAAATCCATCCAAGCGGGTCGTACAACTTTTGGATGTCGGAGAGGATACTTCGCTTCGTAATCACATCGCCAATAACAGGTAAGTTCAAATTATATTCAAATTGGTCGGTTCCTAAATTCCATTGAATACCCAATGCTTTAATTGTCCCATCTACATTAAGTTCTAGATGCGCCTTAGATGATCGCTCGCTGGGGTCGATTGTCTCCATGAAATCACGATTGTTGGAGGACCATTTCTTTAGTTCAAAACCACCCAGGGCGAGCAGTTGTTTAAGGTCTTGACTGATTTTTATTGCTTGTTTCAGATTATCACAGCCGGACATGACGTCATCAACATAAAAATCGTCTCGCAATACTCTGGCAGCTTCCGGATATTTCTCTCCTTCGTCATCAGCCAATTGCATTAGTGTTTTTACGGCAAGATAGGGTGCGGACGCCGTGCCGAAAGTCACAGTCAGGAGTCTATAGTCTTTAATCTCTTCAGATGGTTCGTCTCTCCATAGCACTCTTTGATAATCTGCGTCTTTTTTATCAATCCATATCATTCTGTACATTTTCTGAATGTCAGAAACGAAGCAAACAGCATGTAATCGCCACTTTATGATTAGGCTTCTCAGATCATCTTGCAATATTGGACCCACTAAGAGTTCGTCGTTCAGAGAAGTGCCGTTGGAACCCTTGCATGAGGCGTTGAAGACGACACGAGTCTTGGTGGTCTCCTTGTCAGCGCGGATCACTGCGTGATGGGGTAAGTATACTGATTTATTTTTAAGTTCTTCTTTAGGTATCTGTTCTATGTGTTTAAGTTCTTTGTATTCGTCGATTACCCTTTTATAGTCTTGTTTTAGTTCTGTGTTTTGATTGAAACGTTTTTCTAGGTGCATGTATCTCTTTTCAGCTATTAGACGTGTATTTCCGTGTATTGATTTTGGTTCGTCAGTATTGAACGGTAGTCTGACTATGTATTTTCCGTTTTCGTCTCTCTTGTATGTATTCTTATATATGTCTTCACATAGCTGTTCCTTATGGGTGTGTTTTCGTTTTGTATCATGGTCAATTTCCCAGATTGTTTTTAGTAAATCTTCTATATCAACTTCTTGTTTTATGGCCGTCAAAGACTTCTCTCGTGCATTGAGTTTCATTGTTATTCCTCCCATTAAAATCCAGCCCAGGTATGTATTTTGAGCACATGGTGTACCTGGTAAGCCTTTAATAAGCCCTTCTTTTAGTATTGCTGCATATTCGTCTACACCTAATAACAGATCAATGGTTCCTGATGCATAATAATTTTGATCTGCCAGTGGAATATCTTTTAGATGCGGCCAATCAGTCCCTATGATGGTGCTTGGGGGTATGTTGGAAGTCAAGTGCTTGGACATCACGTAGGCTCTAATAGGTAGGTTGAAGTTTGTTTCCCATCGTGATAATACTTGTACCTTGACTTCATGCTTGACTCTTACTTTCATGGATTCCATCCCAGAGATGATAAGATTTACTGGTGATTTGTCTAGTTTCAGGATCTGAGTTGCCTTCTCGCTTATGAAACATGCTTGAGATCCTGAATCTATCAGCGCCTTCAGCACAGTAGTGTGTCCATGTTCACTCTTCAAAATTACTACTGCGGTGGCCAATAGAGATATGTTCTGCTCTTCGTTATAGTGAGACGCAACCATTGTTAAAGCCTTCCTCTCTCCTACATCTGCTTGGTTGGATGTCGTCGATTGCTGAGTATCTTCTTGAGGAACCGACGCATCCGTCTTGGGTTGATGTAAAAGTGTGTGGTGGCGTCTCTTGCAGATGCGGCAAGACATTGGCATACGACACTTAAATACCGAATGTCCCGCTCCGAGGCAGTTAAAACAGAGTTTGTTTGCTTTGACGTGATCTCCTCGTTCAGTAATTGTCATCTTATTGAACGTACTACAATGACACAGTGTATGCACATCTTTACATAATGCACATGATTTTTGTTTATCATTTTCAGTGGTGGTGGTGTGAAAAACTCGCTGATTTGTATTTTTCGCGCCAGCGGTGGGGGTAACTAGCTCCAGCATACGGAATTTGGCTTCTAGGAACTCAGTCAAATCCTTCCAGGTAGGTAGGTTTTCCGAATTCACAGAGTAAGCAGCCTCTTCCCATTCTTTGTGTGATTCCGGGTCCAACTTCTGCACGACCAGAAATATGAGGATCGGGTCCCAGGAGTCAGTGCATACCTTTTGATTATTAAGGCTATTTATAATCTCTCTGGAGGTGTCTAGGAGGGCTTTCAGCTGTGTTGCGGATTGTGTGGTACATTTTTTCTGTGCAAACAATCGCTTAAATAATGCATTCACTATTAGGCGCTTATTACCATATCGATGAGTCAGCGTTCCCCATGCTTGAACATAATTGGCACCAGTCACTTGGATGTTCTTCAATAATGATGCTGCTTCGCCCGTGATACTAGTCTTCAAGTAGTGTAGTTTTTCCACATCGCTCAATTTAGTGCATTCATGAACTAATGATTCATACAAATCCTTGAAAGTGGGCCACTCCTCATAGTTACCTGAAAATGAGGGGATCTTTATACTTGGTAGCTTCACTTTTGAATGTACCATTTCCTCATTAGCTGTACTGCAACACGCAGAATGGTTATCCTTCTTAGTACATGAAGTTAACAAGTCCTTCAAATCTCCCAACATACATAGGTACAAGTCTTCAAGAATATAAAATTCTTCATTCACTAAGTATTGAATTTGCCCTCGTTGTTCCCGAGTAGTACACTTTAAAAGGTCTTGATGTGTTTTCTTAAAAGTTCCCCAGTAATCTTCGAGTGTTTGAATGCGAGTTTGTAAATATCCTGGTTTAGATAAACGCTGCTTAGGGCACTTTGATAGGTTAATTTGAGTTTTCCTTAGTAGTGACGCCGTATCTTCTAATATACTTAATGCTTGGTCTGCTTGTGACGTCATGGTTCATGTGTAAAACTCAAAAAAAACTTGAAAGAATGTTATTATTTACGAAGTTATTGCAATGAATTTACACTAAATGCCTAGTTATAACTTGATTCTAATAATTTCTTGCATATAAAAACTGCACGGGCGTCGGCTTATCGCTCAGGAATGCGATTCTTTTGTTCTCAACGCAGGTGTCCGGCGATGCTCAGGTATGATCCTATCCGGCTCGTATGCGACCATATGTTGAGGGGATAAGGTTGAATTTCCTTTGATAACACTGTGTCGATGATTAATTAAATACACGTCTTACTTCAACTACGTTTATTGGCAACTAACTTTCTATCCACATAACATTTGCTTAAATATGAATGAACAGCCACAAATATTGAGTTAGATTACTGTAGGTCTAATATTCTTCGTAAGGAGCTATCTATGCGATTATTCTCGTTTCTTACACAGCGGGTGGAATAGATACCTATAAATGTAAAGTTTGATACATGTATATCCTTAACAAGGGAAGTTTCGTTGAACATTATGCTTGCCATTCTACCTACTAATACCTATTTAGTACAAGAGGTACATGAATATAGTGGTTATATACACACGTGCTACCTGTGTTCCTGAATTGTTTGGACGGGATTGTTTATCCAGGGAACAATAGAGCGTCGCCCTTTGATCAATGTTGGACAGAGCATTTTATGGTGGTACCATTTGGCTAGAATGAAATTTAGAAGATTGGAAAAGGTACATACCGAGTCACCGAACGGTACCTACAGGTACAGGACCTATATTGCACTGCCTTTGTTCTCAGCTCTGCTTGTGTGTAGAGATTTTTGGTTCATTAAAATTTGTTCAGCTCACATTTAGTTACTTAAAACTATGAATAGCTTAAAACCTAACAACTCCATAAGAAACCCCGTAAAGCCCTGGGGGGTCAATACCGCCACATTTACAGCTTCTACTGTCGTTTGTTTCATCTAATTTGACAGATTTGTATGGAGTTTCGTAATAAAGCCCAATTTTAGGCGAAACGGATATGTTTCTGCTAATCCGTCAGTATTATATGTTTCGTCGTAAAGTGGCGATATTAACCCCCCTGGTGACAGAAAACTGCATTCAAAGTCTCATAGTTCGTGTAGTGATTTCTGAGTAATAATATTATTAATAGGATTCGATATCCGTCCATGCGTGAAGAACGTCGCAGGATATTAATCATTATATTATATTAACTATCCCCCACGGCTTCACCCACGTTCCCGGGATAAAAAATAATCCCTTCGGGGATAATGTAGCTTTCTATTAGTGGAAGAATTTTTCGAATTGGGTAGATCCAGAGATTAGTGCGTTCAAACAAACAAATACTTCAGCTTTATTAGGTATTAGTTGGTTAGTAATAGATTAGCTATCCCTCGTGCTTTTTCAGAGTTGAAAAGTGACGTATAGCACTCAGGGATAATACATATAGGATTCAGATCAGTAGTTTGCAGTAATTAATATAAATTTAGATTATTATTAAAAAAAGAGACATACAGAGATGTTACGTTGAGTTTGATGATATATTATACGGGAAAAATGAAAATCAATAAATTTTAGTCCTGTCTAAGCTTTACTCAGTGTCAAGTTGTTAACTATAGTTACCTACCTATTTTTATCTGTAAATTTCTTGAGAAGCGAAAGGTGTGACTGTGTATCTGAGGTTGTTTAAAAGCTGTATTTCGTAAGGCTGTGGTCTTGAACGCGGATCGAATATCAAACGTTTCGTTTCGTCTGGTGTAAAATGACCGCGAACCCCAGCGAGCGTGCCCCACTTCACACTGCGGCCACCTGCTGTTATTAACACCACTATAATATACTTATCACTATACTAGCTTTCCGCCCGCGGTTCACGTTTTTCGCGAAAATAATTACTGGTGCCGATTCTGTTGTTTACGAACTTAACTAATATTAGACAAGTCACCTCTCTTTCATTTTAACCTTATTGAAAAAAGATAGAACATTTTTAATGCTGTCAGTTTAATCCATGTCGTCGTAATGTACGGGTATGTAGTCGTGACCAATAAAGATCGCGCATAAATTCACGTTGAAATATATGATCGGACTAAACTGACAGGACTAAAATATCTTGCATCCCTTTCTTATATTTACTATTAGAAAGAGATATAGTGAGATTAAATTTATTTAGTTCGTAAACAACAGAATCGGCACCACTATCTGCCAAATTTCAGCCCGATCCGTCTATTGGTTTTAGTTGTGCGTTGTACAATAATTCAATTATTTAAAACTGTATAGTAAGCCCGAGATGAAAGTACCTAAATTAAAAATTAGCTTCCTCCTCGCGGTTTTAATCGCGTTCCCGAAGGATCTTATGATATCTTAAGGCTCCGTACCTCAAAAGGAAAAAAACGGAACCCTTATAGGATCAATCGTGCGTGTGTCTGTCTGTCTGTCCGTCCGTCTGTCACACACAGCCAAGGTGCGCGAGTCAGACTCGCGCTAGTCCGTTTTTTTCATATAAAGCCTTCATGCTAAAAAGTGGGAAGGCAGGGTGTCTGAAAAGGGGAAGGGGAAGTCTGAAAAATCCACACCTGACCTTTTATTAAATTTTAAGTAGGGCTCTGAATAAGTGCCAGCTTAAAATTAATTTTATTTCATTATTTTATGAGCAGTGAAAAGTGTGGTCTGCGTACCGATACCCATGCAGGAGGACAGGTCAGGCTAGTAATAAACATGTACCTAAATTGTTCATATCGAAGGTGACTCAAATATTCCTCGTATACCTATACATGTAATACATACTATATATGTAGGTACTAGGTATGTATAACTTTTTAAAGTCTAGAGTCTAGACATCAACTTGCTACAAAATTATATTATAATTTAGTTTATCTTAACTATATTAATATTTTATTCGTTATTCACAAATTGCTTTTCGATACTCATTCTTCAGACAATAAATAAAAATAATATACATTGGAGTCGAAAACTAATTTAAATTAATATTCCTTTTATAGTTTGCTTTGAGAATTACATTTTCTATTATACTTGCAAATAACCTTTTATTAAATTCTTTTATGTAAGCAAAGCATACACGTTCTTATTAAAATATTGATGTTTGATTTAAATATACATGTAGGTACTTTTTTCTATAAAAATTAAAACGACTGGCTAAATGTGTTACTAAGCGCAAACTCGAGAACGGCTGGACCAACTATAGAGTATATTAAAACTAGCTTTCTGCATCAGTTTCACTCGCGATCCGTGGGATGTATGGAATTCTATAGATCGTTTTTTACGCCTTGGCTTACATTATTAGAGTTTAGCCTATGTTACTCAGTGATAATATAACAATCTCAAAATCGATCCAGTAGTTTTTGAGTTTATTTATTACAAAATTTATAAATAAAAATTCTTTCTCGTATAATATTAGTGCAGACATATTACCCTTTATATGAAATTGCTATTTGTTCATTACAAAAACTATTTGCTGTACTCAATAAACAAGGCAGCTGTATCCCCTTCGAAAAATAAATTAAAAAAACTCATACTGTAATTTGCATGCGATGCACCTCCGAAGTAACTCCTGCATGACTACGTGAAGTGCCTATCGGTACCCCATGGTACCCTAAAGGTTTATAACGTTCATTCCGCCTTTATAAAGCCTTCCCGATATAACCTGCTCCACTCAATTTATTCTCTTCTATCGGATTCCTCTACTGTGTCAGCCTGAATATTTATGAAGCTAACTTTTGTTATTTTAAAGCGTTTTAAGCAATGTCCGCCCGTGAAATCTGTGGTTCGGAAATTATTATAGAAAGTTATCAGCGAATCACATTATCCATTTCATAATTTGTTTATTAATTCTCTAGGAGTTAATTTGTTTTGATTGATTGCCCCACTTAATTTAGTCTGGTCTCTTTAATTCAAAGTATTTTGAAACTAAACTACTTAATAGTTACTTAATAGTTATAAATTTATAGGCTTGCTATCATAATCTTGTTCGTTTGTGCTTTATAGAAGTTTTAGAAAGGTTGATATTGATTATCATTTAGATAATTTAAATCAACAAACAAACAAGACTATTTTAATTGAGTGTGTATAATACAAATTGAACTATTGAAGTTATCGAGGTTGGCTTTATCTAGTTGTAGCCTCACTTCGGTGTACTCTTATATATACGTAACCATCTGACTTACAAGATATTCTTGAAGATGAAAATCTGCTACATGTGTTCTGGCCAGTTCCCTTTTTACACCACTGCCCAAAGATGGACTGTATGTATGTGACTTTCTTTACTCCACCATCATAACTTTAATGCCTAAACAGATTTGGATGTATGGGTTAGAATCCTTACATCATCCTGAGTGACACTGGCAATACCTAATTAGTTTAGTGCAGTCGCGTTTTTTTTATTGCGAGTTGTTTAAGGATTGTAACCTTTGCTCACATTATCACTCACCGTAGGAATGTGATCAAACGGAATCCTATACTAAAAATTACGTAAACTGTCAAAAATCTACTTTGCAAGGATTTTTGATTGGGATCAAATATAATTAGCTGTAAGTCAATTCTAGTGATTCTAGGACAGGCGACACGCTAACTCGTTTCCAATGTCACGATGACACGCGGCCTCACCGCACACCGCACACCCATCGTGTTACCAAATACAATTGTGAGCCTTGACATTATCACACATAGTGTATCTTTTATCTTTCACGGAATACCCGTGTCGAATAAAATATATAGTTTCCATTGTTATTTGATTTATGAACCTCCCTTTATTGGTTGTAAGTAGACAAAGAAAGTATCGGATCCTATTCCGCTAGTTTCTGAAAGCCCAAGGTTAATCTATTATAAGCTATCTGTCGTCTTAGTCATTTTATACGTAATTGGCAGCGACAGGATATTAACTTCTAGAAACTTGTGTTACTGTACCTTCTACACTAATATTATAAAGAGGTAAAGTTAAAGTATCACCAGAGTTATTGGTCCGATTCAAATAAATGGTTCACGAATAGGAAGCTACGTTATTCCTGAGTGTTATAGGCTACTTTTAATCCCAGGTGCCTACGCGATTGAAACCGCTGCAAACAGCTAGTTATACTATAGAAAGCAGTCATATCTGACCATCTAACTAAAACTATGACAACAATGCTAATAACACGCATATATCTAACGGGCTTGAATGGTCGAGTAGGCTGCTTGTAACCATGAATGAATAGTTGAGCGTATAGTATCGCACGCTCCATATAATGTGCACATACCCTACATAAAGCACTGTCGCAATAAATAAGTACAATATGATCGCTCCCTAACTGTCACGAACTGTTAGCCATTATTGTGATATTCATATAAACAATGATACCAACCTGCCTGCCGCATACAACTATGTTCAGACATATTCTCACGCGTTGATCATTCCGCGTGTATTTAATAAAGCGTGTAATTACTTAGTTAATTATAGACGTTGGGGCATGCAATCGTTGGAAATATGCGAACGAATATAAGTACGAATTCACGTACGAGCAAACTCTCTATGAGTTTGCCATACTAACTCACTCTTTGCTGATTATGATATTTTAGGATACTCTTGCTTTTTTTTAAAATAATTATAGCAAAAATAAAATGCAATCTTTGTTTAAGTTGTTTGTGTCAATTGTGTGACCATAAGTGCCAGTTATAGCAGGGATTGAAATATTAACATAAGTTAAAACACATCTGTTAGAGCTCGTATCGTTACACGGTAGCGGCGCCGCGCTGTGGTGATGTGTCCTTGTATTTTGGTGCAAGAAAAAGACATTTCTCATCTTAACCCGTTTCCTTAGGCTTCCTTATTACAGAGTACTTTATATACTCGTTGACATAAAAGTGAGATATCATTTTAATTCACAACGTCTCGGTTTACCTGAGGCGAGGCGAGGGAGGGGGTGGTCTTGTGTTTAAAAGTGTACCGCAAAGCTTTGTCGCGTTTGAGCGAGGACTTAATGAAACTCTCGCAAGGAGGCGTTTCCAGCCAAATCCCCTTAACTGAGGCCGTCGAGGGCGCAGATTTAGAAGGATTTCCTTCGTCGACTTTGTAACATTTTCATACTGAGATTACGGCGGACGCGGCCGTGCTTTCCTCAATCGGAAATGATTTCTGAAGTTTAAATGTGAGCTTAGCTAATGTAAGTACTTATTATATAGGTATGTAGGTACAGTAGGTAGTATTTACTAGATGTTTGATGTTTTTCGATGACTACATAATATTTAGAAATGAAGAAAATGTATAAAACAGCAGTCCTGAAATATTTATAAAAAAATCCTTTAAAATTTAGTTTAAATTGAAGAAGTTAGAAACCATACATAATATTTACGTTTTATTATGGTAAAACCTTTAAACTGTAATAGCATGGTCGCTTCCATGTACTCGTAAATCGATAACGTTAACTGCACTTGTCCAGTCACTGAGTCGGGGTGAGCAACATAGTCTCAGAGTAGAGAATATAAATCTAAATCATGTCTCAAACTATATTATGACAAGAAATGGTCCCCAATCGCAAATAGTCTCAAGTTGAAAATTTGGCGCCAAGAACCTTTCAGTGTGTTCCGACAGCTGCACTTGAGAGCCAGTTCCTTTTTAGGTTTTGTGTGCTTACCATCATCGGCCACATAATCACTAACCACTGTGAGATTGTGGTCAAACATAAGCCTATACAGGGTAAAAAAAAATAGCATCCGCAATTAAAATAAGATAAAAAATGTGTGAATACATACCGATTTATCAATGTCTAGATAATATCTAGCTGTTAATTTGAAATTAGAACAGTTCTTGTAAAGACTAATAAAAAGCCTATCCGAGGTTTATCTAGCGATTAAAAATGGGATCATATAAGTTATCTGTGTGCGCGGCTATGTATATTTGTGACATAAAGTAAATAAAAAAATAAAGAGTGAATAAAAAACTTACTAAACAAATGTTTACTATAAACATTTGTTTACGCTGTAAATTCCCATAATCCAGCAATGCATACAAATTATTGAAATCAAAGCGTGTATATGCCACTTCTATACTTGCACTTATTTGCATTTCGATGGTGCAGAGTAAAGTGACGACACTCGCGTGAAATTGGATGCTAACTCGTATAGCTGTTTGCTCAAAGTCTGAGTGCTTCAATCTTATAGTAGACAAACAAGCTAAACGACAAATTTATATTTTGATTACAGTCCGTCCGACTATATTTAGGTTGGTACTGCTGTGCTGCGTACAAACAGCTGTAGAGGCAACTTTTTAGTTTTGTATGTTTACTAACTTTGTCTTCATGACCTTTCTTACTTATTACTAGCTTTGGCCCCTCGGTTTTTCCTGGGGTATAAAATATTAGTGATCATTGGGAAGATTAAAAAGTTCGGTACGAGCAAGAGCATAGACTATGGTAGCCGCTACCATCTGGAGTGATATATCCTTGTTTGCCGACTTGTTTAATACAACAATGAAAAAAGATAATTAAAAATAACAACATAAATTGATTGTCAGAGAGAATAATGTTAAGTGAACGTCTTGTGACAAAGATAAAACTCTAACCTTAACAGTAATCTTAATGTAGACAATCTAAAACGTTAAAAGCTCTGCTATTAACATAACTGACGTCATGTCAGATTATTCCACTCATTTATTATGGTCTTTTAAAAACAATTAAATGAAACTAGAGGTTTAATTTTAGGTATCAAGCTAAGTTTAGTGGTTCCGAGAGTCTAACGGGATGCCCAATTGCCGTGACATTCGTAACTCAGCGTCTGCAGGAGACTGCGACTGCAAATTCACTCGGACATGCTGATTAATCGAAATTGAATCAGTAATGATCTGGCATTCGGTTAGAATATCAATGAGTCAGGAATGCTTGTGTTTAGTGACTCAAGTCGTGTCACGATTATTTCTTAACTAGCTTCAGCCGCGTTCAGTTATAAGAAGTCTTTTTTTATATGTATGCGTCCCCATAAGATGCATCTGCGTGCCGATTTTGTCTCGTATTCTTTAAATCTAATCAAAATTCATTTATTCAGTTTAGGCCCTAATAAGGCACTTATGAATGTCAACAGTTACAATTTTTATACTCTACTTTCTCTTTCCGAGGGTTAATCGTGAAAAGATGACAAAGGTTTTTTAATCTACGTTTTTTAACTATAATTTGCAAAACACCACATTGACAAGAGTATCGTCTATTAAAGATCTGGGAGTTACCTTTGACTCAAAGTTGCTGTTTGATGACCATATCAATAGTGTGGTAAGTAAGGCCTCAAAGGCTCTGGGATTTGTTTTAAGAATGTCTTCTGAGTTTGCCTCAATTAAAACCTTTAAAATTCTTTACTGTGCGTATGTACGGAGCCACCTCGAATACGCCTCACAGGTTTGGAACCCAAGATACGATATTTATATTGCACGCATTGAAGGCATTCAAAAACGGTTTCTTCGTTACTTGCAATATCGCGCGAAAAAATTCGTGTCTAACTATAATACCCGATGCAAAAAATTTCATATATTACCACTGCAGGAGAGAAGGCGAATAGCGGACTTAGCATACCTCTTTAACATAGCGAATGGCACGGTCGACTGTCCGGAGCTGCTCGGAGGACTGGGGCTTCGCACACCTAGCTCCTTGCCAAGAAATAAACCTGATCTCCTGTACGTTCCATTTGCGCGTAATAATTATAGGCAAAATAGTTATTTAATTAGAGCATGCAGATGTTACAATATGGTCGCAAAAGAGATTGAATTGGACTTATTTAACACCTCTGAATCTCAAATGAAGCGAATACTGAATGCAAAATATTTTGCTTAAGCAATTGTTTTTAAGTGTTAGTTTCATAGTTAGTTTTTTCTTTTTATATACCTACTTAATCAATTTCTTATTCTAAATCTATTTATTTTACTTAGAGCTCGTCTTTCTGTTGTGTTTGTAAATTTATGTGATGAAAAATATCTGTGAAAACTTATAATTAGCCTTCTGTTGTTTTTTAAGTAATTTAATTTATGTACCTAGCTGTTAGTTTTCCTTTGATGTTAAAATAAAATAAAATAAAATAATAAATCTGTATTTAAATTTAAACATTTGAAGTTACAAATGACATATTATATATAATCTATAACAAAAAAAAATCCACATTTTTAATATATAATGTGATTAAGTATACATATGCTATTTAAATATTAACAAAACTAAAATTGTAATGCGCATATTTAAAACTTGTTTTTGTGTTGTTGAATATTTTATAATGTATGCGAAATATTTACGCAATAACTAAAAATAAAATGCAACGGCTACTTCACTGGTCGCTTTTATGTTGAATTTTAAATTCTTTTTTAAAATCCAGGGCCCTTTTTGCGAATGGCACCAAACGTGCATTAAAGGACGCGGGATGATGTTTTAAAGAACAAACCGACACTTAATTAAGCTCAGGATTTGTTCTCTACGTTTTAAAAATGTAGTGTCTGGCTCAACGCGTTGTTTAAGGTTTATTTTTCGCTGTTTAATTGTACGCTTTTTACGGAGCTCTGTAGGTGTCATTGTTGGTGTGCATGATGATAATGCAACTTTAATTAAATAATTAAATTACGTAATCAAAGCAGTACTAAGTAAATCGATTATTTTACCTACATTAGGTACCTAAGTATAATAATTTCATTAAGTTAAATAGAAACATAATAATGAATTTGATATGATAAGAAATCGTCCATGCTTTTTTTAGAATGTTTAAATTTTCCATTGAATTAATGCGTTTTTTATGACTCTGAAGAAAAGTACAAAATTTAGAATTGTTTTGTTTACTGCATTAACAACGATAAGCTTTGTTCATATTGTAGACTTCATAGTGTATGTGTTTTTATTCTGCTTTGTACGAACTTTATCATAATCCTTTCATATGCTCTGTTAGTATATTTTTATTAAAGGAGTACTTATGAAATAACCATTGTTTTTTAAGGCAACGGTTATCTCTCTCATTTGGAATCGAAGACACAAAGTTACATCAGTATTCGGCGCGTAAGCCGGCCCGAACGTTAATCAGCCTTCAATGCAAGACACTTTAATGAGATTTCTTTCGGGAAATCAGTTGTGAGATTGCGTAATTCCTCGAGGTTTTATTGTCTGTGAAAAAAGTTTTTATCATTCGTAGAGGAATTTGTGAAAAAGGTCCTGATCATTCGCCCTGTCTTGTGAAAGTACCTACAAGTTTATGTGATAAAAGTTTATATACTTCGCAATATTGTTTGAAGTTATCGGGAATTCACCAAATAAGTTTACGGTTCAAATGTGAAAATTATATAAATCTATATTTATATGCTTTTGTTTACGGTTGTATGTTGATATTCTTTGTTTATAATTTGCGTAGATATCGAGCTACGAAGCTATTTCGTAGCGGAGTGCTACGAAGCGCTACGTAAAACAAGAAGAATTCAACGCGTTCCACTACCTTCCAACTCTCAATGTAGTTGGTAATTTGTAGAATTGAAAATAAATTTAAACCAGATAAAAAAAACTATTTAATAAAATAAGACCTATGTACACTTAATGCTTAATATCGATAATTACTGTAATTAAATAAATTCATTTTAGTACGTTAGAGTTTATTATGATCTTTCAAAAAATAAAAAGGTAACTATTTGCCTAGGTATATGTTAATTCTATTAATTTCATTTGTTTATCTATATAGGTTTTGTAGGTACTCAGTTATTGTTAGATAAAAGTGCGTAAGATTTCACTGAGCACCAATTTTAAGTACCTAATAAAATGTGACGAGTTAAGTCACTTATTTTCATAACAACAATTGAGAAAACTCCCAAATGTTTTTATTCGCTAAAGTAAGGGAAGCACGAGAGAAGTTATTCAAAGAAATAATCCGCAAATTGTTCTTATTGTTTCCTTCCTGTACTTGAGATTTTTAACAGTAGGTTTGTTGTTTTTGTTTTTAACCAACGAACGTGCTATTTCCTTTGAGATTTTCTCATTTTAGAAGAAATAGGAATCACTTTGTGAGAGTAAGAAATTACTTTCTGAAGTGCCTTTACCTTTAATCAACAGTAGGTATGCGTTTGGAATGTTTTTTCTTCTTTTTCATTATATTTTTAAGGCGATAATAATTCAGTGGTAGTGACGTCAATTGGCTTGGCGAAGAATGCTGATTTGAATCCTACAATGAGCCCTGAAGGAAAACATCGTGAGGAAACCATAACATGGTGATAAGATACTTTGTAGTACCCGCCTGGTTCGCTACCATCCTCAATTTGAATATCTGGCTCTCAATTATCGAAACACACAGGTCACCTACCTGTGTGTTTCGATAATTGAGAGCCAGTTCCCTTTAAGGCTTTGTCTGCTTAGCACCTTTGACCACATCATCACTCACTACCAGTCAGCTGATGAGTCTATACTTTGTAAAAGGAGAAATATATTCCTTACTATAATCATATTATTATAAAATAACCGATAAACTGTAAAAACATAATTCACACTTAGATATATTTTATACTAGCTGCCCCCCGCGGTTTCACCCGCATTCCCGGGATAAAAAGTAGCCTATATATTATTCCAGGGTATGATCTATCTATGTGCCAAGTTTCATCCAAATCCGTTCAGTAGTTTTTGCGTGAAAGAGCAACATTTTATGTGATTTAGTGTGTGATTTCTGAATATCAAACTTTTGTTATATGTAGGATACCAGCACATAACTGGGGCAGTTCTCTGGTACCTACAAAGTGCCGTGTCACCGACGACGCGACGCGCTCATTTATTACCTTTGACCAATTACCCTAATTCCGAACATCGACACCATTTACCAGACTATGTTGACGAAATCACAAACTTTTGTCTGTATTATGTTTTTGATGCTCCAACAATTGGGCGAACCTGTCACGCCGTGGGTTCAATTCTGATCCAGGACAAACTTGTGGTCATGGATGAACATGTCTGTTCGTCCTGAGCCTGGAGTAATTGTGTGTTTTAGTATGTAGGTATGTATTTAAAAAAATTAAATAGTATATCAGATATCTGGTTTCCATAGTACAAGCTTTGTAGACCTTGTCGACCCCGAAAAATAGTTTTCAGTTCGTGTTGACCCCTGGGAATGTCGAATACCTTGGGAAACCCTGGATTAAAGGATCGAAGGTTATGTGATTACCTCCTCTAGTTATTAAAAGAAGACTATATAAAAAATATGGACACACTATAAACAGACATGTTCATGCACACAAATGTTTGTCCTGGATGGAAATCGATCCCACGACCTGCGGCGTGATAGGTAGTGTCTTTACCAACCGCGCCAACTGGCCTGCCTGGATAGTTTTGTTTGGATAGTTTCATAGTACTTTATGTTGCAGACCGTACAAAATAACCTTGCGAGAAAACATGAAGTTTAATGCTCATTAGCTGAGATAATAAACTTGAGATGTAAATATTTGATACGTTCGCGACATTTCTGTTAGTCAGTACACTTTGGGACTCCGTGTGTAGTCAACAACAATAGGCGCGAGACTTCCTCGTTACTGACTTCCACGGTTCCACTTGGATGCCCACCTGTCTGTTTACTTTACCCTGCGACGTGGAAGATTAATGTGTATCTTTTAAATTATGTTCCAACTTCTGTTTTGTATTTCATGGTACTGAGGTGTTTTAAGGGTGTTTTTTTCTTATACTTTTATTATCTACTAAGCGTCTTTTCTCGGCTTTTCTGTACTATAATATGCATGTTTTATACATTTAAACTTTCCTCTTGAATCAACCTATCTATTGCTGAAAACTGCATTAAAATCCGTTGAGTAGTTTAAAAGATCTAAGCGAACAGACAGCGGAAGCAACTATATTTTATGCCATGTAAAGATGAATTATATTACAGTAGTGGTATAATCTAAGTTTGTACCTTTGTTTTCAATGCTAGGATTTTTCCCTACAATATCATAGCAATATTTTAGGTACGAGATCACGCTTGTCGAGAGTTTGCTCGGCTACATCTGCTGAAAGATTGCGTTTCTGAAACCTACTGAAACAGCAAATCCTATATCGATCGACTTTACTAAATAATGCTTATGAAAATCCTGAACCTTTCCGTGTATGACGCATCAAAATCAGATTATCAATTTCCGAAATAAACCCAGTACTAAAAGATTTCAGGAATACATCCTTTCACCACACACACATTCACACTTTAATTACCTTAATAGACGATTATGTGATATGATATTTCCAGTTAATTTTAAAAGGGCTGATGATGATCATGACTGATCAATTCGTCAATTTCTATGATAAGCGAAAATATCTGTGCTCGCTCCCTATAACGTCACGTAAGCTGAGTTTCAGTTCTCAAGCATCAGTCAAATTGCAGGTGATATTTTAAGTTCTAACAAATGGTTGAGACACGTTCTGTAATAAGGCCTTTAGTCACTTGAACGTATAAGTTTACGATATGGATAATTACCTATACGGTGAGATATTTTCAGTTACCAGTTTTAGTCTCCAAATAAACTGATTACAACGTAGAAAAAACATTTCTCTGTAACGAATTTTCTCTTTGATTATGTCGTGGAGTGGAAGGGTCCGCAAGCTCTTCGATGCGGCTACATAACCTTCTAAGTGAGGCTAACCTTTAAATAATCTTCATACTAGCTGAATATGGCAGATGTGGTTCATATTTTACCCTTACCAAAGTTACCCGTCCGACCTTTATATAAAAGTAAGGAATCAGCAAGTTTTGCTCTAATTGGGCGAACCCAATTGAATTTAGAATTTCTTAAATCGTAATCAAGAAACTAATGCCTGTTGGAAACCCTCTGTCACGGGCCTGCTTCAAAATGCCTTCAAAGGGTTTTTTACTCTAGTCAGCAATTCACCAATCATTCGCGTCAGCTGTTCAATTATTTCTTAAATATTACTTTTAGTGCGCGTAGAAATTCTCGTGTCTCAGTAACGAGTTATTTTCTCTTTTGAAAATCTTACATAATTTCGCTTTGAAGGTTTTCTGCGTGATAACTTTTTTATTGTTTGTAGCTTTTGCTTACAAAGGACCCTCGTTTCATAGACAATATCTTTGAAAGCCTGTTAAGTTGCGCTGTTTTTCTTTGGTTTATTTAATAATTTTATAATTTGCGAAAGGAAACTCGCTATTTTATGGGGTTGGTTGGTTCTATATTTTCCTGTTTACCGTTAATTAGATTCTAATAAACTTCACTAATCATTTGATCTGTGTAGTATGTGGTCGTGATCTGTTTGTCCTGCGCCAGTCGACGTAAAAGGAAATCAAAGTACCGGCGACTAGAAGGGCCCTTAACTATAAATTGGGTTAGAGGACAAGAGGAAGCCACTACACGCCACTCAGAGCCACTCCTCCGTGCACTCAACTATAACAACGATAGTGCGATATGTTGGGAGGGACTCGCTACGACAACATTAATTTATGTGACTAGAACCCTTTTAAAGGAAAAATAGTTTGTAGGAAGTGAAATACTTGTGAGTTGCAAAATTTCTGTTTCTTCTATTTACTACTTGATTAATATTATAAATGTGAAAGTGTGTTAATTTCGATACAAATGTGCTAGTGCAGATGTCGTTCACGCAATAACTACTGAACGGATTTGAATGACACTTAACACATAGATAGATCATACCCTGGAATAAAATATAGGCTACTTTTTATCCCGGTAATACATAAAATCCCGCGGGAAAGTGGGTGAAATCGCGAGGTGAAAGCAAATATTATATAATCATCATAAGTTCTGAAATGTTATTTTATTATTTACCTACTTCAAATTTTACTTCACATTTCACTAGACTAGATTCGTCCTAGAGTTAAGTTGACTGCAGAAAGCTCCCACTAAAGAGAGGAGCCTAAAAGAATCTAAATATATTACAATTTTCGCGTGGTTGATTTCACAAATAACATTTGCTAAGCTGTCATTTAAAACAGAGTAGTGCGCACCAGAATTCGTAAAAAGGTGTTTAAATCCCAGCCTACAAAACCGTAATATAGCGGTAAGCGAGCAAAAAATAGGGTATTTATTTTACCAAGTTTTTTTGTAAATCCTATCACAGCACCACCTTAGGGAGAGATTTAGTTAGCCCTATGTTCCCACTTTATTTAAACGCTGTCGTGAGATGGGATTGCTTCGAAAATAGTCCTAGAGCGCTATTTTATAGTCTCTTTAATGCCGATCGCCTATTACACCGACCCTCTAGACAAGATTATAACATATAAATGGCTATCAAATTTATTTTTAAAGACTGTAAAAATTAACAAATGAGTATGAATTATTGAAATATCAGTATGTATTGAGATAGGCACAAGCGTAGTGTGGGGCGCCCCCCAGCTAGGTGGACCGACGACCTAAGGAAGACGGCTGGGACAGACTGGATGCGGAAAGCGGAGGACAGGGTGTTGTGGCGCAGCCTGGGAGAGGCCTATGTCCAGCAGTGGACTGCGATAGGCTGAATTGATTGATTATCCTGAGTGTGGATAATTTAGTTAGCAAACGCTACGCTTACGTTACTATTGTGTTTACGTTTAGTAAAAAAAAATAGGGTAAAAATTTGTTCCATGTATATCCGTGAATATCTTAATATTTCACTGACGTACATTTCATTTACAAATTATTTCATGTGTATGTTTTATTTATATTGGCTACATTATGTGTATGTTTTATTTTTCGATTTACTTGAAAAGTTACTTTTTACACATCTTAAATTTGCAACGACGATATCTTATTGCTAATGTGCAAATACATAATATGTTACGCAACGGTGTGACAAATATTCTAAAGGCCTCAAGCCATCCAGAGAAGGCGAACTAAAACAGTGGCTTCATTACCTTCATTGGTGAAGTTCTTGCATCCCCCAAGTATTACAAGGGCTTTAAATTGAACTGTTTATGTATTCTGTAGGTAGTACTTACCGCCGGGGACCGCGGAATGTTTCGAACCTCTGAATAATGTGTGGTGTTGCTGGATGGTTATGTTACAGCCGTTTACTCCGGTTCGGTCTGAGCCGCAAGTTTATGGGATGTAGGTTACTGGTAATGTTGCTATGTATCGGTAAATTTGGTTACCCACGAAGATGATAATCAAAATATTTAATACCTTTAGCATTCAAAGCGTAATTTTTTTTGGTTGACAGCAGAGAATTATCCTATCCGTGTAAGTAGTAGGGATACTTTTAGGTAAATAAAACATGATACCTGTATAAAATAATAACTAGGTATATGAAGTCGAGAATAAGGATCAGATAATATGTAGGATATCATCCTACAATTTAATCGGTACCTATAGCGCTTTCGGTCATTCGTAAGTGTATGAAGGCCATTAGATAAATGTAGTTTCCTCAACACATGTTAGAACTTAGTTTTACGCTCAATTTATAGCTCCTTCGGTCTGAAGTAGTATGCAACTTGAGTTATCAATATCATAGATATTTCTGTACTTTTTTAGGTACTAACTTAAATTTCGTGCCTTGGTAGGTACATACGATATTAATCATATCAATGTTCGTGTGTATGTTTGTTACCACTCAGCTCCATAACAGCTGAAAGGATTTGATTGAAACATGGAACATAGATAGATCATACCCTGAAATAATATATAGGCTATATTTTTATCCCGTGAGAGCGGGTGAAACCATGGGGTCAGCTTGTTTTATTATACGTAAGAATTCACCATTGTTCTTCACCTTTTCCAAATTCCGGCTTTGTTCGTCGTATGGCAACCCTAATGCTAGTCTCCACCTGGAGTTTGAGACTCAGATCTTACGTATGTCGTTTTCCTTGTGACTAGTTTATAAACACCTAGCTGCAAATTAATAAACAAGTAGGTGAATTCAACAATTAATACAAGTAGGTACATTACACACTGACCTTTCCGCATTAAGAACCTTACGTGTTGAATAATATAAGGTGCATATTTTATTGTTGCGTGACACCGGAGTAATAATTTACTGCGTTGAACGTAATAATCCAATAAATTTCGGTATATTAGTTACTTTCCCCACGGCTGCAATTATCCAAGGTTGCGTAGAAAACGAAACCCAATTTGCGTACATTCCCGATGCCATGACGTTTGGATACGCTCTGACTTTCTCTCGTCATGCTACACTGGTCTCGCTATGTCCACGAGTCAATGACTTGGACATTTGTTTTTGTAATTATGTTGGTGTTAACCAGCTTAATGTGTTACCGCATTCACTCTAGTTCAGTACCCTTCTAGTCCAGGCTGGTGCTTGCTTCAAACTCGACACAATACGTATTACTTGCAGAGTGTTTCGAGCGAATTCTTCTTTATAATCGGGGTTACAACGTTCCATTTGTAAAGGCATTCCACTAACGAATAGTGGCCATTCCACTAAACTGGAGAAGAGCGGAGCCTAGTTAAATGAGCCATTAGATTAAACACTATTTTGTATAGCTGTAATTTAATTTTACAAGTTTCTCTGAGCGTATCTCCGTTTTAGTAGAATTTCAGATTTTGTGCTGATCCATTTCATCGCTCAATTTGGCTTAGCCTCTTCAGACGATAGTAAAAACGATAACATACGTAAATACTGAGAGGCAGCATTTGTAAGTTAAGACTTGTACAATTCGATTTTTAGACAAATTGGAATGGCATTACATTTGATCCTTTGTGATTTAGGAATAACTTGAGACTTTATTACCCCAGATTGAAAATATAGGGTTTCGAGTTTCTTGCAATTTTTATACACTTATCTCACAATTCTTTGCTATTTCATATTCACAAATAAGATTCGATCAATCAATCTTATTCATAAATTTTTATTTACATTTAGAATTACGTTAGTTCGTATATATTCGTATTCTGAGTCTGTAATATTACATAGACGATGGCTACTCGATTAACAGGCATTATGCCAGATGCCATACTAGACGTTGGTACAGGCGAAATAATTCGCTGCAGCGATAATTACAATTTGTTATTCACAAACGGTTGGCAAACGGTTTACACGTTTCGGGTAAATTCAGTACGTACTAAACGGGCACCACAAACAACTTCGCACTAACATCTAACCCATTAACCTGGGCTTTACTATTCATCACCCGTGTGACCTCTTTCCAAGGTGTCCCAAAGATAATTTAGGCGTATGCCGGTATCCGGGTGGGAGTTACGGACTTGACCCCGCCCGAGACCTCCGGGAAAAGTCTAATTTTGAGGTCACCGAACATTTTTGCCACGTATCTCGTGAATATTATAAGGGCCTACCGCATTTCACACTTTTGGGCGACAGTAAAAACATTTAGATGTACCCTCCGGTTAGCTTTATTGCGGTAACGTTTTAGTGGGAGTTCACGTTTTTGTTGTAATTTTAAATGTTGATGTTGATGCAATTACACTCCACTTAATATTAAAATACATCTCATCAAAAAAATTGCAAATTCTTCCAGTATTAAAAATATTTTCCATTGCTGATAAATCGAAGAAAAAATACACGTCGATAAGATTTTATTTATTTTTTCTAAAGAAAATGAGACCAGAAAACATGTCGTGTGTATATAATGTATTTTCCCTCACAACACCTGCTTCCACCGGTAAATTTATTCCCATCAAAGGATCTGCAGTAATCAAGTTATTGGGAAATATTTATTGAGTTCCTCCGGCCTCCCTTAGCGGAGTCCCATATATCTTGCGTAGGAAACATGTTTTTGGTTCGATAGTAATTTGTTGGCACACTACGCTATTTTTGTTGGCGATTTTATTGTTGTTCCGGATCCTAACGGGAGGATACCCCATCCCTGTCCCTCCCGGGGCTGCGTATGGTGTGCGAACCGAAAAGGGCCATGGTTATGGGGCTCCGATTGTATTGGCCGTATTTTTGCTGTGACTGCCTCGGGATCGGGAGTGTCTGGAGTTTTATTAGGTCGGTGATCTGGCTTTATGAGTCATGTTTACTGTAATAAACTAGTCCATTCCCTTCAAAATGAGCTTCTATATTGAAACTTATGCGTTGCCAATATCCTTCTTGGTAATGTTCACGTAAACTGCTGGTTTATGTGGCTTTATTTCAATTTTATATTCAATTTATTGCAATTGCTGTCTTGATGGCACAATTAACTAACAATACAGAATCACGAACACGGAAATAAAGTGCTCAAATTCAATATTGAACTTTCATAATACAATACATTTTTGATGAAAGCTTTGCCCCTCACCCACACCACCTCATGATTCATAGCTAATCATATAGGTACCTAACTCCCGTCATGTTATTGGGTATAAAGCAATTTAGTCGATGTCCCGTGTCAGTCACGTCTCAGAAAGTCCTCATGTCGCCGAGTTACCAAACAAGGTGCCTTGATGGTTGCCCGCAACTATCTGCGTCGGGTCGTCGTCCTTGCGGGCAGCAACAAACTTGCCTCAATTAATCACCTACGTCTAGGAACAAGTAATAAGCGCAAGCGGGTCTTACTCTAACTTTTCTCCGTGTTAATAAATGGCGGTTGGACATTAGTTGGATTTTTATGAAGGCGTGGGAATGTAAACTGTTTGCGTCATAAAGAATAGAAGCCTGGAGAAGTCTTCAAATTAGTTTTCGTTACAAACATAATACAAGTGGAATAAAAGTAGGTTTTTTAAAGTGCTTAAATTCTAAGCTCATGCGCTGATAGATAGCTTTGTATTTATTAAAACAGAGGAATGCGATTCGTTTCACGTCAGATCCATTTTAATGGAACATTAAAATGTTTTATTATGTAACTAGGTAAGATTTATTACAGCTTACAAATATTAAAACCTTTATATTTTTTGTATGAAATATTGTGTTTCTATGTTCGTAGCATAAAGTATCTTCGTAGAACTCTTCGCAAACAACATTTCTATATATTTAGTGCTTTAACTCTGGCTGCGCTGTTTCACAGAACTAATTAATTGGTTTCTTCAAATCTACTTCATATTATAATACCTATCTTACATCTATATCACGAAAGTAACTACCTAATAGTATATGAATATGTACTGTAACTTGGCAATCATTTTTTTATTCATAAATAAAATCAAAAATTGTTCACAATTTATATACATTTCTTGTATAAAACATGTATAACGTTTTATTTTATAGCTTTGTAGAAATAAAAATTGTTGCGACTTTTGGTAATTCCAATGTTCCGATTAGGTAAAAAAAAACGTCTCGTCAAATTATTGAAGACTAGTATTCCGTTCATTCGAGATCCCTATTTTACCCCCTTAGAGGTTGAATTTTGAAGAATCCTTTCTTAGAGGATGGTGAAGCCATATCTGTATTCCAAGTTTTGAACTGTCCGTTAATAGATCAGTCAGTCACGTTTTCTTTTTATTTATTTAAGATTGAATATATCTGAAAACATGTCCCACGATGACCCAGCCTGGCAGAAGATCTTCCCTTTTCAATGGAGGAATCATCCACCTTGTTCCTCCATAATCCTTCTTTGGCAGTCGGTAAAAAAACTTTACTCCCGTTCTAAAGTAGACTTTTCATCAGCTAGATAGCAAACAGGTTAGTCTCTAATATCTTGGGGCGGTTGATCTCCGTCAGGGCTCCACCGCATGACTGATGGAGCCACATCGACGTGATCGAGGGCTCTGATCAATCCCGAGCCGACCGCTCTCCCGTCCTGTGTGCTAATGCGCCGACGGATTAATCAACAATTAATTTGCTTCATTTACTTCTATGTTGCAATAGCCGTTTGATTCGCCCATTTGCATATTGTTCAAGATAAATAATTAGGTATTAATTGTTTGTTGTTGATATTCTATTGGTGAATTTGGTTTAGTATATTGGAAACATACTGCGGATAGTGTAATCTGAGTATGAAGTTATGATACTGTAAATAATCTAATAAATAGTGCATAAAATATTTTCAGAGACATCATAATCGAATAGTTTGAGCGTTTCTTTAGATGATGATGATGGGAGAGAGTTTTTGTTAAAACATGACCAAAGTATAGTATAGCTCTATAATCATAAAGACACATCGACTGCTATTCAATATACCAAGAGCACTTTAATTTAACATAAATCACAAATAGTTATTTGGGCAAATAAATAATGACTTTATTTCTTTATTCCATTACGCCAAAAATCTTTTATGAATCATCATACTTGGGGAAAACCTACGATGTTCAATCTTATATGTCCACATACAGCCACATTATAATGGATTCCAAGCCTAGAACACAATAATCATGACTGTTGCATACATTTACACATAATAGGCATAAATCTTTTGAATATCCGTTGTGGTAAGGTACATCGTGCGCTCAGTCACGTGTGTTATTCAAATTAGGCCTAGCAAGTAATTCTTATGTAATTAAACTTTAGGAGTTTATTGGTGGACGAGTACTACTAAAAAAAGAAAAGGAATAAATGAAGCATCAACTTTACTGACCGATTTTATATTCTTTTAACTACGACTGATAAATAGGCCTTTTAGTTTGTTTTTACGTTCGTTAGTAATCATCACATTAGTTTAGTTTTTTGTTATGGATAGGTCTGTGTTCAATCACCGTGGCAGTTTAGTGATGATGTGAATGTGATAAGCATACAAAGGCTTGAAACTAACTGGCCAGAACACACCTGTAGATGCTTGGCTATAGTTTTTCAATTTGATAGTGATAGCAAACCAGGCGAGTAGAAATGAGCAAGTGCGGGCTTATGCTGCTGTGCGATTTAAAAGTAGTGAACCATCTGCTCCCCGCGCGGTTTTTGTAGTAATTCCCCGCTAAAACCACAAAATTCATTTTGTCGTTATTGCTCCCATTCCCATGTAAAGTTGCAGGCGAAGGACTGAGTTATGCGGTCGCAATATGGTATCGTGCTACGAATTCCTAATGATTCTAGAATTTGCACCCACTTTCGACACGGCATTCAACGGCTCAACCATTACTCTAATAATTAATACTGTCCAAAAGTGTTCGTACCTAAGACGTTGTTTTGGTAATCCTATCTTTTCTTACATGAATAAGAAAATCATAGGCTCCTAAGGAAAAACGTAGTGAAAGCAAGTACAATTGGTGTCAGAAACTTGTTGGTAGCATGTCCCCTGAAAACTGTATGGACATAATTTACGTCAGAGGACTTGCGACCTCTAAAGAGACCAACAACACCCCAAGCGCTTATTGTCTAACTCTAGCGTAGTACATAATGAGTTCTTCTGGCGACCTCGTGCCCTGACTCGGACGTACAGCTACTCTCTTATTATTTATAAAGTCCTGGTACTTGCAAAATGAATGTAAATGTACAGTCCTTGTTAAATTCCTGATGTGTTGATGGATTTCATAGACCTTTCTTTTTCAATGTTATTCTTATTCACATATTATCATTTATTTGGAACGTCCTTGTATACCTACCTACTCGTATTCCATAAATTATCTACTTACGTTCATATATTATCTTCATAGTTACCCTTTACCCTTAAATTACCCTTTACCGAATAAAATTGGGCCTTTAGTTTACTTAATTATTAGTTCATTTTTGGATTTTTCGATCGACAAAATTAAAGACCCATAAAGATGACAAGTTTCATTCGTTATTATGTTCAAGTTTATTCCAATACTAGCTGCCCCCCAAAGTGTCACCCACGTTCCCGAGAATAAAAAGCCTATAGCACTCAGGGACTTCGTATATAGTGAAATAATTTTTCGAATCCGACCGGTAGTTCCAGATATTATTAGTTTGTTTGAACGCGCTAATTTGTTTGTTCTTCTCTCTCAGCTTTAAGCGAGCGCTAACTCTTCAGCTTTATATTTAGTATAGAATATGTACGTAATGTTATCAGATTCACAGTCTGTAGAAGCATGTCCGAAGTGCGCAGTTTGTCGCAGAGGGTTCTATGAATGTTGCGATCTCCACCACTGAAGATGTGAAAATTATGCAGGAGGTGGAATGGACGCAGCCGTTTTAAACGACCTACTCGTCTGTATCTACTAGACTTAGATGTAGACTAGCCCTAAATATGCTTTGTATATGGATGGATAGATCCTTCATTCCGATTTACCTAATTATTTACCGGTCCTTCTGTGTGTATAATGAGTGTACCTAATGGATAGTAACCCTTAAATAATGAATTGCAATATGATATTGTAATTTTAGCAAATTGGGTCGTTTAATAATTAAATTAGAAATAAATTACTTGACTGACCGATGACCTGTCTCTATGCTAAAAGTCACGTTGATCTATCGCTCCGTTGCTGCGTAAAAGATGGATAAACCTACAAACACATTCTCATTTAGTATACTAGCTGTCCCCCGCGGTTTCACCCACGTTCCCGAGATAAAAAAAAGTAGCCTTAAGCTTCAGGGATAAGCTTCCTATTAGTGAAAGAATTTTTGGAATCGGTCAAGTAACCAAAGATTTGCGCGTTCAATCAAACAATCAAACAAACTTTTCAGCTTTATTATTAGTATAGATTAGAAGAAGGATTTGCAAAGTAATTTTCATAATTACAATTAAAACAGTACATTCTACCATTTCATCCATCTTTTAACCCGTCTTCTATAATTTACCATTTTCATTAGTGTAGAGTTATGTGCTTGTCATGCAAGGCTACGGTTATGTAGTTGTTTATGGACTTGATACGATGCTGGCGGGATTAACGCGAATCATCATTATGATGTTATGGAGTTGCAGTGGGGTTACAAGTGTCCCTGTCTAATTTATCAAAGCCCCCAATAAATCAATTTTGGTTTTGTAAAGTGTTAATGCAAAATAAACCTTCCAAAATGTGCAATAGAGTATAATTATTATACGAAAGACATATATTAGTAACTAGTTCCGATGGATCTCCCACACAAGGAAACATAACAGTAAGGCAGTTCACATATGCAGCTTCAAAATATGTTTCGGAAATCGGATGGCATTTAATCGACCTGTCAACTATCTTTTGTTTCATCTAATTCGACAGATTTTAATGGAGTTTCGTAATATAACCCAATTTTAGGTGAAACAGATATGTCGATTAAAATAACTAATTATCTAACCTCAAAGTAGTTTAGCCTATTACATTTCGAAGCCAACTAATAGAATAGGTACCTACTAATCCGCAATAAATAGGTTTTAATTTAAGCCCTGTATGTATAAGCTCCCTAAGGAAATTCCTCGATCTGGATGCAAGTATTAAAAATAGTGCTCTATCGTCTATCTCTCGTCTAATTTAATATCCCGGCTGGTTTCTATAACGATATACTCTGAAAGTTCCCGTTTATGATCTAAAGTTTCTGGCGTACAGAACTAGCGAAGCTCGTATCATGCCGCTGTATATTCTAAAAAGGCATGTTACTTGTTACTTCATAAAAGTTACTGTTGAGTGTAACATCTCATCTCATTATACTTACACGTTAACATAATACGTTTTATGTGCGAACTTTCTTTCTGTTTTACTGCTTTTTTTACTCAGGTACAAAGAACTCACTACTGTGGCTATGTAATGGTATACATTACGTCATAGCCATTAGGTACGTTACTTCTGTATATTGTTATGTCCTCGTGTACGGGAGCTACGAATGCTTCTTACTTTTTATGCTCGGAATAAGTGCTCCAGAAATCCAGATCACGATTTGTAGAATTCATTGTAAGCATAATTTTTTTTTATATAAACTATCTTTCCGTCCTGCGGTTTCACCCGCAATCACCTATTTTACCCCTTTAGGGGATGAATTTTCAAAAATCCTTTTTTAGCGGATGCCTACGTCATAGCTACCTGTATGTCAAATTATAATAATTATAATATATACAAATATATGTAGAGGAACAAAGCTTCATTAGGGTTGCATTAAATTTCATCCAATTATGTGTGGTTCTGGTTTCCAAATTTTAAAAAGCTTATTTAAGTAACACTAAATAGGTAATATCAAAGTAACTTCTCTGAGCATACATATAGTTTTTAATATAAATAAATGTAGTGAAAACTAAATATAATGTAGGCAGCTAGCTAGTGTATGTTAGAGTTGCCATGTTCCACATTCTCGACTCGCCGAAACAATCGGAACAGACAACTTTATTCATAACCTGCTTCCCTAGATATTATTATATTCCGAATATGTTTGTACAGAAATGGACCAAAACCAACTTTATGAATAGTCGTGCGATCGTGACCTTATTATGTTAATTTTATTGAACTTCTTTATTTGCATAATTGTTAAATTCAAATTATAAACTTTATTCGTGATCACAGAAATAATTTTAATCAAAAACAGGTTTGAATATTATCCAGTGCGTTACCTACCTATCGCAGATTTATTTTAATTCGTTTTTTATTACTTTTACAAATTCATTTCAAGGCAAACAGATTCAAGTTCAAAACGAACACGTTTAAGAGGGACAACGCAAATTTCGTCCTTCGGAGAATCTGCAATATCAAGTGACGCGACGCGCGCAAAGAAAGAATTTAATCATATCGTATTTTGTTTTGTTTTTCAATTCTGCCAAGATATTGCGTCCGTAAATAAGAACCATACTTACTTACTCTAAACTTTATTTATTTTTTCAATTTCCATATTTAAATACAAGTTCTTCAGACAGTCTCGTTCAACTTATTTGAATTCAATATTAATTAAAAATATGCAGATGAGTGCATATTTGAAATTTACTGAATTTTACTTACATAGAGGTAATATCATCAATGCAGCTAAATAAATATAGTAGAATGTTGGTTTTCTTTAATATTTAATTGCTTGTCTACATTGCCTATCCAAAGAGTCATTACCTAATAAAAGTAAGTTTAAAAAAAAACTTCTTGCATTGCATACTGGTGTTGGGTCTTCGTTAATTATTTTTTCCAATCAAGCTACTAACTTGAGGCGGGCGTGCTCGGTGGCCGGCGCCGGCGGCTGTGGGAGGTCGTACAATCATTATCTACTCGCAGATCGCACCGATAAAGTCTCAACATCGAAATGTGCTAGAAATACGCGCGCTTTTTAAACTAGGTATTAAGTTTCCACCATTCAAGTTATTTCCTTTGTGCCGGAACTTGGTTCACGTTTATATGGATTGTGTAAACAGTTTCTCTCCAACGTTTTCCTCTTTGCCTCTTGTGTCATACGTTCTTAGGTTTCCTTCTTTGTCGAGAGAAAAATATTTTATTGAAATAGGTACTTCAAAGCGACTGCGGATTTATATTATTATTTTTAACCCGAGAATGAATGTATTCGATCTTTATTTTTGTTGCGTATCGCTATTGTGTTTCTTTTTATAACGGTCAACGACAAATAATGGAGAATGAATAGGTACCGAATTAAAGGGGAGTGAACAAATTGTAGTTACTCAGGAAAATGTAGCTGAGCAACAAATAACTACATAAAATAAAAGTTACTAAAACAAAAAAGACGACTCCATGCCTCATCTCGAGGCCTTTCAATCCAATTTTATGCAGGTTTTGATTGTATATTTCATCGGAACTGAACTGGTTCTGCGTCATCTTTGATTTAAGTGGGATGAGTAATATTCATGTTATGCAAGTCTGTTGCCCAAGAATCCTTCTTAATAATATTACAAATATGATGTTTGTATGGATGTAAGGATGTGAAGAGATTTGTTTCTCTTGCACGTAAAAACTACAGAACGGATTTGGATGAAAATTGGCACATAGATAGATAATACCCTGGAATAACCTTATCCGCGAGAAAACGCAAGATTCCTCGGGAACCCGGGTGGAAGTTAGTTGTGTATAAGCTTGTTAAATAAAGAAGTCCTGAAGGTATGCAACTAATTCCAGCACAGCATGTTTTGGATATATGTATTCGCAAATGTTTTGTGTGACCAACTATAATGTTTGTACCTATATAACTGATACATTGGACATTATTTGTGTAACATTCTGTGGTTGAATATACTTCATATATTTGACATTACAGTGACATGACCACAGCCATGTGAAGTTATTGACCTGTTTCTGCGGTTGCTGTTCCACGTACCTACACTACGTTAAAATTAATACACAATAGTATTACAAATATCAAAATGTTCATAAATGTTTTCCATAATAATAATTATTATCATGTGATGGACTATAATTATGAGTAAAATAAGGAAAGAGAAAACGTATAGAAGGATTAAATAGAGAAAGCATAGCGACTATAAATATTTAAAAAAAAATACTAAGTTCATTACACCCAGTTTCTTAAAAGCGTTTGTATGTCATATGTAAAAATTAAAATGATAATTGCTTGAATAAAAACAGCTATAAAACGTTTTATGGTCTCAAGCGGGCGTAGCAACAGCTGAGGTGGTTTAAAATAATTATAGCTGGCGCTGAAAGCGCGTTATTTTCAGTGTAAGCACCGGACGAGGTGAACCGTAGATATAGAGGACGCTAGAGAGTGCAAGCGTCCGTCGTCGCTGCCTGAAGTTAAAATGCTGAAGCTTATTGTGTGGTTCGTTTAGTAAAAAAAAACTACATTTGCCATTCAATGATTAAAGAGAAATTTTGTAGCTACTGAAATTCGGGAAATAAATCTTAACATAGCTTACAAAGTTTTGATACCGATTTACAAACATGACTGCTTTTCTCTATATCTGTGGTAGAAGTGAAAAGGCTATAGCGCCTAGGTTGGCTGGCGTGCTAATGGTCGCAAGGGTTCTCTCGGACGATCATATTGTGCGACATATGTCGCCCTGTCCACGTCCGCCCGTCTGGTGACAAAGTATGAAAGACTTTTCGCAATTTGGTTTGGATTATCGGTTTAAAATACACATTTCAACATTTGTTAAAGTTCAATGAATTAAAAAAGAACGTGCGTAGAGCTCCAAAGACATTCATTACAGTATAATCGTTCGTCACCTTTCAATTGACAGGTGCCAGCCAGGGTCAGCACAACCAGTAATAAGTTTACATTCAATATCATGATTACTAATTCAATAATTATTTTGTTTCAGGTAATTCTACAAAGATCCTTTTACTGCTTTTACATAAGAAACGGTAATGATGTACGTTAATTATTGAACTGAATAAATAATATTACATCGCAGATGAAGGGGAATTTGCATAAATGGATCACACCTATCATATATTCTGTGTCTCAGTTGGACTATTTCTATCGCCTGGATCCATGACTTATTTTTCTCGACATTGCCTGTTATTCACTCTCCCCAAGTCAACTCCCTCATGTTTACCCACTCTACTGCTAAAAGTAAATGTCAATTCAGTGAAAGTGATTTCCAACCCCTAATGTAGGGAACTTTTTTCCGGAAAGTTATCTAAATCGCAGGATTCCCTCATATAACACATCAAATTTCAATCTTTGCTACGTTTTTAGCTTATTGCCTATTTTAAAAATTTTACGTGGAAAATATTAAACATACATTCGATATTAATCAAATGTGTCATCAGTAGATTGTGCGAGATAAATACATAGAATAAACAATAGATAAATACTCAACCCGAGAAAATTGTGTTTTGAATGAATATCTGGAAAATTATACTTCTTAGCTTTATATATAAATTATATCATTAATGTAAACAATATTCGATTACTTAAATGCATAATAAATAAAATGTTGGTTAAAGCAATTCTGAATTAATTCAATATTACTCCAAACGATATTTATCAATTAAATACGGAATTCAAACCGCTAGCCAATTTATTTATTGAATATGCATTGATTGGTGTAATATGAAACATTCGGATTGAATCATCAGCTTTCTACAATTCCGTTTAATATTTTATGCGCAAAATGGAACATTGAATTGCAAATATTACGGACTTATTTAAAATGTTGCTGGAAATGTTTGTACATATTACTTTATGTTTATTTTTTTTTGGTTTTAACTAATAACGTGGAACATATACTGATATAGCTACCTAAACAAACACACCATGAAATAATCCAGTAACTTCTAGATTATCACTAACTAGTGGTCCCACGTTGGGCGCCAGAATGCAATGGCGACATGACGTCGGCGTCATCCGCGAGTCTCTCGTGCGTTGTTTACGCATTCGCTTGACGCCGCCCAAGCGTCGCCGCTCGCATTTGACGCCACGTGCGATCAATATCGGCCCATACCCGCTTTGATATTGAATTTTAATGAGCCGTACAAACTTAAATAACCGACTTGAGTGCTCCAGAATTCCTAAAGTGCGTTTAAACCTCGACAGGGAAACTTCCCGCGCGTTTCAAATGCTTTTAATACGTCTTTTAACTGTCAGAGTTCATGCTTATCTTGCATGCTTACGATATTAATGGAATTTTACAAGGAATCGACTTGTTTTAAGTTTGAAAGTTGGGAGCGGCAGAGTAATTGTTCTTCGTGTCGCTTTGTCTTCGTTGTGGTAGAACTCTAATAACGTTATAAAGTACTTTATGTATGCCTTGCCACATGAATAATGTTACCTTTTCACGTTACTGGTGACAAAGTTAGGCGAACAGAATGGTAGACATGTTCCTTGCCTATTATTTAAAAACATTCATAAATGTCCAATTTATTTTTCATGTTTGTTCATAACCATAGCGTAAACATTCTTTTAATTTTTAAATAATATTGATGGGGCAAGAGTGGACTGTATTTTATAGGATCTTTGGTGCCTCTCACGTCTCAGTTTCTTTTCCAATGAAAAATATTGCGGCGCGGCGGCGGTGAGATGTTATACCCAGACAAAAGCAAATTAAAGTATTATAGATGTAACTGATAGCCACTCACCTTACTTCAGCTTTCCAGGATCTCCAAATGTGATATTAACTGCACATTAGGCTAGTTCAATGAATTAAAATAAAGCGGTGCGTCTTTCATTAAAATAATATTTTTCTTCCAGCCTTCAAACAGACTGATTTTGACATCCGTCACATAGAGATGTGTATCAATAATAGAGATGTGCAGATCAGATGCCGATTTGCTTCCATTAAAGCGAGGGTGTCTCAATCACAAATATAAAACTTAAAAATACTTTTGTAGGCTCAAACATTCCCCCCGCCTAGAAGGACAAAGATCTCCTTGTTCTTCTAACGAACAAAGAGCATGAGATAGCACAAAAAATGAAGAGAAAGAACTAATGTTAAATATAAGAATTAAGAACAATATCCACAATGGGAAATAAGATACCACTTGAAATATGTGGCATAATTATACGATAATAATGAGATTTACTGAAGTGGTAAAGGTGCTACTTTTACCACTGGCCTTTGATAAGTGCCAGAATTCGTGCGTACAGACACAATGCGGATTATTCCGTCTTTACCCGGAAAAACATCTTCGATTACACCTAATGGCCATTTCAAAGGAGGAACATTGTCATTATGTACCAAAACTACTGTACCCTTTGTAATCGATGCGGTTGGAGTATTCCATTTTTGACGGTTTTGAAGCGTATGCAGATATTCTGTTCTCCATCGTTTCCAGAACGATTGAATAATTTTATCTAACAGATATTTACGCTTGACTAAACTTAGCGGTAACGTTGAAACATCTGCATTATGTAAAGAATTTAATGGACCAAGGGTCAAGAAATGAGAAGGTGTCAAAGCCATGGGTTCAGATGGATCTGAACTAAGAAGCGTCAAGGGGCGCGAATTAAGTAAAGCTTCTATCTGTGTAAGCACTGTAAGCATTTCTTCGTAGGTTAATAACTGGTCGCCAATAACACGTTTTAAATGAAGTTTAATACTGCGGATATTTGATTCCCAAGATCCACCAAAATGTGGAGCGCTTGGCGGATTGAATTTCCAGTTAATACCTTGATTTCGTGTTTCAACAGAAAAAGCGGTTTTAAAATGTTTCGAATTTACAAGTTCAGTTAATTCATCAAAATGAGTCTTAGCTCCTATAAAATTCGTGCCTTGATCAGAATATAATGTTGAGCAAGTACCTCTACGGGACACGAATCTTTTAAATGCGTTAATAAAAGCGGATGTACTTAAATCGACTGAAAGCTCGATGTGTACGCAACGTGTTACAAGACAAATGAATAAACAGATGTAGGATTTCTGCTGTCGAGCTCCTCTATAGCGGCTGATAAGAATCGGAATCGGACCAGCGTAGTCAACCCCGGTATGTAAAAACGGTTTAGCTTCTATCAGACGACACGTTGGCAAATCTGCCATTAAAGGACAATCAATTTTTGGATTGACTTTAAAACAGCGATTGCAAAGTCGAAAACGTTTACGAACTATTTTGCGGGACGAAATTATCCAATATTTTTGGCGTAATAAAGACATTAATAAATTAGGTCCAGGATGTAAATATTTATTGTGGTAAGCGTCAATTATTAAATTTACCACATGATCATTGTTCGGCAACAGAATAGGATGTTTAGCGGAAAAATCAAGATTCGATTTATTTAACCGACCACCGACAAGTAATAAACCATTATTTAAAAATGGACAAAGCGGGCGTAATTGTTTTGATAGTAGGTTATTTTTGCCAATTTCTATCATTTCAGTACCAAAATGGACTGATTGAACTGCTGACAGAATAGCCTCTTCAGCTACCTTTAAATCTGTAGTCGTAACACTACTGGCTCGCGGTAATCTTTTCACAAATCGAAAGATATATACTACTATGCGGAGGAGTTTACTCCAAGAAGAAAAACGAGAAGCTACATCATATAAAAAAGGCTTTTTGCGGTCAGTTAATAAAAAGGTCTGAGCCTTTGATTTAACTTCAGGTAAGGTCGATTCCTCATCAAAAGTGAAATTATTGAGAGGCCATTCGGAGATTGGTAAACGAGTCCAAGAAGGACCATGAAGCCACAATGAGTGGTCAAGCAATTGACTAGGAGTGAGTCCTCGCGATAGGCAGTCGCACGGATTTTCCTTACCAGAAACGTGGAAAAAATTAGAAGCGGGTAAATATTCATTTATTTGAGCAATACGATTACTGACAAAAACATTAAAGCGGTGCGGTGATGAATGAATCCAATGCAAAGTAACACTGGAATCAGTAAATGCATATATTTTTGAAATATTGCATTTGTCTAATATATTATCAGAAACATATCGCAGAAGTTTAGCTAATAATAAAGATGCGCAAAGCTCTAATCGAGCCAAAGTAAGAACCTTAACTGGAGCCACCTTGGATTTTGCACAAACAATATTGACAATATTTTTTGGAAAGCTAGGATGTATCACGCATGAATAAACCACAGCTCCATAAGCAGAAGTACTTGCGTCGGCGAAACCTAACAGAACCAATTCGCAATCAGTGGAATTGATACCTAGATGACGCGGAAATTTAAGTTTCTCCAAAAGCGGCAATTCAGATTTAAAACGCAACCAATGCTTACACATATCTGCGGGTGGTTGTTCATCCCAATCCAGTTTCATTAGCCAAAGTGTTTTGATTAATAATTTTGCATACAAAATTATAGGTGCCGCAATACCTACTAAATCCCAAAGCTTGGCGATTGTTGATAAGATAGTTCGTTTGGTAATAATGTTATGCGGGTCCAACTTAACTGTAATAGAAAATTGATCATCTAGAGGGCACCAACGTAGACCCAATATTTTTAATTCGTCACTATCCGAAATATCTACAGAAGCAGACAACCGATTTTGCTCAGGCAAATGCTCGAGTAGCTTTCGCGAGTTGCTTGAGAATTTAACCAATTCTAAATCTGCTTTGAGAAACAAATTAATTAAATCACGAGAAAGATTAATAGCGGTGTTTTCGTCCATAACAGAAGTTCCTAAATCATCCATATACATGGTACGAGAAATAATAGCGGAAGCGTCAGGATAGGCAGCGCCTTCATCCTCTATAAGTTTTTTAATAGTGCGCATTGCTAGATAGGGACTGCATTTTAGTCCGAAACAAACGCGGTTAAATTCATAAATTTGCGGTTTAAGTTCATCTGAAAAGCGGTATATAATGCGAAGATAGCGATGAAATTCAGGTGAGACTAAAATTCGTAAATACATCTGACGGATGTCTGCGGTGATTGCGATGGGAAATAAACGAAAATGAAAAATTATAGTAAGTAGATCAGCTTGTAAATTAGGACCTGTATATAAGCAGTCATTTAACGATAGATTCGATGAAGTAGCGGCACTAGCATCTAATACGAGGCGAACTTTAGTCGTAAGTTTGTCATCGCGGATAACAGGGTGATGCGGTATAACATAAAAAGTTGAATTATTTTGCAATTCTGAAACTAAGGATATATACTCCTTATCTAAATAGTCGCGAATGATATCATCATATTGTTTATGAAGCGGATTATTTTGTTTGAATCGTCTTTCCAATGCGTTGTATCTACGCGTCGCTGTCGTTAGCGAATCACCTAACTCTTTAGGATCGCGACGAAATGGTAAAGGAACAACGTAGCGACCAGAACTATCTCGGGTTGTATTTTGTAAATATATTTCCTCACACTTTTTATCATCAGTAGATAAATGTTTGCGCAAAGGAACTTCTTCAATATCCCAAAATTTTGACAGAAGATTGTCAACATTTTCAGTCGCAACAAAAAAGTTTTTTACCGACGGTAGTTTAGGGTTAGCCGTAAATGCGGTACCAGAAACAATGTATCCAAAAACGGTATCAATTGCGTCAGGAAGACCGGATGGTCCAATAATGCGGTTAGTCTTTAAAATTCGTTTCACAAAATCTTCAGCGCCTAACAGTAGATCGACTCTACCAGGTAAATACCAATGCTGGTCACTAAGCGGTGCATTTCCTAAATAATCAAGACATGCGGTGTCTATCTGACTTTCAGGAAGATTACCAGAAATTTTATCAATGACTAAAGCTTGCAAATCAAACGAAAAATGTCTATCATAATTTGAAAATAAAGTTAAGTTTGAAACACCCTTAACAGTCTGAATGTTTTCTCCAATACCATGAACTAACGTGTTTTTATTATCAGGATATATCTTTATACCTAACGTACGTAAACAACGTGACGTCACAAAGTGTCTTTGTGATCCCATATCAATTAATATTCTAATATTGCGGCGATTACCGAAATAATCTAAAATGGGTGCAACAGCGGTTCCAAGTAATACAGTTTTATGCGAATCTTGTTTACTTGTAGCAGTGCCCGTAAACAAAGGCGCGGTGGGGTTACGTTGACCACTAGCACGCGGCGGTTGTGGTGCGAACGCGTTGATGTGCGGAGCGGGAGCGGAAGCGGAAGCGGAAGCGGAAGCGGAAGCGATGTTCTGCGATGCGATATTCTCGCGGGTGCGGTAGACTGCGAAGACGCGGCTGCAGTAGCGGCGCGATGTGGTGATAGCGAAGATGGTGTAGCGATAGCTGATGAATGTACCTGACCGTAGTTATAATTTTGACGATTATTATAATGCGGAGGTTCATCAGTGGAAAATCGACATAGTTGGCTATGATGACGTCTATCGCAAAACCTACAACTCAATGCAGATTTACATGACACGAGAGTATGGCGGACACTTAAACAATTGACACAGCCATTATACTTTTTAATTAAATTATATTTCTCGATAGGCGATAATCTTAAAAATGACTCGCACTGGTACAAACTTAAATGTTTGTTACTATTACAGTAACTACAAACGGGATTAGTATTATTCACTAAGAATGTCTGAGGCGAGCGATTCGATTTGACCATTTCACTCCTATGCATTTGTCCCGAACGAGTAGAAGAAACAGCTGACGCGGGTGTCGTTCGCTGTAAAATCTTAGTTTGTTCACGAATAAACAATACAAAATCATTATATTGCGGAAAGGATTTTTTATTTGTCAAAGACATTTCAAATGCACGGGAAGTTTCTGAGTCCAATTTGCGTAATCCAATATGTACAAAAATGAAATCGGCTAAATCTTCTATTTTTAGTTGGCGTAAAGCGGAAATCGAAGTTGAAAATTGATCAATGAATTGTTCTAAACTGATAGGCGACGCTTTGCCTGGTAAAGGTTTTAAGTTCAGTATAGTTTCTAAGTACGAAATTGCGATAGCACGCGTATCTTCATATTTAGTTATTAAAGTATCGTATAATACCTTATAATTCTCAGGGGAAGGCGCAATGCCAATACAAATACTTTGGGCTTTGCCTTTCAATTTTGAAATAAGATATTGAATGCGTTCTGCATCGGTTATGTTAGTGTTATAATGCACGATTGTTCGAAATGATTCGATAAATAAAGGAAACTTTTGAATGTCCCCATGAAATTCGGGAATTTCTATACGCGGCAACTTTACATTAGTCGAAGTATTTCCAACACTAGCGGTGCTACAAGAATTACTACTATGAGCATTTTTTATAGCGTAATACATATCATCAAAGGCCCACAAGGTGTCAAAACTAGGCACATAGGTCTCATCTAGTTTCGAACTCTTTGAATTTATTTGGTCAATTATTTGAATAAATTCTAGACGTAAATTTTTTATATTTTCTGCTTGTAACTCAAACAAGGGATTCTTTTCGCGTTTATCTTTAGGTATTGATTGATATATGTTTTGAATACGAATGAAATACGATTCGCGTTTACATATTAAAAGTTTTATTTCAGTCGACATCTTGCAAATATGAAATACTCCAGAACCCAACCAAAATACAAAGTAACACAAATGCAGAATAAAAACGCGTCAAGAAACAAGAAATACAATATGGCCCTAAGTGCGAGCGAGATAAAATAATATTTAATGCGACTAAAATATCGTACACAGGAATCCAAGCAAAATAACAAAATTATTATGTTAGAATTCAAAATATGTTTGAAATCTTATTGAAAATAGGTTCTTTTGCGTTAAAACCCAATATTTTGCGGTAAAACCCAAGCCTCAATAGCCTATAGGTAAAATCAAAAGCGGTATTTGCGGAAAATTGCGAAAAATATTAATTTAAATACATATGGAAAAAATGGCGGATGTAATTTGACTATGCGGAAAATATGGAAAATAAATGTTATTTTTAAAACAGTGAAAAAAAACTAAAAAACGTGCGGCTCGAAGGCCAAAAATGATGGGGCAAGAGTGGACTGTATTTTATAGGATCTTTGGTGCCTCTCACGTCTCAGTTTCTTTTCCAATGAAAAATATTGCGGCGCGGCGGCGGTGAGATGTTATACCCAGACAAAAGCAAATTAAAGTATTATAGATGTAACTGATAGCCACTCACCTTACTTCAGCTTTCCAGGATCTCCAAATGTGATATTAACTGCACATTAGGCTAGTTCAATGAATTAAAATAAAGCGGTGCGTCTTTCATTAAAATAATATTTTTCTTCCAGCCTTCAAACAGACTGATTTTGACATCCGTCACATAGAGATGTGTATCAATAATAGAGATGTGCAGATCAGATGCCGATTTGCTTCCATTAAAGCGAGGGTGTCTCAATCACAAATATAAAACTTAAAAATACTTTTGTAGGCTCAAACAAATATACCTACCAATTTACCATCGAGCGTAACTGTTTTTCCTCTCAGAAAGAATAATTAAAGCGATCTTTTGTTTTTATATTGTTCTCTGGAGAGGGAACTTTTGTGCGAAATAGAAAAGGTACACCTTTAGGAGGAAACAAGTTATTAATTTTCAAACATTGTAATTTGGTGGCTATTTTTGTTATAGAAATAAAGTAAAAGACTATAAATATAAAGCTTGCGATAATCAAATATTCATTTTGACGTAGCGCTTAGCTATGTTAAATAATGCTTTGCTTAATTTAACCCATATCAATGTTCATTCAGTTATGGGGATGCCAAAATCGAAATCTATGTAGGTAGAAGTTTACGGGAGTTGGTGTGCATATTGTGTACGAATATGTAAATGTTTTGTGAGTTAGTTGGGTTCAATTATAATAATTGAGTACGAACGAACGCGTTGCTGATATAACAATTGTAAATTGTTGAAACTATAATGTGTTGTAGCTGCCATAATCACAAGCCGTTGCTGACTAATTATGTTCACTTGAATATACCATATATTTAATCATTCATTCGGTGTGGTTTTTAGTTATGCTATATTTCGGATGATATACTTGTCTTATTCTTTGAACATGAGACTGTGAAGAAAATATTGAGATTTGTACAAAAACAATATCCGTTTTGGAATTTGATGTTCCAAAAGTTGTATGTTTGAAAGTTCAATGCTTTTTTTTATCAGTATTCTCTTTAGATGGGATGTTACTGTAACTAGTTTTTCGAAGCATCAACATAAGTGTTTTGTTTACTTTGGGGCGCACATAAAAGTAGATAATAAATTGTTGAATATTTATGTAAGGGTTCCACTTAACGCGAAAATATTTTACGTTGCGCCTCGTAAGCTTTTTTTGCTAGTACATTATTTATTGTCATTATAGTGGAAAACTTTACTCATCTCGTTACTCATCAAGTTTCTTATTATTTTTCTTGTGAAAGTACTAAAAAAGTTTTAAGCTTACATTAAATGGAAGTTGTATGTACGTTAGTGGGTATAGTAGGTATTCTAAGTTTAATGATTTTGAAAGCGATAGCTGTAGGATCATCAAGTGCATTGAAACGTAAGAGATACAAAGGGCAAGGATCACATAAAAAGGATCGGTCCATCGCGAACGAGGGGTATTAATAACCTAAGCCTTTACTAAATATCTCCATCTTTATGTGGGTCTATTGTGGTTCTTTTCTGTAGCTTGAATTCGTTCAAGTACTTAGCCATAAAGTTTTCAATCGAGAAGAGATATACGATTAGCTTTCCTAATCGCAGCTTCACCTGTGATCCGCGTGATGTAAGGAACTTTGAGATACATTATTGGAGTTTTCGTAGGCATCACACTGAGGTATATTACTACATATAGAGAAGACACCACACAGCCACTATGTTCCGTTCAAGTGAAGCTATCCGGCCGCACCTCACTTAGCTGTTTAAAATCGAAACGCGTAAGCGCCATGAAAATCACGGCGCTTTCGACTTACTGGTCGCGAAAAAACTACACCTTAAAAGCGTTCTAGCGCTACTACATTTTTTTCAGCGATGCAGGGAATATTAACAAAATTGAGCATGCACCTTTACTTAGGCTAGCTTCTCTATATGTAGTTAATATACCTCAGTGAGGCTTCTTATTGTTCTCAGTGATAATATAGCATTCTATTGGTGAAAGAATTTTTAAAATCGGTCCAGTAGTTTTATTTAAAAACGAACAAAGACAGTAGGTACTATAGTAATATCCCAGATAATATACATTGGCCACCTAGTTGTAGACAGTATTTGTTTATAAATTAATTAACTTAACAATTTCTTTGATATTTTCATCTTCAGCAACAATGAACACTCAAGCGAACATGTACCAACTCTTTTACCTTTTATTTTTTACTTCTTCATATACCCTCGACACAGACTCGACGTACAGAAGCTTCGTGTAATTGCATTAAAAAACCTCCACTTTGTATTTTGCTTTATGACGTGGTTGTATGCAAATTATGAAATTCCCAGTGAAAAAATAACACTTCGTTATGTCTTGTAATCATTATCACTTTTTTTTTAATTTATTTGGCTCCTTTTTAAGTTTCCGCTGTATAACTTAGGTATGTATTTATCAGTGTTTTATTGAAGTCATGTAATCAGAAATTAATTCAGATAAAAATGTGCTTGCTTAAAATTACAAAATCGCGTGCTACGTTTTAAAATATGACCTCAAGAAAATACATTGTACGGGAAAAAGTTGACTGAATATGACCATTTAACCTGCACCATTCCCCTTCTATTTGTTAAAAGGAAAGCATTTTTCTGTAGCGCGGAGCAAGACCGGCTGCAATTTGTGTTACTTGACATCGCCATCGTTGCTTGAATACACTCGTGGAATGTTGCCGTTAAATTACGCGAAAACGTTATTTATTCCCCGACGGATCGATCCAAGTTTCAGACAAGCCAGACGTATCGTCTTCCCCGACACTTTAAATTCCTTTCTAAATTAAACAATTTTCTTCCGATATATCCGCACCGAAAAATTGCTTTTTCCAATTATGAATACTTTGAAAAAAGTGCAAATAAAGATGCCAGTGCTCCGATTCCCAATACTTTTCTTTACAGAAAAAGTTATGTCATCAAGCGGGTTTGTTTACGAACAAAGAGTGAAGTTCCACGCGCAAACTAAAACTGCTGACGCATTACGAGTTTTTCGAGTATTTCGCGTCTCGTGTGTCTCCCCAAATTGTCAGAAACAACAATAGACTAAGAAAGTTGTTAGGCAGAAGAACACTAATGAAAAATACAGATCAATGACGTAAGTGGAACTACCATCGCGCACCGCGGAGTTTACTTATATTTCCCTATGACTCTGAAGGCTATGTCAAAGTCATTTGTCAACGAAACCATTCCACAGACGAGGATTTCCTTTTCTTCCTGCCTCTTTCGGAAACGTAATATTACTCAGAGCAATGTTCCGTTCCAGGCAACCCTTTTTTTTGTGTGAAGCTCACATTTTTCAGTGGCGAGCGAATGGAACGCAATTTGTATAACTCGCAGTATTCATTCGTTGCAGCTCCTCCCATTTTTTACTTACTGAAACGAGCCTGTATTATCACACAACATTTCTACTGGTAGAATTAAAACTAATAATACAGGATGTGTGTGACGTAGTAAAGAAAACTGAAACCATGGATTCAATTGAACATTGGTTAATTGATTCTCTGCTAAAATAAAAATATATTTTTATTTCACTTTACATAAAGATAATGCTGTTTAAATAAACTAGAATATATAACAATTTTTATTCGTATCAATATTTACAACAAATATACAAATAAGAGTTGTAAAAGAGAGTATCTTTCAATTATTAATCTATCTAATGTGATATAGTGCTATCCAACATGCTATTGAAAAGATTTTTCAAACTCATGTAATTTATTTAATCAATAATACTGTTTCTGCTTTAAAAATGTAACGTGACAGTCGAGAAAAGGTGCCTCAGTGTGACTCCTTTGCGCCCCCGGACACGAATGACGTTGATGTACTCTCTCCTCCATCACGGTGTTCGTGGCACGGCACGGGTATCGGTAATTGATTAATTGAGATTTATTGTTTGTCTTATTTCTCCCACCAAAGTTGTTGGGATTTTGGGTAATTACTTACGTTTATACTCGCGGGCCAATATTGTGATTTGAATGTAAATACTTTTAGGCGTTTGTTAAATTAAGAGCGGTCTTTATAGAGTGGTCGGAGAGCGCGCGGGCGGCGTGGCGGGTGTCTCTAAGTGCCTGAATAAGTTTATACCGCACGGGTCGAGATTAATTCGATGTTATTGTGAAACAAGGCGTATATTGAACTTGGCGGTGAGGTCACGAGGTTCGACGCTCCGCAGCATCACGCTGATTTGCATGTTTCCGATGAATTTCATGCTCTTCTTGTTTCTTTGTCCATTCGTTTCTTAATCGGAATCGTGACGAACCGAATTCGTCACATAACACTGACGATGATTCCTAACGAGTTTTTTGTCCAGCGAAACTGCACCATCCTCGGTTAGCGCGAGAGTGCAATTTGCAGCGGCGAGATCAGGATAATGAATTCAGCAATATAATGGAAGAACCTTTTAATAGAAAACGAGCGCTCGTATATATAAGGTTTTGTTCTGAGAACTGTTGAAGAAAAAAATGAATGGTTATACATATATAGTAGGAGTCATAAATACGAGTGAGGTGTCCGGTGGAGTGGAACGCCCTGGAGATCGTGTTCGCGGTTGTTGGCGCCTGATTAAATCTGTCGTGTGCAAGTGCAGCAACATGCGGTCACTGGCAGACGACCTCCGGCGCACCCGCATCCGTCTCACCCCACCTGATCACTCCCAAACTGAAATCAGACTCCTCTTATTTTACAGTTGACTTAATAATGCGTTCAACCTCCATGCTTGCGCAGACATTCGACTCTTCTCACTTTGTGTGGAGTGTGTTCTGTATCTACTTGGTTATTGATTACGTAGTTATAACATCTGATTATATATTACTTATATTTTTAAACCACATTTTTGTTAACTTCTCTACCCCAAGAAAGTACAGTTAGAAAGATCATATATATATTTTTTAAAAGGTAACAACAATAAATGGAGAGAACCTGTCCTGTAACGAGCATGGACGTCGCAGACTATCAGTGCGCTACCGCCTGCAAACTTGCTAATTAACATAGTCGCAATGTACCGCGCTTAAACGTAGCCGCAGGGTATAGAAAAATGCAAGAGAGTTTTATTTAGTTAAGTACCTACTGCAAACCCAGCAGAAACGATTTATTCTATTGTCGTATTGAAAAGATGCCTATCGTCGTTATTTCCGAGAGAAAGAATGAGGAGGAGATGTGCGTAAAACGCAAATTCCGCTGAATTTCGTTATTATTTGGCACCGCGGGAGAATCGCGATAACACGGTGTGAGGGGGGGAGGGGGTGGGATGTTGTGAAAAATCTAATAAAACGAAGTGTGCGGAGTGGGTGAGATTGGAAATATCGCTTAATGCTCCAAGTGGCGGGACAGACGTGGAAATTATTTCGGACACAATGGCGGCGTCCTCTAAATCGGAGCCACATCGGCTACCTTGTTATTTGATTCAGTTTCTCGCTTCCATTATTTTTCGGGCGGTCGGTTATTAGATATTGAGTATCTTTTATCCTCGTTCCGTATCGTAAAAAGTTGTATCCAGGAAATGTAATTCTCAGATAAAATATGGAATGTATTTTTAAAGTGCATGCAGCGTTGGCGACGTACAAGCATTGTTAATTAAGCAAATTGTTCTTGTGGGAGTAAGGACAACAGTTTCAGCAGACGTGCAGAGCACTAGTCTTAGTCTAGTGCCTTTGAAGTAGAACTTCGAACGACCTGTGTAAATATTAGGTAAATACTCTTATGTTATGATATGGGATGAGGTGGTGTTGCCTTCCACAAAATTGAGTAAAACGTACGTAAAAGTGGCATTTTATTATAGGCATTGTAACGTAATTGAAAGAAAGTTTAGAAGAAGTAAGCGAAGAAACAGACAGAGGCAGACAGCGACTTAGTTTTATAATTACAAGCATGTAGAGATTTTCAGCAATAAATAAACAACTATTTTACGTTATGAAACCTCATGAAATAATTAATGCTATAAATTTAATTGTATTTCGAATAAATTATTAATGAATGCAGTTGAATTATCAACTAACTGAGCTTTATGAAAATAATATTAAAAAGCATGCAATTACAGATAGCGAAGTAAACAGTCGACCTACATATTTCAGCACATGGAATGTTCAAATATAAATTATTATTTGCAATCATTACTTATTTTTCAAAACTATATCTTATTATATGATGACATAAGAGTGTCACATCTTATTGCACTAAAAAAATGCCATCCGAAACATATTATGCATACCTGCAAAATTAACCCTACTGTACTTTGGTTATCTGATATTCTAAAGATTACCATACTTTTGTGTAAAAATGCTCTTTATATGGATCATCCTTATGTGAAATAATGTACACCCTCTATTCATGAGCAATTTTCTTATTTCTTTCCTTATTTTACTCAAAACTCATTTCTTCAGTTTCGGCTCTAATAAGGCACTTATGAACGCTGAAAGACTAATGACTCTACCACCGGTTCTTAATAAACTTGAACGAAGAAGACTCCGGCAAGAAACTCGACAAAGCTTTTTTTTTTGTAGATCTGAAAAGTCTTATTGACTAGCTAGCTAGCCTGATCAAAGTGTAACATTTTTATCTTTGTTCAGTCAACGTACTATCGACAAAGTTGAAGCATGATCACCTTAAGGGTGTATTTTGCGTGCAGCCGCTACCTGTGTGTCACACAATATAACCAGACAATGCGCTTGTCATAAAATAGTAGATTGTCATTGTCAGTAAATAGTCTAAACAAAAGATTTTACAAGAGACCGTTTTATTGTCAACAATGGATAGGGCAAACTATGATTACTGGCTGCAAGCGAAAAGGTCTAAAAACTGATCATGCTTCAACTTTGTTGATTACCTGCATCAGATAATATTTTTTAGTGGCTCTGTATCTCAAATATGATTGTAGTATGGGTTATTTGCAATTCACCTGTAGTGTTTTACACCTTTTATGACGTCAGGATACTCACGAAATGGCAGCTGCCATTTTAGCGCGAATATTTATCGTTTAAATTTAAAATAAAAATCATTGCATAATGCGATATTATTTATAGCCTATTCTGAAATTATTATTGCGATACAAAACATCATACATTTTGATCGAGCAACACAGACGCTTTGCATGAAATGTTTACAATTTTATTCGTTTCCCATAAAGTGCTGCAGGTGAATTACATATAACCCTAATACATCTAACTGTATCCCTATTCCTTCTTCCCCATATACCTGACTATTATTACTTGTACAATATATTAGTTTCATAAAACAGTGCCGCCCTCCATTACGATGGATGGCTGCAGAGTAAAGAGAGATTCCGCATCGGTTCATAAAACCCCTTACCGTACGTCATACTCTGAATATATTACGGCTGAATATTAGGAAGGAAGGGGGTTGATCTATCGATGGCTTTAGTTTCAATATTATGTGGGTTGTGACGTCAGAGGAGCGGTTTGACTTCAGTGACTCTAAAGATTATATGACATACTGCAGTTGGGTCTTTATCATTTATCAATAGGTCATGTACGCCAGGGGTTCAACCCCCACTAACAATGATGAGGACGAAAGCCATAGTCTATGTAATCCTGGTACCGATTGGCGTAATTTACGTGCCTATATGTTTTTTTCTCATTATGTTTTCTTATTACCAGCGTAGTATCTTATCACTATAAAAAGCTCATTATATGTGAAATAAATATACTACTAGTCTGAAACAGATCGAAAAACATACAGGTGAAACGCAAAAAATAAACTAAAAATTGTCCAGACCAGTTTCCCACTGTCCAAAACGGGGACAAATCTGTACAAGCCGGAAATGTCAGCTTGCATACATCGGTACGAAGGTAGTGTATTTTCCTTGAACCCTCTGAAATCCTGAAACGTGACAATTTAGCTCTGTAAAACGTTTTAAGTGTTATAGGGATGTTCGTTATCCGAATAACAAGACATCGATGGTTTAAAAATGAGAGACATCGATAGAGTAACAAAATTCTGTAAGTTTACTACTTGCTTGAATCAACCAATCTCGCACAAGAAAATACATTTTAATCATGTTTGTTATAATAAGAAGTTCTTAGCTTCAATAAGGTATTGCCAGTATGTATTACATCAATTTGATTAGGATGTCATCATAAGTACCAGTATGTCTGTCTGTACGTATACTCGTTATACTCGTACTACGGTATAACGAGTATGTATTCTCATCGATGTTTTCAATATACTCGTACAACACATCTCGAAATAGTGAGTGGGTAGAGTGTTCTTAGAAAATTGTTTCTAGCAATAATTTTCGTAACTTAATTTTTTTGTTTGCTTTTCTCTCAAAACTCGTGATGGAAATATTTAAAACAATTTATTTACTTATTTTAACTTTAATCAAAGCCTGTAAAGTTTCGTGACTATGTTACGTTATGTACGTTATTATCTTTTTTATGTAAAATAGAAATCATTTTTTTAAATAAGATTTATAAATCATAAACAATTTAGTCTACTGTTAAAATAACATCAATTATTTACCTGGAAACAATAATTTCAATCATATCTCGTATTTCAAAGTGAATTTAGACTTAGTCAAACTTAGTTTGGTAGACAGATAAAAGAAACTAATTACGGAGTCGCGTCAGTTGGTGATGACACTTCAATGCGTGTGCTTCATCAAATGATCGGCGCAAAATTCACTGTAATTTATGAGAAAGCCTCTGCTTTTATTTAGTTTTAAAAGATAAAGGGAGTTTTCTTTCTATCGTGTCATTAATTGTGTCCACTGTCAACGTACATCGTTTATGCAAAGTCACAAGATGTATGTTACTGTTAATAAACCTTCACACAGCTACGTTTACATTCAATTCCAGAACTTAAATTGCTATGCATAGCTTTCCAATTTGTGAAAATCGTTCCGTAGCGGTACACAAGTCAACTCCATATTTATGAGGGGTGGGTAAGTTTCACCGTGAAGAATATCCGAAGTGAGTAAACTCCGGGAATATATTCCCGAGGTCTCATATGCATACTTTGTAAAAATCTCTCGTGAACGCGTGAACATAAAATCGGGGATAGGTCCCGCGCGGCTCTCGGCACTTCCGACTCTCGCCTCGGCCTCGCTGAAACTCCGCTGCCTTATAAAACTTGTAAAACGTGCCTACCCGTCGAAAATACCGCTTTTACCACCTCTTTGCTTTTATATTTTTTTATATCAGCTCATCATAATAAGGTAATGAGCAAACACTGGGCACCTAGTAATTCATAAATTCAACCCGACTTTTTAAGACTTCCAGGAAAAGCAGCCTAATTTTGTTTTGAGTGTTCCGTTAATTAATTAGCTAAACAAGGTCTTTATGTAATCAAAACAAAGCTTGTCTAAATGTCAAAGATGTCAGATAGAATTTAAAACAAAGCTCTGAAATCTTAGTACCTACTAGAGGTAATGCTAGTGTTTTTTCACTATTATTGTACTTTGAATATTAGACCGAGAACTCAATTCAAGATTCTTCTTTGATTGCGGTACAATGGGACAAAGAACGTCAACCAAACGGCTGTAACCGTCACATATCACCATCCTACAAAAAGTACCCAGGTAGTTAATAGATATTAATTGTTATTCTTTGGTATATATATGACAGATGGTTTAGGGTACAGGCAGGAGGTCCAGGTGTGACGTGGGCGATAGAATACAATGAGTGTGCGTCCGCGCATATCCCGCGAGTTCGTTCACTCGCACTCCCACGCATGGTGCCTCGTTCTTTTGTACTTGCCTGGACTACCTGCTTAGTAATCTGAATAGATATTAAAAAAAAAGCCTTTATTTACTAGAGAATACAACGCAAGTTCCACAAATGGTGGAGATCTAACAGCTGTCAGGAGCAATGACAACGACCTACTGGGATTTTATAATGCAAAATGTAAAAAACTGTTAAAACAGCAATCAGGAGCAATTAGCGACCTACCTTTTAAAATGCAAAATGTAAAAATTGTTTTGAATCCTAAAACATAATAAGGCGAGAGTTAAAAAATACTTAGCTTGCATGAAACAAGCTTAAAAGTGTGATAGATTATTTCTATCAGTGTTATTCAATAACCTAGTCACTCATTCGTGCTGTTGCTATTGCGTGTACCGTGGATCACTCTCGAAAGTTACTATCAATCATTCCAAACTGACAGCTACAAAACAATACTGTATTATCATAAATACCGTTACATGACTTACGTTGGAGCAACTCTAGTTGAGTATCAATTAGGTAGTTGTGTTTGTGGGCGGTATAACTTAACTTAATGGTTGCCAAGCCTGATAGGTTATTTAAAATAACTAAAGAAATATACTAAAAATGTTGAAACAATATATGAGATATAATTGAAGTGAAATGAGATATTAGGGTCAGAATAGTTAGACGACTTTAGGCAATTTATACAAAATAAAACTAAATCCAGACAACTGATAGCCCTATTTTGTTATAGTGCAGCTTTATCCGAAATTATGTTTTCAAATAAATGACGTAAAAGCCAAAGTTGTTTGTCCCATATTCATTTATAACCCGGCGTCGGTTGCGATAGAGCTACCAGAATTTACGACCGCCGAAATTGCCCTATTGACACGGTGACGTCATCGATTCTGGAGCACTAGTGACGGCAACACGTCCACACTCGATGCGAGCTGTGTGATGAATGGCATTTTATGTAGAGTTGAGCGTACGAGACTCGAATGCGACCTACTTCCCGAATATTTCCACGTGGTGACGCTCAAATCACCTTACGTAATCCAACGTAGGTAATCTTACAAGGTATTACTGAAAAAAATTGAAGGCGCGGACGCCTAAATTAAACCGCGCCCCTATTCTATTAATGAAATCGAATGGATATTCAAACAATTTGTTGTTTTTCATTTCAATCAATTCATTAGAGTTTTATTTATGGCATCCGATAAACCATTAAAAGTTTTACGTTAAAATGTATTTGTATATGAATATAAGGCTACATTTTTCATTGGGTTATTTGATCGATATAGCGTTTTAGAAAGACTTAACGTTTTTCCGGGATAAATGTATCCAAACTTCATCCAAACAACAAACATTCACACATTTCCTTTCGCTTTATTACACACCAAATATTTACAAGTTACAAGTTTTAAGACATCACCTATATAATTCTTTCCTCTATTACACACTGTGTCTACATTTCTTTCCTATATACTTTCTAGTCGCAGGGCAGCTGGAAGAAATTTACACATAAATTTGTACATAAATAAATAAATGTATAATATTTATAGGTCATAATTTAATTACACGAGTCCCGCCAGAAAAGTTAAATTGAGAAATCTCTGCATCTGAATATTCGTGCACAGTTTTGAGCCGTGTTTACAAAACGCTTTAATCCCTAATACTTCACCCCCATTTTAGCAATGTGGATGTAAACTAAAAAGTAAATGAAGCTATTCCCTTTAAAAGGGTGAGCAGCCGGTTTTTTTAAACGTATTGCGGTTATAACTTTAGATATAGGTTCTGCATGTTCCCCGACGCTTTTCATAAATCAACATGAGCGGGTAGTTGCCAATTAATCACCGCTGCTTTTGTTTTGTCTATACTCGCGAGTTTGGTTCGCTACTCTTTTTTATGTTCATGTGTTTTTAATTCTGCTGAATGAAAAAGCTTTAGTTTATTTTTTTATTCAAGCTCGCTGCCCGTTGTAAATTCCCACCGATAGCGGTCACGCCTCAAGCAATTTTCCAATGATTGTGGCCATATACGTTGGCTCAGTGTCTTCATTTCGGCTTAGTACTTACAGCGAGCAGTTACGCTTGACGTACAGAAACCACTTGGGAAGGTATTGCAAGCCATCAACACACGATATAAAGACGTCCAAGCAATCTCTCATACATAATTTAATTTAAATATATGACTTTAAAGGAATCAGGTTTTTTTTTACATAATTTAGCTTGTTGAAATCTCAAAAGAAGTTGTTCTATGAATCTTGTATGAACGAATCATGTATGTCGGTATACAAAGCAGAAGAACGGTTTAAGTTTTCAATACAGTCGGTGCAGTTACCAAGTTTTATTATTGAACATCCAAAAGGCAAGCCAATGCTTAAAGAGTTAAGTGGATTCAGTTAAAAATTATAACTTGAAGTCATCTTGATACTTGCTGCTATAAAAGTGTCTTGAAATGATCAGAAGCATATGTGCGACATCGCTCAAGTCGCGTTAAGGTTATATTAGGTTCATTGCAACGTTTAAAGACTTGAATACCAACTAAACAAGGCAATAAATACTTTATAGGATTCCTGTGTCGACACAAAGGCGTTGCAGTCTGCAGTTTATTGCTTCGTCTCTCTCTGTAGGAGGATGAAGCCGACAGAGTACAAAGTAAATATGACAATGAGACATGAAATGTCGTTTAACCTTTGTGCTCATCTTATCCGACGAGCTCGTGATTACTGTCTGTATTACTTGATAATAATAAGGAGGTAATTCTACAGACGGATATATTTGAATTTTCCGGAATTAGGGTTGTCTCTTTTTAAGAGTGTATTTAGATCTTTTGGTTGATGCTACTGTAAATAAGCAATGACACTTCTCGCTAATAATACGTATATAATAGGTTGTTCAGAAGAAGCAATTTCCCTACAAGTTACCAGTCTGATATAAAGTATTTTGTTTCAGGTAATGAATCGCGCAATTTCAGGCAGCTGAACGTGATCGGCATAGGCACCTAGAATACCTAACTTCTCTTTTAAGTTGATACTTACACGGTAAAAAATAACCAAAAAATATTTTAGAAATATCATGGGAATATAACATACTAGCTGTTCCGCGCAGTTTCACTCGCATTCCCGGGATAAAAAGTAGCCTTTAACTATAACCTTCGGGAATAATGGAGCTTCCTATTAGTGAAATAATTTTTCAAATCGTTTCAGTAGTTTCGGAGCCTATTCAATGCAAACAAACAATCAAATCTTTCCTCTTTATAATATTAGTATAGATAATCATTTAAATTACTCTAGAAAACCTGGGAAATTGCGGCTAATTGAGATTGCGTTAAAGGGTCACTAACTTCAACCTACAAAAGGATAAAAGAAATAAATGTTAGTACAAAATCAGTTCACAAGATATCTCAGGCATGTGATTGATGTAGCGAGCGAGTCCGCTTAATTGCGAGCCTCAATCATTTATATTGTCGTCGTTTAATCAGGGCGGGCGGGCGAGGTGGCTGGCTCCGGCCACTCGCTCCTCGCTTGCTGCCCGTGCTGCCAACCCTCGCTTCACCACTTTATTCCAATATTTATGGCCTACAGGTAGGACTTTGCGTGTCAATGGTGACATTTCAATCTTATTCTGTACCTTACGATGACACGTACCTACAAGATTATTTGATTCTGTACTATTTCAATCTAGCATCAACTATGTATATAGCTTTCTCGTAAATCTTTATAATTGTGAACCCGGATTAAATCAGGTCATACTTAATTAAGTAGAAAATCATGTACAGACGGATAATCAAGTTACAATCGGCAATTGATTTTGCGTTTTCCTTGTATCTCACCTAAGATTCGAGTATCCTCACCTATTTATTCCGTCCAATTTCCAAACAATAATATTGTCATATCTAATTAACTACTTATTGTTCTTTTACAATACAGATAGATAATAATATTATACTCGTATTAAAAACAATATTTATTTAGTAGAACTGAGAAAGGTTGTTAGTAAAACATTGTTAACTTATAATATTGTAATGTTACGTACTTCGAACGTAGGTGTAACGAGATACCTAGTTAACCTAACAAATTTATTTAAACCCACGCGACTTGAAGACTAGACTTACCGCGGTTTTATTTTCTTTCTTTATGGATTTTAGAAACGATTGTAATAATGTATTATTTTAGGTTATCTTTTACCTAAAACTAGAGCCTATACATACATATGATAGTACTGGCATATTATATTTATTATTTCAATAACTATTATATATCTATCTAACATTAACTATCCTCCATTCACACACATAAATACTCCATAGCTGTAGATTTTGTCACATAAAATACAGAATAACTTCCCTGTAAAATAAATAAAATAAGAAAGAAAATTTATGACGATGATGATGAATTGCAATCCGTTTTGAAACCACTTTTTGTATTATTAGTTATTTAGAACAAACCAATTTCTCAAATGTATAGGCCTGTGTTTGACCACAATCTCACCGTGGTCAGTGATTTCTTCATACACTACAATTTCATATCAAAAGCTCTTTCGTTCTCCCTTTAGTTTTACCACAGTTTATTACTTGTTGTAATGTAAATTCAATTAATTGTGACCGTAAAAGTACACAACACACTACACAAAACCGATTACGCTACCGTCCTCGACGGCGAGGACCGCCGCGACGTCCCACTCAGTCTCGTCCCGTTCAAGCGGCCCGAGCTGCCATTAGTAATCCGACCGCCCCCAATTAGTCGTAACTCGTACAAAGTCCTCCCCTTCCCCCGGTAACGCCCTGAGCCGAGGTTCGTACCCCACTCGGGGGTGCCCTCAGGCGTGGTTACCTAAATGTTACCCGGCTCTCTGCGCTCGCCGATTGTCCGGTAAGGTTGGAGCAGCCATCAGAGGCTACCAACTTTAGTCCTTTCAAAAAAAAAAAAAAAACAATTAATTGTAACGTCAAACACACTGTAATTTTAAAGTATTATACAATTTGTTATCTAATAATACAGCTTCATTTTGAAGGTAACACAATGAAGCCATTTATATGTTGTGATTATAATGTGCAGCGAGTTCTCGTTAGATATTTGTTTAGGACAAACGGACGGTCTTTTATGCGGGGATATTAAAACTGCTAATTTACATTAGGGAGGTACGGCGATGGCGTCCATCTAATAACTTCTTCTCAACTTATTGTATCCGCCATTGTTGCTAATGAATATTTAATTAATGCCATTATGAATCACCTTTTCTGTTCTATTTGTTGTTCAAACGGACACAGAACAAATGAGAGTTAGGCAAGTTTAACTCCTAGTGAATGAAGAACTATCATAAGCTAGCAAATTTATTTTTAAAAGGTAATATTGCTTTCAACATTTCGAAAAATTTAAATGACTATGTTTATCGCACCAATGTATATACTCGTATAGTCAATATAGCCTACCTATATTGATTTTTTAGGCTTTAAAATCCACTTTTGTTGCAAACAAGTGTATTTAAGTTGTGTGAGTGTATTACGAACAGCTGGTAGAGTAATTTTTAACTTTCGATGTTCATAAGGGCCCTAATAGGACCTGAACTGGTTTTTGAGTTTGAACAAATTGTGCGGATGAGAAAAAATGAGCGTTTCGCTTCGTGTCGCCGGATTTTTTCTAATTTGGCCTGGAACACTGCCGTGTGTCTACATGCTAACATCATTTTCATCACAAAACCCCCAAGGACTCTAAAATTATTTAGTTTGCCTAAGAGGCATATTGGATGGAAACCAGGATTGACGGCTTAATGTATTTTCCAATGCTCGGAGGAAGCACCTCTTGAAGTGGCTTCTGCCTAGCTCCCATCCCTTTCTACGAGTTGATAATGTTTGTGTTCTAACGTAGTAAGAACTCTTGGGCGTACGCGTAAGGTACATTTTAGCGCGCCTGTAATATTTTGTAGATAGCATTATGTATTCATCTCTTTCATCATCTCCGTGAAATATATTTGCGTGAGAACTATTAAGTAATCTGTGGTAGAGCCTGTGGTAAAGCCACCGGAAAATTGTAGTTACAATGTTTATAGTGGTGATAAAAAATATTTTATTGGAATATTGGGCTACATAGTAGGTTATTAAATGGAACCAATAAATGTAGGGTGCACATTGACCAATAATTTTAGGGACTATCATCAAAGAGAAAACTTTTTAATATTCGTAAGTTATTCACTCGTTGGTAAGGTAACAGCATTGGCTTCCAATAATAATAGTTTATACATAATAATATAATAAAAATAGATTTATTCCCATCTATCTAATAAGAGTTTGTTTGATTGTTTGATCGCGCTGTTTGTTTATTTAATTTCCGGAGTTACTGGTCCGATTCGAACAATTCTTTCTACTAATTGGAATCTACATTACTAATAATATTACAAAATCTTCAAATAAAGTTTAATAAAACTATATCGTTTTCCATATCTTTATAAAATGTCTAAAATACATATAAAGAAGGAAGTTTCTTTACTAATTAACTAATGAAGAAAATAAAAAAATGCAGTGCGGTATTTTTATTTTTATTCGTATTTTATTTTACCTATACAAGTATACCTTTATCAATATTAACTCTACAAAGTTTGTCCATTAGTAGGAGGTAGGAGGTATCTTCGGGACACCACGTCTGAAATTTGTAAATGATTTCACTAATAAGAAGCTACATTTTCCTGTAGTGTGAGAGCTGTAGTTTACCTTTATCCCGGAAATATGGTGAGACCGCGGGGGACAGCTACTTATTTGTATATCACTAAGGTTTTATAAATCGAATCTTGTACCAACTTTTACAGCAGTCGAGGTACGCATAATCAGTCCTTAATTTGGAAACAGTTGGGTCTATTATCGTTTAAGTTATGCATGTCTCACGCAAACGTCAACTTGTATCGTTGTAGGTCATGTCGTTCGTACACAAGAGCGTGTATGCAAAGTCAGTTATTTAAATTAAATTTGCATAATTCAGCAAAGCAAAAGCTTTCACATTAGCCCGGATTCCGGGAATGGTCGCAAACCGCTACACTTTATTTGTCTCTATGTGAGTTTAATTTTGAGTTTATTTCGATTTTAAGTTTATTCTAAACCGTTGGTAGAGTCTATTGTAAAAATTGTAACTGTCGACATTCATAAGTCTAAGCCTTAACAGGGCCTGAACTGAATAAATGAGTTTTTTTTTTAGTTTGAGTTTAAATCTGATGTGACAGTTAGGTATATCGTGTGGTAAGTAGGTAGGTAAGTATAATACTTCAACTCAAAAAATTATACTAGTTTTCAAAACGTTTATCAAGTATTTTACTAATTTAAACAAATTAAATGCTCCAATACGACAAAGATAAAACTAAAAGCCTTGATTTTAATTACTTTTAGTTTGTAAGTGCCTTTTCATGTGTGTTGACATTGATACATTACTTAAGTTACCATTGTTAAGTTTATGCTAATAGATATTTCAACCGATAATAAGGAGTAAATTGTATGGAATCCTACGAAAACTCTTTTATATTTTCCTCGATGGAACTGAATGTTTGGAGAAGGAAATAGGCCAAGATTATTTTATCAGGGAATAATGAATTTTACATCCCTATGCACATTTTCACCAACCAAAAACTTTGAAGGCTAACGGTACAAAAAGAAAAAAATTCATAGTTTTTTTCATAATGATAAGAGGTACATAAGTCCAAAAAAAACATTCGGTATGTACGTCCTTTAATAGTGACAAATTGTGCCACTTTTCGTGAGGAACCCTGAGTTGTATGGGCGTTTTAATGATATAATCTTTTATTAAAGACTCCCAGTGATATATGACCGGCATTATGACAAACAAACAATGTAGGCAATATTTTGATTAATGAATCTCTAATAGCCCTCGAGCACTGAGTGATCTAGATTTTTATTCAGGTTTAAAAAAGGCGACTGGTATTTCACTATTTTAAACTATCATATTCTTCGTCGTGACGTATAAGATGGTTAAACATCTTTCTCCTCTTATTTTTCTACCGTCTGTCTCTATTATGTGTATCTTATCTTTGCTTCTTCGTTGGTTACCTTCTCAGTCCCTCTCCATCCTCCTGCAACACTACATTTCACGTTTCCAGTCATTCAAAATAAAAGCAAATATTCATCTATATCTGTATATTATATAAATATGTGGGCTCTGTCTCTGGATGTCTTCTTATAACTCAAGAACGGCTTGACCGATCTTGATGAAAATTGGTGTGTAGTAAGAACATGTGATAGACTATATTATGTTGATTGGTACACATTTTTGAAATAATAGATAACCTGTCTGTATAGGTACTACTATAAAATCTTATTCATAAATTTACGCCCATCGAAGCGAGTGGGTAACGGCTAGTAATAATATACACACGATCGTTTTAGCTAAAAAATCAACAATTCCTTTGAAATTATTCAACAATTTTCAACTTTATCGCAGAGCAAAATAAATATAAGAATTTGTAAAATTTTCCTTCAATAACGCACGGGTAATTCCTTGCGCCTTCGTTGCTGTGCAAATTATAGGTAATCTTTGTAAAAATAATGTTGTGAATCAATGAGGCTGGTGGGATGACCTTGTAGGAGCGCTCTTGTGCCAATCTCTTATCAATTTTCCTATTATCGAAATATGGAATCTTTTGCTTGCGTAAGTAATCCCGCTTGAGATATTTACGTATTATACTGTGTATTTTCATCGAGACATATTTATTAATAAATATCTTTTCACTTCTGTATAAAAGTAAATAATCAGTATCTTGAACCGAACTTAATCTCGTGTCTGTATAAAATAATAACAACATAAAATATGCAACGTTTCTGTTCATTACATCTTAGGATATAGCTTAGGTAGGTATCTACATTCTACTTATAAAGTTTCAAAACTGAACAACAAATATTAGCGTAGATACTGCCATAATGTATATAACTATGTAGTATATACTAGCGTGTACTTCTTCTGAACTTTATAAAAGTTTTTCGTTATTTATTCTCAACTTTGCCTCGCGATTTCCATCGTCATTAGTAAATACATTAGTGGATTCAACTTCACGAGTTTAAAAGACTATTTAATACTGATTAAAGCTGACATCAAATCTTTAAAGAAATAAGGTGCTGTCACCTCACGAAGTCTATTATCAAAGGAGTTTTGTAAACCATTATATCTCATGAAACTTATTTTCAATGAAGCAGCTTTTGACGGATCTCAAAACATATAACAAATTAAAACCAACGAAATATTAGTTAAAAATTCAAACTGCTTTAAATATCCAGGAATTACTTTAACACGAAACATTTATTTTTATGGTTCATTAAATATTCTTGTCTCATAAATAAAATGTATCAACTAGCTTCTTAATCGAAAATAATTTTAAAGCATATACTGTCCCTTAATATTTGTTATCAAATATAGCTCGTGAACGAAGTCGGGTTCGTGTATTTCTTTGACATCCCTCAGGAGCTCGGGTCTCTCGCGGGATAATGGAATCCTGGGCCTTTAATATGACGCTAATAGCAAACCGGTCAAGTGATGCGAGTTGACAGGTAAATTAATCTTACATTTGTCAGTATATATTTTTTCATATTTTTTTTGATTTATTTTTAGTAAAGGCCTCGTACATTTTAGTTAAAGTTATAGTCAAAGTTAACTTAACTATTACCATGCTTTGACCGTAGTCACTTTGACGATGACCAATCTCCCGCGGTCGGTTATGGTTACGGTTAAAATTTTAGTTAAAGTGACACGAGCAACCCAGGTTGCTTTCTTTCGGCGGTTAAAGTTAACTATAACCGTAACCTAACTATAACCATACTATGACCGCGCTTTATGGAACCGACCCTTAACTGTATTGTTGTTAAGTTTATGATCCATATGGCTTACTTACCGATCTTTGTACAAATAAGTATAATTTGATCATATAAAATGTAACTGAAGATAAAACTCAATTGTCTCATTGATTAGTCTGCAACTTCCAAAAATGTGAACATTATATAACTTATTATGGGACTATACATTAAAGACCAACATGAAACTAAGTTAAGAGATATTAATCGCGAAAGTCCTCGTAACAAAGTTTAGTTGCTGAAGTTGAACCTGCAGTAGTATAATGCATACTCGACTCAGATGCAGGCGAAAACTTGTGAAGAATGATACCTACAATCTTTGTCAAGATAACATTTGCGTTTCTGCTTTATGGTTTAACAAAAAGCCAATTATTTCCGAAAAACCCTGAATTAACGTAGCGTTTAATGGGAGATTCCAAAACAAAAGATGTTCTTGGAGCTAATGCGTGTAATTTGCAGGATTACAATGAGGTCGCGGCTCAGATGATGATCGGCGACCACATGTCTGAATATGATTTTTTCCTCAAGTAAATTTTTAATGCCTACATCAATATTCTTCTCCAGTGATTGGACCTCCATAAGTACACGTTTTGGCCCGAGGCTATCAGCTAGCTAACGTGATTATTTATTTCTAAGCAAGATAATATTTTCTAGTACATTTTCTAATGCCTTTAACAAATTCTGGTTTAGTATTATTAGTCAAAGTTCGGATTAAGAAGGTATATCGTCCGTTATCGACATTTTAGCGGTCCTCAGTTAGTTTACTTAGGACTGAACCTAACCCTCGAAGTATTGGGAGCGTGATTGGGCACACGAGTGGCCCCTATTTATTGTGTACATAAATCTTTAAGAATACTGTAAATATGCCTACTTGCTGAGGACGTTAGGTATGCTTATTTCAAACATGTAGAGGACGTGATAACGTGTTTTGTATTATGGTCCTGTGAGCACAGAGTCTTAATTAGGACATAGATATTTGATGCCTCTAGTGGTCTCAACGTGTGCGATCTAATTAGTACCGCATGGATATTGCGAAGCTGGATTCGAGATTCTATGAACTCGGTATCAAAAATAAATGATCTTCCCATCCACCATATCTTATTTTTCGTTAGCTTCAAAAAGTCTCAACATCAATCATTTTTATCACGTTCTGATCTTAATTTCACTGAATTCCGATTTGAAATTCCTAAAATTGTTGCTTAAAGTTTGTTTCGGTAACAGATTAATTAGGAATCACCTCCGACTGGCAACTTCATCAAAACCGCCGATATTCAGGTGAAATAGGTAGACCACACTTAGTTCAATAACTACGCTTGTTATCAAATAGTTTCAACTAACAATGCGACTCTACAAAGTGGTATTAATTTTGGCTACAGTGTAAATGCTTATTTATGAATAACTATATCTAGTTTCACTTTACTACAGCCAAATTGTGCTGGAAAATGTTGAACTACATATTTGTGTAACCCAAAATCGTATGTCCTAGTAAATATATTTACTGTATGAATCCGCCCATGAATAAAGATTCATGCAACCTAGGAATGCTTATCAATTAAAACAGCTTTGAAAAGAAAAGCTATTCTAGATTTTTATAAATAAACCTACTTTTTGCCACGGTTTCACATGCGATCTCCAATTTTAACCCCGTAAGAGTTGAACTTAGAAACAGCCTTCTCTTGCGTTTATCTACTGACATAAGTAATGACTTTAATATTTTGCAGAATTTTTAGACCCTACAGTTTCTCTTTCAAATAAGCTCATTTTATTTCAACCAAATATCAATATGTAAGCGAACGACTTTAATTTATTAACTTACTTCCTAAGTACCTACAAGTGCCTCCTACTTTTGCACAAATACAAAAAACGCTTCAACTTTTCATTCCAAGTAATTCTATTCAATATAACTACTCAAATTTTAAAATACCAACTAATCTAGGCAAATAAATAAACAGTCGTTTGCACATGCAAGCGGCCGCTTATAACATTTAGTGTAATTGTACCATTTTCAATGTTCATTAGTGAATGAACTTCCTTTCCTTATGATTCATGTACTATTTAAGGCTATACAATTACGTAACGAAATTAAGTAAGGAGGCAGGGATGAAGATTTTATAGCATTGTTTCATTTAAGACGGCATACTTTATATGTAGGGAAGCCGTAAATCATTTATGAGGCAAACCTCGGCTCTCGGCTTTTAAAAATTTCCCGACCGACCGTACCTACCTATATAAAATGTAGATGTAGCCTTAAGAAAACGAAGTCTACGCAATTTTAGAGTTTATTTTTCATCGTCATTATGTTTACATTTACCACCAATCGGTTTTACTGGACTACGTATCAGTGTAGGTACGTATGATTAACAATCTCTGTACTATCTAATAATACCTATAGGTATAATATCTTGTCCTATACTTACTGACTGATTCATCAACGCACAGGTCAAACCACTGGGGTCGGATCAGAAGACTGAAATTTGGCATACAGATTGCTATTATGACGTAGACATACACAAAAAAGAGATTTAAAAAAAACAACCCCTAAGTGAGTAAAATAGGGGATCACGAGTGAAACCGCGCTCGGAAAGCTTTGTACATTAATTGGTGAAGATATTTCAAGTAATTAATTGTATATTAACTATAACAGGATAGTAATATCCACATAATAAAATGAATAGTCCTCAACGTAAACTATGTCCGCGAAAACAGGGTGAAGCTAATTACGTTATATAGTCTATCAATCCGGATTATCCGTTACCGTTCATTAATTCATTAAATAATGTTGAATACGCTCCAAGGTTCTATGCTACTTAAACATTTTGGAGCGATGTATCCAACTTTTATAGGTGTTTATTTTGTCAACTAATATATATCTATACTAATATTAAAGCTGAAGAGTTCTTTTGTTTGAATGCGCTAATCCCCGGAGATACTGGTCCGATTTAAAAAAATATTTCACTAATAGGAAGCTACATTATCCCCAAAGGTTATAGGCTACTTTTTATCCCGAGAATGCGAGTGAAACCGCGTGGAAAAGCTAGTTTTAATATAAATGCGAAACTAACTCTTTCTGTTTATTACCCGCTGAACCGATCACTATGAATTTTGGTGCGTAGGCGCAGAATACATAATAGTATAGGACGCAGGTAGCTCATGTATTTAGAAGGACATAATAGGCTTCTTTATATCCCGGGAAGGCGGGTGAAACTGCGGGGAACAGCTAGTAGTTCATAAATAGGTAGCAGAACCTACCGTTTGATGAAGTATTCGACATAACAAGTTATTCGTCCTCAAGACCCCATCCATACCCACCACCTCCTTCACTAATGCTCTCCAGAATCGCTTAGTCGAAATGTTTATCGTTAAAGTTTTAACATTATCAAAGGAGCGTCCCTTATTTAAAGACCTCTTCACACGTCATACACCTAACGTAGGACATTACATATGCTCCAGAAATACAACCCGGCCTACCGACGGCATAATTTTACGAGCCATTACCATCGTAATGCCTCAAAGTATTCATAAATCAACCGCATACAAAGTAGCCACGTAAAAGTGTACGAGTATGTTTTCTCGCAGAATTTACACAAAAGTAATGAAGTTGTGAAGAAACTCCATAAGTACTGGTACGAGATCCGACCCCTATGTTTTATTTTGTCCTGTGAAGATGAAGCAGCTGAAAGGATTCTCATGAAACTTATTGTATGATTCGAGAGTTTTGGAAAGTTTCAACGGGCGAATTTGTGACCTAGTTTCGCGCTTTTGTTGAGGTTTTTAGTTTTCCTTCAAATTAATTTATAATTATTTTATTTTTACACACAATGAATGGCCAGTTGCCGTGGTTGCTTGGCACTATCTATCAAGCCGTAGGCCGGTACGATTCCCATACAGGACAAACATTTGTGTGCATGAACAATAGGCTAGATGACAGTGTCAAAAATAAATGACCAAACACTAACCAATGTATAAAACATCTGAAAACACGCGGAAACATCAAATATGTTGTACATTTAATGCTTTTTATGATTTTTAATTACCAGTAGAACCACTAAGAGTAGATCATTTGATGCTGTGAAACTATGACGTTATAGCTTAGTATTTCATACAATATTCCATGTAACCGATCGTTTTGACATTTATTAAAAAGTTGCTGATTTGATATGCCAGGAAACTACCCTATTGAACATCTGTCCTGAGTCTGTGTGTAATTATCTATATAAGTATGTATTTATAAAATTAAAATAAAAGTAGTTTAGTATATAGATATCTATGTATTATCTGGTTAGTTAGGTTGGTAGGCTTTAGTTTGGGATCAGAAACCATGAATAATGTCCCAGGATATTTATTTAATGATGTATATTAAATATTAATAAATTCCTTGAAATGTTAAAACAATCTATCCGTCTATATTATTTAATTTATTTACATATCCTCTTTTAAAACTCTCGGTTAATTTTTCCATCTTAGTAACCAAATCCTGTGCACAATACAAAATCCGTCGATCGTATAAACCGCGTGAACACACCATGGGCGATACCTGAAAGTGTTTGTATTGTACCTACATAGAATAAACAAATGTACAGAGAGTGGTGTTCCGCGTTGAGCGCACAATCCGCGAGTCCTAGATCCGATCAGAGCGATGCCCATTAAAACCCGCCGAGTGGGAACCCATGTTAACCTGACTTTGCTTTTGTCTTACCAACGATGCAGCTGTTACGGAAATTGTGTCCATCCACCTACTTATAGAGGCCTTTTACGTCTTGCTCGTATTGAGATCGGTTGGTTTGGTTTGTAATGTAATTGTTTTTAATTCGCTTTCATTATAAATAATAAACAAATATCCTGGGAAATTCTTCACATATGGTTAACTGATCCCAAACTAAGCAGAGCTTGTATACTTATACTACTTTTTTTTGTAAATACATACTTATATAGATAATTACACCCAGATTCAGGACAAACAGACATGTTCATGCACACAATGTTTGTCCTGGATGGGAATCGAACCCACGACCAGTGGCGCTACAGGTAGTGTCTTAACCAACTGGCTTGTCAAGTAAGCTTGTTAGTTTGGTATATACTTAATTTTGTTTTTGATACGCTTTCATTTTCCTCACTTGTAACTAACCAACTAACATTGTAATTAAATATAGGAAGTCAAATTTAACCAACTTCTAAATATGTAGTTGACGAGTACCTACAATAAATTGGACTTAGTATTGAGGGTCTGATGATGGAGCCAGGAGATGGATGGATAGTGGAAAGTCTTCAGTGTCTAAAGCATTTTTTTTTTATTTCTTTTATTGAAGTAGGATTAATAATATATCATTATCTTGTAAGACATTTCTGTTGTCAACCAAACAAAAGAGCACAAGTTGGGATTAACGATGCTAGTTATTATCTAGAACCTTTGGGATCCCAGTTGCTAATAATAATAATATCCTGGGACACTCTTCACACACGGTTATCTAATCACAAACATTAGGTACTCTTAATTTGAAGACTATGGAAACCAAATAACTGATATATCTAATACATTTTCTTTTTTTATAAATACAAACCTACATATATATGGTCTATATGATACCTAATTCAGCCCATTCTTCATCATCATTTTATTCTAGAAAACCTTTATAATACACATGCAATAACTCATGATAAAAAGTTCCTTAAAAATAAACAATCGTGAATAGTGCTGAACGTGAGTATTGGACAATGACATGTTATCTTTGTAAATTTTTTCATCTCGTTCCAGTTCAATAACCTGGGAGACATAGGTATTTCTCGTCAAAAAGAAAAGAAAACGTGAGTTTTGCGAAAGCGCTCCGTCGTGCCGTTTACGAGGGGTCGTAGTATCCAAGTGCTTGACCGCAGCATGTGTTTACTGCAGTGCCCGTAAACGCTTTATATCCTAAGCAACTGTCTTCTCAAATGCTCATACTCTGCTCAAAAGAGCATCATAAAAATTTAACACAAGTCCTTCTACGAGTAATTAATCTGCTTGGGGCTCAGTTATGTGCAATACTTGCAGCTGTTCTAAAGACCTAACATGAATGTTATAGCTCTTCGTAGATGCTTTGACACATCAAAAACAAGGACAATAAGATTTTCTCAAAAACTAGTCACATATTTGTAGTACCTAAGTTGAAGCCATCTAGGTTGGTCAAACATCGTTGGCGCTAAGTAAATTCCAATATTGGCTAAAAAATGTTTACCTTACCAATCTTTTTATATTGGAAATTTTCGTCGGGTCGTTCCGGTAGGCTGAAAAAATTGCGATTACGTTTTCGTAAAAATAAAAGAGATATGAAAGTTTGTCTATGGGATCTGTAAATGGAATGAGAATTTATATTATAGTAAGCTAAATAAACTACTGTTCTCTCTTACCCATCCTAACTAATATTATAAATGTGAAAGTGAGTTTATTTGTTTGTTACTTTTTCACGCCTCAACTGCTGAACAGATTGCGAAGAAATTTGGCACGCAGATAGGCTATATATAATATGGGGAAGGACATAGGCACCTTACATCACGCGGATCGTTGGTTAAACTGCGATGCGGACTAGTTAGAAATAAAATATAAATAGAGGAAAAATGTATGTACGATTAACTAAGAGACAAGTTTTAACAGCTTGCAAACTACGAAACTAGATTTACTGTATTATATTCAAAAGTTGCTATAACATCTGCCAAACTCTTGACTTTGTTTCGTTGGTTAGTAGGTCAAAGCCATGATAGTGCAGGCTGGCTGCCATCCAGAATCCTATATACCAAGGTCACCCTGGAATCTTGCGTAGGGAAACGGTTCCAAGGCCACTCCTCAGCTCAGTACTCATTCTACAGTTTGGCGAATTACCAAGTGTCAAGGAAGGAATGATGAGCTTTTTTCCTTGAATCAATGCTGCGAAAGTGTCGGGTCAAAGAGGTTATTATGCAAATCCACATTTTATTAATCGTAAATAAACACAGTGTTTTATTATCATAATAATATTGCAGTTTTATGATTATGATCATTGATGTTCCAATAAGAATATGTTTTTTACGTCGATTGTGTAATTTAATTTTAATTTATGAATCTGTAAATTGGCTTTTCATTCATTTTTTTTAAAGAAAGTCGGCGGCGTCGATCAAAGAAATATCCTCCATTGTAATTTCAAGCCCGACATAAATAACCATCCTTTCTAAACTAAACAATATCGAATTCAAATGTTTCCATCTCATATAAATTGTATTTAAACAACAAAATTACCATTTAAAACACTTTTGGAATGGGCGATTTTCCATGCCGCTAAGTGTAATTGACGCAGGTGCCGCGGGCTCTTCAGCACCTACGAAGTGTCGCCGTTCCAATTTCCCGAACACCCCAGAACCTCCCTACGACTGTTATTGGATTTTTTTGCAATATTCCTCATCCTCATTGCGTACGAACGCGAAAACTGTCAGCGTACTCGAATTACTCGTAGAGAACGTAACGCGATGACGCCTTTGATTCAGGCACTTCTTCGACAAACATGATACCCTGGTACTTTGTTGTGGCAACATTCCTACATTACAAAGGATAATCCACGAGGGATTTTCTCAGGAATCTATTCGTAAAAATATTGTTTGTTTGTATGGATAGGACAAGGATATCATTGCTTTTTATAACGTTATAACTTTTAAAAATAACACTTCCATAAATCGTCTGTAATAGGTTCACTTTAAAATTATTTCATAGACGTATTGACACATCAAAAGTATTAACTGTTTTAATGATAGGTATTTTATATTTAAAACTTTAAAATGTGGAGAATTATTTCACTGAAAAATGTGTAATTATTACAATAATTTAGGTACTGAAAATAATATCACTAATTATTGAACTGATACCTATTTAAATTTTCAGGTTAAAATATTATTGTATAAATGCAACAGTTGAATTTATTGCGTCATAAAAGCAGCATTACAGATATAGTGATGTATATACTCGTAGATATTATAAATTGAAATCACCTCCTGTCCTGAACGTTTGAGAGACAATCCGAATTAATATCTCGTAGAATTCGTTACGAGCTAAGACTGTGCTTAAATATTTTATGTACCATCTGTCTCTTTATATCAAGTCTTCGGTATCGAGGGGGGATATTCATAAAAGGTTTATTTCCACAGATTCTATACCGTGTCATTGATAGCGAGTGCCTCGTAAATCTTAATGACCCCAGGACCGTGTCACTTCTACGAGCCCATTACAAAATAAACAGATGGAAATTTTGCCATTGCCTATGTAGATTTTTACGGGTTTTCGCCTTCGCTTCGCTTATAAACATTCATCAGAGAAACAGTGTTTTTGAATCAGTCATAAACGAGGCAGTAAAACGTCACTCGCGAGCAAGCTGTGAAAATAAATGACAGTCTTTCTGAAGTTAATTAATTTTGTTTTTAGTACTATGATGAGTACTAGATTAATCTAGAGCGAGATTTGTGCGTCGAGAAGTGTAATGATTTTAGTAAATACGTCACCCGACATTATCTCTCCTATTAGTTCACTTTTATGAAATACTTACCTTTTAGATTCATTTTATAAATATCACGCTTTTTAAATCGTGGTAGAATTTAAATGCGAAGTGTTGCCGGGGCGAAGACCGCTTTCAGTCCGATTGGCGGTATAAATTATTCAGTGCAAACTCTAGGGAGTAAGGACATTACTCATTTGCGAGTATTGGATCACGCTTCTTATTGTCCCATCGCCTTTGATTACTGAACAATACGGGGAGTATAATTGCATCTATGTTAACTACATATACGCCTTAATCGAATTGTAATATCTATTTAACGAATCATAATTGATTAATTAAGGCCTGAATATCGATATGAAATAGAGTTTAGCGCGCTGTGGAATCTCTATAACATGGAGTAGGTACGTTTGTTTTATTGATGTAGGTAGGCATGCTGAGTAAAATGTTTTATTTTTCATTGGAAAATTATTTCTGTTGGAGATAACGCTTTGTTTACAATAACAGATAGATATCTAGATAAAATAATAAAAGAGGGAAGGATGAAAACAGACCTTTATTTTTTAGTTAAGAAGAAAATAAGCATGGTAAAAAAATACTTAAAAATGTAAGGATAATTATAAATTTTATTTCGTGAAAACTAAGCTGTTAAGAATAATAAACCTTGAGCTACCTACTAGGTATGTACAAGAACGATGATATAATAAACTTAAAACATGTTTCTGATACGCACATTATAATCGATAAAATATTTATAATTAACCTATACGCTACCGTAATACAAGGTTGTCTTCTTGGAACATTTTTTTACAATAATTGATCGTGTTTATACTTCTTTATATTTTACCATCACTCATAAATAACCAATAAAGCATTGTCGATTTTATCAAACTAAATACATAATTAATTTCACGATGCCCAGTTTTAAAGTGCAACAATATTTACGTAAAGCTCTTTATACAGTTTCTTGTACCAAACAAGCGCTTTTAAAAAATATCGCAACGCAAGTTTATCACCTCGACTAAGCCACCGGCTTAAGCGCTGTACAGCGGAAAAACATTTTCTATCAGAGTTCCTCGACAGGGCTGATCGCAGGTGCGGCGGTGGCGGGTCTAACCAATAAATAACCTAACGTTAGCGGCGGCAGCGCTGGTTTCATGATCAACGTAATCTAACCAGACGTGATGTACATAGCTGAATATTTTTGCGGCAAATTTTATTTTTACATGTAGCTTATTGCTGAAACTGCTGAAAGATAAACGCCACATACGCCGTGTATTTGGGATACAGGTTTATAGGGCTCTATCTGTATTTTTTGCTGTTGCTCATTTTTTATGTTAGCGCTTTTTATTTGCTTACGATGTTGTCAAAGATTGTTTTTATGGTTTAGCTAGTTTCTCTCATCATTTTCGTATAGGTATGGTCGTTTAATTTCATTTATTTTCGTAAAATACGTCTTCTGGGAACGATGCCTTCTGACACAGACTTTTTCGTTTAGTTTCGTCCTTTTTAAATAAGTAGTTTTTAGTTTATTTCGTCATAAAAAATGTCCTTTCAAATACGTCTTAATTTATAAGTAGAGCGCTTATTATTGAACATTATTCAAATGCTTTCGCCAGAGAAAGTAAAGTCATCAATCCAAATAGGATATATCGGTCGCCTATTGAATATATATTTTCTAATTTCCCGGTTGTTAACTTTCCGAATTGAACCGTAAATAAACATTTCTTCGAACCGACATTCACAAAATTAAAAGAACATTTGATTCTCGAATATTCACGGCAATTTCCCCGCTTTGAACAAAAATTACGGAACACAATAGAATAATAAATGAGTTTGGTGGCAGCATGATTTTTCTTACAGTGTATTCTTTATTAATACAAGGAAGCTGGCAACATTAATCTTTGTTTATTTGTATTGTTGGAACCAAAGAATTTAATGCACCTATCCCATTAAATATACTTATAGCTGGAACCTTGAATGCAGTTTTGGCAAATATTTCAAGGACTTGCCCATCTGTACCATAAAAAATTCGAGGCTTCGCTCGGGTGCGATTTAAAAACATACAAACTATTTAGAAAAAAAATCGTTACTGTTAGTCAACCGTCGGAGATTTTTCTAGGATTATTGAAGAACTACATACATTATTTTGATGTAGGAATGTATTGTCTACGTAAGCGATTAATATAAAAAAAATTTTGGCGACTTGGTTCCGAAATAATAACTTTTAAACATATACGAATGTAGGTTACTATAACCATATAAAGGTAGAGAAAACAAATATTTTTCCTGTAAATACTGTAGCTATTTATAGCAGCTCTTACACTAAAAAAATATGTCGTGGAATAAACCTATTCCTATTCAATAACGTGGTCTATAAAGATGGATTTAAACAAAGTTCACTTAAATAAATTTGGCGCTTTCCGCTAAAAAAACAGTGAAATGATTGTATAAAAATGGTTTCCCCAACATCCGTAAGAAGTAATGGGGTCGGATCACCGTAGCCTCGAGTTACTAACAAGGTCAGGTTCCTGGAGAAGTTCCAAATATGCAGGCCTTATTATCGAGAGGAGGATTTGGCCAGCCAACACAATGAGAAAAGATGCTTCCTGGCTTTATATAGTAACCCAAACAATTGTTCAATTAGTTTTGTCTTCGGTATCTTTTTCATATCAAAAATGGCTTCTTATTTAATGTTTAGAATTGTAAATTATACTATTTCGTCTTATAAACACTGTAGGTACGTATATGAGTAGGTAGGTTAGTTTTATACTACTAACGTTGCAAACAAGCAAACGGTCCGTCTGATGGTAAGCGGTTACCGTGGTTACCGACGCTTGCACCACACCAGGGATATCACTCGTGCGTTACCTCAACAAGGTTTATATTTCAATTCGAGTAATTTTTTTTTATTTCAATGCCTAAGGCCATAAAAAATACTTAAAAACATGTGTTAGTTGAACAGACGTTCAAAAGCTATTACAAAACAAAACTCCAGTTATAATAGGTAATCGTGAAGATAATCGGACAATAATGTTACAAAATTGATGTCACTTGAGAAGTGGTAATACAAAAGATTTGAACAGGTGTCTCGCTAATGTGCGCAACGCAAAGACGAATCGCTTTTGTTGAAAACAGTTTTGTCGTATTTATTACCTAAACGTATGTTATAATAATGCTCTTTGTAAAATATCTTGAAGGTTAAGCCACTTGAAATATTGTTAGATAAAGAAATGTTTTCTTTGTAATAATTTTCCTAAATATCTTTACCTTAAAAATGTTTATGAATGTCAAAATTACGATTGCGAAGACAGAGACAGATGTTCTCACAACTCAGGACAAAGACAGGTGACAGATTACATCTTTTTTTAAAAATAAAATACATTGTGTGCCTATCTACGCGCGATAAATAGTTAGGTACCCTTTTTGAAACCTAGAAAATATAATAAAATAAACATGCAATAAAAAATTTAATAAACATGATTTTTATTTAACGCCTCAAACCTCATATGGAACATATTTACAAGTTCTTACACCAAGTGTTAACCCTTAGATAACTTAAAAGTAAAGAGAAGGTATCCCCAGGGAAACCCCTAACTCCAATGGGACAAAGCTGTAGGTTTCCAATTTCAAAAGCTTCTATTTTATTAATTCCTGACGAAAAAGACTGGTGTTATAAGTTTGTAGTGTGTAACTGAACGGATGAACCGATTTTGATTATGTTTTTTCCTTTGAAAGATGTCTTAATTGGACAGTGTTCTTATCTTAATTATTAAGTTATGTGTCTAATTATCCGATATCGAGCCTCCTACAAATAGACCGACCTATGTTTCGGTTTTCACTTCCGTACCTAATAGAGATCTAATACAGCGCATGTGATCTATAAAGCTAAATTACAAGAATAAACTACATACTATTATATATTAGTAGATATACAGTATGTTCGGGGACTTATATTATTATTTGAACACATTTTATGACACTTTTCTTAAGACCAACTCTGAAAATTGGAAAAAAAAATTTTTTTCGTACAAAACATCAATTTTTTTTTCGAGTTTTCCCGGTTGGTCCTAAGAAAAGTCGCTTGTTTAAATATAAGCACCTAAAATATCGCTAGTTTATGACCGAACACACTGTATATATACTTGTACCTTTTCCTTATAATATTTGTGTGTGATGAATTACATTAATACTTGCGAAGAGCAAGCACGCTTCAAGGCTTATAACATTGATATTGGGATCAGAAACACAAAATGTGTTTAATACATAATCCATCAAATTAATCCAGCCAAGCGGCACCCAGTACGGTATAAATTTTCTCGGTACTAACTTAACTTAAATATTTTTAATCTAAAGCTAAATTGAGTTATGACTAGAAAATGTTATGATTATTAAATAATTGTATCAGTTCGTTCACACAAGGGCAGATCATCTAAACTATTATGATACTATATTAACGTTGAAATAAGTGATCGGACTAATCTGACAGGACTTGCATCCCTTTCTTACATTTCCTGTTAGAATGAGATATAGTAAGATTAAATTTGTTTAGTTTGTTAAAAACAGAGTCGGGGACAAAATATCAACTCTTTGAATATAGTTGCTTACGTATACCTACATACTTACCTACTCAGTCATTAATTATTACGTATAATAATAGTACTTGAGTTAAGTAGGCGGACTGACTATGGGAGCTTCATTACATTCGACAGTGAAACACTTTCAAACCAGTTTAGCGAAACAAAATTTCATTTATATAATTCGACCTTATTACCTACTAAACTACACACAACTAGTGCGTGAATTGAATACCGTGAATGACGACTTTGATCTCATCAAACGACCGTTAAAATACCCTCAATTAAAGCCTTAGCACAATGGTGCAAGATTCAATTTGGTTTGCGGTGAAAATTGTATGTTTGACACAAAGCATTTCATTGAGAAGTTGACGCAAGTTGCGTGTCGGAAACGGAGAAAGAATACTAATCTTTGCCGCGTTGAGGTATCGCCGCCGTAATCGGCAAAAATATGTCAAGTCCAATGTAAACTAGCGAACAAATACTATTACAGTATGACAGAACTTAGATGAAGCATCGGTAATATTCGTAAAATCGATGATTTCCGAAAAGAGTGCGCCTACTACATTACCCATGTTTATTAGTACTTTAGGCGAAAATGATCTTGTTGAATGGCGCGATAATGAATGATTTTTATTAGTTGTGTAAATCGGAAGTGAAATGTACGAAAACGTGCTAAGTTGTTTCATACTGTACCTTAACTCCGTATCGGCTGAGCGGATTTGAATTAAACTTGGAACATATATTTTTTATACGGGGAAAACATAAAATCCCTTGAAAACCGAGGGGCGGAAACTGGTGTAAGCATTTAAAGCATATTTTACACATACGAGTACCTACCAGTACCTACATAACGACATAGCTTTGACACGCCCGGAGGTAGGTAATCAAATTCAAGTATTGAAATATTTTATCCAAATATGTTTACTTGTACAAGTAGTTCTACAAGTCGTCTTTAAGCTACATTATGTTATACCTACCTACTTCCGCAAATTAAAATAAACAATACTCCAAACCTCCTTTCAAAACAGTTAAATATCTTCCGTTTGTATTTGACATAATTTTGGACATTGTATCAGAGTCAGGGCCTCCAGAATTGTTCAGGTCACGGCTGGGTGACCATCAAGTGGAAACCCTGAATGTATCCGCCAGTCTATAGAAAACCTTGCTGTATAAAGCCTTCGTAGTTTCTGCCGAAGAAGATTTAAAATTTCTTTCGTACAAAATATTCTTCTCCAAGCCGAAAAATTCGAGTCGAGTTTTTTTTTCACTTAAGTTAATTTGTTTTTGATAAGATCAGTGATATTTTTCTGATAAACAACCTTGATAGAAATCATCGTAATCTATATAATGTATCCATTATTATTTTTTGATTTATTAACGGTTTTCTAATATTGACAGTGACCTCATGCCACGTAAAAAGTAGGTAATATTTTTTATTCCATTCTCGGAACGCACCTGAGTTTGGAATAAATGAGTCATTGTGTTGTGTCTGTGAATATAAAATCTGAATATGAACGCACCGGTTACACACCGTTACGTAAATACCGGCTGATAATTTTCAAATTACGAGTATCTATCTTCTAAAAGTTTTACTTGAAAATTGATAACATATTTTTAATATCATTCAATAATTCAATAAGGAAAGCGCATGAAAAAATTACAAATATTTCTTAAGTCCTAAATCACTGATTAATTGACAGTAATCAACGCAGAAAACCACTGGTTATAAAACCATTCAATCTGGAAGTTATGAATAACAATTGAATTTTATGAAATTACGTCTGTAAAATAGGGCTCGTATAAAAATCCTTAATTTTCGAAGATAAATCCATGAAAATTAATATTTTACATTTTGGTTGGATATTAAGAATGACGTATTTCCGTATTTGTTAAATTTCTAACGTATTTTAACATTTATGAAAACCATTATTTAATTTAATCCCCGAGATCGCGGTGTGCACGAGGGAGAAAAGCTAAAACTTAATATTTACACAGGAAAAGATGCTACAACCTTTCATTAAATTTTGAATATGCAGAATAACGATCAAATCATCCTCAAACCGGCGGAATTTTGTCGTTTAGGTAAGTATTACGCTTCGGTGTACAAGAAGGCTGATGGTGCCCTAAATTGTTTCCAAGAATAAATATTGTCTCTTATCTTTTCTCATTCGTGTTTCTTCCCTTTTATTTTGACTTTACATTGTAAGCGAGTTGTGCAATATGTCAACACGAACACTGTTTGTTACGATTTCATCATGTATATTTTTATTGTGTTGAATAATTTTATGATCCATTTTTGTGTACAACTTTGTATTACTCTACCCCTTCGCGTACTGCGATCTACGAACCGGCCTCGAATTTCCTTGGAGGATAACTTGCTCTTAGATAATATTCTTACGAATGGTACAAAAACTATACTCCCCTATAATTTCTGACGTCATATCCGAATTCTTCGCCTTGTAGAATCTAGTTTTCCAGATCGTGAATGAAACTGCGATGTATAATGTTAGGAATATTGAAGGTAATTTTTTACATGTGTTTGGTTTTAGGGATTCCTATTACATTCCGTACATTACGACGGCATGGACTAAACTGACAGCATTAAAAATGTTCTATCTTTTTTCAATAAGGTTAACATGAAAGAAAGGTGACTTGTCTAATATTACTTAAGTTCGTAAACAACAGAATCGGCACCAATATTAATATTATTAGTGTAGAAGTCGTGGCTCGGAGTGATTGGACCGTGATAAAATACAGTTCAATTAAAATTCTCAATCACAAAAAATATGTAAGTAACCAAAGAATAACTTATCAAAATAAAGCTTTCTTTGCAAAGATTGAAACATTTTCTGGTCGGATGATCATTCGACTTAAACTTTGAGCAACGTCTTAGAGGACAAATATGAAGGTCGGCGTCCCTGTGGACGGAAAGTTAAATTGACTTGGTCTCGGTCTGTTTGGAGGCGTGTAGGCCGATCACCTGTCCGCATTGCTGTGCTTGCTTGACTCAAATAAGCGTTTTGCAATGATTTACATAGACAAATAGAACGTTCTATTTACTTGTTCATTCGCACCGGTATCATTTAACTAATGCTAATATTTATAGGTTATTTCACATACCTAGTTTGATAACCGAAATGAATCCACTTTTAGAGAAGTTAGCATGATCATTGGTGCTTATAGAATAAAAACTTCAGGCATGTATAATGTATTTAGAACTCCTCCGGAATAAAATAAAATTGTAATTCTATGTACATATTATACAAAGAGCAATGGAGAGGGCTATGCTCGGAGTTTCTCTGCGAGATCGAATCAGAAATCAGCAGTGGACGTCTTTCATCTGACTTGATGATTATACGCGAGTCGAAACGGTACCAACAACTGGTTACTTTGCTGTTTTTATATGCTAATATATTTGAATAAATATCAATGCTTTTATCCGAGCAAAGGACGTTCCCATTTAATTCATCTGTAAATTATCTCGTTCAATTTCTTAGTTCTTTGTTACTTCCCTTAGCTCAGTAAAGGTAGTAGGTAATGCGAAGGAACTATCACAAAAAGTTGATGCGATATAAGAGTTATGACTTTAAGTTGTTCACTAACTTGGTAACATTCTCAGTTTCACTATCGTATTATCATAACATGAACTTCATCATACTTGTGATAAAAAAGTTTTACTCGTGTTCCATGTAGTGTAGGTTAAGTTTTTATGTCAAAGTAAATATCTGATACATTTTTTTGACTATTGAATTTTATGAACATAACAGTCAATAGTCAGAAAAATACACATGAAATTATACAAAATACTTGCCCATATTATGAAAATCTTTTCTAGGCTTTGCTTATTATTTTGCTTATTGCCTTCGGCCACTTCATCACTCACCGCTGTGAGATTGTACCTACTCAAACACGTCAATCCATAATACTAACAATCATTTACTGATTCCTGATTTACTCGAACGAACCTTTTTCAATATGTCTGTTTCAATCACTTCACGTATGCACGTGTACTGCTCTGTTGTTTTGTTCAAAGGGATTAAAAATATGGCACGTGTAGCGCACCCTTTTAAAATAAAGCGTTGGCGAGCGTGTTTACACTTGCCCGGGTAAACTTTAATCCTGGAATAAGAGTTAATTAATAACAACAAACTAAACTAAAACACTTCAAAAGCAAAACAATGTACGATGTGTACTTTAATTAATAATTTGTGTAGCGGTAGGTACAGGTGAACTTTCCTTGGCAAATACTGATATATCCGGATAAGCTGAGTTTCATCAAACACGGCTTACTTTGCGCGGGTCACTCACTTGTGTATCTATGCGAAAACTGGAGGTTTGGTCAGCAGTTTTCTAAGTAGAGACGGACGGACGGTAGCAAATTGATTTAGGTATTTATGTTTTGGCTATTGGAAAATTATTCGCAGATTAAACATTTTAGTTATTTTTAAAGGTGAATCTTAGGTACATGAGAATCATACCTTACCTACATTTTGAGAAACATTTCAGTTTATAAAACAATAGAACTAAAAACAATGACACCGAAAAAAAAATCTTTAGAAGTCGAAACAAAATCTTTTGTATGATGAAATATCCTTTGCTTACCGTTGCCGACAATATCGAAAACCAGTCATTTCACGTACAGAAATAACATTACGAATAGAATTCTGGCCAAAGAGAATTGTAGCGATATCTATCTAGGGGACACGTTGAATAAACAACAGATGTTTATGTCACTCTCCCCGAAGGGACCGAGGGCCGTGCATGGGTCGAATTTATAAATAATCAATTCCACTATGCTTTTCTTATGTCGCCGTTTTCCATTTAAGCGAACGTGATACACAATTTACTTTGAACAGATTTTAGTGTTGCTATTTATTTCAAACTTTAAATATTCTATTGACTTACTTGACTTATTTCTACTACTGATTATAAGTGTCTCTCAAGGCGCGCCACTCCTCTCGTTCCTCCGTCTTCCTCAGGTCAGCTGTCGAGCGAGCCGGACTGAATTTTCTATTGGTAGTTTTCTTTATAAAAGGTGATATTTAATACATTGGCATTACTCCCTGTGGTAGAAGTACTCACTATCTTATCACTATTATGAAATCACAAAAAAATCTACTAATAAAACTAATATTTTTCAGTGACATACCTACATCATTGAATTTAAAAATATTTTGAAATAGAAGTGAAAAATATAGGTTTAGGTACCTATAAGTTACACACTAATCCTCGAAACATTTGATGACCTATTTACACAGAATGTCGGTCAATGGAATAGGCCAAATAATCCGCTGAATTGATACAGCCTAGTGCTCAATAGTTATGCTTGAGGCATTCCGTCTAACCAAAACCTGAGCCAATTTCGTTGCTATAATATTTTTGTGAATTCCTTTGAAATGAGACTTGACTTGGTTGGGATATTTTAGAAAAATCTTAACCATTCTGGATACTATTTTAGTCAGTGGTCACTATCTATTGGTAGTTAGTTACCTATTAATTTTGAAAAAAAGATAATACGGAGACTTTATAGTTACTTTACGTTACGTTACTTTTATATCAACTGATATAAAAGTCATTTTGTCATAGGATCGGAATATTTCTATCCTATCTGAACGAAGGAGAATCTAGACTTTCATTCTGGTTTATTTTACTAAAGTATGAGACTGGATAGGTCCTATATTTTATTATTATACTTTATTCTATAATATACAATATTTACAACAAATATACAAACTATATATAAAAAAAATCCTCGAGGCGGCCGCTGCTGCCAATCAACGGCAAGGTTCCCAGAAGGCTGGCAGCGTTCCCTCTTTGTATGGCCAAGCTAACGCGTTGGCTAAAAAAGCTCCCCGCCCGCCAGTCCCCTGTGACCTCAATTAATTTTGAAGATAAAGTTCGAGAAAATCGGCGAGCCTATATTTTAAAAATAAATACCCTAATGCTTGAAAGCACTATAAATAGACACACAAGGCTAATTTCTTTAGAAATTATTTCATAATAAACCTCGTTTCTAAAACTGATGAATCAATTCGTATGCGTCCGGCGGGCGGCCCGTTTTTAAACCACTTTAAATTTTAATTGCATTACGGCTAGGTTGTTGGGTTTATAGAAACAGGAATGTAGGTACCGCAGGGTTGTTATCTAGTGTTCAGACCGTGAAGCTCTCAGCTCAAGTACACCACTTGAACATTGTTCAGACATTCGACCTGTGTTCTGGACACTCCGTCTGTGGTACTATTCGATGTTAATATGTGCCTATAAGATGAGAGACAATGTTTTGTCGATGTAAATTTAAAGAAATTTACTTAATTTGTATGAAATTCCGGACTACATTTACAAGCATTTAATTGACAACATAATTGATGTTTCCATGTGTTTTGTGGTTAGTGTTTGATCATTTATTTTTGATACTGTCCACTAGCCAATTGATTAATAAAACACCTTAAAAACAGATTTTGCTCAGGTACCACTTATAATATTTAATCCTATTGAAGTAATAATCTCAGCTTTTCTGTATTTCTTAAGAAGAATTCATTAATTTATCTGCTGTATATTGATTTCATAATATTAATTTAATTTAAAAATTTCGCTTGTATAATAGCACATTTAATGGCCACACATAGAATGGCACCCATGCAGGAATTGCCAGGAATGCCAGAGCTAACTACCAAATCCTAAAAGCTATCCCGACAATTTCAGGAACGCAGACCTATTCTGTGGAGGTATACAACTTCAGTATTGGAAACTGCTATCTTTTACATATAGGTACCTACGAAGATATATTTTACCTATAGCAATACAAGGCTATTTTTATTTCACCTGCAATTATTTAGGGGGTTGAAGAACTGAGCAATATAATATGAAGAACTTTTACTATGTTACTAAGTCTGAAATCACGAATAAAATTGGCCAAGGAAGGATCCCTTACCATAGTATTTTTTTTTTAATTATGCCTAATATTATATTTAAATACTTATAGAATATTACATTCAAATTAAACTATAAAATATATCCTATATACAGAGTAACTATAAATAATAAACCGCATTTAAATCGCCGCCTGCAGGCAGGGTTCCCAAAAAGCTTCCCATAGTATATTATTTTACTTTCATTAATTGTTATTAGGAAAAGAAATTCACATTCTGTGAAAATTTCAATTGTCCACCTATTACGGTTCATGAGATACCTACAGCGATTATAAAAAACGTTGAAAAAATCACGTTTTTTTATGGGGATCACCTTTTATTTTATTATTTTTCGTTAAATTGGCAACAGTACTACATATTCTGAGAAAAAGAAAACCCTGTAGGAATACGAATACTATTTATTTTTTATTCAGTAACAATCAGTATGCTACTGTGCTACTCTACTCATAGCTTTCTTTATTTCCAAAGTAATTTGTCACCAAAACAAATGAAGTGTGAAATATAAATAAACAAAGCACCAAACGGCGACTATTTTTCTTATTTATTCTAACATTATGGTAAAAATATGTTACATATTATACGGAAATAATAAAGAGTAATCTATTAGAGGCACATATTGCGCACTAACAGGAAAACAAAGCCGGTGGAAATGGAAAAGTATTGTTTCCTACTTAGAAAGCTTTTGGATATTATATGAAGATTCGGTATCATCAAAAATATATTGTGACGAAATTGTTATCGTTTTGTCAGTTCAGTTTAATTGTGTTACAAAATAATTGCTACTTCCAGGAATGAAATATTAATATGTAAGCTTTTTAATAAAAATGAGCTTGCGTCTTAGGAGCAAACGATGTCGAAACCGAGGAAGTTATACGCTTGCTCTAAAGTGAATTTGTAGTAAAGGCTGTACTATTATGTATTCTGTGGTAGAGGCAAACGCCTCGGAAGTGTATTCCACTGTTTTGCTGTTAGTACGACAAATAAATGAAAATAATTACAATAATGGTTATTGTCAGTATTTAAAATCACGAATACAAACTGAACATGACACTTGAGTATGTGCCTACCTAATTTTTGATGATAATTTTATCAACTGTAGTTTTTATTTTATAAATCAATTTAAATGTACCAACATTTATAATTAGTTTAAACAATCGATCAAGCATACAATAACGACATGTCTGTTCCACATGACAATAAATTAATCAAACAATTGATTACTTCTTCGAATTACCTACCTGAAAATGTATCAAGGAAGACTGTTATAATTATTTCGGTTGTCCGACCTTTACAATTAGGTTTTAAAAAAAAAGTTATGAGTATTCACGAAATGTTACCGTGCCGATCGTAAATACAATAGAATTGAACTCCAAGAAGGTAAACAATACATATATATCCTTTTTTATTATCCGCCTCATTGATATTATTCAGATAACTGTATATTTACGAAATTGAGTTTCATTTCATGTTCTAAATCACATAAACGGTCTTGAATGAAGGCAAAGCTATGATTGCAAAAAAAAAACAAAGTGGACCATGTACTCAATAAAGCCGGGAAATGTATTCAAACACAGCTCCGCGCTCCGCTCCTTGGTATTCTTTCAGTTGGCAAGAAATGCTGCATCTAATGGAAAATCCATTTATGCCGAACTGTAGCTACTCGAGTACACTACCGCTGCTCTAATAAGATCCCCCGTCTCCTTGAGTTTGTACAAAAACACAAACATCGCACCGACACCACGGTGAGATTCAATGAACCGGCAAAGATCTTATGCTGTTGGACACATATTAACTTCACTATTTTCACGTTTACTCGTGTATTCATAGCAACTTCGCACGTTCTTATTTGAAATTCATGCTGTTTTCCAAATCTCGGCGACTGGATTTTATAGAAATCAACGCGAGACAGTATAATCAATAAGCGATATATACAAAGGATACTTTAGAAACGAAAATATATCAAAAAGAGCTTATCGATTCTCTTTTTGTTTTCTATATCAATGCAGCAGTCAAACAAATACAGTTAAAGTAAAAAAACACAAATGGCAATGGCAGGTATTCAAAATTTCGTGAAAGCATTCTTTGATAAAAAAAATATCAGATAAATTATTTAATAGGATGGGAAATAATTAAGTCATTCACTCAATCAACATTTTTACAATTGACAAAAGCTATAAGGGCGCGATATGAACCCTTTGATATTTGACATGAACGCATTTCCCATCTGTCTGTGACACGGCGAAGTAAAGCACAGAGGGGCATATTGTATTAATCACTGGAACTAATCTGGAATACGCCTCGGTGGGCTGACGAGGCACAATCCTCTTTTCTATTAAAGCTCCTTTCTTAGAGTCAGCATCGCGGCTAATAAGCATTCAAGCGGCCTTCATTAAGCCACGCCAGACGAAAGGAACCTATTGATTTTATTCAGCTCGTCTAATAAAGGTAAATTTGCCTCAAAACGACGTTCAGTGGGGTTTCAAAAGAAACCTCACTATCGCAGTCTCTTTGTCCTGGCTGTCGGTCGTCGGCCGCAATTAATGAAGCTGCCTATGAAATCTCTTTTGAGCCTATAAAGCTTCATTCGTCGGACTCGTTTCACTTACCTTCTTAAATTGAGATATATGAATCATGTTTCGTCATCACATTCTAGCTCCATTCAAGCGATACAAAGGAGAATGCATTTGTCCGTTTTTTAATTACCTACCGTATTTTGGTTACTCTTAGGATCTAAATTATAAAGTTTTATGGTGAATAAAGTTTATAAATTGGCTACGGTTACACTTATTTTTATATACCGTTTTAGTATTTTTAAAATCTTGACTATCAGCTTTTGAAAGCAGCGTTCCAGATTTGATCAAAAATATTTTTGGCAATCCCCACAAAATGAAACAGCAGTTTCATACATAATAAAGTGCACCATCTAGTAGGTTCCTATATTTATTCTAGTGTGAATAGGTCTCGGCGTACAACGGGGTGCATTGCAACTGTAACAGGTATTCCGTGTATTTCTTTAAAGTCATTTCCACAGAGGTTTTACTTATTTGGCTTCGTAAAAATGAGATTTCATTCTCCACATTGCTCTCTTTTTCCAATTCGTTCTGTATTTCCAACAGATTGCTTCATTTGTCCTCGACGTAATAGCTTATTTAAACTCTGTGGCCCCTCGGACAATAGCATTATCATTTCATGTAATGAATCTACATACAAAAGCACAATGAAAGTTTAGCGCGTTCACAATTTGTATAGTTAAATTAATCGTTTTTTACATATCTGATTGAATACCGAACTTTATTACTGTAAGTACGTAAGTCGTCTATGAAATTGGAAATACCTCGGTACATTTGGACATACTACTAAGATCATCTGAGTGTCATAATGAAATTAGATCCTTATGTTGTTTTAAAGTGATTTATATATGTTGGTTTTTTAAGATTTTACGTTTGACTGCTTTATAACTTGTATGGTTGTTTTTGCATAATTTAAGTACAACTTGTTTTCAAACACAAAGTTAGTACACTAGTGCTCACGTAGAAAAGTCGTAAATTGCAAAGAATTAGTAATAGAATGCTATAGCTATTGGCTGCATGGATGGAAGGTCACGTACCCTCAGCCTGACGCCAGCGTTCACGTCCCACGTCCACGACCAAATGGCGCGAAAAATTATACACTTTGCATTCACTCCGGACTCTTCTACACGGGTGCATTTTACTTGACGAGCGTTGTTTTTAAAATAGTCGTATATTATTTGCATTTATTGTCTTTTCTTTTAATAGATCTGCTGATCTTCTGAGTCTGCAAATCAGAGCTTTCCAAGAGACAATCGAATTGATTTCGGACCGGGGTACCTACTGTTATTCTGATGACGAGTGACAGTGACACATGACGCGCATAGCCAAGTGCGCTTGCCCAAAATCTCATTCTAAAATAGGCCAAGTTTCATCTAAATCCATCTGAAATAACAAAGTGATTGAATAACAAACATCAATACAAACTTCCGCATTTTTCATATAAGTTGAAAATCCTTGCACCGCGTCCATTCCAACTACAAATTCATAAACAGCTTCGCTTACTGATAAACATACGTATCACATACATTATTCCCTTTTTGCCAAGCGCCGTGACACACACGGGTAGTTTACCATGCACAGTGCACACAACTCTAATAAATCCTGCTACACTGGGCCATACGCTAATCTAGGATAACTCCTGAATCCTAGACGCGTGTAAATCCTAGCAAACTCTCCGAGGAGGACTTAAAGGGAATATATTGCTCTTGATTTTCCAATTACGTGCAAGTTTGGGTTCATATTTCCGTTTCGGGTGATAAATTGAGAGTTGCGCCATTCGATCTGGATCTTTACTGGCGAGTTTGTAAGTTACTGGCTCGGTCTTGTCTGTACAGTGTTGGTTTGGTTAGAAATTTGTGAATAAGTGATGCTCGAGTAGAAATAACCACACCTGTTTCTAAAAGTTAATAACTGACGGATTGGCAGAAAATTACGAAACTCCATAAAAATCTGTCGAATTAGATGAAACAAAAGATAGTTGATAAGTCGATGAAATGCCATCCGTAACATTATGAAGCTGCAAATGTGGATATTGAAATTTAAAACGATAAAGATGGCAATATTCTGGATTATAGATTTACTGATTTGTGTATCAAAAACTGTCGGTTAATGAAATATAAGTATGTATTTGATTTGCATAAAATAAAGGAACTTTTACAAATTGACATGAAACATTTCATATAAAAGTTAAAGCTCCAAAATGTACGTAAATGATTAAAGGCTTGTACTGGAATTTAATTATATTTTGTCGATGTAATTTTATTCGCTATAATCGAACATTAAAGACGATTAAATTGACTCCACATCTGTTACACATTTTTTTCCTCCGGTTTTCATTTTGTCGGCAGAAAGCTCCCCTTTTTCATAAATGGTAGCACACCATCGATCAGAATGATTTATCGCAGGTTTAGCGTTACGAGTTTTAATTAAAAAGATGAAGGTTGCATTTTTTAACGATTATTTTATGTAAATGTCGAACACACCTGCCAGCCCGCCAATAGCAATACATTAATAAATGATCTATGTATCCGCAAATGCTGCGTAGGTACCTACATCCGTGGAAATTTCAATATTTTTTTCTATAATACCAACAGGCCATTAGACGCACGTTTTCAATAATAAGTACTTATACGTATAACTAAATACACTAGTATTTGTTCGGATACTGATATTTTGAAAAATCTTTAAAATCTTAAAAACTTATTTTATCAAATTATTGGTACCTACTGCTGGCCATTATCATATTTGAAATACACTTAAAACAAACAGATCCACAATAAAGTTGAACGTGATTTCATTTCTTTCAATTATGTGCTATAAATTAATTAATTGGCCACTCTGAACTTCAAACGTAGCGGCGGCGGAGGCGAGGCGAGTGCTTCTTCAACATTCGTTAATAAAACAATGGAAATACAAACAAATTGTAATTAATTGCTTTTATAACTTCAGATTTACGAGACTTTAAAACATATGGACCCATTATCGAAATTAAGTAAGTTATTTACATTGGGACGTCGTAATGAAAACTGATACCAAAGATTCATTCCCTCTGCGACAGAATTTTGCGAGACTTTGAATTTCACAAGTATTTTTTTTGAGTGTAAAAGAATTACGAAATAAATCTCACAAATACTGTTATCACATCTACAGTAGTGCCAGTTGACCGGACATTTACTGGAACTTTTACAATGCAATTTAGTTTAGTTGTTTTTTACATGTCGTTAAGCGTAAAATTCATTAAAAAAGTGATGCAAAATTCTAATGCTTAGGGGTCTAGAATCATATTATATAATAAACCCATGGTATCATATTTGGTTATGATTTCTTTTACATACACCAGTATAAACAATTAGGTATGTTAGCGTATACACATAAGCATATTCTAGTCAGAAACTACTGCCTTTCAGCTAACAAAATTATGTACAATATAGTATATAATTTTGTACTAAGTTCGTATAACACATTATATATGTACATATCAATGAATTTCAGAGTTCACGTGTTTAAATTGGTCTCAATTTGTATGTGTAATGCATTTCAAATGTTCTGATTGGCTGCCATTGCCTCTCCTATACGACTGGTATATGATATTAAGTTTATGAATATTCAAGTTCGCGACAAAGAGTTTTTTTTTATATTACATGTTTATTGATTCAACTGTAGGTACATTTTGTTACATTCATTTCTATTTAAATACTAGCTTTCGGCCTCGCGTTTTCACCCACGATCCCCTATGTTACCCCCTTAGGAGTTGAATTTTAAAAAATCCTTTCTTAGCGGATGCTTACGTAACTTTAGCCCGATACGTCCATTGGTTTTAGCTGTGGGATGGTATATGATGATCAGTCTGTAAGTCAGTCAATTAGTCACGCTTTTATATATTCAGAAGATTATGTTTATTTATTTATATTATACGGTAGACTAACAGCTGTTCTTAATTAATCGAAGCTACTAATAATTCTCCATCAGTTATAATAATTGGTTATTAATAGGGTTTTTCCTTTATTTTTATACTAAAGTGGGAAATGCTTGCCATTCCCTACAAACGCTTGCAACTCGTAGAGGTATTATATAGGTATGTGCGATACCGACCTCGAAAAAATCTGAACATCATATCAGTGCCATGCTCATTTGTTCTTCTTAATTCTTAGAGAATTAGTTGATGATGATTTGTTTGAATTGGCCCTCGTCACTTACGGACGTGTTCACCTGTTCCAAATGTGAAAAGTTGTTAAACAGTGTTTATTTTATTTCGCAGGGTTGTCTCTGTCACCATTTGTGCGGCACTGGCAGCCGGCGGCGTACGAGCCGATGGGTGACCGCCGGCGACGCTCAGCATCGCCACAGCCCTCCCCCGCGCCACCCCAGCCTTTAAGGCTGACCTTCCACGCGCACAATAGGTAAGGAGCATTACCAATTGGGAATATGCATGATTTCTTTTATCGCATTTCTTAGCAAAATATGAAAATACCGTAAAAAAAGATTTCAAAAAGTGAAATTAAAATCGGCCAAGAAACAAGGAAGATATAAGCATATTAAATTACAAATTAGACAGCGATTAGACAGAGAGATCGGACATAGTATGTGACGTCATATACTATTACGACCATTATAAACTCCATGCTAAATTCTGTTTTGTTAGAAAGATATAGGAATAAATCTTTGATGGCTTATATTTTATTATTTTTATAGTTATCCGATATATTTTTTTCCTACTGTTTCTTATATGAATGAGCTTATATTAAAGCAAAAAAATATCATGCATATGCCCTATTGTTCATAGCTTACCACGTTAGGCTACATCACTCTCCTATGAGGCTGTAGTCGAAAAGTCTTTTCGATGTAAAAAAAAAAAGTCCTTCGAGATGAAAAAAACAATGATGGCGCCGTAATATGCTCAACCGAATGCTTAAAAAACAATAATACTCTTTTGCGTTTAGCTCTTGCAGCTGGTGCCGCCGCAGAAAAGAGAATCGATTACTGTGACTATTGGAATTGTAATTTGCTTGTAACTTGCTAAAGGCAACGAAATTATTATTAGAACTGTAAGTCAATCCAATAAACCCAAACTTTCCATGAAAAGGATAATAATATTAATAGAGTAAAGGCTTTAGGGACCACGGAAATTACGAGTAAGTATATCCCTAAACCCGCAGTTTTGAATATAGTTACGTGATACAGGCAATTTGTAGACGAGATTGTCAGGATAATTACTGCTTTGATGTTATTAACTAATCAATATCCGAAAACCGGGGTCTAATTGGAAGATCTCTAGCTGATGATTGATTGTAATTGATAAGTAAAATAATTAATTTGTTTGTAGGTATGTACCTACATGAAACATGAGTGAATCAAAGCGATGTCAAATTGTCAATTGAATATTCTAGACGCATCGATAAAATGGTTTTCCACTAATATACATATACTAATATACTATGGCGGGATTACTAAACTCGCTCTACAATTTTATTTACTATATAAACTATACAGCATGTTCACTTCACAGTCACAAATAAGTTTAATCGAACGTGTTCCAGACTAATCCATTTGTAAGCAGTATACAGCGAGCGTGCGCCGCGATCGTACGGTCGCCCACCAGAGTCCATTCCCTTAATTAAAACATACCCGTTCGAATGGCAATACCACAGTATTCATGCGCTTTATACGTGCTGATTGAACTTTGGTATCTATCATGTCAACCTTTCTGCGCTGATTACATAGTTATACCGTCGGATGCCTTATCTATCGCTATGGGTTCAGTCAGGGGAGGAGGCTATATCACCAACTTGTATTTATCCGACTCAACCAGAACTGAAGCGTTTTTGTGTCAAACAACGACAAAATATGGAAAAACTGACTTTAGTTAGATAAAGGTTAAAGTTGAATCACTATTAAAGTGCGGCCGCTGAGAGAATTTTGTTTGACATCTGTAAATAAGGCTTTTCTGATTTTGATGGGTCTTTGACGAAATGATTTAGTATTTACTTACTTGAAATCAGTTTACCCGTTTCCATGATTAGACCATTGTTGATTAATTGCGAATCACAACACTCTAAACGTCTATAATTATACTGGGATAAAAATAGCCTATGTCATATTTGCATGCCAAATTTCATCGCAATCGGCTTAGTGGTTTAGGCGTGAAAAGGTAATAAACAAACAAACTCACTTTCCAATTTATAATATTAGTAATGTGATTGTTGCCTTCAAATAGATGTCTAGCTTGTAAGTTTTAGATTTTAATATAAAAACTGTATCGTCAAAAAAAATGCTCTACAACTACACTTTCTTTGTCATAATACCTTCAAAGATACAGTATGACACAACTTAGATGTAGCATCGGCAAATCGGTTTCGTACAGTTCACTTCCGATTTACACAACTATTAAAAATCGGACATTATCGCGCTATTCAACGTTCAACAAGATCATTTTCGCCGATCATTTTTTAACACATGCGTAATGTTGTTGGCGCACTCTTTTCGGGAACGATTGATTTTACGAATTTTACCGATGCTTCATCTAAGTTGTGTCATACTATACCACTATATTGACTTATTGTTTTACATTATTTCATAAAAATTCATGTGAGATATCAAACTAGGCGCTTATTGGCAGACAATATTGTAGTTTTTGTACGAGAGTTGTACAGCGTTTGTGCTTTAAACCAATTTGTGTTTTTTTTTTAGGTTTTCGTCCAGTCTGATTGGATAGCCATTCTTGATTGCATTTTTATTTATAACTCTCCTTTTTAACAAAGTCTTGTTTATTACGTATACGACCGCATTATAAAGATACCTATTGATTATACGTGAGACGACTGTTCAAGGTAGGTAGCCTTATCAAACTCAGGTTTTAAGGTGATGTCACTTCATGTGGTCTATTATAAAGGTTTTCTTTTAAAGCAATTTGTCTCTTATATAGACACTTATTTAAAACAAAAATATGTTAATATGTATGTATAACATTCTCAAGACTGCACTCTGCAGCCTTTGACGGAACTCAAAACATGTTTGGGTATACTTAGGTACATAACAAAAAAACTATAAACATACCGCTTGATTCACTTTTAAAAGCAATTTTTCATCATCTATTTTATTTGAAATTAAAAATATACTTCAAGATTTTATATTCTAAACCACATTGATGGATTCGTCTATATTGTAACGTAACGGATTTTAACCCCCCCCCCCCTTAGTAGTCCGATGCGTTAACCCCCAGCAATAAATGAAACAAAGGTTAATTACTGAAGCTAATTTATCTTTTACAGACATTTACTGCATATATGACCCCAACGTGGCGTTTAATTCGTTTCTAGAAACATTCAATCTCTTTTATCAGTTGTGTTTTCCGTTTAAGATACTGACAATAAGAGTAAAAAGAAAACCAAAATGGATTTCGCATGGAGTTAAAATTTGCAGTAAAAAAAAGAGACAATTGTTATGGACATTTAGACTGAAACCAACTAAAAAAAACAGATTTAACTATATTAAATATTCTAAAATATTTAAAAAAATTATTAAATTAACACAATATGCACAAAATAGTTACAAAATTAAAACTTCAATAAATAAATCCAAATCAATATGGCAAATAATTAATAATGATAAAAAATTTAACATACCTAAAAACTCAATATTAAAAATAAAGATAGGAGATGACATTATTACTGACCCTAAATTAATAGCCAAGGCGTTTAATAATTTTTTTATTGACAAAATTATGCCCATAATAGGAACACGTAAAAACTCGAATAAAAACATACGAATACAAAAAAAATCTATGTTTATGGCTCCCAGTTCACCACGTGACATACTTAATATAATTAATAATCTCAAAAATACTAATAGTGTAGGACATGACGGGATATCCACAAAAATAATAAAAGCGGTTGGGAATTTAATATGTGGACATATAAGTCACATAATTAATCTTAGCATAAGTGCTGGGATATTTCCGGATGCACTAAAAATATCAATAGTAAAACCACTATTTAAAAAAGATAATAATGAGCAAATGGAGAACTATAGGCCCATTGCTCTTATACCGATATTAGCAAAAGTTTTTGAAAAGTATTTTTACAATCAAATAAACATGTATATGGAAAAAAATAATATATTATGTAAAGAACAAAAGGGTTTCAGACAAAATAAAACAATCAATATGGCGATATATGATTTTTTGAATATTGTAATATCTAATGTTGACAAAAGGATACCTGTATGTGCTGTATACTGTGATATGACGCAGGCTTTTGACTACGTTGACCATGATATCCTATTAAATAAACTTGAAGCTTATGGAATTAGAGGAAATATTAATGAATTAATAAAATCTTATATAACAAATAGAAAACAACGTACCGCAATATCAAAAATAGATTTTAAAACCAAAAAGGAAGTTACCTACTTTTCTGAAGAACGTTCTGTTATGTTTGGTGTGCCTCAGGGAAGTGTACTTGGTCCGTTATTGTTCATAGCTTACATTAACGATCTTCCAAAATCAATACATCAGCCCATGACTCTTTTTGCTGATGACAGTACTATGACAATAGCATGCAGACAACCTAATCTCTATGAAAGTGACATTAATAATTCTTTGAGTGCAATAATATCGTGGTTAGATAATAATAATCTAAAGATAAATTTAAGTAAGACACAATTGATGTGCTTTAGTCAAAGACCATCTTCGGTACCTAAAATTAATGTAAATTATAATAATAATCCTATTGATGAAGTAGAAACAACAAAATTTCTAGGCCTAATCATTGACAGTAGACTCAATTGGAAAGCACATATTGAGGGACTTTGTAAGAAAGTCAGCAGTTCCGCTTACGCTTTACATAGACTTGCCTCGGTACTTAGCACAGATGCATTGCTCACGGCATACCATGGTCTTGCTGCTTCAATTATGAGATTTGGTATAATATTTTGGGGCAACTCAACCCATAAAGATTTGGCATTTAAAGCTCAAAAGCGATGTATTCGAGCTATGTTTGGGCTTCAAACAATGGATAGTTGCAAACCATATTTTGTAAAGTACAAAATTCTAACACTTCCATCACTATATATTTTAGAATCTGCACTATTTGTAAGGACAAATCAAAATTTGTTTCCATTGATATCCGATAATGTAAAACGTAACCGGCGTGATAATAGTCGCCTTTGCATACGTAGTTCCAAAACTGCCCTGATGAATAAAAGTATATTTTGTATGGCACAGAACATCTATAATAACATACCGAAAGTGTTTAAAGAGCTCAATAATAATGCATTTAGACAAAAATTTAAAGACTATTTGATACTTAAATGTTATTACGATGTTACTGACTATTTTAATGATTCATAATTGTGTGCTTCTTGAATTGACATTGCAGTGTATGTTGACATTGTTTTTGCTGTTATTTTCATATCAAATATTTTTTTATTTATTTGTAGACTGATTTTATTTTGAAACTGACATTTTATTTTCAATTCTATTTAATATTTGACTCTTGCCTTTTAATATTTTAATTGATGTAATTGTGATTTTATTATTTTAATACTCTGTCCTAATACAAATGTCGCTAATTTTATATTATTTGTACGCCGAAATCGGCACAACATGATGACACTGAATGATTATTATTTTTTACTATAAACACCTAATGTAAAAACACATGTTGAGCAAATAAAATTATCTTATCTTATCTTATCTTACTGGCTTAGTTCTTTTACTGATATATATATATTATATTATATTTGGTAAGGTTATAAAAATGGTAGTAGGATAATATAAAAATGGTAGTAAGCCACAGCTTCTCAGAAGGAGACTAATGTGGGCAACCTGAGATGAATTGCATTACTTATTTTAAATTATATTTAAATTCAAGGGCGCCAAAAGCAGGAACGGCTGCTTTCCCGTAATTAAAGGGTTACATTATTGTAGTAGTTATTTATACGATACAATATTTATAAAGTGATACGAGCCGATACGGCCCCACCGAACATCAACTCGAGGCAAAACTATGCCCCCACCGAACACCATCTCGAGGCCAAACTATGCCCCCACCGAACACCTACTCGAGGCCAATCTAGGCCCCCACCGAACACCAACTCGAGGCAAAGCTATGCCCCCACCGAACATCAACTCGAGGCAAAAATATGCCCCCACCGAACAGCATCTCCTAGGCCCCAACCAAACACCTCCTTATGGAGGAAAAGAACCACGCTTAGTAAAGGTGGATCATGTCGACTCCGGAGGGAAAGGAGGTTTAAGATGACCCTGGCTGGCCACGCCACGCGGTTATCATCGGCCGCGTCAGCTAAGACTAATCAGCCGAAATTCTGTAGAAAACCGAATAATAAATGACGAGACACTGATTTAATGATAGAACTAAGCTTCCCAAAGAGAATACTCACAAAAAAAGGTTAGGTCATTGACATTCGACCTTTAGATGCGTATACGCCGGGACGCCGGGAGTGAAAAGAAAGAATGTTCCATTGAACTAATGAACTTGACCTAATTACGAAAAGGGTGTACACAACTCGAAGAAGTCCCCTAATCGGTCGAAAAACTCCGAAATACCGGTCAAAAACACTAATCCAACAAACACTGAACTAATGAAATACGGACGGGAATACGTCAAAAACACACTGAACTCTAATTTGATAAATGAACATGAAATCTAGCACTTTCCAAAACAATAATTATTACCAAATTTAGATAATAAGCGAAGTAAACAATGTAGATTTAATCGGTAATGTGGGAAAAAAAAACAAAGCAAATTTAATTAATAAGCTGACAGCCCCATCAGTGTTGCCTCAGTAAGAAAAAAAATGTTGCCACGGGAATAACTTTACTTTGTACCGCAAGCAAATCGATTAATCGATTTGATGAAATTTAAGTATTTATCGAATTACAAATAATGTTTAATTGAGTATTAATAAAGAAATGAAAAATTGATAATTGGCTACAACTCCATCTACTATAAAAAGGTATAGTCAATTAATAAATTCCAAATTAAACTACGTTCAGGAATATGACAACTAATCGACTGAAAAATCGATAAAACGTAATACATGTAATAAATAATTGAAGACCCGATTTTACTACGTGACAATATATATAAAAGAAAGTCGTGTTAGTTACACTAATTTTTACTCACGAACGGCTGAACTGATTTGGCTGAAAATTGTTGGGGAAGTAGCTTAGAACCAGGACAAGGACATAGGATAGATAGGTGTAGGTAGAGACAGGTAGGGTACCTACCCCTACCTGTTAGGTAGGGGTAGGTGTAGGTAGGGTGGGTAGGGGTAGGTAGGGCGGGTAGGTAAGGTAGGTAGAGGTAGGTAGGGATAGGTAGGTAGGTCCCAGTTTTATTTTTGTTCTCAGGGCAGGAGAACGTCTGCCGGGTCAGCTAGTTTATAATATATAGTTTTAAAAAATAGTTGGTGATTTACCTGAAATACAATACCTATTCTACAATACAATAAATTCTTTATTCCCAAACACATTTAAAATTTACAAACAATTCAATATTCATTTCATTAAGTAAAAAACATCCATGTTGTATCAAAACGATTCGACAGTTTATTAAATTACTTACATTTCCTTTTCATTTATGGAAATGACCTTAGTTGTATATAAGGACCAATACGAGGGATATTGAAGTCGGTACGACACCCCTCCCTTTGACAGAATAAGTAAACAAACGGCATTATTTGCGTGTCTACGACCATTCCCTTTCCTAGGGGGAGTCGTAACTCGTAGCCAATGAAATAAAACTTATTCGTTAAGGGAAACCAATGAAGATTACCTTTATTAATTGTTTTGGGTTCTATTGTTAATTATTAGATATGGATAAGACTAGCTTCCCTCGCGGTTTCACCCGCGTTTCCAAGTGAACTTGTTTTACCGGAATTAAAAGAAGTCCATATATTTATATATGTGCCAAGTTTAATCCAAATCCGTTCAGTAGATTTTGTGTGGAAGAGTAACATACACTTTCACATCTTCATATCCATCCTCACATCCATAAAAACATTCACTGAGGTATATATTATATTAGTAGGATTTAATGAAGCTTTATGAAAGTTTCTTAAAATATACACCTTTTTTAAATATAATATTCTTTATCTTCGCAGCTACATGACATGTGTTCGCCCCGCGATTTTATCAGTGTTCTATATTTTTCTAGGATTAAAAGTATTCTATGGTGTTTTCCAGGATATGTTTTATCTAATGCCAATTTTCATCCGGCAATCCGGCATCAAATTAATATTACGGCATGGTCACTCAGACCAAAAAATATACATTTAAAATAATAGGTATAAGGCATAAATATTAGGATGTTATCAAAAACCTTTGAAAACATCCTAATATTTTATTAAAATCAGTTGGTCGAAGTGAAATTGACCTTGATTAATTTATGTATCGACATGATTCTATAATTCAAAAATGGAGGTCAACAATCAATTGATCAACGTTCGAGGAAGCAACCAATTGTCCAAGAGATTGTTGTTGTCAATTCAATAGCTCGGTTAGCAGCCAGATTGCCGCCAATTGTCAATGGATTTGACAATCATATAAAATTGACATGAAGCATTGAACTTATATCAAATTGCTTTGTACTATGTAGACAATCATTGATATGGGATTATCTAGAGTTCGATGAAAGCTTAGCTATCCTTGATGGATTTTATTTGATGTTGATTGTTGTTTATTCAATTCGCCAAAAGGCAGGCAAAGGTACAGAGCCATACAATCTTGTCTTATTTGAAATCATGTTTGTCTTATAAAAAGCCAAGGTACATAAGTAATGTTGGAATCGTCCAAATTCAAAAGGCTAACGCAAGTCTGTTTTCATCATAAAATGTAAAAGTCAAGTGTGATTTCAATAGGCCGAAGTCATGTCTCATATCCGATGATTTTGTAATTTTGTTTTTTTTATCATTCGAGCAAGTCAGTCAGGTTTTGGTAAAATGGTAGTCGTTCTACTAAATTTTTCACGACTTTTTATGACAACTTAAAAAAAAAAATGATATACGATAATTAAGTATTTTATTTCACTTCACTGATGCACTTGTATCTTTATTGGACCAAAAATCCCCGATAATATGGAATAAAACTCAAAAATAATATTTTATAAAAATAAATGGAAACGCAACATACCTTCGCAAGTTCCCTAAAAAAGCCTATAAGCCTATTTGATGTTGACCTTACCCGCCAGCCATGCGAGCACGTACTGTTTACTTAATTTACCCATTAAAGTTATGTCAGATTTGTTGAAATATCCATACTAATATTATAAATGCGAAAGAACTCTGTTTGTTCGTTTTTTTGTTACCTTTTCACGGCCTAGTAGTAATTAGGTATATACATTTATGGCGTGCTATATCGGACCATACATACATACATACGATACAAAATCGGACTGCCGGACAGAAAATTCCTTGTAGTGCACAAAAGCCCTTACCGTATAGTTGAAAACTGCATTGAAGTTGTTAGTACTAAGCATGATGCAAAATACAATAATAATTTTATATTGAAACAGCTGTTAATGAATCATGATAACTATTGTTTAATTTTACTCTGCGTACGTGAGAAACATTTTATTAAACTTGTTGAAAATTTAATGAAAGCTATTGAAAATCCATAATGATATATTACCTATACTAAAATACCTACATTGCTGGAAGTAAATTAAATTTCTGCTTTGCGCTTTTACTCGCGTTTCTCCTTGAAGATAAAAAGTGTGCTTGGTTTTATTTTCACACTAAATAACAAGTTTTATGCCCAATCAATTCTACTGGTGGCAGTAAATAAACTAAAAAGAATATGGTATACATTGAATTACTGTTTATAGGGTTGAAAATGCGACTGCCATATAATTACAGTTTCCTTATTCCTAGAAAATAAAACAAAGCAAGGATGCTATTATAAAACAAGCTTTACCGATGCGAATGTATTGCATTTGTACCTATAGCTGTACGCAGCATAGAGGTACGGGGATTGTCGTATTGGATTGGCGATTCAATTTGACCACAAAGCATATAACGAACGGCAATGATCACGTAATGTTACGACCACATTACGCCACGCTGCGGTAATCATCCAGCAGTCCCGCCACGGTCAGTTCGTGGACCAAATACTGTCATGTAGTAGATGCGACCTAAACGAGATTTTTGCCGATGCTTCATCTAAGTTGTATCATACTATACGAATAGGGTAGTTGACTGACTTATCAAATCAGCAACTTTTTAATAAATGTAAAAAACGATAATTTATATGGAATTTTGTATGAAATATTACACTATGACGTCATAGTTTCATAGCATCAAATCATATACTTTTTGTGGTTCCACTGGTAATTAAAAATCATAAAAAGCATTAATTGTACAACATATTTGTTTTTTCCACGTGTTTTTAGATGTTTTATGCAGTGTTTGGTCATTTATTTTTGACAGTGTCAACTACCCTATTATAGAAATCCATTATAAATAACTTTCAGAGCTTTTAAAATCTTAAATAAATAGTAGGTATTTTAGTCACTTGCACAATAACAAATAAATTATGTGTTATCACATTATTTTATTGCAATTTAGAGGTCACTTTTAACACCATGAAGCGTATCTATAAATCGGTGTTAGGATGTACTTAGCTTCTCGTACCCTAATGTTACAGGTAGAATGAGGGTAATCGAGTTCTGGGGCTATAAGACGCTACAGATCCCTGAGATTCTATAGCTGCTATAAATTGACAAGGCTTCCTAGATTCCAATACACTGCGGTTCTCTCTGGTCGATGTTAAATTGTCAGTAAAGCCGTTTAGAGTCCATGTGCTAAACTCGATTTGCCCGTCTTGCATGTTTTTATGGGCAATGTTTATTTTTAGAGTTACTATGTTGAGCTTCAGGTCTATGACCTAACTACGTTTACAATATCTACCTGTCATTGTTAATTTTAAAAATTTGAATTTTTTTTGCTGCAGAAAAAAAGTGTGTACTGTTTTCAGGTTTCACGTAGATACCTGTGAGTTTATTTACTCCACCATAGCTTTTAAATGCCTGCATAGATTAGGATGTATCTATCGTTAGAATTGTGACATCATACAGAATGACACTGGCTACATTCAATTTACTTTAGTAGAAGGCAGTCGTGTTTTTAAATTTGTGTATTAATTACGACTTATTAATATATTTTGGTACCTTATCTCACTGGTTTATTATAACTTATTACTTTCGCTTAAATATACTTAACGTTCCTTTACATAAAGCATAAATTACAGTGAATACAAAACCTAACTTACAATAGTTAATTAGACTAGACACTCATTACACCCATATGTATTAAACATTTGTATAGTCCGGGCATAACTTACTGCCGACGCTTTTGTTAGTCAATTTTATATACGAGCACACATTAACATTGTCGTTTGTTCCATAACGGAATGAAAAAAAAAAATGTTATTCAAAACAACGTCACGTGAGACTCAAAGCAAAGTTCTTATTTGTTTACACGCCAATTTACTGTAATGGGCATTAAAAACACGACGCGAGATTAAACCGAGATAACGAAGTCTGCTTTCATTTTCGTCGTAAAGTGTAAAAACATATTTGTGTTTGAGACACGTTCAGAACTCCGATGATATCTGATGTTATTGCTCCGGTACGTGAGTCTGTGCACCTGTTCCACTCTGCTATTATTATATTATTAACTTCTATAGCACTGTCAAGTTAAATACACTTTTGATGTTCTAGTCTGTATGCCATTTTCTAGCGCTTTGTTAACTACGGGATGAAAACCAGTAAAAGAGCCATTTGTAACTTATGAGTAGTGTCATACTGAAAGTCGATTATTTGGCTATTGCCACAACCTTCAGCCGAAGGCTTCAAAAATTAAGAAATTAAAATAAACGCGCTCTCTTTCATTCGTAACAGTTAGTTCAATTTCGGCGCTTCCTAGAAACGAACGTACGTTTCGCCGAAGGTGACCGAAGCCGAAACTCCGGTCGGACACTACCCATAAGTGCCTTATCAGGGCCTAAACTAAGAATCTAAATGAGTTTTGAGTTTGAGCATCTATTTAAAATTACAATACAATCCTTAAAATTTCTATGGATTGTTATGTGAGGGTTATATTTAAAATAAGCTAGAATAGGGATGATGACTGGGTAAAAAATAATTAATTTTGTTTAGTCCGTCAGTTAAATTATCAAAAAATATTAGATAAGTACGTATTTTTCATTTCATCAAATCAATGAAAAAATTACAAATCAAAGGCACATCAAAGTTCAGGAGTGGGAGCTTGTGACGTCACTTTATTGTAAAAAGTGTACTAAGACGTGACATCACGCGAAATGTAACGCACTGATTTTTTTGTTTTCGGAACGAAACTGACGGACATAAATGATAATGAAATAAATAATAATAATGGTGAATATCCTGGGACAATCTTCACACATGGTTATTGGATTCCAATCTAAGCAGAGCTTGTGCTATGGAAACCAGATAATTGTTAAACTACATAAACAAACTTTTTTTTTCATGATATCACGAAAAACATCTTGTTCGGTCAAAATGTATGAAAAGTAAAGAATCTATGGAAGTATTTTTGTACACTTTCAATTTCTCAATTGTCACTTAGTGTACGTAACATAATCATAATATTATGTATTTTGTAAGAGAGGTCAGCTTTCTATTCTTTTCAGTATTCAGTTCAATTCGTCGTGCACTGTGGCCCAATCCTACAGAGATAATGTCAAAAACACGTTTACACTTTTACGCCTTGTGTATGAATTAGTTCCACAAAATAAAACTTCTTACTTACTTGCATAATTACTCTTACTACTGTCTCAATTATATTTAACTTACTAACTGTCCCTTGCGGTTTTTCCCGCGTTCCCGGAATAAAAATTAACCAATATATTATTCCAGGGATCTATCTATGTGCCAAGTTTAATCAAGATCTGTTCAGTATTTTTTGCGCAAAAGAGTAACAAACATCTTGACTAATGTATAGTAAGTAAAGTATTTATATTTGTATGTGACCTTTAGATTCTAAAAGCAATTTACCAACATTTATAGTATTAAGTCCTCGTTTGAGAAACCTATGAAAGAAATCTAATTTCTCTGAATATAAATTATTCTAAGTAATTTCGTAATAGGACTCGTTGCCAATTTAAGGTCTGAATGTCGTCTCCTAAATTGGAGACGCGACATTTAGACCTTATTTGACTTTTATTTTAGTTAGTTGGCATACACATTTTATATTTGAAATCAAAATGAATCGAAAAACTCGTAAAACTCTCTATGAATATAATATTTGCTATGGCAACATAATTGCTACGAAACTCGTCTCGTCGCGCGTCTACGGCGCGGCGTAGCGCTACGTTCGCTTTTAGAAGCTGACTTGTGAATAACTAAACGAGGCTATTTCTAAATAAGTACAACTCGTCTCGAAATACAAGAAGCCAAAAAATGTTTTCCTTCAATAAATCTAGTAAAACCCATGTTTTGTGAAAAATAGTGCTTCAGCTGAAACTTCTCAACGACAAAAGAAAATTGCTAATCAATTCTCGGAATATTCTATTTTAGAAAATCAATTTTAAGGCTAAAGTTAACTAAGTATATATTGATATTTAAGCAGCGTACTCGTCTACTTAGCTTCACGTCTGATAACATACGTATTAAATCGCATTGAAGCTTGAAATTCGAGGTAGGCGTTGTCGTGGTCGTGTTACACGAGAGCAACAGAGACAAAAGCACAGAAAGGTGTTTAAATTTAAATTACGCTTCACAAGTTACTTCAAAGAGATTAAGTTCTGTAACATTGTACAGTCAACCACAAAGCTTATGAAAATTCGTATGAAAACTGTATAAAATGACAGTAAATTGTTATCTACGCAAATGTAACAATAAGGTTAGAAGTTGGGTTCAAAATGTAGGCATATTCGTTTAGGTTTGAAGTATGTAGGTATGCTGTAATACAGCGTACCTACGTATAGTATTTAGGTATATAGTTAAAGAGATAAATCAGAAAAACACTTTCAATCATTTTCAAACAATCTATATTAGTTTTCCGCTCTGCTTTAGTTCTAAAATTAAATACTGTCAGTACGTTCACAAGCGTTCCGAATCATTGACAGTTCTTGGCTCTCATAAATGTGATGTACGTATCGGAACGCAAATTATTGATGTGAGCGCTATGAGCGATATGGCATATTATAAAACGTAGCCCTTGCTTTTAAAGACGAGTTTAGATTTACGATTTAATAAAAAGTGGAGGCGCCCTAACACAAAGGCGGCGCTCGCGCGTACTGTTATTATTGATAAAATTCAATTCAATACTGTATAATTTACTTACCTCATTTTTACTCTACATATAATTAGAGGAACTCGTACATGTAAGTGTTAATTATGGTGGAAAGTATGTCTTTAAATGTAAGTATAAATGGTAGGTATTTTCTTCTTGTCTAATAATACCTCCCCTAAATTATGGGTTGGTTAAACCTGTGGTATTATGTACAACAGCACCTAATCTCGCGGGAGCTCGGGATTTGGAGTGCGATTAAAATTTTAATATAAAACCGAGGAGCCGTCAACTGCTTTAGTCTTACTTATTTTTAACACAACGCTGATTATTCAAATTTGAATTTAATAAGTTTAACTTTATCAGGTTTAATGTAAACCCTGAACATACAAAATGAACGCGTGCCAAGTTTCAAATTAAGCCAAAATCTAGAAATGTTTGATTAGTAACTAACTTCATAATTATAATTTATGTTCGAGTACGACCACAAATTACATTTGGGAATATTCTCAGACCAAATTTAATAAGTTCTTTTTGCTTTAGTTTCTAGTCTAATAGTCTTATTTTATTACAATAGATGTAATTTTAAATAACTTAAATATTTATTTTAAAATTTACACCAAATTTTGAAATGATCACTGCTTCAATGCTTGTGTCAAAAGATTATGAAGATAACAGTTCAACCTAACCAAATTGTAACACATAAATTCCATAATTGTATCTCGATCTCCAATAATAAATAAGAGGACTGATAATGTATTACCCTCGTCATATCATAATATTGCCAATAAAGGACTAGCTCAATCATTGTTTACCAGTATACAATATTACTAGGATTACGACGTCTTCACATTAACTTTGTCTGATATCAAATAAGTAATCGTCAATCAAACTTGGAAACTCTTCGATAGGACTCAATTACGGTCGAATAGTCCAATCTTCGGACACGACCTTAACTAAGATGGAAAGGTATCTAGGTGACTTCCAAAGTGACCGCAAGTTTAATTGTATTTCTCGGATTTGTCGGAAATATGTCCGGTAGCCATTCCGAAGTTTGTGATATCAATATAAGAGTATATCTTCAATACCTCCATGCCAGAATTACTAATCTGTGCTAGTCTTACATTCCCAATCGAAATTAGGTTAAAAAACCATTCCATTTGAAGAATTAATTGGCTGCTTCAGAAGCGAGTTATGTGAAGTTGACACGACCAAGAGTTTTCTGGTACAGTGCCATTATTTGTAATCCAAACCAAATTAACCTGCATAAATAATAAATATAATCACATAGAAGCAACTGAGAGAAGACAAGATTACACTTGAGTTCAATTACAGTGACGTACGTGGAGGCACTTCCACGTGACATCGCCACTTAATATTCTCCCAGCTTCCACAATTACATGACGTCACTGCCGACATCCAGAGCCGGAGCCTGTTTGTTACCAGAAATGAGTAATGGCTTCTGGAAATTGCGTTCGTTAATAACTTCTCAGAGTTTTCAGGTCTGATCAACTCTCGCAAATAAGGATGGCCGAAACCAACTTCGCAATAAAACTTCTAACAAATTCCCGCTGTCACTTTGTTTTGACTTAAAATGTCGTGTTTATTAATCGTTTTTAGCTGCTTGGATTTTGATTTCGAGATATCAAACAAAAGGAAAAATAAAACTTTAGTTTGAAAAATATCACCTTCTACATATATCTTATATTCCTGCAAATATATTTTTGCCTTGTTTTATTACAATCTGTCACTCGAGGGATAGTCTGCTGCCTGTTACTCAATTTAATAATGAAGTTACGAAATTTTCGAACCCCCGTGCCAGCTCTCCGCTACATTAAACAATTTAAGCTAGCCTAAATTAAGTACAACTGCACCTATTTCTAGCTAATTTGGGCTCTGTTAGGATAACTAATTCGTTAATCAAGTAAAAAGTTGGGCTGGCAAACAAAAGGCCTGACGAAATTCCGACACGCATTGTGAAAGTGTTATTTTATTTTATACCTCGTTAGACTTCTAATAATTAAGTGAATATAACCATCAATACCAAAGGTGTGGCAGGCGGGTAACCCTACCCGGTTTACCATCATTAAGTTTAAAATCTTATATATGTCCCTATTAAAATAATTATAACAAAATCGTGTGCTTTTGAGAACCAAGTTCCTTTTGTGCTGTGCGTGTGCTGAAATATTTTCGATAACTAGATATTTTCCATTCTACGGCTTTCCTCCCATCATTTAGGTACATACAAGTAATTTGATATTTCAGTTACGTGAAAGTATCACATCTGAATAGAAATAAAAAAGATTATAAAAGAATCACTCGATGAGCAAATCATAAACAAATAATAATGGTTATAGCACCTAACACCTAAAGATGATAAAAACACTTTACTATACCTAATAAAAATCCTATGAGATGTGCAGTCTCACGTATAAAATACCGAGAGATTTACCGACTATACAAATACAAATTTCACCTCGAGTGCACATCCAATTCGCAGTGGCATTCATACCGATATAATTGAATAGCTTCAGCAGGCCACATAAATAGTTACCTGCTATTCATGGCAGTATAGCGCTTCATCGACTTCATTGCTTGCTCGGGACCGACGCAAGTTTTCCTATAACGAAGTTAGATCTGACAAACAGAGGAGACATCCGACAGTCTGTTCCTTTAACATCATTAGATACCGCTCGTTAGTGCCGTCCTGACGTCCAATCTGGGCGAATTGTGAAAATTTTATTGGGTTACCAATACCCCCGTATCTTGTTTCCTGCTGCAAAATATATTTGGAAAGGACGAATTCTCTGCGGGTTAACAATGCGGTATCATAAGACTTTATTGTATTAAGAGTCACGTTACGTATGGAATACGAAAAGGGTATTCGCTGGCTATTTCTATATCAACTCGGTCAAGGCTAACTGCTAATAAACTTTTAGCTTCAATTCGAACTATTTTATACTGTTATCTTATTACTGTAGAATAATAAAGTGGACCTAATTACGTGATGTTACAAAGCGAAGTTCACCCTTAAATCTTAGCCGGTTTTACAGGAATAATACAAACGGTTCAGGTGATACATTTAGTTTTATGGTCGCTATTGGTGCTGATTCTGTTGTTTAAAATCTAACTAAATTAATATTATTCACGTCACCTCTTTTTCCTTTGTCTTTTTCTTACAAACATTATTGAATATTTATGATAGAACATTTTTAATGCTGCCAAATCTTATTAGCCTCAATAGGCATGAACACTGGCACTGACTGCGAACATTCGTCGATTTATTTAGTTGAACCGGAAGACGCAACGTGAGCAGGTCCCCCACAAGGTGGACCGACGATCTTGTGAGGGTCGCGGGAAACCGCTGGATGCGGGTAGCGCAAGACCGGCCATCGTGGAGATCCTTCGGGGAGGCCTTTGTCCAGCAGTGGAATTACTTGTACTCTTTCGGCTGATATGATGATAATAATGAAATAAGTTTAGTTTGTAAATAACAGAACCGAGGCCATTGTCTTTATTTAAGAAGAAGCGGAAGTTTGTGTCCTTAGAGAGTACTACGAGTATAATTAGTCTCTGTGTAGGTCGTAAAGTAGGCAATATGGACGCATGTACCTAGCAAAGCTATAAACTAGAAAATGAAACTTCTTGCATAAAGGTACCTATATTGCGGAAAAATATTCTCTTGGAGGTGAGTAAACCGAAGTTCGGCTATTTCACATTATATGACCGCACATTATGTTCATACAGCACGTAGATTTAATTATGATTTATTGCCATGGAGAGAGTGTTCAAAGTGTTAGTATTAAAATGTAGAGCACCAGTGTAATGGCTAATAAATCGCGGCATAACTCTGATATACTGGGACCTCGTGCCCTTTAATGTTTTTAGTTGGGTAACTTTTATTTTAGGTGTATTAGATACTAACATTATTAGCCAATAGGCTGCGGCTGGGGCGTCTTTAACGCGTGGATAGACCAGCTCTTATTATGCCAAAATATACTTACATACATTGAATTAAGGGACAAAGGCGTCATAATTACATAATTAATTTATTTATCTATCCCTTAGTTTAGTCCATTTTAGCAAAATGAACTTACAACATTATTTCTAGCTCAAATCAAATGGAACACGTAAATCGTATTTTTAATATTGTGAGCTGAAGTAAATTTAATCAAATAAATACCTAATTCATCAACCAGCTTTAGTACCGAATACGATGTGACATAACTAGGAGTATTCATAATTCAAAAATTATATTATATTCAAACTAAGCAGAATGTATTTTCAGTCTGGTTGCGTTTAATTCACGAGACTAAACTAGTTTAAAGTTAGACCCTTTTCAGGCGATTTATTTTTAGACAGGACTGAAGTGGTTATGGGAATAATTTAGAGATTTCGCAAATTGAGATATACGATAATTAAAACTAAATATAACTTAGAATTTCTGAGGAAAACTATACACCCACATAGGTATTTTACTATGATACCTACATAATATTCAACGTAAGGAATAGAAAAAGGTGGGTTTAGTTACTTAAAATATGATTTAATATTATGTTTTGTTAGGAGAAAATACATCTAAAGATTTTGCTAAAGAGCCTTAAAGAACCTCTGGGAATATTCAATAATTTGATGAGAAAATAAAATAAGTCATTATTATAACTTGCATTACTTTCGATAGTTAATTCAATTATTTCAAAAAGTTTACTATAGTAACGATATATTTGATGGCAAAAATTTATAGTTTTTCGCGGTTTTAATAAATAAATTGCCAGTAAATATTATGGGATGGGCAGACCGATAAATAGGTCGGCAGTTTACATTCTTAATCACTTTGATTGAAAAGAGAGGTAAACATTCGTTAGAGGGGGCGGGGAAAAGTTATAAAGCATATTATTTATTTTATAATCTAGCTAGATACTATAATAGGACAGTAGGTTAAGGTGCGAACTTGTTTGTTTTACATAGATATGTACGTATGAAAAATAAAACAGACAAATCGTAAACCATACTTAAATATTTTCCCATGTTTACGTTACACGTAACTGAAACTCCTTCATTGTTTATACAACTGCTAAGAATGAGATTTCTTACCGTCTAATTCCAATTCGATACCATTCACACGTATAACTGCCCATTTAATTATTTTACTGCTCAATATTTATATAATTACCCAGTTCATTATTTTTATGACTCATTTTTGTTTGCCTTACTGCTACGAGTAAGTTTCAACTGCCTAACTTGTTAATAAAAATGCATTTGGTAATTTTTTACTTACCAAAAGTACATTATAACTGCCGCTTTAAATCATAGCCCAATTATTTTCAAGAACATACAATCATATTAATTAACGATTACATATTCTATTGTTTGTTTACGTACCATTATCGTCATATCTTTCGTTACCAATTTAATAATAATGTCTTTGCAGGGAATTCAAGCTGTTACTGAAGCCGGACCCAAGCTCGGTGTTCGCGGACGGAGTCCAGTTCCATTCATCGACAGGACAGATGGAGTATAACACTGCACAAGTATACTCGGGGAAGTTAGAAGGTAAGCCAACAAAACCTAGAAAACAGCTACCTTAAGAGCTAGCCGTCCAGGGGCTCTATCGCGTAATCGTAACAAACATCATTATTGAAAATCATCCAATGAGGGCTCACCAAGAGAAAGAAATGCAATATGCGATGTAAATTTTTGAACAATCTAACAATATGTAGCTTGGTCTATCTCTGTGAGTCTGTGGCCAGCAACTTCAAGTAGTTCGTATGTAAGGTAGGTCTGTATGTAGTGAGTGCGCGAACATAAACTTTCACAAAATTGCTCTGTTGCCAACTTCATCTGCAGTTTGCACGTATTGTCATACATGAGGAGTGACTTATGGTGCTATTATGGCGATATATTATACGCCATGTTAGAATTCCACTCAAATAGACTATGGTACTTATAATAAAGATAGGATAAGATAATAAGATATAACAAGCAGCAGCAATTTTAAGTTTTAGAAGCCATGTCATTTAGTTTACTTACAACATCCAAGAAACTGCGATTTGAAATAAAAATTATGTTGAAACTTTATTATTCATAAGCACGTTGTTGATCATTTTACAATCTCAATGAAATATCTATAATGATCGAATCATCTATACGTATGCCTCTAATTAAAATTTGTATTTGGTATTATAATAGCGGACGAGGAAGCACCCTAATTGCCATGTAACAGACGAAGAGATAGGACGTTAAAGACAATAAAACTCTGTGTAATCGACTCGTCGCATCAGATAAGCTCTCGTGATGCAATTCAGTCCGCCTTAGTCGAAACAAACTCCGCTAGGGTTGCATCTATGTAATTTATTTTGAATGTATCAAATTATCTGTAATAATATGGTAATTTAAATCTAGATCGTAAATTGAGATCATGAAAATGCAATAGATTGGTAGGTTCTGGTGCGGCAAATGTTTGTAATAATGTCTTATTGATAGAAATCTGTAAACTCAACATAATTATGCCCGTACGTATTTTCTGCATTATTAATATGTTTAAAATAAAAAATAGTTTTTTGAATAAATGTAAGTAAGTGTGGGTTGACCAATAAATGGACTTACGTCAAAAGTACCTAAATACTTAGTACAATAAAAAAATTTGTATGAATTTGAAATACAAATGAGCCAGCAGTCTTTGTAGGTAAAATCCATTTAAAACCAATAACAAGTAATTATGCCTATAACAACATGTAAATTGTTCTTTTATGGAATAAATGTTCTCGTGCGTGTTTAAAGGATTTGTCAAACAATTTTTTACATAAAACTAACGGTTGTCAACCCTGGACAATGAGGAACTGTCGCAAAAGCCAGTCACGCGTCGCTCGGTTCGTTTGTGCCAAATCATGCAGCCTCCTATAATTCATGACGAGTAACTGAGTAACGCGATTGAAATGTAACCTTCTAAACATCGCATTATTATTGTAACCGATATCTTAAAGATTATTCAAAATTGAGTTTCACACGCGCAACTAACGGAGGTCATGAATACTTTTGAAATAAGCTAGCTCAAATTAACATCACTTAAAGAAATGACTCTCAATCCGGCTCCCTCGGCGAAACCTTTCGGTAGATTAACAAACCTTTTCTTAATAACAAGGAAAAGCGTTTGAAGATTCCATTTCCCCCAGAGATTATGCCTTTCATTCAAACGCTCGATTCGCAAAAATGAGACGTGGCAAACGAAGCGATTCGTAAATTTTCATTATTGCATTTCCAACTTACTGTTTTTATTTTTAGATACCAACCACCTTTAATTGTTCAGCGGGTGGCGGAAATTAAATTGTTTTCTTTTAACGGCTTTATGCCTTTTGTGCTGGTTTTCTTTTAATTGCAAGTAAAAGTCCCGTTAAAATTGCTTTCTTCTTAATAAGTTCAGATATTAAAGTTCCCATTTCATTGAATGGGAGTTCCAACTTTGCTATTGAACACTAATGAATTACCAAAAATATCTATCACTTTCATACGTACCTATATTTAAATATAGCGTTTCGTTTTATTTGTAACCTAACCTAGAGAGTCCATTGTAACAACTCGTTTAGTTACTTTAAAACTAGCACATGACACAGATAATAAAACAAACAAGATTTAAGATAGATTGTCTAATTAATCAGGAGTTTTTTCTTTTACTTTAGACTGAAATGGCAAAGAATAACCACAGCCCACGTCACAAAAAGGTAATCAAGCGCTGTCAAGTGAACAGTTATTGTGTGTGTAACCGTTCACTTATGCGAAACGCTTTGTCTTGCTCCCATCACCTCGTTCTTACGACAATCACACTTCTTTAGAAACGACGTTAAGAGTAACCTATAAAAGTTCATGAGTTTCATAAGCATCTGGTGTAATTTACTCCATACCCTTAGGTTCAGTTATTTTCCACATCGTCGAAACAACCAATTAAACATGACAACAAAACTTCCACATTCTCCGAGTAACTTAATAAAACAGAATTATGTGCCGCGACCCATCTGGAACGTGGAGACAAAGTGAATTTTGATGAAATTAGTTCAAAAGTTTAATGAAGTATACTTCCAGTGAGTTTGTCTTCGTGTTAATAAATACCGAGCAAATTTCTTGCGTCGTCCGTATAAATACCTCAAAAGCGATTTTAAATACATATAAAAGGAAAAAAAATCACTAGAGAACTTTCAAATCAAGCGTCTCTTGAGAGATGAATGAAATTATTAAAATTTCTAGGCCGAAAGTAATTTACCTTTTTTCTTGAAATTCGAACAAGAGAGATTTGATCTCTGGGGAGAAACGAGCAACTTCCGCCAAATTACACAACCTTAAGTACTCATAAGCATTTGCAAATCCGTCGGTTGCCTTCGTCGTTGCCTAGTTAAGAACCTAATACATACTTATATTTGTTTCTCGATAAGTATTATTGAAGATATTATGAATCAAATACTCGGGGATCTTTTTATCGTCAATTTATTGTTTTTAAGATTCTATAAACAGCATTTTTAATGAACAAAGGGAGAAATGGTGTGTAAGGTGGGGTAGTAATTACCGTTATTTATGAGCGGTTTCTATCCCTCCCTACTGCGACTGCAAGTTGTGATTTTAATTCATTCAGAGTCCCCGAGGCTCTTTGCACCTCGAATTAGTTTGCATAAAATATCGTCAGCCATTTATTTGAGCGTCCCCGAGTTGTTTGTATTTCAAAGGCTTATTTTGAAATAGTGAACGCTGCGAGTTAATTGATTTGCCAAATATTATCCATATTTAATGTCTGCTAAATACAAATATTAATATTTATTGACCTTACGAACTTATAAATTAATATTTTGTTATTTCAGACGATGATGCTTCTCACGTCTACGGCATCATTACTGCTGAAGGTCTATTCGATGGAACGATTTGGACTCCCACGGAAGAGTACTACGTGGAGCCTATATCTCGATACAATGTTGACTATCCTGCCATGCATAGTGTTATCTACAGAAGATCAGACGTTGAACATCCATATGACAACTCTGAAACACCGTGCGCGTCTCACCTTCTCCATATGAAGAGAACGCTAGGTCAACAAGTAGAACAATTTAATTTTTCCGATAATAGGAATCTAAATCAATCACCCCTCAACAATCACACAGATGATCTACGTAGTGAAATACATAGACGCAAAAAACGTTGGCTCCCCGACGATGAAATGCAAGACGACCAGCCAAAGAAGAACCCCGAATTACCCTTAGATTTAGACGTTCCTTACACAAGCAACGGCGAGCCAGATAATAATAGGTTAAGCACGAGAAAACCGAAAACCAAAATCGATAAAAGTAACCTCATAACTAAAGTGCGACTCGATTCTGAGGACTCGAGACCGAAGCCAAAGACGCATGTCGAAGTGATAAAAACGAAAGCGGGAGTTGTAACAGTCAGTAAAGATATAGTTAAGAAAGAACCAGTAGGTTATACAGTATTGTCGGCAAATGCCAGCGATGACGGGAGGCATGTTAATAAAAGAGCAACAGTTGATCCAAGGAAAACTACTTGTCTAGTCTACTTACAAGCCGATCACATGTTCTATCAGAGGTACGGCTCCGAGGAAGCGTGTATCGAGGTCATGACACGACATGTACAAAAGGTTAATGCTATATACAAAGTGACAGGTAAGAGACATAACATTTCTAAGAGCACATTAATAATATCCGAATAAACACATTTTATCGTTATTACGTTATTTCTTTCAGACTTTAATCAGGATGGCAAGCCGGATAACATCACGTTTATGATCAAACGAATAAAAGTCCACACGTTAGATGCTCTGAAAGATCCCGCTTACAGGTTTCCCAATAACTACGGTGTTGAGAAATACTTGGAGCTTTTTTCAGGTAAGACATGAAATGTCAATTAAATTAGAAGGTACCTAAGTCAAATGTTCTCCAGAGACCAATTCTGCGAAGCCATTATACCTAGTAATAAATTATAAGAAATTAGTTAGAAAAGCTTTTCCATTACTAGCTTTATTAAATTGTTTTAAAGATAATCATGTTCCAAATTATTACAGAGGAGGATTACGACGCTTTTTGCTTGGCGTACATGTTTACTTATCGCGACTTCGAAATGGGGACCTTAGGGCTTGCTTGGACGGGTGACTTGAAAAATGCTGGAGGTGTCTGCGAAAAGAATGGGGTATGTCATAAAATTTTTCCATATTTTAATTATAACTAGCGACCCGCCCCGGCTTCGCCCGGTTTTTCTCAGCTTTTCTGTACTATAATATGCATATATTATACATAGAAACCTTCCTCTTGAATCACTCTATCTATTAAAAAATCAGCATCAGAATCCGTTACGTAGTTTTAAAAATCTAAGCATACATAGGGACAGACAGACGGGAAGCGACTTTGTTTTATACTATGTAGTATAATGTAGTAGTGATAAGTAAATTATTACATAAAAATATTTTTAGGCCCCTCGAAAAAGTGTTATAAGTTTGTAGTGTGTATTTGTGTGTCTGTCTGTCTGTGACATCATAGTTTCTGAACAGATTTTGATTTAGTTTTTTTTGTTTAAAAGATGCCTTAATTGAGAGCGTGAATGATGCTATGTTTCAAGAAAATCCACTCAGCTGTATGAAGATCATCACCTCTTTTCTAGTGTGATTCGGATATTACAAGGAGTTAGTGAAAAGCTAAAGCCTAGAAGAAAACTGACTACATTTATATAACGGTACTAGCTTCCGTCCCGCGTTTCACTCGCGTTCCCGAGGGATCTTATGTTTTGTGTTAATCCAGATTATAAACTACCAGTGTTCCAAATTTCATCCAAATCCGTTCTGTAGTTTTTGCATGAAAGAGTAACAAACATTCATCCATCCATAATCACAAACTTTCGCATTTATATTTCGCAATTTGTAGGATTGTAATAGTTCTTTAGCCTCTCTTTGACGCAATTTTTTATTGTTTCCAGCATTACCGCGGCAGTATGAAGTCACTCAACACTGGCATTGTCACTTTACTCAATTATGGTAAACATGTTCCGCCTGCTGTATCACACGTCACACTTGCCCATGAAATCGGACACAATTTTGGATCACCGGTAATTATATAAATTTATAGTTTTTTTTTTTACAAGCCAGATGGCGCGATTGGTTAAGACACCACCTATCAAGCCGCTGGTCATGGGTTCGATTCCCATCCAGGACAGACATTTGTGTGCATGAACATGTCTGTTTTACGTGTGTCTGGGTGTAATTATCTATATAATTATGTATTCACGAAAAAAAAGTAGTATATGTAGTATATCAGTTATCTGGTTTCCATAGTACGAGCTCTGCTTAGTTTGGGATCAGATAACCGTGTGTGAAGAATGTCCCTGGATATCTATCTATCTATAGTTAATATAAATTTTACAGGTCATTAACCCAGCTTTGAAGAGTGAATAAACTTTCAAGAACAATAACAAAATGTTGTTATTGTTTGTGTCTCTGGAAGTTTATTAGCTTTAGTAACGTTTAACGTAAATTATACTATTATAATATAATTGTTTTTGTTTGTTTTCTGTATCCACCCACTTGTTTAGTGTTTCTATTATTAATGTTTATTTGATAAATTAGATGTTTTATACTTAAGGTCGGTTGCTCGCACATTTTAGTTACAGTTATAGTCAAAGTTAACTATATTTAACCGCCGAAAGAAAGCAAACTGGGCTGCTCGTGTCACTTTAACTATAATTTTAACCGTAACCATAACCGACCGAGGGAGATCGGTCATCGTCAAAGTAACTCTACGGTCAAAGCATGGTAATAGTTAACTTTGACTATAACTTTAACTAAAATGTACGAGCAACCGACCCTTATTCTCATATTATATGATTTCTAATCTTCACGTAATCTATTTAAAAAGAGGTAAATAAAGTCTGTAAGTTCGTATGTAGGAGGTAATAATCCAGAGATACTGGTCCGTTTAAAAAAAAAACTTTCACTTATATGAAGCAGAATTATCCCCGAGTGCTATAGGCTACTTTTTATCCAAGTAATTAAAAAAATAATTCCCAACATTTGACTATTTCCAGCACGACCCTGAGATATGCACGCCATTCGGGGAAGACGGCAACTACATCATGTTCGCAAGAGCAACCAGTGGCGACAGGAAGAACAATAACAAGTTCTCGCCATGCTCTCTCAGAGCTATAGACCCAGTTCTGAACAACAAAGCTAGATCACCTAAAGGATGCTTTACTGGTAAGCAGATATTCAATGCAAAGATAGCTCAGTGGTAATGACGTCGAATACCGACATGAAGGTCGCGGGTTCGAATCCTACAATGAGCCTGAGCTTTCGGTGAAGGAAAACATCGTGAGGAAACCATAGTACGGTGGTAGGGTACTTTGTAGTACCCGCCTGGCTGGCTACCACCCTCAAGTTGAAAATCTGTCGCCAAGCACCTTTCGGTGTGTTCCGACAGCTGCACTTGAGAATCAGTTCCTTTCTAGGCTTTGTGTGCTTACCATCATCGGCCACATCATCACTGACCACAGTGAGATTGTGGTCAAACACAGGCTTATACATGGTAAAAATGATTCTCGATCAATTTGGAATCGACTGACATTTCTGCACATTGACAATTGAGAGTAGTTGGAATGCGGTTAAACTGCCTAAACATTATAATTGTCTCCGGAAAACCGTACATAGTAATAGAGATGCGAGCATTTCAAATGCTCTTTAATTATCTACTTACTTACATACGCTCCGTTGAAACAGTGACCCGAAAGTTGTTTTGGAAATACCCCCACCCTACAGAATACCGTAGCCAAATAACTTTGTGTTCCTGTGCGTGAATAAGGTCGCTAGAGCTCGGCAAGGAGGGGGGAAGGGTCGACAAGCGCTAGTGGTACTGGAAAGTAAATGGTCTGTGCCCCGGATATCGCTAGCGTCCTAGGCTACCGTAACCACTTACCATCAGGTGGGCCGTATGCTTGTTTGCCGACTTTATTGTATAAAAAAGAAGATGCTAGGATTCGATTTGTAATTGTTTATATTTGCTACATCTAGCTGCAAAATCAGTAGTAAAGTGAATAGGTTAGACTCTCAATTGATTAAATATCTTTGTTTCTCTACAGAGCCTCAACCAGCGATTTGCGGCAACGGCGTGGTGGAAGAAGGCGAGGAGTGCGACTGCGGCTGGGCCTCAGAATGCACCGACGTGTGTTGCCGCCCGCAGGCAGCCAGGCCGCACTACAAGCCGTGCACTCTCACTGAACACAGCGTCTGCAGTCCCAGTCAGGTATGTTGCCTAACAAGAGGAACTCTTATAGGGACTGTGTCTTTGCTTTATTCCAGGTCGGAATATTCCATTCCATTCCTCAACGTTAGAATATTAAATATTTTTTAATGTAAAAAAAAATCATAATGCATTGTCCTGTAGCCCGATTCACGTAACAAAACTTCAACGATGTCGTAGCGGCATCAACAATTAAACTGTTTCGTATTCACGTAATGTAAATCGCACGATCGAGAATACGATCCTATCCAAGTTCGATTGAAAAATCGTTGTTGTATGTAAACTTAATAGTTGATCGGACGCACTCTATTTTTTACAAAATTATTTTAACCTAACGTTGAGGGTAAAATTCATTAAAAAACCGACGCAAAGTTCAAACACTTTCAAAATCCATGGTATAGTTTAGATTAGACTCACTATGTATTGTATTGTATTGTATTGTATTGTATTGTATTGTATTGTATTGTATTGTATTGTATTGTATTGTATTGTATTGTATTGTATTGTATTGTATTGTATTGTATTGTATTGTATTGTATTGTATTGTATTGTATTGTATTGTATTGTATTGTATTGTATTGTATTGTATTGTATTGTATTGTATTGTATTGTATTGTTGTATGTATTGTATTGTATTGTATTGTATCCAGGGTCCATGCTGCACGGCGTCGTGCACGCTGAAGTTCGGCGACAAGTGCAGGTCGGACAACGGGTGCCGGGACGCGGCGCACTGCGACGGCAAGCGCGCCGCCTGCCCCGCCAGCCGGCACAAGCCCAACAGGACTCGCTGCGACAAGGAGCTCGTGTGCTATATGGGTGTAAGTATCGCTTTACTACTTTGTCCTAGCACACAGTAACATCTAAATTAATCTTATACAAAGCCGAAAAATAAAGTCGCATATGATTACAGGCAGTATACTTTTGAAATACACCAATATTCAATGAATTTAGACTTACTCCATATTGACTAGATTAGCAAGTCAATATAGCACTCTAATAAAAGATAATATCCTCTGGAACTCCGCAAGATAAACAGTTCGGAGAATCAGCGTCATAATTTATCTCATACGATAATCTTTTTGTCAGTATAATTCAAAAGCACTCAGAATTGATCCCCATGAGTTATGTGATGTAATTTTGTACTAAAACAGTCATATTAAAATCCGCACTGGTCATGGGTGTTAGACAGCCTTATACTTTGGTAGGATTATGCCTGGTGAACTAACTCGTAGGTATATAAACTGTTAATATCAATTTGCTTAGGTACCTAATACCTACCATACATACATCTTATTCGGATACCGAGCTTCGGTTAATATTTAAAAAATACAGTATCTCCCATTAAATGAAGTGACTTGGTTCCAGGAATGCACGGGGTCGATCTGCCTCGCGTACGGGCTGGAGTCGTGCCAGTGCGCGCCGCGCAAGGACGACGCGCGGTCGGCGTGCGAGCTGTGCTGCAGGAAGCCCGGCGGGCAGTGCCTCTCCTCCTTCCACTGGAACATGCCGCCCTACGACGTGCCCGACATGTACGCCAAGCCCGGCACGCCGTGTAATGATTATAATGGGTAAGTTATTTGGTGCTAATTCTAAAATCAGCGCCATGGGTTTCCAAAGGGCCAGCATGGTGTTCTTCAAGAAGGTGTGAAGAGATTTCTGCAGGTTTGGCAACGCGCTAGTAACCGTTTGTTTGCTACCGTTTTAGTATAAAAAAGTCCTACTAATATTATAAATGCGAAAGTTTGTGAGTATGGATGGATGTTTGTTACTCTTTCAAGCAAAAACTACTGAACGGATTTGGATGAGGTTTGGAACACAGATAGTTTATGACCTAGATTAACACATACTTTTTATCCCGGGAAAACATAAGATCCTTCGGGAACGCGGGGGAAACCGCGGGGCGGAATCTAGTCAAAAATATAAGTACGCATATCGCGACTCAAACATAAGTCAGATCAGATGGTTGCTTTTGCTGAAACAACTGTAAGAATCTCAGTAGCTCTAATCGTACCAATACGTATTAAGAAAGACATTATTAAGCTATCTACACCTCGACGTGTCAGCGTGCTCTGTTCTGTCTGTCACGCTCACCCTCGCTTACAACCATATTTTTTGTCGCGATACGATTATTGCCGAGGCGCAAAACGTTAATCTAAAGTACTTTTTACGTATAATTAAAAAGTATACTTATAAGTCCAGTACACTGGTCCTGTATACATTATACTATAACCTTCTCATATAGGTAGTTGTATTTTAAAAATCTAAAGCTGCATCATACATGCAGCTTTATTATTAAAGAGTCAAAGTGCTATCGAAGTCAAACTTTAATTACATGATGTATTCCAGGTACTGCGACGTATTCCAAAGGTGCAGAGAAGTAGACCCGTCAGGTCCTCTTGCCACGCTGCGTAAGTTGCTCCTGTCTGACGAGAGCATCCAAGGGTTCAAGCGATGGGTGCTGAGGCACTGGTACGCGGTGCTGCTCATATTAATCGCTGTTATTGCTCTATTGGTGAGTGATTCATTCAAACAATTTCATTAACTCAAATGATTAGGTTTAAGTTCTTCAGTTTGAATCTGTAGTAACAGGCCAGTAGAATGTATAAGTTTCAAAGGAAGTTTCAGCCCAGTCTTTTTTATTCCGAAAATCAGTAAGTAACTGTTTTTATGGGCGATTATGACCTATAAGCTGAATTATTTGCCGGATTGAGGCCAATGTAGGAACTTGAACATATTAATGTAAAATTACTTAATGAAAATTTTGTAGTTGAAAATAAAAATGTCTTTCCTCCAGCGATGCTGTTGCGTTCTTGACGCTGGTATTGAAATTGACGCCAAGGCATACCCCGTATCACAATAATACTAGGAAGGTACCTCTTAGATCGCTCGCGAGTTATAGTGAGCTAGAGTGTGGAAAAACATATATACTCAACAAAAGAATTCCCATCTATTTGCTAGTAATTTATTTCATAATTTCATTAAAACATCATTTACAGTATAAGTCTGCCTGTCCATTAAAGCGGAGCTAGGAAAATTTAACCAATACAATTGCACAAAAATGACGTGATGATGACGTAATGTGACTTATGAACGATATTATTGGTTAAATTTTCCTAGCTCCGCTAAGCAGCCTTATTGAGTGTTCATGTAAATACTTTTTGCTATAGGGTCAGGTCTCATTGTTATTTATGTTTTCAGGTGGCAAGCACACGTTTCCTAGGTCGTCATGGAAAGAAGCTCAAATCTGTCACCATTATCCACTCTTCCACCACAGAAACCGTCCGTTTACCAGATGCAGCTGATCAGGGATTGATAGTACACACAGCTGTCAGGTAATTTACTTTTTTTAATTATAAATTACCGTTTAATTAATTTTCATGAAGTTGAAATGTTTTGAATGACCAATTCTTCCAGATCTAAACTGCCCCTCAAGAAAAAAGTAGCCCTGCGCACGCGAGCATACCGAAGTAAGAAGGATCACAAGAGCAAGCAAGGGGACAAGGCGTCTCCGTCACACAGTGCAAACAAAAAGAGGGTAAGTCGATATTTAAAAAATGTTATTCAATAAAATACTAGGAAAAATACAAAATAAAGCATAATTAATCAAAAAAATTATGCATTTCAGAAGCCAAGTAATCAAACTAAAGTAGAAGATGTCTCTAAAGTTACTAAAGAAAGTACAGCAATTATAACCAACTCTGAAGGCAAATCACCAAAACATGTAATATTATCGAAACATAAGAGCAAAGTAAAGAAACGAAAAACGAAACTCAAAAAGGAAACCATCGATTATAGTTCGATGCAGAAGCATCCTTCTTCGCCTACGAAAGATACGGAAGCGTTGAGTAAGGTTCAAAAATGGCTTCTCAGTTCGCCGCAGCCGACTGTTATACCTAAATCTAAATCTATACCTCTAGGCCTGACAGAGAGAACTCATAGACAAGTCCAAAAAGGAACGCGGAAAACTAGACCATCTAAAAGTGCCACCAATCTTCTGTCTGGTGAAAAAGCTAGGTTACAAGTAGTTTTCAAACCTCCGTTTAGATTTAGTGTTAAAATCTGCAAAAGTGATAAAACAAAAGTTGTACTCGATAAATCCTCCAAACCCGACGTAGATCGGAAACGCCATGAAGTCCTCATGCCTCCACAGAATTCTTCCGCGGAAAACGCTAAAGTAAATCCATCCAATAAGGCACCTAAACATTCTAATTCGACTAAAAATGTTTTAGAAAACGCCAATATTCCAAGTGCTCCTAAATTAGAAATGTTACAAACACAGGAAAATGAAGTTCATAGCTATGAAAACTTACTACCCCGTAGTGCTAGCGATTGTAAACTGGTAAAGAAAATTCCAGAAATGAAAGTGCGAAATGGGCACAAGAAGAGCAGCTCAGTTGGTCAAAGAAAAGAAACCACTGAGAGTCGCCAGAATCTGATTTCACAAGATGATTTTGATAACGCACATGTTTATGAGAATGTAGTGATGTCGCAAGATTCATTTGTCCCAAAGAGTTGTAACATGCCGCGCCGACAGACCACCGTCGGCATCGCTCGACAAAGTAGCTACGGCCACCTGCCTCGAGCACAAATCCGCCCACATAGACATAGTACAAACAACGTGAATAGATCAAGAAACAATAGTAATTCTGATTTGGAACATTTCTATAGCGTTATTGAGTCTTTAAGGAGGAACAAAACGAACGATGCCAACACTTGTAATACAAACACGAGTAGCTCTTCGGGTAGCAGTCGACATGAAGCAGCTTTGCTCAAAAGCAGCTCGAATTCTAGGCACGGAGGTAGTAGAACTTCACGGCAAAACAGTCTAGTCGATAAACCGTTGCGATCGAGCCCTACCGAGATATCGTCTAAATTAAAGAGGCAATTGAGTGAAGTTGAACTCGGTAGACCGCAGAACACCGACAACGGTCTTAGGGGCTTCCAACTAGTCGTTGGTAAGGATAAATTAAAACGACAGTTGAGTGATAATGAACTGTGTAAATCTCGTGTGCAATTGGCGATGCCGATGTCTGCGGGTGCGGAGCCCCGGCAACAGTTCTGTTGGAACAAGCGCGCTAGTCTCGACTGTGAAGCATCTCTCCCGGGCGTACCTCGCGTCACCAGCTCTCGTTGCAATAAAAAGCGTCCTACTTACACTTTTGGTGAACTAAAAAACACAGTGCCGAACGCAACAGAAGCGCCGCCAACTGATGACGTCCACATCTCTCCTGAGGAGTTCTTAAAAATCATCGATAATTAATAATTTTCCAGTGAATTTTATATGCGTAAACTTCGAGTGGTATAGTTATTTTTAAAATATGAACAAATTAATGTGTATATTAGATACCTAATTCGCGAGGTGTAATGTTCGTCGGCTGGTGTAAATATTGTAATTTGCTTTTAATATTAGAACTAATATAACCTGCCACTGAAACAGACCATTGCTCAGTTCGTTCTCGATATAGAGATACATAATACGTCTGCGAATAGAAGTATAATGGAATGGATTTAGTGTAACAATCTTATGAATAATTAATGAAATTGAGAAGTACATTGCCACTACTACAATCGTACATTTATTAATTAGTAACTAAGGAATAATTATGTGAATATGTCGTATACTTATTTTTTAAAACATTTAAAAATTCGCATAATTTTCAAATTAACCATGTAAGTTAAGATTTAGCTAAGTTTGCATCTCAACATATTACCTATACCTAACTAAGCATTGCATGCAATATTAAGTTTCTGTTGTAACTTAATTTATTTATGGGAAATGCTAATTCGGAGTTTGTAAATAATGAGCAAGCAGTAAGCGGCAGTGTAGTTTCTGGCAATGGTCTTGTTTCACTGTACGATCTCTATAAAGTGAATCTCTATTTTTTCTACATGCTATGTATTGTACAAATTTACTCAATTGTAAAGTGTTCATAAAAAATGATTTAAATACTTTACGTACATAATTCACTTTTGTTTCATTAAATTTATATTTGGTTTATTTTTTAGATAGCTGTCAATTAATGAGTCAATCTGTAATAAATAAAATAATGTAAACACTGTAAGATGATAAACAACACCAAATTATTCAAAATACAAGTACATTTGTAATAATACCTACTAATTATTTCATTAAAAATATCGTGGCAGACATAGGATTCCTTTTTATACTGAATTCATGATATATATTCATTTATAAACCTAATGATAATAATAACTAATACTTATTATTTATGATCAATTTTGGATTATTATTTTATATAAAAATTAAGCTAGGACTACGCATTTATTTTTGGTTCTTTTCTACAGGGCTTTTCAATGAGTAGTCAAATTTTCAGGGATTAGTTACTTACTATGGTAGCAACCCTGACATCTCGAAAAAGAAACTCAAACTTTTCATAATTACATTTTAACCGAACAAAATTGATGTATTTTATTAATCGGTGGCATGGTCTCAAAATATTGAATAAAAATATTATGAATTCTATAATTTCCATTATTTATTATGAAAACGACTTGCAAAAACTTATTTAGCTAGGACAATACAAGAAGTTTAAATTTCTTATTTGTTTACTTCATGGTTGTGAAAAATCAACATGTTTACATATCTAACGGAATCCTATGCAAACCTGGCCTTCGAAACAATAATAATAATAAAACGTACCTACATAATCTGTCATAATCGTTATGAATATTTTTCTAAAAATATTTGGATTTAACACTAATTATTATCAGTCATACGTTCATTCATAAATTAAGATAAGTCATGGCTGTAACTTCAGTTTTTATATGTAAGTTATGTTCTGCAATATCTGGGATGGAATGTCACTTAATTATTCCACGTATTATTAGTATGACAATATAGTAGTGCATATAAATTATTAATAAATAATTATTGTAATTGATAAATACGCTGTTTAGATGTTAGGTACATGAAGTGTCATGAAGAGTAAGAGATTTGTTTTTTAGTTCCCGCCTTTTATAAAAAAACTAAAATGTGACAAATAAAATCTTTGGTTCAATTCATAGACAGAGCAATCATTTTTTTTTGGTTCCGAACGAAATATTGGTGTTGTGTTGCCTACACGGTAAGTTTTTTATTTCTATCTCAGATATTAATCAGAAAGTGTTCCAATATATCTGTGAGGGCGAAAGCTTTGCGGCTGTGGCACAGCGTTTATGAGCTTTGTCGTAGGGAGGTAAGGGTAAAACGTAAAAGCTATTGTATTGTAAGAAACTGATTTCTAAGACGGTACTAAAAGTATTGGAAATGTTACAAATTTGTATTATAGAAAGTATCTGCTGTATGGATAATGCGAGAATGTGAAATGAAAATCAAAGCCGCATTATTTTTTCTGAATTTATATATGTACCTACTAAAAGCAGAATGTTAAGAAATTATTAGAATAAATTATTTTTACTTTAAGTCTATATTCTTCCTTAAAATGTATATATTTATGTTATTTCTGAATTTCTTATAAATGTGATTAGATTATATCAAACTATCTAATGGTTTAATAGTTCATAAAAGTTCAATTGTTTGTAAGAATTTCGATAAAGGATAATAACAAAATAGTAATTGAATATCTTAATTTTATTGAACAGTATACTTGTGATGTTATCTGATAAAGCATCTGACCATGATCTCACTGTATTTGTTCCAAGTGCCTTATGAACAAATCATTACATTCCTACTTACATTCCAAACTGTAAGCCAATAAACTTATTTGTTTTCTACTATACTTTTGCCTTCTCTTTCTCAACCATTATTATAGCTAGTACGTACATTATGGTCTGATGATCTAATACTTTGTTTATTCTATATTTTATTGACCGTGTATTATCCAATGTTCAGTACTTAATTATTATACTCTGTGATACTTATGCTTTTTACAATTTCACTTATGTTATTCTTTTCTCGAGATTTTGTTCCAAAAAATATTTCTTTATTATATCTAAATACAAATTTGTAATAAATTCATTTTCTAACATTTTACAATTTTTTTCTGCAATTTTTAAGTGAATTAAAAAGATTCCAAACAAACTTTGTTTATTTATTTCTGAATTCTGAATGATGTCGTCTACCGTTTTATAAAAATAAATGATACGGATCTTATTGATCGTTTGTTGATTATTGGCTGAAATGCAATAATTAATATACGAATATTTTCTATACCGCACTAATTTCTTTATAGCTAATTAAAAAAAAGGTATTAAAAATAGCTTACATAAATAGGTCGTGTTACATTTATTCTTTATTAAAAAAAAAACAAAATTTCAGATATTTTCGATTTTCAATTGTTCAAATCTATCAATCTGACATAAACAAATTATTATTTCACTTCACTACATGTTGAGATGATTATTATTTTATAACTTCATGAGATGAGATGGCTCCTATACGATATAGTCTCCATTACGAAGATTATTCTGAACATTTGATGTCAAGATTCGGAAAACTATTGCAAATGCAATCCTTGGTGGATATGACACTTATGTGCAGTTCCCACACTTTACGTGTTCACAAAGCCGTTCTTGCTGCGAGTAGTGCATATTTCCAGGTAAAACATTATGCATATTTTTAATGTGCAACCTGTAGTATGAAAGTTGCTAACAGAAGTTTCTACCTACATTATTTTATTTATACTACTGGGTATTTGTGTCCAAATCAATAATTTTAAATTATCCGCCATTTTTGTAGGAAGTCTTGCAGAAACAAACTGGCGAACCATTAATAATATTGAAAATGCGCTTCAGCGTGTTAAAATCTTTGGTGGAGTTCATGTACTGTGGCAAAACTCAATGCTTAGAGGAAAATCTGGACGAATTAGTTTCTGCAGCACAATTTCTAAAGATAAAGGGCCTATCGAAAGTTACTAAAGAAGGCCTTGGTATTTCCAATAACAGTAAGTGAATAATTAATCATAATATTATTAATTAAGTTTCTGTATTATTTATATTATTGTGGTAGGTACCTACATAACAATGTTAATTATAGAATGCCCTGTGTCATTCTCCACATTGCCATCTGATGTCAAACTAAGCATAATTTTGTATATTAGTAGACTAGAAATCTTGCTACTTATGTAGGTGATTATACTTGTCACTAATCACATATAGCATCAAATAGAAGAATCCCACTCATATTTAACTTCATAATGAGCAAGCAACCTACTCCACGTCTCAGGCCCTGGGGTCAATTCCCACCCAGGACTAACATTTGTTTGCATAAACATATCTGTTTGTTCTGAGTCTTGATGTAATTTCTATATAAGTAGTACGTAGTATATTCTTTATTCTTTGATATAAGTATCCTTACCTATTTACAAAAATAAAGTAAGTAGGTAGTATTTAGGTTTATAGTTTATCAGTGATCTTATCTCCGTAGTACCTACCTACAAACAAGCTCTGCTTTGGGATCAAATACATGAGAGAGACACGGAGTTTGGAACATGATTATTGATTATTTCTACATTAATTCGCAATATCTTTTTGTAACGGAACGATTGTGCTCCCTAGTAACCCTACTGTACTTTATATATTTAATAGATATTTGCATTAATTTATTAAATAATACCTATTATTATTATTTTAAGGTGAGCTACCTGTTTTCACACCGCCCGTGGTAATAAATCGTCCCCCACAGTCTCTGATTGATTTACATACGCAGGTATAGCTTTATTTTCTTTAATAATTCATACAGTAGGTAAGTAGCAGTGGCGAAGGGTCCTTTTAGAGATCCCAGTCCCACAGATTCATCATTTCAAAGCCACTTTTATATAAAATACACTGTAGATAATTAAGTATAAAAATTATCGGTGTTTTTTGAACGGCTTACCCTCGCCACTGGTAAGTAGATAATATTTATTAGGGGTAGTAGATACCCGAGCTGGTGCTACAACACCCCACAACGTATACCAACAAACACAATAAGTCATCAGCACTTCTTTACTCATCATCATTTCCCTGCCTTGTTCCCCAGCGCAATGTAGGTAGATACTCTTTTTCTCACTTGTCATATCCGCATTCACTCCTTTCTTGCTCGTATCATCTTTCACACAATCCAACCATCTCTATTTTCGGTCCTCCTCTTCCCGTATTTTTATCAACTTAGTAGGTGTTACTTAGTACCTATTTATTAGTCGCATCGGCTCGTCATAACATGTCCCTCAACCTAATTGTTTCCCTCTCAACTTATTATTCACTGGTGCTACTTTCAAACTCCATCAACCAATACTTCTTCACTATAATAAAGTAATTTATCTGCCTACAATAATTTCGAAAGGACAACGAACTCAAGGCGCCACCGGCACAACAAGCGCCTGCGACGACCACCAGCCTGCCTGTTGATAATCTTGGACGAAATAATAATAAGGTATGCCGCTCCTGCATATCTACTCGTTATTATAAGACTAGCTGGTTTCACCCGCGTTCCCAAGGGATAAAAAATATCCTATGTGTTAATCCAGAATCTCATCTGTATATGCAATTTTAAGTCCCTGACTGACCACTGACACTGACTTGATATTTCAATCAACACACTGCCTAAACCGCTCCTAGCGACATGCCATTTGGGGGGAGGGTGTGTTCCTTGTGTAGTGTTTCCACTAAGGGCTTTTCCTCTCCAAAGGGTGAGGAATAAAGAGGTGAATCGCGGAGCGGAGAGCTATAAATAAAAAGTGGTCAAAGGAGGTTGGCAAACACCAGCATAGACTTTTTTTATTCCTCCACAAAACCTCGAGGGCTATATCCATCTACGATACTAACAAGCGACATGACTAGAAAACAAGGTTAAGGGGTAAACTATTAAATACCATGATTTGAGCACGGTATTTTCTTTAACCGAATAGCAATATTATGTGATTATACCCACTCTATTAGTTAAAATTAGGTAAGGAAAGATTACGTAATTACTCAGCTACACTCTAAAACTTGCAGGATATGGTGGTGCGCATACCTTTCGACATAGAGAATGGCAGTGCGGCGCCTGGTGTCGATTACTCGGAAGCTCCGCGCGCTGTGAAGCCGCGTCGTGGTAGACCTAGCGTTAGAGTAAGTTTACTGCGTTTTTTTATGTCCAATGATAGGTGCTATGCTATCCACATTATGTCATCTCTACTGGAGATGAGCCTCCCCTTATAACGAGACATTAATTTAATAGCAAATAACGCCAACTCAGTGTGAAGCCAGTGAAATTAATGAGCATGTTTTCACTGATGTCTCCTCACCATAGGCAGTCTCAACTCCGTATCTACCGCTGCCAAATTTCCAAAGTACCCAAGGTCTTTTAAACTGTCATATGAAATAGAATTTAAAAAACAACTGTTAATTCACCTACATTAGAGATCCGGTGGATGGGAAGGCCCCGGCTCGCTCGGGCGTGCGGCCGAACGAGCTCTACTTCGTCGCGAGCAAGACTCGCGTAAAGCAATACATCAGCTGAAACACCTGCAGACCAGGCACATGCAGGTAACGAACATGGCTTCAAAGGATGTTGGCTACACAGTCCTTTAGTACTTTTTCTATATAGGTACTCGTAAAAAACAATCAGAGAGAAGAAATGTAACCATAAGTTGCATTAACTTACTATATTTCTCTTGAACAACCTTCCTTATTGAGACAATAAGGTCGATGTTCACCGACTAGAAAACGGTCCGAAAAGTTATAATCGGGCGTTTACCAAGAAATGTTCGTAGGAAAATGTCATAGTGTAGGCTACTTAAACATTAATTAATATATCACTTACCTTGCATTTATATACCTAATATTTTGTTTTCAGGACTACATGGACAGGGTGACTCTTTCGCAAGCCGTGAACAGCATCTGCGGCTCCGAATCCTCATCAAATTACATGAACATGGATAACGATCTCATGTACATGGACCAAAACGTGTCATCCAACGTTCTGGACTCGAGCCTCTACAATAAAGAGCCAATGGGAAATGAGACAATCACTTCAAACTATTCTAACACCATGACTACAAATTCTGCTAATGAAACTGTAACCAGCGGTATCGGGACCGCCATGTCGCAATATGTGAATGCGTTGAAAAACGCCGGCTTGCCAACTGACTTGCCCATACTCTTCGAATCAGGAGACGGTTCATACATCAATGTCAATGAACAAGTTCTTCTGGACATGGTGCAAAGCAGCGAAATTCAGTACGAAGTTATTGAACAGCCCAATATTATTGAAAAGGTCGTCGATCCTAGTGAAATCAAGAGCATAGATGATCTCTCCAAATCGATAGAGAGAGGAGAAATGCTTCTAGGCGCAAAAAATTACTCATCAGCCAGTGATTACACAAAGAGCTCTAACCAATTCGAGCGCCAAGATGATCCAATCCACAGCTTGAATGCTATTCTACCAGATAACCTGGAAGCATTTGCTGAACAACAGAACTATGTGGTACTGGACCCTCGAATGCATGAGAATAATCATGTAAACCCAAACGATTTTTCGTGTATGGATGGTGATATGCAATTTTTTACCAAATCGATGAGCGATGATGTAAAAAAGTACTATGAAGATCAGCAATTGAATGACTCTAGAGCACTGGAACAACTTTGTCCTACAAGCACTAGTTTAGATACTAATTATAGTATGTCGTTGCTGGAAACGAAAAACTCTCATTTGAACCAACAATACAATCCTTTGAATACAGAAGATCTGAGGAGGAATGAAGATTGCTATGATTTTGGTTTGCAACTACCTCAGAGTACCGTTTTTAAAGAAGAGGCCCTTGATTGTTTAATGGCGACGCCAAAACGTAACGATGATGATGGAAATACATACACTGATAGTCAACTAGATGAGAGAGCTCAGGCAAGAGACGAAATAATAAAAGACTTGATGAGTATTGAAAATAAGATTAACATCACTCAAAACAACTGTCCTGTCGACAACGATGGAGAAAACATCAACTCTAATCCCGGATCTAATGTTCAAGAATACAATGTTAACGCTTTGAACGATTCGGACGAGTTCAATAATGAATCCAATATTAACACAGATGTACTCGAAAAAGATAATACCGAAGAACTTTCTGCAACTATAAGCTCTAGTGGATTGAATTGGGATAGTTTAGATATAGGTGGTAAGGAGAGCAACTATAATGCTGCGAGCGACACTAATGTAAGTCATATAAATGACATGACAGAGGCTGAGTTCCAAGATCCCGTGATTGATTTGACTGAACCGGTAAATGAAAAATCAGATCAATGGGAAGGGATGATTAATGAAAATAAGGAGAACTTACAACATACCGAGGATAATACAAAATCTAGCTTAGAAGATGATATACCCTTTGCAGTGGGATTACTTCCACTAAAGCAGGTTCAGCCAACAGAAGATGGCAGTTTATTGAAACGGAAACAGCCATTGGACGCCGAATTATTAGATAATGTCGATGCAAAATGTTTAAAGCGAAAGGTAAAATACAAGAAATTGTAAAAGTGTGCTATATTTTTACTGTATGAATTACGAAATAAATAAGTTTGACTACCTATTGGTTATATTATTTCCTTATGAAAATGTATTAAAAAAAGCAAACATACCTTGGAATAACATATAGGCAACTTTTTATCCCGAGACAACATAAGATTCCTCGGGAACGCGGGTGAAACCGCGGGACGGAAGCTAGATTTGTTATTTGACAAGGTATCCTGGTAGTTCTCCAGCAGAATCTATTAAGTTTGAAATGCGCGCGTTTAAAATTATATTTTGTCAGCTTTATTTGACACATCTTTGAACTTATGGTATCCTGGTAGTTCTCCAGTAGAATCTATTAAGTTATGAAACGCGTTTAAAATTTCATGTATTTTACATCTTTAATATACAATATGTACAATTTGTTTTGTATATTTACAAGAAATATACAAACTATATATAAAAATTTTATGTTGTTACCTTCATAAGAAACATCTTGAAATTTATGGTATGTCAGCTTTATTTGACACATCTTTGAATTTATGGTGTCCTGGTAGTTCTCCAGTAGAATCTATTAAGTTATGAAACGCATTTAAAATTTTATGTTGTTACCTTTATTTGACACATCTTTGAACTTATGGTATCCTGGTATATCTCCAGCAGAATCTATTAAACCCGTTTAAAATTTAATGTTGTTACCTTCATTTGAAACATCTTTGAATTTATGCTATCCTGGTAGTTCCGCAACAGAATCCATTTTGTTATAAAACGCGTATAAAATTATATGTTGTCTGCTTTGTTTGGCACATCTTTGAAATTATGCTCTCCTGGTAGTCCAGCAGCAGAATTTTGTTATATAATTCAGCCCTGTCTTTATTTTCATTTTTTTTCTCGATATTTTCATATTTATTCTGCTATTTGGGGCCGGGACAAATCCAACAAATCAATGATCATAAACATCGTTGCAGCCGTTCTGGAGTTGTTAATTGTGTAACCTTTGTTTTCGAAACTACTGTGCGGCTTAGCTGTGACAGGATTTAAAAAATATAGTCCAAAATATAATACAAAACAAGAGTATATTTATTGTATTAATAATAATAAAAATCACATATTTATTATTAAGCATCAATTCATTCTTAGAAACATCAGGTAAAAATTATAAAAGGACATGGTCATTTTATAAAGTACTTACAATCGAAGACTTATAACAAGAAAGCTGAGGTAATGAAATGATAATAATTTAGTAATCAATTTATAATTTTTACCTGATGTAATCAATTACGAAACAGCGAATAATATAGAATGGCAGTAGCGAATAGTGGAAATGGGCAGTGCACCTATCCCTACCGGTAGAAATAAATCTAAAAAAACGTTAATTTATCCCTACCAGTAGGGATAGCTCGGTAGGAATGAGTATACCATCCATTTTTTTGCACACCTTTTTTTGAACTACTTTCAACTACTCGGTAAGACGGTTCCAAAGAGCCCAAACACAACGGGGTTGTGTCGTTTTATTTCGGAGTTCCTATGGCCACCTTCCAGCTCCAGCACCAGACCATATGGGATCAAATTACTCATCAAGACAAATCAAACGAGCCCAAACTTGATGGGGTTATGTGGTTTTATTACGGAGTTCCTATGGCCACCTTCCAGCTCCATCATCAGATCAGCTCCACGTCATCATAATATTGCATTGTCACGCAATTTGCATATTCGTGCAAAATTTCAACTCAATCGAAAACCAGAAAGTGGGTCAAATTTAACTTGCAAAATTCCATTACAGACAATGGAACAGGTGAAAGTAAATAAAATTACGATAAAAAATTATGGTAATTATCCAACCGTAACAGTAGATAAGTACCTTTTGACTCTTTTCACAGCACTTGCTCTTTTTCTCTCCGCTTCAATCGAAACGCACCATTTTAATATCTAGTACCTAGTACTAAACTTTAATTTAAAAAAAATTACCCTTAACACCATTTTTTCTACGATTCGTGTATAACAGCATATATTATCAAAATAAAACATAATTTTTGTTGAGGTATTTTATTGAAAACATATACTTACATAATTACAATGTAATAATTATCAACATTTATAAGGCATTTTCTCGTCTTATTTTTATATTGTTTAAAATATATTTTTATTGTGGCATTTGACAAGGTATGATGAGTAAGAGTAGTTTATATCCTACTAAAAATTAAACTTTATTGATTTTCATTAAGTTTTCAACATTGGAGCTTTCTTGCTCAAGACATGTGATGACATTAGAGATCTAACCATTAGTCAGTCCATTGTGAAGTACTAAATAGAGAAAACACTAATAAAACCTACTAGAAAGAAAGCTTGTAAATGCATAAAATATTAAAATTACAAACTAGACATTTCTGAACTCCTTTTTGTACTAAATATATACATACACCTCTTTCTTTGTATATAAAAATAAAATAATATACAAAATAAATCAGAATTGCAAAATGGCTCGGATTGGTGGTAAATTTCAATAAGCAGAATATTAAACATTATTCTTTAAAATCTAAGAGATTCTTAACCTATTTACTTAAAATAGATATAAAAAGAGATTCATTCGTACATGGTGCACACGATCGCACATATCACGACAAAGAAAATTGATAAAAGATTTGATACACCTATCAAGTTGGAAAGGAGAAATCCTGAACCAGTAATATTCGATCATGTGTACCTTCTTTATCTCAACATGAAACCATAATCTAATCATAACATTACTTATTGTCAATCATTGACATACGTATTAGTCGAGTATAAAAATATAAATAGTGTAAAGCGGGCTATAGCTGATCTATTAACCTAACGTTGATATTGCATAAGATATTAATTAAAGCCCAAGTGTTCCAATATTCGAGAATAAGAAAATTATACTGGTCTAAGTGATTAATATTATTTTTATAATTTAGTGTGCTCAGTGAAAATGACCTTTATTATCAATAAAAAACAGAACATGATAAAGATAATATTACTTCGCACATATTAATAAAAAACTAGTGTACCTACATAAGACGAAGTTAAATTGTAAAAATATACATAATGGGATAAAAATTATAATATAAGCTTGAAGTAGCGGCCGGATTTGTATCACAACCTAATTAATATCAGGGATATCATAGAATAGGAATGTAACATTTGTAAAATAAAAATATAAAAAAATAAGTTTCGACGGAAGAGAGACATCACAAAATTAAATAGTTATGACAAAAATGTATGAGAAAGCCTATCAAGAGTAATGTTTCAATTACAATATTAGTTTTATGTCCTGATCCACGAAGAGAGCTGCTGCTGTAAGAATCACTGTGATATTCTCCCATTTGGAACTTAAGTGCTGGTGAAGACATCCTGCCGTCTCCACCATTGGAATAAGCTAAGACTCTCAAGTTATAAGACTTGCCTGGGATCAGATTGGTAACATAGGCTTCTAGACTCTGTTCTACTAGTACAATTGTATCGTTGGCTGTACTCATGTCCTGGTCCATCTCCCACACTCGCACCTGGAAATTAAACAAGATATATGTTTAATAGATTTAATGGAGACCTGTTATTGGCGGCATAGTTATAAGTAATTTGATAAAAGCCATTGGTCCTATGATTAAAAATAAGTATTTGAATTGTTGACAATTAAATTTGAAGCGAAAACATTTACACATATTAATGACGTTAATCGCCATTGTAAATATAATTAAGTGAAGTATTATGAAGATTCTAATTAGAATCTTGGAAGTTAAAGCCAATAGAAAGATATAGAAATATTTATTAAGATTCTCAGATTTAATTATACTTATTTTTAGTCATCATAGTTTGATCTAGTTTATCAGAACTCTAGTCGAGACAAGATTTTCATTTGCTAAAAAAATGTTTCAGACAGTCAAAGATTGCTATTAGCCTAGCTTAGCATAGGTATTTATGATAAAGTTTTATTACAAGTTATCATTACTACTCTGATATGGAAAAGAAATAAATATCTATCTATTGATACCTTGTATCCGAGTAGAGGTTCCTCCTCGTCAGTAGGCTGCACGTATCGCCACGTCACACGAACAGTGTTGGGATTGTAGGCCATCACGTTCACCGAGGCTGGAGGCTTCTGCGGCGCTTTTCTGAAGGTACGCTCCAAATAACGCTCGCTCTCAGGACCTTCACCAGCTGAGTTGAAAGCCATTACCTGAAGAAATTACAGACAAAGATGAAAACTACATCATCAATAACAGGTTCCCTCGTATTCCGTTCTATGCTCTTCTTAGTTTAGGATCACATAGCTGTTTGTCCTACAAAATAATTATCAAAACGACCTGAACATGACCAGTCTCCACTCACCATGTATTGTTAAAATTAAAGATACAGCTATAGCCGGTCGTTAATTTGCTCTTTGGGTGACTTAGCCTTCTTATGAGGCCCATCGTAAGCAACCACGTCTCTGCTCCGTAAGTCATCAGTGACAACACACACTGGTCGAAAACTTTCGACTTGAGATGAAAAATAATCATGGTTTAAGAATTAAAAAAACTCACCTTCACAAAATAATATGTATCCGGCTGCAATCCAACAACAACAGCCCAATTGCGTGTGGTTCTGGATAAGTAATAGATGCACTCCTCTTCTTTATTGGCCTGCCTCCAATACTTCAGCCTATGTCCAATCAGTTTGCCGCGTAGTCTCTCACGCGACTGGTCTATAGGATTCCATGTCACATTAAGAGCCGTAGAGTTATAAGATCTCGCGTACACCAGTTGCGGAGCAACCTGCGGCATATCCTCAGCAGAATATATCGTGACAACCTCGCTCTCAGGACCAGCGCCCTCGTTGTTAAATGCTTGAACTTTTACATCATATGGAGTATAAAAATATGTCGACGCTATATGAACGACAAACGTCCCAAGATTTCCGTATTTCTTCAGAAGCAACGACTGAAACTCGACTTCGGTACCGTTGCGTCGCCAGAATATCTTGTAATGAATACCCGGCCCATTTTGCAAAGATGGCGGCAATGGTGTCCATGTAATTTGGAGGTCGCCAGTCTTTCCACCTCCACCGCCGACGTTAAAAGGCGCTTGGTATGGCTTGTCAGGCGAAGTAGAAAACTGAGGACTCGGTGCTGACGGGTTTCCAGCGCCCAATGCATTAACTGCTTGAACTCGGAACTCATAAATTGACCAGGGCATGAGTGTTGTGCTAATTGTGGCGTGTTTACGTCCATTGTTTCGATCGATTTCCATCACATTAGCGACATTATCACTTATGACGTACCAAGTCAAATTCCAGTGAGTTCGACCTGTTACTATATAGCCAGTGATTGGACGCCCGTTGGAACTACTGTCAGTCCATTCGAGAGTTACTGATGAACGCTGCATATTTAATATCTGTAAGCCCCCAGGAGCGCCGGGTGGTCCTTCCACGCGAAACTGTGTATGCGACGAAATACGTCCAATAGCTGACTTCACTATGCATTCATAATCACCGACATCCGATAAACTTACGTTTAGGATAGTCAGTTCACCGCCATCGATCTTTATCCTCTTATCGGCGTATAAATCAGACGCTTCTTTCATGCGTATGCCATTGTGGTTCCAAAGGTATGCAGTATCCAACATAGGATCTACTTCAGCATGACAGTGCATAAAGATAATCTGGTTGATTTGGGTAGTGATTCTCGGTGGAAGCCTTTCAACAAATCGTGGTGCTCGCAATACGATTAACCGCCCTCTACTTTCGTCAGTACCATACTGGTTTTTGGCAACGCAAGTGTAAACGCCTTCATCATCTCTAGAAAGCTGACGTATGATGAGATTGCCAGTTTCAGCAATAAATCTTTTGCCTCCAGCCCCAATAATAACATTATCTTTCTTCCAAGTAAATGTAGGCCGAGGCGCCGCTTCAGGATTGCACTTGAGTGTTACATTACCACCCTCTGCACCATATGTTTCAGATTCCAGAGGCCGTTTTTTGAATGATGGTTTCAGTGATAATACTCGTAATTGTCCACTAGAGTAACTTGCTTTCAATTGATTTTTTGCTTCACATTGAAACATGCCAGGGTCTCTGGTTGGATCTAAGAATTTGATTATTAATACATTGTCTTGTATTACATACCGATCTCTATCTTCAGGTTCTAGTGTATCCATGCTCATTTTCTGTCCGTTTTTCCACCAGGTGTAATTAACATCCGGTATACCAAAGGCTTCACAATTCCAATGTAACTCTCCTTTGTTGTCCATATGCTTATCGGCTAAAGGGATTGTGAAGTTTGGTGCAGCTTGTACTTTTAAAAAGACACTGTTGGATATACGGGATCTGTCATTACGAACATCACATATGTATTCACCTTCATCCTCAACTCCTACAGAAGGTATTGTCAGTACTCTATCATAGTTGCTCAAATATGACTTTTTAGGCATATTGCCATTCTTCCTAGTCCAATTATAAGAAGGCACTGGGTAACCAAATGTGACACATTCCAACCTTACTTCTTGCCCTACAACGGGAGCTTCAGGAAAGGCTTTGGGGAAGTTATTAGGAAATTTGAGATGCTGATAATCAGAATGAGAATAGACATAAAGAGGGAAAAAAGGTCCATTGCGTCCCGCATCTGAAACTTGACTCATCACATTACAACTGTAGTTACCCCTATCAATGGACTCTAAGGCTGAGAAATACAGACCTCCATCATATGACACAAACACCCTTCTATCTTCTTCAACAAGATTTGGGAAATAATTACGGGCCCATAAAAAGTTTACAGCAGGGTAATAAGATGGAGGGTCACAATATATGACTTTTCCCCAGTATTGATTACCACTTTCAATTGGTCTTTTTTGATTAAACTCTCTAATGAAACCAAAGGATAGCCTGACAGACTCGGAACGTATGGTACCATATTTATTTGAAGCTGTGCAATGATATTTAGAATTATCCTTATCTGTATCAGGGTTGTAAATCATTAATGTACCACCACTTAATATGAATCTACTGTCAACAAGTGGATTTATTTCAGTGTAAATAGGACTGTCTACTTGATAATCTTCCCTATACCATTTATATACAGGAGCTGGATAGCCACCTGCTATGCAAATTAACTGAACATGATAATTTCTAAGTGGATCATAGATTGTATCTACAGGCTCCTTAATAAAGTAAGGTCCTCTAGGTATCCTTTCAGGGTCATATGTATCTAACCCATAGGTGAAAGACCTTTCCTCCTCAATAAGATACCGTAGCCTTTGGGTTTGCCCTTCACATATGAAATGGAAATATTGAGTGCCTTCAACTGCAGCTAAACCCCAACGTCCCTCCTCTTGGGAAAACCTATACACTAAATAATCACGAGGTAATAAGTTATAGCTAGTGTAAGTGAGTTGACGGTCATCAAAAAAGGCATTCTCTAGACCAGTCAATTGTGAACCATCTGCATCATTAGACCAGTATCCAGGGGACTGTTGGTGAGCCCCAATGTACCATGAACCTTTTTGGGGGTCTAGCTTCATTAATTGTGTGATAATAAAGCCATGTTCTTCTGCATTGTTGACAGCAGCTAAGTCAGCTTCATAGGCCTGACAAATCTTGCGAGCCTCATTCCTCGGACGGTCAGGGGACTTAGTAAATCTATAACATGACTCTCTGAAGCGTAACCAATTAGGAGGACACCTATACCTTTCTTCATAGTCTAAGCCTGCATAATAATTAGCTGTATTTTGAGGATCTACATCATTGTCATTATCACCATAGTTATCTGAATTGAAACTATCTTGGTAAAAAGAGCTCTGTGCATTATTGTAATCGTTGTTTACAGGGAAACTGCCGTAAGGTACTTGCGGATTAGGACGATACTGTGTGTCATTTTGGTTGTTATCGGGAAACGACTGCTGAGGATAATTCGGGTTGAAAGTGCCGGAGGTTTCCATCAACTGCGTCCTCACACAACTTGCCACAGCGAGCAGCAACAACGAACACTTCATTTTCTGTTGATATTATAGTGATACACAAAATTAGACCAGGATAAACTATGAAACTCATGCGACAAATAACTTCTTTACAGTTTAATACGTACCTTAGCGTGAGTTCATTACGCATTTAATGAAAAATTCGTTTCTAATTCGAAAACAGTTTGTGATGACAAATTAATTTGACAAACACTCGGAAACTCAACGGAAGTAACAAAGCCTCGCCCTTCAGTGTTGCCATGTCAATAAAAGAAGAAATGTAAAAAGTGGCTAGAATAGTCAAAATCTGATCTACCCAAAAAATGAGTAACATGGCAACACTGTCACGATTATGTCAGGTCGAGTAGTGATGTCGATATTCATCGATGATGATTATGGGAAAACTTCGATGTTAATATCGATGTCAGCATCGATGTTTTTCTAATATCTAATATGATGTCAAGTTTTTTTTTTCACAAAATCCAGCTAGCTTAAATTCAGAAAATGGAACGTAACAAGCCATTTAATCGGGTTAGCCACGTAATTAATTTTATAATGTTTTTGCTCATCTCATTTGATCATTGTTAGCCGGGTAGTAGGTATACATTAATTTCTTTGTTGTTAGCCAAATACAGACGGAAATACAAGAAACTGACGACGATAAAAATGTATGGAAGGAAAGTGAATGAGATAGATGTCTTCACTTGATCGCCAGCCATCTTACTAGCCTCTTTGTTACTACCATAACTTGCATACTTGCATGATATTGCAAGATGTGTAGGTATTTTCCCTATATTTATGTAGGTATTAAAATCAAAGATAAATAACGATGAGAAATCACCCAGTAAAATAAAATAAAAAGTCTAAGTATAATTGTTCACATTTTTATTTTCCATGTTATCAACAAGAAATATGTGTCAATAATTATAATAATACTTATATTGTAGGTACTGCTAAAACAGATAGATATTACACGATTTTGTTTCCATTCAGAAAAGTATACATACTGTGTAAAATGTCAGTTACATGAACTCCAAAATTCACTTAATTTTCATTACCATTTCTGCACTCAAGATTATTTCTCCTAATAATATTTCATCACAGATTAATAATGTACTTCTTCGTTTCTTGTTTCCACAAAGAAATCAATAGGTATAAAGGGCGGGAATTGGCCTCAAATTACACGGTATAAAACTGCAACTATTCATATAATGATCCAAAATATTATAATGTATATAATATATATTTAAAGAAGATACCAAACTCAAAAAGTAAGTACCTAGCAATTAACTAAATATTGAATCTATATATTAGGTATTCAGACGAGAAATGTAGGTAATATTTACTTCACAATTTGTTATAAAATAATTTGTTTATAATTTATCATTTTGTTTTATATACAGTGTCAATAATTTTCGCGATATGCATACTTAATTTGATAATAAATTTTCCTAATTTTTTACAGAACTGTATAAATAAAAACATAACTTGTTTTATATATATATAAAGTAAAATATTGTACAATAATAAACATACTTCGAGCTGACAATATTAGCAAACATAACAATAAACAAAAATTGCATATTATATTAATAAAATATCGAAAAAGAAGTTACTAGCATAATCTCAAAACAAGTCGATTATAACAGTTTATCGGTGATGTATCGATAAAAGTGTACTAATATTTCACTGGAGCGACCAGAGAATCCAAACTCTATACAGGGAGCGTATTTGATACAATTTCTATTTGCGTTATTTCTCATACGATACAAATTGCACTTGTTCACGTTCGATGAGTTAAGTACAACAATCGTGTGCATAACATAAGGCTCTTCCAACCCTGTGACTGATTCGATACTTGACACTCCTGTCTGACCCATAAACATTTCAACATACACGCACGTATACTATTGCACACATAGTGTAAGATTATGCTAACGCCTTAACCTAGCTTGTGGTAACTGTATCTCGTTATAGCTACTTAATAACATAATTACACTAATGAATTTGCCTCAGCATTCGATTATTTTAACATCTATCTAACCCAATACACCGTACACCAACGTTAAATAGCACCCATGAATATCGTACATTTAAAGCAACATTTATACGTAACACGATATTATTTACAAAATATTTACAATAGGTAATTGTTCGTACCAGTGACACATGATCACATCACATAAGTGAAGCGTGGCCTACACAAGTGGAAAACAAAATTATAATAATTGATTAAATTGTAATGGCTGTCTTAAATTACACAGTCTCATAAAACGAATATTCTTTTTAATTGTTCTTAAATGAGATACATGTTAAATTACAATAATCAGTCGAGCTAGATATTAAGATCTCGTGATTGAGCCGTCTACATTTGCTACGAAAGTCGTAGCTAATAACAAAATTATAACTACAAACATTGATATCTTGTATTTTAAGGAACCACCCGGTCGATACAAATAATTTAATCATGTCAAAAACCAATCTTCATCAAGATTCACAAATAAAATTATTATATTAGGAATAGCAATTTTTTTCAGATTTGTGAAATAGGAAGCATTTAATTTCACTCATTTGTACACCTACACAAATCTACTCGAATCAAACCTGGATTTGAATATGATTTTTTTGGGTAAACACCCTTTTTGGGCCACTTAGACCGCATAACCAAATAGAACATTCTATTTGGTTATTTGTATTTCATCTGTAGAGTTTCCAGGTACTCATATAGATGAGCAACTTTTACTATGGAACTGAGGGCGTACTCCGAAAAACGATAGGTAACACGATAGATCGATCATCATTGTCAAAATTATTAACCAATATAATTGCACAAAAACGTCTCGTCAGTTTGCTGCAATTTTATTGGTTGATAATTTGACAACGATGTTCGAACTTTCGTGTATCGTTTTTCGGGGTAGACTCTGAAATCGCAAAAAAAATTCAAACTTAACACACACCTTGCTCAATCAAAATATAAGGATTGAAATATTTTTCGTGATTTTGAGAATTAATCTAATGATAAATGTTGTTCATATAGATCAGGACCTCTTCCACCTCATAAAGTACTGCAGGTGAATTTCTTTTTACAACCTGTCAAAGGTTTTAGCCTAATATCAGCTAACAAGAACAGTTTCGATCTTGAGTAACTGCCTCAGTTTGTCAGTGACTCTGATGAGTGCAACTTTTGATGCGCGTACGTTGACCTTTTCTCCGGCGCATAAAAGCTGATGACACTGCGCTCGCTCCAAAAACTCTTGGGTCCTTATCTCCCGCAACAGCTCCTTGGGTGATCCAGACCCGCAGTGTATCTGCTTCAGTAAACTATCTTTTGATTTGATCTGGAAAAAATACAACTAAGTTAACATTTGACCGATATAGCACATCCAAAATAAGGCTTCCGCCCCGCGGTTTCACCCGCGTTCCTGTTATGTTTTCCCGGGATAAAAAGTTGCCTATAAGTTATTCCAGGGTATGATCTATCTATGTGCCAAGTTTCATTCAAATCCATTCAGTAGTTTTTACGTAAAAGAGTAACAAACATCCATACATACATCGTTACATACTCACAAACTTTCGCATTTATAATATTAAGTTTTGATTTCGTAAGAATATGCGAAATCTGATTTCGTGAAATCCCTGGTACAGTTTAGTCAGTATATTATTTACTCTATGGTATACGCATAGAATAAATAATATATATCCTCATTTCGTTGCGACATGTATTAGTGAACGCGATTACATTACAAACATAATTTAATAATTGGATAAGATAGCACAAACAATAGCTATATGAGTTATGAGGAAAAATATTTTTATACCTACTGTACGTGCGACAGGAAATTTATTGAGATTGGTAATAATATTGTTTTAGTATTAATTTTCAATTTCCCTTTTCCGTTTTAGGATTAAGTAAGTATATAATTAACTATGTATGTACACATGATCTTCATTCCATGTTACCATACATACACCATGTTTAATATAACCTAATCGGCCTTCCTTCCTCGGTATGATAATAAACATAATTACTACCTAATCAGTTTTTTTCCATGTTGTTACCGATGGCAACAACATTTTAAAACCACCTTTTTTACCTCTTGTAATATTATGGACTTACCTGTAATAAATTAGTAACATCCTGTAGAAGACACCACAATCCGTCAACAGGCTGGCCGGGAGCGGTTCTCAAACTGTAGAAAGGGGGCAAAGGTGCCTCGGTGCACTGGATCTCAATGGTAGAGTCCGGGGGCGGCGGCGGGGACGCCGGTGGGGGTGAAGCGAGCGAATCGCACCCAAGTTCGTCGCGATCTTTAAATAGAAAATAGGGATGTTCTATATTTAAGTCATTTATTATATTTATTTTTATTTTTACTATGTATAAGACCTCTGTTTGACAACAATGTCAACGTGGTCAGTGATGATCTCGCAAGCACACAAAGCCTAGAAAGGATTCAGATTATTATTATTCTGTTAGAAACCTTACTATCAAGCGGGCCGTATATACTTGTTTGCCACCTATTGGTATAAAACAACTGAAAGATTGACATGAAACAGTATTCTAAACTATAAAACCATAATGTTTTCAACCTCTATAGGTACACAATAATGCAAAACATAACCGCTGAATAAATAATAATAGTACGACCGATTGTCTACTTTTCTTGAAGCCCACCCAACTTTGGAATATCATTGAGAAACAGTAAGTAGTACTTATTGAAATAATAGTAGGTTCTTACCGATAATCTGAGCTGGTGGCGGGAATCTCCAAGGCTCAACAGCATGGCCTTGCACATCAGCGATATGCAGGCGCAACAGCAACGCCGACGGACCCTCACTCAGCTCCTCGGGAGTTTGACCAGCGTACGTGCCGAGCAGCGGATCCGCGCCATATGCCAACAGCAACCGGATCACTTCCACGTGACAGTTCTCACAAGCTTCGTGGAGAGGTCTGGAAAACAATAGGTACACATATCAAATTAGTGGTCTTGATACTAAATGCGGGATGTTGCGGGCTACATCTGCCGTCAAATTGTTTTATTTTTAACCGACTTCAAAAAAGGAGGTTCTATGTTCGACTGTATGTATTTTTTTTAATGTACTATGTTCACCGATTTCGGCCAATAATCGACCGATTAAAAAAAATATTTTTTAATTCGAAAGAGTATACTCCTGAGGTGGCCTCATTGTCACCAAGTCAGGATCTGATGATGGGATCCCAGGAAAATTGAAATCTAAAAAATTAAAAGTTAATTAAGCATTTACCTGATGCCTCCTTGGGCAGCTGCCGACACGTTAGCACCATACTGCAGCAAAAGCCGCGCAATTCTCACATGGCCTCTAGCTGCTGCAACGTGCAGTGCCGTAAACCCCGCGTTATCTTTCGCTGAAGGATCCGATTCCAGCTTCTCCAAGCAATAGGCAACGCAATCCTGGGAACAGAATCAAAATCTTAATAAAACAGTGTTTAAACAATACCGATGAAAATAGTTATATTTACTAGTTAATTTTATACTTACAGTGTACCCAAGTCTAACAGCACGGTGGAGGTGCGTCTCTCCAACACTTTTATTGACGATCCAGCTTTTGATCTCCTTTTGAATATCATGAACGGATTCAGGGCTAGGTTTAACTGCAGGCCTTCGTACTTTGTGGTTGGGGTCTTCTCTACGTATTATCTTCTTCTTTTTCCGAATATAATCGAACCCTGAACTGAATTTTCTTCTACCAAATAAACGCTTTAGACGCCTCTTTGTTCCTCCTTCAGTTGCTCCCGGAGAACTGCTTTCTTCTTTTGACTTTTCTTTGTCTTCTGGTGTAGAACTTAATTCTATTTTGTGTTTACTTGTAATTCCTTTTATTCTTTTAGTGTTCATTGATTTCATTAAACTGTTTCTCTTCTTCAAGCGTAATAGTCGCCCTTTTGCATCATTTCTTTTCAACGACTTTGTACTTCTAAGTCCATCTCTAATAGAGCTTGACCTACGTTGTAATTTGTCTTTGACCATTTTCTTCGGCTTGAATTTGGGTTTTGGTTCTGGTTCTTTCTTAATATCCATAATTTCTTCTTTTTCCTCTTGAGGATCTTCGTCTCTACAAGAAGTTGGTGGTGCTGAAGCTGGCCTTTCATCGCCAAAAACTTCTTTAATAGTAGCTCGTTGTTTTAGTACTCTGCTTTCCGTTCTCGTCCTAGATTTTAAAACGATTGGTTTAAACTCTTCTGTAGCACCAATAATACCATCAGTATTTTCAATAAAAGCATTTCTAAAAACAGTAACAGTCTCTTTTCTAAAACCACCCAAATAAAATAAATCTTCCATAATCTTTTCCTTCTTTAAATTTAATTTACTTTTAATTCCATTTTTTCCGAGACCAAGACTAGGTGTTGGTAATAATTCACTGACATTGGAACTTTTAGGAATAATTTTAAGTGTCCTTTCATCTTTATCTTTTGATCTTTTCTTTGATTCTTCTTTCCGTCCACACTTTTGTATTAAAACGTCTACAATAGAACTTCCTTTTCTTTTAGTTTTAGATGAAGAAAATACAGTAGACGTAGAAGCTTCTGAATCATACTGTAATCTATGAGGAGCGGAACAACTAGAGTTAGAGTCCAAATCACTATCGAGAGTAAGTTTATCCGGTCGCCTTGCATATATATCATCAGTGGCTGCCGATGGAGCTGAAGAAGGCGCTGGTGAAAGTGGAGCAGGGTCTAAATCAGGAAGAGAAGTAGAGCCCCGAGTAAATAGAGAACTGGAGCCTCTTACAAATGGTCCTCCGGAACGACCTCTTGGAATAGCAATGAGCCTCGTGGGCATGCGTAGTGATCGCTTATATCTATATAACTCTTCTTCCCAACCTGGATGGAAATCAGAGCCATCTCCAAAACCAGGTTTACGTACAGGTGTGGAACTGTTACTTGCGCTACTATTGTCATGTTTCTTTGATGGAGATGATTTGACAGGCGTTTTGGCAATCGGTGCTACTTTACTATCATCATTTTTTGTATTTTTACGTATCCGCAGTCTACATGCAACACTTAATTCATCATCACTATCTGAACTAGAATCTGAATCTTGTTTAATATTTTTGTTATTTTCCGTAGATAGAGATTTACCTTTTGTTCTTGATGAATGTCTTGATAATTTCCCTTTGCTAAGCTTTTCTTCCTTCTCTTTAGACATACAGTCTAATGACTTTCTATTATTTTTATTTACATCAACATCGCAACATTCTAGTTTTACATAGGCTGATTTCTCTGATAAATCTTTAAGTAGCTGATATTTTAGACGGTCACTTTGCTCCTTTTCTTTTAATATTTTACTTTTGATAAGCGGCTCATCATCGTCAGTGGACTCTAACTCCTCCTTTATAACAGTTTTAATGGGTTCCTTTTCTTTTACTTCTTTTTTAGTTTTTACCGATGATGGAGTTTGTTCAGTTTTCTCAGATTTAACTTTTATTTTGGTCTTACTTTTAGTAGATTTATCATTGCCTTTCTCGTTTTTCTTTTCAACTTTACTTTTGTCCGTTTTGTTTTTAGGTTCTTGTGTACTGACACTCGATGATGATGATGATGGTTCATTCATAATGTCTAGTTCATCTTCATCTATAGGCTCTTGTTTAATAGTAATTATAGGTCCTGAATCTACTAAGGACTGGTCTGTGAAAGTTTCTAAGCAATTTGATTTTAATGGCCTTTCCATGTTTTTTTCTGTGCTTGTTTCAATATTTTCCGTCTTCATGGTAGTATCCAAAGAATTGTCTCTGTTAGGCTCATTAAAATCTGTCTTTAAGAGCTTATCTAATGGTTTTTCTGTCAACGGTTCGATGCAATCTACCTTTTTTAGTTCTAACGGGTTTTCTACGATAGGTTCATTGGAATCAGACTTATACTGACTATCTAAGGGATTTTCTGTGACCACTTCACTGCAATCCATTTTTATAGAACTATCTATTTTATTTTCATTTTCAGAATCGAATGTATCAATACGTGATTTCCTGAGTGATTTCTTTTTGTGACATCCGGATTTTAATTGTTCCATAAAATTGTCACAAGCACTAGCCCAATCTAAGTCATCTTCTGGAGCGTCATTGGATATTCCTGCGCTGTCGGGCTCAAAACGTTCTAAAATATTTTCGGTTTTTATAGATATCTCGGCATCTCGTTCAATTTCATCTATATTCATTGGTTCTGTTTTAACTTCAGATACCATTATTTCTGGTGTTTTCTCCCTTTTAATTACAGATTCTAATCTGAGGAAGTCTTGTCGGATTTGATTGAAAAGGTGCTGTTTTTGTGATTTTGGAAGTAATCTGACATTTTCATTTTCAGATAGTGTCAAATTCTCTTTGGTATCAGATTTCATGTGATTATCGTGTGACGGAGGCATCACTTTTAATTCAGCTTTCGTTCTTATTCTAGAAGCTACATCGTTTTCAGGAGATTTGCTCTTTGCACTGATGCTTTCCGATTTCTGATAATCTGATTCACGTGGAATAGAATCTACAGCTTTAGGCATTTTAATATGATGATCTATACTGGGTGTGATTTGACTATGTACAGGCTGAGTAGTATTTGTCTCAATATCATTATCTTTTGTTAAGTCAGTTATTTCTATCACAGAATCATCTACATCGTCAATAACAATGAGGTCAGGTATCTTTTTTACGGATCTTGTTGGTTCTGTAAAGCTCGATTGTTTAGTTTCTAAGCTGTTTCTTAGTATGCTCAAAACTCTTTTATCAGCAGGTATGCCGCTGTGAGGATCTGTATGATGTGCATGTATATCTCTATGGGTCGGAATTTTTTGAATTACACGACGGCTGTTTAAAGACGGACTCCTGACATTATAATGATTATTATAATCTCTAGATTCACGAGATGAAGTTTCAGTAGGATAGGGATACCTATGACTAACGAGATTAGGTTGTTCGCGGTACACAATAGGAGGTGCGGGCCTTTTTTGTTCATTCTGATAAGCCTCGAATTGCTTATGGCTACTATAGCTATATACAGGCCGATTCATCAATTCATTTTGTTCTCGAGCCGCCGATTGACTCATGTGCTCTATCCGACTGTCAGCAGACCACGTCTCATAGCGAACAATTTTTTCAGGAATGTTACTAACAATAGGACCCGCGGGCCTCTTCCTCTCTTCTATTATGAAGTGTCTGTCATCACGAATCCGATTATCAGGATGTCGCTGATCAGGCACAGGTTTTGTAAGATCAATTTTAGGTACGAATTCATTTCTACCAACTGGAACGCTATTATATTTGCTACGCTCCGGATGAATGGATTGATGAGATTCTACTGGATAAGGTTCAGATATCGGCCTACGCGTCTCATATGCACCATTATATCGAATCGGAGGGTGACCAGGTTGAGTTGCCGAGCTAAAGTTATGGCTAGCACTCCTTTCTCCATATTGAGTAAAGTTAGGAGCAAAATCTACTTTGTGAGATGCAACATAGCCTGTGCTAGGCACAACAGGATGTCGACTACTTGATACTGGTCGTGCCTGGAGTGATAAAGTTTTATTTTCCAACGACACTGAATCAACCATATCATCTTGTGTAGTTGACGAATCTGCAGAATTCTTGACTGTTTTAACAGATAAATCTAATGGTGACTCTCGTTTTTGTTTTGTTGGATTAATCTGATTCAAAGGTGTAGTGACTGGAACAGGCGACTCTCGCTTATGTTTCATTTGATTTACCAGTGACGTCACTGAGACAGTCAAGCGGGCTTGCTGGTTTGGATATCCTGGTTTAACCGTCGAGCGGGCCGGTGAAGTCTGGACGGAACTCGTAGCATAATCATAGTTTGTTTTTGGTGCAGCTGCTGGACGGTACGGTGTTCTCGATTGATGTGAATTTTGGACAACAGGCATCGGTGCATTCGGACCATACCTTGACGTCGATGTTGAGGGTGTCGGATAGTTGTAGCCGCTCCTGGCTTCTACTGTTCTTATATTAGAATAATCTGAGCGAGAAGAAAGACGCGCAGTATCGTGTAAGTGAGGATGTGGGGGAGCATTTGGACGATCAAGTGGTCTATTTGAATAATGCGTACTTATAGCATCCATAGCGGCTGATTTATATTGGACTTGGTGATGCACATCTAATCTATGATTCGGAATCGGCTGCGGTGCAGATGGCAAAGGTCGGTATCCTGGATACGCCTGTTGTGGGTCATACTTTCGAGGAGGAACTGCTGGATGTCTATCGTAATGTGAAGTGGCACGAGCGTAAGGTGATGTTTCTCTTCTCTGTTGTAGGGGTGGGTAAATAGGTGCTGAACGACTATCCACGGAGGCGTGCCTTTGTATAGGTGGCGCAATTTGTGGATGATGTATAGGCGGCACTCGGTCATTATGTGGAGGTGGCGGGTGCGCCGTTGGCATCACGTAGCGTTGCGCGGGAGGGCTCTGAGTGGCAGAGTCACGTAATCTCGAAGCCGTATGCTGTGGCATCGAACTTGACATTCTCACATAAGTGTGTGGACTATGACGCGGTGGCACCGAAGGCTGCGGCGATGCTATTGGACCGTGAGAATTTCTGCCACTCTCTAAGCTCGATTCGTAATGATAACGAGCATACGATTCCGGAGGGCGAGACGCACCATACGGATCGGGAGGCCGACCTGGAGCAAAGTGATCGGGTGGCCTCGCGGTTGTAGTTTGCACGTGATGTACCGGTGGGCGATAGTGCACAGGTGGCTCTAGCTGCGGCTCCGGTAGTGGCGGCGGCTGCAACGGCGCGGCTGACGGCGGCCGCGCCGGAGATGGGCACGGGGCGGCCGGAGCTGGTGCCGGTGAAGGTAACGTTCTCAGCGGTTTGCGTATGATGTGCGAGGGCGGCGACAGAGTGCCAACCGCTTCCTCTTCGTCCTCCAACTCTGGCATCTCTCGCCTTTTCTCCGCCGCCTCGCGCATTACTGTGGCTTTATGGATGATGTGCGGCTCCGGTTCGATAGGTTCCGAAGGTGGCCGGGGTGGAAGTGCGATGGGTGTAACGCTCGGAGCGCACGGGGGCGCGGCGGCGGCGGAAGGAGGCCTCGACGAAGGAGCGGGAGCGCCAGATTGCGCCGGAGCCCCTTCTTCCAGCATCGCAGCACCTGGAAGCCAAACGGATTGCCCGGAGCCTTCCGCCTGAGCCTGTTTCGGCACTCCCATAAAGTACTGTCGCGTCCCTTCCAGTACATTGTTGAAAGAGACGTCCATACTACGAGCTCCTTCTCCCCTGAGCACCACCTAAAACAATATAGAAAAAAAGCTTAGTTTCCTGCTGTCGTACTAATAATTAAATACGTTCCAATATCGTTGAATTATTTTCGAAGCAAATAAATGCGATAGCTCATCCGTCCTTCAATAATTGTGGTGGCTACTGTACTGTGTGTGTAGGGTACCGGGTACGCAGATGCCGATATTGTATCAAACGCAGACTTGTTGAAGGTGCGTGCGTGCTGGGTCGTTACCCCACGGCTGCCCTTGAGCGTACTTCGCCCCCGCACACACACATTCACCTCACTCGTATAGCTTGGCAACATACAAACATACGCACACAACAAAGGAAACTTCCGTGTGACGTTACGCTAAAAAGTTAACTGACCTTCATTCGCTTGAATGTCAAAAACCTTGTTTTATTTAATTAAATAGTTAGTTATACCAAATGGTTTTATACCTATCGGAGCCGGTTTTACAATTGAGGAAGTAACCATTATCGTCTTCTTATAATACCTACTATTTTCGTTATCTAACTAAACAGTGAATACATTATGATATTAGTTAGATAAATATAGACTTTTATAGACGTCTTATCAAAAATAAGAGTTACTACTACCTAATACCTTCTACCTAAAAAAATATTTAACTGGGATTGTGCGATACAAATCCTAAACTAAGATAGCTAAATTATGCGAATAAGACGTATCTACATAGATAAATTATATATATATAAAGTATCTATAAGTAGTTACTAATAAATAGCATGATTCAACAGGCAATTGAGGCATGACAACACTAATTTACATAACTCGCACACCTCCACACATTCACAGACTCACGCCTGAATTCAATAGACACAGAGACAGAACATGAAATAACTAGAAAATAAGTTTCTGTCAAAAATTTCATTTGTGGTACAATCTTTTATCGCCGACTATACTTTTTTTGCAGTCTTCAACTACTCGTTAAGACGGTTCCAATGAGCCCAAACACGACGGGGTTGTGTCGTTTTATTTCGGAGTTCCTATGGCCACCTTCCAGCTCCATCATCAGACCCTGGTTACCATATGGGATCAAAGTACTCGTCAATATAAATCAAACGAGCCCAAACTCGATGGGTTTGTGTCGTTTTATTGCGAAGTTCCTATGGCCACCTTCCAGTTATGGCATCAGATTAGCTACTGACATGGATGTCATAATAATTTTGCATTGTCATCCGATTTATAAATGCATGCAAAACTTCAGCTCAATCGGTAACCGGGAAGTGGATCAAATTTAACTTGCAAGATTTGATAACAGACAAACATCGGGACAGGTGAAAATAAATAAAAGCATGTAAAAAATACTACATTCCAAGGTAGGTAAGTATGTATGTATTTAACAACTAAGATGTTGTTAAGAAAAGGTACCCTAGGTTATTACATTTTCAGTTTATATTTTTCGTAGACATTATTTTTCTTTTACCAGATTATCTGTTAATTGGAGATCAATCAATATATTACGTAGGAATGTTGTTTTTTATAAGCCACGCCTATAACTTGAGATTGAGACTTCCCACGAATTTTTATACGAACTAATCACATTACATAATCGATGACTCAACTTAATTCTTTATATTTTTCCTTCTAAGGAACAGGTAATTTGTATTGTATTTGCCAATGAACAAAAGAATGCACTTTATTATAACCTACGTAGGTACACGGAATTGGAGATCGTGAGAACTAAGACCCCGTTCATTTAATTAATGACCGTTATAAAAAAATACCGGGTGTAACTGGTGTAAGTGACTTGACATACCTAGTAACGAAAACAACACAATACCCATGGAATCTGTACATGATTCTGGTCCCTCGTGACTTTTCATTAATTTTACAAAATTTATGGCTTAATCTATTTTTGTTTTTTTCTTGCAGGTCCCTTTAGTACCTATGCTTGATTCACCAGTATGTTTACAGATGCGTGCATGTAGGAACAGCTCATATCGGACGGCGGGCGCCCGGGCGTGAGCTGTCTCCTTGACGACCGACCTGTATCGATTGCAACCCTACCAGCCCTGACGCATGGGATGCGTTGAGCTCTTACAAAATCAATTATGTATGCACCTTGTATAATATAATATAGCTCCTCTGTGATGTGAAATGAAACTTTTCATTTATTGATCATTGATGATTGACAATGGTGCCGATTCTGTTGTTTTCGAACTAAATAAATTTAATCTCACTATATCTCTTTCTAATAGTAAATATAAGAAAGGGATGCAAGATATTTAGTCCTGTCAGTTTAGTCCTGTCACATATTTCAACGTGAGTTTAAGCGCGATCTTTATTGGTCACGACTATTTACCCGTACATTACGACGGAATGGATTAAACTGACAGCATTAAAAATGTTCTATCTTTTTTCTATAAGGTTAACATGAAAGAGAGGTGACTTGTCTAATATTAGTTAAGTTCATAAACAACACAATCGGCACCAATGCCAATCTTAATCAATACTCATAAAAAAAGAAAGTCCTGACTCACTTACTGACTGACTCATTAACGCCCAACCCCTTGAACCTAGATAGCTGAAGTGAGAATATAAGTAAAGAAATAAGTCCGTTTTTTTTCAAAAGGAGTAAAACAATCGCGAGTTATAATAAGCTGCGAAGGTACCTAGGTATTAGTTTATTGAGTAGATTATTAAAATCGCTTGTGACACGTGTCTTGCCTTTCTTTAATTACGTATATACATACCTATACATACCTATACATACACACCGTATGCCTATAGGTTGGTTAGATATATATCTATAACAATTATTTTCGAAAACTTCAGAAAAAGCTTGTGTAAATCACCTAAATTATAAATCGAGTGTTTTTTCACAAGCTATGGATGAAAATCCCTTCATAACAATTTCTACCTGGCCTGCTTAAAAAAAATACCTTATGATTGGACCAGCTGGTCCCAATTGTCACAAAGTAACTAGTAAAAGTAAAATTATGTATTAAATTTTACATGTAAATATATTGTACTCTGTTTCTGAAAGATATTTTTTTATAAAACATAATATATAAGTAGGTGAGCAACCGGGTCAAAGGACTTGGTTCAAAAGCCCGCTTAGGCACTTAGTAAAGAAAGATCGATCGTCCTATTATACCTACCCACCAAGTCTATTTGTGATTTCAAAGGTCAATGTCACCCCAAAACGCCCGTCTGTAAGATACGGGGTTAACAACCTCGCATTTTATTTACCTATTTCACACGAATATCTACATTACGGACATTTATCAACATTTATTGGCGTCAGATGACGAGATAATGTAATGACATGAAAATAATCCACGATAAGAGGTGAAAACATGCTAGTTGTCAACCAGAATACCTACCAATATAGAACCATATGCTTTATAGCTAGCTACGTAAACTTGATATAGAAAAATAAAAGCTAACGCCCTCTAGGACAAACCAGCGCAGAATGCCACACATTCAACCGTCCTATCAGACGGTCTGATAGCTCGTTAGTATATAACTATTTTTACTGTAAATGCGAAAGTAACTCTTTGTTAATATCGACCATATGGCACACAAGATTCATTGGATATATTTTGTTTCTTGCATTCATTTGTTTGCTGAAAGGAATGTCATAGCCGCTGCTGTCAAAGCAAAAAATGTATTGGATCCCTCCTTGTTCCCTCGGTTGACTTGCCTCCTACTACCTGCTCAAAGTTCATGTGGGTTCAGATTATAGGGATCAACATTTTTTGTACCGAGTAGCGATGGGGTCCCTTTCCAACTAGGGGTGTCGTTGAATAGATCTAATCAATTACATATTTGTATTTGTAGACATCTAAAGTATTTCATGTTTTTTAGAGTTCCGTACCGAACGGAACCCTATTCTATTACTAAGCCTCTGCTATCCGTCGGTCCGTCTGTCAGCGTGCTATATCTCATGAACCGTAATAGGTAGACTTTTTTATAAGTATATAGTAGAGGTAGACAGTTGAATATTTTACAGAATATGTATTACTGTTACTATAATAACAAAAAATAGAAATAAAGTTGATTTATTACTCTACACGGATTGTATGTTAAAAAAAATAAAAAACTAAAAAAGCGACCAGGAGCAACTACCATAGCGTTTACACGTATGATATATATATTTTTGTTGACGGTCGATAAAATGCATGTGGCTTTACTTTGATGTAAATAATTTTAATTAGGTATACCTATACGATGTAGGTACGCTACGCATCCAAGTGTTACGAAATACAGTGCGTACTTGTGCGATTCCGATGTTATACCTACCCTACTCACCACTATACCCTGCTAACTCTACTAAGAGTTAATACTCTAGGAAAATCTATTTAGGTATTACACATTTATAACACACTAATCCCATAAAATAATTGTTTTCCCGGATAAAAAGGTATCTTAATATTATTCCGGGGTATTTTCACCTAAGTCCGTTCAGCCGCTTACGTGATTGAGTAATTAACATTAAACCTTAATTAAACTATGATATTTTAGTCAGACCAACAAACTTTTTAACTATATATATACCTACGTCTACTACGTCGTATAGATACAAGTCTTTCGCTGCAGTGTTGCAAGACCATTAAGACCATGGTATTCTTTAGGTTTTTTTGGCGTCATCGGCTTTCTCGTCTTTTTATAATTTTACTACAGATGCATGACGTCTGTCAATCAATCCTGATTGCCTATTGATTGATTGGCATACATACACTTACGTCATTTTAGGTTCGGGCACTTTCATCTTCGCGTTTCAACAGCCTCATATTTACGTGAAACGGTCTCAATTTTAAATATACCCGTCAGTTTCATACGTCATAATTAATATAGGTATATAATAGAAAAAGCCAGGGCTATATTAAAACCAGGGCTACGTACGTCATAAGACTAGAGAGACGTTGATGAACTTACTTTTTACAACAGCTACCCTGCTTGATGCGAATGGCAGCCTGTAGTCGCGTTCATGACTCCGGTTTTGCTTTCTGCACGACCTGAAATAAGTGGAAATAAGAATTTAAGTATTTTATTTCATGATTTTCGTATAGCTCTTCCGGAAGCAGGTCAGGGTACCTAAACTGTAGAATAAGCTAGGCCATAAAGCTCTTATCAGCCAATAGCAGCCTTAGGTAGGTATTTAAAGTCAGACTTAAATGTTCCTTAAATGATTGTAGGCTAATTTAAATAAAAATATTTTATGATCATGCACTATAAATTGCATCGGTAACCAACTCGATTACCTACACGCTTTTTACCACTTTGTTTGTTATCAACAGTTAAATCGCTACATAATGAACTATAGTAGGTTAGGTAATGCATCCAAAAGGACATTGACCTACATCCAACATCCGTTCACAAACGATACAGCACATCATCTGAATTGACTTGGAGATGTCGGAAAAAAAATACAACGCACAAAATATTCTGATTCGTATGTAAATGACGTAGGTAGGTATGTAACCTACGTAGTCTTGTGTGTCATTTCATTAGATTATGGTTTACGTAAACATTACGTAGAGATAAACTACTCTAACATGGCGCACCCCTCAAAATTATTTTTTCAATGTGTGTAATCACATCCTTACGATTTTTTTTGTATGTAGGTGTAATTATTCGTCTAGTAGTAGGCCGCGTTCAGTACACTTCAGTAGTATGCATCTCCCTTATTACCAGATTTGTTCAGCATGACCACTTTCAATAGATTTCTACTTTTTTAGTAGATTATGAGCTTGAATTATGATCACTTAGTAAAATGGTCGAAATGCCTTAGTAGTTTTGTCAATTTTCGTTGTTTTAATATTACGAGGAAGATGACAATACAATTTATAACATCATAACATCACATCGGGGATTTCCCGCAAAGTATAGTTCAATGATAATACCGACAACACCGTACAGTACGACACAACTTAGATGTAGCATCGGCAAATCGTTTTCGTAAACTTCACTTCCGATTTACACAACTAATAAAAATAATTCATTATCGCGCCATTCAACGTTCAACAAGATCATTTTCGCCGATCATTTTTTAACTCATGAGTAATGTTGTAGACGCACTCTTTTCGGGAACGATCGATTTTACGAATTTTGCCGATGCTTCATCTATGTTGTGTCATACTATACAACAAATGTACTTTATTGTTTATTTTTATAAACATGTCTTTGTGATCTCAATGATAGTGTTGCCAACTTCCAGAAAGCGGGCAAAAATGTAATCTGAAGGATGACAGGATTTTTCACGGATCTTTATTATTGGGAGGACTTTCACAAACATTTCAAACGTTTTGAGCTTTGGAGGGGCACGTCATGTTATCGTAGTTGATCTCTACCTAGGTACCTAACCATTTACTTACTTACACTTACGTACATAATGTCAGCGCAGCGGTAACGTAGGGAGTTATATTTTTGTTATACCTACTTTACTTACATAAATATAATCATTTATTGTTAATTTTTTTAATTCGTTATTATAATGATTATATAAATGACCGATAGTTATCATGACGACGGTAATTAGGTGTATTTTGACCTAACTAACCTATTATTTCTGCAAAACATTATTTATTATGTAACAAAGGTAATAATTAGGTATATATTCCATTATCACAAATAAGTAATAGAATTATGTTCCGTAGTTAATAAATACCTAACCTACCTATCTATAGATAGTAGACACCTACCTACAATTAAGATTTAAATTATCTTAATTTTAACCATAACATTTTCCTTTTGTAATCAAATTGTTATTTTTTTTACGGATTTAAGCAATGATGATTGTTTTTTGGTAGATAGATATGTACCTACTTGTAGATATCTACCTATCTAATTTCCACATATTTAGGGCTTCGTAGTCAAACAAGAAACCCTTACCTATTGTTTCAACATATCCGTCCTTTGTATGTTACAGCCATTTCTTATTATTTTAACTCCCGAATACCTATATTTATTTGATTTGTTATTTTCATTTGGCACCCTAACCGCCCCCATCCCTACAGTTAAAATGTTCAAGTTCAAAGAAGTGTAAGGTCTCTATATCTAGGTATAATTAAAAAAAAATTGTTGTTAAATTGTGATGAGTTATTCAGGCAATGAATATTAAATACTTTTAAACATAACCACAGAATCTTGTGAACCAATTAACCAAGACCACAGAATAAATAATATTACTACTGTACCAAGACCAGCCAATGAAGCTTTAAAAAGGTAATACCTACCTATTGCATCCATCAATCCTAATAAGTAGTCCTAGTGGCAGAAGTGTGAAAGAAAAGAAATACCTACCCCACAACATTTTTTTCACACAGACGAATGGACGAGTGTGCGTAAACAACACTATTTACGTACACAGGCGCTCTACAGCTGTGCCGGGTCATTGCCCTAGCAGCGACGCGAGCGAAACAAGGTGAATCGTAATTCGAATTCGTAACGTCTGAACTTTTTGTCTTCTTCATTATTGAATAGTAGACGTGTAGGTAGATACATCATGGAGTTTTTATTGTATATACATATATATATGTATTAGTGAATGACATCACTGCCTAATTTGTAATTTGAGTAGGTAGGATCTTGATCGATATTGAAACGCTCACACGCTCAAGGTTTTTATGTCGTGTTTAGTCATCATAACAACACGGAGAAGTTCACAAGTGAGAATTAATTTGAATAATTGGTAGGTAGGTACTTTAAGAATTTACGCCACTGTCTCAGACAGTTTTCAAAAGGAATGTCGCAAAAAATGGTTAAAAACTGTGAAGGCATCTAAGTAGAAAATCAAACAAAACATCTCCGTCCAATCACCTACCTAATAATACCAATTAACCTCTACTGACTCATAATTACCGATTATTATGAGCCCTAAGTACCTACATACCTATTTCAAGAAGTCCTATTTACGAGGGCTACAATTTCCTCACTTGGTGGGCGGACTTTGACGTTATTGTAATGTTTTAAAATGCCTACACGAAAACAAATCATGCGTCAAAATTGGTTCTGCCGTTTAGGCTACAGGAGGTCACACACAACGGAATCGACATACAAACATACATACCTACATACACGCACACATTTGTATGTTACCTTTTCACGTCTAAACCACGGAACGATGAAATTTAGCATGCCTATGATGGATAAGGACTACTTTTTATCTCGCGATCGCGGGTGAAACCTTGGTTGGAACAGCTAGTACCTAAATAAGTTTTATTACTTACTGTCATTGTAATAAGTTATTCGATAGTCGATATTTGTAGTTCAATACGCCAGTGATCGCTATATACATTCATAGCGATTTTCAACCCAATTTCTAAAGCCACGATTAATCTTCCCCACGCCCTTGTACACCACGTAGTAGTATAAATACCTACTGCTCTACAGGGAACTCCCATGGAACCTGTGTGAGCAAATAATACCAGAAGGGGATGGCTGGGGGGATGAAAATTATGTCACGCACGGAACCCCTCTATTTACGTTAACGCCATGGGGCATAGGGGATTTTAATAGTTTATTTATAAGAATCGATACTAAGAGGAAAATGAGTGTTCAATTACGTGGAATTTAATAGTAAACAGACTGAAATTATTTTTATGTTTGGCGTATGTATGACTGTCTACGAGTGTCTACGACGTAAGCAGGCAGGTACTACGAGTAGGTATAATACAGAACTAACTCGTAATTTTTATCTTTGTTTACATCAAAGGTATTTTACTATTTTCATTACCCTAGTTCCATTTGTATTACTTATTCGGTACGAGTTCTCATTCACCTACTTTGGCAAAGTCCACTTGTACCTACCTAATCCTATTAATATTATAATTGCGAAAGTTTGTAAGTATGGATGTATCGATGAATATTTATTACTCTTTCACGTAAAAATTACTGAACGGATTTGGATGATATTTGGCACATAGATAGATCATACCCTGGAATAACGTAGTATAGGCTGTATAGGCCTACTTTTCATTCCGGGAAAACATAAGATACTACCTCAGGGTGAAACCGCGTTGCGGAAGTTACAATATACCTAATAATGTACATTAGGGGGCGTCCATTAATTACGTGAAGCGTTTAGGGGGGGAGGGGGTTGAGCCGAATCTCACTCAATCTCACGTGAGGGAAATATCACGTAAAGTAAATTGTTTTTTAATTAAGCCATTTTGTGTGTCAAATGTCAAATAAATGCGACATCGATTTCGAAATCGGAAAATCGGGGGCCTGCCTGACTGTACAGTGAGCGATGCGCAGACGCAGGAGCGGTGTCTCTGTGGCCTACATTCGTGTTCTATTTTTCATCGCCCGCGCTAGCGCCCTCTATTATTAGATCCGCATTGTTTATGGCCGACGACCGACTAACATCGAACAGTAAAAGCACCTAAAAGTCATCACTTCCTGTATTTTGTTTCATATTTATGAGTTTGCATTTTCATTGCCTACGCTGAAAGAATTTTAATAGTTCTAATGGATTCTCATTTATCACTTTTATCATTACCTAGCTTTCTGCCTCGCGGTTTCACCCGCGATCCCCAATTTTACCCTCTTAGGAGTGGAATTTTCAGAAATCCTTTCCTAGTGGATGCTTACGTCATAATAGGTATATGCATGCCAAATTTCAGCCCGATCGGTCCAGCGGTTTCAGCTGTGCGTCGATCGATCAGTCAGTGAAGCAGTTAGCCAGAACGTTTCTTCTTTTATAGGTATACACATGGGGTATACATACATAGATTTAGATAAAATATATGTAGATTTGAAGATTTCACGACGAAATATTTAGTTTGCCAACAATACGCTACAGAACAGAACAAAATCGAACAGTGTCTTGCTCAACCAAAACTTAGTAAGCAATTGTTAGTTAATGTTAGTGATTTGTGTTACATTGTTTTGTGTTCATAAATATCGTAACAAAAGTTTTGCAAATGGACGAACGTGTTGCGATACGTCGCGTCATCACGTCTGTGTGTTCGTTGTGGATAAGCTAAAACTAAATACCTATTGTAATCGATCCCTTTTAGATATTTTGTTATATTGAAACCCTACTAGTGGTAGTTATGGGCATGCGCGAAGTCCTCCCTCTTTTATTTATCTTGAATTCACTTGGAGACTGGGTGATTATTTACAGTGCAATGTATATTCTTGTTTCCCGCGGCTTCACTCGCCTTCCCGGGATAGAAAGTAGCCTATAACCTTCGGGGATAACGTGATTCCTATTAGTGAAAGAATTGTTCGAATCGGCCCAGTAACACCAGAGATTAGCGCATTCAAACAAACAAACAATCTCTTCAGCTTTATTATTAATATAGATAATAGATATACAATTAATTCAATTTGTAATAACTAAAACACAGTTTCCTACTTTTACCAGTACCAATATAAACACCCTGTAGGACTATACACTTCCTATTTTATGCTTACACGTGTAAATTACTACAATGTAAGAAGATCATAATTAAAACAATCCATTCCATATTTAGTTGACCCTGTTTTTACAAAACGATAATTTTGTCTAGTGTGCATAGTCTCGATGCGACTCGGTTTACAGGAGCGAACAGCTGGGATACCGAATACAAATAGGTTAGATAAAATACCTACAAGAGCTATTTTGGGACTTGTTACAACTAGAGCTCGTCCATTTGGACTGTCTCCAACATTCATCCAACATTATAAAGCTAAAAACCTCTTTTGTTTTGTTAGGTTTCCATTTCTGAAAGCTTATAATAAAGTCTTGAGAAAGTACATACGTAACTGCTTCGAACTTTTATATTTTGAAAGAGTTTTCATTCACGTGTTGACATTTTCATTCTAAATTAAGAAAATTAATCGTATCTTTTTTTGTTCTTAAAATAACCGATTACAAATAGGTCTAATAATAGTCGATTGTTAAAAATAAAAAAGCTTCTTGATTTATGTATGGTTCATAACAAAATTGTTATAGTTTTACATAAGAACAAAAAAAGAAAGCAAATTAACAGAATTTAGAACCAAACAGGTAAAGTTTGTTTGGTGTACACGGTGTACAAAAAAATTTCAGAATTGGTTCAAAATTGACTTTTGAACCAATTCTGAAAATTCTTTCACTAATAGATAGCACATTATCTCCGACTCCCGAGTGCTGCCTATATTTCACCCCAGGAACGTGGATGAAATCGAGGGAACCAAAATAATACCACAGAAAGCATCATCACTTTCACAGTTCTGAGGAATGCTCATTCGACAAAAACATTCGTAAACGAAAGTAATCTCGATAGTTAACATCGGAGTGAGTCGATTGTGACACGCAACTAAAGTTGTTTTCCTTCACTTGTTTGTGGGTCAGTGGGTCAATAGCTGCAAGCTCGTTCACAATTCGCATGTACAACTCACAAACCGGTTTACTGGTAAAATTATAATCGTTCAATAAAAATATTAAGCCTCACCTGATTTATTTTATTTTTAAGTATTTTACAAATAATTTATATTAAAGAAATACATAAAGACAATGGGGTAAAATATAGGTAGGAAGATAGTAGGTAGATTATTATCAGGGCAGGACGACGTCTGCTGAGCAAATATAAAATAAAAATATTTTTAATAAATTATTGCTAAATGTTTTTTGTTACGAAATATGTTTATGCTTTATATGAATTATATATATATACGTATTGTTTTTTAAATTTATTTATTTTTAAATATAGAAGATGCACTTATTGTATGCACCGTGTGTGAATAATGTCCCAGGATATTTATTTACTTATTAAAAATACACCACCGTCTATAACGTTTGTCAATTTCTATCCATGCAAAGGTTGTCTGGAAGAGATCGCTTCTTAGCGATAAGACCGCCCATTGTACATACATATTATTTGTTATTTTGAAATGTTGATTTATGTAATATATATTTTTAACTATCTATCTATACTTAAGAATAATCTTCTTGTATATTGGTGATGAAAATCGCTTTGTCGCATTGTCCTTTAATTGAGTTTTTCATTTTCAGTAAATAGATTAAAAATTACCTATAATACGATGCAATAAGTAAGTAGATAGTGAGTCGTGTCTAGTGCCACATACGGTCTTATTACATAATACAGATGGCAGTCTGTGCAAGTAATAAAAAACAGTTGTGCAAACGAATGGCGAACGGTGAGAGACCAAAAGATCGTAATCGATCACCTCACTGGGCCAATGTCACTTACAAACTCAAAGCGAAGAGATGGCTTTTCTGGGACATTTTGGCGGGAACATGAGAAGGTGACGTTGCGTTTTCATTTTCTTTTCATATAATCGAATATTACCGGTGGTATTTTGTCCAATAAAGATGAATAGCAATGCACCAGTGAAGTGAAATGAAAATATTAAAAGTATAGTGGCTTTACAAGTTGTCTCAAAAAAGTTGAAGTACACTGACTATGACTATTGAAAACGATTTAATAACATGATTTGAACTATACATACTTGAAGAAAAGTAAACAGAATACACTGCTGAAGTTGAGAATGGGGAAATACGCTGATGCCAATAAGAAAAAAGATGGCTAATCTAAATTCAAATATGTACCTATATAAAAGTTAATCAAAGAAAATTATTATTGTCTTGTATACGAACACGTAGTAACAAAATAAATGGCACGCATCAGAATTTTCAGCCTTCAATATCTCAAATTTTGTACCTATCTATAACTAGGTATAATAAAAATGCAGGTGATTCACGAGTAAGGAATTTTCCGTATCGATTTTAAATGCTCCGGGCTTTTGGTTCGGCTTCTCCGAAATTATAATAGGTACGTCATAATAATATTTATTATATGTCGTGTTGGGTGGGACTGCCAAGCATTAATAAACTGCAAGAGAGTACTAAGAAGTGATTGCTTCGTTTGATTTCCAAAAAGAGCAAGATAACGTAAATATATCACGTAATTGATGATCGGTGTGCGATAAGAAGATGCATACTAAGCAGAGCAATTCGATAAGGAGTACGATAAGGAAAAGTCTTCAACTATTACCTATGTGCTAATTGCCGTTACTAAGGAGCAGTAAATTTTGTATTATATGATATCTTAAAGCGCTATGAGATCGCATAGCTTGCAGGGGGCCAATTCCACTAAATTAATTTTGATTCGATTACAATTGGATCGCAGCTGAATGACGACTTTTGCACGTTTTCGTATTCCACTAATAAATCTGACAACGATGAACGAACGATGTTTCGGTTACCAAAATCATGGTCCGGCTTCGTTTATTTAGTGGAATACCGTTTATTAGAAAAATTAGAATTGGATTAGAAACGAACTTTAACTGAATCGAAATTGGATGTCAACCGTTGTAATTAAGCAGAATTGGCCCCCAGGCTAACTACGACTTCATGTGTTCACGTTGTTCAATGAGTCTTGATGACGTGTTGTGTGTACATTGGTTTTTATTAGAAACGTCGGAAGCGCTGTGTTATCTACGTAGTGATAACTTGTGACATTTTGCCCTGATATTATGTCATTGTAAACAGTATTTTACACACGCTATAGCTGTGTACGAGTTACAAGCGTTCTGTATTTATCGGAAATGGAAAAAAATACAGGTTTTATCAATGTAACTAGTATCTACCTACCTAAAGACTTTCGAATTACATTTGACGTGTAATATTTTGTTATTGTAATCATTTCTTAATGTCAGAAGGCTGACCGGACATATAGGAGGTCCACTTGATGGTAAGTGACGAGGTACAGTCATCTATAGAAATTAGCATATTGATTAATATTCTTTAGTTTAAAAGCAATCTTCTTTTTTTAAAAAAGGACATGACGGTGTTGCCAAATGTGGCTATAACCCTTACGCAGACAAAGTTAAAGCAACAAGCAAGCAAGTCACCCACAATCTTAGACCCTTGAGAGAATATACTTCCAAATATGAGTAACTACCTACACTAGACTGCTTTGCCAATAACCATCAAGGAAAATTAAATACCAACATCCTTTTGTGACAAAACAATCACGAAACTCGAAGCACCCGTCAAAAGAGGAAAAACCCATTCAAAACAAAACATCAAAATGTTGCAGTACATAAACAATAATTTGTATTTATAAATGAGCGCCAATGAGCTAGATGCAACGCGGAAATGCGAGGTGAAAGTGGGGTGAAAGCTGCGCGCGTAACGTTTACCTAATCGCTTTGGCGCGGTGCGGGCGCGCGGAGTGGGCTGCGCAGGCGCCTGCGGTGGGGCTCAGGCCTCTTACATCAGAGACCCGACACGTTACAGATGTGAAAGTCAATGTTACATACGATGATTGTACCGCATCAAGCATACATTCATGATGACATTCGAACACAATTCGCGAGAACCGATACCGTTATAGCCAGTTTTTTTACCGTTAACTCACTCGTACGTAAGTAGGTCCGGCACAATTTAAAACATTTTACATAAGTTCAAAAATATGTTATTAAGTAGTTCTTTTCTTTTCAAATGTCAGCAAATGTTTAATTGACAAGTTATTTTGGCTCTGAGATATTATCGTTTCTGTATTTTCCTTCAAAATTCAAGGAAAACCAAAGTTTTATCCTTTGGAAACTTGCTGACTTTGTCCTCATTTAAAAACTTATGTCGCGACGCGACTGCAACTCGTGTTGATAAAAGCATCAATTCTCCTATATACACTAAACAAATAGTAATTCAAATAGTTTAGACATACGAAAATGTCTTTACATTCTTAACTATATAGAAAGCATTTTACGAAATGGAACGTGTTAGAGAAAGTGGTCGAGTGTTATCGGTAGTTAGTGATAGTCGGTATCTATGTGGGTCGGTACAAACGTTAACTGGTGCAAACTGCTCTTATCTACCGTGTACGCATTTAGTATTGTTTTGTTTTTTGTGTGGCATTTAGAAACCTCCTTTTATGATGATCTTATGGATTTGAAGATATTATGACATCATCGAGATATGTTATACTGGCAAAGTGATCAAGTAATTTAGAAAGACTATTCACGTAACTGAAGCATGTTCTGTTCTAAGGGTTCAAAGTGTAATAAAAGCGTGGTAAGTAAAGGAGGTCAACACAAATAAACATTTACCTAATTATCCCATTATAGTGCCCATATAATAAAGCAATTTGGAACAACGTTATCAAAATAATAATAATTACCAACGTTTACTAATAAATCCTTGACCTGAAATAGAAATACTTAGATATGATTGTATCGAGTGGCCCACTTCGGAAGTGTCTCTATCTGCGTTGTCTGGCGAATTGTTGCTAACTCAGTAACCATAACCATTAGTTTTCTGAGAAGTTTTCTAGGTACAATTCTAGCTATTATTCCATAAATAAATTCCTAGTCACTTCGTATTTTTGTATCCTATGTAACAAGCAAATAGGTTCAATGATTTGATATGACGGTTAACATTCACAGAGCTGAATGACATGACAGCAATAATTCTTGATAAGCAGTTTATTTCAATAGAAGTAGGTTTAAAGTGTGAATAACGAGTGGCTTCCTTATAGTGTGTCGTCAGTGAGTGCGGCGAGTAGGAAACGCCGACCGGCCGCAAGTACGCCTTGACCCACTTAGTGCCACTCTTCAAGTACTGAGCTCTCGCTACCAAACCACGATTAACTAGCCACTAACACGGAATGATAAATCAAGAACTTATCGGAAGACAATCAATCCATTTCGAGAACGGCTTATTTCGGGTCTTAACTTCGGTACAATGTCGGCATCCAATTTTCATAACCACACTTGTATCGACTACACAGATAAATTGTGATGAGGGCTGAGGTAAATCTGCTAGTTGAGATAGCAAGTAACTTTTAGTGATTCCAAAAAATCATTCGGCTGCTGATAAATCAAAAGGCAATCAATAGGCAATGCTTTGAAATCATTCACATTTATTATTATGTCGTCTAAATATTCAGACCGGTATGGATCCAACTATTGTAAACAATTTTACAGAGAACGTGGCATGACGCACATTATTTATTCGAATCAATTAATTCACATATTCAATCGTTGTCAGGTCGATTTGTTTGCGAGATGTTACAACCGAGCGAGTGGTCTGGTCACGTTTCCGACGGGAATGGGATAGCGGAATATTATGCCGGCCGACACGACATGAACATCCCGCGTTATTGAATTTCCAATGTGTAGATACGTATACGGGCGTGCAGCACCGATAAAATATTTAAATAAACATTGGGAGCACAAAATGTCAACTGTGTTCTAAATTTAGTGAACTTGCACACGAGGTCGAGATGCGCGTCAGTCAATTCGTAAAGATGGCGCCCGTATATTCGCGATCTCGATGTCTCATTAGCTACACAACACAGCCTTGCTCAACAATTCACAATGAGTAATTTATACATGTAGCAAATAGATACAGAAGGCCAACAAAGCAAGCGAGCGTGAGAATTCGTAGAATGTTCGACTGCACCTGCCGTAACTCTGCGATCACAATTCAGAATTTATTGTTAAGACCAAAAAAATGTTACACGTAGAAAGAAACCTACTAGTTCGTGACCGAATGCTGTGTTTCTTTTTCAGAGTTTTATTGCCTTCATATTATTATAAGAATGCTTAAAGATTTATTTATTTTTTATTAAGTCTTATTTTAAAAATTACGTAGGTTATCAATTTCATTTCAATCGAGAAACGTTATTTATCACCAATGTATTTGTTAGTGTCATAATTTCCTTATAAAATGTATCTTTTATCGGAATGTTCTCTACGATCGATCTTTACATCGATTTGCCGCTAACGCTTTCATAGCCCTATTATTAGGTGGCTTGATCTTAATTTAAATACAAATTCATCACAGTCTGCCTGCCACTGACCTAATTTAAACACTCACATGATACAATTTCTCTGTAATTTATATGAGCAGTAAGATTAAAGAGATACCTTAGGCCGGCATAAATGATAAAGAAAATGTATCGACACATAAATGAACTTCTGGCACTAAATAATTAAGACACGATCGATAAATAGTTTGGTACTCACAATTGCCATTTAGCTGCTGGGAATCCAAATAGATAACAATCCAATAATAACACAAATCACTTGTTTACAGAGCATAACAATCGGAGAGATATCGCTGAAGCGTACACTTCACTTTTCTGTAAATCAATTAACTTCAATCCAAAATTCCAAATGTATTGTATCGTATCACACACACTGAGCAGATGCTTCACAAATTCCACTAAGAGTTCCTTCAGTAACTAGTATAAATAAGATTACATAAAACCACACACCGTATCTGGGTTCACACCCAGTTCCAAGTAGGTACCTGTAACAAGACAAAGCAATAGTAAGTTTTATGACTTTTTGATGATAATCACGGAAGAGAAAACGAAGTTCTTGGACAATAAATGCAAAGATAACACGCGCTACTTACTTGAATTGTATGCGATTTAAAATGAGCACAAAATTAACTATGACGTAAAGAAGTAATGAGCAGCGTTATAAAGACGCGTGCAAACAGTTCACCGACCAAACGCTGACTGGCTGCGCAATGGGGGGAGCTGGGGGAGGGGAGGACTGGCAGACGGAGGAGGATGGAGCAAGGGAGGGAGAGCGTCTGGCCAACTGGTTGGTCGACCTATTGGCTTGGCACACACACACAACGGTAATGTCAAAAGATTGTAGGCTGTTTATGTGCGAACGACACACGACTCGATGACGACTGTAGCAAGCAACGAAGTTTGTTGAAATTGACAGTTTTTTTATTAATCAATAAAATTTAACTTATCGCTAATTACAATATTAGGCTTCAGCTTCAGTGACCGTTGTTAGATTGCAGTTACAACATTGGAGCGGAGCTCTGTTGATCGGCCATCCGAGAAGTACACGCAACCTTCAGGAAATCTCATGGCCACGCGTCCGAGCGTAAAGGTCATCATATTGTTACTACAGCAAATAACAATGCTTGTCAAATTGCTCATGATTTCAACTGTTAATGGACACAACACGATTTGAAGACTTTAACTTAATAAAGATAATAGTGAGATACCTATGCACGCTGTTGATAGAGATAGTGTTGGTACATGTGTGATATCTTTTGATAAAGAAGGACTGATAAAGATAACATATGAAACAAAAAGTACGAGGGAAGGACATTGGAACAAAACCTGCTCGTAATCGAGATCGTAAGAATTCGCCAGTCATCAATAGGATCACCAGATGGTAAACATTTTACATATAGAGAGATGAATCGTTCTAAATAATTAGCCTAACTTATGATAGTTTATTTCATCAATAAGGACTAGATACATAGGATAAGGTAAGTACCCATTAGATGTTACGCACGACTTGAAGGCAAACGGCCCGAATATCGCAGACCGGTTCTGTTAATTTTAAATACACATTAATTACAATGCGATAAGCAAAGTCATCAAGGTCTACAGGGACGCTAATTACTTACGAGTTTATGGAGTTAAAAGTTTATTGACGAGTAAGTTCTGACACAGCTGATTATATTTCCACATGTACCTAATTTACTCGAAACGACCAACAAAGCAGGCATCAGCATTTGAAACGGTAATGACAAACATTTCATTTAGATTTACAAACATCGTGTAAGTATCGGTCTTCGTGGCGTATTGCTCATTGAAACCGGTACGCATCAGAGATAAGTAAAAATAAATACGCGGATAATCTTCGTGGGGGTAACGCACTTGTTTGGTTCTCGTCTTTCTCGCTCGCACTTCGTCTTTCAACTTTTTTTTCATTCCTACGCCAAGTCATTGCCTTTCGAGTTTTTTTATTTTTTTAATGGCAGCGTTATAGCTCGCTGCAAAACTGGTACCTAAATAAACCTTTCACTACATCGCCATTTTAGTTGCAGTTTTATTGGTCATGCGGTAATTCTGCGTTTTTATAATTTCCTCATAACTCGTCCGTCCGTCATAATTTTTATGTTATCAAAGTTTTTCAGGCTATTCAGAAAATTTAATTATTTATAACTTTGAAGAGATTAAAACTATAGCCATTTTTCGTTATTAGGATTCGTGGACATTGTGTGACGCGAGGAGTTAGTGTAGAAATATAATTTCGCAACAATGTTATCCACCAAATGTTGCAAATATTGCAAAACTGGCATCAGATTGCACAACAGCCAAGGTTACAGTAAGGTTAAGCGAAGCACATATGCGATTTACCTCCGCGAAGTCAGCACTCTAGGTAACTTGGTAAGCAACCGGTTGAGCTGCCGTCTATCACGTATTTCAACATTTCTAAACTACTTATTTGCACAGTCAGTAAATTTCTTGTAATTTAAGCGTGTGAGCACGTATCGCCGCGGTCGGACCAAGACTGGAGTGGAGACCTGAGACCTGTTCTAGAGAAAGTGACCGTTTTGAACGAATACTTTCCAACCGAATCGTCGCGTTTCGGAGTGCGCAGTGCCACAGACTCCGTCGGTATTACCGTTACCCTCTTTTTGCGCAACGAGGTCGAGCATAAAATGTATCATCATTCGGTTAGCAACTAAATTTCACTTGTATTCGACCCGACATGTTATGCAATTGTTATAAGTAGAATGTTGTGCGTAATATTAATATTGTCCCTTCATCGACTGTCTTCTACATGAACTGCACACAAAAATGCCAACTGATAGCGGTTACGCAATAAGACTTTGCTATTACCTGTACCATTTCTAATAAATTGTGCTGCTGAGTCCTAATAAATCGTGAAGTTAGTTACGGAATGAAATCGTTACATTACTTGAATACTCTATTTCGATGTGATCACGAATTTGAGCTCACAGCAAACTAAATTAATTCGTTTAACCCGATGCTTTTCAAATTTAATCTTACTTACATAAAAAACAATTTAACTTGGCCGACGATACTTACGAGTACGTACTTAGTAACTATTATGTAACTGTGTCGACACTAAGCATTTGCTGCTTATATTATACATTTGTTAATATACATATGAATATCGCGGGAATACCTAAAAGTAGGTAGATTGTGCATTTAAAATTAACTACTCTTTAATAATATCCAAATCCTAATTTGCAAAAATCTCCGAAACAATACTTAATCATTACCAGAATTCTACCAACTATCTATGTCATTACCATAACGTTATTTTTAACATCGAACATAATTGTATTTTAAAATTAAACAATTAAGCAGATCATCATCATTGTAGCTGAAAGACGTCTACTGCTGCACAAAGGGCTCCCCCAAGAGATCTCCGCGATGGCCAGTCCGGATAAACGCTGGATGCGGATAGCACAAATACATAAAACAAAAGATTGTCGTGAAGTTATACATAATAAATAAGGTCTTTGTTTTCATGAACTTCTGCAAAAATGGCGACGTCATATGGTAGAACGTCTTTCCCATACTAATAAAAAGAGTCTGCAATTTAGTTTGTTGTGTGTGTATCAAAGAGGATATAATTGCTACCTACGTCGTCGTACAAAAACTAAAATAAGGAAGAGGTATTCATCTGCCGTTACTTGAATGAAACGGTCATTCTGTGATACCGCAGAGTTCATTCGGACCGCAATTCGCGCTTGCGCGGGCGCACTAACATGCTACATGATAATGATGGAATTTGAGAACATATTTTCCTGAGTACCAGCCACTAGCCAGCATACCAGCAGAACCAAAGAAAGTATAGAAAATGGCATTAAATGTTTGCGTATGAATGACGCATGATGGAAAGAACCTTGGACGAGGAATTCAGTTGGCTCATTTCATTGCATTGGCTTCTTGGCTATAAATCTAGATATCGAACTAAGCTAAATACTATAATATACTGATGACCAAATCCATAAAACACTTGGGTAAGTTTATAATGCTTTTCGTTAAACAGAAGACAAATATTTAGTAACGAACTCCGCTGGATCTCCTACTCAAAAGGAAACTTAACAGGAAATCGTCTTCTGTTTAATCTTATAATGGATTTCCGCAAGGTCACGCCTGAGTCAATTCGTAACTTACCACAATGATCAACTGCTTACTGCATCTACTTAATTTAATGTTTACTCTTAGATAATAAATCTTTTACTATCAAAAAATATGTGTACTTGAATATATCTAAGCATAATCTTCTGCATGTTGCTTCCTATTTCTCTTCGTCTTCATACGTATGTACTCCTGTAGCTTCTTCATCAACTTTCTGATGCTCTTTTACTTTTAGATGATCACTTATTGTTAAGCAATTATTAAATTTATTAATTTTCCTTTTTCGTCCTATTTTTTTCCGAAATATCTATCTTATTATTAGACTAACTAGACTAGATTTTCTTCAGACATATCTATCTTAATAATAGCTATGTTGAACTGGAGAACAATTTGTCACAAATATCTCTCTTTCTTCCTTGCTTTCAATCGCTGCCATTTATGTTAGCTTAGTACCTTTAAGTTCGTGCGCCAATTTTGGATAAGAAAACGGGGATTGCGGAAAGCTGATGAAAATCACCGAAACATCAATCACTACACTACAAAATCGGCTTCGAGTGGCTTCGCGACGTCGAATTCGGGAGTGCTAGATAGAACCATTTCGATTATTGTTAGAACGCAATTCTTTTTATGATACTTATTTGAGAAAATGTGTACTAGTAAAAATTCTCGTCCTCTTTTTCGCAATCGGGTGATCATAATCTCACCGTGATCAGTGATGATTTACTAACAGGTGGTAAGCACAAACTCTAGAAGGGAACTAGCTCTCGAGTGCAGTGAGAATATCTCTAGAATCACTTCTAAAAGACGTCTAAAAGATGTCCTTGGCAACAAAAGCCACATTAGGAATTAGTAAAAAAAATTTCCAAATGTTATTTATGATAATATTTTACATAATTAAACATTAAGGTAAGCTATATTCGAGTTTAGTGGAATGGTTGGATACAAAAGCGATTACTAGTGAGCTCGCGGCACTGTCTCGACCTTGCTACGCTCATGGACACCGCATTTGGGTCAGTGGGACAGCGACTTTGCGCTTTTTCGCATGCGGCATACTTCCAGTAGCGAGGTACAGCGTACTGTCACAATTTCTTGCAGTTGATCAGTTCAGTTTTTTGCAAAACCTTGAAAGATTTCTATTTATATTTTTTATTTTGTGTATTTCATAATGTGTATAACAATTAAAAATATGTATGATCTAAAAATTAATTTTGTTCATAATAGTCATCACTTCTGGTGATAAAACTGTATTTTTAGTTATGTCATGACCTTGTCCGACTATGATACTTTTTGACGGTATCTGTTATTTTTTTTTATGTTTGTTTTACAATAAATATAAACTTGGGTCTTGTATTACATTCACGGAACCATTTTGTTAATGCCAAAGTTAGTTTCGAGGGCTGGAAATTACACATCACATATTTAGATAAATTAATTGTTTTACCAATAAATAAGCTAGTTATATCAATAAAATATAATCAATTAAATAAAGCGCAAGTTCAAAAAGATGAAATAAATGAAAATAGGTTTCTAATGCAATTTAAATAAACTTCAACATTTGTGGTCACACCGCTATTACGAATCAATAGAAACGCACCCTTATGGTATGGTGTGGTGCGGAATGCGGATGGAGTGAAATGTATTCTATGTCTGTTATTATATGATTCCGATTAGAAGATTGCGTTCTGAATTGAGGAACGAATACGTGTTATTAACATTACTGATCACTTACATTTATAATGAATTCTACTAGCTGTTCTCCACGGCATCACTCGCGTTCCCGGAAAAAAAATATAATCCCCGAAGGTTATAAGCCTAGGCTACTAGCTTCCTATTAGTGAAAGAATTTTTCGAATTGGAGCGGAGATTCGCTCGTTCAAACAAACAAATAAACTCTTCAGCTTTATTATTAGTATGGCTGATTTAATTTGATTATTATTCATTAGTAACTTATCAAACAATCGTTAAACAATAAGCAACGTCGTAATAAAATTACTTTCACCGTTTACTTTTTTTTTACGGATTGATAGATCAAGGATGACACACGGAATTATTTTCGATGAGCGTGATGTTAGAGTATATTTAACTTTTTTTCATCAAAAGTAAATGCAAAAGTATCGATAAACTTTTGTTACTCCACACAAAGCAAGCTTTTTCTGAAAGATAAATGTTAACTCTGTCCCTTCTACTTGTTATCCACGATCGTAGCGCAGCGCAGGTAGTTGACTCATCCATTTCAGTTTTTTTTACATCAGCTAGGGTCACAGCTCGGGTGGGTAGTGGTAACGAACGACATGACAGCAAAGATTATTATTAATTTTACCAAGCACTTTTTTGTAAATAAAAAAAATCTATGGTTTCGAAATGTGACGTTTATTACGAAGTTCCTAAATTATGTTTATTAAGTTTTAATCAATGTATAAACGGTTATAATAATTATATTCAATTATCAATTAAAATATCTACCTTTGTTTGCAATGATAAACCAAAACAAATAAAACTGAACTTTTTTTCTGTTTAGCATCACACGGTTTGTGTATTTTGTCAGTGTCAAGTTAAGAAGTAATGTTATTCTTCATGTATTAAATTCTTAATGTCATTTTATATTTTAAGTTCAAGTAAATCATTATGATTTAGTTTAACGCTGGTCTGGTCATTGATCTACTAATTGAAAATGGTGTCATGCTAATCACCGTCAGGTTGATATTGGATTAATAAAACAAAGTCAAAGGTGACATTTACTAATAAATAAAATATGAGTAGGTCGGCAGCACGGAGGTATGAATTATCTTGTATTTATTAGTCCGTGGTCGGCAGGTTACCTACAATGCTAGAAAGAATGGCACAGTTTCTCCGTGACCTTAGTTTATGGTACTACGCTAATTCAAATCTTTAAAACATTAATCATAAATTTGACGACGAATAGGATTTTCTATTGTTACTTGTACAGTTTATTATTGTTTCACGTTCCTGGAATCAAAAGTAGCCTTATAACCTTCGGCGGTAACGTAGCTTCCTATTAGACTACTATTAGTGAAATATTTTTTCAAATCGGACCAGTAACTCCGGAGATTAGCGCGTTCAAATAAACAATCTCTTCAGATTAATTATTAGTAGGTATCTATAATAGATACCTGTATAGATTAGTACCTGATTTTACTTTTAAAATATTTAAGAGTTGGGTCCATGATAGTAAAAGTTGATCATATTGATAACCCTGTAGATAATCAATGAGAACAGGGCATAGTTACGGTAGCATTATTTTTTATTTTGTCAGGTAAGTACCTGTGTGTAAGTTTTTATGAACGTGGTTTTTGTAATTTTTTCGTATGATGGGCAGTAAGATCCCTATTCGAAAGATCGTTTACTATCGTATTCAATATTTTTTTTTGTCTGGTCGTAGGTAACGAATGGCCACAGGCAACTCTGCCACAGATGTTGCGTTGCGTAAGCCAAGGCCGCTCACAATGTTGCGCTACATTTGCGTCGTCGGGCAACCTTTTGTACGGCTAAATTATTTGACACGTCGTCTTGTTCAGGATTTTTTAAGTTTTATATTTATGGTAGCTTTATTGAGTAAGCGCATCCTTATTTTTATGCATTATTTGGCCCAAACTTATATCACTAATGCTTACTCTTCGATTTAAAGAACAGCTCACAATGACTAACCGTTTTCACTAGATATATCACTTTTAAAGTATTATTACGGTAGGTATAACTAAACAAACGTCTTTTTGGTTGGGTAGGTACCGTAGGTAGGTAGCTTACAGAATATATGTTTCAGAACCTATAGGTACATACATAGTATAGTACCTTTATAAAAAAATAAAGTAGGTACTCTAACCAAACCAACCCAATGTATGTTTAATTATCGTAGTAAGTGAAAATGAAGTAGGTAGATAATCACAATATATTAATTAAAATAATAAAAGCTTCACCTTGTCTGTGAGGCAGGCAGGCAGCGTCTATCGATGTGTCAAATTTATTCTATACGGAACAGGTAGGGGAAATCGGTCTGAAATGAATCACAAAAAAAATGTCAAAGGGAACAATCATGCGCTTCGATTTGAGCGTGTTCAATCGATTCGAATTATGTTCATCGGTCGGGGTGCACTAACAAATAATGTTTAACTCGTAGCGATATGGCGCGATTGCTGGCAGCGAGTCATCGACCTTCGAAAAATCTGACCTGCGCCGCGCGCCGCAAGGTTGCGAGCACGCCACCGCTCGCTTGCCTGCTCGCTACTCGACGGACTACGATAATTTTGTACACGCTTCCTTAATTATTACTATTCACTCATTTATTTTATCGATAACCTGATTTGTTTAATCTGTATCGAGTTTAAATTAAAGAAAAAAAAATCAATAAGTCCTATTCCAATAGTTGCGAAGTTATTTTATTATCGTTCATTTCCCTGCTGGCGTATTTTATAAAAACATTTATTACAGATCGGTCAAACAAAAAAATATGTTTTTTTGTCTTTAAGTGACCTCTGCTGATAGAATTGGCATATTCAAGGTGAACAACTTAATTTGAAAACTTGTATTTATCGAAAATGTTCTCAAAATTAACTCATAGTCAGGTCAGTAAATGCCAATAAACTATGAAGGTGATTTTACTAGGGTATTTCATAAAGCTGAAGATTGAGGAGTTAATAACATTATGTTTAAATAAAGTATGTATGTAGGTACCTATTAGATGCATGCAAGCTACCAACAGCTAATTAGATTCTAAAACGAACCTAAGAAGAATCGTGTAGGTATATAAGCAAATGAAAATGATTCAATTGCATGCACCAACCTCTGTTTGTACACACGTGCTCTGGTACTCAGTTTTCTGGCGAAGTCAGGTCACCATGACGAAAATGTCAATTTTCCAGTGTAAACACTTGAACGAGATTCCCTGGTTCACGACAAGATATAACTAGTGCTTTGGATCTAATCATTATAGTATTTGCAAGCGGTGATTCATAAAACATGCTATTTAATATGAAATTGCAAGCAAACAAAATAAAATTGAACACCAAATAGCTTAGTAAAACTGTGATTTTATAATTGTTGTTTAAATTCTGTCACATAATAGTCATCGTGACAAGTAAATACTCGATAAATACGAATTAAAAATGAGTAGTGATCGTATCGTAAGTACAGACAGAGTAAATGAGGTCGATGAAGGTGAACACCCCACCAAGGAAAACCGTTGACCCTCTCGACCACATCCGTGTAGAGCCACTGTAGGTACCTACAAACGTTTTACACCAAAATATTCCTCAGTAATATTTTCCGTTCGTCAGATACTGAAAGCCGAGTAAACAAGATTGGAAAAACCTAGTCAAAACATAAATTATGGACGGGAATCACGATACTTTACAAACAAAAAAAGTCACAAACTTTGGGGTTATTGGTAATAAGGATAAAGCAGAGATTTAAATTAAGACAATATTGGAAAAGGTTCATTACATATACGTACATGTCTACGCTTTTCATTACAATCTCTTCCAATCTAATCTCCTTAATTATTTTGATACACTTTACATATTAATTAAGTAGGTACTTCGCACGTTTAATCACCACGGGTCATTGACACGTTTCTATGTAGTCATCACCACTTGTTAGTACCTAATACAATACATATTATTGTTTGTAATTTAATATGCAGGTATTTTGTATAGTAATCTGAAACCGAGCTATTAAGCGCTAAAATGCTTGTCTACTTGAAACATGAGACTATCACGTATTCAAGTCTAAGTACTCGGTTGCAAATCAGTTTATTTATTCTGATGCTGTGTTAGATGGAGTATTTGAAAATATGAACCATGCAATATAGGAAACTACCCAATCGGTCCAACCGAGTGGCTCTGAATAACCCGTACGAGCTCCGCTTGCAAGAACAAGAACACATGTCATTAGAAGAACCAGCGATCGGAAAGCACAGGATACCGTTGTTAACTCCCGCTAGAGGAGATTGCCTGCGTAAACTTCGCCTATCCTTCCGGGTTATGGAAATTAAAGTTATATTATTAAACCAAACAGATTGCCTTGTCGAGTTGATTACTTACGGATCACGGATTGTTGGCATACGGGCCTTGAACTTTATAAATTCATGAACTATCGTGCTTAATTAAGACTAGCTATTCTCCGCGGTTTCGCCCGTGTTCCCGGGATAAAAACCCCTTCAAGGCTAATGTAGCTTCCGAGTAGTGAAAGAATTTTTCAAATCGGACCAGTAACTCTGAAGATTAGCGCGTTCAAAGAAACAAACTCTTCAGCTTTATTATTAGTATAGTTTTAAGAATATTCAATAACTAAGTAATTGCTATACATTATAAAGTACCTACATTAAATTTTACGTCAATTCCGAATTCATAGATTCTAATCTTAAAACCCACATAACTAAAGACAAATCAAAAACTACGTAGCAGTGATTTTATACTTTTGCCTGTGAATTTGAGGGCACATACATAATTCAAAAAGTTTGCTCGGCGCCCTTGACCTATATTAGATCAATATGTGGCCTCGTATTATGTCAAGTGACAAGGCCTATTGTATATGAAATTCTACTGCACAGCTCATTGTTTCCACAAAGCTGCTCAACACTCCAATAATAAAGATTAATAAAGAAAATTAATTCTCGCTAGAACATAAATAAAACAGCTAAAATACGAAAATAAATTAAACTTTACGAATACTTGAATTTTTTTCCCAAACGGAACAGAAAACGTGCGTGAGGACAAAACATGAAGAAACTTTCGACTATTTTCGGCATTGGTTGTTACGAAACAGTTTGCGAAAGCGAATTGTTGCGCCACTCCGACCGGTGCGGTGCGCGTCGCGTGGATTTTTGACAGCTCTCTGCTGCGATAGCCTTTCGTGATATCATCAAAACCGGTGATCGTTTTGAGTCTTTGTATTCCCGTTTCAACGTAGGAGTTATCTACAAATCTCACTCAAATTCTGTAGTTTTTTGGGTCAAACGTATTAAATGTTATGCGTTGTTTTTTTACTGTCATGTCGTGTTGGTTTCGTTACTAACTACGTATTGTAGGTAGCTCTAGGCAGATACTGAATTATTGAAATACACGGATGATTAATACAGTTTTTGCCTGAACTAGTAACAAATGCCAAAGATGTTGTGCAGTTATCCAATTTCCCCTACCTCCTCTTAATAACTAATGACACATTCAACGATACTGCATGAACTTTTTATAGTTGCAGAATGTAAACCAACTAGAATGTTCGACAGGTAAGCAAGCAAACTACTCGATGTAAACTACGAGTAGATAGAGATGACGGTAAGCTACATGACTCGGAGAACTGGTTCAGGCGGACGGGGGCCGGCGGGGCACGCGGAGCGGAGGCCGGGGGCTGCGGGCCCCAGACGAGGGACGTCATTGACCTGCCACCCCCGCCTCCCGCGTCTCCCTCGCGCCCCCTGTCGTGACACCCGCGCAAACCGTAACTTCATTGTATTGGCTGCACTGCGAATCAAATTCGGTGTAGCGGAGACTTTTTTGTGCAACTTAGATTGTGCCGATGGACGAGAAGCTACTAGTCTTAAACGAACAGATAAGTGGAGATCTGAATGAATACCTACAATTGCTTTTCTGTAAGCGAGGAAACTGGAAAACTTTGCGGAAGCTAGCAGCTAGTTTGCAAAAAGGTGGCTAGGTAAAACATTAACAATCCCCTTGTGGCAAGGCTAGCCAAGCTACATACATACCGTCAAGTAAACCTTTCTGACAGGTCTAGCTTTCTGACATAAAATATGAACAAAACCTACATAACTGAAAATATTTCCATTTATATTAATTCAAATTACGGACGGTTCAACTTAGTTTGTTGAGCGATCAAAAAACTTTTCAAATTAATTTTTTACCATATCACAGAAAATATTACGAAACATCGAAACACAAAAAAGAAGAAACGAAGCAACTGAAACAAAAAGTTTTCCGAAGGTCGGGCTAGGCGTGGCGAGACAAGTGAACACATTTTGAGCTCGCCTGACTCGCTCGACCCACTGGGTCAAGTTCATTATTTAGGGATGAATAGGTAGACGAAGGAAGGGAAGGGGCGCTTTTTATGTTATTCTTTAAAAAAAACTCCTAGTCACACCCGAACAATAACTTTACTGGAAATGTCAACGCGCTTTATGCCTTGTAAATGCTTAGCTGCTGTAATTACCCTGGCCTAGAAAAAGATATTCGTATCAGCTGTTAACTTCTTTCTTTTTTTTAAGTTATTCACCTAAGACTTATATCACATATGTCACAAATTATATCTAGTACCTAGGTACAGCTCTGTGAAAAGCAGACAAATCCGGCTCTTGGCTGCGTCGGCAAAACTAGGGATTTCCTGAGGCTTTTCATTTGATATAACTTTTTTTAAATATCTTCAACATTCCTCTTTTCTTTTAACGCAAGGTGTTCTATTTTTAAAAGATATTGAAATACCCCAAGGTGACTGTCACTGGCACCTTAGGAGGCGTAAGATTTCATCAGTGGGTGGTGCTACGTCTGTGCTAAAGAAAAAAAACCGGACAAGTGCGAGTCGCACTCGCGCACCGAGGGTTCCGAAATTTCCTGTTACTTTTTAAATATCATAGGACTTCTTATAGGATTTCCTGTAATCTATAGAAAGAGAACTATTTTATGTATATTTTTCATTTATTTTAGTTTCGGAGATAAGGGGGAAATTTTCGCCTGTTTTCATAAATACTTTCAAAACTTTGTCTTAGAATTATTAAAAAATATATATTGGAGCTGCTCACAACAAGCCCTTTCATTTGATATGTCACATAATATAGTTTGCAAACCTTTTTTTTATGTTGTAATTTACTCCCCAAAAGTGGCCCCCATGTTTAAAAATCATTAATTTACGCTACACTTACGTGTTTGGGTTACATTATGTGCACCAAATTTCAACTCAATAGGTCCCGTAGTTTCAGTGCAAATTGGCTGTAACAGATGGACGGACAGACATAGACACACCAGTGATCCTATAAGGGATTTTTCCTTTTGAGGTACGGAACCCTAAAAATGTCTCAAGTAGTTTTATCGCAGTCATCTACCGAAATAAATCCCCCAGTTAAACTGTAACTACGTTTTTCTGCGATCGAATGGCCATGAATTTTAAATGTGTCTGTTGCAAACTTTTCTACTCGCGTTACGACCATTTTTACGACAGTACAAAAAAGCTATTACAACAGTGTAAATAATGCCATTTCATTAATTTAGGAGCTGAATAAACACAATATTATTATTATTATTTATTAATCAGTTACCTAAATACCACTTATCGAAATTTAGTTTTGTGACTGTTTTACAAAAACCACAAAAGGTAATTAAATTTCGTCAGACGAGTGTATTCGGTTAGCAAAACTTATTTATTTCAACCTATCCCATATTACTATGCATGTTTTTAGGGTTCCCTACTTCAAAAGGAAAAAGACACGGGACCCTAATAGGCAAAAATTTACCATTGGGCTAAAATTTTTAATAAATAACAAATAGTTCTATGCCTACAGATTACAGAAAAAAACCTATAAGAAGTATGGTATTATCGGTAACATAGTGAATTTTACGGAACCCTCGGTGCGCGAGTCTTTTTTTTAAATTTAGAAACAAGAAATAATATGCGGAATTCGTGAAAATTTTACAAGAAAACGTCATAGACCCGAGACCAAATTATTGTCACAAACAATAATTAAACCTTATACCTACATATATTTAACCTTTTGTGAAGGTTAGTGATAATGAATCTATTTTCTTGAATAAGTTGATATTTAATGAATATTTGGGTCTTTTATAAAGGTCGAAAGGCGAGCCGACGATTCTAATAATTGTATCTTCTCTATTTTTTTGCTTATTTACGATTATTTTTAATCTTAAGAATGACAATCAGTTTCATTCAAAGGTAAGGTCACTAAGGTAGCTTTGGGGCGGCATAGGCCTAAAAGTTTAGGAGGAAAAAAAAAGTGATTTACAGACTGACAGACAGACATAACTATAAGCGTTATTCACAGATATAGATAGGCGTTCTTAGTTTCACTTCAAAACCCTGGAAAATATTTCGGATGGTCGGTCAAACATGTCCTAACACTTTTTAGTGACTTCGAAACACTAAAAAATATTTGATGGAATTATAGTACTTACAATATTTGATTTTGATGTCTCAGGAAATTTCTTTAATGCCAGTACATTTAATCTGAAACAAATAAAACATTATTTTAACCTTTACAATAACTTGCTAAAGGTGCCGATAACGCAAATAGAATGGAACCAAAGAGTACTACGCTAGATGGAACCTCCAAGTTATTAATTCATTCATGGAGACCAAGCCTTCCGAGAGTAAATTTAACTATTCACTCGACGATCTACTGAGAGAGAATTCGCTAGACTAGAAGTAATTTCAACATAATTCAGAATGCTCAGTCAAATATATAAGTTTTGGGTATTTAGAATGACACAGACAGACAATAATGTAGACGTATAGGTAATTATTATTAGTAGGTCGCATATATTATTTAAAATAATTCGTCTAAGATTTGTCTTATTATTAATACAATATACTATAGATAGAGCTTGCGGAATCGTTGAATTAACTATTTATAATGAAAATAACAACCATTTTTCTCGTAAAAGTATATATATAGCCTTTCGTTATTTCTAATCCATTAAAACGTACAATACTAAGAAATATTTTCTGAGCAAAATAGGTCAATAAAGTCATCGGGGCCTTCGGTATGCTCTTGAATCTTAAGTTAACGGATATACACATAGACAACGAATAAATATTTATGGTAGACGCTACTAAATATAGATAATTATTTTCATTAAACTAAACAATTTTCTGTGGTGTAGTGTAACTAATTAACAATAACTGTATCTTAGCTACCTCCCGATGTAATACGGAGATATAATAAAAAAGCGGCTATTATAGCAAAAGTATAAAATAATAGAGCACACTAGTAGGTGAATTTAATAGTTTAGTCAAGTTAGGTATAGTATGGACACAACTTAGATGAAGCATCAGCAAAATTCGTAAAATCGATCGTTCCCGAAGAGAGTGCGCCTACAACATTACTTATGAGTTAAAAAATGGTCGACGAAAATGATCTTGTTGAACGTTGAATGGCGCGATAACGAATGATTTTTATTAGTTGTGTAAATCGGAAGTGAAGTGTACGAAAACGACTTGCCGATGCTACATCTATGTTGTGTCATACTGTACTAGATGTCTAGCTCTCCAACGACAATGGCCGTCCTTTTTGACCTTTTAGGTAGGTTAGGTACCTTCTTGCGTTCGTAGAATGCCAATTTACGATATTACAACCCTAGATGGACCCCAGAGACCATTCGTTTGACTCTAAATAACATCTTCTAATCTAGACAAATAAATTAGACTATTACAAGCTTTATTATACGTAATGTGTTGTATTTTTATTTTATGTTATAAGTATGTATTTATAGTAGTTTATGATACTGTTTCATAATAGGGGTTATTAAACACGAGTGTGAGTTTAAGTACCGAGCCGTAGGCGAGGTTCTTAATAGTATCACACGAGTTTTTAATACCTAATTATGTGCAGTATCATACAGTACTTTATCTAAACTCATATAAATAATGTAATTTAAAGGTAAAAAATCGATAATATTTTGTCATAGGTTTTCATGACTCCGGGTATCGATTATTCGTCATTTCCATTGCCACCTCCACAATTTCAGATCCAAGTTTATTTCACCTTAGTATCACTGCTATTTTACTAGCATTTTGGCCAAAATAAAATATGTATGCAAAAAAATCAATAAAATAAACAAACATTAATCATCATGGCGCCCAAATCCGTGTTTGGAAAAACTCCCTACCGCATACGCGACCACAGAGTAAATTTGCATCTAAAATTGAATTGATACTGATTGATTCCTAATTGTTTACAAAGAGAATATAATACTACGTTTAATTGTTTAGTCATGTCTGGCCACTTATAATGTTTTTTTCTTTATTATTTCGTTTGACAAGTTGACTGACAGTAATTGAAGTATTAAAACCCAAAAAACATTATAAGTGGCCAGACATGTCCAAATACTTGTACTTTAATGAAAAAAAGTTATTTTATAGCATTATCTTGGGAAGAAAACTGTGCTATAATATAATTTATCTACTCTCATATCGTAATGTTCTTATTATGAAATCAAAATCAGTACTTTAAAGAGCCACTTTAGGCACACCCGTGTATAATGATTCATTATAGTACAGTTGTTGTTCCCAAGATAATGCTATAAAATAACTTTTTTTCTATTAAAGCACACTTTGGACCTATCAATAGTATAATCAATCAGTATCAATTCAATTTGACGATGACAATGTCACAAATTTTGTAACTTGAACTTTAGAGGTAAGAATTTTTGGGAGTTGGCAACACGGATTTGATTAAGTATATGATTATATTTTATTGTTTTTGCCTACACATATCATTTTGACCAAAAATTTCACAAAAATAGCAATATTTTTTTTTTTGCAAAGTTGGTAGAAATACAATTTTTTTAAATGACATTATTTAGATGAGTTTAGATAAAGTACTGTATGATACTGCACATAATTAGGTATTAAAAACTCGTGTGATACTATTAAGAACCTCGCCTACGGCTCGGTACTTAAACTCACACTCGTAGTTAATAACCCCTATTATGCAACAGTATCATAAACTACTATTTTTAATTTCATTATACACGGGTGTGCATAAAGTGGGTCATTAAAGTACTGATTTTGATTTCATAATAAGAACATTACGATATGAGAGTAGATAAATAATGTAAAACATGAGCGTATTTCTAACTGACTACAAAAAAGTAGGAGGTTCTCAATTCGGTTGTACCTATGTTTGTTCACGCATAACGTTTTTGCTTATAAACCGATTTGAATAATTATTTTTGGGTTGGGTTCAGTATGGCCACATGAGTAACGATTACTCATGTAGTATGGCTCCAATGTAGTCCCATATTTATTTTATTGTCTTTGAAGGAAGGAGAGGTTTTACTCATTTTTTAAAGTTAATTTTTAAATTACGGATCGAATAAGTGCGCTCACGCAAATCTGTGTCCCAAATCATAAAAACACATGGTGGGTTTAAAAAAAGCTCGTAGAATAGCCAGCGATAAATAAATATTAGGTACCACAATGCCATACAAACAACCTAATATTTTACGAAATGTTTATTTAGGATCGTGGTTTAGGAACTATGTATTTGAAGATAAAAATAAGATAACCTTTTTAAAATATGTGTGTAAATAGATAACGCACTCTGCTATCTGATCGATTCATCCTTTGGTGATGATATGAATACTTAGAGATACCTTCAATATACAGCAAGTATTTGGCTATAAAACATTTTTTTCTTTTTGAGAAAAACTTCACAGAAACTTTCAGAGCTTCATATGAAAGCCTAAGTTATAAAACTCATAATTAATTGTTGAAACGCGAAGAATGAGACAATTGGGACCCTTGACTGCAGGCTCGATTTGGATAAGGAACCGAGAGGCAATTTTTAATTTTTCCGAATTAGTCATAATTGTCCAATTTCAGACATCCATTCTGCGGTTAGTCGGAACACGGTCTGTAAATGTATACCTACTACATCTGACAAAATAATATCATTCCCACTGAGGAGGTATGTATAAGGAGGAATGTTCTTATTTAAATAGCACCTTGTGACGTGCGTGAAGTCTTATGAGCCTAGGTAACAATAGGCGTGCCAATTCCTCAATGCTGCGCGGACGCACCGCACACGACATGGCCGCCGACAAGATGGCGGATGGTGAAAGTGGACGGTGGCCGATGGTCGAACCGTTGCTTTGGCTCGGTAAATCTTTGCAACAACCTGTTCTAACTGTAACATACCTAATGTTTTCTACTCGTTTAAATGCAAGAACGTTAACGACGTTTAAATGTTCATTATAACATAAAAAACTTTTAACAAAAAAATAGAACCGCCTTCAAAGGTACTACATATAGCATAAAATAACTTTGTAGGAACTCTAATCTGTCTTGAAGTCAGCGAAAGTGTACTTTATGTTCCATGGCGTTTCTATGTTTTTAGTTTCTTATGACACTGACCTAGTATAAGCATATTAGCGTTGTACTTTCCACCATCACATAAAAAAATACAACTGACGGTCGAAACCATAGATTTCCAACAATAGTAGTAATAGTGACTATTTCATGAAAACGAGACTTTTTCCCCACAAGTATAACTCTTTGAAATATGTATGTTGATAATTTATTTTGTTATTAATCATTTAACTATTATGTAAAGGGGGCGGTAGTCCATAAAAGGTTGAGAACCTATGGTCTAAACGGTCCTATAATAGTTAAAGAATTATCCCCTAACTCCTAACCGTTAAGGAGTTGTACCTTCCATCATCAGCTCAGCAACATAAGATGACGACTACCAGACGCAAATATCTGAATAGCTTTAGAATGTGAAAAACATTGTAAGTGCCTATAAAATTTAAAGAGATTCCTCGATTTCTCATCCCATGTTCAGATCCTGTCCTAATGACCATAGGACCACCTGTGAAGAGCCTTTCAAACAAAAATTATTTTTCAAATCGATCCAATCGGTCTTCGAGTAATCGGGGAACATACCTGCAACAAAACGGAACAAAAAGATTCCGTCGAATTGTTAACCTCCTCTAAGTTGAGTGAGGAAATTATCTAGATTTTAGACAAGAAAATCGTCAAGGCTAGTATTGGTTGTCAAAATGAGATCTCAGTTAACTGCCTACAGAAAAATGCATTTGATAGAGCTGTATATTATATAGCAAGATAATAATGCAGGTCACTGACATCTGATCCACACCTTACAATCCAGAACCATAATTGTGACATGTCAAAACGGTAATGTTGCTAGGAAATAATCCAATGTCAACCAATATCGACTACCCACAAGATATCCGAAATTCAAATTGTTGTTCTAATGACCCTGATCTGCAATATTGAGGCCGCCAGCGGTTTCGCAATCTGCGTTCGCGCATCCGGATATTTCAACGTGTTTCAAACTGTATTTACCTACATACATGCTCTCAAACACGCCAAGTATTAAGTACTTATGTACTGTTGAGAAATTAACTTCCTACATTATAACAGCGCGGCAGCGTTATGTCATGCTTTGGTTAAAAAATTGCAGAAATGATAATGAGATAACCGAGAAGTAGCGTTACGGGAAAGAAAATAGCATGTATTCATTATCTTAGATGAACATTAGGTTGCGGATTTTTACAACCATTTCAAAGGCTACATACTACAGTAATCAAATGGGTCTTGCCTTTTCAATGCAAATTGAGGTGCTTTTAAATAAATTGTCGAGTTACAAAATGGCATTTAGGGTCGGTTGCTCGTACATTTTAGTTAAAGTTATAGTCAAAGTTAACTTAACTATTACTTACCATGCTTTGACTGTAGAGTCACTTTGACGATGACCGATTTCCTTCGGTCGGTAATGGTTACGGAAGTTTAATAATCTGAGGGTTACGGTTAAAATTTTACTTTAAGTGACATTAGCGACCCAGTCTGCTTTCTTTCGGCGGTTATAGATAACCGTAACCTAACTATAACCTTACTATGACCGCGATTTATGCAACCGACCCTTAGCAAGCAATAAATCGATTATACATGAATATGAAACTCTCTCGTGCCCTGTTTGACAGGGCAATAATCAAGTTAAGTCTACGGTTACTAAAAGGTTGGCTCAAAGAACCTGTGATACATGGTACCTAATATAATTCCTGAGCATCCTTTGCCGTTATAATACTGTTAAATAACCAGGTACCTACCTGATGTCAAAAGGTAAACTTATTTTGTCATCAGAAGGTCAATTTAAATATGCTTAGAAACAGGAAAAGTTGTCAAGTTTTTTATTATTCTGACCTTGCATGATATCGCAGTTAATATCTAACTTCCTCAAAAATATTATCAAGTTCATGCTTTGTTCATGACTTCAAATATGTAGCAAATCCTACTATTCCTACTAATATTATAAATGTGAAAATTTGTGAGGATATATGGATGTTTGTTACTCCGTTATAGTATGACACAACTTAGATGAAGCATCGGTAAACGTAAAATCGATCGTTCTCGAAAAGAGTGCGCCTACTACATTACTCATGTGTTAAAAAATGATCGGCGAAAATGATCTTGTTGAACGTTGAATGGCGCGATACTGAATTATTTTTATTTGTTGTGTAAATTCGCCACTGCTACATCGATTCGCCGATGCTACATCTAAGTTGTATCATACTATACGTAAAAACGACTGATGGGATTTGGATGAAACTTGGCATATAGTATCTCCTGAAATAATATATGCTACTTTTAATTCCGAGAAACAAGAATCGTCTGAAACGCGTGATACCGCTAGTAAACCATATTATAACCGTTGCCTGTCAGAGTTGGCAACAGTTATCGACTGCTTATATTAATAGTATGAATATTTTTCATACCACATAATATTTATAAGACAAAAGCCAGAAATCTTCTCTAGATTTGCAAATTAATGGGCATAAATCAGATAAACTGTCAGTTCTGGGCGATGAGTTATGAATCATGAACGCGTGTATGGCAATCTTGGTCAATTACCTACTAGCGAACGACTAACCTTGCCGGCTTATTCGTTAGGATGTGACGTCACAACGCCCGATTGCATTATGTCTGTTTCCTTTTATAATATTGAGACTTTGAGACTATTAATTAATTCATCAACCTATAATGCACAAATTCTTCGACAATCGCTTGTTTAGCGCTTTGTTTGACTTTATTCAAGGATATATTTTGCACTTGTAGAGGTAAAAGTGGATCTAAACTATTAAAATCCATCGTATAAGAAACCAAACATGTTGGCAAGCTGCATAAGTAAACATTAAACTTCAGTCTAGTAGGAGTTTTACACTTCGAGAATCGTAAATCGAATCAATGGAAAAATAGTCCGATAACCCATCGACCTCACATCATATAGGACGATAAGTGGGGACATCGAGACAAAGTCGAGGCCATTAACCTCTAGCTATCAGCTGACGACATCGTCCAAACGCGGGGAAATTATCTTTCATACCATATTTCGGTCGTTCACTGCCGTCCTTCATAGACAAGGAAACAATATTTGCGGAACTACGACAAAGGGCCGGATTTTTTTATTCTGCTCTGCCTACACTTTAGAAATAATCAATCAAGGTCTATTAAAAGGCAATTTTTTAACGTTGCCACTTTTGAAGGAAGACTTAACTTGTTAAGCTTTGTCCCTCAAAACAAATCAGATTTAACATTTTGATATGTCTGACCATAACCGACTGCTGCTTTGATTTAAAATTACAACGAGAACACAAATTAAATTCAATGCAGACATCAATATGCAAGCGTGAATCACAAAAACTTCCGGCCACTTATGTTATTCTCGGTGTTTGACCTGTTTATTTGGGAGGATTCTTTAGAATTCGTCGTTGATACGATAAATCATGAACGTTTACCCCGCACCAAAGACATCGTCCAATATTTTCACATTTACGATTGCCTAGCGATCATTAATCATGTCAACTGGGTTCAATTAATCATGTCGGATACAGAGTTTGTTTATTTCTTTACTAGTCTGTTGGCCTATTTCACTGATACGTTTTTTCTCGTCTTTCGCTTCGTTGTCATTGATAGGTGGCGCTGGCGCACGTATATCAGGTATGTATGAACGCGCAAAATATCGCGACCTACTTTGTTGGCACTGGCAGGGCCGCCCTGCCCCCGCGCGTCTCACATGGCACGTACCGCTAAAAATAGATGTAGTGTTGAGAAAGCAATACCAACCAACCAACACCACATAATGCTTTATCGCGTCACTCGTCTTCTGTTTATGTTAATTGCTCTCCATATATAACATCAAATACTACTACTACACATTGTTTTTCGATAAACTATGCTGTTTACAAGCTCAGGAATTATTTATAGGATCGTACAATTGAAACAGTTCATGAACTCTGAAAAACGATACACGATCGATAGCCCGATCATCCTGCAGCAAAACTGACGGGACGGGGTTGCGCAATTCTAATTTTAAATTTCAAAACAATGGTCGTCCTATCATATACTTGTGTGCGTGTAACGTTTTGTCGAAGTAGACACACCATATAGATTTAAAGCAGTTGTTGACCTATAGCAATGTTATCAGAGGCCCTTGGTTCAGATTCTGAAATCTTATAGTCAGGTGCAGACTCATCTATCAGATGATAAGAGCTGGCCGCATAGCGATATATTCACAATTTTACAAATCTTTAAAAGGTCAATTATGAAAGACATTCTCCAGAAGCTTGGTTTTAGTGTGTCAAGAAATTTCATCCATATTTTTTAATTTTATTTCGCCACAATTTTTTTTAACTCCTAACCTAACAAGATTCCAGCCCAGTATTTTGACCGCCCAGCAAATTTATCCACGATTTCAATATCTTCCAGCTCTTTATATGGACAGGCATTACCACTGTTTCAGTGTCAATAATCCAATTCTTTACAACGCATATTTTTTATGCGCTAAATAAAGCATGGGCCCGTTGACTTTGCTACCCGGTACTGATTTCCGGCATATTATTACAGTAAATCTTCTTTAAATAAGTTAGGCTCATCTCCTGATGATAGAGGATTTAATATATTTTTTACTCTTCCATGGCTCTTCGCAATTCTTGTTTTAAGCTCAGAAATTTCAGTTACTACATAGTTGACTCGCGTTAAAATATTACACTTAATCTTTAACATTCCTCAATAAATGGGTTATCTAACCCAAATTCTAATCGGACTGATAGTTTCCAAGATTAATGCGCTCAATGTTAAGTTACTCTTTAGATTTAAATTATTAGTAGGTATTAATTAAAACCAAAGCAAATCTACAGACGCTTTTAAATATTCCTTTTATGTTACACAAGTTGTCGTCTCTACCAAAATTATCTGCAGTATGCACCTTTAATTTCGCAAATACCCAACAAAGGATCAATAATGCAAATTTTGAATTACCACGTGCCCATACGAATACATTTTAACGAAGTGTTCATTTTTACTGAGTCATTCTGCAGCTCACACAATACTTTTAGAAAGTCATTTTGAGTCGTATTTTACTTTAGAGATTGCTTTATCGATAATACTAACTTTCTAAACTACCTATATCGATCAACCATTAACAAAATAACGAACATTTGTTAGGGACATATTTCTGGCATGTTTTTTGTATAATTCTCCACACAAATGGTTAACAGATTGAGCGGTATCGTGAGTTTAAGTGTCTAGTGACCCAACGCGCTCGTCGCTGATGTCGAAATTTCTCAAGTGGATACACTCGTAGAGCACGAATTAAAAACCAGTCTCCTTGAGCCTTGAAGCACTTGGCCACTTGCCACGCCCATCAGTAATTCAGGAGAAACTGGACTTTTTTTTCTGTGGGCTGACGCCTGTTGTGCCAAATTAACATCCTAATTAGAAAACCATTACCCCGTTAGAAGCAAATCATGCGCGACATATTTTTATCTGGAACAGGTGTAGCGACTTGAATGTTGTTTCTAATTGCAAAGTTTTCAGTACAGAATATTAAACAAAGGCCAGATGTTCGCTACTCGATGATTGAGGAACAATAAAGTGGCTCGTCGTTAGTTCCGCATACGTAATCGTCTTTATCAGGATAATGGCATTGAAACATGCTAACACGGTAAAGATTTCCTTGTTCTTACTCGTCGATATCAGCGATCGCTATTTTCAGGTCATCGTTTATCTTTAGGTGTCACAATGTTTTGTGGTGGGCTTATTCTACAAGACGATTTTCTTAATAATATAATTTAACAAAATAAGTAAGAAGGCAGACATCGCACGCGTCGTTAGCTAACGGTACAATAATTCTTTCGAGCCACTTTCAGCTCGATGCCACTCGTACCAAGTAGCAAATCCAATTACCTATTTTAAACCGATACGATTTTTTGCAAATAGATTTCATTACAAGCACGACACCGCAATCCGGTTTCTGTCCACGTATGCGATCGTTCTCGACGTAGGAGTCTCGGCATTTACCTCGCGAGAATCGGAGGGACGACGCCAACTCAGGCACGACGATGTAGCGCGAGCAGCTCCACTTCACTGTCACCGATTCCACACAAAACCAAATCCAGTCACTTTAACTGCGCCGCAACGAAGCGTATCGTCCAGTTTTTGTAAAGATGTTCAAGAGTTTTAATCTTATTTGATAGGAGCACACGAATTAAAAGACGGATGAAACCGTTTAGATCAGCGACAATACGACCACTCACGGGCGAAGCTCGAGGTAGACTACCGAACGAGTAGGTAGTTTTCCCGGGCGGGTGGAGGGGGCCGAGGTCTCGTTCGCTCTCGCTTGTCTCGCAATCACGTTTGAGTAGGGGACGCGAAGAAGGCCGAGGGGCTCCGGAATTAACCGAGAAGTACCCGCTAATCCCGCTACTACACCGCTACGAGCTATCACCGTCACCGCTATGCTATGGTATGGTATCACGGGAAAACGAGCGATTGGGCATGCACGTGTTACGTACCCAGCATACGGAATTTTTCTCCTTCTTTAACTGACTGTTTGACTAGGGATGCAGACTAGGTAGTCACAGGGTACTGACATCTGATAAAATAATATCTGTACTATCTACTTTATCCAATGAAAGATACTAAAAGTTTGCGTAAGTACCTACCTACTCCTACTCGTATCTCTGGCATTGCAAGTGTTGGTACTATAGTCATGAACTCATGGATGAAGAAGGTCACAAAACAAAAGTACCTATCTATGTAACATTATGACGTTTTAATTCATGTTTTCTAAAGGATCAGAAACTCTGAGTTCTCGAGTATAGACCCTGCACTACAAACAATAACAAGCTAGAGACTCTTGGTGCTTACCTAACTCTTTAAGTACTATTTCTATAATGGTAAAATTAAATTGACGATCGAATATAAAAAAAACCGTTATTTATAAGGCAATTTGCACGCAACAAAAACTGAACATGAAGGAAATTTCTCTGCGCGCTACGTTTTTGCGCGGTTCACGGTTGAATCGCGTTCCGCGATATTGCCAGGAAACCTACTATTATTTAACTCTAGCGTTTTACGAGATGGACGTATACAGAACCATGAAGCTATCTCCCTCTATGTAGGATAGCACTTGTTCACAACACTCGCTCGACTTTCTTCGCGATCTCTGGGTACTATTCTCTCTCACAACTTTCCGATGTCATTGTTCGCGGATCGCGCTACACACGTGGGAACATGTTTTATGTTTTTATTTTGTGTTTCCATGTGATTTTCTGGTGGTGGTGTTGACATATTTAAAAAAAAATGCCAATTGATTCGTAAGATGTAATAGGTATGATAACAACAAGTCTTTAGTAAATGATCAAATAGCTTTCTGTTATAGTATATTTATTACTGATTTAGAAATAGTTATTATTACTAATCTAAGTAGGTAATTAACTAATTCGAACAAAAAGCATAATGACAACGGTCATAGTTAGGTAGGTACTGTTGTTTTTTTAACTCTTGATATGGTATTTGATGATGTTTGTGAAATTGTGACCGAAGGTGATAAGCACTCAAAACTTGCAATGGAAACTAGGAATGGCACTTTTATACGTGCTTGGTGGTAAAGTGTGGCAGGGTACTTCATAGTATCCGCCTGGCAGGCTACCACCCTCAAGTTGAGAATTTGTCGACAGACACTTAGTTGTGTACTGACAGCTGCACTTGAAAGCCAGTTAGCTTCTAGGCTTTGTGTGTTTACCATCTTCAGACACATTATCTATGACTACGTTGAGATTGTGGTCAAACACAGGCCTATACATAGTTAAAAAAATCGACCTATTATTTCAGGGTTATCTAGGAAAATGATAGATGTTAACTAAAAGTGTGTAATAGCGTCAATAAACGTCAAACAGTGAAAATTACCTAGGTGTAGGTACATTATCGAAACGTCACGAATATTGTGTGTGATGTGACACCTTCAGTAAATTTACAATGTGTCTATATAATATTAACATACTAAAGATGAACTCACTACCTACTATACGTGCTCTACGCTTGACTTAGCAAGGCCGTGTGGTTTTAAATGTAACACGGAGTAACACCTCGATGATTGGTACTTTACACATTATGTTATGGTATTCTACATACCTATTCATTTCCTTGTCTCTGGTCGTTGCATAACAGTCATAATTTATGTTTGACTATGTAGGTATTTATATTGTTAATTTATGTATGATCGTTTAATTCATTATTTAACGTTTGGAAGGACATCATAGGAGTCATTCAGAAATTTAAAATTGATCGTTAGGTTTAATTAGTTTGTATTTTACATGGAACAGGTGGTTATTTATAGTATTGTTTGTACTGAAAATGTTTATCATAATAATATCATACCCAATGCGCTTGGGTACGGCCATGACTGCAGCTAGATCTAAATTCAAAAACTGGCCAATTCACTTTGCTCAGACTTTACCGTACAAAGTCGGTATTTAAAATGCAATCTTCGAATCTCTCCGAGTTTGTGCTAAGCAAAGCCTGAGTGCAACTAATCGATGACTTACCAAAAACTTGGCTACAAATTGAAACACACAAATATTACTTTATTACGTAGGTTTATACCCTCAGTAAAGTCTGGGCAAAGTCTAAGCACGCTCTATAGATCTCAGCCTTAGAGTCGTCTGGGTGGGAAACTCGGCATCCGTGGGACCTAAATAGAGCGGAAGTTCTGACAGCACTCTCATCCAACATTACCCATTGGTAACGACTTTTATTTTAACAGAATTATATTTTAACGGAACGACCGAATAAAACCTATAAATATTTTCTATTATGTTATAATATTAGGTATTTATTTCTCTAATATGAATAGTCTCTGAGACCAAATATTTTTTTTTGACTCATTTTATTTTATATCAGTCCAGTCACTGCATCGATTCTAGAAAAGCCTTCAACAACCTGTTTAACTTGTTATTTAATATTCTGAAACTTGTTTTTATTAAAGGCTATTTCTAATTTTAGAATTTTTTAATTATTCTTTTCCGAGAGCAAGGATTCCAAATGATAACTTATTTTATGAAAAACCCAAGCAATTAGATGTTATTTCTATTTCAATCGAGATATCAAAGTTGCCTATAACCTGTGCTATAAACCTTCGGAGATAATGTATCTTCCTATTATTGGTGAAATATTTTTCGAATCGGACCAGTAACTCCGGAGATTAGCGCGTTCAAACAAACAATCTCTTCAGCTTTATTATTAGTATACCTAGATATAAGTTCGCAGTTTCGCACATCTCTACGGTATATCGCGGTGATGCAACTCGTTGTGAAAGCTGATACCGTTGGAATTGGGTTAACATTGCGCGTGAGTCGAGTCAACGCGGCCGCACAAGCGCTGGCGCATGTGTCCGCCACTACTCATTCACTACACTATAAAAAAATCAACACATTTGCTCAAAAAATGCATTTAAGAACCCTGTATGTATATGTCACCGTATGATTGTGAACGCCGTTGTTTTGTGATCTATCTCGCGAGTTTGTAGACTCTCGATACATTGCGAACTGTACCATATTGCATGCAATGTGTCTAACCATGTCAAACCGTTAAATTATAAACTAGCATTGCTAGCATCATCGAAGGTACAAAAAAAGAGAACCGCCTTCAAAACCATTAAAAAGTACCTAAAATAACTATGTAGGAACTCTAATCTGACACTGATTTAATATTAGCGAAAATAATCTGCGGTAGGTATGATATATGCGGTAGGTACTATGATATTTTCCACGACTTTTTTTTTTAATTTCCATTTAAAAATATATAAAAATAAGCTAAATGATAGAACCTCCTTGGAAGCGCTTTTGCTAAATACGTTTGTCTCACTTTAATACTAAAGAAAATGAGACGAAAGGTGTGGTTATAATTTTCACCGCGCGCACGTGGCGCCATTTGCATATGCGCGCCATTTTCATATTAGAAACTACAAAAAATGCGACTTTAGGTCTACAGTTTTCTCGTAAATGTGTTGAAAAATCTTGGATGGCACACATATATTGGTATTTAAAAACTCGTGTATGGTAAGTCACTACATTCGTCTACGTACGTACTCGTTTGTAGAAACCCACTTACCGCACTAATATCAAAAATAAAATAATTATTATAATATTCCGTATCCGTACCAACATAAATAGGTACCGGAACATAGGTATATAGAGTTAATATATCTATCTATCTGAATATGACTGCTTGTCTGATTGCATAAGTCTTGAAGCATAATTGGCCTCGATATCATCTGAAAATCGAAAGAAATTAAATGTTTTAGTAACGTAACGTAAGGCAGTATTGGTAGTATCACGGAATAGGTAAGTTCTGTGGGTGGGTAGTATCGTGATAGTCAAATTTTCTGCGTAAATCTTCTGATAAAACGGAAAATAGCGCATGCATACGAAGCAGTTTATTAATAGCTTTTATGCTAACAGAGTAAAAGTTAGCCGTTTATTTAAACGAATAATTTCACCCGAAATAACTAGATCTTATTCTGAGAAATAGCGAACGTAATGAAGTCACGTTTTATTATGAGTTTTTCGTGAAACTAAATGAGGTTTTTCGCGATACCTAAATGCGATATTTACTTAGGTTTACAATAGGATAGGACGGGACGAATATCTAGTATTAAATTAAATACATGTTACCTAAAAATTGCATTAGGTACTAATTTGGAAATTTACCTGTGTCTTTTTCCTATCAGTATATTTCTTTACCTTTCCTTATCAAATATAATTTGCCATGTTACCTAATACAAAGTATGATAAGTTAGTAAAAGCACGAGATCAATTGTTATTCCGGTCGGCTATGTCGCGACATGGCTTTGACCCGCCCCGGATTTGGGTCAAGAGGAATCGATTTATAACCTCCACATTTGCCTACTCGCCGGTTTACAATGAATTATGAAATGGGAGTAATGAGGCGATTGTTACGTCTTACGTAGGTAGTAGCTTTCGTCGAATGAAGGGTCCCTGATTAATTCATATTATTTTTAATTTTATAGCTTTACGTGTTGCAAGAGATACTACAATTTTATTAGTAACCATTTTTCCGCCTTTATTCGTTTATTTATTAGTATTTTATTCAATTAATTATTTTGAATAACTGAGTGTTGCATTTACGTTTTTACTTCCGCGAAATTTCTTTACGTTTTGTTTTCTCACTACATAGAATGTTTATTTAAAGGAATTTAAAAGGAAAACTTAGTTACAACATTCTAGGCAACTTGCATTGCTATGAAAGTTTTGAATCTTACCGAAATTTTTCAGGTAAGTAGGTATCGGATAAAAAAATAATTTTCAAAATTTGTGTTTGTGAAATCATTCCAAGGTGGGAAAAGGGTTTAGTTTCTTACACAAGTCACGTTTTACATTAGGTACCAAAGTTAGATACCTACGTAGGTTCTTTCCTGGTTACCCTAAGGTACAACGATTTGAGAACAATATTAATAGGTACCCGACCCTACCCTACCATCCACTATTACGGAAGATACCCACCCTATCTTAGTTCACAACCCGAGAACAGGAAGAACTTTGGATGAGTATAACCAGTTGTGTGTTAAAAGTAAGAGGACGTGCTTGCTTGCTTACACAAAAAATATGATCGAGAGTCAGAGACCATCCGTTATAAACTTCGATTGCATGCATGTGTTCAATGCTGTCATGTTGGAATCGCAAAAAAGTGCATAAAACCGGTTACGGTACCGTACCAGTACCACCTACCTACCACACTCCCACCAGACCACCAATCAACGCAAAGCCAACGCGCGCATGCACACGCACGCGAGTTTTCAGTGCAAGCAAACCCATACGTGCCGTCCAAACGGGCTCTAGATACGTCTCCCAGTGAGTTTGGGTAGTAATCTGCACACACGTCCATATCTTGAACACTACTGAACCGATTTTGATGAAACTTGCATCCTAAGTTGAAGTAAATGTAGATAGGTAAGGTAGATATCTAACTGAATCGTAATCAACAAACAAAAGTTGATAAATCGTTCCGCTGTCCTCATTCCTCCAGCTCAGAGCTGAGAAGGCTTATTGCAAATTAAACCATGGAAAGAGACAGTTGATAATATTGCGGAATTTATCTCTTTCTAATGATTCTAAACTGGCGAATGGTGATTCGCAGGAGTTATGTTGTGCAAGCGACTACGGCCGATGGCGACACGGCCGGCACGGCGGGCGGCGGGCGCGACGTTTGTTCGGTCAGACGCACGCGCGAGGCCGTCAATCGGCCTTATTCTCGATAGGTACGATACGCAAATGTCAGGATCAAGGCCAAAGTATGAACAATTTATGCGATTTATTATTGTATGTGATACAATAATCTAACAAATGGTTGAGTCTGTCCGAGTCACAACAAATCGTGGTTACATCCGCTTTCATCTCTTCTTGTCGATATAGCAAAGTATTGATCTTTTTTAAAAATAGGTATGTTTTAAATTAATTTTTGTTACTAACTTAGCAGGTAACTTAGATTGTCTCATCAAGCAAATGAACTCTACAAAGACAAGAGCCTCGCAAAATCTACCCACCCGCCCAGACCAGCCTCGCAATGGCTAAGGCCGCCCCTCGTATATAAATAGGTACTCAACGTGACTCAACCCACTTAGAGATTTTTATATCAATATCCCGAAATAATTGATTATATTTTCTAATCACGTGGTCTCTATTGTTACCGAAAACAACGGGACATGTTTTTATTATGATCTACCCAAAGATAATTTAATACTACGATCTACCTACGCATTGAAACAACGATGCTTTGAAATGATACTTTCACTGGTTCTCACATTGCTCAGTTAGAATTTTTGCATAATTAAGTCTACAAACGCTTTAAGCATACCTACCATCTACATAGGTAACTGTTTAATTTTTTTAGAACATATTTTGTCCTACTTTTGTTGGAAACAGTGCTCGATATAATGCCTTGATTGAAGGTGCCACAAATATTTGTTATTATTGGTACGAATATAAGGTAAGTGATTTTTAATGGTAACGAATGATCGGTCACCAATTACGTTTTTGTGACTCTCTGTAATTAAAGCTACTTCATCAATAACCATTCATCGTAACCAGTTCGTTGCCGTGTAAAATAGCTTAAAAAATGTACTACTTATTCGACATCGACACAAGAATGTGTATTTCCTTAGTTCCGCTACGTAGTTAAGGGTTAAGGCATGGGAAAATAATAATTGTTACTGCTTTCAAATATAAAGTTTACGAACAGCTCCGATAGCCGGTAAGATATTTACGCAATCGCTAACATCCGGAAATACAGAACATTTGATGTGGTTTAAAAATATGTACTATTGAGATTATTAGTGACCTGATGATAAGTAGATACCGTCGCCTATAGGCATGTGTTGCCGATCTGTTACAATACCAAGAAGGCAACTGGCTCTCAAGTGCAATTGTCGGAACACACCGGTAGGTGCTTGGCTTCAGATTTTAAACTTGAGGGTGGTAGCCAGCCAGACGGGTACTACAAAGTAGGTATCCTACCACCGTGCTATGGTTTCCTCACGATGTTACTTAGGTCAAAAAGTGTTAACATTCACTGGGCGCGTGACAGAATTTTGATAAATTGATTGAGAGCTTAATTTAAATTATTTAATCAACTTAGTACATAAGTCAATACCTACCTATAGGTACCTAACCTACCTACTAACAAACAAGACAGTGACTCAAAATCTAGTATACTTTCACTGACATATTTTTTGTCTGACCGAGTCACAATAAATCGTGGTTACATCCGCTTTCATCTCTTCTTGTCGATATAGCAAAGTATTGAACTTTTTTTAAATAAGTTTATTAATTTTTATCTCAATCCGTTGAAAAGCAGGCTCCGTGTAGGCGGTCCACCTGATGGTTTGTGATCAATATCGACTAATAAATATTTGTAATATACATAGACACATTAATTATGCTTTTACCAAATTAAAGAGAAGAATAAAGTAATAGAAGTTAGATTATACCTCGCCTGGCATAATGCATCGATTAGTAATAATTCGATTATATATTTTTTTTCATAGCAACACTTGCGATTTTTTGTTCGTTTCCCGCCACGAGCGCCATGAGCAAGTAATCGGAATCAAGCACTGAAATACCCAAACTTATTGGTAAATTAATATTTAAAGATTCGCCTGAAATACTTACCGAGAAAGTTATTTATTCTGAAGGAGATGGGTATAAATACTATAGCTTCTGTACGTTTTTACCCGCGCTCCCAAAGGATTTTAAGTTTTCCCAAGACAAAAACTATGATCCGTCCCAATCAAATCCCTTCAGCCGTTAAGTAAATAAGTGGTAACAAACATACACCAGTGGCGTCCATACAAGCCGATTCCCATCGGCTTACCTTTTAGAAATCCCAGTCCCACATTTTCATCATTTCAAAGCCACTTTTATCATTAAAATACACTGTAATTATAAAATTATCGATATTTTTTGGACGGCTTATCTTCGCCATAATTTCACCCCTCACCACTACACTACGATACACACACAATCTTTCGTTTTTATAATATTGGTAGGAAGGAGGATTTATTTGTATTTCTGTAGCAATCACCTATAGGATAATTACCTGAACCGACTCTCAAAACAATTAAAAGCTCCGGCTATCCCATAAAAATAGATATCGATAAAAATGCAGTTCGCAATAAAACAAAATAAAATATTCAATAAAAACAATTTGGACTTTATTGTAGGTAGTTTAGTTAGTCATAAATAAAAATTGGAATGAAAGCCAATCTCGAGTGAATAAATACAATCGGCAACATACACAATGGCTGTTAAGTATTTTAAATTATACAATATGCAGATTTGTCAGTATTTTTTATATTGTATGATCGATCATTGGTCATGATTAATCATGTAGGTCATCGATATAGATAGTAGGTATACAATTATACCTACATTGGCTATACCAAGAGTAATAAATAAAAACGTCAATATACAGATGTTTTTGATTGGGTATTGTAGTCTGAAAGGGCATTAACCTTTTGAGGGTCGCTGTCAGAATAAATGGAAAATAGAAAGAATGAAAATTGAGGAAAATCGTGAAAAGTAGTAAGCGATTCTCATCTTTATTGACTGAAAAATAAATGTAATAAAACCTACTTGCTGTAAATAAAAGCCTTTCTGGAAAAATTGACGCGGCGACCGATCGGTCCGACGGATAGTGAAAAGGTTAATGTACTTACACCTTAAACATGTCACACAAAAATGTAGAATTGAAAACAACAAAAAATATTTAATACAAACATAAAAAAACATCAAGTAATTATTTATGAATATAAAAAAATGCTTAGGTACTTATAATAACGATAATATTTTATAAGCATGTACTTTGTGACATTTTTGACATTAGGTACCTTCCCATGTGTATGTTGATGACTGTACCAAACATAAATTGAATGATTACGTCACTACTTAAATAAAAGCGAAGGATATTTTTTCATACAAAAACCAAATATTTTCACTGTTTGAACAAAAACGAACACATCAACAAAAATATTAATTTAAATATCAATTTCATCAGTTTGTTAACACTGTTACAAATTGAACAATCAACAAAGGATTGAGTAATGAATATTCTGCCTCACATACCCACTATTAGTATATTACCTACTATATGGGAAATAACTAGGTTTAAAGCATATTCGATAAGTATGTACCTACCGATAAATTATACAATCATGATGCTTCGGATACAATAATAATATGTAATTAAATTAGTTATTATACCGGATGATTTTGCGAGGGTATAGTAGACTGAAAGAGCATAAAAACTATTTTGGAGTGGAAAACAACGTTAAATTATTTCAATACAAATAAAAAAAAAATACGCCTTGTTAGTCTAACTATAGATTACTCAAGTATAGATTATACTACGTTTCAAAATAAATGCTTTACCTAAGATTTTTCCTAAACTCAAAAACATTTAAATTTTTTGAGTTCTTTTTAAACCTAGACCTAGTGCTCAAGTAGCTGAAATTTTGTAGGATTACTGTTGCATATAGGTACGTACACTATCCGTAGTATTCGGGCTAAAATACCCACTCGAAATCACCTGTATATTCCATAGTAAATATTTGTTTACCTATTTTAGGTAATCTGGTAAATAATCACCTCCAACCCGATACACGCGTAATACAAACAATTTCCATTCGAAATAGATGCAACGACAATCGAGCCACTCAAAATGAAAAGAAAACGAATAATATATGAACACATTTATACCTATTTGAGCTTTTAAGACTGTATTTAATATTCAGACTTTAAATGCATATAATTATATAATAAAATATAACGATAAGCACGTCGCCTGTAATCGCTGTGGGTAATAAAGAAAACTAACGTATCATTAGTTCATATTACCTCCGCTGGCTCGCTGATGGTATTCTAAAAATGAAAATATAATTAAAAACCATTTTTTTTTACCAAAGACGACGTTTAACGTACCTACCTAATTGTATGGCAGTTTCCTACAAGTATACATGTCAGTGTTGATATTCAGTATTCATTGCTTTGAATTCTATAACCACAAAGATTTTTTAAAATCAGAATAATTTCATTTTCGAAGTAAGTACACGCTATTAAAAACAAAAAAAACATGAATTGAAAACAATAAGCGTCTGTAACGAAATCATAAAGAAACACTCAAAACACTACTCTAATAATACCATTCTTAAAAAAATCTAAAACCATATTTAGTTTATTATTGCTTTGTTCACTAAACATTTGTAAACCAATTAGTGCTTACTTACTCGCTTCAAATTCGTTAAGTAGGTGTTCAGGCAGTCAAAACTACTTTCAGATAATGAAGTAATGTTTTATCCGTCAAAGTAGTTTCGGCCAGTAAAGTGTTTTGACTGCAACATGTACGTGAAAACATTTACAAAAATGCCGTGACACAAATCTAAAAAAAATAAAAAACCGTACAGATCATATAGTCCACGCGAGCGAAGACGCGGGCGAAAAACTTGTGTGCAATAAAACAATATTCATCATCATACTGCCTTTACTGCCGCACAGTTGGGTAATAATTGAATATTCTGTACACATTCCAATTACGCATTAAATGTCAATAGTTACACACAACGTTTATTAACTTCACACAACGCAATTAAAATGTTTTTACTGACCGACTACATGTGCGACTGTCTCACTCATTAACTACTGCCAGAATATATACTAAACATTGACTAGAGATTCCGTTTATATTGTTAAAGTTTCTGTAAAACAGAATTCGCCTTATTTTTAAACCCACAGTGCGGCCGGTGGAGACTTTTTGACATCTGTAATTAATGAGCTTTATCTCAGAAACGGCTTTTCTGATTTTAATGGATCTTTCACGAACATTTTCAGTATTTTCTTAGGCATAGTGTACTTAATGATTAGCCCATTATTCACAGGCGCTGGGCGTCAGAAACGCATTCTCTGCGAATGCGCGGTACATCACCTTAGCAATTAATATTTTCAAAATACCTACTGGAAGTTTCAAGGCTTTACTATCTTCCCATTAATATTTAAGATAAATTGACTAACTTTACAAAATGCCATTAAAGTTTCTTATTTTAGAAGAACATAAACAATTTTAATTAAATTCTAACCGCACTTATCAGCTTTATGTATACTTACGACACTCGTCTTACAAAACAAGTGGAGAATCTACAATTTATTTTCTTGCACGATTATTGGTAAAGTGCGGTTGTACGCAGAAAGAATACTAATAAAAAAACTGGCGATAACTTAAAGCCATTATCTAAGTTAATTAAACTGCGACGTAAAAATCGTAAACATTGTTATATTAGCTGACATTTCACGAACTTAAGCCAATCCTAAATTCGTCATAATCGTGAACGTAACAATTAAATATAAAATCGTTATTTTCGTGTTTCGTCACGGCTTCCAACCGCCGTTAGTTAACTTGTTCCCTGTTACAGTTATCAGAACTGTATACGATAGTGATGCGTTCTTTTATTATCTTTAGCTGACTCGGCGGATCGACGTCTCGCCGCCGCGTAAACCGCTAACTTGGACGGGGAAGGCAAGCTGGAGTCCCGCGGACGAACGAGTGATTCCCTGGATTCTGCAGCGGGAAGTGATGCTGAAGTTGGCACTGACGGTAGTTTCCGAACGGTACCCGTATCGTAGGGCAGGGGTGAACTGCGTGACGCTGTTGAGGCTATTGAACCGGAACCGTCGGAATCCTGAAACGACGATTTTCTGATAATATCTAATTTATGATCTACCTAATTCGAGAGTATGTTACGATCGCCAAGTGCCCAAGTGTGACCTAGACTATACATTTTCAATTATAGTACGTCTACCGCATCTAGTAAAGTGGGTTTATGCCAACGAATCGACATTATTGACAATCATTATGACGGAAACTGTCTGAGAGTCGTATTGTCAAGAAAGAGTAGCCTTAGCAGAGGCAGAGCTGTCTAAAAATAAGTAATTGAAAAGACTGACTCACCTTTCGAGCATCTCTATGTTCCAAGCGATCGTATCTGGTGTTCCTCGCGGAAGGTTTCCTGGGCGGCCTGGGCAGCGCCGACGGTGGCGGCGGCAGGCTCGAGGACCTGGTCTGCTGGGATGCTCTTCCTTGTCTCTCCAGAAGTAATGCCTCTTCGCCACGGCCGCTCCCTCCGCGAGCTCCCACCGTGCCCAACCCCGGGAAGCAGCATAGCCCACGCTATATTAGATTTAAATTAGTTGAAGAATACAATCTACTGATTGGAAGAGATTCACTAGCAAATTGACATAATTTTATATATATCGTAATCAAGTAGGTAAGTAAGTAGTGACAGTTATCAAAAGTTTATCAAAACAATGTTTATGTAAAATTAAACAGGTGTTGAGCAACACTTCGTTATTGAGTTAATGAACTGGTACAATAGAACAATACAAACAAAGGTAATTAGTGATTCTTACCTCATTACGGAAGCCCGTCGCTCGAAGATAGTTATAACACGACCACTCTAACTAAAGCACTCAAGTTCCTCGAAAATTTACTATGATAAGTATACATTTCAAAAATTCTACATAACACACACGTATTTTTGAAGGTATTTTAGCCAATTGGATCTCGGTAAATCTAACAACGAATTTAAATTTGTTTAGCCCATATTTTACTACTGACCTTTTTTGTATCGTATCAATTAATATTGCATATTAAACGTTAGAAATTATGACGTTATTGACACACTTGAGGTGGCTCATTTAGAGTAGTCAGTTAATAATAACAGTGTCAGTAGGCTATCACTGCAACACTCCAAACAAAAGCGAAATATATTGTGTTAATTTTGGAAAAGGACAACATTATGTACATTCTCCATTTATTTGTGTAAAGTGTATAAGATTGTTATGTGATGTTTTATATATCACGATAAGCTATATAAAAAGTAGTGATCGTCTGTCCATTGTTTGTAAGGTCACACATCTTTCTAATAAATGCCACAGCGGTTTAATTAAAAGCTTAAATAAGCTTCTAATGTTAGGAACAGCCATTAAAACCACAACAAACAAAAACATGATTTTTATTCTAAAACATGCTTCCTCTAAAAATAATATTAAATTACATGAATATGTCTTACAAAAATATAGTATAACTGTATACATTTCCTTAAAAATATCTTCTTAAATACAGCCTCGGAAGGACCATTAATATCGATAGAAAAAGGCATATACATTTATTAGGAACCTTATTTTGTTATCGTACCATAAATTTAACTTTAGCAAGTAAAGGAAAACTAGGTATACAACAAATAATAAAAGGTTTTTAATGTTTTTATAAAAATACGAAATTTTAAATGCAGCCTTTACTTTTTTTTATTCTATAAATATAGCTGCGCAGAATTATACCCGAAACTGAACGTGTATCCCGTTGAAGTGTCGTCCCTGTTGTCCCGTTATGTGTCTGTTGAGAATTTTTCCCACAGAAGTCTCGTCAACGGTACTTTTGAGAAAATTATCCCAACGGTCCCTTCGCGATGGCAAACAGACAACATTTGTAATTTTTATTATAACTATATACTTACTAATAATACTTGTTTGAATAATCAAACTATTTTACTTTACTGACGTTTATCAAAAAAATAGGTACAATTATATATAAGTAAGCAAAAATATATAAGCATATCCGAAAGGCTTTGGTAGTATTAGATGCCATGGAACTTTTGGGAGAAAAAATCCCAACAGACCCTTAACGGGACAACTGTAACGAGGTATCTAGGAATACACGAAACTGAACATAATTTTCAACATAGCGACAGTACATTAAAAGTATTTGACCTATGACATGAAAATATAATTATCAGTTAAAAAAATACAAAAATATAGGAATCTTACTATTGACAGTAATAAGTTAGAATACATTAAAATGTGAAATCCGAGATATTTTAATTTTATTCTAACTTTGGTTTATATTTGTGACCGATGCCCATTCGACAATTTTACTAAACCAAAACTGTATGTTAACTTAATTTATCCACACAATCAAACTTCTAATATATTGTTTTAAAATCAATTACAATATAATTTACAAACTATTCATAAGACTAGGCAATTACTAGTGGAGCTTAAACAATAAATATTGTAAATACACATTACGCTCGTATTCATAATCCATTTTAAAATTATATTAAATGGTTAAACGTGTAGCCCTTCTTGTCTAACTCAAATATCTATCGGTATCACTTTCATTAGAAGAACAGTGAATTATATGCCTTTAATGTGTATGATTGTGAGCGCCGTTGTTTTGTGATCGATCTCGCGAGTTTGTAGACTGTCGATACATTGTGAACCGTCCCTGATTGGTCGGTCTGATTATGGTCGCCGGCTTGTTAATAATCTCGCGAGATGGATTGTAAACTAGCGATGTTCGCAATCATACGGTGACATATGCAGTACATAACTATGGAATCCAATCTGAGAACACGAAATATATTATTTTTTAATTTTGATCGAGTAAGATGGTCTTTTTTAACGGTCTTTTGTTTATGCGCTTTCCGATTGTACCCAATTTGAAATTTGTTCAGCGGTAGCGTGACGATTGCAATAAAATGATTCTATCAATCTATTCTCAATTATTTATCCACCTTGTATCATTGACCTAAAGTCCATTTTGGGTCTTACTATGATCTAATAGCACTACAAAATTCTCGCCGAAATAAAGCTTTTGGTTAAAGGCATACAATCCATTATAAATTGTGATTAATATGTAGGTACCAGAGTTAGACCATAAGCCACTGAATTACGTATGAAACATTTACTTGTCAGCCGAACTGCTTTATAACTTATGAACACGGGGGCAATATAAGAGATTCTTAAAAATACTCTTATCTATTGGCACCAACGCATTATTTATTTTTAAGGCACTTTTATAATTTCATTTTTTCTTAAAATACCAACTTGTAAGTAAAGCCAGCATCACACTTTTGAATGATATACTCAACATTGCACTGGTATGTGTGTTGAGTGAGCACACTTTCGCAAGCGTTCATTCCAAGCTGTATCATTGACGATGGATTTTTGAATTTAATATTTGCTTTACATTTATTTCATGTCAAATGTATATGTTTAATATCCTTGTAAAAGTAGCAAAAAGTATAAATTTGCATAAAAATGCCTTATTAATTCAAAACTGACATAGAAGGAATATGTATAACGCATTCACATAATTAAATGTTGCTTTAATTTCAGAGTTCTTCGTCTATATTTTAAAAGGTCGTATGTATGTATTTGGTAATGTATTATATTGTTAGGAAGCTTAGGCCCTCTCATTTCAACCTGCAGGTATGTTAGATTGAAAACAGTTGTTGGATTTGTTAAATAAAATGACAATGAAAACAATCTAAATTCACACAAAACACATAATAAAGCTTTTGTCATCATTATTGTACGCTGCAGTAGGAATGTTATTCGGAAAAAACGGAATCTCTCTGTAAATAACGGAATGTTAGAACCGTTGCTTCGAAAAAGCAATCGTACAAAAACTCTTGGAATCAATTTATTTGAGAGGTAAATAAATTAGCATTATTTATAAATACATTATTCGTGTGGAGTTACTTTTTTTATGATGTTATGACTGCTGCTACACTTTAAAATTATTTTGAAACATTTTAATGTTCAAATCGAAAAAAATACGCACTGGCGTCAATAATATAATATATAATAATAATAGTCGATTTCGGATCGTATATAATTATATATTTTTAAGTAATATCAATAATTTCGAGTACTTCATTAATATAAACGCGCAAGTCCTGCCCACACGATATTTTCATATATTTAACACCCATAAAATTTTAATCTGGATAGATAGACCAAAAAATCTTAGAAACATCATCTAAATTAAGCACACAAGTGCTGAATAGAGAAAAACAAGTTTGGCAAGAAGACACACCCTCTTGTTAAAAATAGCACGTATCAAATGTCAATGGCGAACAATCCAAAATCAATCAATCGATCTATCTAAATTAAATGTTGAAAGACGAGTGTATAATGTCGGTATGTTATCGCGTGATGGTAGTCGGTCAGTAGTAGGATGCATGCGGGCGCTGGTCGGGCATGGGCATGGGCATGTAACTCACGGCGGGCACGGGCGGCCGCTCCAGCCTGGACTCCAGGGCCGCCAGCTGCGACTCCAGCCGCAGGGACGAGCTATCAAACCCGCAACCTACACACACACGCCCTTATTACTGTTTTTTACAAAACTACCCGAAAAAGTTGTGTTTTCAGAGTTTTGCATATGTTTGTCTGTTTGTTTATTCCATCATAACTTAATAATGCTTGATCCAATTTAGGAAAATTTCGTAATGTTAGAATCCTTTCGTTTCCCTGATGACATAGAGTACCTAAACTGTCCATAGACTTTAGCAATACCCACCTTTATAAAGCTTAGAAGTAGCGAAGGTTTAAAAATCCCAAAAAGTCAAATCCCATCAGTTCAAGATTGGTGTGCGCGTCGCCTCGTCCATCGCTTTCACGTAACAGTTCATTCAATTTCGGCGGTTGCTAGAAATCTTCGGCTTCGAAAATTCGATCCATTCTGGCTGACGCCGAAGGTGGCCGAAGCTGAAGCTTCATCATTTCAGCCGAAAGACGTCCACTGCTGAACAAAGGCCTCCCCCAAGGATCTCCACGATGGCCGCGCTAGTCTTGCGCTACCCGCATCCAGCGGTTTCCCGCAACCCTCACAAGATCGTCGGTCCACCTTGTGGGGGGCCTGCCCACGCTGCGTCTTCCGGTTCGTGGTCGCCACTCGAAAACCTTTCTGCCACAGCCGACGCTTCCAAGAAGGTAACTGGCTCTCGAATGTAACTACCGAAACACACCGTCAGTTTTTATTAGTTAATTTAATTAGTACATACCGCTAGAGTTATCGTTGTGTGGCGAGTAATTCCTGCGGGTGAGATGTCGGTAGCGAGCAGACACGCTGCCGCCGCCCTCCGCGCTCGAGAACGACGCCCCGGACGATAGGCCCACTGAGGACAACATATTATAATGTTACATTAACAAGTCTTTACTGGCAATATGTTTGACCAACAACAGAAAGAACTAGGTATGTTGTATGTACAAAACAGATGAAAAATAATATTGCACTTTTGTTCGAGATAACTAAAATCAAAAAATTTAAGAAATCCCCGAAACTCACTAGAAAATTTTCAAACGGCTGGGCCGATTTTCTTGAAAAATAGCTAAGAAAACTCTCGATTCTCGGGCGTTTACCATGCAATTTCGTAGGAAAATATCATCGTAAACGCCCGATTATAAATTATCACACCGTTTTCTTGTCGGTAAAAAAAAAAACGAAAACAGCAGATAGACACACAGATACACACTACAAACTTATATCAACCCTCTTTTTTCATCTGGATAAAAACACGACCATATTATTATAAATATCAACAACATGTTGTTGTTGTGTTGTTGTTGACAGACTTTTTATGTAACATTAATAACATTGTAAAATGATACCAAGTTCTTCCCGACTGGAGTTGTTCCTGAGCGAGGCTCCGCTATCGTACGCGGAGCTGGTATGTTTCTGCAGCACCTTGATCATCGCGTCGCGCTCCGCCACCTTAGATTCCTGCTCTTTTACTCTGCGGACCAAAATAATGTTACTAACTGATTCTATACTCGATTGTGCTATGAACATTTCTTATAAGGGAATGTACCTAATAATTATTTTGTAGCGTATCTCTCTCTCAGGAATTTTCGAGTGTTTTGACAATAGTAAGGAATCAGAAAACCTGAGTCTGGGTGTAATTATCTATATGAATTGTATATTTAAAAAGTAGTATATCGGTTTAGGATTTGATGACCATGTGTACATTTTCATAGCATCTTTACTTAGCTTAGGACCATATAGCCGTGTGTGAGGAATGTCTCATTCTCATCCCCAGGACAGTAATATAATTTATAAAAGCGTTTCTGTAACATTTCCGCAAGAAACTAAATTACCAACCTGCTTTCTAAATCGGCAACTTTTTTCTGGGCTGAATGAAGTTCGTCCATGTGTCGTATTTTCTCGTTCCGCGCTTCAGCCATCAATCGTTCGGACTCCGCTGAGGTCTTCTCTAAAGCTGCTATTTTTGCATCCCTAGGAAAAATTGCCGAGAAAATTATGAAGTTCTAAAATATATTATTGACTCGGCCTCAGAAATGTTGAATAAGGCGCCCTGAATATTCGAACAAAAATGCCAGCCAGGCGGGTACAAAATACCCTAACAACGTGCTATGGTTTCCCAACGATGTTTCCTTTACTGGAAGTTTAAGCTAATTGCAGGATTCGATCCCGCAACCTTCAACGAGCACACTGAGCTATCATCGCCTTAAATTAAATAAATATTAGTGGGGTGGGACGTCAGTGCAGGCCTTATCGCCCCACACAGAATAAGAATATTGGGATGGTACACTACACTTAGTCTGTTAACAATAAATGTGCATGTGTTGTTAGCCTATAAGTAATAGTTACACTCTTAAATGTTAAATTAATTACAAATCTATAAATGTTATTTGTAAACAATTGTTGGCTGAGCTAATAAAATAGAGTAGACGTACTTGGGTATAGAAGCGGCGGAGACGGCGGCCTGCCTCAAGGCGGCCTCCTCCAGGTACCGCTGCTCCCACTTGGCGCACTCGCCCTCCAGCGCCAGCAGCCGCTCGTCGCGCTCCCGCACCTGCCGCCGCAGTTCCGCCTCGCCCCCGCCCCCGCCCCCGCCGACCCCGCCGCCACCCGCACCCCCACCACCACCGCCCGCACCCGACACACCGCAGTTGCATTCGCGTTTCCTATACAATAAAAAAAAAGAAATGTCTCTTATTTTCTTACTAGCTGTTCCACGTGGTTACACCCGCGTTCCAGGGATGAAAAGTAGCCAATAATACCTACTTTGGGCCAATGTATTTTCCTGTTCTCTCTCTTTATTATATTTAATATCTTGAGACGAGCAATTCTTGTATGTAAATATATTTTGTGTATCTCGTTAACGGCTCTAACGACTTTTTAAGTGTATCTATTATAGACGTTTTTCGTGAATAAATACGACTTCACAAAAAACAAAACGCTGCGTATATTTAGATTGTTTAGATAGGTGCTTACAACAAGAAATATGGCTTTTCTTGTTAAAACATTAAATTTTATTCCCTCATTTCCCAAGTTACTTGATTTTTTTTTTTATTATTGATTAACTTGATTGGAACAAAGTGGATATCTAAAATTTTTGTGCTAGTACCAGAAAATGACATTCAACCTTAAGGTCAATATTTTTTTATCCGAGTGTACATAATTATCGGAGCCAGTTATGCATGGTATATGGTACCTGAGCGCTTGCAGCTCTTTTTCTAGCTGCGCGCGCAGTTTCCGCTCGGTGTGCTCGCGCCGGTCCGAAGCTTGCTGCAGCGAGGCCAGCGCGCGCTGCAGACCCACCACTCGCTCGGCGTACCCGCTCGCGTGACGACACTACAACAAACAAACAAACGAACAAAACATTACTATACGTTTAAATAACTACAGTACAAAAATAATAAGAAATACTTTTTGACATTTAGGAATGTCAAAGAAAAATAGACCGCTACTGTAAGCGAGAACGTTTAAAACAAGATTTGTCAATCTCAAGCTTTAATTGATTATGTGAAGTTTCTAGCTAATTCGTTTATTAATGGCGCCTTCGACAAAGATCATCTTCAGAGGTTAATGAGTAAACATGAACAATTATATGGCATTCGCAATAGTTTTATTTATATATGAGAACTGGCCACAACATGTCATCGTCAGAGGCCATGTTGTAGGTACCTGATAAATATATTGGCCAATCAGGTATACCTCAGGGCTCTCACCTAGGTCCTATATTGTTTGTATTATTTGTTAATGATATAGAACATCAAATAAAGAATTGTAACCGACTGTTGTATGCTGATGACATGACAATTCGATGTTTATACAAAACTTCTATTGCACGTGATCGTGGTCAGAATGACGTAAGAAATCAAAATTACATGAGACTCTAGGTAGGAATGAACTTGGATACTGAGTGGAGGATGACGTCACACTACATTCATAAAGCCGGTAAAAATATTTGGTAAATTCGGACAGTAACCTCGTCTTCGAGGCGAACGACATTCGCCTGCGCGTTGGTGAGCGCGGTGTCCAGTATGTCGATGTGCGTGCGTTGTTCCTGCAATGTTGCACGTTGAGCTGCCATCTCGATTTCTTGACGCTCTTTCGCACATGCTAGCTCTTTGTCTACAAAAATAATCAACATTTAAACAATGAGTAAAACCTCCTTCAAAGACAGTAAACCACCTTGGAGCTATACAGAACCCGCAAAAAGAATTATTAAAATCGGATCATAAGCAGAAAAGTTATGCGTGAACAAGCATTAAAAAAAATCATAAAGCCGAATTGAGAACCTTCTCCATTTTTTAAGGAGGTTAACAAACAATCACTGAGTAAGATAGGCAACTGCAAAGTTCTTTTTCTGATTAACTAGACAGACAGTATTATTATAATAAACGGACAATGTGTTTTTTTAACACATCCATCAAAAGTCGAACAAAATGACATGTTTGATCTATGAATTCCCAAAGTATAAACTATTCTTATTTTTAACACATAAACGATTAAGTAAATACTATATTGGCACTTACTCTGCGTAATAAGCTGGGCGATGAGCATCTCCCTGTTCTGCAGCTCTTTCCGTAACGCCTCAGCGTTGCCGTCACCTTCTGCGCGCACGCCTTGCGATAGTAGCTCCACCTAAGTTCAGTTTACTTATACAGGCATTAACACTACCTACCTAATCTGAGAGAAATGAAAATGATACTTATTATATACTCATTGAAAAAAAGTCTGTTTAATATATGATTGAACCTTATTGCAATGTCATATGGTTCATTTTCATATCTCTCTCTGGCATACGCAAACTTATCGATACTAAAAAATATATAATTTTAAGTCTCGACTGCCACTTCTGCATCTCACTACACTTAGCTGATTGTGTCTATGCCAAAGTACTGCAGCAGAAGAATATCCATGAAGAGTGCTTATGAAATCAATACTTTTTCTGCAGGGGTTTTTATACAGGACTAGCATTCCGCCTCGCGGTTTCACCCGCAATCTCCTATTTAAACCCCTTAGGGATTGAATTTTCAAAGTCTGCTTACATGCTTTCCTTTTACATATTTAGATAGTTTTCAATATATACACACAAGAAGTTCTGATTTTCCCCCCGCTAGGCCAGAAGCTGGGTACCATGTCAACATACCTGTTGTTTGAGAGCACGATTAAGTTCGTGTAACCGTCGACAATCGGCTTGCAGACGCACTCTCGCCGCTCGCTCCAATCTCTCGCGACGTTCACAAGACCCGACCAACTCTTCGTGGGCTGTACGCACTTTCTCTACTTCTTCTTCTAGCTGTTAACAATTACTATTATATTACACAGTGATTTCTTGAAAGAAAGAAAGAAAGAAAAAGTTTTTATTTTTTGCGCGCCACACGCATACAGCACAAAAGATACAATAATATCATATTTTTTATATAATAAAACAATAAAAACAAATAGGTACAATCATAAATACAAGACTAGGGCTCTGAGCCATTGCCTGATTTGTTCCCCAAACATACAAATAAAGAAAGACCACAGTTGATCATCCTAACTTTCAACCATTTAATACACTGTCTGTGGACAATCTTAATTGTCTGTGGTACTAAAATACGTAGTATCAAAGAGAATATAATTTTAAATCTACTAATCTATGGCAACATTGGCAACAAGCAAGAAAAATAAAATACATGTACAAACAATGTACCTACAGTATTTTGCACAAAACATAAAAAGTAAAGCACGTAAAATTAAAAGTGTTGGTTGTCTGTGCGTCGCATGTGCGCAAAAATAAGGGTTATTGCTCAGCTTATTGCTGAGACTTAGGATGGGCCTAATGTCTGCAGCGCTGATTTTCAGCAATAACCATTGAGTGACGATATGACCTCCCACAAGTGATAACCCCAAGTTCAGGTAAATTAACTAATACCTACATAAATTAAACACTAAGTAAAGAACTCAGCATGGACTATTAAAACTTATTTTAACCACTGAGAGATACTACTTACTTCTTACAGGATATGTATTTTTTTAAAGATATAGTAGCATTGTCAAGATGTTGGAAGTATTTATGAATATTGATAAGGTATACTGTATGGTATTTCTTTCTGTATTACCGGTCCATCTCTTAGTTTCGATTATAATCCACCACAATGGGGATGATGAATGGGTACAAAATAATTAATTCCTTTTAGTCCGTCAGTTAGGTTATCAAAATATATTGGATACCTACTTACGTATTTTTTATTTTATCAAATTAATAAAAAATTACAAAGACAAGTCGCATCAAAGTTCAGGAGTGGGGGTCGTGACGTCATCACTCTGTAAAAAGTGTACTAAGACGTGACGTCACGTGAAATTTAAACGCACTGTATCTTCGTTTAGTTTTCGGACGTAAAGAAAAAAAATGATTTTTAGTAATCTAACTGACTATTCAATCAAGGCGATCTCGATACGTGTTATAAACTAAATACCTACCTTCATAAAGATCTTACCTTATCCCTTACCTTGCTAGTTTTAGCGACTCGTTCGCAGGCGTCGGCCAGTTGCCGCTTCAGTTGATGGTTCTCAGCCGCTAAAGCGTCTAATACGGCGGTGAAAGCGTCGTCCGGCTCTTCAAGCGAGCCCTCCCCTCCGCTGCACCAGCCGCTTGATTCTGAACCTCCTGGGACTGCGCGGACTCCCACACTGGATCAGAGGATATATGGATTAGTAGGGTTGCGATATTGAGTATGTGGATTAAAAGCTGCATATATCAGGAACGTTCTGTTATGATGCATACGGGCCGACTGATGCTAAGCAGTTACTTTAGCTTGTGGACGTTTGCAACACCGGGGGTATCGTTAGCGCATAGGCGACTCTGCAAAAGATTCTGCATGTCTCTTTTTGATGAGCCCTGTGCTGTAGTCCTTTGGGAAAACCACGACGGGGAGCTCATCATCAGATTGTCATTTTTTACACTACTTAGGCAGCTCGCCTGATGGTAAGGGGTTACGGTACCTACCATTACAGACATAGCCCTTACCTCGTCAAGTCTGGCTGGGACCTCGACAGGTTAAGCTTCTCCTTGCTAAGCTTGGCTTTAGAGCACTTCCCCTTAGGTTTGGTGGTGTGATGTTGGTGTTGGTGTTGGTGTTGATGTTGGTGTTGATGTTGTGTTGGCGGGGCGCGCGGCGAGGCGGGCGGCGTGGGCCCGCGCGGCGTCGGAGACTGCGCCACCTCCTTAGCTAAGTGCTTCAGCACCGAAGACTGGTTCAGGAAGTCGTCTGGGATTTCTGTTATTTCCTGTTCAATTTCAAGTTCGAGTAAAATACGAGTAGGTATACAAGGAACTTTTAGATTCAATTACTACCATTCTTACTATTACCAGGCCTGTCTCACTCCGCGTGTAGGTATCGAAAACGCAAGTACAAGCGGCGGCCGCGTTGCCGCGGCTAGTCCAGAAGGGACTCACGATCGAGCAGTGACGCAAGCCGCGCGAGTTTTGTTCGTCACGACTACTTCGCTATCGCTAGGCTAGCTCCTACACTATAATACAATAATCTAGTATATTTATTATGATGAAAATAGTTAAGAACTAACATTGTGATTTTTAGGTAAGAGCCATCTTAGACTATCTTGTTCGCGTCGTATGTCATTCTGATTTGATACGCACTTATCTACCTACATAAACACCTAAACAAGATATTTAGTTTCATAAGCAAGTTAGTTAGGTACACACTAACGTACGCCGTGTGGATAAAAAAAATAGTTTTCTGTTCTACCTACTACTACCACAGAATAGGTACATAAATAGTATACTACTAGGTTTATTCGAAGTTTATAGCTAATTGGTAGTTAAATATCCGGATTAAATTATTTTTATTTGAAGACAACCCTAACGTCGTCAGAAAAGGTAAGCGATACGCGATAGAAAGAGACGCGACTTGTAGGTGAATATAACAGTAGGTTATTAAGCGCTGTGCGATCTGAAGTGCACTTTATTTTAACGTAGCAAGAGTTCCTATTTCTTTGATTGATTTTGGGGAGTGAATCTTCTGTACTTGTACTATTAAGTATTCTGTGCTATTACACTCTTCCTACTTATATTATATAAATGCGAAAGTTTGTGAATGAGTATGTTTGTTACTTCTTCACGCTCAAACGGCTGGACCAATTTACATAATATTTGGTATGGATGTAGCCGACACCCTGGATTAACACACAGGTTACTTATTATCCCTCGGGAATGCGAGTAAAGCCGCGGGAAACAGCTAGTGTTAGTATAAAGATGTCATGCAGTATCTAATCCTATGGACTATCTGGCGATGGTAAAATTGGCCAACCATTTAAATATGAAAATTTTCTATTTATTCTGTAAATTAAGAGTTTGCAAGTGTAATGCAACTCAAAAAGGAACAAAGTTACACAACATAGTTTCAAAGCAAGCTCAGAGAGATAAGTGCCACTAGAATGTTGAGTCACGTGTCATATTTGTAAGGAATTTTAATTGGCTTCAAGTTATGTAATGTACCTATTTAGGTATGTATTACAATAACATACTTACATCATTGTTAATTAAGGATATAAATGTTTGTCTATTTATACTGAAGTTATGTTTGTTTATGAAGAATACAGTTTCTCTGTACGTTATAGCTTGGTGCGGGTCACTACTGTGACCATTTTCATATCTCTGGCTACTGCCAGATATGAAAATGAGCCTTATATCTTTGCAATGAAGTTCATCTGTTTCATCACGACAGGCCAGTTGGCGCAGTTGGTTAAGACACTACCTATCGCGCCGCAAGTCGTGGGTTCGATTCCCATCCAGGACAAACATTTGTGTGCATGAACATGTCTGTTTGTCCTGAGTCTGGGTGTAATTATCTATATAAGTATGTATTTACAAAAAAAAATAGTATATGTAGTATATCAGTTATCTGGTTTCCATAGTACAAGCTCTGCTTAGTTTGGGATCAGATAACCGTGTGTGAAGAATGTCCCAGAATATTTATGTTTAATCTATGATTCAATGTAGATTAGACAACGCACGGAGAGTAGCAAAAGACAATTATTTAATGGACACAATATTTTTTAATTTAGACCATGAGTAGTATTAGACCAGGAGGACGGAAATTGCCAAAAAAAAGTGTCAAAATTAATAGATATATGCCTTTACCTGTACACCATGATCAGGAGGGCTAGTATAAATTCTCTGGCCTCCAATATCGATGTAATTTGCTGTTGCAGTGAGGGCCTGTTCCTTATGCACCTTTGGCAATGGTATGCCACTTGGTTTTTTAATCTCACTCTTTTTCAGTGTGTGATATGGTGATGACTGAGTGTTTGGGTGTTTCACTTCACTGCTAGTTCGATCATGTTCTCTGTTGGGGAATAATAAGGCTTTATATTAGTATAATTGATTATTAAGTTTGTAGATATAAATAGAATTGGTATTCTTCAAGGGAGTGTCCTGTATCCACTGTTGTTGAATAATTATTAATCTGATACAGTTTAAAAATATTTTTAATTTTATTTAATAACAAAATGATTGCAAAGATAGACACATAATGTTGACGAGCTCTGACCTTTCACAACAATATTTTACATAAGGACCAATTAATTTTTACATCATTTCATAAAACAGGACTGTATGGCATGATCACAGAAGACACCTTCCTACTAAATTTCAATTGCTCCCCATAGTCTTCAAATAAAATAGCTATGACATGTCAGAGACAGACATTGCGAATTTATAATAGGTCAGTTTTTGAATTCCTAAATATTTTAAATTAAGTAATCCCACCGTATAGGCGTAGGTCTTGGCGGCCATGAGTCATCCTGGTTGTGAATAATCAATGTGTTGTATGATGAGGATGAGACATCTAGTGAGCTTCTGTTGCTATTACTACCACCAACAGAATCCTTCAGGGAGTTCCGGTTACTGCCAGCTACACTCTCCTAAAAAAGAATTGAATGTTGTTATACATGCATCATGTATATACAATGGATTTTCATTGGTTTTAGAAACAAATTCCTGTACCTGTATAAATGACAAGTATGTACAACTGCAAAAATTGCTTTATTCAAGATCTTAATTTAAAATTTGTAATGCAAACAGAAAACGCAAAGATTTTCTAATTTACACAAAATTTCCTAACTATTGTACATAATGAGAGTCAGCTGAAGCCTTGAAAGTACAAATATGGCAACACAAAATTACTTATAATGGCAATTTATAGATCAAATTAAAAAACTTACTTTCAATGAGTTCCTGTTATTATTATTGTTTATCTGGCTTTGATTTTCTTGGCCCTGAGGCTCAACCCTAGCTGTATGTCTCACAACATAGCGCTCTTCTCTAGATAGGTTTTCATTTGAAGTCGACACATCAGTTTCACTGCCTGATAGGCTTTGAGGAAAACCACTTGGCACTGGTGAGAAAAGACAATATGAGGTTGTTAATTACAAGCTTAAAGTGTGTCTGACATTATCTTATTTAACAAAGAAATTTTATATATACAACATAATAAATAGGTAAGCACTTAAATTGGTAAATAGGTAAGCAGTTTTGTGAAGGTAATATTTGATAATGAAATGTCAAATATTAACTTCTCTCTCTATACCATATCTAGACTGTAAAGGTCTAAAGTTTAGAGCACAGTAAGTGTAATTAATCCATTGGCTCGCAATGTACTGAGAGCTCAGAGATTTTCAGGTGATGTTAGTGAACCCTAACAAAGCTATCATTCAAAAGCTTTTTGAAAATGGATAAAAAAACAACATTTTGAAATACCCAAGCATGTCAGATATTGATACAGATGGTTCAGCACAATGTCCTGATTGTGCTGATTTTTAATCTTAGGATTATTTTGAAAATTTTCTTAATGTAAAATGCTAGCTTGAAAATAAAAAACATCAGATTTTTTTTACATATCATGCCCTTAAATCACTCACTGTGCTCAGTAGTCTACAGTAGGATCACTCGCTGCACTCTTGTAGTACAATTCTAGACAACTATTTCCTTCAAAATAAAATTCAATCACACTCGAGAATAACCAGGATTCAATTTTTTTTTTTTGCATGTTTGCGACCCTCCCAGTTGCGTCCCTTGCGAGTTGTTCAGATCTTTCTGGAGAGTTATTTAATTACTCTTGTAAATATACTTGCTCTTCCCAATACTTCAATGAAATCAAATATTATCTTATGACCCATGTTATTAAAATGCAGTATTATTTACATATCACTACAGTTATTTCTTACCAGCTTTTTTCTGTGTTCTCTGTATGTTATTAGTGAAGGAAAGGAACCGTCCCGTAGGTCTCATAGATCCCATATTGACTTGAAAGATGACTAAACAGATTTTCAACGAGAAACCATTTCACACCACGCACCAGCCCGTTGTTTTACTCCTATGCGTTATGCATCGAGCATCTGTAAGCAAAATAGCTCTCATACGTTTATTATCACTTGATGCGCGTAGAAATAGAACAAAATAAGAAGCACAAGGCACTTGTAGATACATCGGGGATATGACGATTACATGCACATTATCGACAGAAATGCTAAGTACTCAATTCAATTTATATAGATATTGAATTGAGGTTCATAAATATTTAACTTACTAATATTTAGGAGTTAGTATTTGTTACAAAATCTTAATTTTTATTACTGCACTCAATCAGAAAGCTTTGATGGATGAGGTCAACTGTCAAAATCAGGCACAGGCAGTGTGACCATTTTGAAAACGGAGAATCTGCTGCACGTTAGCTGCAAATCTAACCAATGCTCTAATAAATATGCCATTAATTATTTTTTTGTTTTTCTACGCGGCGAAAATCACTTGTAACGCTTGTATCTTCTCTTCATTTTAAACTCTCTTATGTTCAACTGAATGTATTTTTTTAAGTATGTTCACCGATGACAGCCAATAATCAACCGATTTACAAAAAAAAAACATTCGAATTCGAGTGGTTTGGTTCCATTCCAGGATAATCGCAAACTAAAAAAAAATTAAATTACTTTTTTTACAAAAAAAATTTTGTTTTGAAGGCGGTTCGCCTTCAAACGTTACTTTTTAAAACTTCAACTCCGTGACATAGAGGCTATATCCGCAACATAATAGAAGAAGTGAAGTGAAAACTAGTAAGAATACACTTTCCCCGTATTAAGAATATTTATTTTTTGTGTCAATAATGTATAACACTACATAAGAAATAAATAACCTTGTAAAGGCTCTGTACATTTTTGATCTCTATAAAAACTGATATTTATAGCCTATAATTTTATTATAATTTTTCTAAATGCTCAATTAGTTATTAAATTCTTGGAAGTGTACTATTTTCAATCGGAGAAGAAATAAGTGATCATATTTATTGTATTTGCTTTGTTTTATTAATTGGTAGAGAAATTAGTTTAATTTAAATATTTATAAAATTCGTTTTTCTACTTTTTAAATTCTACTCATTGAAGAATATAAATAATCTACCTACCATACATTATCTATATATATATATATGTTACGGTAAGAGTGAATATTTGAAGATTATTAATAATTATCTATTATTATTAATAAATACCGAAAGTTGAGGTTAAAGTGATAAAAAAAAATAACCACGAAGTGTCCGTGTCGTTTTTGAACGGAATTATCTACTGACAGAACGGATCTCTAATTAATATAATTGTAAGACTTAATATTATAATTGTTTAATATTATAAATAAATACCTGCTGGTCAAAAAACATTGGGTTTTTATTTATTTTATAACTTTTACCAATATGTGTCGTGAATTATTAATAATGACTACTAAAAGTAATAAATTTCGATCGTTTATTCACATTTACCAAAACAAACATGTGGTTATTATTAATAATTTTGTAAAAATATTAATAATTTTCAATTAATCAGATTTACCGTAACATATATATACATGCACGAGTAATATGGTTATATATTTAGTGCAAAAGTTTCCTACATTAAATTTCAGGTGGAGCCACATGTTGTTATATAATGTTGCCAATATTAAGCGCTGAGTTAACAGTCTATTTCAAATATATAACAAAGTACTCTGTTACCGCAGAATTGTGTAAAAAACGCATCTAATGAACAAAGTACTCTGTGATCCGCAATCTATCGCGTAAGTTTGGTCGTAGTGAAACTGGGCTTCATTTTGACATTTGATGCCCAGAGGTGAACTTTGTCGTACTGCGTAACCTGTGGCGTAACTTTCCGAACATCGATTTCTGGGATAGCGCCAAATGAAATGATTGCCAGAGAATGAATGAAATCTGTAGGTAACATAAACTGAATGAGTGAAGTCTTGAAAGTGAATTATAACAAGACCTGGAACTTTTATAAAATGTAACTTGTCTTGTACGATTTCAAAATGTCGGAGAGAAGAAAATAAAATTACGTATGAAATGTTAAATAATTTAACATTACAAACATTAGGGTTTTTCACTTGAGCTAAATAAGAATTTTTGGGAGTTGGCAACCCTCGAGAATAAGAACGACGAACAAATGAACGAACGAAGAAATAATTTTTAAATCTCACGAAATTCACAAATCTCATCTCAGAGATGTTAAATCAATAATTTAATTTATACGTACTTTTGAAACTATATATTCAAAATGTTTTCACGGACTATCGTTCGCCGCGTAATTCCGTCGTCTATAAAACTGGCGGCGGCGATAATTGAGAATTCAAAACGATGTGTGCCAAAGCTTACATCGTCTTGTAAGTTTCATAGGTACATAATTGAAGTTTTTTGTCTTTTCCACCAGTTTAATGACGATTTATTACAGATAATCTATCTACTACATATGTTCCAAATGTTTGCCTTTATCGGCAATACTCTCAAGGAACTAACACAGAAGCGATGGTCGTCGACTACGATTATGTGAAAAGAGCTACTTCTAATAATAACGTTCTTATCGTGGATGTACGTGAACCTGATGAGATTAAAGAGCATGGGAAAATACCTAATAGTATTAACATTCCATGTGAGTACACCCTTTAACTAGTTTAAGTTATGTACCTAGTCGTAACTTTAACCTTTCATACAATTTAGGTAGGTATTTAGTTCTAGATCACACCATTTATTAGCAACAAAAACATTAGTTCATATTAAAGTTGAAGTGATTAAAAACTGAATAAATAATAATTATTATTATTCCATAACTTCATCTGAAGTAAGGAACTCAAAGCTAAATATAAAGTACTTTAAAGTTGTATCACCAATAAGTATCTATTTTGTTGGATATTAAAATTTTAATATCTATCACATAAGTTACAACCCATTCAAAATCCTTCATTCCATTTTATTGCAGCTTGTTATAAAACATTATCCTCATCTATTGTTGCGGTAATAATAGATTATCTTTATTTTTCAGTGGGTAATGTCTCATCAGTCCTAAGCACTATGTCAGACAATGATTTTGAAAAAACTTACAAAAGAGCCAAGCCCTCAGATGATACAGAGATTATATTCTACTGCAAAATTGGCAAGAGGTCTGGCATGGCACAAGATAATGCAATCAAACTAGGATACCAAAAGTAAGCTATTTATTAAATTATCAATATTGTTAAATTCTAGTCTTACACTACTGGTATAATTTCATTCTGGTTATGTGCTCAGAAATCTCTATGGTTTAGTTATTGATTTGCCTACCCTTTAGTTATCATACTTAAATCTATACCATTAGTAGGATGCTCAGGCATTTTGTTCCCACTGTAGTTGTAAAAATATGTATTTCTTTTCAGTGTAAAGAATTACCTTGGCAGTTGGACTGAATGGGCCACCAAATCTTAATCTTATCTTAATGATATATAATATAGCTTCGCTATCCAATGTTAGATTATTTAAAATATTGTGATACTTGTTTTCTTAGAATAAATTTTACTGCTTTTCATATATTTTATTTTATTTACATTGCCCACATGTTTATTTTACATAATTCTATCAATGTCAGGGTATCAAAAGAATGATATTTTATGGAGATTTATTGGTAAAAAAAACACAACAAGTGTGTGTCGGACTGCACATTTAGGGTTCTGTACTAAATGTAGAATATCTGATATCATACCTAAAAAGGGACCATTATAAGATCACTCTCTTTTCCGTCTGTCCGTGTGTTTTTAATGGAGCTTACGCATTTCATGTTTAAGCAACTAAGTGAAGTGCGGCCGGATGGCTGCAACATTATTATGATAATGTTAGGTATGAGTATATAACAAAAAAAATACTTCCATCATAGAGATAATGGAATAAATAACAAAATAAATAGCACCATATTTTATTGCACTCAGGAAAGATCATGAAATCAAAGTTATAACAAAGCATCACTTGTGTCTATTTGACCAGTCATTCCAGCTTCCCAAATAAGTTTTGGATCTGTAAGAAAAACAAACATACTTGAGATGAAGAACTAAAAATTATTGAACAAATCCATTAGAATTATTTTCCTGAACAAAATATTCAATTACAGGAATTATTTATTTAATACAAATAGGTAGTTAAAGATCCAAATAGTTTCAGTTAAAGCTAATAAATAAATTACTTGGAATATCCCAGTTTCAAGGCCTGATCAAGGGCCTCAGAGGACCTCCGTCCAGACTGGCAATAGAAGATAAGCTCATCTGAAGCAGAAGGCTTGCTCCGTTTATAGTTTTTCTTGAACTCCTCATTAGACATAGACACTAGAACATCTTGAACACTGCCCACTTAAAAATATAAACATTTTTATTTCAAATACTTATTGCACCTTTATTTTAGACTATTTGAAATACTTTTTTCAAAAAATAAAGTTGCAAAATATTCTGTGTCTCCACAGTTTGTTTTTTTGTTAGTATAGTCACAGAGAAGATAATATAGGTATAGTTTAAATGCGAATAAAATTACTAATCCCATTCTTATAAATAAACATGGAGAAAACTGCTGGCTGAATAAATATTTCTTACATGGTATATTAATGCTAGAAGGTATCTTGCCGGTGGTATTGACCTCATCAGGATTACGGACATCAATTATGACCTTCTCTGGCTGATGGATCACTTTGAGCATGTCCTCATAGCTGACTACTCGCTTTGGATCAACCATCTTCTGACCCCTTTGTTTAGTTGAAAATTCTCTCAATATTTTTATATGTGAACTTAAATCTTTAAAATTGAGAAAATATTACATTAGTGCAGTTTAAATTAACACAGGAAGCATTGAAAAAGACATTTATAAGTTATAGGAAGCATATTTTATATACATAGCAAATATATATAATAGATGTAAAATCTAACCTGGGTTAGAATAATAGTACCTACACATTAACATGCACTAAATAAGGTTTAATTTCAACTACCATGATCAGCATTCACATAAAAAGGGAAAATTCAACTAATATAAAAATCATAATACATCTAAAAAAAAATAACTTTCTTATTTTAGTGCCCTAGATGTGAATTATCAGCACAATTTAATATTTGGATTAAAATATGAAGGAAAAGATAAGAAGAAGTGAGGTATCTACGAGAATATTATATTTAACGACTACGTTTTAGTAGGTATTATATATTATGGAAGCTATATTAATATGACAATTTATAAGTCCACATCCATAAATCCAAAGCTAATTTGTACCCACTTATTGAGTTTTCACTATGAAGAAGCAAATATTCCAATATAAAATTTTATTATACTTCTCTGAGGTACAGGACACGATGAGCGTCTAATTGATTTAATTGCAATACGTGACGAAAGTACACAAGTGCGTAATGCATGCATCATCATGCATAAAACATTAATTTACTGCACTATTTGTTTACAACAATAAAATTAAACTAAAACATCACTGACTCGCGCCCGTTTCCAGTTATACAATTGAGGGGAAAAGTCAAAGTATCGGATCAAATAGAAATGAAATTAATTCACTGGTATAAAATTGTGTAAGCTACTATATATAAAATAAAAATCATAACTTTTCTGTTTAAATCTCGCTACTGTACCCTACATATTGCCCTACATACTTAATATCAAAGAGAATTTAATACTACGTTTTACTTATTATGAATCTATGCGCTACTGCTCGCTTCTGTCAGGCTCGCTCGCTCCCAAGACCACCACAGATCATATAGAATATGTTGAAGACCACGGAACACTTTTACTTGACTTTTACTCCTGCCCAAGACGCCCACCACAGATTAATGAATATTGAATATAGTACTATGATTACTACCTAATACTTTCTTGGATTACTAATATTACTATATTCGAGGACTAAATTAGGTATATACATAAAGTACATAGGTATCCAAGGAACGCTTATACGCTTGACAAACGTCAAATTGCTTATTTTTGTCATTACAATTAAAACTCTTTGTAATTGAGATAGAGACTATAATACTATAATCACTTGAGATATTGTAGCGTTCCACAGACTTGTATGGCCGATACCATAGCGTGACGCCCACAGATTAATAAATAGTTTTTTTTTAAAGGACTATTAGTTAGACTTGGGTAGCCTCTGATGGCTGCAGCTGCTATTGTACCGGACGAAAAATAAATAGATAACATAGTAATAAATTCTCTTTGATAAATAGTAGGTACCTATAGAATCGATGGAACAAATCCATGGAATTCTTAATTTTTTGTTTACTTACCTAGGAACGCTAGTGCACAGTAGAGTAATTATGGATATCCAAAAGGAATGCGCTAGTGGCCACTCACTAGTGGCGCTTCGCAAAAACGTAGTATTATATTCTCTATGGCTTCGCAAGTATTCATCTCAAAGAAATATTAAGGTGATGCCTTCGGTTGGAGCGCGAAATTCAAATTTTATTACGTTTTTTGTTAATTATTGCAGCTCAGTTATAGCAAAACGTAGTGATTTATATTCTCTTTGAGTTATAGGTCGTAATTGTCAACATGTGTTTTACGACAAGAATATTTACTGATTAATAACAATAGAAATCATCAACATATTCCTCCAAGGTATATTAGTGACATAATACGACTATTTCATGATAACGTTACTTTTTACAACAAATTTAAATCCGTGACATGTGCCTGCCTATGTTCATAAAGTAATATTTTTGCCATATTTACTTACCTAACAAAATGTTATAAATTACCAAATTTTCTAACATGTTTTCAGTTTCTAATTTCAGGAGTTTTCACGATCTTAGACTTTTTGATATTCTAAAATACTTAGCGAAATGTTTTTGTTAAAACTGCAAAGGTTTAATCCCGTCATGTATTTGCAAAGAAACATCTAGAAATCGATATGATTAATCTGGGAACTCCCGGAAGACAAATCTTCCCGGTTTCGAATCGGTTGGCAGGTATTGCAATTCAAAAACTAGGTATAATTTACAAAAATATATTTTATCAGTTTCGATTCTCAAAAAAATAAGCAAAAATATTCATTAAATGTCGAAAATTTCTCAGTCTTAAAACCCTTAAATTTGTGATGATAGGTTACAAATTATTACATTATCAGCGTTGATGTATTCACAATGAGTATTTAATTTTACCGAGTAGGTAATACAATAATGAAAATCATTAGTAAATAACGCTAATGTTTTTAACTTTATTTAAAAATATATAAAACATAAAGGGGTTCGAACATTTTTTATGGAAGCTGGCATATCCAGTCGTCACCATTTTGATTTCTTTTCAAAGTTTTCGCGCACTATAAAAGTATTATATATGGGTAGGGGACACTTATACAAACAAAAAATGTCTTGTAATATGATACCCTAAAGTGTCACGTTACCGAAATATTTGGAGGTAAAAACCGCCATATGAGAACAGTTACATAATTTATAAATACAGTAATTAGGTGTGTATACGCATTCCACGCATGGCCCACCTGATAGAAATTTATGATATATAATGATTTTGGTTTATACAATGGTATAAATAAACCCACAGTACACAAGGTTTACCTCCGTAATGTAAAATTGTAGGTATACTTTAACAAACAAAATAGCGTTTTTGCAATATAATGCGATTTAGTCTGTTAAAAAAAATCAAAATGGCGGGGGGTCGATATGCCACAAAGGTTCTATCCCCTTTAGATTGAATTTCAAATTGAAATGATGGTATCCCTAGTATTGTGGTATGTATGTATATAAATACAATTATATTAATTTTATTATCTAATCAGAGAGAACCACTGTAAGTGTACCGAGTATAAATTATAAAAAAAGATATTTTCTTAAAAGTTTAACAATAATTATCAAAAAAAACCAGGTCAAAAATTATATTTTTTTTGTCGAAATTGATTAGAGCTGGTTTTTTTTAATTAACATATTAATGAAATTAGTACTCATTTTGTTATCAATCGACGTCTCTATCTCTCGCAGCTTTAATTTGTGATTAGCGTAGGTATGTGGAAATTAACCGAAAAGATAAGATTTCAATGTATTGATTAGAATTAAAACACGTAACCAAATTAACGAACGAAGTTACGAATTATTAATCTCTTACTCTTTGATCGACTTAACTACTATATTTAATTTTTTGCCACTTTTTCGAAGTATTTCTTCTTTTCGTCAGGGTTTGGTATAATCTGAAATAAATAATTGTACCATGTTATCATATTATTAGATAAGTATTATTAATAATTTGTTAGGTATAGTAATCAACGCTTACAGTGTCTTGACCCGGTTTCCAGCCAGCAGGGCATACTTCTCCGTGCTTATCTGTATATTGAAAGGCTTGTACAAGTCTCAATGTTTCGTCTACTGATCGCCCCACAGGCAAATCATTCATTGTAATTTGTCTCAAAATTCCTCTATCATCAATAATAAATAAGCCTCTCAAGGTGTGGCCTAAATCTTCTAAGTATACACCATAGTCTTTGGCAATAGAGTGAGTTAAGTCACTTATAATGGGAATGTTAATTTTGCCTAGACCTCCTTCTTTACGTGGTGTGTTAATCCAAGCAAGATGCGTAAAATGAGAGTCTACAGAGCTTGCTACAACTTCAGTATTGATCTTTTTAAACTCTTCAATTCTCTCCGAAAAGGCTAATATTTCAGTGGGACATACAAACGTGCTGAAATAAAAAAAATGAATTGTAGCTAAAGTTATAGGGTCATCCGACGAGCAGAGGGCTTCCCTTGGTTTAAGGATAAGGAGTATACGGGAGGGCGTGTAGGTTGCGGCTTCTTTACATAGTATAAAACATAGTCGCTTCTGCTGTCTGTACGCTTAGATCTTTTAAACTATATACGCAATGGATTTTAATGCACTTTTCAGCAATGGATAGAGTGATTCAAGAGGAAGATTTATATTATTTTAAAGTACAGAAAAATCGAAAAAAGCCGTGCGAAGCCAGGGCGGGTCGCTATTCACTATAAGGGGTTTGTGGTGATTAACGGCGGCGGTATCGAAAGTAAAATCGATCTGCGTCAGGCGCATTTTATAAATTGCTATCTTCCACCCCCGCGGTTTCACCGGCGTTTATGAGGTATCTTATGTTCCTAGGATAAAAAGTAGCCTATAGTTTATTCCAGGGTATGATCTATCTATGTGCCAAGTTTCATCCAAATCCGTTAATACTCCACGTTATTGAAAACCCTTTCATGAGCAAAGCCACGGGCGCCCGGTGGTAAATCTCCACATTGACATTAGGTCTTTCCACAATAAAATTCTACTTAATATTATAAATGCGAAAGTTTGTGAGTATGGATGTATGTATGAATGAATGTTTGTTACTCTTTCACGTAAAAACAACTGAATTAATTTGATTGAAACTTGGCACACAGATAGATCTTAACCCTGGAATAACATTTAAGATTTCATCTACTTTTTATCTCGGAAAATATAAGATACTCGGTAACGCGGGTGACACCGCAGGGTGAAATAATTAGCTAGAGAAATATTATATAATATTTTGATGTAGAGGTGGTCCTTGGAACTACAGATTCGATTCTGGAAATTCTTTAACTGATAGGAAGCTACATTATTTGTGCCTTTTCATTCCAAGAATGTGGGTGAAACCGCAGAAGATAGCTTGTATTTATGATATTTTAATACATCATAACATTTTAAAGACAATTTTTTATTTGTAAGACTACGACTACCTAAGTTGTAGTCTTACACCTACATAGTTTTTTTATGAGCCATGGAACCCAAAATGGATTATGTATGTACCTATGTCTATAAATGCAGGTATATTCATGTAATTTTTAAGGTTCCATATCCAAAGGGTATAACGGGACCCTATTACCAAGACTCCGCTGTCTGTCCATCTGTCACCAGGCTGTATCTTATGAACTGTGATAGTTAGACAGTTGAAATTTTCACAGATGATTTATTTCAACAAATACCAAAAAACAGAATAAAATAAATATTTAAGGGGGCTCTCGGTATTAATAATCTCGATAACAGGTAGAAACTTGAAATATTTATTATAGATAATGCGCGAGTCCGATTCGCACTTGGCCGGATTTTAGATAAAGTATGTAAAGCTAAGTTAATGAAATTGTTATGCCACTTACAAATCCAAGGGATAAAAGAAGAATACCAAATATTTTCCTTTGAAACTTGATAATGAAAGTTGGGTAAATTCTCCATTAATAACTGCTGTTGCCTCCCACTCAGGTGCCGGTTTTGAGACTGAAAGTCAAAAATCAGACATTAATTACCTATCACTACGTATTGAATTGAACAAGTATACTAACACGAAAATGTTAAATAGTACGTACTCATTGCTTTAGTAAATTGTAATTTATGATCAACTTTTCTTGCACCACCGGGAAAAACATTGGCACCACCACCGAATGAATAACAAGATTCACTATCAAAAAACGAAGAATTGCAATAACTACTAATGCTTATGAGCAACAATACTGTTATTAAAATATATTTCATGATTTATGTAATAATATTTATATAAAATCAACAAAACAAAGTCAATGACTCCTCAGATGCTTCTTGTCAACTTCTTGTGGCCTTTTTTACTTACACACTGCAACAGAAACAGAAAGTCAGATACAGTCAAGATACAGTTAACTTACTTACACATACCAACCACGTAAACGATTAAACATTCCGTTACACGTGAAGAACCAAACATTTTTGTACATACCAATGTTAATTTGGGGATACTATCATTATTGTGATAATTTGTTTAATTTTTAGCATAATTTAATATCCATGTGTCCAAAATATTTTATTTAAAGATTATGCCAAATGTCATATATAGCGACTAGACTCTTTAATCGATTCTGAGAAATGAATGAATAATGTGGTTGCTCTACTATCTACCGTCTCGCTACGGAGTGTCGATGTCGTAAACAGAGGAACGAGGGAGGGCCATCACTAGTTTGCGTGAATGCCTTTGGTTGGTTGGTGAATGAATGCTTCATTTAATTCATTCGTTCATTTTGTTCGCTAATTAGCGACTCGTATAATTTTCGTATTTTTATGTTTTCAATGTAAAATAATGTAAAAATGGTTTTATTTTCGTTTGAAAGTGTTTTGTCGTAAATTTGCTAAGTTTAGAGTCCATCGCAAGCCTTTGCGGTAAGTTACGAACTTAGTTTGGGTATCCATCCATCGTTCATTATGGCGGTCTCATTACTTTGGTTCTGTTCTGTTGTACTTTGGCTCTGTAAATAGTTTCGTCATAACCACAAATCTGAAATCGTTCAAGTATATTGTCATTATGTTGTAGTATTTTGGTGTTTTAGATGGACGTACCGGATGAGAACGTGTTAGACGATTTGTTGGGTGAGGATGGATCGGAGGACGAAGGCGAAGCCCCGCCGTCTTCAGGTAATTTGACCATTGTTTCATTGATTTATTTTAAGCATCGCGTATGTACAGTGAAACAATATTTTTTGCAGATAGTATTTGATAAAAAAAAAATGATATTGACTAAATTAATAATATTATATCAATTTAAGATCATAGAGTAGCCTTAGTTAAATTGAATCAATAATGTGCATCAAGAATAAACTAATTTAATCAGATAAGACACTTATGAATACCATCCTATTACAACTAGTATGTGTTGTTTTAGACTTCTACACAGGGCCGGGGTCAACTCCAACATCATGTGCATCTTCTCCACGTGGTGAAGAGCCGGCCTCACCTCATGGGACAGTGTCACAGAACACATTCTTCCACCATCAAGCTTACTCACGGCCATATTTCACATCAGGACGTAGGGGCCCAGGCAGACCAAGGAAGGAAGGTCCCAAATTGTCTAGAGAAGGGAAGATTGTTAGGAGGTAAATTTGTTGCAAATGGACCTTAACTTTAAACTCTTAATCATAAAAATTTTAATATAATTATTTGCTTCTAGATACAGAGGAAACCCTGGCTCTGTTAGGGGAGCTAAAAGACACAGAGGCAGTCGTGATGATGCACTTGATGATATGATGGATGAAGATGATTTCACCATCCCACCTGTGCCTGAAGAGCCACCTTACATGCCTGAAAAATGGTAAATAAAATCTTTTTAAATATTTATCATTATCAAGATATATATTATCCTATTAATAATCTCCTTGAACGCTCCATTAGGGTTCTTCTTGAAGGGGGTCTTGCTATGACCATAATTATAGACCAGCTAATTCCATCTAAGCTGTGTGCATTTACCACCTTTGGCCAAATCATCACATTAATTAAGATCCATCCATAGTGGTTGCTATGTTATATGAACTTTAACTTACAGGCCTGGCAAAGTTTGTGCTCTTTGCAACTTGAGTGAACGCAGTCAACTCGGTCAAGGAGAAATGAGACAGGTGATTGTCAACATTGAAGGTGATGGCAGTATGACACCTGGAGTACCAAACTCTGGGGGGGCAACCCCCACTAGTATTACAACACCTACTAGTACTCCGACTACCCCTGTACCTCCCGGTTTGGTGTCACCACCACCTGAATTGGTAGACCCTAATCAACATCCATTGGGTTTGCCATTGAGTAGAAGGCAGAAAGCTTTTAATAAGTGCAAGTAAGTACAAACACTTTGAAATGAAAATTTGTTGATCCTAATAAGAAAGAAAACAAAATGTCCCAAGATATTTATTTTGAAAGAGTGAGAGAGAAAATAAAATGTTTAAAAAGCGACACACCACAACAAAATAAATTAGGGACATGACATTTTTTTCATAGTTTATTTCAATTCCTTATGAAATGTAATTCCTTACCAGAACTCCACTATACAACATGGAACATACAGACGAACTCTCAATCATTGGACATGTGGAAGCCCTAGAACTTCCAGCAGTAGTTTCATCACAAGCAATATATGTCCATCGGTGCTGCTTGGAGTTCAGTCCACCTTACCAAGACCAGGTGGCAGCCGCTTCTAATTCGGAAGAGGAGAAAGAACAGCTTGAGGAAGCAAGAGTGAAGGGAATTGTTACTGCAGCTTTGTCAAGGAAATGTGCTTTTTGTACCAGACATGGTGCTAGTATACCTTGCAAGGTGAGATAGTATTTTATTTTTAGTAGTTATTCTTTATTTTATTAAAAGGTATCACCAAAAACAAAGTTACAATGACAAGACTAATAATAAAGCTGAAGTGCTTGTTTGATTGAACACGCTTATCTTTGGAGTTACTGGTCTGATTTCTTACACTAATTACACTACATTATCCCCAAAGGTTATAGGCAATTTTTTATCCTGGAAATGCGATTGAAACCAGATTGCGAAGCGACTTTAATAAAATGAAGTATGATTTCTTTATACAAATATTTAGTTTTTAATTAATTATTAGTTTATTTCTTCCACAGATGAGTTGCAGCAAATACTTCCATCTTCCGTGCATCCTCGCTTCAGGAGGCTTTATAGACTTCCAAACTAAATCATCTTTTTGCAAAGATCATTTGTATCAAGTTCCTTTGATTTGTAAGTACATAATTGTAATAGTTTGAGTCCCATATTAAATGTATGTGTAAATCTGTGTGTTTCATAATCTATGAAAACCACTCAGAAAAACGAAATAGATTTTCTTGGGAAACCAATTTGCATCATGCATTTACCTAATTATGGTAGAAACATTGTAATCCATTTGACATCTTCTATTACACAGGTAGTGCAGACATAGAATGCAGGACATGTAGAACGATCGGTGACATTGCAAATCTGATGACCTGTGTGACTTGCGGCGCTCATTACCATGGAACGTGCGTCGGTCTCGCGCAGTTACCCGGTAAGTGGGTTTAATTAGTCGCTTATGTGTAAAGTAGCACATATTTAGCGACCTCTGTTAAAAACAACCCTCTATTGATGAGGGAAATGGACAGCAATATTTATAAAACAACTTGCTATGCATGCATGTTATAGTAGATGTGAGTTAGTATTTGGAATTGGTAACATAAATACTTGACTTTAGATATGTGTCACAACATATTTACATGTGAAATGTATGAATGTGCAGTAACCAAAGCGGATATGCGGTTTTGAATGTGATTGTAGTAAACTGATAAGGTGATAATGCTTTACTTTGATTTCATTGTTTTAAAAATATTTTTGTTATTTATTACGTACATCGTTCTGTGACTAATGATTGATATAATCAATGTATGGCCTAAACCGTAAGATCAACTTTTTTTTCATAATTGATGCTTAGAAAGAACCAACAAACAAAAATGTCCAAAGAGAATATGGAATTTGCTGGTCTAAGTTAGCTGTCTATCAGATGATTTTTTCAGTTACATAATCAATACTAATAATAAAGCTGAAGAGTTTGTTTGAACACTCTAATCTCTGATTTTATTTGTCCGATTCTGTCACTAACAGAAAGCTACATTATTCCCGACGGTTATAGGCTACTTTCTATCCGGGAAACGTGAGGGAACAGTAATATAATGCATGTTGTACATCAAAGTGATTGCCACATATTGTCTTTTCTCCACTACTTGTCTGTGTGTGTGTGTGTAGTGTGTACACGAATAAACAGTTTTGTTTGTGGGTGTTTGTCAGGTGTGAGGTCAGGCTGGTCGTGTCGGTCGTGCCGCGTGTGCCAGGTGTGCCGCGGCGGAGGTGGCGGCGGCAGCGGCGGCGGCGGCGGCGGCGAGGCGGGCGGCTGCGTGCCCACCGAGCCGCGCGCCGTCGCCTGCGAGCACTGCGACAAGCTCTACCACGCCGCCTGTCTGCGCCCCGTCATGGCTACCGTGCCCAAGTACGGATGGAAGTGCAAGGTCCGTATCACGTCCGTATCTACTAAATTAATTCACGTCACTAACATTTGGGAGCGTTTTAAATATCTTAGAAGCCTCTATCCCTTTTAATCGAACCATCAAATGACGACATAATCACCCAGTTGTACTGTTGAAAATAAACGTATAGGAGCACGTCTCTCATAGCAAAACATAATTCCTGGTAAGTTTGTAACAGCAACCTACCATAACTTACAATCTGGCACATATACAGCTGTAATACCAGGGTAGAGTGACTTGCCGCTAAAGCATACACTCAGGTGAGTGGCGTATATAGTGAGGGCGATGAAAGAGATGAGATTGACATAAAATACGAGTAGGGTTGCCGTTCGGGTTTCCCCGGATTTGTCCTAGTTTAGAGGGCATCCGGGGTGCGTTCGGGCGGGGTATCATTTGTAATCTGGGTTTTAAAGTTTACTGGTCGCTAAAATAATTAAGATGTTCATTTATAACAATTTAAACATATAGGTAAAGCTCAAAAATGGTGAGTTTTGACACATGTTGTCCTGGTTAACAGATGTTAGAGATGGCAACCGTAAATACGATTAGTGTAGTAGTGGTAGGTATTGTATTTGTGTGGTGGCGACATCGACAGTGCTGCCGCGTGTGCTCGGACTGCGGCGCGCGGTCGCCGGGCGCGGGCCCCTCGTCGCGCTGGCACGCGCACTACACGGTGTGCGACTCGTGCTACCAGCAGCGCAACAAGGGCTCCTGCTGCCCGCTGTGCCGCCGCGCCTACCGCGCCGCCGCATACCGCGACATGATACGTTGCACTATATGCAAGAGGTACCTCCCACCTTACTTTATTTGTGACTACCGTGAGATCTTATGTTTTCCCGGGATAAAAAACTTACCTATATGTTATTTCAGGGTATGATTTATGTTCCAAGTTTCATCGAAATCCATCCAGTAGTTTTTGCATGAAAGAGTAGCAAATATCTTCATATCCATACAAACTTTCACATTTATAATATTAGTACGAACATCATTGCTAGAGATAGGTTTTTCCCAATAGTTGCCATATCTTCAAGTCCTATTCTCGCCCAATCGCTGGTCTATGAAGGGGCAAGGTAGATGACTCCTCCATGGTAAAGCGAAGATCTTCTGCAAGTCTCAAGATCATAGTATAATGTCGATGGCTGACAAAAATTCCTTAGCGCGATTTAGAATCTTGTAGTGACATCTAGCCATTAGTGTGTGAACCATCCATATGTAGCTGATAGATCTATCTTGTGGGGAGAGTATAGGGTTCCATAATTTGACAGTATGTGTATCCTATCTGATAGGTATTAGAAAAACTTTCGATTGAAATTAAAATAATACTTTGATTTGTCTAGATACGTCCATGGAATGTGCGACCCCGACGCGGAACCCCAGCAATACAGACTGAAGAAAGAACAAAATCCGCATTACGAATACAACTGTCCAATCTGTAAGAGCCAGATGCAAATGTCGGGGTCTAAATCTGGATGTGAGTAGAGTACTATCTGTTAGGTAAATAATAATATGTATGTGCTGTAAATAGTTTTCATTATTTCAAGTAATTTATTTATTAATATAGCTTTTGAAGACGATAACATGGCGTCGACATCTCAAGACTCATCGTTTGGTGATGATAATTCCCAACATGAACAAGATCCACTTGCTATAGAATCAAAGGTAAAAAATAATGCATGTTTATGTAATAATCGTCTTTATCTTTTGTTATTATAGTTGAAAATAGTGTGCATAGGTTAATATACATATGAGCAGCGTACTCCTCGCGTCAACTCTATTTGAATATAGATAGAGACGATTATTATTTAAGCATGAAATTATGCTTGAACATGTGCAAGTATTATCCTATTGTTTTAAAATGACCATAACATTTTTTTAGCCGGATGTAGGACTCGGCAAAGGCAAACCATTTACAGTATCATCGAAGGTTGCCAAAAAGAAGATAGGAGGATACAAGTTGAAGGGTGGGTTCCCTCTGGCTGGGAAACTGGGCTTCCAGAAACGTCAGAGATCAGTGCTGGACTTCGGAAGGAAGAGAGGCTCTAAGCCTAAGATGAGAGGAGTGTTTGGTGTGCCAGGGTTGGGGTTGCAGAGGCCTCAAGCTCCGGATAATAAGACTACTGAGGAAGATCCAGGTAATTGTCCTCTCACATACAAAATTCTATATTGTTGATGATTGTTTTTTTCCGTTCAAAGCGTGAATTATTGTCGAAAAAATCTTAGATAACTGGATCTCCCAAATAATGAAATTCTATCTATATCGATACTAATAATAAACCTGAAGAGTTTGTTTGTACGCTAATCTCTGGAGTTACTGGTCTGATTCGAAAAATTCTTTCACTAATACGAAGCTACATTATCCCCGATTATATAATTCCAGTTTTCCTACTTTGATAGCCATTAACTAAGTGCTTTTTGACAATCGCCTCCCCCCAACTCTTTCTATTTTACTCTAATCGTACTACATCAATCATACTACCAATCAATGAATTAGGTTATTATTTAATAAAGTTTTAATATTGTTCCAGGCGTAGAGAACAAGCTAGTGCTATGTTCAAGTAAAGACAAGTTCGTACTGACTCAAGACGTGTGCGTGATGTGCGGCGCCGTCGGCACGGACTCCGAGGGCTGCCTCATCTCGTGCGCGCAGTGCGGACAGACTTACCACCCTTACTGCGTCAACATTAAGGTTGGTTATTGATTGCTTAAATCAGAATCTCTATTAATTTCTTTTCTTGCAAAATTATCACATAATTTTATTAGTATTTACATGTCTAGTACTAAAGACTGCAAGTCTTTAGTAAATATCTGGAAGAGTTCTACAGTACTGGGTGTGATTATGTGTAGCAGTTGTAAATACCAACAAGAATATGGGTCCCAAATGTTCACCTTGAAGGAACTTCAATGTCTACTAAAATTTGTCTCAGCTAAAGTCTTCAGTGTTCTGTATTATCAAAAGCCTTTATTATTTTGAAAGTATCATATCGTTATCTTAGTGGTTCATTCACCTCTGCTAATCTTCATCAAAATTGGTTTGTAGTTACTTGGTGTGATTATAATATTAAAACTATCTTATTTCACCTGTGATTCCTTATTTTACTTCTAATTTCTATAGAATTTTCAAAAAATATTAGCGGATGGATGTATACACCATAATAGCTACCTGTATGCCAAGTTTCAGCCCGATCCGTCCAGTAGTTTGAACTGTGCATTAAAAGATGCAATAGTCACATTTTCCCGTCATATTTCATTTCGTTCATATTTAGATGATTAATTAATATTTATATCCATTATCTAGGTATCATCGGTAATAGTGACTCTCGGATGGCGCTGCCTGGATTGCACAGTATGCGAGGGATGCGGCAATCGCGGCGACGAAATGCTCCTACTGCTGTGTGACGACTGCGACACTACCTGGCATACATACTGTGCGCGACCGCCGCTCGGCGAAGTGCCGCGGGGGGCGTGGCGCTGCGAGAGGTGCCGCCGCTGTCTGGTCTGTGGCACCAGGGATACTGCCGCCTGGTGTGATAACTATACCGGTGAGTCTACCGACCGAACAACGCGACCAAATGCTCCTACTGCGACGAAAACGACTTAACTTCCCTATGCAGTGCATACTTTTTTTTTTGTGTTATAACATGTGTTTTTGTATCCAGAATGTGCCCCGTGTGCGTCACTAACGATGTGCTGCGTGTGCTCGGAGCCGTACTCCGACGGCGAGCTTATTATACAGTGCGAGCCTTGTCGTCGCTGGCTGCACGCCTCCTGCGACTCTATACGAGGAGAGAACGACGCCGAGATATGCTGTCGTGCCGGGTATGTGTCTGTATTTATAATATTCATATTTTGCTACTTCAAAGAGGGCATCAAATTTGACAGTAGAGTGTGGTAAATAACAAATCATCATAATAAAATTGTAATAAATGTATTTGAATGGTGGGTGGTGTTTTTTTTTTTCATATAATGTCTGTTGAATCTGCATACTCTTCGCTATCACTATAAGTTACGATATTTGTAGTATATTTTTTTATATTTAACTCGATTATACCTACCACCACAGCACCTTCTCACCACAGCAGTTTAATGAAATTTGACTCGCTTCAGGTACACATGCGTGCTCTGCCGCGGTCGCGAGGTCCCGCCGCCGCACATATCCCGGTGCATCGAGGCGCCCCCGGCAGCGGCGGGGCTAGGGGCGGGGCCAGGGGCGGCGGCGGGGGCGGCGGCCGCGCTCACCGCGCCGCGCCCGCAGCCGCGCCCCACGCCGCACTCGCTCGGCCTCGCCGGGGAGTACTACGTAGACGACGTGTGCCTCTCGCAGCGAGGGGCGCATCACATGAAACAGCTGGAGGCGGAGATGGGCATCACGCACACCAGGAGGAAGAGACGCTTCAAGAATGACAACACGGAGAAAGATGCCGGTGACTTGATTTTTAGTTTATCACCTAGGAAGTTTTAAGTTTTTTATCGCCTAGTTTTTGATTGTTTTATATATTGTGGGATAGCTGAATTTCATCAAAATCACTCTGAAACACTATCAGATTTGAGATGACTGATAGCATATCAAAGCATACGGATTCGGTCTCATTAAAAGTAAATTATATTGCACAAATAAAATAGTAGTTCCAAAGTCTGACAAGTAAGTTGGCTATACTCCAATGGTTTGCAGTATAAAATAAAATTATTAGTTTTTACAACTTTTACCTACCTCCCGTACGTAGGAGAATGGCCAACTAGCTTGTCAGACCGTTGACCAGTATCTAATATGAGTTTTTGTATGTTGGACGCTGGCATTGTGGATTAGAAATAATGGCATCTATTGAAACAGTGGTTCAGAATGCAGACGTCGAGATGGCAGACGAAAGCAAGCCCGACAGCACCGCCGAAGTTAAAGAGGAGCCTGGTATGTGAACACACCTTTATTTACTTATTTTAATCTGTGATTGTTTGCCTGTATTTCTCAATCTTCGAAATTGGCTTTCTCATCATGAAATCAATGCATTTTATTATGTTTCGGTGTTTAGTGTATATTTTTATGTTTGTTATTAGAAATCTATTATTCGTTTGAAATATTATGTAGTAAATTTGGCCTGGAAAAGCTTATTATACTTACAGCAATGATTCAAATTCTTCAATGAGCTTAAGCTTTCAGTGAAGACAAATATAGTGAGGAAATTATAGCGTAAAGTATAGTTTTTTTTTTCATATATTGGCTTAGGTATTCTTATTACTTCAAATAGTGGCTTTCTTATGTATTTTACTGCACGATGTTTTATGGAAATATCTCATATGCAATAGGCATATGGGACCCATCACATATTACGTCATCTGCCCACAGGTATCCAGCCAAATGCAAACCTCAAAGAAGGTATTCTATGGAATGTTGCCAACGATGGACCTCCACCTGAAGGGTTCACAATATATACCACAGATTCTGGTCTCACTGTACTGCGTAGAAAGAGACAGAGGAACTTAAATAAGTTGGGTATTGGTGGGTTCGTTGTGCGACAGAGACAGACCACGATTAAAGCACAAGCTGATGATGAGAAGGAGGGAGATGGAACGCCGGCTTCTGGAGGTAAGAATATTCTGATGTATACATACATTATTATGTAGACTAGACTGTTACACTATGAAATAATTGATTTTATAACTTTATTTTAATTTGGATTGTATGTTACAGAATCTCCAAGTAACAAACGCAAGCCCCGTCGGAAGCCGCGTTCCAAATTAATGGAACAGTTCCCCTCGTACATGCAAGAGGCGTTCTTTGGCAAAGACTTATTGGAGCCTTCTAAACCATCAGTTAGTTCTACTGGTCAGTACAGTACATGTTTATGAAGTTATTTTTAATTAGAATTTTCTTTATGTAACATATACCTAGTCAGGTCGTAAGTATTGTCGTAAAAACTTTTCTTTTAGAATGCTGGCCACAAAAAAGTTTATTGAATTCGAATTTCGAAATGTATACTTTTTAGAATTTTACTCATTTTTAAATATGGAGGGGACGCTTAAAGAAGACCGTGTTGCAGTTATTGCGTTGCATCGTTGCGGTTACGCGCCAATTCAAATTTTTGACATACTGAAAATTTTTAATATAACCAAAAGATTCGTTTATCGTACCATTAAACGATACAATGAAGACTCTAGTGTAGATGACAGGTCAAGAAGTGGTCGCCCTCGGTCTGTTAGGACTCCAGCAGTGATAAAAGCTGTGAAGGCGCGAATTCAAAGAAATCCCAAACGTAAGCAGAAACTGTTGACCCTTCAAATGGGGTTAAGCAGAACCACGGTGAAAAGGGTGTTAAATGAAGACTTAGGGCTTCGGGCATATCGAATAAAAACAGGACATCGTTTGAATGCTCGTCTAATGGACCTGAGACTGAAGAGATGCCGAGCTTTGTTGAAGCGGTACGCGGGAAAAAATATCGGGAAATTCTTTTTTCGGATGAAAAAAATTTTTTTGGAGTCACTCAAGAAATCCTTGATTAAGGCAGCCGCCGATATTGACATGGACCTCGTTCGTGCTGCGATAGACGACTGGCCGCGCAGATTGAAGGCCTGTATTCAAAATCACGGAGGTCTTTGTGTTTGTGTCATAAGAATCTATGTTTTGTTAAGTTCATTTTGGTATATAAATGGTTACATAATGAATAAAATTGTTTCAATTATTTTATATTAAACATGTGTCAGAATTTATGACCTGACTAGGTATTTAGCAGGATGAGATTTTCGATGAAGAGATGAGAATATATTAATGTATTTCCAGGAAATCCATTAGAAAGTCCAGGTGGTACCCTTCGGCCAGCAACTCCCGAAGGTTACCGTGAACTTCGAGACTTCAAATTAGACTTTGAGAATTCTGACAGCGACGGAGAAGATGTACTCACCGCTTTGACCACTTTCAATGACTGTGATCACACTTTTGTCATCACATTGAATACTGTAAGTTTTTTTTATGAATTAGAATTTGTTACTACTGTGCAACAAATCTAATGACCTTTCAGCGTTTAGAAATGTTAATGAAAAATAGTATGTTCTCTTGCAAAATAATCTTACTGTGTTACAATATTATTACAAATTAACCATACATTTGACAGAAAAAACAAACCTTATTCAACAAATGTCAAAAAATATTTGAATAGTCCGTTTTTATGCTCCAAATAAGTATATTTCATGACTCAAGTAAGTTTGTTTTGAAGCCCAGACCACACTTGTGTTCAACCTAGCCTATTTCCCGATCACAGGAAGAATTAGAACTTCTAACCTCCCTTCGACCAAAGGATGAAAAGGAGGATAGTTCAACTGCCAACGCAGATGGCAGTATCAAAATAAAGACAGAGATAGATGATGGACAGCTGAAACACACTGAAGATTCAACAGCTTTGAAGAACGCTATACTTGGGCCACAACCGTCTGAGAGCGAGCAACCTCCGACTATAGCCACTGAGAGCATACCTACTGTGCATAGCACAAAGACTGAGCCTATGAGTAGTGGTAAGTTATTTTTTTAACTTTGGATAGTTTAGGCCCTAATAAGGCACTTATGAATGTCAAAAGTTACAGTTTTACAATAGACTGTACTACCGGTTCGGAATACACTTGAACTGAGAAGACTCCGGCAAGAAACTCAGCAAGGCGTTTTTTTTTTGAGGATCTTTTTTTTTTTTTTTAAATTTATGTACCTACATAAATTTAAAAATTACAGTTTTTGTCTTAAATATACATACTTCATACAATTATCACTTGGCCAGGGGGCTGCAAGTGCAGAGAGAAGCTACTACAACCATGTATTCTTGTCTTCTATGTAATGAGCCACATTATAGTAGGCCTTGTCGATCAACTTATGTTTAACATGCTCTTTGAATTTATTATAAGACATCTTAGTTACTTCATATGGGATTTTATTATAAAAGCGAATGCAGTTCCCGAGAAAAGACTTATTGACTTTCGCGAGCCTGAATCTAGGTGTAACAATTTTATCTTTGTTTCTAGTATTTAGGTTATGGCGGCTACTGTTTGTGTCAAATAGATTTAAATTTTTACGGACAAACATAATATTTTCAAAAACGTATTGCGACGGTAAGATTAGTATGTCAAATTCCTTATACCGATTTCGTAAGGATTCGCGAGGACCCAAGCAATAGATTGCACGAATGGCCCTTTTCTGCAAGGTAAAGATTCCAAATCTCTCTCAGGTATTTTGTATGTGATCATAGTATTGTAATGTTATCAAAAGTTTTTTTTTTCATAGTACGTACAGACCGCCATAGGGAACATAGTCTCAGTAATATTAATGGTCACAACAGACCTAACATAATCACACAAGAAAATTATTTTTCAGGAAGTGTTTTTGAACATGATATTACATTTTAACTATCGTATTACACAAGGTTTTCAATAAAATTTTGTCTTTTAAAACTTTCTCGAAGTTTAATATAAATTAACATGTGTAAAACAGAACATTCTTTATAAGTATGTTTGTTTATATTTGTTATAGAAACTGGTGGGTCATCCCAAGCGTCAACAATATCACCAAAAGACGACCTGTCGCTACTAGGCGTCAATTTGGACGCGATGGTTCGAGACTCATTACCTGATATGGACAGCAACGATGTCGATGAAATATTCAAAGGAGTGCTCACTGATGATTCGCAGGTATTACTACAATGATACTTGATTAAAATTTAATTGTTTGAAGTGTAAATACAGGAGAAAAATATTAAATTTGATTGAAATAACTATTCCTTTATTAGGAATCGCAAGAGTCATCCGTTTCTTACGTGAACTCCATGGCTGGCACGCCGTATTCACAGCAAAGGCAACAGCTGCAGAGCCCTATGGAGTACACATCGTCTTATCATACTGAATTTGGAAGCAGGTTTGTAGTTAGAAAATATGCCAAAGTCATGTTTCAGAATTAATAATCGCCCCTTGTGAGTTTAAATTTATTTTAAGATGTTTTATGAAAGCAGGACAGGTTGAACGCGTGACTTACGTGAAAGTAAAATACCTATCGGTCATGATGATGAATTTTTAACCCTATAATTATGGCTTTCGATCAACCAGTCTTCCTGAATAAATGAAAACCTAATCTAAAAACAGGGGATTGTTACTCGAATTAGGTCCAAGTTTACAACATGAACATGGACCTTAGTCAATAATTAAAGATTTAGCTTGAACTTTTGGCAATGTTAAAGTCAAAACCATTTAGGCCCTATCTATATAGCACTTTCGAAAGTCATTATTGTTTTTCATATTCCCTAATTACAAGTTCCCACCCTCAATTCAAATTCAAATTCAAAAGTGTCTTTATTAAATGAACTCATTGCAAGTATTTTTAATCGTCAAATTTGTAAAAATAAAAAAATATGTATATAAAAATAAACTATAGAAAATAAAATAAAATATTAAAATTAACAATATGACAATAATAATAACAAAAATTCTCACATCACATGACAGATTGCACCAACGATTAATGGAATAACATTTACTTAGTTATTCCAAATTAATTAACTAATATAATATATGCATTTGTTTATTGTATTTGTAGCGACCCCTGTCAGCTACATAGTTCAGACACCGAATGGATAGATGGCGCTGCAATAGATCAACACTACATTCAGACCTATCCACATACAAATCTACATCGCGCTAGTGGAGTTTGTTCTCAGATTCACATATATACAAGATTCCAACATCAACAGTCGGACCGCGGTCCCCAGGCACGATGACCCAGCCTGGCGGAAGATCTTCCCTTTTCAATGGAGGAATCATCCACCTTGTTCCTCCATAGTGGTGACCCCGACGTGATGGATGGGAAACTTCCAATCCCTCCATTCACTGAACGTAACCATACTTCTGAGCATTACAACGCTCATCACTCCGCATCAGCATCCAAGTCTCTGCCGTCAACACAGCAAGCCAACATCGCCTCAATCAGGTCCAACGCAGCCGACGCACCGTGCTTCCTGGTCCTGCAAGGCACAACCCAGCGGCAACTCATCGCCAGCACAGTTCCACCGCAGCACACGCCCGGATCATCTCCTCCGGCGTGGCAGTCTCTGCACTACGTGGACTTCATGGCTCAACCGTCGCAGCAACCCCGCTCTGTCTCGACTCACCGCAGACAACAGCGCAGCACTGGCACTTGCAAGCATTACGCACTGACGCAACAACAGATCGACCTCTGGTCTAGGAAGGGAGTGATGTAGCGACCCCTGTCAGCTACATAGTTCATACGACGAATGAATAGATGGCGCTGCAATAGATCAACACTACATTCAGACCTATCCACATACAAATCTACATCGCGCTAGTGGAGTTTGTTCTCAGATTCACATATATACAAGATTCCAACATCAACAGTCGGACCGCGGTCCCCAGGCACGATGACCCAGCCTGGCGGAAGATCTTCCCTTTTCAATGGAGGAATCATCCACCTTGTTCCTCCATATATTCGTTGATGACCATATACATAGGAAATATCCTCAAGATAGCTTTCATAAGATGTACCTAAATACCTTTACAAATACTTGTTTTCCACATACAGCAGTAACAGTGCACTAAGCCCGCTGTTCTCGGACTGCGGCAGCGGCGCCGGCGGTAACTCTTGGGGAGATGCTCCGGCACCGCCGCCCTCCTACAACCAACGTAGTGCCGACAAAATGAGGGCTGATGAGAGTAAGTTATACCCTTATTACTTTAAGTTTTCATTACAGGTTCATACATAAACAACCTCATTTCACATGCCGTTATCAATCAGCACGGAATTCGTGTGTGGAAACAGTGACGTCAATTACAAGAACGATTACAGGGATAACTATTAAAAAAGGGGAACTACTAGGTCTCTTGAGAGAAGCTTATAGAGCTTTTGATTGAGACAATAGGACGCTTAAATGTATTAATCATGGTATTCCTGGCAGATGATTGTCATTGTCATAAGTTGTCTATGGTGTTCATATTAGCTAAAAGCCCTGATTATGAATTCTAGAATATTCTCTCAGCCAAAAATATTAATTTTTGTAATACGATTTTTTTCTGTATTTCAATATAAATATTTTTGGCTGCTAAGGACGCAAACGGCCCGCCTGATGACACAAACGTAGTCTATTAACGCTTGCAACACCAAGGGTACCGTATTTATTGCATGAATCCAGGTATCCAATGGAAAAAAGCACGTTAGGCATCAGACTATGAATTCTACTGACGATAAATATAACGCAAATCACCAGGCTTAGGATCAGCAGCAACAATATCAGCGGTCCTCTACGCGAACACAAACCATCCCGAATGGAAGACTGAATTCCCCAACTGGGTGGACAGGTGTAAACAAATCCTCAAGAAATGGCGAGCCCTACCCTCCGATCAGAAAGCGCCGTACTTACAACGCGCGAGGGATAACCGAAGTGCCATTCGTATGAAGAAAGCGCAGCAGGTATGTCGTTGTTGCGTGCCGCTATATGTGCTGTGTGCTAACCCAACTCACTTTATCCACCGTGTTTTTATAATGTGTGCAATTCACATTATATTTTATTACTTATTGATTTGTTTTTGTGGCAACGTTATTCACAATTCACAAAATTTACATACAAAGAAACTATTATAGTCTACCTTATGTTGCAGATTGGGACAAAATAATCTATTGAGAAGTGTGTATAATGTTGCCACTTTGTAAATCAATACCCTTGACACTTTGTTGAAACCCTTTGAAGACATTTTTGTGAATATGAGGTTTTCACTCAAAGACATTTTGAATATCCAGTGATTCTTTATTACCGAGTTATGATTGTTTGAACATTAGCTCAACTGTTCAAATAATTATTTCTTATCCCGAACTTATCCACGTCTCTGGCTAAATATCACGAGTGCTGTAGATTCTATCGCTTAGTCGAAGCTAGCACAGCCCCTTTAGACAAATTTGCTTTAGATAATCGTTTTCGTTAATAGAAATGTCGAATTTTAGCTCTGCCCCAGAATCTTTGAGAATATAGCATACTGTAAAATAGTAAACTTGAGATAAGCTTACGCAGTCATCCCTTTTTGGGTCTTTTCGACAAGGTTTTAAAATGTCCATAATGTTATTGCATCTTATCTAAATATTCCTGGCCATTCAGTTGTCGAAAATCTGTAAAAGATGACGTTTCTTCTAAAGAAAACGCAAATCAAAAGTTGTCGTTCTAAAGGAGCAAGTGTATATAATTTCTTTACACTTAGAAATACACAATTGTCATTGTTGTCTTAAATGTTTTTATTTAACAATAAGCCCTGGATTAGAGCTACTGAAGTGAGAGGATCTACAGTGTTGTCCTATTTTCGATTGTGTCGCAAATTGTTCTGATTGCGTTGGATTATTCCGAGTTAAACATTGGGATTAAATATAAAATGTATGCTGGTTAACTTTCATCGATTTTATATTGATTTATTGGGTCTCGCTCCATTTATAAGTGTTTTATTATAATTGGGTTCATCACATTTGTTCAATTTAAAATCAGATTTTTAGGGGATTTAACAAAAGTTCTGGGATTTTTTTAATTGAATTTGATGCATTTGGGATCATATTAAATATGTACTGCTTTTTATGGTAGATAGAAATGCAAAACAAACAAGTTAAGGTATATTGTATCTTTTTTTTAAATAAAAGGGGCTTAAAATGAAAAAAAATGCATAGGAGATAAACAGGAATCCTCGCACCATAGTTATTGCCACGACTAGCAGATCAGTAAATAGTAAATACATGTCTGCACTAAACACGGAAACGATCGAGTCAAACTTATCTGCGGTTAATAAAACTGCTACACACATAAGAAAGTCAAAACCAATGTCCCCTACCCATAAATATCAAATGGAGGATCCATTCGACGTGGATACCAAACTCTGGGTGGACGCGTCGGTACTAAGTTGTGGTTGGGGCGCGACAGAGTACGAGCACCGCGTCCGGCGAGACGGAAAGCGGAGCGACCGCCGCGGCCGCAACGCCGGCCGTCGTCGTCCCGACCATACCCAGCGTCGCGGCGGGGCCCGTAGCGAGCGGACCGGCTCCCGGGGCCGGTGGAGTGGGTGGAGTGGGCGGAGTGAGCGGTGTGAGCGGAGTGAGCGGAGCGGTGCGCGCGCCCAACGTGACGGTGACGGCGGGCGGGCTCCTGGAGGCGGACGCGCACATCCGCGTGCTCACCCCCTCCGAGATCATGCGCACGCTGCCGCGACTCGCGCACAACCATCCGCACCCGCAACAACAACCACCGCGATCCCATACGGTACCCATTGCCGATGCCGATACCGATACCGCGCACTCCGCAACGATACGTATGCGCATACGCTCGCATACACACCTGCGTCTTATATTACCAACTAATTAAATACATTTTAAATTAATATTCCACATGACCAAACTAAGCTATCTATCACTGTTAAGCAGCTAAGATAATATTCCGTTAGGCTGAAAGCTATGAACGATGAGCAAGTTTAGTAAGGGCGTTTACGACTTAGGCGATCTAACATGATAGCACATGTACTGATGAGCTAATGAAGCGATCTCTTAATGTTACAAGTGCAAAAAACACTATTTAACACTTCTAATTTCTTTAAATTGGAACACTCTTTTGAATATGAAGATATTATAAGAACCTATTAATAATATATATATTACTTGTAATGTTTCGCCTGACACTGACACATTTTTACATAAACAAACGTAATGATATAACAGGACACTTACGGACTGCGGTGTGTATGCGAGATTCGTTTGTTAACATTGTTGGGTGATCTCGCGCGACCTCGCACCTCGCGATCCTGTGCACGTCCTCCGATAACTTTGTGTCTAAATTTGTCATCACCCAACAAATTTTTGGCTGTTCAATGGCGTTGTAAAGCTGTGTGATTATTTTATTTTGAAATTTTCTTTAAGCTTTGTTTTAAAACGAGGACGCTCCCCCTCGATTGATACCCGATACGCCTCCCGGACTCGTGTCCTGTTTCCGTAATGTTGTTTTTATTTTATTTTTCGCTTTGCCTTGGTAGTGTTGGCTTTAACATTGGACGCAGATGGTGGCTGGATGTGGTGTGCTAACAATTCTAACATAGATCGATGTAGTTCCAGGTTGTTTTGCGTCGTTACGCTCTTGTGTATAAAGCTTTAAGCTTCATTATATAAGTTGTCTAGTTTAAATATAAGTTTTGATGTACATATTATTATAGTCAACATATTTTCTACAGTTATTGTGTTTAATAAATGAAACCTGTATAGGTAGGTGTCTAATATCAATAAGGTTGGAAACATTTATATTTGTACAGTAAAATTATTAACATTGTAACATAATCCCGAGATCATACTTAATTTACTCATTAAGTTTTATTTTCCTAAATATCCCATTTTAAATTAATCGTTTCACGCATACTAATAATTAATATTGTGGTGAGAAAATAAAAAAAATAAATAAAAAATTATGTTGGTAAACCGAATAAATAAAAAAATATGCGTAAGCTTAATGAAAAATAATTATGGATCTCATAATACAATTATGTTTTATTTGAATAACACTGGCATGAAAGTAATATAATTTTGGTATATAGATTTACATAATATTGTCGTTATGTACCTATATAATGACAATTAAGATTGTATATAGTATAGGATTTTAACAGTATTTGAAATATTAAAATAAATCTTGTGATATATTGGGTAGTTAAGGTTTAAACAAATATATTTCTTACCAGTTCCAAATCAATAGATAAATTTAGAAACATAAATATTAAATTAAAACTGCCTGCTTAGACAAAGCATGATTTAAATAACGTAACCTGAGATAAGTAAACGAAACTTTGGCAGTAGTAGAAACAGTAGGAATTGAATGATACAGAAAGCATGTCTCACAGAAATAAGGAGCACATGTTTCATGAAATATTTGAACATTCTATAAATTAGTTAAATAATTTGAAATATCAAAGTATCGGTTATTTATCTCGGTCATTACTTGAAACATTGTGGTAAAACGAAATGTGCGCCATACAGGAGCAAGAACGCGCCTGTGGTCAGCAAAGAAGCGCTCGTGAAGCTGAACAGGAACGCCAGTGGAAGAACTTGCAGCAGCAGCGGCAGCAACAGACGCAGCAGCAACAGCAGATTATACACGACCAGCGGATACAAGGTATTATTATTATTTAAATGTGTACAGTGTAGACATTCTACCTGAACGAACATATTAAGGAATTACTTTTTTGGTCAATTACAAATATTTTTTTTAAATCCTTAAATTTTTCCCCCAGAATATATTCAAAAAGTTAGATTAATCATGTTCTTAATGGTTTATTGTCAAGTTATTTAGTGGCTCTTTATGGCAAAAGCAACATTCCAAACTGGTATTACACAGATAATTTATAAGCGTCTATGTATGCCCATTTGAAAGAACCCGTTCGTTGTTACTGTACTTTTAAGTCTCTTTCGTAACAGATTTGATACTCGTATACCTATAATCGACCAAAATCTTTTCCACATCAAATGAATAAGCTTTGTGTCAAACAACATACTCATTCCATACTTATCTGTACTTACGGGTGAAGCAGCGATGCAGCGGTTACGCGCCCCCGAGGGCAGCTCCCCGCCCACTGCGGCTGCGGGTGCCGCTGGGGGGGCCGCACTGCCCGCACTGGCCGCACCGCCCGCCCCCGCGCCGCCCGCAGAAGCTCCCCGCAGTGCGTTCCCCGCTCAGCGCTTCCCACTGCACTATGCGACTAACGATGATATCAATAGGCAGCTGAGGGACTTGTTACAGCGCCATCCCGAGAAGATGTGGCCGCCGCGTGAGTCAATCTTCCTTTTATTTCATATTTCTATAGGCTCTGTTAACCGTTTACCAGAGGGTCCTGACCATTTGTTGTGGACTTTTATTAGTATGATCGCAAACTCAATAAATGTAATATCACAGAGGCTAGTAACGACGAGAGTGGATCTCAGGGAGGAGTGGAAGGCCAGCCCTTCCGTCACCCGCTGCCTGTAACCTTACGTGCAAGGGCACCGTTACAGCCCGGACAGAGACCTGACCATCACAGTGAGTATAAGATACGCTAAAATTTTATTAAAATAAACCAATTGCTAGAAGATTTTAACATTATGAATTAATTATTAATTGTGAATGAGGGCTGTCGCGTATGAATTCGCCGCTAGCGGTGCTAGTATGGCGTGAGGTTTCCAAAATGTCAAATGTCACTCTTTGTGAGTGAGAGCCTACTTGGGTTTATTTCAAATTAGAATAATATTGAGAATATTTTGCAATACCTGAGATTAATTCAGGCAATCACTTACCATGGTGAGATAGTGGTAGAAACACTTGGTCAATATCAAAAGTAAGTTATTAATTGTATTTAATATTGTTCCAGTGATAATGCAACAGCGTATAGTTGGACCAGACAGTAATCAGATGCAACAAAATATACAGAATCCTGGCTCACAACAAGTTATCAATCAGAAATCCAACATCGGGAATCAGCAGAATAGTGAGGATCGCTTGTCATATTTATTCCTTTTTTGTCGATTTGTGTTAGATCGTAAATGTTATTTTCATAATATTTTCTATACACTTTATAACACTGTTATAACCTCCACAATCGTTCTGCAAGTTGATCTAAGACCTAATCAACTTGTTTTTAGAGTGGAGCATATTAACTGGTAACTAATTTATTTAATTAAAACTGTAACCGATAGGTTTATCCTATATCCTTGCTACAGTTTTATAATTAAGATGCCAACATTTCTATATTCACAAATAAAAAAATAATTAGACGTTATGTCAGTATTGTTAATGGGCATAATCGTTTGCAGCGCCTGGAGAGCAGCATCAAAAACAAGAGAGTCAAGAACATGGACACGATGAGATGGATATGGGAGATATGGATAAACTTGAACAAGATACTGGCAACATTGGAGAGGTAACAATAATATTCTTAAGGCTTGACTCTTGTGACATAATATAACAAAGTTGTTGATGCATCTTTCAATGTCAGGATGGATGGACAGGGCATATATGTGTCCTTTTTTTAGGTTATATGGTAATAGGGTAGTTGACTCAAAAATAAATGACCAAACACTAACCAATGCATAAAACATCTAAAAACACGTGGAAATATCAAATTTGTTGTACATTTAATGCTTTTTATGATTTTTAATTACCAGTGGAACCACTAAGAGTAGATGATTTGATGCTGTGAAACTATGACGTCATAATGTAATATTTCATACAAAATTCCTTATAAACTATCGTTTTGACATTTATTAAAGAGTAGCTGATTTGATGTGTCAGTCAACTACCGTATTATGGTATATTACCCAGAGATCTTTTTATCTCTTTCTGTGGTTCCCGAAGAATTTTATGTTTTCCTAGGAAAAAAAATCGATAATGACCTATCTATGCCTATAATAGTTTCATCGGAATCTCTTTAGCCTTTTATGCGTGTGAGATATAAACATCCAAATTTTCATGATGAATTTATGTTCATAAGCCATTTGTTACACAGGTGGGTGATATCCTAACCGGTCTAGGTGGTGAAGATGATGAGGAACTACTAGAGTCGCTTACAGCAGAAATTGGCGAGCAGTTCAATATATTAGAATACGCCGATCCTGAACTAGCAGCGCTGAATGACGCAGAGCATATTCTGGACGGGCTGGAGTTAGCCGATGATGGAATGTCTGATAGACACGCTAAGAGGGAGCCAGAGTAAGTGAATGTTAGGTTGTAGTGTTAATCCGACAAGAGAATCTTATCCCACAATTTTTATTTTGTGACTAATTGTCCCCCGTGTTTCACCCACGTTCCCGGGTTAAAAAGGTAGTCTATTTTTTGATTCGGTCCAGTAACTCCGGAGATTAGAACGTTCAAACAAACTCTTATGCTTTATTATTAGTTTATAGATATCTATTTAAAAGCGTTAAAAATCCTAACTAGCATTTATTCGTAAAGTGTTTAATTAAATGCCTTTTGACCATTCAATCACCCTGTTTACTAGTATTTTTTTTTAATGATCTTTAATTTACTTCTGTTATGAGCCACTTTCTGACAGATATAAGCTAAGGTTGTGACTCTTGAATACTAAACTAGCACAAATTCCTGAATAGAGAAATTAGAACCAGAATATTTTGCTAGCCCCACAAATAGGTAAGCAATATATCTTTTCTCAGGGATGAACATGAGCAAACTCAAGACAACAAGATGTACAGCGAATTACAGAAGGCTGTCAAAAATATAGAAGCTACAAAGACCGAGGTTAAATCGGAAGTTCAAGAAATAAAGTCTGAGACTCAGGAGATCAAATCTGAAGCACCATCGACGCCGGGGGTTGCGCAAATGTTCAGTGATGGTGTTCAAAGAGTTATTACGCAGAATCAACAGATGGCTTTACAGGTAAGAATACGGGGGAATGTGATTTATTTGCGTTTGATATAAAGTTCAATTTATCTCAATTTGCTTGGATTTGAAACTTATCCGTTGAATCTTAATTTTGTGAGTGTGGTGGTAAGAAATTGCCTATTAACAACCAATGTGGCAGGTTCTTTAAGAGTACTATCAGACAAGTCCAGAATGCATTCAACTTGAGGGTGGTAGCCAACCAGACAGATACTACAAAGAAGCCTACCACCATGCAACACATGGTCCTAAATACAATAAGATATTGTTTACATTGCTAATAGTTACCCTATAACACTAAGATAGACTGAAACTTATATGACAGAAAGCGTGTAATTAAAGTTTACTATCTGCAGTCTGCAATGCAAGCGATCAAATCCGAAGTGAAGCTAGAAAATGATGACAAAACTCAAAGGACGGTGTTCCCGCAAATGTTCGCCAATACCCAGCAGCGTCTTCAGATTCATCATCAGGTATGTCACACTAAAATAAAAACCCATGTCTTTCATTTGGACTCGTGATTTTGAAATTTAACTCTTTAGGCCTGAGTTATAGAATGAGAATCAAAATTTGAGTAAGTCTCAATAATTGTTTGCGAAAGTAAACCTTATGTCATAGGTCCAGGTATTAGATTGTTTAATCTCAATTCTTGACACGAGCTTTGTTTGACGCTAAGTCGGAGACCTTAGAATATTATAAATGGTTCGACCAACAAGGAAAGGTACCCAACTGTCCGGTTCCGATTTGATTTATTTTGATATATGTCAGAGAGTATTCTAAAATAACAGACAGGTATTTTTTTAACTGCCCAATCTCAACCTATAGGGAGAAATTGTCCTCCAAAGTACTGAAAAGTGCCTAAACTCTTAAGTTCTGCAGATAGTTTTGATCAAGCAATTGCTAGTTATTTACTGGTTTGGTTATATGTTAGAGAGCATGAAAAAATAATGAGCACAAGTTTTGTTATATCGGCTCAAACTCATATTTTCTTTAGAAAACACCCTTCAAAGTTTACTAGCAATTTGCTTCAAAAAACTCTCTGCAGAAGTTAGAGGGTTTAGTCACTTTTTAGTACTTTGGAGGACAAATTCTCCTAATAGGTTGAGATTGGGCACTCGAGTCAGATTCGCACTTGTGTAGTTTTCTTTATAATGCTCTGCCAAAGTGCTTGGTAAAATCTATCTTTAAAATCTTCTACCGACACGACGTCTTTAGGTGTTAGGCCAAAACATCTGAATAACATGTACCTATTATAATATCCCAGCAGCAACAAAGTATACCACAACGACCGACGCATTTCGGTCAGCCGGGCCAACAGCAAGTGATGACCCAGCAAGTAGTTCAGCGACCACAAGTACAGTTCACCGCTGGACAGCATATGCATTTCGCACAGGTAATTAATTACTGTTTTATTATTTCTGTGTGAGTTTGCGATTTAGTTTTATTTGTTTGTGATAATACCGACGCGATATCGGTAGAAAACATTCCTATTAAGTTCTTTTCTAGGCCTTTTGAAGGTTGAATTTTCAGTATGCCAGTTTATTTTATGTTTTTTACCGTCTTTTGTACACTATTTGCAAATCCATTTAAAATTATAAACCCGTTAATGACTTAAATATTAGAAAAATCACTGTTATTTTAATTAATTATAAAAAAAAATGAAATGTCTTTGTGGTATGAACACCGCCGAAGTGAGAGCACCTATTTAGTAATAATTATTGATAATCAGCATGTATCAGTGATTACTCTATCACCAGGGTGGCGTAGGCCCCGGTGGGGTGGCATCCAGCGTCAACACGCAGAGTATCGTGAACGCGATGACCGCGCAAGTGAACGCGGCCCTGGCGGCCGGGCGGTGCATAGCGCCGGGCACTCGGCTGGTGGGCGCTGATGGAGCTGTGGGCGTCGTGAGAGACGACCGCACTGTGCAACTTGCTCACTTGCCGTATGCAGGTTAGTTGCCCAAGGGCAAATCAGATTTAGCAGATTTATTATTGTCGAACATTTATGATTGGAGTATTTTATCATTATGTTGTTGTAAACCAACCTAGCCGCTGTTAGCTCCTGTACTCAAAATATGGTTTTATGGTGGTCATGTAGGTACTATGTAACTACCATGTTATGTACAAGTAATCAATTTATAGATTTTTTTGAGATGACACCTCATAGCAATATAAATTTAGCTCGTTAACTATAATAAGTATAAGTTAAAATGTGGAGTATCTTACACACACAGCCACAGTGGGCGTGACCCGCGCGCCGCCCCCGCCGCCCTACCCCGGCACCCTGCGCCAGCCGCAGCCGCCCCCGCCGCCCTACCCGCAGGTGAGTTACTCTACCCTACTTTACTCTACTCTATTGTACTGTAGATACTCGTACTGTGTATTTTTGTTGATGGGGCAACTTGACAAACCGCCCTACAAGCAATTTGTAAGTTGATGTGGAAGAGGTTAGTAAAAAAACGCCTTTTTTAGCTACTGTGAAAAAATCATCAAAGTTGGGCTCGAACAAAAACAATTTTGCCGAAAACGATTTTACTATGAAGTCTTGTATTTGTTTTTTTTCCACAAAACCCAATATTAAAACAAAGCGTGAATTCAAGTTTAACAAAAAAACCAAAGTTGTTTTTATGTTGGAACAAAATTTTTTTCACATAGGTAATATTTTTTTATTTTTTGTTTGATTTTTCAAGATAGTAAAATTTCCACTCCATTCTACATTGAAATATTTAACGCGTTCGAGTATCATCGACGAGAAAAGTTATAATATTATATAATAAATAAAATGTTTGTAGTTCGGTTTTATTCCAAAGATAAAGTTGCCCCAAAAACAAACAATAAGTTTTATAATGCCAATTAATAACAACAGCATACATGAACGACTTAACGCAACTTTCGCAAAATTGAATGATGCTATAACGAATCAGTAATTACTAATTGAAATAATATTAATTAATCTTGGAGGAATTTTGGATACATTGTCGTGCATGCAGTAATATATTTTTTATCTACGTGTTTTTTTTTTATTACGAATTTGTTTTGATATTTCCAAAGAGACGTGTCAAAACAATTTCAACAGCTTTAAGTGTATGCCATATAAGCTTGGGTTCACATTTTCGAAACACCATAAGTACCATTTCACGCGATAATCGTCTTTAAATGTGAACCAATAAAGACGACTATTTTTTCTATCGCATATCGGACAATGTGAAGTTCAAACTAGCGTAACATATCCAGAGCAATATTAATTTGTCTATGCGTTTGGTGGCGGTCATTAATTGGATGTAAATACGCATCGAAGTCATTAAAATTTATCGCTTGTATCATTGACAAGCTTAGAAGACTAATATTGCATGGGTATATCGTATACGTCGCTTTCAATTCATACGACAATTCATGTATCTTTAATTTGTCGAGAACTCCGATCAAAAATATATGTCACAGACAGTTATCTATACTAATTGAGAAAGTAACCCCACGTCACAACTTAGTGAAGTGTTACTTGTCAGGGTGCATTTTACGCGACCAGCAGGAATCTAGGTTCTTGAGAGCCATTTTTTTGGCGTTGTGTACTTCGATTACATTGTCATATTCATATATGATAAAATGTGAAATACATACAGTGATTAGGTGAGTGATTAGAAAAAAGTATCAGTTATGAATTGCAAGCGACATCGCAGAGTGTAGGGTAGGAGGGTAGGTTGTATTGTATGTCGAGGGCGGACTGCGGAGTACAGGCGTGTTGTTTGCATGTCGGTGATTGTCGGGCAGGGGCCCTATGAGGCGGACGCGTGTGCCTGGGACTGGCTGCACCGCCGCCCGCTGCTGCTGCAGGTCAGACCGCACTCCCCACCCAAATCTACCATACCATACCATACCCCATACCATACCGCCCCGCCAACTTACTAACTACCGACACCTTACATATACCACCAATATTTTCTAAATTGTTTTTCCTCGTCTTCCTGTCCTTTAACTTCAGAATTCTGTTTTTTTTCATGTTTCTTTGGTATAATTAATTACATCTAATGAATATGGAGTACCGTTATTCAAATCCGTCTTTGCCTCAAACGTTATATAGATTATTTATTTCTTTATTAAATTAAATAATTTTACATTTGTCTAATATTAAATTCTGTTTAGTATTCTTCTAGCTAGATGAATGGGGTCTAAGATTTGATTTTGTTTACTTTATCCATCTATCCTTTACCTCCTCGACTTGTTCAAATCTCCTGTACTTCCCTATAAAGGTAAACATGAACTATAAAATAGAGGGCCTTGTCACTGCTAACCACCTTTACGTGTCTGTTTTAACGCTTTTTACTTTGCTTACTCGCCGCACGCATGCGTACTGAACTAACCTTTGAACCTTTTCAGCATCCTTCCTAACACAGAAACACTAACATAACATGAGATATTAATGAACGCACTAAATAAAATGACAATAAAAACAGACTTTATTAAATAAAACATTAGGTTTATCGTCCTGTCTCATCTTGTACCTTTAGAATTTTGGTGGCGGATATTTTTGATATGTGGTTATGGGTTGCATTGTTACTGTATTATGTATAAAAAAAAAACAAAGCACCGCTCTGATAGAAAAATGCAATTATAGATTTTACTGATGAGGTATATTAGGAAAAAGTATATTAGTATAATAAATACATAAGTAATATGTTTAAAAAAATACGTACAATGATCCACACTATACACCAAACTATACATTTTAATAAAAGCAAATAAAAGCCTACTTCTAAGATAGATTTAATTATGTTGCTATAGAAAAGTACACTTTATAAATGTACTTAGTTTCTGGCACTGCGTCGTAGTTACACACTTTTACTGTCTGAAAATATGTTTATAGTACATGTGCACCGATCTCTAGTAGTTAATTTATTTCCTCTACCAAATAATGTAGTATGCAATCATTTCGTGAGACGCTGTATTTCTATTAGCAAATTGTCTCATGAACTTTTTCTATCGGTTGCCGGAGCCGACTGATTTTTTTCTGAGGTTCACCCATCTGTATTTAATATTTGTAGTTGTTAAAATGTCTCCAAGAAAATAATATTAAATAACAGTAAAATCTCCAAACATTGTACTTATTTCTGTCCAAGATGAGACAGGTAAAGAATATCCTAGGTTAAAAAAAAATTGTCAACATAAAACATCGTGCAAACTTATCGCATTGTATTCAATCAAAGCCGCCACAAAGATATAAAATACAATGCGCGAACGCAACCCGAGACAAAGTCAACGGTGGCGGGCGACGTCGCTCGCAGAACGGGCTTCGTCAAAAGGCAAACATTTAACCGTCAGAACGTAAACCAGGAGCAACCGTTGCTTCTCGAGGAGCTCCTGGAGCAGGAGAAGCGCGAGCAGGAGCGGGACGGGGAGTGGGGCGGGGCGGCGCCGGCGCCCCCCCTGCCCCCCGCGGCGGCCCCCCCGGCGCCGGCGGTCGCGCCGCCGCCCGCCGTGCCGCTGTACGCCAGCGCGCCGCCGCCGCAGCCCGCCGCGCCGCCCGACCGCCCCGCCACCGAGGCCGACCACCACGCGCGCCTCCTCTACGAGCAGTGGCTCAAGCAGTACAACGCCTTCGCCGCCGACCAGCAGCGCTACTACGAGGTCGAGGTGCAGAAGCTACGCAAGATTCGCAAGGTGAGCCGCAGTAGTGCGCTTTCGTGTTCGTGAGCTTGTAGTCTAGCCGTAGCCGTACCCGTATCCGTATCCGTATCCGTAGTATGTAGCGCGCGCCCCTACTCGGCCGTGCTGTAGTCTCTTTCAGGTAGCGTCGGCACCGTTGCACCGTCGTTGTGGTAACCGAACGAAACTCTGTGACTAACTCTCTGGGGCCTACTCACACCATTTAACTTAATCATTGTCTCCTGCTACACTCGCGGTGTTCGATTTCAGTCGCTGAACAGCAAACAGCGTCAGCTCCGAAAGTCCGGCAACGAGCTGATGCCCAACGATGCAGCCGAACTTTTGAGAGTGTCCACGGAGCAGCAGGCGCTGCAGAAGCATCTCGAAGCGGCGAGAAAGCAAGCTCGCCAGCATAGCATGCTTATTCAGGTATTATGATCAAACTCTGTACTGCAGCAGTAAAATTATGGAACGATGAGGGTCTAAAATTGTATTCTTTTTTAGGAATATGAAACTAAACACCGCCAACAGAATCCACAATTGGCCCAACAGACTGTCATAAACCAACAACAGATTGGGTCGAACCAAACTGTTTTCGCTCAGAATCAAACTATTACACAGACTCAGCAGATGCAGCAGCAGACGACTATAAACCGACCTATGCAGTTAGGCCTCCAAGGCGCTACCTTACAGCAGCAGCAAACTCTTATACGCACACAGCAAACAGTATTGAGCGTTGATGGCCAGCCGATGTCACAACAAAGAATAGGGCTGGTTACGTCGCCCTTGAGTTCTCAGGGAAGGCTTCTACAGGGAGGAAGAACATTAGTTATCGAACAAGCGGGATCGCCCCAGCAGCAACTAGTGAGACAATTATCAGGTGTACAAGAGAGACCACAGTCCGTCGGTGGGATGGTGCAATTTGGACAACAGCAGTTATCGGGAGTACGTAACACGATGCCGTCAGGGAATCAAACTCCGAGACCATCCGGAGCGCGACCGGCGATGTCTCCTCTACACGTGCAATCTCCACACTCGCAATCCCCACTGCATTCTCTTGCTCCACAGTCGCCGTTGCATCATTTGACGTCACCAATGCAATCGCCATTGCATTCTCAACAATCCCCATTACATCATACGTCTCAATCTCCTTTGCACCCGTCGACGCAATCTCCTCTACATACGCAGCAGTCGCCGCTGCATTCCCAACAATCGCCGATGCACGTGCAACAGACGAATATGCCTCAACAATCCCCGATGCATCAACAATCACCTATGCATCAACAATCGCCGATGCACCCTCAACAAAGTCCAATGCACCAGCAACAAACCTCAATGCACCCGCAACAAAGTCCGATGCATCAGCAGTCGCCACTTCACGCGCAGTCTCAAATGTCGTCGCAGCATTCTCCGATGCATCAGTCACCGATGCATTCACAACAGTCGCCGATGCATTCGCAGCAGTCGCCTATGCACCTGCAGCAGTCCCCGATGCACACGCAGCAGTCGCCGATGCAGTCGTCGATGTCGCCGCAACATTTCTTGCAACAACTGCAAGCTCAGCGGACGAGTCCACAGTTACCTACGCCTAGTCGTAGCCCTCAGGTATACTCATAACAATAAAAGGTTTTCTCAATGCAGTAGTAATTATGTTTTGTTTTTTTTTTATATAATGTTCTTTTCTTTTTCCAGATTTACCAACAATCACAAATTCAAAGTCCAGTTGCTTCGCATTCTCCACAGTTACAAAATGTAAGTTAAAATAAATTGTAAATCAAATAAAAATACATATTAGGTCCTTATATAAATAGCACTGATGACCATTAGATAAACTAGTCGATCCAGTGAAGGTTCACATTATTAAATAATTTACTTGTTTATTGCAGAGTGACTACGCTACGGGCAGGTTCCCGCGGCCCGCACCAGGATGTTCGCCATTACCGACACGATTTGCTAGACCGCCTCACCATCAACAAGGTTCGAGCTTATCTCACTACCTGTAATAAAAGTATTCTTATTATATTGCATTCGATATTTAACGATTTAATGGTTTTATAGGTATGAGAGTGGGCGTTCCTTTCGGAAGTCGTCAACAGACATCGCCGTTAGGTAGCCCACAGCCGCTGCCTTCACCTGGAAATGCCGCAAATGAAATGGCCGTGAGTTACATTATACATCTGATATATTTAAATAAAAATCAATTGCCGAATGTATTAAGCGCATCCCTTCAGAACGGCTCGACCGATTTCGATGATTTTTATTTGTATAGAAGAAAATTTCTGGAAATTTCCTCCGGGAAAGTTGGAAATTGGTGTTTTTTGTATGAAAATTGTAATAAAAATCACCCCGATGATGCCACTACATGAACAGCTAGTCTTACTATATGAATTGCTAACTTCCGTTTTGGTCCACAGCGCCAACAAATGCTACAGCGGCAACAATACAGCCCAATGGGGGGTGCACCGTCGTCCCCGTCGCTGTCTCGGTCCCCGCACGTGGCACGCACGCCCACGCCCTCCGCGTCCCCCGCCGCCTCGCCCGCGCCGCACCACGACCACGGCGGTGGCGGCCACCACTCCCACCACATGGCCCCCATCCCACCCGGCTACAGATACTTCAAGCCGGGTCTCTTCGGGGGCGCTCCCATCTGGCCGACGAAAGACGACGACCGACGCCGTCCCGCTCATTTGAGCAAAGTTTCCATACTTAAGAGAAGGACGCCCCCGCGGCCTCGTTTCGCCGGCAAGACCGCCGCGCCGGCCCTCGACGAGCGCCCCGAGGAGCTCCCCGGAGTTTCCGACGCGAGGAAGTACGTGCTGTACTCGGAAGGAATCGATTACTCGACCGCTCACACTCACGACGATGATGACGATATCGAGGAGCTGGTCGAGCATTTGGACGACGATGACATAGTACTGGTGGAGCCCGATGCGATATCGCCCGAGGAGCGTATCGCCACGGAGGAGGATTTCGAGGAGCTCATCGATAGTGGGAAGCCGGAGGACGAGGTGGACGACGAGCCGCCGCCGGAAAAAGCCGCCACACGTACCGAGACGACGACCAAAACCGTGGCGGTGATCAGCCTGTCGACGGGAAAGCAGTCGACCAACGTCCAGCAGTACAAGATAGTCAATCCGTCGACGAGTTCGGCTCTCTCGCGACTACCGGTCTTGAGTGCGACGATGCTTTCCCCACACGCTAATACTAAAATTCTGAATGAAGTCTCGCAGGCGACGGTCGCCTCTGTCTCGATCGCAAATCAAACTATCTCAGTTCCCGTTTTGAAGAACCTCCCTGTACCTATCACGGGCCATCCGGGAGGTGTAGGCAAGTCGCAAATCAAAAAGATGCCCCTTAACTTAACGAATCCCCCTCTTACTATAAATATGTCTACTGCTCCTCTATCTAAGCCGATAAGTTCGGTTATAAGCGTAATTTCTTCGAATGTCCCTAAAGGTGTGAATTTAAATCCTGTGATAACTCTCGCTACCTCTAATACGGGTGCGGGCCCTTCGAGAGTACCAGTTTCGATACTGACACAACATCAAGTTAAACAAAAAATTGTTAAGACTATCGAAAAGCCTATGGCTCTGTCACTCTCTAATACCAAGCTGTCGAGTTTAGCCGTCTCTCATGACGCTACATTACCCGCGAAGATTTTCCAAGACGACGTAGCGTCACCCGATAGCACTGTCACGTCTGAAACGAATCCTGAAAGAGATCATTTACAAAATGTCTTGGCGTCTTCACAGCATTTGTCATCGATTAGTTCTTTAGGGTCATTGCAAATGGACCATAGACCGGCCCCAATTTTCAAAGAACCTAGTAAAGATATCGATATTGAAACTGAAATAAGTCAGCAAACCGAACTGCCCCATACTCTATGCATTACCGATCGTACGCCGCTGCTCCTGGGCAAAGCTGAAATAAAAAGTCCTGACCCTATACCCGAGAAAATTCCTGACAATATCATGGAAGGAGACGACGAAGACAAACCTGATGAACCCATACAAAGTAACTTGCTATTATCCTACAATAAAGGTATAGCAGAGCCCCAAGCAATGCGTTCCGCTGAAGCTAAATCTGAGGAAAATATAGTAAAAACAATAAAAGCAATCGCTAATCAGACAAAAGAAATGGTTATAGACTCTAATATGCAAATAACGTCGGATATGGCGCATGATTCAGTTCAAATATCGATACCATCACCAACACCATCTCAAGAGCGGTACCTAAATGACATGACAATGCAGGAGCATCCCGAAACAGTTGAAGGGACTCCAAAACATGTAGAATCTTTCGAGGACATGCTTTGTATGCTAGAGAAAATTACAGATAATGATGCGAAGAACTATGGGATGAAGCAACCTAATCAAAAACAGGCCAATCCTAATGTACAGAATCCCAATCCTCCTGCACCACCAGAGCCTAAGGAACCTCCCGAACCACCGACATTCCCTAAAAGAGAACCAGAGAGACTTGCAATACAATCCGCTACAGTACCACAATTATCGCCTTTATCTCAACCTGGGGAATTGACTACGAATATGGCGAATGTGTCACAACAATTGCGCTCTATCATGTCTTCATTGAATACCAGTACTTCAAAAGTTGAATCTCAAACTATGATGAGGAAGAATAGTGATGCGACTACGCCGACGCAAGTCAACTTTGAGAACTTATTACCGTCTTCCAAAGTGGAGGTTGCTGCTCCAAGGCCATCTCCTATACAAAGAATAGAAAAACCGATCACCTCTGTTCCTAGTTCAGACAGCATGCCAATGAGTGCCGCGCAAGTGATGGGATCCCGTGTCAACACACTCTCTTCTATGGGTCAAATGAGAAAATCACCCAATGTCTCTCCGATAAATTCCCCAGTAGGTATGCAAAATTCTTTAATGAAATCGCCAGCTCAGTCACCCTTGATAACCAATCAGGCTTTCAACACATCAGAAGACTCGATCACGACATCAATGTCTTCACAAATTATTCAAATGCCAGCACTTTCAAAAATACACAGCAATTCTTCTACGCCCGCGCCGCCATCAATGATGCATTCGAATACGATAACGACAAGTATGAGTAATTTTCAAAAAAATCAGTCTCTGCCCACTAGTATATTAGGACATACGTTATTGCAACCTTCGAGGCAACTAAGTTCTAGTAATTTACCATTCAGCCAACAGAGTATTAGTTCTAGTCAACCGCCGGCTCTAGTCATGACTTCTAGACCGATGATCGGAAATAAAGAAGTACCTCCAAACGTAACCGTCAGGACACTTGTAAGTCCAGGTATGAGCCAAATGCAACAAATGCAAGCGAAACCTGCACCAGGTTCTATAAATTTCATAACATCATCAAAACTGTTGCATACTCAATTAACGTCACCTCTAAAAAGATCCAAGTCGACCGATGAACCAAAAAGTGAAGTAATTGTTGGTCACATACAACCAACAAAACGACATAGCGTGGAGGCAGTCGTGGTGAAATCAGAACCGATGGAAACGGACGAGCCCAACACGTCTAGCGCTAACGCCGATAATTCAAGCAATAAAGTTGTGCAACAAAACTCTTCAAATCAAAGAAATGACGAGTCACAAAATGTTTTGTTGAAACAACTTTTACAGACAACAACGACAGCGGCAAATGTTGTTCCACAACGAACTATGACTATACAACGGACTGCACCTGCCCTCGGTTCAATACCATCTTTAGAAGCTCAATTGGCTAGGCCGTCGATACCACCCCCAACATTGTCACTGACGCAAGAAGTGGAAATACCTAAGAATTCTCCCAGACACATAACGACAGTTAATTCACCATTCTCTAATCGTCCAATACAAACATCAATTCCGACTTCCTCCATATCACCACTGATGCATACATCAACACAGTCACTGATGGACGTACGGAAACCTCCAATGAAAATTTTAAATAAGGAGGATACAACACCCCTGCCGGATAGTTCCCCAACAATGAAAACTATGCAAATGTATCCTATGAATATAGAAAATCAACAGCTTCAGCAAACGATAAAGAAAGAAGTAGTTCTACCTCAACAGAGCCCAGTACATAGACCGTTTACTCCGATGGATGTTAAGAAGGAGTTGCTTGACGAGAGTTCTCAACAGTCTGCCACCTCTGGCGTATCCACAGCGTCCGATCAAGGGAAACTGGACCAACCAATGAAAGAAGAATTTCCTGAAAGCGTCCATATGGATCAATCATCAGAGACCAACGCCCCCGAAACACCATCTGAGGCTAAGAAGCGGAAACGTCGAGAATATCAACAAAAGAAGAGGAAGCAAATGCAAATGAATATGAAAGCTGCCGCTGAAAATAATTTAAATGCTGCTAACGCTAAGAAACGGCCAAGAAAAGGTTCTCGATACGAAGAAGACTACGACACATTCATTGATAACTTAATGGGACAGCTCCGACTCCTTCCGCCGATGCAAATCCAGGAACCATCCTTAACTACCAACTTCGCGGTTTGTCCGCTTTTCGGTTCAGGTGACTTGACAAAACTAAAAAGTAAAGATTATGATATATTAAAAGGTGATTTAGTTGGTGAGTTTGGTAATGCAAAAATACCTAGTGTAGCTGATTATTATAACACGAAACCGTTTGGTGATGAAGAACCATTGCCGGAAAAATCACCAACATCTACTCAAAGAGGATTTTATGATCAAGAGTTCCAACCTATTATGTTCGATGACGATCAAGATGACAAAAAATTAGACTTCATTTGCAAAGAGCGCGATACTGATACGCCCGATAGTATTGTTAGCTGTTCAAGTCCCGAATGTCTTGAAATTGAGCCTCCTAATAGGTTCCCAGGACTAAAATTGATTGATGACGAAGAAGATGATGAGGATAGTGATTCAGCGTCTGGTCGCGTTTCGCCCATAATACCTATCATTGCGCCCGTGCCGATCAGAGTGAAACCTGTGTCGTTATACCTAAAAGAGGAAGATGATAATCAAAAGGCGCTCAAACCTCATGACTCGGGTTCCCCCAACAAAAAGATGGTTGACTCGCCTGGCAGTACAGAGAGCAATGAAAATGTCACCGTTACACTTACTCTAACTTCAGGCGCAGCCGAAGATATACTCGGTGTGCTGAAAGAACTCGCTGGCATATTACACATTCCACCGCCTACATCCTATCAAATAGTTGAAAGAACTGCCACTCCGCCATCTCATAAACTCGGGCTTTATAGGTCTAAAGGAAAAGATGGCAAAGAGGGTATGCCAATAGATATTCAGAGTATTTTGAACGGCGCAGCGAAGTTCTGCCGACATTGCGATGTAGTTATTTTAGATTCAGTTGTAAGAGCGAAGGCATCAGAATTTCCCTTATTATCAGCTAACAAAGGAAACGCTGAAGAAATATTATGTGACAGCGATTCAGAGCTGTACTTCTGTAGCACACAATGTTACGAGAGATTCGCATGGCGTCCAACAAACATTATTTTAGATGGTAAAACGAAGCCTAGCATAAAAGAAGATACAAAACCAGAAATAGACAGCAACTTATCTAAAGACCGCGATGATTTCGACACTGCGTCGACCGAAAGCATGGAAACCGATGATTTGGACATCAAGCCTGATATAAAAGACGAAAAGATGGACTTATCGTTCATGGACTCTTTAGATAACGATGAATTAATGAAGGAAGTTGGCGATGACGTAAGCGCTTTAGATGAAGACCTAAAGAGCGAGCAAGATGACAAGAGCAATCAAAGTACTGAGCGAGAAAAATACAGAGGAATAAGATATAAGGCATGGTCACCAGGATGTATTGGTCCACCTGTTAAATATAAACGCCCTACAGACAGAGAGCTTACAGAACTAGTGTTCCGCACTGGGGTTGCAATAATGCCGGTGACTAATGAAGATACGAGAAGATGTGAACTGTGCGGTATACAAGGAGATGGAGTTGCTGATGGCGTGTCTAGGTTACTAAACTGTGATGTTGACCGCTGGGTGCATTTAAATTGTGCTCTCTGGTCGGAGGGTGTGTATGAAACTGTGAGTGGAGCACTAATGAACGTAGAAACTGCGTTAGCGTCGGGTTCTAACGCTACTTGTGCGGTTTGCCGAAGACTTGGAGCCACTGTGAGGTGCTTCAAGGTGCGGTGTGGAAGTGTGTACCATCTCGGCTGCGCGGTTAAGGATAACTGTGTTTTCTATAAGAACAAGACTGCATTCTGCGCTTCGCATGCTCCTAAGGTAAATATTACTCTAGTAAATACGGCTAAATAATAAAATGACATTTTGATCCTTCATGGTAACCATAACATCAAAGAAAATATTACCAAGACCTCACAATGGACATTGACAAATTGGGGTAATTTTAACTCCATTATCATTAAAAATATTATTACCGACCACCTATCTTCCTATACAGAATGAAAAAGACAACGAACTAACAACCCTAAGCGTTCAACGCCGCGTCTACGTGTCGCGCGACGAACAACGTCAAGTAGCGTCAGTTATGCTACACTCTGACACCAACCACCTCATCCGAGTCGGAGGTTTGATCTTCCTGAGTCCTGGACATCTGCTGCCGCATCAACTAGCAGCCTTCCACACGCCAAATTATATTTATCCTATTGGGTATAAAATTGTAAGTTTGTGTTCAAGTTATGATCTTGTTTAAGGTGAATCGGCTTCATTAATATGCCAATTGATTACATATAGTAATGAATTGTATAGATTATGCTTTTTAAACTATTTAAATCCATACATTGGTTCCTTTTCGATAAATAACGCGCAGGAACCAATGTACAGTTCTATAATTTTTTAATGCAAAATTAACACATATATAGATCTATAACCATATCTCAATGTCGCGAATCACATTTCGACTAATAAATGACCTATTACTGAGCTGCAATTTGAAAAAAACCTAATAAAATTTGAATTTCGCGGGCTTTTTGGCCGATCCCCTTAAGATGTATTTAAATTATTATTCATTATTGAAGACCTATGCCGTATTATTTAAATTTATTGTCTTATTTTAATTGTAGGTGCGATTTTACTGGTCGATGTCGCGCGCGAACAGCCGCTGCCGCTACCTGTGCTGGATCTCTGAGGAGGAGGGGCGCGCGCGGTTCCACGTGCGCGCGCAGGACGACGCGCGCCAGGAGATGTGCGCGCCCACGCCGCGCGCCGCGTGGGCCGCCGTTAGTACCTACAATATAATACTAAACTCTACTTCTTCTGCTCTCTTGGACTTACTAAGTGATAAACTACCTTATTTAATAGGGAACATTTCTGATATATTTTTTAATTTCTAATGAAATTAAACCAGAAGTAGTAGGAACTAACCATTTATAATAACTAAAACTAAGTATTTCATTGTATCAGAGCAAAGTTAAAAAATTGCATCTTTTAAAATTAGATCAATTTTCATCCAAAAATTATTCATTATAGTGAACCCAAAAACAAGGCAAGGTGATGACATAATAATTCACACATTAATTCCACAATAGGTACTGGACGCAGTAGCAGCATTACGCGACGGTCGGGGCGAAGAAGGAGTGCTCAAACTATGGCCCAACTACGTCACCGGCGAAGACCTGTTCGGCTTGACCGAGCCCGCAGTCGTAAGAGTGCTCGAGAGTTTACCTGGTTAGTTGATTTGATACTATAATTTTGAAAGTGATATATATTATGAATAACCGATCAAAGTTTTAACATTTTACTTTTGGTTGTTTTCAATTGGTTAAATGTAAAAACGCTGCTTCGAATTGAACAGATTCTAGTCACTTGCATAACATGATTTGGGTAGCTAACTTTATCTAAATTCAAAATAAACTTAGCTACAAAAATAAAAAAAGCAAAAGCAAAGCAAGTACCTACAATTAAGCTTGTTGGCAATCTATGCACCTTTCGGCAACCTTTTGGATGGCTAAAAAGGCAACCTATCTCAGTATATGCTGCAGCAATGATTTTCCGATATTGCACTAAACATATGGCTTAAATAATAGTCATATAGCCAAGAAACACATAGCACAGGGAAACCTTGGGCTCTTTTCTCCCACAACAGTTAAATGTATGGGTTATAAATGTGAAAACGAGTTTGTTTGTTAGTTGAAATTTAGCATGCAGGAAGACGTATAATATGAAGAATGACATAGGCTACTTTTTATCCAGGAACCGTGGGGCGAAAGTTAGTAATTCGGATAGTTATTAAAAAAGTGAATAAATAAATGTTATTATAATTCTTTACTACGTACCAATACATAGTTTCGTGTTGTGCATACAACAGGCATAGAGACGCTGACGGACTACCGGTTCAAGTTCGGTCGGTCGGCGCTGCTGGAGGGCGGGCTGGCGGTGAACCCGTCGGGGTGCGCCCGCAGCGAGGCGCGCGCGCGCACCGTGTGGCGGCGCGCCACGCGCTCGCTCGTGCCCGCCACGCCCGCCGCCGACGCGGCCTCCTCCCCCGCGCACCCAGCCCTAGCTCCGCCCCCCACCTCGCACCTCTACACGCACGGGTACGGACACGCCGACGGGCCCGCCTGCCCCTACACCAAGCAGTTCGTCCACACCAAGAGCAGCCAGTATAAGAAGATGAAGTCTGAGTGGCGTAACAATGTTTATTTGGCTAGGTAAAGGATTTTTTCTTTTTTATATATTACACTAGCTGACCCGGCAGACGTCCTGTCCTGAGAACAAAAATAAAACTGGGACTTACCTACCCCTAACTACCCTACCTACTGCTACCTACCTACCCCTCCCTAACTACCTACCCCTACCTACTTACTTATCCTATGTCCTTCTCCTGGTTCTAAGCTATCTCCCCATCAATTTTCAGCCAAATCAGTTCAGCCGTTCTTGAGTTATAAATAATGTAACTAACACGACTTTCTTTTATATATATAGATTACATAGTCGGCAAACGGCATACGACCCGCTTATGGAAAAACACCTTCTGGGGCAGCTGAAGCTGGAGAAGAAATGATGACGTTGATAGACCATTGGATTTTTGCTAACAGATACAGATGTAGATTTGAAGACATTTCTCCTTGAAAATATTTGAATTTGACTATAACATCAATATTATCCGAAAATACTTACTGCTTTGATTAAATACTGGTATTAAAATGTCTTATTGTATCTATCGCAGGTCAAAAATTCAAGGTTTAGGATTGTATGCAGCAAGAGATCTGGAAAAACACACAATGGTCATTGAATATATTGGAGAAATAATACGATCAGAACTGTCTGAAATACGCGAGAAGCAGTATGAAGCTAAGGTATTTTTTTACTATAAGATTATTTAAGACAATTTATGATTCAGTACACTGTGTGTGTATAATTATAATGCCTATAAGCTAAAAAATATTCTCGAAAGAAGAATACTTTTTGCAAAAAAGAAAAAAAAACTTGATTGCTGCTTTAAAATGACATGTATATTGGTGATTATAAATGATAAATAATATTTGTATAGAACCGCGGCACGTACATGTTCCGGCTGGACGAGCGGCGTGTGGTAGACGCGACGCTGTCCGGCGGCCTGGCGCGGTACATCAACCACTCGTGCCAGCCCAACTGCGTCGCAGAGACCGTCGAGGTGGACAGAAATGTGCGCATCATTATATTCGCCAAGCGGAGGATCTCTAGGGGCGAAGAGGTGAGGCCATCAACTTATAATAATAAACATAAAGTACTATGTACAAAATCTTAAAAGATTTGCAAGGAGTTACAAAATAGCTGTCTTCAATGAACAGCTTGTTTCAAGTAAGGACGGCAACTGGATGCTTGGCAGCTCAGGCGAGACCGATACTATGGACAGCCATTGGAAGCCACATCCTCATTGTTTCCATATTTAACAGACTAGCTGACCCAACAGACGTTGTCCTGCCCTGAGAACAAAAAAGAACTGAAACCTAACTACCTATACCTACCTACCTCTACCTGCCCCTACCTACCTCTACCTACACCTATCTACCTTATCTACCACTACCTACCTACAACTACCTATTTACCTAACTATTTTCCACGTAACTTTTTTTTTGTTCTTTTGCAGAGAGTCTCACAGAAATTTCCATCCCCTATTTTAGGGGCTGGGGGAATATTTCCAAAAAAAATATTAATTAAAAATTTCCAATACGCAAGGTATTTTTCGTTGGTAACAAAGAGTCTGTGTACCGATTTTTAGCTTCCTACCTTGAAAACTGCGAAGTCCCATATAAAATTTCATCCCCTCTTTTAAGGGGTAGGGGGCAATTTCCAAAAAAAAAATGATGCGCGATTTTTTTGTTAGTCTTATACCTTTTTTTTTTATAGTTCAATGGTACCTTATTTTTTCTTTACAGCTGGCCTATGACTATAAATTCGATATTGAAGATGACGCACACAAAATAATGTGCATGTGCGGCGCACCCAACTGCCGCAAATGGATGAACTAAACTACCATTACTACGACTAGACGACCAAACTAGAACACGGACCTGAAAATAAAACCATTCAAATAAACCACACCTTAGTACTTTAGAAATAAGAGCTATTTTATAACTCATCAGTCGACAAGTGTAGTTTATAAAAGGCTATGAAGACTAGTTTTATGTACCAAAGTGATTTTACTGTCTAATGTAAGCGAACGTATAGCGGTATGTACTCACTTCCAATAAGCTGATGTGTGATCAATGTGATTATCTATCAATAAGACAATATTTAATGAAAATACGGAAAATCTTCAATTTTATATTTATCTAGCGATCTTGTGAAATCGGAACACATGTTTGTACATATGTATCGGATCGGTATATAACACGTTGTTACTGAATATTAATGTTTTAGATTTGAACTTTTACATAGAATTAGTTTGTAATTTTTATTTCTTTTTTATGTATTCTATGAACGTTCTATGTCGCTGTTTCTTGACTATATTTTATTTTCCTATATCTTCCAAATGATAAATCAAATAGATATACATATACGTATACGCAATGTATACTGATTGATAAATCTCAGCAGTGACGAAACGTTAGGTTAAGTTACCATATAGACGAGTCTGCATTTAGTACGCGTAGCACAACAAACTGTTATTAGAGATGTAATCATGAAGCTCTTTGCTAGAAATTAGGTTTGAATATAATCGGATATATCTAAATAGGATTTCTAATAAAGGTGCCACCTTACGCCACGATGTGCCTGACCCGTATTATGTATTAGTCGTGTTAGGTGTACGGAACACCGCGTCGCGCCTTCACTCGAGGTATTGTGTGCTTGCGGTATGGATGTCTTATTTGTCCGCGCACCTATTTCATTACAAATATCTTACAGAATTTTTAATCGCTAGTGAGTTGACTAGTGAGTGAGGTAATCGTTTCAATAAGTTTATTTTCTATCAATCAGGTTTTATGAAAAGAAATTAACTTCTTTTGTAAGGCTAGTGACATCAAGAATGTATTTTAATATATCATGTAAACAAAGCAAAAAAGAGCTAATAGAAATGAACTAATAATGAAGTAAATAGTGCGCGGATAGTAGGTAGTGTAATTTATGTAATTTTATTGTTATAATAGTTCCAAAATGTGATATTACCTCACATAATAATCTTCTCAACGTGTAGTCGTTAACCGAATGGTTAGCTCGAGTATGTTGTTTGGAAATTGGTTGGAGGGATAGGTATAGAGTAATATGTTTTAGGAAGCCTGCAAGATCTGGTTTTATAGATGAATTTCTATTATCGAAAAATTATTTTTGACATTATATTATTTTTCACGCTGGCTGCCATGTACCAATGTTATGAATCCATGCAAACTAATTTTAAGTGTTAAATGTGCAATATCGGTATCTTCAGATTGTAAATAATAAATGACGCGCAGGAGTAAATATAATTTTTTAAATAGATAAATCATGAATTAAATTTGTTACGACAATGTTATACTCCATTGTTTGTAATCGAGGTGACGCTCATAGCTTTTCCATCAATTTATTTATTGAAAGCATTCCCATACATTTTGCACTAAAGTTGACTATTATTTTCACAAAGATAAATTTTGATTGTTTGTAAAATTTATTGATTTAGAAAATATTCTATACATTATGTAGTATTTTTATTGCATTATTTTCCTATCATTAAAAGTTTAATTAGTATAAACAGCATCTCTTTTATTTCCAACGCCCGGCTGCCCCAGTACGTAATGCCATTTAATTGCAATAAATTAGTCGTTGTATTGAATAAAATTTTGTCAGTACCCGGTTTAAAATTATAAAAACCCTTCAAACTCAAACTCATTTATTCAGTTTAGGCCTAGATAAGGCATTCATAAGTTGAATGTCGATTGTTTTAATTATTACAATAAAAGTTAATTATAATTAAAGTTATACTCTCTCAAGAACTAGAGCACCTACTGGTTCAATAGTTATTGATGAATCTAAAATTCTCTATAGTGCAGTACAAGACAGGCGAGTAGAAAATACTTTTGATATCTTTATTAAATTGCTTTAAAAATTTGAAGTCTAAATAATAAATTATTCTAAATAATCTCATATTCGTATCGTAAGTAATTCGTAGTTGGAAAACACATGTATTTTAGTACCATGAGTACAAAGGGTAAAAAAAACAGGCCACCCAAAAACCCTTCAAACTTTTGAACCAGGACGCGATAAAATCAGATATTTGAGGACAAAATAGCGACAGAATTGGAATTCAGATCCGTGATGGTGGCCCTGCCAGGAAGGGTCACACTACAGGTGCCCAACATTAGACAATTTAGGTATTTATCAATTACCGTACATCATGCTTTTTAGTAAAATATTTTTTTAGGGTACCGTACCCCAAAGGGTGCCAAACTAAGCTTCCGTTGTCCGTCCGTCAATAAGCAGTTGACATTTTACAGAATAACAACAAATAATAATAAACCGGACAAGTGAGAGTTTCATTTGCGCACTGAGGGTTCCTTAATTTCCTATGTTAATGTAAATTCCACACACTTCTTTGTGAATCTATAGGTAAAGAACTATTTTCTGTAAATTTTTGGTGGTTTCGGGGATAACGGGGGGGGGGAGAGAATGGTCAATTTTCGCCTATTTTCTTATAACGTCAATATTATTTATCGTAAAATTCATCCTTACAACGAGCCCTTTCGTTTGATATGTAATAGTTTGCAATACTTTTTTTTATTCATTTATTTAGGTACCTAACAAGTCCGTGTTGGGTCACAGACTTGTATATTTGTACCAAATTTAAACTCAATCGGTCCAGTTTTCGAAATTCAAATTGGCTGTGACAGACGGACGAACAAACAGACAGACAGACCTAGTGATTCTCCGGATAACGGTTCAGTTTTATCCTTTTGAGGTACGGAACCCTAAACGTCAACGTTTATCCACCTTAACATACCTAATAGATTGAAATCAGTTAAAATTTTCACAGAATGTGTAGAGTAAAATAATGTACCATAGTACAGAACGCTTCGTGTGAGAGTCCGATTTCTTTGTACAAAGAAACTAGAGGTCACGATCAATTTGATTTGCCGGCTAAAGAAATTACCATCATTACTAGCCATACTGTAGTGCCGTGGAACCACGAGGGTGATTTACGAACATCTACGGCTGTAATTTATACATTTTAACATAGTGTGATTACGATAAATGTTACGAAATGAGGCTGCATGGTTCTCATTATCAATGAAGTCACAGGAGAATAGCCTACGATAAATGTCATACCTACCGTCAATCTATTGCGAATGCGTCGCAGAGAATATTACCTGTTGCTTTAGTTAGATGGTTATAATAATACTTGTAAAATTAGATAATTCAATATAATAATTAAACACACTATAATTTACTACTTAGTATTGTTTTTGGGTTCGATTCACAAAAAAAAAGAAACTGACGGTAGACATTTTTATTTTTCATGGTATGGGTTTGAACCAAAGAATAAAGAATATACTACGTACTAGTTTGACCGAAAAAAAAATATATAATTTTTAAAAATTAAGAGTAATTTACATATATTTAACAATAACACATTTGTGAGATAGATAAGAGTAAGCAAATATGACTCACCATAATTTCTTGTCCCACAAATACACAAACTTGATGAATCCTTCACTTTACATTTCGATAATAATTCATTTTAAAAAGTTCAAACTTAACTATATTAATATTTTTTAGACGATATAATCTTTACACTGCACTGCCTAAAACTAAAGATTTATGGTGGATATAAAAAATACAACGAACTTGCGATGTCCGCACAAAAAAGTGAATGGCTGAGCATTAGAGCAGGGACGCGCGGCCACAAGTAATAAATATGGTGAGGGTAAGTAGTGAAAAAGTACAAAGAAATCAAATCGTTTACTTTTATTTTTAGTTAGCTATTTTATAGTTAATTTATATTGATCGTTAAATATTGTGCGATACCTAGTACTACAGTATGTTATCTAAATCTAAAGGTGTGATGTCGTAGCGTAGTATAAATATTTTATTTGTCTGTCTTGTAAGCATAGCTACTCCATATTATTATGAAATCAAATTGGTCAAAATAAGTACAGACTCAGTATTCCAATCCGTGATGGTGGCTCTGTCAATTCGCATTTATAATATTAGTATAGAGTAAAAAATATGACATTAGTAAGGATTCCCAGGTGAATTAAAAAAAAAAACGCATTATTTCATATAAATTTTATTACAAACTTTGTTTTTTGGACTTAACTGCAAATAAAATACCAGAGAATATTTTCTAAATAAAGCTGGAGTCCAGCAGACGTTGATCGCAACAGATTAGTTGAAACGGCTAGTCTAGCGTGGCGACTAGCCAGTCGGAAACGGAACGCGAATGTCCAGTAAATATTATTAGCTTCGTACCTGATAACAATTCTGTATCTGAGCAATGCAATGCACCAACAATAAATGAAGTGGAAGAACACTTATATTTGAACTATACAATTGAAAACCAATCTGCCTGCAATACAGACCAGCCGTTTCGTTCTCCCCTTTCCGAAAAAAATGATTGAAATAATTTATAAAAATATAACATTCGTCATTGACATTTTACAACACAATGCGCTAATACATAAATAATCGAGTCAAGATTATCACTCAAAGTTGGAATGAGAATGAGATAAATATTAATAATTTGATTGTTTGTAAGTCTTACTCGGACAAGTGACTGAGACAGTAAGCTGTTCCACTCGGACACAATGTACAGGCTCTGCATGCAGCATCACTGCTAAATTGTATTATTTTTCTAGATGAGCTTTACGTCCTGCGCAGTGGCGGCGGGGACGACAGAAGATATAAAATTTGGCGATTGAATAACTATTACTAACGAATTCAATAGATAATTTTTAAATCCTCTACCGCCCCGTTTCAGGGGTATACATAGAAATGAAACCTACGTCAGTAGCTATAAGCAGGCCCTGCATATGGTGCATTGAGTGGGTTGTTTTAGATATAGTTAGATTGATGACTAAATGTAGCGACAAAGCAGCTTGGACATAAATCAATGCGTCTTTGCCTGAAAGGTATAATAGATATTTGGCGATAACGATGATATTATACAATACCATAAATTACCATGCTTTGCACCATTACCTTACTCATTATAGACGAATTTATATGGTTTTACAAACCTAAAGAACACCATTCGTAATCCTTTAGACTTACGTACAAATTAAAATTGATGATTTCAGTTTTTACAGCCAAACAAAAGAAATCACTGAACAAATACAGCTAAGAGCTATTTGTAGCCGGGATATTTAAACCGCATATATGGATATCTCGCTTACTAGTAATGTTTATCTAGGGATGACTTGTAATAATTAAAATTACATTTTGTACTTTAAAACTATTAGTGTAAGTACTTTTATCCAGAAACGCAATATTGTCAGAAGACAATGGTATGTTTACATTTGCATGAAAATAGAGAATTAAGGAAGAAATATATAGTTAGTCAGCTTATAGAATAATCTCAAAAGTAAGAGTGAATCATACATATAATTAAAATTAATACATTACTAGTGAGCGAGTGTTAGGCTGCTTACAAACGAGCGCAATTCGAGCATACACACTGCAAACGTAGCCACTTATCGCCCAACTAATACAAGCGATCCGCCCTATATACAATATCGCGATTACATAATTACAAAACTAAAGTCATGTTCCAAATGATAATAGTCTATTAGTACGATAAAATTGTATTTAATTTCATATATATAGGTATGTCAAAAGAAAATATTTCATAGCTAAAAAAAGGATTTCGTCACAAAAATGGCGGTTTGTGTGCTTGTTTATGTTTTACTTGATTGCGTTTATAAGACGTAATTTACAGCGATTCTCGCTTGTTGGGATAACATAACAACATGGAGTGTTGAATATTGGACTTGCAAGTTATCTGTCAAAAAACTTGGTGAAAACCCGAGAGTTAGTCCCCAGGACTCTCACATACGTTCTATTTTAGATGTACACTAAACGTATGACATACCCTAGAACAAAGTATGCTTCCTAACTAAATAACGCGATAACTTGCGTAACTTGATCTTCAATGAGCTCCTAGAAGTCTATTAAATACTGATATAATTAAGTGTATGTGTCGTTAACTATCTGTAATTTCAAAATATAATGATAGTTATCACAGATTTTTAGAAACTGGCGGTCAGTGTCATCTGCGCACGGTTTGATAAACGGTAATCAACCAGTGGCGGACCCAGAGGGGGGAGGGGGGGGGAGGGGGGCCATGGCCTCCCCCCCTGGCCATGTCCAGCTACCTTTGCAGTTTGCATTGAATTTTGAGGCTATGATTATGATCAGCTCATGCGAGACCTACTTACTGCTGACCGTCGGTCGAACAATTTCGGAACAGCTCGGGTCTATCTCATCAGCTTGTTCCTAAACAAAAATTTAAAAAAAAACTTATGACGTGGCCGAGCCCCCCCCCCCCAAATTGGAATCCTGGATCCGCCCATGATATCAACCGTAGGTACACGTTATTGGGTCGGATGTTAAGTAGTAACTATATTTTTGCTAGGACGAAGAATAAACGGCGTATAGGCAGCTACGTTTGGACATTATATGAGAAGCATACGAGTATAAGCGAGCCTGGCGGTATGATCGCGACCGGGTATTCAGTCGATGTACTGAGCCAACCAGCGGAAGCCCTCGCCGTAGCCCTGGCGCTTCAGCACAGAGCACATGAACAATTCCAACGGCCGCCCGGGGAGCTCCGATCGGGATACTTTACCCTGGAAATAAAATGTTGAAAATATTTTCAATTTTATACATAAACTTAGTTTTTCCTTCGCTGTTTCACCCACAGTGTATTATTTTACAGGTTTTCGAATAATCCTTTCTTAGTGAAGGATTATCCTCAGTTTTATATCTTTAGGACCAGCAGTATAGGCTGTGCGTTGATGTGTCATGTCAGTCAGTGATCAGTCAGGGTCTTCCAATTTTATAGTATACTAGTTGTTCTCCGCGGTCCCGGGATTAAAGTAGCCAATATCCTTCTCCATAACATAGGCTATCTGCGTGCCAAATTTCATTATGATCGGTTCAGCGAAAAAAAAAACAGAGTTACTATCATATTAGTATGAATTATAATTGAAAAATTCATCCTGTATATGAATGAAATTCATTTTTTTTGACATAGTAGAGAGTTTTAACAAACAATAAAACTTACCTATTATTTTTCCTGAAGACATCCGGAATCCATCTTGAGTCAAGCACCAGTCTTTTAAGCGTTTCCGGTCGTTTAACTTACCTCCCACCAGGCGGCGCCACCATCGCTTACACAGGAAGTGAGTGGGGGGCGCGAAATGGTGGTGCCACGATCCTCGTTTGTTCATCATTATAAAACTCATGATGTACCAGGTAGAGATTACCTGGATTCCGGATGTCTTCAGGAAAAATAATAGGTAAGTTTTATTGTTTGTTAAAACTCTCTATTATTTGTTCCGATTCGACATCCGGAATCCATCTTGAGTGATGTGTTTGTTATCTCCTGGTAGCTAAGATGCTATAATGTGTAGCTTGGAGAAAATTATTAATAATTATTCAAAATTAACATATTAAATCGAATTAATCATTGATTTATTCGAAACATGGTAGGTTCTAGGTATATACTATTTTAATCAACGTACAGCATCGAAATAATTAGATAAAGAAATCGACATATTTGAATCATTCAAGGATCTATTAATTTCTTTATGATAAAACTTTCTAAAAGTATGTTCACGCTTCCAATTAGCAGTGGCAAGTATCTGATCAATAGGGAAACTTTCAAGCCAGTTAAGCGAAGCGACCGCGGTTCGCACAGAACCGGGCGGTGCCTCCACGCCCGCTGCACGCAGCTCTGACTTCACCCAGCCGCCTATTACAGTCCTAGACGCAGGCTTCACCACCCCACGTGATAAATAATTCTGAACAATTAATAGAATTACGCCTTTCCTCTGAAAGGGATATCAACTTGCGTATCCAATAAATACAATTTAGGTTATTATTAGGATGAGCTCTTAATTTCCAACCAGATTGCCGATAATCAGTTTTTGATCCAAAAGTGGGCCAAAATATGATGAAGTCGCTTTCATCAATCATATTACTAGGGCCTGTATGCAATAGCGTGAGGTCGTGAACCCGGCGTCCGGACATAAGAAGTAAAAGTATCGCTACGCGTTTCGAGATTTGAAATAGACTATCTTCATCGACTGAATTGTTTTCTAAATATTGTAAAACAAATTTAGGGTCCCATATCGGCGGTTTGATACATTTTGGCTTTGCAAGTGATATAGATTTTAAAACGTGTTTTACAAAAAAGTTTGATGAAATGCTATTAACAGAATCGTGGCTTACAAAAGTTGAAATAGCCGATTTATGTACTAATATCGTTTTGTAAGCGAGACCACATTTGTTGTGAAGGTATATTAAATAACGAGCTACCTGTGTGGGTAAAGGATTTCTAAAATCTATACCATTTTCAATACTCCATTTCGTCCATTTTTCCCAGGCCGGTCGATATGTGTTGAGTGTAGACTTACGCCAACTAGACATTAAGACGGATTTCTCTTGAGTTGTCCAGTCTTCTATTGCTTCAATCCACCCAAGATAAGCCAAGCTTCCAGATGAATGTTTTGTATGTCTGGTGGATGGGTATTCGTCGTGGTGTCGATCAAAACTTGTTGAAGGTTGGGAATCAGGTGTGGCCCCTGTATAGCTCGGCGCCGCAGATCTGCAATCCAGAACACTTTGACCCAGTGGGGAGCAATTATTATATACTGACCTTTGGCGGAGTTTAGATGTGCTAAGACTTGTGGCATTAAATTCGGTGGTGGAAATATCCACGCAATGTTGTAGTCCCACGTTCGACAAAAGGCATTGTGATATAGAGCTTGCTGATCGTGGATATCGGTCGAAACATATGTCGGTACTACGTGCGCTGTCATCGATGCGAACAGATCCACCTCCGGTTTGCCCCACATTTTGAAAATCGGTGTAGTCGCCGCTGGTCTGAGATGCCACTCTGGACATTGCATTCCTCTCGATAACGCATCGACTTCGCCGTTGTATCTCCCAGGGAAATATTGAGCCGTCAATGATATATTGTGGGCGTCTAACATGTCCAGTAGCAGTTTGGTCAATTGTAAAAGCAATCCTGACTTTGTACCACCTTCTTTGTTTATGTACGCCACAACTGTCCGATTGTCCGTTTGTAAAAGAATATGTGCATCTAGTAGTTCCAATTTCATCTGAAGAATTGCAGCATACACCGCGTATAACTCTTTGAGATTTACATGCCAACATGTTTGGGATTGCATCCATTGACCCGCCATTTTCATATCGCCAAGTTGAGCGCCCCAGCCCTTGTCTGAGGCATCCGTTGTCAAAAGGTGCGTTATCGGAATCGTATGTATCGGAAGAGAGCCGTCTAGAGAGTTGAGCCACCACCTCAGTTCTTGATAAACAGGGTCTGGTATCGTAGCCCGTTTGTAGGGGTGAGTCTTGAGAAGCTGTCGACTGCAGGTTTGCGTTGTGCGACAGTTCAGTCTCCCTCTCGGTATCACAAAGCTGGCAAAGTTGAGTTTCCCCAGTAGGGACTGGGCCTGTTTGAGGGACCAACTGCCATTCGACATTTGAGTCTGGAGCACCCTGCGGAGCGTTAGGCGCTTTGGTTCCGACAGGGACTTTGTGTTGAACAGTGTGTCCCAGGTAACACCGAGAAACTCCAGGCGTTGTGTCGGAACCAAGACAGACTTGTCGAAGTTGACCGTCCATCCGAGACGTTGTAATAGGTCTATTGTGAATGAGACATGATCGTGTAATGCAAGACGAGACTGGTCCGCGAGTAAAAAATCGTCCAGGTATACTACACAGCGTATGTTGCGTTTGCGTAGGTATTCTGCAACCCAATTTGTTAGAGAGGCAAACGTCCTTGGTGCTGATGATAGTCCAAACGGTAGACACGTCATCTGTAGTAGGCGGCCGTTGTAACTGAGCCTCAGGAACCTGCGGTGCTTGTGAGAAACCGGCAGGTGAAAATATGCCTGACTCAAATCTATTTTTACCATCCAATCTGCATTCTGTATGAAACTCGGAACACGGAAATGGCTGAATAATTGAAAATCTTTTGTCCGCACAAACTGGTTTAATCGTTTCAAGTTGAAGATTGGCCTCATTGAACCGTCTGGTTTTGGCACAAGGAAAAACGTTGATAGGTAACTCGGGGAGTATTCGGCTATTTCGAGAACATTGGTTTGTATCATGGTATTTATTTGCCGTGTCATTTGAGTACTTAATTTGGTTTCGAAATTTTTCATAACTCGCGCGTTTGGTAATATTAGGGGCGGTTTCATCATGAATGGAATGCTTAAGCCTTTTAGAAGTTTGCATAATTTGGGTGGCGCTCCAAGATCGCTCCAAACATGTTGAAATCGCGCCAGACAACCGCCTTGAAAGCTGTAATAGTCATGCGCGGGAATTTCTATTTTTGGAAGAAAATGATTTTTTCCCTTTACCGTCATGTTTGTGTCTATAATTTGTTGTTCTATACCCCATGGAGTTATTTTGATGTTTTGACCGCTTAGCTGGCGCGTTACGAAAAATATTATCACGTGATGGTTTGTTTTCCGGCAGTTTACTCATAATCGAATTGGTTCTTGGCCGATATTGTTGAGATGTACTCGGAGTAGGCTGAGCAGTTGAAGACTGTGAAAGTTTCTCAGCCCCCCCAATTTTCTGAATGTAGGTAGTAAGTTGTTCATCATTAAATAAAAAGTCGGCACTAGGGGGTAGTTTCTGTAAAACACTACAATGGAAACCTTCCGGGATTTGTTTTAATAAATGTTCTCTTCGTAAATTTATCAAGTCTGCTCGTCGTCCACAGACCATCTGCAAAATATCGTCCGTAGCCTTGACGTAGCCAGACTCCTTGCCAAAAAGTTCCTCAACCTTGGCAAACAAACTTGATGGAGTGAGTTTTGAACCGTTTTCATTCGACCAATCGACTAAACTTTGTAGGGTAGTATGTAACGCTTCTTTTTGTGATAAAACTGCATTCGACAAAGCTGCAAATGATCTTTCGAAAAGATGCAAGCGATTTTCTTCCGGCATTGTAGGCTCAAATCGTTTCAACACATCGTTAACGCTCAATTCGACAAACCCCGGTGCAGCTAGGTATTTCTTTTGAGTGTCAGCAAAACGAATAGCATTCCAATCATTACAATTGAAACGTTGTAAATTTGAAATTTTATTCAAAAAAGATTCCTTAGATTTTGGGTAAATTGGATCTTTCACAGTTTGTTAAGGTCAGACAACTGTAATTGTCCGCTAGAATTATTACTCGATAGTCCCGCCGGTGGACGTAAGGAAAAATCATCCATTAATTTACTCGAAATATTCGTATTTCCAGCATTACTTTCATTATTTGTGGTTGAGGGTAGAACAGAATATTTTTCAGATACTAAATTCGTTAAAAATGAAACTTGTTGGGACAAAAATTCAAATTGCAAATCACTTACAGGTCGAGTCCGTTTTGACTTACTGATTCGCTGTGGGCTGGAGTCCCGAGACGATGAATCCGAATCTGAACTCCTATAATGGCGCCTTTTCCGAGATTCTACCTCACTAACAGCTTGCGTTTCACCGTTGTCCATTTTTGATGGGAGATTATAACTAATACTTAATTACTATTAAGATTAAAAAATTAAAAATTTTAATACTATAATGAAGGTATTCAAATTATTAGAATATTTAAGTTAAACCGTACGCTACGAAAAACGACGCTATAATGATGAACAAACGAGGATCGTGGCACCACCATTTCGCGCCCCCCACTCACTTCCTGTGTAAGCGATGGTGGCGCCGCCTGGTGGGAGGTAAGTTAAACGACCGGAAACGCTTAAAAGACTGGTGCTTGACTCAAGATGGATTCCGGATGTCGAATCGGAACAAATAATAACTTTTTCTTCACGAGTATTGATTATTTTGAGTACAGATTATTATTTTAAGATACCTTTTCTGTTCTAAAAGTATTGTCAACTATACATTATCATGCTAAATCTCGTACTTATGTATTTATTTAAAATCTTAACTTACATTTTCTAACAGCAAACATAAGAAAACTAAACAAATATAAACTCACCTTTCCAGTAGTCTGTTGGTACAGATTAAAGTACTGACGCAGTTCGTCCTCGCTAACAGCTGTGGCTTTGTCGATCTTGTTACCGAGGATCAGCACGGGGCAGTTGCTAAGCGTCTCGTCGGTGAGCAGGGAGTCTAACTCGCCTTTAGACTCGGGCAAGCGGTTGCGGTCGCTGGCGTCCACCAGGAACACGATCGCGTCCACCGCGGGGAAGTAGTCGCGCCACACGCGCCGCGCCTGTTGATGCCCGCCCAGGTCGAACGTTGTGAAACGCATGCTGCCTATCGAGAGCTCTTCCGATGCTATGGGATAACATTGTAAATTGTATTTTGGTGAGGTTAGGGTTCATTTTTGATGGACCGGTCTTCGGATACAAGGTGGGATTGTAAGGCAATAGAAGATCTAATAATGATCGTACTTTCGTATTACGTTTTGCCGAGTAAATCTCCTATTCTCTTCTAGGTTTTGTGTGCGTACCATCATCTCTTACAGTGTGGTGTACTGTGTATGTTTTTTGTTTTCTTGGTCTAAGGTTACCCCCAAGGAAAACGGAGCAATGGGAATAACCAAAATGAAGCTACAATTTTATCTATATGTGAATGCATTCGACAAGGTTTGTATTTCAAGAAAGTCAAAAAAGGTGAAAAGTGTGAAAACATGCCAATCCATACAAAAACATCGTTATTATGAAGTAAAACTTATTGTATTTGTAAAATAATACAAAAATTTCATAGTAATTTGTCATACATTTTATACAGTACCTATGTCTTATCAAAAAAATATATCACCATGATTTATAGTAAAATCATAAAAGATTAATTTCCATAACTGCTTGTTGAGTTATTGTTTTCCTCAAATAAATCAGCATAATTAGATGCTATTCGGGAAATGAAACTTGTTCTTACTTTATCTTAATAACCTTGAGACTCGTTTGTATATTGAGCATTTTTGCGTCGTCGCATATTATACATAAATCAAATTAGCATTTAATGGCGGAAAGTGAAACTGATGTATGTACTTTGCCATCATTAAAAAATAACTTTTAACAGTTAAACATATTATATATACGTTTCTATCGTCTGTCTGTAGTTTAAAATTTATATTTTCTAATTTATTTAAGGTTTTGATCGTACAGACGCCAACACATCAGACTATACCATTTTGTTGCAAAATAGCTCCTATTACAACCGCATAAGATGCCGCAGTGTTTACCTTGAATTGTCGTCGTCCTTACTAGTGTAAAATGCGTTACTCTTTCATCTAAATGAAAGTATTATAAGCCCACATATGTCTCAATTTCGCAATTTCACTCAATGTATTAGGAAATTACCCAGCAGAGTTAATAAGATCAAAGTACATACATACATAGTAGAGAAGGGTACTTTTAAGATTTCGATCTTGCAAGGATTTAATGAATACCTTGTATTGGAAGGTAAATAAGTCATCAATCATCAAATCAGCCGAAAGACGTCCACTGCTGGACAAAAGCCTCCCCCAAGGATCTCCACGATGGCCGGTCTTGCGCTACCCGCATCCAGCGGTTTCCCGCGACCCTCACAAGATCATCGGTCCACCTTGTGGGGGGCCTGCCCACGCTGCGTCTTCCGGTTCGTGGTCGCCACTCGAGAACCCTTCTGCCCCAGCGGCCGTCGGTTCTACGAGCGATGTGCCCCGCCCACTGCCACTTCAGTTTGGCAATTCTTCGGGCTATGTCGGTTATTTTGGTTCGCCTGCGGATCTCATCATTTCTGATTCGATCTCGCAGGGAAACTCCGAGCATAGCCCTCTCCATCGCTCTTTGGGTGACCTTGAGCCTTCTTATGAGGCCCATCGTAAGCGACCACGTCTCTGCTCCGTAAGTCATCACTGGCAACACACACTGGTCGAAGACTTTCGACTTAAGACACTGCGGTATTTGGGACGAGAAGATATTACGTAGCTTCCCGAACGCTGCCCAGCCGAGTTGGATTCGACGATTGACCTCTTTCTCGAAGTTGGATCTACCTAGTTGGATGGTCTGTCCTAGGTAAATGTAGTCATCTACAACTTCGAGTGCAGAGCCTCCAACATTTACTTGAGTGGGCGCAACATGGACGTTCGACATGATTTTCGTCTTATCCATGTTCATTTTTAAACCCACTTGTTGAGAGACTCTACCGAGGTCATCGAGCATTGTACCGAGGTCTTCTAAGGTTTCAGCCATGACTATTATATCATCGGCAAATCGAAGGTGCGTGATGTACTCGCCATTGACATTGATGCCAAATCCGTTCCAGTCCAGAAGCTTGAAGACATCTTCCAATGCAGCGGTGAACAGTTTCGGAGATATCACGTCTCCCTGTCTCACGCCTCGCTGCAATTGGATAGGTTTCGAGTTCTGGTCCTGGAGTCGGACTGACATGGTGGCGTTCTCGTACAAGCACTTTAACACCTCGATATACCGATAGTCGATTTGGCACCTTTGAAGAGACCTCAGCACGGCCCAGGTTTCTATCGAATCGAAGGCTTTCTCATAGTCCACAAACGCTAAGCATAATGGCTGGTTATACTCCTCGGTCTTCTGTATAACTTGCCGCAGCGTGTGTATGTGGTCTATGGTGCTAAAGCCTTTTCGGAACCCGGCTTGTTCGGGAGGCTGGAAGTCGTCAAACCTGCGTGCGAGACGGTTCGTGATGACTCTCGAGAACAACTTGTAAACATGGCTCAGCAGTGTGATGGGTCTGTAATTCTTCAATAGGGTTTTATCTCCCTTTTTGAAGAAGAGCACCACCACACCTCTGTGCCATGCCTGCGGCGTCTGGCCTTTAAGTATGACGGAATTAAATAACTTCTGAAGGGCCCTAAGGATCGGTGAGCCACCTGCCTTCAGAAGTTCAGCCGTAACTCCATCGTCACCAGGCGCCTTGTTGTTCTTGAGCTGTTTGAGAGCCATTCTAATCTCGTACAGGCTGACGTCCGGGATATCTTCAGTGTAGTGTCGGGTTAGCCTTGCTCTGGGGTCTGAAGCATGGCTATCGACAGGTGTCTGCGTTGTCGTGTACAACTCTCCGTAGAACTTTTCGATCTCTCCCAGCAGCTCAGGTTTCGACGTGACGATTCTGCCATCCTCAGTCTTCAGCTTCGTCAGTTGGCTCTGCCCAAGAGACAGATCTCTTGCGAACACTTTAGAGCCCTTATTCTGCTCGATGGCCTCTTCAATACTAACTGTATTGAATTGGCGTGTGTCGCGAGTTAAAGACTTTGAGATCTGTCTGTTGAGCCGCCGGTATCTGGCAGCATCATCTGAGGACGTCAGAGCCATTTTCCGTCTTTCTTCCATAAGCTGTAGGGTAGAATCGGAGATCTTTTTGGTTCTCTTGGTACGGCGAGCCTTGAAAATCTTAGACCCAGCCGTATAGACAGCTTCCACGAACCTGTCGTTGTATGAGTCCACTTCATCGCAGTCTGCCAGGCATTCGAATCGGTTTTGAAGTTCGAGTTGAAAGGGTTCGGGGTTTTGGACGTGGAAAGGTAAAGGTCGGATGAATACCTTGTATTGGAAGGTAAATAAGTATTCCTTGGAAATATAAATGGAAAATCAAACCAGGAAAGTCAGAAATTTTGGGTGGTATTTGAAAATCTCAAAACGAAATTTACCAGGTCAGGCACGAACAACTAGTTTAAGATACATATATAGTATAAACAATACTCACTAGGATGCAGTGTGGGTACATGCTGGGCCAGTCTGTCATCCTTCAGCATGTGTAGGAGTGTGGTCTTCCCAGCATTGTCCAGTCCCAGGAATAGGAGTTTGCCAGATTTCTTCCATAGACCTTAAATAAGACAGTAAAAAAAATTAATAGAAGTAGAGTATAAATATCCTTTTGCTTCAAGAGCGAGATATACATAGGAAGTACCTCTAATACAGAATACCACAGCCAAATAACTGATTGTTGTTTCTTGCTCAAGAATAAGGTCGGTGGGTAAGGCGTAAGTGGGATAGTGTCTGTAGTTTTGGTAATTGTGTACCATCAGGTGAACCATATGCTTGTTTGTTGTATTTAATAATTAAACAAAGCCAAAATAATATAGAATTTTCAAGTTGATAAGAATTTATTTCAGGGTAAATCTTATGGAAACTAAAGGATAATTATTTTAATGGATTACTCATAATGGGATAAATCAAATAATGTAACATAAATAAATAAAAAACCAGGGACATTCTTCACACGCGGTTATCTGATCCCAAACTAAGCAGAGCTTGTGCTATGGAAACCAGATAACTGATATACTACATAAACTACGTTTTTTTAAAAATACATACTTATATAGATAATTACACCCAGACTCAGAACACATTCATTTACACAAATGTTTGTCCTGGATGGGAATCAAACCCACAACCTTTGGCGCAATAGGTGGTGTCTTAACCAACTGCACCAACTGTTCTGTCAACATAGGACTTACTTAAATCATCTGTATATCTATTTAAAATTATAAAAGCTTAGTAGTATGTTTGTGTATTTGAGTTTCATACTTTAAAACTTCCAGTCCTATTTCCAATTCTAATTTCATGTTTATGGCTCCATCGTGTGATGGATGACTTTGCCAATGTCATGGTTACTTGGTTAGAAAAAAAAGTGAAAAACAACAAGAGTAAAGAATTTTTTATTTTTTTTTCCACTCCTATTTGTAAATGTATCTTTGCAGTTAGTATGTATTGATACAATATAACACATGTATAATCCAAATAATGCAGGTGAAAGTGTGGGGGGGGGGGTCTACTCAACCTAACATTAATTTTTTGCTAGGAGCTCAAAACTTATTTCTTTATAAGTAAGTATACAACTATAATACATGTTTCAATTGATGCAAAAAGCTCTGACCTATTTAATAAATCTTCCTTATCAGCTTATAAATATACAAATATGCTCTCAATACATTATAACTGTCATTTACTTTTCTCCTTCAGTAAATATATCTACAAATACAAAATATATATATCTACAAAATATACATAATACTTATAGGGCTTCAGCACTACAATTATAACCTGCTCTACTCTACACATATCTAAAAAGAGGTAGATATGGATAATCTAATTTTCTTTTCAGAATTAGCTTTACAATATACAATTTACAACAAATATACAAAACACAATCCACATATGCTGGTAACATTTCTCTTTGGATAGGTAAGCTAACCATAGCCTTGATAAGCTTGGATGATAATGTGTAAGCTTCGGATCCCCAAGGAGAGAGGGGGAAGGAAGTAAGTATACAATATAGTTAGTTTTAACCCGCGGATTAAAAATATTGACAAAAATACTCTTAATTCACAGTAGAATGTTTGCATTATAGTTGGCATGCAACATGCAAGAACCATGTGGTGTGTGAATACTGGGTTTATGAATTACACACAATGAGGAATAACAACAAAAAAATCTAATTAGTCCATCAGTTAGATTATCAAAAAATATTGGATACATATTTTTTATTTTGATCCGAAAACAAAAAATAACGAAGATACAGTGCGTTAAAATTTTCTGGTCTGCAAAAAGTGTACTAAAAAGTAGTTGTACAATGACGTCACAAGCCCCAATCCTGCACTTTCATGGGACTTATCTTTGTAATTTCTTATTGATTTGATAAAATAAAAAATATGTATCCAATATTTTTTGATAATCTAACTGACGGACTAATTAGATTTTTTTGTTGTTATTCCTCATTACAAATGGTTTAATACAAAACATACTTATTATACTTTTATCAAAGATCCCATGTTTGTAGCATACATTTGTGTGTACTGATTTAAATTTTATGTAAAATATCACAACTTTATAAGTCAGTAGGTCAATGTTTCAATTTGATAATGCCTACTAATGAAGATATCACTTCATAATTATAAAGAATTAATGTCAATGTACAACATATTTAATGAATAAATATATATAAATAGCACAGATGTTATTACTTTACTAAATATTTATTGAATATTGGTGTACAAAAAACTACAATATTTATATGTCTATTTTTATTTTCTTTTATCTAGTGGTATTGTTATAAATAACATTATTGGTGTCATAGCCTCTATTTGTAGAGTAAGAGACCAATAAGCATTGTAATCACTAATTAACATATTGTTTCATTTATTACCAGTCTTTACATACATTAATTAGGGATTAACTGTTCAGGGTTTGCAACCATTGATGTTATTAGAATCTAGTAAGAATTTCACTCACCAAGGAATCCAAGGACACCAGTAAACCAATCCAAGATAAACATTTTGAATCTGGAACGTATGAAATGATTATTAATTATCAGGACAGGTCTCCTCCTCTCTCACAAAGACTTATTGAGTCATGACTTGCAAATCTTATTGTAATATACTGCGTATTAATAACTGGCAGCGTAATTACACTGAGCATAGTTATCATAAGGCACACACGTCGCCAGATTTGTTGAAACACCAAAAACGTAGTAAGAATATTAGATCGAGTTGAGTAACATGAATGACAGAACGTCATTCGCGTACTTGAAACTTCGAGCTAAGATTTTACCATAACACGAATGAAATACTCACTTATTAAAATTGAACTAGATTAACTAATGTTATGGGAAGTTTATCACAATATTTCACACTTATTAAAATATGTTACGTCGCTAAAACCGACGTTTTTACTCAGCAATGATTATGCGATGGAAATATGAATCTGTTGGCAATGACGTACGCTATTTCCGGATGTTGTCACATTGCTTTACAGGTGCGATCTATTTGCAAAATTTTATTACGTTAATTATATAAATAAATAATGTAATAAGAAGTCACTTCCTGTACAAATATACAAAATAATAGATTTTCTATGATATTTTTGAAACATTCAATACAAACTACAGACAGAATACATTATTTTTCACTCACATTCATTTAATAAATCAAGTTTTTGTGAACGCATAAATAGAAATGTGTTTCCGTTACTTTAGGAAAGTATCTTGGTAGAAAATAAATTGATGAGTTGAGAATGAAAAGTTTTGTATATAAACTTACAGTAATTTAACTAATTTATCGAACGAGAATTATCGATGAAAGCAAAGGAACATAAAGGACGAACGAGATTTGATTAAAGTTTGATACATTTTAAGCTCTTCAGCTGCATTTTCTCTGATACGTTTAATCTGTACAAATCAGAAGAGAACAAATTATCATGTCGTAGTTTCATGATTTCAATAATTTATTATTTCAAAAATATATTTTTCATTTTTAAATCTTCTAAGGAGGATGGCGTTTTCTTTCTATGGTAGTATCTAGATATTGAGCTGGCAATATTGATATCCGGAATTCTTTCTAGTTTTTGACAGCTTTCAAAGCTAAAGGTATATTCATATTTTATTGAAAAATGCTCTTAATATTATGATAATTTGAAAAATAATAGTTTTAATTAAGAAAACCGTTCTTGTATGATAATATCTCATCATCTAGAAACGAACAGTGTGTGGATTACTTTGATATTTTGAGGTTACAAAAAGTGTATCAGGAGTGTTGTTATTTTCAGGCTGAGCCATGGCCCCGAGGAAAAACAAAGTTGCGAAAGAGGAGGTCCAGGTGACCCTCGGTCCTCAGCACTTGGTGGGCGAGACGGTGTTTGGTGTAGCTCACATATTCGCCTCATTCAACGACACATTTGTGCACGTTACTGATTTATCTGGTCGAGAAACCATCGCCCGGGTCACCGGTGGCATGAAAGTGAAGGCTGATCGTGATGAAGCCTCACCCTACGCCGCTATGTTGGCCGCACAGGTTGGTTGTCAATGTAAACATTAAATTAGAAAACATGATCATGCAACAATTTTAGGTTAAGTTATGTTAGACAATGTAACCCACTCATTCCTTATTAACTGTAACCAAACCAGTGATTCAAATTATAAGTTGCTCTCTAAAAATCTGGCAAGACCTCAGATACTCCTAAATCTTGTACATTATATTTGCATTTTCTTTTTAACCTCCCAAGTTTTTTTTGTATGTGTATTCACGCATAACTTTTTGCATATGAACTAATTTTAATATTTCTTTTTGCATTGGGTTCAGTATGGATCCAAGGTGGTCCCATAATTTTATTGTTGTTGAAGGAGGTTTTACACTTTTTTAAAAGTTAATTATTAAATCAGAAGATTATCTGAAAATATAGGAGTGATCATAGTTGGAGACACTCCTACAACATATACAGGAGCTATATTTGAATTCAAATTGTGTTTTAGTATTTTGTGATAAACATACGCTCATTACTGGTGCTGATTCTGTTGTTTATCAATATTATGTAATTGGAAAATAGTCATGACCAATAAGATGGTGATTAAATTATATTGAAGCAAGCAATTTGACAGGACTAAATTTCTTTTACCCGTAAGTTTTTTGTTAGAAAGAGATATAGAGAGATTAAATTTGTTTAGTTTGTAAACAACAGAATCAAGGCTATTCAAGCATTGCACAAAGGTTTCCTACTACCTATTGTCATACAATTTATTAGAAGTAAGTCTTATGGGCACACTCTAGAGTTGTCAATTAAGTTTAATGATTGATTATCTCTAGACCTGTCCCTTTCTATAGCCTTGCAATAAACAAAGCTGCATATACTTTAATCAATCATTAAATTATATTTGACGTCCCTGAGTATGGCAGTCAAATGTTAACTTAAATGATGACATGGAAATTACATAATATTCATGTCAAATAAATCTTAGCATTGTCTTCTATGATTTGTGTAGTATATTGCATATGATTATGTAGGTGCACTAGAATCCTTAAAATATCACAATAAATCTATAACTAATACATCAATAAGTTTGATGTATTATTGATACCTATTCATATTTTAAAAAGTCTGTATGTACTATATCAGTTCTTGTGACAGTGAATTGGAATAATGTACAGAATTATCTCAGTCAAATCATTAGTGTAAGTAAATTTTTCTTCTCCATTCCAGGATGTTGCAGAAAAGTGCAAGACTCTCGGCATCACAGCCCTACACATCAAGCTCCGTGCCACTGGTGGAAACAAGACCAAGACACCCGGACCCGGTGCGCAGTCTGCACTTCGTGCCCTTGCTCGTTCCAGCATGAAAATTGGCCGCATTGAAGATGTTACTCCAGTGCCCTCTGACTCCACACGCAGGAAGGGTGGCCGAAGAGGCCGCAGGCTGTAATCTGTTAGTTTAAGCTCACTGTGGACTTTGAATAAAAGAGTTTACGGTATATTTCGTTTTACTTACAACACTCGTCATTTTCATTCATCTATCATCTGCCCTATTTTTTCATACAACAATATTTAAATACATTTTCAAGTCAAGGTCACTGTATTTAATAGCTATAGCTAAATTGCTGATCTTAGTATTGGTTATTGCTGGTGGAAACAATATAACCTGAAAATGGTAACTAGGGCAAACATCCTAAAGTTTGGATTCTGTTCCTCTCTATGAAACAGGACTGACCAAATCTAATATGAGGTGACTGAATTAGACTTTCTTGTAGCAGATGATCTTTGCTAGGTTCTCTAGTACTTGAGATACAGAGGTGGCCTTGCCAGATCACTTAGGACTCCTTACAACTTGGACCAACAAAATATCCAGACTCCGAATACAAATCCGTCAATGATAGCCATGCCAGAAAGTGTTACACACCTACTTACCAATTATGAATTTACAGTGGTCAAACAGGATGATAATTTACTATATTGCTAGTCACACGTTATCTGTACTTGGGTTTTATGGCATGAATAGGCCATACGATTTGATCATAGTTCTGATTAAACATAAGGGTCGACAATAAAAGAAAGATCTGAGGACTAGGGATGAAAAAAACTAAAACAAAATGATTGTGACAAAACTGTTTGTTGTTAATTAATCATATATTAATATTTCAGATAAATAAATAGTAACTATTTTAAAATATACATACTATGTTTTTCTACCAATAAACACATCTTATTTTACACACAATTTTAAAATTTTTGAAGTACATAATAAGTATCTAAATGTTTTCCATTAAAATGTATATAAAATTAGAGTTATTGCACTATATTGGTGTGTTGAGCCTACCTCACGATACATAGACGAATCAGTGCCAACACTATTTTGCAGGACATAAAAACTTTTAATATTCAAATAGTTGTATTTACATACAAATATTGTTTACATTAGTATTTCTGTTTCCATATTTTTACTATTTTTAAAGCTACTGAATATAAAGAAGCAATGGACACAGAAATATTTCATGATCGAGACAATATGAGCATGTTAATAAAATCTGCTCCACACTAAATTTCTTATGAGATCAATAGTACATTATTATTAGCACAAAAGAAAATATGCTCTTTGAGCACTATCCACCTAGAGGTCTGAATACACTTTACAATAATTATATTAATATGTTAATATTTTTTTAGTCTTTATAAAGCCCTTTACACGTAAATATTTTTTTTATTTTTCCAAACCACAAATCAGGAACATAAGTTATATAAATTTACTAAGTAATCCATTATGCTTAACGAACACAAACATATCTATCTGATGCAAAAAAATAAAATAGCAACCAAAAATTTCACTAAAACAACGTTCACAACTTTTTGCCATACAATAAAATACTTCAATATTTAGTAAAAACAATATTAATAACACAACAACCCAAATCCCAACAACTGGCAAGTAGCAGTCTGAAACAAATCGAATCGAATCAAACTAAACCGAAAAAGTCTAACGTATACATCCTAGCTAGACTTATGCGTAAAGAGAGAATCACACGTAATTTGAAAATGGCATTATCGCTTATACAAGTTCACATCGTGCCCAGCACGGAAGATATCTAAACATTCGGGTAACATACAATACAACCGGTGATTCCGGCCTGCCAATTTAGGGCTTATACCGTGGACGTTAAGGTGTTAAATCACGGCGGTCAGCGGCTAGACCTGCGTCTCGGGGGCGGGTCTGGCTCGCGGCTTGCGCTACAAGCCGGTCTTTAGTCTGATCTTCTTGAGGTGCGACGGCGAGGAGTTGGGGAAGGAGCGTCGCTTGCCGGCCATAGACAAGGAGTCGGCGTGCGAGACGCCGCTCTGGGCGGCGCTGAGCACGGTGCCGCCCGCCACCTCTTCCCAGCCGCCGGCGATCATGTCCTCGGAGGAGGAGGAGGCCATGGCACGGCAGCGGTTGGCGCCCCCCCGCGACGCCGACCCGCGCAGCGACCGCGCGAAGCTTCGCTTGCTCAGTTTAGCCGACACTATGGATGCGCGCGGATTCTCCGTGTCATCTACGGACCGTCTGCTGGTCTTCGACTTGACGATACCCCCGACTTGAGTCTTGCTCGAGTTCGGTTTTCGGATGGCGAGAATATTTCTGCGTTTCGTCGACAGGGTCTTGGGCTTCGGCTCGTTTTCGGTCAGGTAGCGCGTGCGAGACGTAGTTTTGACGGGCTCGTTCTTTTTGGAGAACTTCATGTTCATGTTGATGATGTCGTGTCCGGACCGCGGGGCGAGCACGGGCGGGCTGCGCTTGCGTTCCGAGTCGGTTTTGGCGCCGACGTACGTGTTCTCTTTGCGTTCGTCTATAACTTTCCCTTTGGAGCGCGCGTAGAGTGGCGCTCGGGTCGGTGACGACGTCTTGGGCCGTAAATGTCTCATCGTTAGCTGAAATCAAAGCTTATTTTTTATGGTCTACAAATGGCGAGTTTATGATGCTAAACTAAAACCTCATTCCCAAGAGTTTAGTAGGTACTGTCTATAATGTATGTTGTTATTTGATCGAACGGGGACAACACGACTCACTCTGTCAATATTTCTTACCCTGATTATAATAAAAGGAAGGGCTGGTTGTATTATTTAGTAGTTTAACACTGAAAAATTAAAGAAGTAAAGTTACTTACAGAAAAGGCAATACAATTTTATTCTAATATAAAATGTTTAGTAAACAAGCACACAAAGTATTTCTAAAATATTTAATGAAGGTGTAATTGTTTCAGCCACAACTTGCCTAATAATAATTAGGTATTTTAGGTATAATTATTCAACCGTGATTGTTCTTAGCAGAGATATTCATCTTTGCGCCAAAGAAAAACAAATAGAGCGGAGCAAAGGTATAAGTTTGTCAAGGAACGTGACTATAGTTGCCTGTTGTGGCTGTGCTGTGTTGGGTGGCAGCCACTCGTGGCTGAGACGGTGGCTCGTATATGAAGAGGTAATCTAGTAGGATTTATTATAATACACACACATACTGTGATAGGGCATTTCATAAAATACATGTTTAATAAATTTAATTTCTGTTTTGATTATACCACGGAACTGCTAAGTCAGCATTATAATATTTTAATTGGATTTTAGTGTTCAGATTTTGTTATTATTAGTAGATATATCAGCAAGAAATGTATGACTGCTCATCGAAATATAATCAGTCTCTAATATTATGACAGAAAAACAAAAACGACAAAAGAAGAAACATAATCACAAAATTCAAAACTACTTTTACTAGAAGAAAGAGTTAAACAATACTGCTGAAATATTCATCAAACACCCTATCATGGTGACTGTTCACGCACACTCGGGAACTGCATTCGCTTTTATAATAAAATCCCATATGAAGTAACTAAGAGATGTCTTATAATAAATTCAAAGAGTATGTTAAACATAAATTGATATACAAGGCCTACTATGAGGTGGTTTCCTGCCAGAGTCTTCTCCGTTTAAGTGTATGTGGAACCGGTGGAAGTCAATTGTAAAAATTGTAACTGTTAACATTCATAAGTGCCTTATTAGGGCCTAAACTGAATAAATGAGGTTTGAGTTGATACTTTGGGCGCAGTTGTATGGTATACCTGTGGTCTCATAGTGCGCGTGTGTGCCCGGAGCCACTCCCGCACGGCGGACAGGTTGCGGTGCTCGGAGCACGGCACGCGGGAGTTCGGGTGCTGCCCGGTCAGATCTAGTATTGACGCGCCTAGGGAACGACCCACCTGGGATACATCCAAATCATTACATTCATGTGTTATCAGATACCAGAATTTACCTTAAATAATAATTAATACTGGATGAAAAAAAACATCCAGTATACCAACTAGCTTCCGCCCCGCGGTTTCACCCGCGTTCTCGAGGCATCTTATGTTTTCCCGGGATAAAAAGTAGCCTATATGTTATTCCAGGGTATGATCTATCTATGTGCTAAGTTTCATCCAAATACATCGTTCAGTAGTTTTTACGTGAAAGAGTAACAAACATCGATACATCCTCACAAACTTTCGCATTTATAATATTAGTTTGTCCTTGATGGGAATCGAATCCACGATCTGCGGCGGCCACGCCAACTGAGCCGTCATATAAACTGTATATTCGTCCACTGCCAGTTCAGATTCTGAGAACAACATTCAATTGTTTCTTGGCACTTTCTTCTGTCACTTATCCTTATACAGAGTAAAATTAAACTTACTTGTTCTACTATATGATCAATCTAATTTCGGGAAATATAAATATTTTTCTTTAAATTTAAAATCAGCAAGGTCGATATAATGTATGAAAAGTTCGTAATTTTTTTCAGGATTTCTAGGTAAAAAAAAATGATGACTACAAAAATCTAATTAGTCCGTCATATTTTTTCTTTAGTTCCGAAAACTAATTATAACGAAGATACAGTGTGTTAAAATTTCGCGTGACGTCGTCTTAGTACACTTTTTACAGAGAAGTGACGTCACAAGCCCCACACTCCCGAACTTTGATTCGCATTATCTTTGTAATTTTTATTGATTTGATAAAATATTTTTTGATAACCTAACTGACGGACTAAACAGAATTAATTATTTTTTACCCAATAATCATACCTATTGCCAGATGGTAACGCAGTGATTTAAAATCACTTGCATACACAATGTGCTATATAAGCAGCAGTGAACACAAAGACATATCTGGAGATTTTTGAAGAGGTTCTTTTAATTAATTATCAATAAAAAAAAGCTTACTGATCACTAATATCAAACTACTATTTCTATATATGTAATAGTACAAGCTATATATAATATAATATATATTATGTAATAGTACAAGCTATATATCATATACTATATTATATTATAGCAGATATCGACAAACCTCAATAGGATTTATGTCTTCGAAAACCTCCAGATTCTTTGCGCGATTGTGTTTTACCTGAAATATGTCACTTTCTAAGACAATGCGTATGATGAGATTTCTTTTTATAAATTATATATCAGATTAAATGTATACATATTTGTTAAGTAGTCTTATACTTAAATTAAAAATAACATTTTATTTATTTGGGACCAAATGTTATCTCTACATATTATACGGAAATATTGTGGACTAATTTATGTAATGAGGAATAACAACAAAAAAATCTAATTAGTCCGTCAGTTAGTTAATAATTTTCACTACGCACAGTCAGCGTCAAAAGTGGACTGTCACTTTGGTACGGTCAGCAACATAAGTAGCTAAACATAAATACGTATACATAAATATGCAGTATGTAGATTTATATAGACATATATTTACAAAACACTCGTTTACTTTGTCTTTATGTTCAGCTACTGTAATTAACTGGACTACATAATAATCTATTCAAAATCAGAATCATTTATTTTCAAATAATTTCCTCTGTAGCCGTGTTGCAGAACATTACTATACATGCAAGATTAGACTTGTCAAGTTACAAACAAACCAAATATCGATATAAATAAACTACAATAAAAACAATTACAAATTAACTAATAAATAAATAGTTTTTACGAAAACTGTGAATTGCGTAATGTAAATTTTAGGATCTTAACCTATGTACATACAAAACTGTTATTAGGACAAAAATAACTTGCACTAGCATCTAAACTAGGCTACTACTAAAGCCACTTTTGATACTAACAGCATATTATAATCATCTACCTACAAAACCCAAATAAATAAATATCCTGGGACATTCTTCACACACGGTTATCTGATCCCAAACTAAGCAGAGCTTGTACTATGGAAACCAGATAACTGATATACTACTTTTTTTTTTGTAAATACATACTTATATAGATAATTACACCCAGACACAGGACAAACAGACATGTTCATGCACACAAATGTTTGTTCTGGATGGGAATCGAACCCATGACCAGCGGCGTGATAGGTGGTGTCTTAAACAACGGGCTTGTCAACTAATTTAGTATCAACAAAAGCACCTACCCTACAAATCAACGGTTACGAACATACACACACATAGACAAACCTGGAAAGGGTTTACCTCTTCGAATATATGGGGGGTGTATTTGGGCGGGACGGGCGTGGCCGGGGTGACGAGGGGCTTGTTGTCCACGTCCCGCAGCGGCGGCGGCAGCACGTTCACCAGCCGGCCCGTGTTGTAGTTGCACTCCAGGGTGTACGATCGCACCAGCCCCGTCGCCTTCAGGACGGCCACGCGCCCTGACCCTTCACGGGACATGCCGTCGCGACGGTCTCTGGACAATTTAGAGGCTAAATTAAATAAATGAACCTTATTGCTTTAAAGTCTTATTATTATAGGTGGTTTTGAGATGCATCTTATTGTAACATATTGTCATGCTTGCTGAAAAAATATTAGATTCAAGCCAATAGGCTAGTTGACAGTGTAAAAAATAAATGACCAAACACTAACCAATGCATAATAGTAGTTTATGATACTGTTGCATAATAGGGGTTATTAAATACGAGTGTGAGTTTAAGTTTCTTAATAGGTATCACACGAGTTTTTATTACCTAATTATGTGCAGTACTTTATCATACAGTACTTTATCTAAACTCATCTAATAATGTAATTTAAAGGTAAAAAATCAATAATATTTTGTCATAGGTTTTCATGACTCCACAATTTCAGATCCAAGTTTATTTCACCTTAGTATCACTGCTATTTTTCATTTTTGGCCAAAATAAAATATGTATGCAAAAAAATCAATAAAATAAACAAACATTAATCATCATGGCGCCCAAATCCGTGTGGGGAAAAACTCCTAAGTTGAGATCTCTACCGCATACGCGACCACAGACAAAGTAAATTTGCATCTAAAATTATAATTGTTTAGTCCTGATGTCTGGCCACTTATAATGTTTTTTTTTTATTATAGAGTTTGACAAGTTGACTGACAGTAATTGAAGTATTAAAACCCAAAAAACATTATAAGTGGCCAGACATGTCCAAATACTTGTACTTTAATGAAAAAAAGTTATTTTATAGCATTATCTTGTGAAGAAAACTGTACTATAATATAATTTTTTAATTTCATTATAGATGGGTGTGCATAAAGTTGGTCATTAAAGTACTGTTTTTGATGAGAGTAGATAAAACATCTAAAAACACCAGGAAATATCAAATATGTTGTACATTTAATGCTTTTTATGATTTTTAATCAGTAGAACCACGAAGAGTAGATCATTAGATGCTGGGAAACTATGCAGTCATATTGTAGTTTAACATTTATTAAAAAGTAGCTGATTTGATATGTCAGTCAACTACTCTATTGTAACTTCGGACATTCAAGTTTAAGTGCCTTAGCAGGGTATAAACTGAATAAATGAATTTGCATTACCATGAGAACAAATCGTTGCAAGATCGATATATGAAAACCAAAGCGTATCTCTGTAAACTAGTGGTTTCACCCGTGTTTCCGGGATAAAAAGAAGCATATAATCCTTCTCCATATAATCCCACTTAATATTATAAATGCGAAAGATTGTGAGTATAGATGGATGGATGTTTGTTACTCTTTCACGCAAAAACTACTGAACGGATTTGGATGAATTTTCAGATATTTTCTAACCTAGATTAACACATAGGATACTTTTTATCCCCTGAAAACATAAGATCCCTCGGGAACGCGGGTGAAACCGCGGGGCGGAATCTAGTAAGCTATATATCTGTATTACAAATTTAATCAAATAATGTAACAAACAGAGTTACTTTCGCATTTTTAACATTAGTATTGATTTTGTTCAGAGTAATAATCCAGACATAGGTTATTTTTTATACCGGAAAGTGCATAAAGCAAAAAAACTTGGGGTAGATAAAGACTAACTTGAGATACATGTTCCTCTCAGTGAAGTTGCAGGATGAGAAGTGGAAGTGCAGGTTGTTGAGCGACATGATCCGCGGCAGCAGCATGCACTCCACGCAGTTGTCCAGCTCCTCGAAGTGGTTGCCGTACATGAAGATACCTTACCATAACACATTGTCAAGGCATTGTTAGTGAATTTTAGAATGAGTTTTGAGCTTCGAAAAACCACGCATACGATAGGGTTCCGGAATACTTCTTATTGGAAAGAAAACTAATTTTGATCAGTTAAGTTAAATTTATGCTGTGACATTTTGGTCATTATAGCTCACATTAGCCGTGATAGTTTTCCTTGTAAGTCATAAAGTAAATCAAAAACATGACTTGTAAAAAAGAAACAAGTCTCGCAACTCAGTTCTTCTACCGTAAAAAGTTGTGAGATACATGTAATACCAAGTCAGTTAATTACGTAATTAGCTAATCTAACAACATTCAACACCTTATTGATTTCATTTTAATTCTCTTTTTTTTTTTAAAAAAAACCTTTACGTTTTAAATAAATAGATTGATTTGGCCAACCGACGCACTAAATAATATCGACTTTGATTTCGATACGAGCTTAAGTTTTAAAATAAAAAGTGTCATACCTTTTTTAGAAGCGTGTCCATGTAGATCTATGTATAGGTAGAGGCCAGAATCAATCTCCTTGGTAGGTGGGCGATTGATTGCAGTGTTCGATGCCGGAGTGGCTTTTTTCTTAGCTTGTTTACCTACGGCAGGTTTGGTCTTTTCTTCCTTAACAGCTGGGGCTTGCTGTCGAATTGTCATGGAAATTAATACTGGTGCTGGTAAATTATCCAACAGGGCGTCGACAACCGGGTCACAACTTTAATAGATTTCCCTTGAGCGTCTACAACCGTGTGACAGCATTTTAGGCGACGCTGTCAAACCATTTGTTTCTGCGAACTTATTTTGAAAATTTCTGGTGGAAAAACAAAGCTAGCCTTATCAGTGGCCTCCGTCTTTCAAATTTAAAATACACATGATAGTTATTGCAGACAAAAAGTGATGTGTTTTATCTTTTTGAAAATAATACGTTCAGGGAGAAAACATCATAATAGAAAACAGGACTAAATGTTGAAATTTAAGAGTGTCTTAAATATTAGAGGCGACTAAAATTTTGAAGTGTCTTTACTTGAGAGAATACTCCTATTCCATACAATCGAACTGTCAAAAGACGACATAAGCACAAGTTAGAAGTGAGTGGGCGTGGGCTATAAGACAATAGCCCTTCCCATGGGCACCTCCTGTGGGGTACGGACCTCGGCTCAGGGCGTTACCGGGGTGAGGGGAAGGACATAGTACGAGTTACGACTAATTGGGGGCGGTCGGATTACTGGAAGCACCGCGGGCTGCTTGAACGGGACGAGACTGGGTACGTCGCGACGTTCCTCGCCGTCGAGGAGGGGGGTTACAGTATTTGGATATTTCTTACATATAATCAACTTTTAACAATAAATTGTAGTAAAACCTCCTTTAAACACAATAAAATAAGCACCTTGGAGCTATACTGAAAACACAACGCAAAAAGAATTATTAAAATCGGTTCATATACAAAAAATGTATGCCTAAATAAACATACAAACGTATTGAGAACCACCTCCTATTTTTTTTAATGTCAATTAAAAATATGTTCCAAAAATAGCATGTAGGGTATGTACCTCTTGATGCGCGGCGTCTCCGGTGCTGCCGGTGGGATGTGCGTGCTTGTGTGGCTGCGTGCGCTGGCGGGCGAGGGGCGAGGGCGGCGCGGAGGGGGCCGCGTGGGGGGCTGGGGGGCCGGGGGGGCCGGGGGGCGAGGGGACCGGCAACACGTCCCCGCTCTCCCCGGCGGACACTCCCACGCTCGTCGTCGACACCGGCTCACATAACTTCTGTACGCATTATGATATGCCGTTAGTGTCCATTCTGAGGGCCTACTCCGAAAAACGATGCACGATAGTGAACGATCATCGTTGTCAAATTATTAACCAATAAAATTACTGACGAGACATAAATATTGTGCAATAGGGTAGTTGACTGACTTCTCTCTCAATCAAATCAGCGACTTTTTAATAAATGTCAAAACGATAGTTTATAAGGAATTTTGTATGAAATATTACATTATGACGTCATAGTTTCACAGCATCAAATCATCTACTCTTAGTGGTTCCACTGGTAATTAAAAATCATAAAAAGCATTAAATGTACGACATATTGGTTGTTTCCACGTGTTTTTAGATGTTTTATGCATTGGTTAGTGTTTGGTCATTTATTTTTGACAGTGTCAACTACCCTATTCTATTGGTCCTGACCCCCCGTCTGTACAAACTATTTTTAAAGACCCCAACGCACGTGGCTGTTGTGGACGTCTTTCGGCTGACATATAATAAATATCTATATAATAAATATCATGGGAAATTCTTCACACACGGTTATCTGATCCCAACCAAACTAAGCAGAGCTCGTATACTATGGAAACCAGATAACTGATATACTACTTTATATACTACTTTTTTGAGTAAATACATATTTAATATAGATAATTACAACCAGACTCGGGACAAACAGACATGTTCAAGCACACAAATGTTTGTCTTGGATGGGAATCAAACTCACGCCTTGCGGTGTAATAGGTGGAGTCTTAGCCAACCACGCCAACAAGCTCGTCAACACGTCACATGATGATGATGATGAGCATCAAATGGTCCTCGTAAAATCTATCATGTTCCGCCATCGCACTTTAGTCAATGGAAATTAATCACATATATATAGTTACTCACAATCTCCTCATTGGATTCGGTCAAGACGTATTTCTTGAAGCAGTTGGTGCAGAAGTAAATAGTATCACTTTTGTCCGTTCCGTCCGGTTCATTTAACTGTAAAATAAGTACTTGTATTATAATTAAAAAAAAAATGAGCTCGTTTTACGAGCCGATAGTTCTAAGACCTTTTTGCGTACGTCCAGTAAGTCAAAGCTATTCTAAATGAGAGAGAGAGAGAGTAATAGATTTATAATTAGAGTGATAGAGATAAACAATAACATGATTTGCCGCCATGAATTTAAGGAGTTAAAATAGGGGATCGCGGGTGAAACCGCGGGACGGAAAGCTAGTTCATATCTAATATACAAAATTCTCGGTCACCAAACTCCTCCGAAACGGCTTGACCGATTTTTATGATTTTTTTATGTATATTCGGTAAACTGAGTCTGAAAAGCTAGTTATAAACATGAAAGTTTGTGGGCATATGTTAGTTACAACTCAGCTACGAAACGGCTGAGCGGGCTTTTAGGCACACAGTTACATTAATTAGGTCTTGGAAATTTGGAATAGGACACTTTTGATCCCAGTAACACGGGTAGCGGGTTTTTACACTAAACACAGGACTGAATCTCCTGTATGGTAGTACTATTTCTAATTATGTGTCCATACCTTAAACTCTTCGACAGAGATGAGTTGTTGTTGGTGGTTTCTATACTCATCTATGGTGGATAGACTCTCTGGTTGCATCTGGATAGGGAAGGAAATGGATATTGGATGGAATTTGTGGGATAGAAATGTTGAGAATTACCTATTCCATATATAAAATTTCGCAAATAGAGAAAGTTGCGTGTATGTGTCATGAATAAATTAAATATTTTTTTTTCTTTCTAAAATCATCTGTTTGCTACGGTATCATGGCATATTTAAAAAGAATTGGGTTGGTCATGACTACGACTCTCAAATCGTGAGATTAATTTCAAAATCTTCACACCAACTAAAGGTCAGTCTTGCTCAATTAAAATGTATGGGAACTTTTTTATTTGCTATTTTAGAGGTGGTAAAATTCAACATACATTTTGAATAGATGCCATCTCAAAATATTTACCCTTTAGGTATTAATATTAAAATAGTAAGTTTGTCTGTAATCTTCGGCTAAAGCTAAAACTACTAATTCGATTACGAAATTCGCGAGTGCTATGTTATATTACTGAGGATTGTAAACCGGGATGGGATAACTAGTATTCAGCCAGTTGACTTAATGTTGTATTCCTATTTCAGAGCTCATCGGGAAGTGTCGGCAACACCCGTGTTTTGTAAACGTCTATAACCACCAGGCTTATTATTAAACTGTAATGTTTCCATGGTTCATGTACGTATGAGTTTCTTTATTCCACCATACTGGCTATAATTAGTTTACTTTTTGTAAAAGGCAGACATGTTATTTTAAAAATGTTCTACCTTGGAGGTGTAAAAAACAAAAATAACTGACCATAGCAGCGGTGTAGCCGGGCACCATGGTCGCGATCCCGGGCATGGTGTCCTCGAGCCGGCAGACGGCGCTGCGGCACTCCTGGCACCACCCCATCTTCACGTTCGCCAGCCGGGAGTCTACGCCCTCTATCGAGCTGCTGTTTCTAAACATCTTAATATATATAATTCTTCTGTACGTGTGTTTGTTATCTAACTCCTCCTAAGTGTTGCAAGCATCTATAAATCTACGGTAACCGCTTACCATCAGGCGGGCCGTATCCTTGATACCTTAGTTGTATAAAGAAATGCTCATTAATTCGATTATTTTGATAAATAACCAATTTAAAGTAAACTCACTTAGAACTGGACTCCATTAACAAACTGATACTGTTTTTGAGTGTATCCCTCAGAGGCCGGAGTGGATTGCTGCCTTGAAAGTTAAGCTCCTCACTAGTGCTCAAGTGCACGTTAGAACCGAGGCAGGACTGCAGAAGGTTGTCGTTCAATAGGGACGTACTCTCGTCTGGGTTCGAGTTAGAACCCTTCGATGATATGTCACTAGTTTGTGATGGTAACTCTTGGAGTTTCATGTCGTATACCTAGTGGGCAAGATATTTATGTTATATTCGCTGGATTTTAATATTCGATCTCATTTTGTTTAAAGTGAGTTCAAATATACCGTCACAGGCATTTAAAAATTGACAGTCTCTAACAGCCGTACTCAGACGGCCTACTCCGAAAAACGATACACGATAGTTCGATCAATAAGTTCGTTGTCAAATTATAAACCAATAGAATAGCACAAGATTTACGTCTCGTCAGTTTGCTGCAATTCTATTGGTTAATAATTTGACAACGATGATCGAAATATCGTGTATCGTTTTTCAGAGTATGCCATCAGAGACGTCAAATAGAATTTATTGACTGATTAATGATTGATTATCTCTAGACCTGTCCCTTTCTATAGTTTTTCAATAAACAAAGATGGATATACTTTAAACTCAATAGGCTAGTAGACAGTGTAAAAAATAAATGACCAAACACTAACCAATCCACGCTAAAAACACGTGGAAACATCAAGTTTTTATGATTTTTAATTACCAGCAGAACCACTAAGAGTAGATCATATTTTTGATGCTGTGAAACTATAAAATGATAGTGTAGTATTTCATATTTCATCAAAAATACATATAAACTATCTTTTTGACATTTATTAAAAGGTAGATTTGATGTCAGAAAACTACCCTATTGACGACTCTGAGTGCGGTCGTAAGTAATTAATGCACGGTTCGATAGATTGCTTAACTTTTTACATCAGTTTTCTCATTAATCCTATGGCAATGACGTAGGTAACTAAACATGGTGTTTAAATTCGTGTTATAGATATAAAAGCTTTAGATAACACTTGGTTATGCTTCCCGGAGTCGAATGATAAGCTGATGTCGGATTATACGCTTATACGGGATTAACTTGCTCGTGTTTAAATTAAACTTTACCGGTTGTGTAAATATTTGCCTATTCAATACATTAATTTGTGAATTAATTTATCTACCCCAACTAAAGGATTTGTGTGCCACGGTATTCATCAGTCAGATTATTACTGACCACGGTAAAAATGTGGTCATAGTAAAAAAAAACAAACATAAGACAGGTTTTTATAAAGAACGTGGATAAAACCGCAGGGGACAGTTAATAAATATGGGAAATACCTGTTCAGCCAAATTTGCCGTTTCTCCGCAAGGGCTGGGCATGGGCTTTGCCTTTGACTCCTTCTTAGGCGGCTCCGTATTCGGCTTGATGGTACTCGAGGACTTGTTACTCATGAGAGACTTGGCCGATTTCTCGCGCTTGTACACTTCGTTTTTGTATGGGGGACCTCCTGGGATTTTCTTCTTTTTTGTGTCTATCAGCTGAGAAGAACATTACAGTAGATTAAATAAGCAAAAGTTGTGTAAGGCCTTAAGCTTACGGTTTCGGTAAAAATAAAATGTTTTTTAAAAAAAATATCAGTAGTCAATAAATAAATTTATTGTCAGTAATATTTTATATGCAACTCTTCCGCAGGTTGCCGATTCGTTCTGGATAGCTTTAACTGACATCGAGAAATCTAAGGGAATTCGAACTTTGCAACATTGAAATCTCTCCAGGAAGGAAATAATTTGGCATCAGCCCATTTATTTGTATGTAAGAATAAGTTGTTGGGCCTGACAGGAGTTTCAAAGGACTAAGTATCAGAAAATACCTGGTATAAAAAAATACATATATTTTTGTTACCTCAGCACTTTCGCTAATGTTCTGAATGCTTCTCGATGTGTAGCTCTTCACATCATCAAAGGTGTCCTCCTTTTCACAGCCGAAGTGATGATACCTGCAAAAGATAATGAGCTTTACATATTAATATTTAAAACACACATTGCAAGAAAACTATGACACAAAGTAGCTTCTATTGATGAATACGTGCAAGTACATACATACAGTGGCGAAATTGATGATTTTTATCATACGTGATCTTACAATTCTTACACTACCGTCAAATTAGGCAACGGTAATCGTAATTACAAAAAAAACAGGTTTCGCTTTACTACAACGCAAGTTTAGACCCGCGTCCAGCGGGTACCGCAAGACTGGCCATCGTGGAGATCCTTTGGGGAGGCCTTTGTCCAGCAGTGGACGTGTTTCGGCTGATATGATGATGATGAAGTTTAGACCGTTTAATCTTCGCCGTAGGTCTCAAAATGTATTATAACATTTTTTTAAATCACAAGACATTTTTACATTATATTTAAATCTGATTTACGCACTAACCTGATCAAAGCTCTCGAGGCATACACAGTGGGGTGAAAAGTAAGAGAGGGGTTCAAATAAACCCTGTTCAAGTTAACTCCTCTCGTGTCAGTTCGGTAGTGACCTCTAGCGACGCCATCAGGGTTCAAAAAGGGTATCATTTTGAACACATATAGTTTCCTCAAGTGTATAGCGATCGGGTCGTTCCTTGTCAACAGTAAGTTCAGGAAGCCGTTGAAAACGAAGCTTGACGGCGTCTCGCCTGGATGGACGCGTGCAGATATGAAAATCACCTAAGGAAATTTTATGTACATTAAACTAGAGATAGACTGCCGTCATAAAAGTTTGGTGTCATTCCAATATTACTTATTGTAACCTCATTGTAACAGTTTAAGTATCCCATTTTTAGCGGATCCTAATAATCCAAAGCACTTCAGGCAATCAAAAATTAGTTGGAATTAAGTTATATATAAACATACTTGAATCCAGTCCCGAGTGGCTTTTTTTTACGATGTATAGTAAATGCCTGTGTTTGACCACATTCTCACCGTGGTCAGTGGCCGATGGTGGTAAGCACACAAAGCCTATACGGGAATTGGCTCTCAAATGCAGCTGTCGGAACACACCGGCAACATTTTGTTAGGTTATGGAATGAACTCCCCGCCCCGTGGTTTTCCCAACAGAGTACAACATGGGGTTCTTCAAGAAGGAAACGAAGATTCTTGCAAGGTCGGCAACGCGTGAGTGATACCCATGGTATTATGTCTGTAGGCTATCGCTTACCATCATACTACTTAGAAGTAAAATTACCTACCTTCTTGTTCTGGAATTTGAAAGGTCTCTCTTGTTGTTCAGGGAACAGATTCTTGAGTCTCTCCTCCCGTTCTGTTGTCATGCCGTGATGAGACGAGATAGTTAGCAAGTCTACTCGCCGTCCTACACAGCATATTTGGTACATGTCAATACATTGTAAAAATAACTCATTTAGGTAGTTTAGGCCATGATAAGGCCCATAGGAACGTCAGACCTGACTCTACCACCGGTTCGGAATACACTTACAGTGAGAACACTCCAGCAAGAATTTTGTTCCTCAATCACACCATACATGGTAGAAGCGAAATGACCGCCCGTTTTACATGACTTTTTCATGCTTTTCTTGTTTCTTGTAATCATATTTATGCCCCAAGGGGATAAAAAACTACAAAAACCACTTACCCTCAAGAGAATAAATGAGGCATTCTCGGCAATAGTAAATATCGTCGGGTGAACGCGACGGTGGCAACGGCAGCATCTTCAAGTCGATCGAGTTCAGTGATATTTGCAGCTCGGCGAACGAGAACGGGTAAGTGAACGCAAAGAACGTGGTCGCTTTAGCGTTCTCCGCAGTGCGATACTTGAAGCTCAGAGTGAAAGTGTCGTCGTCAGTCTGTGAGAACAATGTTTCTTGATTATCTTCTTGTTTTAAGGTTCACATTAGGCTAAATATTATTAGGATCTCTTTGGTACGTAACAACATATGTTTTGTTTTTAATTGGATAATTTAAAGAGCTGAGTCTATTTATTTCAGCCTGTAGAAATATTAAGCTACGAAGAAAGAATTTATGGGCAAAAATTTAAGACACAATACTGGCCTACATTTTGATAAACATGTCGTTTATTTTGGAGCTGGTCATATTCTGCAGATTTTCCTTTAAAAACAGTTTAAAAATAGTTATTTTTATTATTTGGAAAGATTAAGAGACCTTTGGATTGGAGGACAAATCTTTTGAGGACTTACGGAATGTACAGGACGATCCCTGATCCTCTCCCACTGCGGTTTTCCAGGAAGGGTGCGCGTCACCGGCGCCATTCCTTGGTTGTACATCTTGCCTTGCTTGTTCAAGTTTATCAAGTTTAGCCGTACCTACAGACAAAAATGTACTTTTATCATATACTGGGCTTGCTACTACCTTTATATCACACTAGTTGTTCCCTGCGGCTTCATTCGCGTTCCCAGGATAAAAAATAGCCTATAACCTTCGGGGATATTGTAGCTTCCTATTAGTGAAAGAATTTTTAGAATCGAACTGGTAACTCCGGAGATTAGCGCGTTCAAACAAACAAACTCTTCAGATTTATTATTAGTATAGATATAGATATAGAATAGTATTAAAGTAAAGGACTACTCATTACTGTCAAGTGTTTTGTATTTATTGCAAAATAACAATTCTCCGAGAACATTTTAAATTAGTATAATAATAACCAGGATTTAACTATGAAGTAACAGTAGATAAATAAAAAGGATAACATTTTATTGTTACAGTAATATAAATCATAACATTGTCATTAAGATTTCATAATACATGTTACTTTGTTAAATTACATGCGAAGGTAAGGCAAGATGACTCATGTGTTGAGTCTCGTTCACTGCATTCAATTGTTTGTCAGATCCTCACTTTACTTTGTTTACCAGGCCTTATTTTGTTTTAATTAGAGATTGAACCACTGGCTTATTGAAAATATGATATTCTGTACTTATGACACGTATTGTATGATATTTATAATGTAGTATAATCAATATTGTAGTAATTTTTATTAAGACAATAATATATATTAATATTTATTTTGTGTACTAATACTTATAATAAGAAATGCCTCTAAGAATTAATATTAAAATGTACCTACACTATTATTTAATTTATCCAAGCATGGACATAGAAAGAGCAAAAATTATGAATATAATATGGTGAAGTTTCAATTTAAAAAAGCCATTTTTATTCGCATATACTGTGCCAGTGGCAGATGAGTTGTGGGAAGAAAAGCAGTACAGAGCGGGCTGTTCAAGACTATAATACACAAGTAATATCTCTCTAGAGCAGGACTTATGATAAACTACATATAAAAAGTATTAATTACCAGTGTACCAGCTTCAACGGCCTGCACCCCAAAATAGAACCAGGTGCGGTTGCCATTCTCAAATTCGGTTCCAGCACAGTCTGGCCGGGTCCACAGGTTGAACTCATAGTCCGGGGTCTCTGCTATATTTGTCTTGTTGTTATAACTTGGAGCTGAAATGAAATTTACATTTTAATCCAGTATCACTACTTTAGTACAATAATGGTGAAATGTTTGCTTTACTTTGGTAGAGAAATAAAAAATTAATTGTTGAATAGAATCTTAAATGATCCTCAGTGGTAGTGACATAAGATTGAAAGCCACAGTCAGTCTGTACACAATAGTAAGGCTAATCTTTGATCATTCTTTCATACCTTATTTCACGCAGATGAAGTGGTGGGCAGAAGCTAGTTAATTACCTAAGATATTTATTTAATTATTTTTTGCTATGCCAAAAAGAAATCTCATTAGATATTTTAGATTTCTGCATAGTAGTAAGTATGAGGGATTAAGTTTCTAGGTTAACAGTTAATTTGATAGAATAACCTTATAATCAAAATAAAGTCTTATTTAAGATTGATGGTTTTCTCAAAGATGTAGCAGAATGAAAAGGCCATTATTTTGGCATAAGCGCAAACTGGCGCAAGCCTATGGTATGGACTTTGTAATTAATAAAATATGTACGATCACTTACCTATTAGCTCCGTAGGCACTCGCTCTACATGCCCAAGATTCCCAGAGTCAAAATTGTGTATAAAATAAAATCCACCGCAGTTAATTATACTGTTTTTATCCATAACTATAAATATTGTGATCTGACTACATTATACATTTATGCCACAAATTATACAATCTTGTGGATCCCTGTGAGCACATTTACTTTTACAATTTCTCCGATGAAACGTTTAATTTTATATTCATGTTTAACAATTTCCAAAATGACACTCAAAAACGTAGGCTGCACTGTTTTTCTAAACAAAATTATGTAATTTTGTTGACATCGATTGACGGATAACAGCTGATTTGTTTTATTGGTGATCTTTTTATATTTGGTAATTGCACTAAATTGATTGAAAATAACCAACTTTTAGTTTATAAATACACAATTTTTTTATCATTACTTTTAATTATTAACTCGTTCGGTATTTTTCCATTCACTTTATATTTGGAAAGACATTTGCCATCACGAAATTTTTGTTCAAGATGGCCGACGCAAGCAAGAAGGACAAAGGAATAAGAAAATGCCAGAGTGAAAAAAATTTTAATAGGTAAAAAAAATAGTATCAAGAAGGAGGCAAGTTTAAATAAACAAAATGTTAAACATAACTTCCTTATAAAGGGGCTCCTTTTTTCTAATCTTGATAAGATAAAATAGAAAGATACACAAAATCATTGATATCGCAGCCATGGCAATAATTTTTTAACAATACCAAAAGCAAGAACGGACGGTCTATCTATGTTTCGGTTTACTTACGGGACTTTTGGCGGGAACTTGCAAAGTAGTTTAGCGTACAGTTTTATTTTGTGTAGGTTTTTTGAGTTTTATTATTTTATTAATATCGATGTGCTCGTGTATCGACTGCTGCCTCCACAAAATATCAACAGAATGGCTAGCCATAGTGTTCTGTGGAAATAACTAACAACGTGCTATAAAGCTCGTCACTGGCAAAAAACAACTGTTATATATAATGTTGCAACTACACATGGCCATTCGTATTTGGGAATTTTGGCGTTAGTTCTCTTGGTATATTAGTATATAGCAGGTAAGGTCAAAGAGTGGGTAAGGTAAAGAAATTATAAGTATTTACTATCTAGTAGGTACCTACTTACCAGCTGCCTTCCTAAATAAAAAAGATTCCTACAGTTTATCAAATCGAAGAAATAAGTACCTACCTACCTACCTTTTGTCGTTTGGGAATGTGATTAAAAAATAAACCTTACTTTAGTTATGTATTCTCTAAGCCTTATTGCATAGTAGGTAGGAAGAATTTCCAAAAATATAGATAAAACTGAATGAAAAGTAAGAAGTAAATATTGCCTAGCTTTCATCTGCACATTCCTAAAGTCTAATCACGTAGGTATTTTAGGCCCAAAAAATTTTGTCCTGTACCTAAAAAGTTTACCAATTTTCATAGATTTTCAGGCTTCTAGTTCTCGTACCTTTCCACCTTTTCTCATCTCAACTTTTTTAGGCACACTCTTTTCATAGCATAATTAAATAAATAAATTAAATAACTTTCAATTATTTAACTAATACATACTTCGAAGGACGTCTACTTTTAATACCTAATCTAATAAATCTTGTGGCACGTGACCAAAATCGGAACTAACGTCGTTATTAACGCTATCTTATGAAGATTCACTTGAGAGTTCATTGTGTCCGTTTATTATTGTTGAAAGTTGTTTTGTTTTTGCTAAGGTTTCCAACACCGAAAACTCAAACTGATTGCAAGATTCGAACGCGCGTCATTCGAATCTTCGCCACAACCGTAGCTATTATCATGGCATAAAAAATCGTGCTTTCATTCTCATTAAAAAAGTTCTTCAAGAAGAAGCCTAATCATACCAGTTTCAAAAATCATCTTACAGTATCTTCCCTGGACAGGTATTAATTCCTGATCAATGTTCCTAATCTTATGCTTATCCATTCTTGTCCCTCCAGCCCACAAAATACGAGAACTAACATTCTGCAGCCTCCACATCTCGGCAGGTAGGTAGGTACCTAAGTTTGTGCAATAAAAGAAAAAAAGGATTTTTCAACTCATGTTTGTATTTTCATTTCATACTTACAATATAACAATATTAAATAAGCTTAATCATAGATTTACGATACAATATAGATTATTTAGGCGTGGCACTTTATTATTATTAGCCTTTATTGCTGATACTAAACAATGATTTTACATACAAATTTTAAACTTAAATCTAATACATCGGTTTTCCCGGTTCAGTGGTCAGCGTGTCTAGTGACACATAGGCCTCTTCCAGCTTCTTCCACTCTTCTCTATTGGTAGCTTTTCTAGACCAGATTGTCCCTCCAATCAGCTTGATATCATCTGTCCATCTTTTAGCTTGCCTTCCTCTTTTTCTTTTGCCATCACGTGGCTGCCATTCTGTTATAATTTTAGTCCATTTCATTCTGCTTTCCCTTGTCATATGTCCTGTCCATCGCCATTTTAACCGTCTTATTTTCTTTAGTACGTCTTCCACCTTAGTTGTAGATCGAATGTCTGCTGCTCTTTTGCGGTCTTTTAGCGTTACGCCCAACATACTCCTTTCCATCCCCCTTTGACACGATCTTAGTTTTAAAAGATGTTTTTGAGTCAATGCCCATGTTTGGCACCCGTACGTAAGACATGGCAAGATGCAAGAATTAAACACTTTTTTCTTGACTGTCATATGAAAGTGTTTGCTTTTAAATACCTCTTTAAGGGACCAGTATCTTTTCCAAGCACAGGCCACTCTGCTTTCTATTTCTATGTCTGTCCGGTCTCGAAAAGATATTAATTGCCCTAAGTATGTATAGTTATTAACATATTCAATGTCTTCATTATCTACTTTTATGAATATTTCTTCTCTGTTTGTCATTACTTTTGTTTTTGACTTATTTATAGTAAGACCAACCACTCTGCTTGCCTCAGTTAGCTGTTGTAGCATATGTTGGAGGGTATTCGCGTTGTCAGTTATTAGGATTAAGTCATCAGCGAATCTTAAGTGGGTAAGTTGTCTACCGTTGATATTGATGCCAAAATTGTCCCACTCAAGATCTCTGAATATGCTTTCCAAGACTGCTGAGAAAAGTTTTGGCGATAGCGGATCTCCTTGCCTCACACCTCTGGCTATTGGGAACTCTTCACCGGTTGATTCCAGTTTTATTTGCGCTGTGCAATTTGCGTATATATTTTTAATTATACGTATGTATTTTTTTGGCAGTCCCTGCTGTATTAGAGCCCTCCAAAGCGAATCGTGTTCTATGGAATCAAATGCTTTACTATAATCCACAAATGCGATGTACAAGGCTTTACCGTATTCTTGACATTTCTCAATTAGCTGTTTGATGACATGCATGTGATCAGTAGTTGAAAACCCCGCTCTGAAACCAGCTTGTTCTATAGGTTGTTGTTCATCCATTATTCCTGTTATTCTGTTCAGTATCAGTTTGGAGAACACTTTATAAATATTCGACATAAGGCTTATAGGCCTGTAGTTTTCTATAATGTTCCTATTCCCTTTTTTGTGTAAAAGTATAATTGTGCTCTTGGTCCATTGCGGTGGTATACATTCTGAGCTTAAAATAGAATTGTATATTTCCGTAAGTTTTCTTAGCTTTTCCGGTACTCTAATTGAAATTTTGATCATTTCATTTGAAATCTGATCTGGTCCAGGAGCTTTGTTGTTCTTTTGACTGTTGACAGCTTTTTCTATCTCTGGTTGTAGGAAAACTGGTATGTCTTCGTCCATGTCATCATTATCAAGATTTATAGTTAAGTCTCCAGTATTCCGTTCTGTTGTATAAAGTTTTCTATAGAAGTCAGTTGCTGTCTGTATTATAGCTTTTCTTGTCGTTTGCTGTTTTCCTGCTTTATTTTTAATGTTTGGGATCCATTTTTTCGCCTCTATCAGTTCTTTCAAAGCTTTTTTAACTCCTCCTGTCTTGTTTATATGGTAATTAAGTACAATCGTTCTTTTCTTAGTTCTGTCTTTTTTGATGCTGTTACTTATTTTTTTACTTAATTCTGATATGGCCTTTAGATTTTCTTTGCCTTTTCCAAGTTTTAAAAGTTTTCTTCTTTCTTCTATTAATGTTTTAGTGTCAGTTTCGGTATGGGTTGTCTTAGGTTTTGCGAATTTGTTGAAAAGTGGACCATATATCTCTTTTATCTCATTGTTATATTTATCTTCTATTTCGTTATTGAGTGTGTTTATGGAACATTGTTGTTGTGTATTTATAAAATTAGCTTTTGCATTGTATTTTTTTCTACTCTTTTTAGGTTCAGTGATATCTATTACTGCTCTCACTAGCCGGTGGTTGGTATTAAAGTTAAATTGGTTTAAGATGTTTATATCATGAAAAAACATTTTTTTGTTCGTTGCTATGTAATCTATTTCGTTTTTGTATGATCCATCTGGAGATAGCCAGGTCCATTTTTTCTTCGGATTTTTTCTAAAAAAACTGTTCATGTATGTAAGATTGTTTTCCAATGCCATTTTAATCATTCTTTCTCCATTCTTACTTCTTCTACCGTAGCCAAATTTACCTATTGTATTTTCTTCCCCAGTTCGTTGAGACCCTATTCTACCATTAAAATCTCCTATGACCATAACGTTTTTGTGTGCATCTTGTAAGACTGATGACAGCTGATCATAGAAGAAGTCTTTAACTCGTTCGTCTTGTTGTTCAGTGGGAGCATATACTTGAATAATCGACCATTTGTGTTTGTAGCCCGGCAGACGCATATTGAGTACAGCTATTCTCTCTGATATACCTATAAATTCTTCAATATTTTTTTCTAAGCGTTTTTTAATCATGAATCCGACACCGTAACTTCCCTTTGTTTCCCCTTTATAGTATAAAACATATTCCTTTCTATCTTCAATGCTTTCGCCTAATCTTCTTACTTCACTTAAACCTATTATGTCCCATTTTATTTTTGAAAGAGCTAACTCTAATTCGGTAAGTCTCTCTTGTGTTCTCAGTGTTAAGCAGTTTAATGTACAAATATATAGTTTCCTATTTTCTTTTATTTTTAGTGTTTTGGTGTTATTGGTATTTTCTTTTATTGGAGCTGGAAGGTATTGGTCGATATCTCCCACGGTGACCAGCCGGCTTGGGAGAGGTATTGTTGTTTTGTTTGTCTTGTTAATAATTTTTCGTTCCTTTGTGCTGATCTTCCGGTTTCCGATGTGTGTTGATTGCTATTCTTTATTTCTATAGGATGTTGAGTGAGCCCTGCTCCTGTACATTCTTTCGAAGGCATTTGTTTTGTTTATTTTTGTCGGGGCATTTTCAGTGTCATTCGTTGCCTTTGGTGAGGCAGATTGGTTTCTCTTCCTTTTATCTCGTATCCCACTTGCTTCACCTTCAACAACTAGTTTGTCATATTTAATGTATGCTATACGTCCCTTTTTTCGTTCTTCTTTTAACTGCGGTATTAGTTCTTTCCTTTTTTCTAAAACTTCTTTACTAAAATCCTCCTTAACGTAAATATTTTTTGGCAGCTTTTTCTTATTTCGCAAAATCTCATGTCTCTTCCATGCGTTTAGCATATTAATTAAAATTGGGCGTGCTTTTTCTTTTACTTTACCAATTCTAAAAGCTTTGTTAATATCTGTTTTATGCACTTCGATACCAGAATCGTTTAAAGTTTTTGATACCATTTCTACTATGTTCATATTTTCATTCGACTCCTCGAAGCCGTATAATATTAAATTATTCTCCTTTTTTCCAAGTTCTAGGCGTTTTACTTTTTCATTTAATTTCTCTATTTCATTCTTTAGAAATAAATTTTCTTCTATAATTGGTGTTAACTTATCATCCATTTCTTTTAATACCGCTTTTGTAATTGAATCTGTTAAGGTTGTTGTTTGTTTATCCATTTCTTGTTTTATTTTTGAAAATAGTAATTGCATTTGCTCTTCCATTTTAAATTTATGAATTCAGATTTTAATAACAAAACTTTTTTATTTTTTTTTTTATTTTTTCTAGTGGCAATACTAAAATAGTTTGGTAGGAATTTATTTGTAAGCGTGGCAACACTTGAACCATAGATTGATTGTAACGTAACGTAATGTTCTGATTTCTGATGTTGGTAGCACTGTTATAAAATGTCAAAGTCAACTATTGTTTATAGGTTATGTTACTACAAAGATTTTTTATGCACTTATTTTGTTTGTAGCACAATACACCAGTATTTTTAACACTTTATTTGCACTAATAGTCCATATTATTCGATTAATTTGCACAGTTTATAGTTTTGTTCTGTATTTCAACAGTTATGATTTTATATTCTTGGAGCAAAATTTGTGACGTTTGTACTATCCAACGATCCAACCGGAAGGCGTGGCACTTACCTACGGATATAAAAACAATTACATTCCTCCCAATTTCAAATAACTTGGCCAATAAATGCCTTCATCACAAAACTTATTAACCGAGGCCCGAAAATAAGACTTAAATGTTATTGGTGCGTTCAGGTTATCGTTTTCATAAACTACAGATATTAAACCAGCCAGGAGGGTTATGTGTGCAGGGAACGCTCTCCCTCGCAAAACAGAGTCTAAAAATACTCAATACTGCAGAGGTATGTGGAGAGAGGGAGTCGCTGGTCAGTGCCCTGAATATATGACTTAGTAATTAAGAGTTAGTAAACGCTTACTATAGATTATATATAGAATTTAACATTTACGACAGTTCTTTTTAGGAATTGTACTAATTTATCTCATACAAAATTAAACGCAAACACAAAAGTAAGCGTTTTTAAATATTTACATTCAGGGTACACGCAGGGCATCCACAGATCCACTATATAATGTAGCTACGCTAGGGCATCTGTCACTCACTCCCACCAAGTGGAGTCTGGAGGTCTGGAGTCCCTGGCCATAATGTGGCCAGTGAAATGTTTTTGAAATTGGTTTAAACTTACGAAAACATGAACGCATGTAACATTAATTACACTTACAGGGCGCACATAAATTATTTCCTACTTACAAAGTACTTTCTAGATTACGTGGACTACATTTTATCTACATCCTTGCTTCCTAAATAAATTGTCTTTTCTGAGCACATTAGTATTATTGTGTGTGATACATGCATCAAACATACGATATTTTAACTCATGGACGTGATGAATATAATTTGGCATCTTCTTTTGGCTTATCCACCAAAACAATTACTGACATACATAAGATGTGCTGATTCTGTTGTTAAAATACTAAACTAATTTACTCTCACTATATCTCTTTCTTACAAACACTAATGAAAAAGGATAGAAAATATTGAAAGCTGTCAAAGTTGATGCCATTATAATTTACTAAAAAATAGTCGTGATCAATTTCGATGACAACTAAATGCACGATGCAATCAAACAATAAGGAATATGAATAAGGAATATATTTTTAGATTTTAGTTAATTTCACTTTTTTATGGTATTTTTATACTTTGTTAAATAATAATGCATAACTCCCTGGAGATATTGGACGAATTTGACAGGACTAATTTTCAAATTGTATTGTTAGAAAGAGATATGAGACTAAACTTAGTTTAATTAAACAAATTCCGATAGGACAGTGCATTTACTATGTATAATAATGTAGATGATACAATAAACAGAAATATCACATATCGGAACTACGTCTACGGGTAATGTGTTGCGTGTATGTATGCTCTCTTACATAACTTACACTATGATTACGTGATAATGAATGCAAATGTCTGATGTATATTACTACGTATAGAGAAGACGCCACATATTACCACTATGTTCCGTTCAAGTGCAGCCATCCGGCCGCACTTCAGTTACTTAAACACGAAACGCGTTAGCGCCATGAAAATCACGACGCTTACGACTTTTCAGTCTCGAAAAAATTACACCTTAAAAGGGTTGTAGCGCTACGTGTTTAAAACTGTCTGGTTAGACAACTAATTATTGTTTAAATGCTGCAGCGAATATTAACAAAATTGAGCATGACCTTTGCTTAGGATAGCTTCTCTATACGTAATAATATACCTCAGTGATGCAAATGGACATTTGTTCCTACTAAACATAAGGAACGGTAAACCTACTGAGCCAAAATTACATTTCATTCTACCACGTATTTGAGTTATATTATATCGGTACATCAAATGAAACATGCCCTAACCGACACGACTAGAATGTCATTACAAATCTGTCATAACTTTAAAAAATAAGTTTTAAATTTAGAATAGAGAAAGAGTTAGGAACAACAATAACGTAAGTATCGTACGTAACGAAATTGTAATTGTTTTTTGTCATAGATTTACCTAAACAATCGAAAATAAACCAGTTATACCGGTTAGTCTTTGACTTAGCTAATCGCACGAATAAATCGGTATTCAAGCTCTTTCTTTACTCATTATCAAGGTAAATAAAATGCTTTGTTCAATACAGTATGTATTGGGGCTAAATAAAAATGAACAGAATAAATGTAATCTTATTTATAAACGTTCGCTCGTCATTTCCTCATCGATTCTCAACCTATCTCAAATACTTACAATATTTGGCGCAATAATATTGCTAAAGATTGAAAAATAAGTTTAGTATTTTTTTCGTGTAATATAAGTATATTACACGAAAAAAATACTAATTCTGATTTATTACAGAAACTGGAAATATTTTGTGTCAGGTATATTTTTTTTTACCAATGGTTTTCCGATCTGTTTGTACAGAAAGGTGAAATTTTGCGGAAGACGAATGTGATTGTTTGAGCAGACGTCACAAAAGCAATGTATGTAATGTAATGTGTAATGTGTGTAATTAAAAATAACCTTAGGACAAAATCATTTATCAATTTTACTTTACACTTATCTTACGCCAAATATGCTGGATAGTGCATATTCCAATTTGCTCACTTTGGACACACCTTAATTTAATTATCAAATTATCTAAGGAATATATTTTTCTGTTGAGCCCTAACCCTTATCTTGATCAGGTATCGTTATGGAAACTGTCGTTGGTCTCTGGCTGTCTGAGATCTTGTGTATGCTAGCACTGATAGGTATGCGATTAATTTCGTCTGTGGTCGTAAGTTTACATTCAACAACCCTATAATTGCATGTCGGTGACCTGCAATCAAAGTCGGGGCGTGGGACCACTGCATTCGGGATATTGTCATCGTTACACTTGGATTCTTCTTTGAATGGGGGACAGCTGTAACAGAGAGAAGGATTAGGTTGATCGATCTAAAACTTTATGGTTTCCTAAGGGAGGCATGGGTTCTTCAAGAAGGATGTGAAGATATTCTTACTGGGTTGGCAAGGATACTTACCCCTGGTGTTACCAGCGTCTATAGGTGACCGCTTACGTTACTGCCAGACTGATGTTCAGGTTTAAGTAAAGTAACTCATTAAATTATAAAACCAATCAGACAGAGGTGAACTAGCAATTTAACTAGCTGTCTTGGCTGTAACGTAAGCGGTCACCTATAGACGCTGGTAACACCAGGGGTAAGTATCCTTGCCAACCCAGTAAGAATATCTTCACATCCTTCTTGAAGAACCCATGCCTCCCTTAGCCTCCCATGCCGGCCTAGGCCGCGAAGTACGTATCATCCTTCTCAGGTCATCGTTTAATAAGTACTTTTTCTTGCCACTAGCCCGGGCCACTGCAGATGGGAATGATATGGACTAGGTTTACTCAATTAATGTGTGGGCTGGGATATAGTTAGGTACGTTGGAGATATAGCTTTAGGAATAGATCCAAAGTTTTGGCATTTGAATTTGAATTCTATTGAACTTCAAGCAGGTAGTTAACTTATGGCTGTAATCAACAATCATTTACCTCAATGGTGGCGGCGTCGGTGATCTCGACAATGGAAAACTGGCAACCTCCCTCGATATAGCAAGGGATTTGATGGACCCGAAAGTTTGTTCCGGACTTAACGGAGCTCCTAGGACAGATGCCATTCCTCTGTAATAAAAAAAAATATCTTTGTCATTTGAGTCTATACTCATGTGATTAGTGATTATTGTCCTACAACGCACTTAAAGTTCACATTACTAATCACCCAGATGTCAGTTTTTGGATGCGAGCCCAGTTATTTAAATGTCATTGTAAGTATATTAGGTAGGAAGTAACAAGACGTTTTAAAAGCAACACGATGAGACGAGAGACGGTGAAATGAAAACGTGTCAATCGAGTCTTAGATTTTTTTAATCCTGGCTTTTTCTTCACACACGGCCAAAACTGACGATAGCTTGAACTATAGACACGACCAACAAAAAAAAGTTTCTATCAAAAATTTCATTTTATTACCGACTGTTGTGACTGATTATATATTTTGTTGCCGACTGTACTTTTTTTTGCACAGTCTTCAACTACTCGGTAAGACGGTTCCAATGAGCTCAAACACAACGGGGTTGTGTCGTTTTATTTCGGAGTTCCTATGGCCACCATCTAGCACCATCATCAGATCAGCTCCACGTCATCATAATATTGCATTGTCACGCGATTTGCATATTCGTGCAAAATTTCAGCTCAATCGGAAACCGGAAAGTGGGTCAAATTTAATTTGCAAGATCCCACAGACAACGGGACAGGTGAAAGTATATAAAAGCTTGTAATTAAAACTAGCAGCAAACTTACACAACAGAATCAGACGGCACTAGGAAGGGTAATGGAGGGGGGCAGGGCGCATCAGCGCGCGCCGGCGACGCGGGCTCCACGGAGCGCGGGCAGCGCGGGCTCTCGCCCTCCTCCACCAGCCCCAGCCAGCTGCGCAGCCAGCGCCACAGACCGGATGGGCTGCCTGCAATGCAACACACTCGAACATTCACCTTATGTACTACTATTCATAAAGGGTTTGGGTCTTACAAATAGCAGATCGATTAACCTCATTAAAAAAGGAGGAGATTAGAACGTAGTTATTTACGGAAAACCTATATATAAAGAGTCTATGGTATTTAACAAAGGAAATTACGGAACTCTCGGTGCGCGAGTCAGACTCGCACTTGTCCGGATTTATTTTTAATAGTTAATTATTTCGTATCAGTAGGCAGGCGGTGGTGACAAGCGGGCGGTTCACGATTGGAAGTAGCGACTGTCGCCTGTACTACAACTGACTCTCAAGTGTAACTGCCAGAAAACATTAGTACCTATACTCTATACGTGTTTGGCGACAGATGACTTGTCAGGTTAACATCATCAAAAAGTCTGTTGCCATGTAAAATATGTACTTTCTGCCAGTAATTACTCGTAGATAGGTAACTCAGTAAGTCTTTATTGTAGCTACACCAGAAAGACAATAAAAAACTAAGTAGTTCTAGTTTTAGTTACAATTGGCGGTCGTATCGCTAAGAATCTGTGGATAGAACACGAACAGCTGCGGTAGAGGCAGTCCAACTCTAGGCCTTGTGCTTACCATCTTCAAACACATCATCAATTATTCCAATGAGTTGTGAAGTTGTGATCAGTTCTCTTCAAACTATTCAAAGGAATAAGTCATAAAATTTAACTTTAATGTGTTAGGTACTTACGCGTATATTTCCTGCTATTTTGAGGACTTAGAGGGTAGAAGTCTCCATGTATAGGACAATGGAACGCCAGCCTGCGCTGGCGCCGTTGGGCAGCTCGCATTAATATACACAACACGATACCTGAAACGAAGATATAATTAGCTGTTAAAAAGCCATCTTATTATAGACTGAATCTTAACTGGTAGGCTAAAAAGGCCGCTCGAGCAATATTGCTCGAGCGGCCGTTTTAGCCCCCCGTGACTGTGATGATGTGACTTTTTTTTACATGTAGCTCGCTCTAATAAAATGTTTGCTGATTCTATTCAATTAGATAATGTACGATACGATATGAAGTAATAGAAATTCCATAAGACGCCAATGGCGTATTATGGAATTTCTATTACTTCAAGAATAACTAAATTGCCAGACAAAGTGAATAGCATATTAGGAGTTAACCACGCGTTAACGATGGGAGTTATACCACATGTTACTGTACTTTTTCTAACATACTCAAATCTATATAATATCTCTTGTACCTATTTATTACAAATAGATTTAAATGGAAGCTGGCACATATATAATACCTATACCTATCATCATATCTATACTAATAATAAAGATAGTTAATTAAAGTCTCTGGAGTTACAGGTCCGATTCGAAAAATTAAATAGGAAGCTACATTATCCCCGAAGGTTATAGGCTACATTTTATCCCGGGAACGCGAGTTAAACCGCGGGGAACAGCTAGTTCTGGAATAATATTTTTCATTTTGGTCCGCGGTCCTAATCATGATTCGTTATGTTTAGGACCGCGGACCAAAATGAAAATAAAAGTTTATCTAACGAATGAAAACAAGGTAGTTTAGTTACCTAGTGATTTCAATATACTATACCTACCTACACAAGAAATACTGAAAACGCCGATTTGTAATGTAGTTTGTAAGTTGTGACTCACAAAAACAATGTATGGAGCTCAGAGCGAAGCCCTACTCATTTATCCTGTGAAGAAAACATCGGAAATGGGTAAGTATGGTAAAAAATAGAAGAAGCAAGTATGAAACATTAGCAATACCTCTGGTATTGCAATTGGCGATAGGCGACGGTAGCCACTTACCATCAGGTGGACCGCCTGCCTGCCTGTCCACCATCTAACATAAAAAAATACAATATATATATACCTGCTATAGTCATGATAGCACCAGCAACGATGCACACTGGTCCGAGCACTCTCGAGTTTCCAGTGAACGCGATCCTAGCCGCATAATGATCTGGCTCCTCGTTCTCACCGCAACCACGATACGATGCCGCTGAAAACGGATTTTATTACCATTTAAACCACACAATTACGTAAACACACTTATATAATACGTATATATACTGAGGTTGTACATAAAAGTTTTTGTATCATCAATATTCATCTCGAGAACAAAAAAAAGCTTTCGAGAACTTCTCCGTCCATACATCCCAGGGTAAAACCCAAAGGGTAAAACGGGACCCTGTTACTAAGACTTCGCTGTCTGTCTGTCTGTCCGTCTCTCACCAGGCTGTATCTTATGAACCGTGATAGTTAGACAGTTGAAATTTACACAGATGATGTATTTCTGTTGCCGCCATAACAACAAATACTAAATAAAATCCCATAACAGAATAAAATCAGACATATTTTTTTACCGTTTTTATAGATAATGGTACGGAACCCTTCGTGCGTGAGTCCGACTCGCACTTGGCCAGTTTTTTACCTGGGCTAGCTTTTCGTCAATACGGTACCTAAACTCACTCAATTTATGTAGTTGTATTGTACTTTTAGTAGGTAGTTTTGCGTAAAAATACTTACCGGTAAGTACGCAGCCAACGAGCATAAATAGGAATCCGAAGATTGGCAGAACAATTTGACAGTTAGCGGCAACAACTACACCGGCGACTGCTAAGCCACCTTCGACCTTCTCGACCCTCAGCCTGGAGATAGCTGGAGGGCATCTTGGCTTGCCAGCTGGAGCCCGCACCAAGGGCTCGCCAGGAGGTGAGGTTGTCCTGTAGGCAATAGAAAAAAAAAGAATAAATCAAACCATTATAAAATATTTTATAACTCTTGCCTATTTCAATTAAAAAATAGAGAGTATTCTTCATTGGATAATTCGAAAAAGAAAATGAAACTTTTTGTTGAACAATGTTATTTTCTTGCGTCCTATTTGAGTTCATGTTCATCATATTATTTAGTTTGGCAAACATGGCGATAAATAATTCTAAAGATTGGGAGCAGTCTGTGTAAGCATTTTCATAAGTTTCTTTTATTAAGAACATTTTGAGGATGTTGACCGCAAATAAAAGAAAACAATTCCTGATGTCGGAATAATACAAAAATAGGCAAAAAGTATGTAATTTCCGCTTTATGATGTTGGACTTGAGGTGGTATAGAGTTTTTAAAAAGTCTATGGTACCTACCTACATAACTACCGGCTAATCAACGTATCTTAGGCCCCTTAGAAAACTTCGATGGTTACATATAAGTATGTATGGGTTATTCTGTTACTAGCTAGAGGGATCAACACTTTTCATATTTTCATACCTTGCTCTACCAAAATTGTGTTTTTTTTACAATTTCAGTGTTACCTGCATTAACTTTTACTATGGTACCAAATATACTTTTAAAAATATCACTAGGTACAAGATAAGAATAGAAAGAAGCAGATAACCATTTCCTTGTATGTCCCATTGAACGTGAACCATTCCACTAATATCAGATATTGACTTTCAACTCCACGCCAACAAATTCAATAAAACGGGCTAGAAGATGGTGGTTCACATTTCTTTTCCGGGTTCATAAAAAGTTTATAGGACACGTAGGTATTTACTTTCCACCTTATTACAAGTAAAATGTATTGTAGCAGGAAATACATTTTACCGAATAAGTACCTATATACGTGTATTTATTCGTATATCTATGTACTTATCACGTAGTCTCTCTGTCCGTCTGTTTATATGATTTTCCTTTGGAATTATTCAAGCTAAACAATATCGAAAGTACCCATCGAGTAATATACCTTAGTGAAAGTAACTACTTTTACAATGTCTGTACAATTTACCATGGTACCAATTCTGAAACGCAAATAAACGTACTCAACTAGACAAAAATTATTACACCTAACCTTGTAGCTATTTTACAGGCCATATATAATAGGTTCATAAATTATGACAGTAGGCAGAATACCAGTCCTACATTGTCATGCTGTGGTACAAATACTATTAGAGAATAGTAACATATGTGACTGTGGTTAGTGTGGGGGCGCCTGCGCTCGATCTGGCCACTCGGCGAAAGTATATTTACAGCTGCTAAATTATTTGCAAACAACTGTTGGCTCAGTGGAGTGTCTAATGTAATTTTGGATCAGCCTTGAGGGTTCATTATAGGGCAGGGTCCACGTTATTTTACATAAAGTTTCCTTTCAATTGTATTCTGAGTTTTTTCTTGGGTTCCTCCCGATTATCGTTTGATTTTTCAAAAATCCTGTAAGTATTAGCGCGTGGCTACGTCATCGTGTCATTGTAATTGTCTGTACCTATGCCAAATTTTATCCCGATCCTTCCAGTGGTTTCAGCTGTGCGTTGATAGATCAGTCAGTCAGTCACGCTTTCTTTCAATATAGATGCGAGTAAGTATGTGCATGTGTATAAATGTTTGTTTCGCAATAACGTCGTAATGACTATTAAAAAAAACTTACTAGGATACTTTACCTCTCGGAAAAAAGAGCCCTTGCGAACGCAGGCAAAACCGCGAGGCTAAAACTAGTTACCCATAAAATTGGTTGACCTTTTGAACTCGTTTATTGTAAAGAGAAGAGCCAGGTACCACAGGAAATTATAATCATTAAAAAATATAACGACGGAAGCCTGACTTTGATCTTACTGCCAAGATTACGTCTACATTATCATCATTTAATTGCCAGTTCCCTAACACAAAGTGCTTATTACGTGTGGTGTGTGATAGAACATCATAGCAATAATGACGTGGTAAATAGTAACAGATTCCTTCTAACGGTATATAATACTGCAAAAAATAGCTGTACCGCTATATTTATCCGCTTTTGATTTCATGGGGCCACACGATTGCTCGTAAACCCGCCAGATGGGATAAACATGTATGAAAAAACTTGGTGCAAGCTCATTAAAGTCGAAACAATGGAAAACAGTACACGATGTATGTAGTTACCGAATCAAAGGTCGATGAATCATTAAATTGACAGCTCAGTGGTAGTGACATCGCATGCCGAGACGTAGGTCACGAGATATTACAATGAGCTTGAGAAGGTGAAGGAAAACATCGTGAGGATACCAAAGCTGTTAACTTTTATAGCATAATGTTCCTCGCCGGCCTTTAACCTATGTCTATATATGGAAATAAAATTGTTTGCTGCGTGAAAGAAGGTCAAAAAATCTAACTTAGGTGTACTTTCGCAATGATAAATTAGTAAGTAAATTTGTAGATATTTTGGACTCAAGTAAAGATTCTAGTATACATAAATGTAAGAAAGTGAGGCAAAAGAAAGAAGACACACAGCTTCAATCTTTTCCTTCGTATATTGCATTATATTATTGGTAAACAACGTAATTATAAAACACTCATAACCTGGAATTTTAGTCTTACGTCAATAATCAAACAGAATTTTCTATCCTAGCTCCAAAAGGAAATTTTACGCAATGCTACGCAAAAAGTTATAGTTATATGATTTGGCGTTCAAGATAAATATTATTGATAGAAACGATGTGTATAATTGAAACCATGCCAGAATAGAGCTGCCTGAGAAAAAAATGGAAAAGTTATGACAAGATTTTCTTTGTTTTTAGATTTGTTTGAAACAAATTCTACGGCTTCGCTTGCTCGACATTGTTTACATAACCTGGAAGTACCTATTGTGGGAAAAGTAGAAAATGAACTCACAAAAGAAATGAATAAGAAAGAACTTTTCATTTCTTCAGTGTTGATGATTCTTTTTTGTAAGTAAGGAGTATACTTGAGGAGAAAAATATTACCTACATTATTAAAACTGTAACAAGTGCCCAAAAACGAGTATGTCCGTGTAAATGCAATTTGGGACACTCTAGGCACAGTAGAATCTTTATTCTGTGCTCTAGGTGTTGTTCAATTAATTGAGCTTCACATTTTGAATTTTTGTTATAAATAAAAATTTAAGCAACATCTTTTCACCAATTTCCAGAAAAAGACTTATAATTATATCAAGGAAAAGATCAGTGACATCAAACGACAAAAACAAGGGTATAGTTATCAAAGCTTAACAAAACTTGCAACACCTACGCGTGATGCTGATTCTGAGAAAATCTCTTCAGCGGCTTCTCTTTAATTTTTGTGTAAAATTGCGTTTTTTTTCAGAAAAACACATATAGATCGAGTATATGCACAAGAATTGCTTGTTTAAAGCTATTAAATTAGTAATAGTAAAGCTGTACGATGAAAATCTATTAATATTTTACTTTTCCCAAACTTAGGACAAACAGACATATGTACTGGGTGGAAATCGAATCCATAAAACTGCGTCATTATAAGTAGGTTATATCTTACCTACCTACCACATTGTATTTTTTATAATTTTGCAGCTCTGCTGTAACATTGAGAGGGTATTGGCCTGCAACAAGCACTAATCTTTAATACAATCTCATATAATTAAGTACCATAAAACAATCCACATTCGAAATTGTTAATGGAGATGATTGCTCTTACTCTTTATGGAACAAACAACCATGTTTTACATTTAAATACAATGGACTTTATAATCGGTGCTACTTTTTTTAAAAAAAGCTACCTTGTTTCCATTTCCTATTTTTTTTTCCGATCAACTTTTAATAGCTATCGATTAAATTTGAAATTAGAATGCACAGATAATGTTATATAAACATTAAAAAAATATTACGGATGTCAAAGGTTCGTTATTTTACTGATTTAAAAGTTAACTGCCTTTTGTGCATTTCCAAGTAGATAAATCACTGTAGGTACTTAGTACACACTTTATAGTTTCCCAATTTTGGAGAACAATAGAAGAGTAGGCCAGGCTGCTATTATAATATAATGGAGGCGCACAGTGGATACGTCACTTCCTTTCTTTTTACGTCAGTGTTGGCATTCAACGTTTATAAATAGGTTACTAGAATTCAGAAATCGACTATGTAATTCTTAAACGTACCTAATATTTTTAATTAGAGGTTAATTTGTTGAAAATTTTAATGGAGTTTATACGTCATTGGGTATTAAGCCACCACAAGTGCATACAAAAAAATACGACAACTAATTTGACGTGTTACGAGTTATGTTATGTTACGTGTTACATACATTGGACACCCAAAGCATGGTTGAGAAAATCAAATAGGTAAATGCCTAAACTGAGCATAATCAAATAAAAATATTGTTAAGATAAGATTGCATAATATATATCTATACTGTTAACGGTACCTAAAGATGATGAAGATCGATGATAAGTGTGATGCATCATCCATAATCTACCTACCTAGTGAGATCATAGCAATTGTGGATTTACGTAAGTAACTTTACTTGACTTCATTGTAAGTGTTGGAAACCAACAAAACTTTTTTATTTTTCTTAATTTCTAAATTCAAATTATATTAATAAAAAAGTTTTGTTGGTTTCCAACATGCTCGCAACCACGAATTAACAAATAAACCTTATAACATTCAATTAATTATAAAACAAATCAATAAAATAATAATTAACTCATAACTTATTAATAATAATATTGTTTCAATATTGTAATATTGTTTTCTAATCAAATATGTACTTAAAGTATAATCATGTTTAACAAAGAATTTACTATAAAATAAACAAAATATTAATCTTACACATTTGAGTGTTTTAATTTCAAAGTTGTGCTGACATTTCTGTACGGACACGTTAAAGTTAATCACACAAAGTTAATCATATTAAAATAATTAACGTTCCAAAGGTAAAACACAATGCCTGATAAAGATCTAGTATATGTTTTGCCATTTGATGTTATAACCTCTAAAGCCAGTAAGGTAGGACGTTAGGTAAAAATTGAATTTTTATTTACATTTTACAACATTTACGCAACTGTACCTATAGTCTCGCATCAATTTCATAAAGTAGAAATACATGATTATTTTTTTATTTTCAATATTTACTTATTTTAGTAGTATACTATATATAATACAGTTATATAAAACGGCTTTATCATCGTTGATGACCTGACATACGTGTGTTCCGAAATGTGGTTATTTTTTTCTATTAAATTCAGCAGATGAATTTATTTTTTGTTAGGTACATGTAGGTATTACACGTAGTATATTAATTATTATATGGTATTACTTATCTCATAGAAATCAACTTTTGTTTTTTAAATATTGCCTATACATATTCCTATTTAAAAATAATTTCAGTAATGTCCCTCATACCTCATTTTCATTCTAATTAAAATAGTATAAAATAATTGACAGCAATAAAATTTTAAGTACTCAAATAACTACCTGTCAATTGAATCAATAAATAGCGCGCCATATTTGTGACATGACAACAGAATAATAGGCGGGAACGTAACGGTGGTTCCGGATTCCGGAAATAAACGGGGCGTTAATTAACCGTGGTTTCCGATCCACTGACCATGGACGAATCTAGCTCCTATTTACTGCTGATAGATTTCAGCATAGCAATAAGAGTAATCGTATTTTGGTTTCCGAAGACAAATTGAATTTGTTTGAATAAAATATGTGACGCTACAGCGCTGGTTTCAATCAAATGTCAGAAGATAGCAATTACTTAGAATCGAAGATCTCAAAAAAACTTGCTTTATTGACTAGTAAGTAATGTTTTGCCAATGTAACTCAAACTGGTTTGGGTATAGGAAATAGCGACTTCACATTGAAAGTTGATACGCTCACGAAAAAACTGATTGAAACTTCATCTTACTATAAAAACTTTGTTGGTAGTTAGTTAAATTATAATATTATGTATATTCAAGAGTTGGCGTCCCAAGTCTGTATAATCAGAGGATAATCATTTATTTAATACATTTTTATTATAATTCCAATTGAATCGATAGTCTGAAGCCATAAAAGTTATTAGCGATTTGGTTTAGACTTGTTTGAAAAAAAAAAGTAGGAAGACAGCAAACCCGACTATAGCGAAAAGCCTTGAAAACTATTTCAAAGCCAAACTTTTTCCAAGATAGAAAACTAGACTATTTTCTTAAATCTTTGACCTGTAACTAAAAACAACATAAAGTCCGTCTGTCACACGCGTCGATTTATTTCTGGAAGTCAGTGGGGGGCCACTGAGTCATTACTCCCGAGTATCAAGTCTGGTTGAAAATAGAGTCCCCCCACACAGTCCCCCACTCAATTGAGTGATTTGAGTGGCAACGGGAGTAGGTATCCTGTGTCATGTAACCGTAGAGTTAGTTAACTATGACATAAGGCCAGCGTGCCATTGGAAATTTTATATGAGTGGGTACCTATTTTGATCTCATATCTATCTATACCTGAGCTTAGTGAGACACGAAAGCGTAATCAAGAATGACTCTCAAGTCAAAACTGCTACCATAGAGTGTCGCTTGTTTAGAGATGCTGTCGGTTTGATTTTATAACACGTTTTTTCAAGTTATTTATATTATTTTAGTAGGTGCTTGCTTTATGGCCATGGTAAACTACTGTATAGCCTAGAGTCACAAATTGAATACATGAAATTTTTACGTTTTGGCAACCCTAACCTTAGTGTAACCTCTGTCAGTTACTGGTAAAAAAATCAGCATCACAGCGTCAAAACTCTGACGCACTTGGCCCAAACGGTGACATTTAACGCCCGAGAGCACTAATGATTTTGCGTATAGATTACTAAAATTATGATTTACTTCAAAATAAATCCTTTTACAATGCCACTAACATCCATAATGTAAGAGCAATTCTCGTGTAATGCGCCAGTGATTTTGTAAGTGGAATTAAATATAGACATTTTCTGGTTATGATGATATAGCTTTGAGTTCTTCGATAGAGATTGTGCACTGGAAAGCGTGGCGTGGGAAGCCACCATATTGTTTGATGACCTGAAAACTGGACGGGAAGTTACTGATCGCGGAAGGCAAAACGCATTCGCTGGAATGCATATGTGCGTTAAAAGGCTAATATATATCAGCATATGCTGACATTTATGCTGGATGATTCCCGGTAGTAACAGTGGTGTACTGTTATGGGGTATCCGGAATTAAACTAAAGAAGAACTAAAGTCTTTTAAATAGGTCAGATTTGACAAAATACTTTCCAGTCGTTTTTGAGTTCGAGTTTGAGATAAATCTCTACCAATAATAAAGCTGAGGAGTTTGTTTGAACGCGCTAATCCGGAGTTACTGGTCCGTTTTGAAAAATTCTTTCACTAATAGGAACCTACATGAATCCTCTGCAGGATTATTACTAGTCTTTTTGGACGTCGGTCTTTTAGTTATTCCTTGCAAATTATTCCAACGTCTGTCTATAACTTTAGAGTAGGTACTTCATCATCATCATCATCATGGAAGACATCCACTGCTATAGACAAAGGCCTCCAAGGATCTCCACGATGGCCGGTTTTGCGCTACCCGCATCTAGCGGTTTCCCGCCACCCTCACAAGATCGTCGTCGGTCCACCTTGTGGGGGGCCTGCCCACGCTGCGTCATCCGGTTCGTGGTCGCCACTCGAGAACCTTTCTGCCTTTTTTAGAGTACTTATTCCTCTTCAACTAATGGATACATTGTTAAACCTCATTGTCTATCAACTTAATAACAAGCAATAACAACAATTTATGATGTGCTGCTTTATTACAACCGTCCTCGACAAACTCTGTACATCAAATAGAATTACCTACTAATTCGTCTCTAATTTTGCACTTAAAACGTATGACTTGTAATAATATATCCACTCACGTGGGTTCACATTTCGAGCTAAATTTAGAACTGAGAGCGTCTCAATTGCGTTTCACTGTGAGCTATGTTCACATCTGTTCTAATAAAGAAAGCCCTTGAGTGTCTAACTCAAGGGCTTTCTTTAGAATTTTATTGCAGGTAAATGAATTTGATAAAGATAATATTGGATTTACAAATGCCAACGCCATCATGGGATGTTAGGACAAGGTATTATGTTTCCTATTCCAAATACTTCACATATTGGAATCAAAATAGTCTCGCACTGTGTCGAAGGAGCTTCCTACCATAGACACTCAGGTAGTGGAGTAAGCTCCCTTCTCAAGGGAGTACTATTGCTTACCATCAGGTGGACCGAATGCTTGTTTGCAACCATTGTAAGTAGTATAAAACTAAACTTTACTAAAGTTATATTATCATAACGATAATTTTGATGAGCATTTATGAAGAAATCATCGGACAACTTTATGAAGCAGAGAACCAGATACATGATGACAGTCTGTCATAATTGCTCATAGGTAGGGGGTAGGGGTACCTCTACAGAATTCTCTTTCAATGTCCATATCGTTAGTTGGAATGGAATCACAGGAATTCTACTATGTAGGAAATGAGGTAATAAGAAAATTGAGCTCTATTCTGAGAACGTTTGTGGTAAATTGTAATATAAAGCTCCAGTATTTTTGTTGTTTGGATTGTATTGGCGAGGTTTATTTTTTGCTCCATATTTTTAGCTCCAATTTACCAATGAACCTAATGATCTCTGGCTGCCATCCATTTTTATATCAATTATTTCTTTTCGGTTTATTTTTATTCTTGCTGAAATCTTGATCAACAGTTTTTTTTTATACAACAAAGTCGGCAAACAAGCATACGCCTGATGGTAAGCGGTTATCGTAGCCTATGGATAGCGACACCCGGGACAGAGACCATATACTAATGCGCGCCCACTCGCGCATTGCCGACCCTCTCCCACACCCCGATGAGTTCTGGCGACCTTACTCACACGCAGGAACACAACCAGGTTATTTGGCTGCGGTATTCTGTAAGGTGGAGGTACTTCCCCAGTCGAGCAGCTCTTCAAGCGAAAAATAGCTATCCTCTACCTCTCTTAAAATTGTTAGAACTTAAATAATTTGGAATCAGACGAGTTCCAGAGCAGCGGACGCGCCGGTTTCCTCAGGAAGTGATGTTCGGTATTATACGAAATTCACATTAGCGGAATATACAATTGCTTTGAATATAGATTTCCTTTCCCAAGCGGAACTCTCTACGGTATCTGAATACCAACGAGACGGTTTGCTAGCGATCAATCGTCATATAAATGTAGGTAAATAGAAAGAGAAGCTATTTGGTATGGTAAGAATGACTCTCAAGTTAAAACTGCTACCATAGAGTGTCGCTTGTTTAGAGATGATGTCGGTTTGATTTTATAACACGTTTTTTCAAGTTATTTATATTATTTTAGTAGGTGCTTGCTTTATGGCCATGGTAAACTACTGTATAGCCTAGAGTCACAAATTGAATACATGAATTTTTTACGTTTTGGCAACCCTAACCTTAGTGTAACCTCTGTCAGTTACTGGTAAAAAAATCAGCATCACAGCGTCAAAACTCTGACGCACTTGGCTCAAACGGTGACATTTAACGCCCGAGAGCACTAATGATTTTGCGCAAAGATTACTAAAATTATGATTCACTTCAAAATAAATCCTTTTACAATGCCACTAACATCCATAATGTAAGAGCAATTCTCGTGTAATGCGCCAGTGATTTTGTAAGTGGAATTAAATATAGACATTTTCTGGTTATGATGATATAGCTTTGAGTTCTTCGATAGAGATTGTGCACTGGAAAGCGTGGCGTGGGAAGCCACCATATTGTTTGATGACCTGAAAACTGGACGGGAAGTTACTGATCGCGGAAGGCAAAACGCATACGTTGGAATGCATATGTGCGTTAAAAGGCTAAAATATTTCAGCATATGCTTACATTTATGCTGGATGTTTCCCGGTAGTAAACAACAGTAGCGTACTGTTATTTTGACAAAATACTTTCCAGTCGTTTTTTAGTTCGAGTTTGAGATAAATCTCTACCAATAATAAAGCTGAGGAGTTTGTTTGAACCCGCTAATCTCCGGAGTTACTGGTTCTTTCACTAATAGGAAGCTACGTTATCACTGAAGGTTATATGCTACTTTTTATCCCGGGAACGCGATTGAAACCGGTGGGAACAGCTAGTACTACATAAACTACTTTTTTTTGTTGTAAATACATACTTAAATAATTTAGATTTTTCGAGAATCCTCTGCGGGATTACTACTAGAGTCTTTTTGGACGTCGGTCTTTTAGTTATTCCTTACACATTATTCTAGCGTCTGTAGTCTATAACTTAAGAGTACTTTATCATCATCGTCATCATGTCAGCCGAAAGACTGGTCCACTGCTGGACAAAGGCCTCCCCCAAGGATCTCCACGATGGCCGGTTTTGCGCTACCCGCATCTAGCGGTTTCCCACCACCCTCACAAGATCGTCATCGGTCCACCTTGTGGGGGGCCTGCCCACGCTGCGTCTTCCGGTTCGTGGTCGCCACTCGAGAACCTCTCTGCCTTTTTTAGAGTACTTATTCCTCTTCAACTAATGGATACATTGTTAAACCTCATTGTCTATCAACTTAATAACAAGCAATAACAACAATTTATGATGTGCTGCTTTATTACAACCGTCCTCGACAAACTCTGTACATCAAATAGAATTACCTACTAATTCGTCTCTAATTTTGCACTTAAAACGTATGACTTGTAATAATATATCCACTCACGTGGGTTCACATTTCGAGCTAAATTTAGAACTGAGAGCGTCTCAATTGCGTTTCACTGTGAGCTATGTTCACATCTGTTCTAATAAAGAAAGCCCTTGAGTTAGACCTTTAGAATTTTATTGCAGGTAAATGAATTTGATAAAGATAATATTGGATTTACAAATGCCAATGGGATGTTAGGACAAGGTATTATGTTTCCTATTCCAAATACTTCACATATTGGAATCAAAATAGTCTCGCACTGTGTCGAAGGAGCTTCCTACCATAGACACTCAGGTAGTGGAGTAAGCTCCCTTCTCAAGGGAGTACTATTGCTTACCATCAAGTGGACCGAATGCTTGTTTGCAACCATAGTAAGTAGTATAAAACTAAACTTTACTAAAGTAATATTATCATAACGATAATTTTGATGAGCATTTATGAAGAAATCATCGGACAACTTTATGAAGCAGAGAACCAGATACATGATGACAGTCTGTCATAATTGCTCATAGGTAGGTAGGAAATGAGGTAATAACAAAAATTGAGCTCTATTCAGAGAACGTTTGTGGTAAATTGTTATATAAAGCTCCAGTATTTTTGTTGTTTGGATTGTATTGGCGAGGTTTATTTTTTGCTCCATATTTTTAGCTCCAATTTACCAATGAACCTAATGATCTCTGGCTGCCATCCATTTTTATATCAATTATTTCTTTTCGGTTTATTTTTATTCTTGCTGAAATCTTGATCAACAGTTTTTTTTATACAACAAAGTCGGCAAACAAGCATACGCCTGATGGTAAGCGGTTATCGTAGCCTATGGATAGCGACACCCGGGACAGAGACCATATACTAATGCGCGCCCACTCGCGCATTGCCGACCCTCTCCCACACCCCGATGAGCTCTGGCGACCTTACTCACACGCAGGAACACAACCAGGTTATTTGGCTGCGGTATTCTGTAAGGTGGAGGTACTTCCCCAGTCGAGCAGCTCTTCAAGCGAAAAATAGCTATCCTCTACCTCTCTTAAAATAGTTAGAACTTAAATAATTTGGAATCAGACGAGTTCCAGAGCAGCGGACGCGCCGGTTTCCTCAGGAAGTGATGTTCGGTATTATACGAAATTCACATTAGCGGAATATACAATTGCTTTGAATATAGATTTCCTTTCCCAAGCGGAACTCTCTACGGTATCTGAATACCAACGAGACGGTTTGCTAGCGATCAATCGTCATATAAATGTAGGTAAATAGAAAGAGAAGCTATTTGGTACGTGGATAGAATTCTATATTGGTACTTATATCTGTCGTATTTATTTTGTAAGACCCGCCGCTGATAGTATTGTAAACACAACCTACTGAACTAGGTATGTAGAACATGTTTTCGATTATTATAGTCAAATGTTGAAAAAGTATTTGCCTGCAAGGACTAGTTAATAGTTTTCTAAAGGAACCATAACCGATCTATTATGAATACTTTTTAAGATTTTTTTTTACGAACCGATGGTAGAGCCATGTTTAAAAGACACACTAGAATCTAGCAGTCATTTTAATAGGTAGGTACGGCAAGCATATACCTTTTTTAGCATATACATATTTTGGCTCTCGGAATTCTGCTTATAAAGTTGAATTTCCTTTGCAAAATCCTTTTTTTGTGGTTGCCAACTTACATTATAATTTCAGTAATTTGGGAGATTAGTTAATGGTAATTAACTTGTTTAAAATCTAGATATCTAGACGTCGATTATGATTTATTAGCGGTGAGATTTATTTTCAAATGCAAGATGTGAAATCAATCATTCTGTTCAGTTTTACATTATATATATTTGTTATTTCATCACTCATCTTTGAAAACTATTTTATTGCAGTAAGTAGGTACCTACTATTTATTTTCATTTGACTTTCAACGTAAACATTACTTTAGGTTAGTAAGGTTAATGTTTTCAGCGTGGTTTTCAGCCAAGCTCAACTCAAGGGAATACCAGCCTTGGTTCTAAAATAACGTAAAGTGTCTAACCTGTCAACGTCAGTGTAACACTTTTTTGTTATTCATTTTCGTTCCCAGAATAGTATCATGCCCATATCAGTTAGGGATCGGTTTCTTTTTTTCTCATTATTCATGTCATCTTCGGGGTTTCTCTTCACATTGTATCTAATTGTAATTCACCTAATATGTTTTTTTTTGTTTAGCGAACTATAATTAAAACTTTTCTTAATTTTTTTTTCGAGAGTGGTTGATTTTTGGCTTTTCAATTTTGATTGATTAAAACGCACTACAGGTAAATTAAATATTTGTGTAATTATGTGTTGGTCACGTCGTCATCATAAAAAGTTTAATTTTTAATTTCAGGTCTTCATGTCCCGATTTTTTTTGGCACAAAATTAACAACGCACGTACATCAGTGTAAATTGAGAGAGCGTGCGGAACAGTCGGATGCGGTGAGGTGGAAACCAGACGCGGTTCAACGTCCCGACAAAGTCCCGTTCAGTCCCTCGCGTGTCCCGAAGTGGAACCATGTAGAACCAGTCTCACATGGGACTAATTTAATGTATTATGTTAGTTTTAATTACGTTTACGATTTAACTAGGTAGGTATATATAAGTATATCATCATCATCATCATCATCATCAGCCTATATTAGTCCACTGCTGGACATAGGCCTCTCCAATTGCACGCCACTGAGCACGATCCTCGGCTACTCTCGTCCAGCTCTTTCCAGCCGCCTTGCGAAGATCATCGCTCCACCTAGTCTGAGGGCGTCCTACACTACGTTTGCCGATTCGCGGTCTCCACTCAAGAACTCGTTTACCCCAGCGGTTGTCGGTTCTTCGGCTGATATGGCCGGCCCACTGCCACTTCAGTTTGCTAATCCGCTGAGCTATGTCGATGACTTTGGTCCTCTGTCGGATCACCTCATTTCTGATTCGATCCTTCAAAGAGACTCCGAGCATAGCCCTTTCCATAGCTCGCTGAGCGACTTTAAATCTGTGGACCAGCCCAAGCGTGAGTGTCCACGTTTCAGCACCGTATGTCATGACGGGTAGGACGCACTGGTTGAAGACTTTCGTCTTCAGACTTTGTGGAATTGGCGATGTGAAAACTCGACGTAGTTTTCCATATGCTGCCCAGCCCAGCCGTATTCTTCTATTGGCTTCTTTCTCGAAGTTGTTTTTACCCAACTGCAGTATTTGCCCGAGGTAAACATACTCCTTAACAACTTCGAGAATACTGCCCTGTACAGCGATTGGTTCCGGATTAACATGCTCATTGAACATGACCTTGGTCTTATCCAAGTTCATCCGGAGACCAATGCGTTTCGAGGAATCAGCTAGGCCGTTCAACATATGTTGCAAATCTTGCAGCGTTTCTGCTACGATGACGATGTCGTCTGCAAATCGCAAGTGTGAGAGGTACTTGCCGTTGATGTTAATACCGTGTCCATCCCACTCCAACGTCTTGAACATATCTTCCATGGCATTTGTGAACAATTTGGGGGATATAACATCCCCTTGTCTCACACCACGATGCATGGGGATAGGTTCAGACTGCCGGTTTTGGACCTGGACGGACATGGTAGCGGCATTGTATAGACCTCTCAGCACTTGAATGTATCGCCAATCGACTTGGCATCGCTGCAAAGATTCCAGAACAGACCAGATTTCAATGGAGTCAAAGGCCTTTTCATAGTCCACAAACGCTAAGCACAGGGGCCGATTATACTCTTCGGTCTTCTGTATAATCTGCCGCACTGTGTGGATGTGGTCTATGGTCCCATATCCCGATCGAAACCCGGCCTGCTCCGGCGGCTGGAACTCGTCGAGTCTTCGCCCAAGACGATTCGTGATGACTCTTGAAAACAGCTTGTAGACGTGGCTTAGGAGAGAAATTGGTCGGTAGTTTTTCAGAAGAGTTTTGTCTCCTTTTTTGAAAAACAACACGACAACACTCCTACTCCACGTCTCTACAGTTCTCCCATCAAAGAGGACAGTATTGAAGATTTTCTGGAGCTCCTTCATAACAGGTGTACCACCAGACTTCAAGAGCTCAGTAGTAATACCGTCCTCCCCAGGGGCTTTTCCATTTTTAAGCTGTTTAAGAGCCATCTCGATTTCGTCGAGGCTGACTTCTGGCAAGTCTTCGGTAAAGTGGCGCGTCAACGTGGCTCTGCAATCCTCATTTTCAGGATCAGGTTGTGATGCATGCGAAGCGTATAACTGGCTGTAGAAGTTTTCAATTTCCGAAATAACTTCTTGCCTGGAAGCAACGACAACTCCATCCGTGGTGGTCAACTTTGTCAGATGGCTTCTCCCAAGAGATTGGACAAACACTTTGGACCCCCGATTTTGCTCAATTGCTCGTTGTATAGATCGAGTGTTTGAGCATCGGAGGTCGTGTCGTACCAGTTTGCCAATTCTCTTGTTTAGAGTATGCCTGTCTGACGAAGTGACTGGTGGGTTTTCACGTCGTTCCTTCATAAGCTTGAGAGTTTCTTCCGAAAACTTCGACTTCCTGCCTGTACGCTGCATTTCACAAAATCTCACACCTTCCTCCCTGAGGATTTCAACCACATTTTCAAGGGCCTGGTCAATATCAACGCTGTTTGTGGTTTCCACGGCAGCAAATCGGTTCTCCAGATGTGACTGGAACGTTTCAGATCCCACTATGGTTTGGAGCAAGGTAGGTCGGAGCCTGGATTTCATCAAACGGACACGTTCAAGCTTAAAATTGATATTCAGAGAGCCTCGTACAAGTCGGTGATCGCTTCCGGTATTGAACCTGTTGATCACTGAGACGTCTCTAAATATACGCTTCTTGTCCGTTATGATGAAATCAATCTCATTTTTTGTCATAGTGTCGGGGCTCTGCCATGTCCACTTCCTTTGGAGCTTTTTCTTGAAGAATGAGTTCATCAAGAAAAGCCCCTCCTTTTCGAGGAAGTTGATAAGCATTCGCCCCCTATGATTCCTGCAACCATAACCATGGGATCCTACTACCGATTCGCCGCAGTTCTGTACTCCCACTTTGGCGTTGAAGTCCCCCATGACAACGTTGTAGTGGGCCTTGGTGGTGAAGTGTAGGGCTTTTGAAATATCTCCAAACATATCCTCCACTTCATCGTCCGAGTGTGACGAGGTCGGTGCGTAAACCTGCACAACCTTGAGGCTATACCTCTCGGTCAGCTTTATTATGAGATACGCAACCCTGCTCGACACACTCGAAACTTCTACAACGTTGTTACAGAGGGTTCTATTAACCAAGAACCCTACGCCACCCTGGGAAAGTTGGTCTCCCTCTCGGAAGTAAAGAAGGTGGCCTGATTCAAGGGTTACAGTATCCTCCCCCTCTCTTCGGACTTCACATAACCCAAGAATGTGCCACCTAATCTTTCCGAGCTCGATTTCGAGTTGCGCCAGGTGCTCGTCTAGCCGTAACGTGCGTCCATTGTACGTCGCCAAGGTCAGTTGTTTTTGGCAGCCATCCGTAACCCGGGGATTCTTCGCACCCCCTGCCCTACCGTCACCGTGACCGCTGCCGTGATCAGGAATAGCAGGGCGACCGGGAACTGGGGGCCGTGGTTGGTTTTGGCTCGCCATGGAGGGTTTGCTCATAATTGCCACGCTGAGCAGGCGGGTTGGCAATCGCAGTGCGTAGCTACTTGTACCGGTGTCGCTGCTGCCCTACACCGGCCTTTTGTATTTCAGTAGCTACGCGTGTTGAGATGGATATCCCGCCATCTGTCGGTCGCCGTCGCCTCGTCCGTTATATAGCAGGATGACCACTTGCAGGTGAGGTCGGCTTGGAGCACTAGATGGTGTTGTGCTCCCAATCATCATCTCAATCATCATAAGTATATACTTAGGTATAATATATAGGCTACTTTCTATCCCAGGAACGCGAGTACAACTGCTGGAAACGGCTAGTATTCATTAAAGAACATTTGAACTTTGCTCCACAGACGTAATCTAATATTAGTCCGTCGTATGACATAAGGTAAACATAGGTGACAGACAGCATATTTTGACAGCCTAGGCTTTATAAGCACTAGCAAGGTTGGACACCTTCAACCAGTCAGAAGCTGGCTGGAAGTAAATATTTACTTTAGTGTAACGCGACGCAAACCTGCGTTCAACACACGCCATGCCCTTGTATAAACAAATATTGATTTATTAATTTTATTTATAAAACGGTTTGTAAGTTTTTTTAAAATTGTAATGTAGAATAAAGTCAGGTATTTCATAGACTAAAAAGAAAGGTAACATAAAAAAGAATCTTAGGACTTATTTACATTGGTATTACGTACTTACCTATCTGGTAATCTACATTTCGCGGCGGAAACAATTCCCTTTATTGAGATTAAATAAAAGTATTCTATACTTATTAAAGAGTATGAAGCCTTTTTGCACATCATAGATTTCACTGAAAACTTAACAATATGTCAAGATTTTCATTCGGGTAGTTAGAGAATTTTTCAAAGCGTAAACAAGGCTGGATATACGGAATACGTAGAAAATACAACGTTATAATTATGTCCTAAATCAATTGCTAGTACCTAGCTGGCGGTAAGATTGGCGCCTTAGACAAGTTTCTGATAGAATTACTATGTAAATAGAGCTTAGGCGAACAGTAGGCGACAGATAATTGGATTCGACAATCGGATTAATTCTTACGGACCCGATTGGAAATGTCACGTACAAGATCGACAGTGTTTTGTTTCAAGACCATTTACTAAATTACTAGCTGTCCCCCGCGGTTCCACCCGCGTTTCCAAATAAAAAGTAGGCTATGCAACCTGATCTAGATAAGGCAACATAATAATTGTCCATGGGAAAAACAGTTTTCTCTTAAATATATTCCAACATGCTTAAAAGTTTGTCCTTGTGCTTTATTTATATTGACTTCAGACGATAGGTAGGTAATTTTACAGGAAATTGTACCTATTCGTTTAAATCTTTATGGTAAATCTGTGGGTATCATCGGAATGCGAGGTATCAGTACTGTTTGCCCAACTGCTGGCTCAGTCAAAACCAATCGCTACTATGACAGAAATCTAGAAATTTTACTTGAAGTCTGGTACCATTACATAAATTTGGTGGTCTAATATCTATTTAACATGCATTGTCCTGAATGACTGTCTGACGGATCAACGCATAGCCTAAACCGCTGATCGTAGCGACCTGAAATTTAGAGGGTGTGTTCTTCGTATGAAGAAGGCATCCTATAAGAAAGGATCTTCCGAAATCCTTAGGGGTTGAAAAACTGGGACAAAGTTTGTATGGAACAACGTGATAACTTGGTCCAATCTACTTCAAATTTTGCATAAACATTCTTTAAGATAATTGATGGAAGACGTGTTTTGTATTTTATTGAAACTCATCGCCTAACGGGGTTAAAAAAGGGTAGAAAGTTATTTTGGGGGTGATTTGCATCGAAGTTGATATCAATACTGCTTTTGAACTCACATAAAAGCTTGGTGCAATGCAATGCATATGACGAACAATTGGGATGAATTTGCTGTTATGTCTCATGACCGTCTTGGCAACAATCATGGGACAAAATAAAAGTATAAATTAGATGTTACAACACTCTACATTTCTGCGAGTTAGTTGCAGCCGGTCAAATATACCCATTTGTATTTGAAGTATATCGAAATGGAAACCAGTATGCCAAATTTGGTACAGAAGACCAACCCATCAAAAGGTTACGTTTTTCCCAAGATCTTTCTTATGGTCACTTTGATGCCTACGCTGATGCCGATGGTGATAATAACACTGATCAGCGTCCAATAGCCAATCTAAATATATAAAACTTTTAACAAAAATTTGAACCGATATCATGGTACCGCAGATTTATTTCGCTTACTTCAAAACTATCATATTAGAGTTCCTAAATAGTTATTTTCTGCTTTTTAGTGCCTTTGAAGGCGGTTCTATTTTTTGTTAAAAGTTTTTTATTTTTCAATTTTGAATTTCTTATGTGTAATCAATGACTCTCAAGGTCACTGACCTAGGATAAGCATATTAGCGTTGTAGTTTCCATCATCGTTCCTATAACATTTAAAGAATTATCCCCTAACTCCAAACCATTAAGGAGTTGTACCTTCCATCATCAGCTCAGCAACATAAGATGATGACTACCAGACGCAAATATCTGAATAGCTTTAGAAAGTATGATGAAAAACATTGTAAGTGCCTATAAAATTTGAAGAGTTCCCTCGATTTGTCTAGGATCCTATCATCAGATCCTGACTTGGTGACCATGGGACCTTTCAAACAAAAAATATTTTTCCAAATCGGTCCAGGCGTTCGAGTATTCGGGGAACATACAAAAAAAAATGATTCCGACAAATTGATAACCTCCGCTTGAAGTTGGTTAATTGACTGACTGACTGATCGCGGGTGATATCGCGTGTGGTATCGCGGGTGGAAAGCTATTTAGCATTCTATATTAAAACTGAAAAGTTTATGAAAAACATTGTAAGTGCCTATAAAATTTGAAGAGTTCCCTCGATTTGTCTAGGATCCTATCATCAGATCCTGACTTTGTGACCATGGGACCACTTGTGAAGTATACCCTTTCAAACAAAAAATAATTTTCCTAATCGGTCCAGGCGTTCGAGTATTCGGGGAACATACAAAAAAAACGAATTGATAACCTTCGCTTGAAGTTGGTTAATTGACTGACTGATCGCGGGTGGCATCGCGGGTGGAAAGCTATTTAGCATTAAATAATAAATCTAAAAAGTTTGTTTGTTTGTTTGAACGCGCGAATCTCCGGAGTTACTGGTCCGATTCGAAAACTACGCTGTCGGCTGGTAGTTTAGCCATTATTTTATCGTTGATGGCGGCAACGCTTATATTTCTGGCAGCTAATTAAATTAAATTGCCCTCTCACACATCCATTAATGTTTTTTTGGTCGATATTGGCTATATCCGGATATACTCTACAGATCAGGTCTTCAATGTTGGTTACGATTTTACCAAGGTCTTTGTCAGTAGCTATTTTTTTATCTGATTCAGGTACTTTCCCATCCCCGATTAAATGGAGCTTTATTAGGAAATCTGTGCTTCCTTTACCCAAGTGACTCCTCATTTTGGTATACAGTTTCAATAATTCAACAGACTTTCATAATGAGGAAGATTTTAAGTAAGATTTAATAATATCTGCTAGTTTCCCTAACAGGCAACGTTTATCTGAAATCACCAGAAAACATCAAAGTTATTCCACCCATGGCTATTTGTGCATTTTATAATTCTGAGAGTTCTATCTAAAGCCTCTAGATGAGCTCTATGAGTCATATGCACTCATCCCATATTATTAGGTTTGCATCTTGTAAAACCTTGCCCAATGGTCCATTTTTACGTATAGAGCGTACGCTGTCTTTTTCAAGAAATACCGTAAGGGTCTGTTTAGAAGTGTAATGAGCCGTCCTTCTACCTGTCAATAGTGTAGCAGCAATAAATATCTGATGATGCAACAGCAATGGCTAATTTCGTTGACTTCAAAACTATCAGATTAGAGTTCTTACATAGTTATATTATACTTATTAGTGCCTTTGTGGTTTTTTTTTGTTAAAAGTATTTTATTTTACATTTTTTAGTTTCTTATGTGTAATCAATGACTCTCAAGGTCACTGACCTAGAATAAGCATATTAGCGTTGTACTTTCCATCATCGTTCCTATAATATTTAAATATTTATCCCCTAACTCCTACCCGTTAAGGAGTTGTACCTTCCATCATCAGCTCAGCAACATGTGACGACTACCAGACGCAAATATCTGAATAGTTTTAGAAAATATATGAAAAACATTGTTAGTGCCTATAAAATTTGAAGAGTTCCCTCGATTTCTTCAAGATCCCATCATCAGACCCTGACTTGGTGACCATGTGTCCACCTGTATGTATTGTTTCCAAATCGGGTCAGGCATCTTCGAGTAATCGAGGAACATACATAAAAAAAGATTCCGACGAATTGATAACCTCGTCTTGATGACAGTTAAAAATAACAAAAAACTGTTACCTAGGCGACCGCTGTCATCCATTGACAACCGCGTCGCATCGCTCACCCATGCTATACATGCTCCCGCTTAACGTTCTTTTTATCATTGCTCAGCTCCTGAGGGTCGTAGCGTGATGTTCTATAGCCTATAACCTTCCTTAATAAATGGGCTTTCAATTGCAAAAAGGTTTTTCCATATCCCACTGGCAGATCCAGAGATTAGCGCGTTCAAACAAACAAACAAACAAACAAACAAACAAACAAACTCTTCAGCTTTATTATTAGTATAGATAGATAGATAGATAGATATAGATAGCGGGTTTGTTTGTAGATACGCATTTTCACTCGCTAATGCTTCCGCTATTCCTTACTGTAAAAAACATCGCGGATGGATGTAGGTAACAAAGAAATTATGTAAGGTAACTGAGGTACTGAACCGATTTGAAAAATTCTTTCACTAATAGGAAACTACATTATCCCCGAAGGTTATAAGCAACTTTTTATCCCGGGAACGCGAGTGAAACCGCGTGGAACAGCTAGTTACTACATATAGAGAAGACGCCATAGAAGTCTCTTTTGCCGAAAGCTCAAACCTGAACTTTGTCACTTCGTCCCTACCACTGAGCTATTATCGCCTTAAATTATTATATAATTTTAACTCACCTTTAGAAATGAAAAACCCCAGAATGTATAAATATCAGGTGACATTCATTCACAAAGCCAGTTTAATCCCAAATTAGGCAACATAATATTAGGCTTCATTAACCCAGTTTAATTTAACTTCACTAATATATTTGTACGTATTATATATATTTTATACATTCAGGAGTAAAACCGTACCATTATCCTATTAACCTTGGCCATATTTGGCACCATTATAAAAGTTATACGATTATAGGGAAAGTTACATAATAAGAGGTTGAAAAGGCTTTTGTAGTTAATCTTTTAGGAAACATTAGTTTGCGTCATGTATTGTTCAACATTAGAAACATTAGAATGAGGTTCTTTAAGAAATTTGTGAAAAGAGCTCTCAAGGTTGGCACACAACCCCTTGTTAGGGTTCTCAAAAGGAAAAACAGAACCCTTATCCTAAGAGTTATATAACATGGCTGAAGCTGGTAGCGGTGATGATCATTTAGATCAACTGCACGAAGAAAGCTTAGCTTGATGAGAGCATCCGTCAATCAACCGAACTGACAAAAATATATAACAGCTCAGAGTATAAACAAATCAATGTGGGTAGTAGGTACTTTATTAAATGAATCACGCAGAAAACTTGTAGACGCATGAGACAAAGGTTTTTACATTACGTAGAATTTAAAAAAGTTTACAAGTTACACGCTATGGTTATCAATTTATTTGTAAAATACATACGGAAACACGTGAGTTGGTGATGGACATTTAGTAGCGTTTTTAATCACAGTAGCTTGTATAAACCTGTCAAAATAGCGCTGGATAACACTAACGAAATCAGACTTACAAATAAAATGCGACGTTTCTCTGTTGCGTTTGCGTGTTTATAACGCGATAATACACGGATTTTAATGCAATTGCACAGTTTTATAGAGGGTTTCTTAAATACTACGTATCAATACGCTGTAACTAAAGGTGGTGGTAGAGTCTATTGTAAAACTGTTGTCATTTCATAAGTTCCTTATTAGGGCGTAAACTGAATAAATGAGTTTTGAGTTTACTGCGTAGTTAGTGTTACAAGTCACAGATAAATAACTAAAGATTTTTATTAATTATTTTAGTAATTGATAATTTTATGTTTGCAAAATACCTACGTAGTTTGTTGTAATCGGGTTGATGATACATAAAGTACTAAATACATCATACTTTGTGATACGATACCATTTCAAGAGATTCTTAAAATAAGCAAATATCTATTATATTTAACCATCAGCGAAGTCGAAAGGTTTTTGAACTTGAACAAAGATTGGTTAAACTTTGAATTATTCGCATTAAATCGAATGCTTACAATGCGAGTGCGTTTTATCGATACAGTCTGCAACATTCGATATGTACCCCCAGACTCAGACTGGCAACGACCGACACGATATTCTGATGTCATGAACACTACTGCCAACTGTCAAGTGTCAATTACGCGAACACGACGCAAGCATGCAACCAAAATTAGACTTTATTATGTGGTAAATAAGACTAACCATGTGCAGCTGTCAAAATTTACATGAGTTAATTTTTTATGCTATATTTTTATGTAAGTATATCTAATACTAGCTGTTCCCCGCGATTTCATCCACGTTACCGTGATAAAAAGTAGCCTATGTCCGTCTCCATAGCATAGGCTATCTGCGTCTGCCCTGTAGCTGGGGCTCAGAATAACAGCTACGGTGTTCCCCTGCCTGTCGTAAAAGGCGACTAATCGGGGACCTTTGGGGTCGTGGGCAATCGGGGCGGGGGCCCTGTGCGTCCAGAAGCGATCCCAAGGAGGACGATGGGTCGTCGTGGTCACGATCCATCGTGCGATAGCACAGCGAGGGTGCTGGGGGGAAGTATCACACTTCCCCCGGGACGGGCTATCTAGCGCCGCGCGTGGAGGGGGAGTGAGTATGCGTTCTGTACGAGAACCCGCCCCCCTCTACAGCGCAGATGGCGACCACCGTGGGGTTTTAGCCGGTACGAGTCCGGCATAACCTGGTTGCTGCCCCCGGGCCTCTGGGTATCCTATGAGGATTTCCCAAAGAAAAAAAAAAAAAAAAAAGATTATCTGCGTGCCAAATTTCATCGTGTTCGGTTCAGGGGTTTAGTCGTGAAAAGGTAACAAACAAACAAATAAACAGAATTACTTTCGCATTTATAATATTAGTATGGATTGCAAAGCCACTGTAAACAAATAAATCAATTTTTGCTTTCGATGACTTTCATATGAGTTTCAGTTCGCTGTTTAATGGTACTGAAAATAAAAAAATGGTAGGCATAGGTATATTTATTTGTTTGGAAAGCTAAAGTGCTCGCCATATAGTCAATTATTACGGATTATTTATGCATAAAAAAATGTTTGGTTGAATATTACAAGGTGTGAAAGATACAATTCTATTTTTGAACAATTCTTATTGTTTCACATTACCTACCTACTTATTACGAAACTGACCTACCCATTATTTATACTTTCCCAATAATATATGCATTAGACACAAAAGTAAAAACAAAATGCTCTTTTGTCGATGGAAAAAGCGTAGATTTAAATACATCTATACGTTCCATAGATGTGTAAATAGTAAATAAATCCTTCAGCCAATATTTGCTAAGCTCTCTCGGCAAAATTACGTCTCGAAGACAATATCAAGTCTACATGGCTCGGGGAGGTTCATCTGAAGCTTTCTTACATAATAAAGGGATCTCATATGAAGGCAAACAACAGTATATAAGGTTGTAAGGTGAAACTGTATCACGTATAGTAAGTATCTTAGATTAAAAGTAGAGAGAACTTGCTACATGCTTTTTTTTTGCGCGTCATCTGAGACAAAAAATGTTCAGTAGATGGACGATACCAACTCTGGTTTTTCAAACATAGAGTGATTAATTTATACCATAGATTATTACAAATTCCTACACTTAGTTTGGTTAGAAGAAAAACGTGCCAGGATTTTCAAAGGTTTAATTTGTATGTAAAGTATATTTTTACGCGTGTTGTGTGCTAATTAGAATAGTCATATAAACACGTGTATGAGATTAATTACAAGGACAGTAAATTAATACTAGCTAACATTACCAAGGCAGGGCCGAATAGCATTTTCTATCCCTCTGATTTTCTATTTATGCATCAAACTCACGTTCCCGAGTGATAAAAAGTAACCTATGTGTTAATACTGGGTATCAGCTACCTCCATACCAAATTTCATCAAAATTGGTCAAGCCATTTGAGCGTGAAGAAGTAACAAACATACACATTCTCATACTTTCTTATAATATTAGTAGGACAAGTATCTGAAAGCTCAAATATCTGAATAAAACAGAATAATTTCATCGTAAAAGTGATAAATCCTTCGAGAACGCGGGTGAAACCGCGGGGCAGAAGCGTAATTTCAATTGAAGATAATTAGGTAGGTAGATAGATACATACACCAATTGGTTCGACAGATACTAAAGACAAATACTTATCTGTTGTGCACATAGCTGAAGCAAAGATCGATGAAGTACCTAAAATTCAGTAGTATGAATTCCAGAATATGAAGATAAAGCATCTAGCAAAACCTATGCTATGAGTTAAGGGTTGTTATGGTGCGAACTTGTGACATGTTCTTGTCTCTTTTTAGCATTAGGTACTTATTGGTATGTAGTTGTGTGCTGTGCGTGTATGTGTCAAACTATGTAGGTAAGTGACGTGCCTACGCTTTGTCGCTTATTGTTACAAATCGTGTAAAATGGTCAAAATAAGTGCTAATAAATGTACTACTGATAAATCACGTCCCAAAGTCATTGGTCATGAAAAACCATCTAGTTATACAAACTACGTAATATATTATAGATTTTATTCAATCAATTGTTTCATATGCATTAGTATTGCATTATTACTCTGTGGTGTTACATAATTAATTAATTTATGGTATACAATGTGTTCAGAAGTAAATAAAAACATACCTACATAATTCATGATCACAGCAATTCGCATTAAATTTAAAATGGCCGCTCATCCCGTCTTAATGGCTGCTTCCGGTAAATTAAAATGGACGACGACAGATGATTGTTGTACTATTTATATTATACCAACATAGGTAGGGATCATCATCATCAAGCTACTTGGAACAACGTAATTTGCGTTTAAAATACGCTGGTATAATTTTTGCTTGCAGTAAAACAAAATAATAGCCTGTAGGTTCCATTCTATTGTACCTACCTATCATAAAAAATATTAATTATAAATTAACTTTGGTGTCTCTATGGTTTAGGTACCTATAAACCATAGATTTATAAACGTTTAGTTTTACGTTTTCACGATCAGATTACCTTTGATTATACCCACACCTACGTCGAGTGATTAATCTTTCTCTAGAATGTTGTGGACATAATAGTTAGGCCATAAATAAGTTATTCTTCGGAGTAAATAAATAAATGGTCATTATTAGGATACTGTCAAATTGGAGGTTAAAGGTTGTTGAGAAATTAAACATAATTTACGCCTGCGGTTAATAAATATGAACAGTTATTTTTAACTCTATACAGATTATACTTAATTCATACTTTTGAGATAGGTTGCTTATAAATTGACGTATCTCGATGGTCGATTTGATCATTTACTAAACAATATTCACAGAAATTCTGTACAGCACTCGCTAAGTGAAATAATAAATAAAACGTCATAAGTAAATCCTCTTTGGACAGTTTAAATATACTAACAAGTTGGTTCAGGTTTAGCATTAGCTCATTATGACGACTAAAGCCTTAGAAGTGCAGGGTCTTGGCCAGTCTGGAGGTCAAACGTGCAGACGAGGGTTGGACATGATGCTAAGGTTTCTACTTTGTGGGACCCGTCAGGTTGAACGATACTGTGTTTTGTCAAGATGAGAGTTCCCTATTAGGCTTTACATTCGGCTCCTTGGTGAGATTGTGGTCAAATGAAATAAATAAAAAAGCGAGATGTTCAATGTTTAATCAATTAGATAAGATAATGCAGCGAGAGAAACAATGTTAGTACTTACATATTTATTTTTATGATCTTTTATTTTAGATATGTTTTTTTGTAGGTATCCTAGAGAAAAACCATACCAAATAATGGTAGGTACCAAATCAAAGTACATATTTTATTATTATGGTACAAACTTCGGTAGAAGTGTTATCGATATGCTTTTTTACAGGCTGTAGGCACAGTATTATGTGCTGTAGGGCTGCATCGGAAATCCAACCGCATTGCTGCTTATAGGCATACTGTTTTTATTTTAGCTAGTTACTACGACGAAAGAAGCAAAAGTGTTGATGTTAAAAATGATGATTCATGGTTAGATAATAAATTCAGTAGTACAAATATTAAAGGGTTTAATGATTTTACAATTTATAAGAAAAATAAACCAGAACTCGTCAGTTAAAAGCAAGTCTTTGATCTAGCTTGACTCTTATCCAAAAATAACTTAGGATGAAACTGTTACAGGTACAAAATAAAAAATTGCAAATTTGAGTTAAATTAAAGCAACCCTAAAGAATAATAATTTCAACTTATTTTACTTGGTTACTTACGAAATTATAGTTTACAGTTTGTAATTTACTCAAAAGTAATCAAAAAGTACAAGTAAAACAATATATTATTTTAAAATACATAACTAAAGAAACCCCCGAAACTTACTAGAAAATTGGTGATAATTTCCAAACGGCCGAGCCGATTTTCTTGAAACGAAGCTAAGAACACTCTCGATTAAAACACCAAACAAAAAAAAAAACAAAATTAATATCGGTACATGCATTCACACACACACACAGACAGACATGTCAAACTTATAACATCCTGTCGTGTTTGCGTCGGGGGTTAAAAATGACTTTTTCAGATATTAGTTGATAAGATCAGGTTATTAGCTTTCCATGTTCAGCGAGTATTAATAAATACTGATGGCATCTACATAAATTCTCATTTAACTGCACTATCTGAAGTGCTATTTTGAAAGACAAATTATTCGAAATGTCACAGCGAATGATGAATTGACACATGACATTTGAGGTCGATTTTAGATATTGGATAGTTAGTTAATTTGAGTGACTTTAGTGGCTACCCTTATTGAATAGGCTATTTGACAGTATGAAAATAAATTATCCAACACAAACCATTGTGTAATTAAAAAAATACTAATTACCAGTTGAGAGTACCTCAATTGATGCTTTAAAATTATGACGTCACACGCTAGTATTTCATAGAAAGCTCCATAGAACTATCGGTTTGATGTTTAATAAAAAGTTGCTGATTTGAATTGTTATCAATTACCCTATTTGTGACCCTATCGGATATGAAGAAAATATAAATGTAAGTAAGTATGAAATGTAGAGTCAATTCTATTTTCTGACGTTTTTAAGTGCTATAACAGGGTCTAGACTGAATAAATGAGTTTTAAGTTTGAAGAAAGAAAGAATTATGGAGTTCAAGAGAGATAGTGCCATAATTCAAATAAGCTATCTATCCTCTTCGAGGAGACATAATTAGAATTTATTTTACAATGAAATAGTACCGCGAAAACATATTGATTGGTGAAAATTAATCCTATACTTGTGAAGTAATCCGATAATATAAAGAATAAATCGTTTATCTTTCCTTTTTTCGCAGCCAGAGGTCCTATTACATTCGTACAGTAACACGAGACTGACAAATCATTAGTAAAGGAAAGCTTACTCACTCGGCAATTTCGCTCAAGGTTACATGCTATCGTGATCAGATCTTATTACAACCGGTACCTATAAATCACTAACCATTATTACTATTGAAACGATATTATAAAGTTCCATTTCGTATGTTGGGAATTGAAATAGGTAATATTGTATGAAATTTGTTGCCTGGTATTGTGTTTGATTGTTGATAGGAATTTACATACCTGTTTGGCTACCAAAAATGTTTTCTGCAGAAAACTGTTATGATGTATTAAGTAGCACTTGAGAGCTTGTTTCCTTTTATTGGTATCTACTTACGGTGGAATAGTGGTCAAACACAAGCCTACTTACCCAGTCCATCTCCGAGTCAGTCGCTGAACCCATCCCAACCAACCCCCCTACCCAATCGTCAGAAGAGGACGATAGCTACCAGCTCGTCCCTGGCGGCCGTAAGCGAGGTCGCAAGGCCCGCATGGCGGCCGCCAAGGCGGCTAAGGTGACTTCTCCCCCGGAGGATTACCCTGTGACCCCTCCCTCCCCCGACTGCTTTCCAAACACTGATCCTGCCCCCACCCCCATCTCCACCCAGCGCGTTGCCGCCTGGGAAGGCACCTCCTCCCCTCCCCCGCTCATGGATACCCCAGTATCTGCTCCTCTCATGGAGGTAGCACCCACCCCTTCTGCTGCTCAGCTTCCAAAGAAGAAGGACGTACCCCCGCCCCTTTTCATCCAAGATAAGGGCAAATGGCCCGATGTGTCATCCTGGTGTAATGCACCGGGAGCACACATCAACTTCACCAATGCTCACCCCACTGAGCACGGAATCCGTGTCACAGTGTCTACCTCCCAGGACCACAGAGCCCTAACTAAGCTGCTCAAGGAGAGGAAAGTAGCCTTTCACACGTTCTGCCTCCCCGAGGAGCGTGCCCTCCGTGTGGTAATTAAGGGGATTCCCCACGAAATAACCACCGAGGACATTGAGAGGTCCCTCAAGGACCAATCTATCCCCGTACATTCCGTACATCGAATGTACAAAGGGCGTGGCCATACCCCGTATAATATGGTTCTCGCCCAGTTAGATCAATGCGACGAGGCTAAGAAGATCTTTAAGATCAGCCACGTCTGTCATCTGTCCGGTATCTCTTTTGAGAAACCTCACAAGGGAGTGTACCCCTCCCAATGTCACAATTGCCAATTGTACGGCCACACCGCCCGCAATTGTCATGCCCCCCCCAGATGCGTCAAGTGTCTTAAGCCCCATTCCACCGCTGAGTGCGATAGGCCGAAAGACAAGGCCCTGTGTACTGAGGAGCCAGGTTGTGTTCTCTGTAACCAACTCGGCCATCCCGCTAATTACCGCGGGTGCCCGAAAGCCCCTCGCCCCGCCCGCAAATCACGTAACTCGGGCCCCCCGCGCAACTCGCGCACATCGCGCAACTCAACGCGCACTGCCCCCCTCACTGACCCCTCCCAGACTGTCCTAGCCCCACAAAGATCCTCGCCCTGGAATCTTGTCAACTACGACAAGGACTTTCCAGCATTACCTAGTGCACCTTCAGTGCCTCAAACCCCAGCAGTCAATCCCCCAACTGCCCCACCCCCTAAACCCGTCTCCGCAACCACGCAACCTCTCCTTCCCCTTCCCCCACCCAAACGTCCCCCCCCAGCAACCTCCCAAAACCGCCGCGCAAACGCACCTAAACTACCACTGATCGAAGACCCGGACTTCGCTTTAGTGGAGCGCTTCGCTGAGGCAATAGATCTCAACGAAATTAGGGAACTCGCGACCCAGATCAGAGCGAACGAGGGCAACGGTCGTGCCCTCGCTTCCATCGCGATGCGTTTCCAAAGCATCGTGACAGTCCTTTCCAACTTCCGCGTAAAACCATAATGGATAATACAACCGTGACGTGTAGAATTAAACCCCGATCCCTCAAAGTAGGATTCTATAATGCAAATGGCATTAAAGGTCAACGCGATGATATCGCAGAGTTCCTGCGAAACCATCAACTTGACGTCCTCCTGATACAAGAGACCTTCCTCAAACCTTCTCTTAGGGACCCTAAAATTGCAAACTACCAAGTAGTCCGCAATGACAGGACTGACTCTGCCCTAGGAGGCACACTTATCTATTACAAAAGGTCCTTGTACTGCTCCCCCATGGATCCGCCTCCCTCCCTCCAGTGCATTGAAGCATCGGTTTGTAGGCTTGGCATGACAGGACACCAACCTATAATTATAGTATCAGCATATATATCTCCCTCCCGCAATGATTCACCACTCAAAAGCGATCTAGAGTCTATTTTCGCGCTAGGTAACTCTGTCATTCTGGCAGGTGACCTGAACGCGAAAAATATACTCTGGAACTGTCACTCAACTTCCCCCAGAGGTAGACTATTAGAATCCCTCCTTGACCCTCTAGACATAGACATTATCGCACCCCTGGACCCGACGCACTATCCCCACCAACTGACACACAGACCTGATATTCTTGATGTGGCATTGTTACGGAATGTAAACCTACGTGTGCATGACGTAACAGTGCTACACGAGCTTACATCCGACCACCGACCTGTTATCATAGAATTAGCAGGGCGCATAGGTTCCCCTGATGCAGGTCAAGCCCCCCCCACAAAGGTCGTGACGAATTGGAATAGACTGAGTGAAAGCCTCAAGTCAACCACTTCCGTCCACCTTGATCAGATCCCAGATAGCCTCAACACCGCTGATGAGGCTGTCGGCGCAATCGACTCACTCACTAGCCACGTGCAATCGTTAATTAGCGATTGCTCACGGACAGTGCCAGCAGAGAGTGATCAACGTTGGCGCTTGCCCGATGACGTACGTGACTTGTTGAGAGAGAAAAATGCCGCCACTCGCGCCTATGATAGTTTCCCCTCAGAGGAAAACCGCATCCGTATGCGTGCTCTCCAGCGTGACGTTAAGTCACGCATCGATGAGGTACGACAGGCCCGCTGGGACCAGACCCTTACAGACATTAGACCCTCTCACCAAGCCTTTTGGCAGCTTTCTCGTGCCCTTACCAAGGACACGGTAGCACCCATGCCCCCATTAAATAGGCCCAATCTCCCTCCCGCTTTTGATGACGATGATAAGACAGAATGCCTCGCTGAAAGCTTAGAGTTTCAGTGCACGCCCAGTACCCTCCCGATAGACCCGAGTCATCTGGAGGAAGTTAACTCTGAAGTTGAACGGAGAGCCGCCCTCCCGTTACCACCCCCCCCTCTCAGCGAAGAGGATGACCCCCTCCCTCCGGCGACCCCTGACGAGGTCAAATCGATCATCAGGGATTTACACCCGCGGAAGGCCCCGGGCTCGGACAAAATCACTAACAAAGTGATAAAACTCTTCCCCGCCCACCTCATAATACTGCTAACTTCCATATTTAACGCTGCCCTCTCTTGTAATATTTTTCCACATCAGTGGAAAGAGGCCCATGTCATTGGAATCCATAAACCCGGCAAACCCAGGTCCGAGCCCTCCAGTTACCGCCCTATAAGTCTATTAAATGTCCTGGGCAAGATGTATGAGAGACTGATCTATATCCGCCTCCAAACATATGCCGACGCCAATAATCTCATCCCTGATGAACAATTTGGCTTTCGAGCCAAACATTCTTGTGTTCAACAAGTCCATCGTATTGTTGAACACATCTCCTCTCAGTACCAAGAGCGCAACATGACAGGTGTCCTATTCTTCGATGTCGCGAAGGCATTTGACAAAGTGTGGCACAATGGCTTAATTTTTAAGCTATTTACCTTAGGTGTCCCACATAGACTCGTGCTCATCTTACGAGATTATTTGTCAAATCGCCACTTTCGATATCGCATTCCTGGCGCACTCTCCTCCCCTCACCCTATCGGTGCCGGTGTCCCACAGGGCTCGGTACTGTCCCCCTTGCTATTTTCGCTCTACACGAGTGATATGCCAAAGACCGACAAGGTGCAGTTAGCACTTTTTGCGGACGACACCGCGGTCTACTGCTCTAGTAAGTCCCCCTCAGTCATTGTTAAGAACCTCCAAACCGCGGCTAACGCCCTAGGCGCCTGGTTTCGGAAATGGAGGATCGAGATCAACCCTGTCAAAAGCCAGGCGGTCCTATTCTACAGACCCTACCATCGAGGTACCCCCTCCCCTCCAAAGGCAGTTACTCTATTCGGTGAACCAATCCCCTGGGAAAGGCAAGCCAAATATCTCGGAGTAACTCTCGATGATCGTTTGACCTTTGATGCCCACATTAAAGCGGTCCGCGCGCGCGCCGCCTTTGTTTTAGGGCGCCTCCACTTTTTATTAAATCGTAAATCTAAACTTGCACTTAAAAGCAAGGTTAGACTTTATACCACGTGTATCCGCCCCATCATGACCTATGCTAGTACTGTGTTCGCACATGCAGCTCCATCACGGATCCATAGCCTTCAGGTGATTCAAAATCGCTTCATGCGCAAGGCCACGGGCGCCCCGTGGTACATGCGTAATGAAAATCTCCACATTGACTTAGGTCTCCCCACGATAAAACAATTTATAAAACGCACCTCACGCAGATTTTTCAATACCGCCGTTAATCACCGCAACCCTCTTATAGTGAAAGCCGCAACGTACACGCCCTCCCGTATACTCCGTATCCATAGACCAAGGCAAGCCCTCAGTGAGCCGGATGACCCTATTACATTAGCTCAGATCGAAGCTGACGAAGCTCGTAAAAGTACACAACACACTACACACAACCGATCACGCTACCGTCCTCGACGGCGAGGACCGCCGCGACGTCCCACTCAGTCTCGTCCCGTTCAAGCGGCCCGAGCTGCCTACAGTAATCCGACCGCCCCCAATTAGTCGTAACTCGTACAAAGTCCTCCCCCTCCCCCGGTAACGCCCTGAGCCGAGGTTCGTACCCCATTCGGGGGTGCCCTCAGGCGTTGTTACCTAAATATTACCCGGCTGAGAGCCCTCTGCGCTCGCCGATTTGTCCGGTAAGGTTGTCGCAGCCATCTGAGGCTACCAACTTAGTCCTTTCAAAAAAAAAAAAAAAAAAAAAAAAAAAAAAAAAAAAAAAAAAAAAAAAAACAAGCCTACTTATAAATAAAATAAAATTGTGAATATTTATGCTGGCTCACCTAAATGTGTTTTCTATTGAAACAGATAACAAATAAAAGCTGTACATAATGGCACCAGAAATAGCTTACGTATAGCAGTAACCTGTTTTTTTTTACGTATTTTTTATTGATCGAAACAACCGCATCTGCGCTACGTAGAGTAAACATTTACAAATCACATCTCAATCGCTTCAAAGGATCCGTCTCCATATTCTCGACATAAATGGAAACCGATCGAATAGAGGACTCGTGGTTATCTAAGATTTCGTGTTTCTGGGACATAACGCGACGATTTGTGAAGTCGTGGCGTGCTAAAGGAACCGTTTAAATGGTGCACCTTTCGAAATTAGTCGTTTTGCGTGAAAGCCGTGACCCTAGTCGCGAAGGTCGGTACCGTGGCAGTCGGAGACGTAGCCCATGCCGGCAATGCTAGGGAAAATTATACTTACATTTAATTTTGACAAGACATTTTACATAGTTCCAATGTCTATACATTAATAAAAAAAAATCGTTTCAAACAAAAAGAACAAATCTGCTACAAACTTTTTTTTTTTTTTTATCTTATTGCTTGGCTTGCCTGCCAACGACAGTGCAAATAGAAAGTTTGTGTTATATTATAATCTATTCTCTTCTGCATAATTAAAATTTAAACTCTGTTATGAATTTGCACAAAATATGAAATTATGTTAATGTGCAGTATAAAATATAGAGGGCGCAGGTGTTTCCTGCTTCTTCGAGTTTTATTGCATCGGACGGTCATTGCAACCTACATTTAAATGTCTATAATTAAACCTAAATTGCACTGTAAATGATAGGATTCATGATCATCATCCGGGTCGTTCTGTAAGCCGACCTAGATCTTACTATCGAATGTTTATACTTGAGGCCAGATATTCCTTTGATGATTGATAGCATATGAACATACTGATACAAAAAGTACCTAAAGTTGGGAAATTAATTTGTGACGTCATATAATCTTACTACTAAATTTATTAGGAGCCAACCAGCATGATGTAAAATAATGTCTCTGACATGAAGTCCGCTTCCCACGTTTTTGTAGATCTCTGCCAGTGTCAGGTCAGTCAGATTTGTACATATTCTATTGACAATAATAAAACTGGCTATAAGTGAACACTGAAATAATCAAGGTGACCTTACCACTCAGTTTCTTTATTGCATGTATAATTTTTCTCAGGAATGTAAACAGCAATGCGAAGTTCATGGCTCCGAAGGGCAGGTTTCAATGTTGAACACATTTGCGTGAGCTCACGCGATTTACTTAGCGATTTTCCCTCAGTTTCCTTGTAAACTACGATTATCGGCACACGTGATTCAGGATGGCGTAATAATTACTGCTTAAAATTACTTACATAATTGTAATTACAAGTGTGCTGAGAATCAACTCCGTACTACTTCTTAATATTGTATTTGCCTTTTTTGCCTCAACTTTCTATTGTTTTCTGACAGACTGCTCAGCTGGCACCATCCAGATCGATTATATCATGGAAAGTTTGCTTGCTAAGTGGTAGGTACCTAAATAGATAATAATTTATTGTTGTATATGTCCCAATAAAATCTTTACCAAATAATTTAATCAATGAATTATTCAGTACAAACAGAATTGTATCGATAAGTCTCACCTAAATTATAATGAAATATCCTTACCCTGGGTATGCATTCACACAAATCTACACGAGAACTAACTAGCTCTTTGAGACAGTATGATGACAACTATTGAAAAGGCTGTATGGTAATTTGCCTTTGCCCCTTTTGATTATTATGATAGAGAAGTTATGGAACTACGCATACGCAAGGTCAATGGAAAAGGGAAGTGGCTATTTATTATTAGGCAAGAAAATATAACGATACTCTCTACAATAAAACGTAACAATAAGTTTCAGAGAGGTACATAGGTATATACCAACAATAGAAGGTTTTTATTAGTGGTTGAAGTTTTTTAAATATAATGGGCTTCAATGTGAAGAATATTTGCATGTATTGAGTGTGTCTGTTACATTGATTTAAATTCTACCGTGCGTAGTTGTAGTAGACAGGTACATATATATATCGATGGTCGGTTGCGATTTCTATCATGACATGACACAGTCCTGTACAGTTTGCGGTAAGATTTACTGTCATTGCCAGTGTCTGGAAGGGGAATCTGCGTCATATATTACGTCTGGTATACATATAAATTATCATCAAATCTTTCATAGTTTAGTTGCTATTTATTTATTTCATTGCACTTCAAATTCTACCTACAAATTGATCGATAACATAATTTTTTAATTTTCCTAGTTCTCGTAGAGAGAGAATGTTTATTTTTAATTATAGAACTACACTAAGTATGGATTATGTTAATTAGGTTGATTATTAATCCTAATTATGAAAATAGGAGATACGCAGTTAAATAAAACGATAAATGTTATAATAATCGAAAATCATTATATAGTTTTTTTTTTATTTCTGCATCACACTTCGTATATTTTGCCAGTGTCAAGTTGAGCAATGTAGGTATTTTTATATTCTTCATGTATTAAATTCTCGTCAAAAGTTCAAGTCATGTTAAATCTTCTTCGAGTCATAGTCAGTCAGTTTAGTTAGGTTTTAGTACGATGGTAGCCGTTCTACTAAAACTTGTCACGGACTTCTTGAGACAACTTCAAAAGCCACTATACACATAATCATTTCATTTCACTTCACTGGTGCACTTGTATTGATCTTTATTGGACAAAATACCACCGATAATATTCAATAAAACTCAAAATACACGATTTTATGAAAATAAAACGAAAACGCAACGTCACATCGCAAGATCCCGCCAAAAAAGTCCCATTATATAGTTATACCTAATTGTTATCTGATGAACCTAATGAAACAAAATGGCGTACATATCGCGTGTCACAAGACAAATCCTGGATTTCTCAAGCAATTGTATAGGAACTTACCTCACGCCTTATGTAATACTGTTTGAGCCAAACAATGTTATAAATTGTTGTAATAAAGACAATCTATCACAATACCAGACGGTAAAACAACTTTCACACTGTCCGGTCTTAGGTCCATATTATAGAACATCGACTCGAGATTTGATCATATGAATTAGATCCCTGGATCTGGGACATGAGGTTTATTTTCGATTAACACAGTGTACTAACTGACACGACTATCCGATAATGCATATTTACGACGGATAAACAGTAAACAGCACTATGAAACATAAACCATTTATTATTTTTATCTATATAATGGTCGTGACAAGGTAGTGCCATCAAATATTTCATAGTTTAGTTGCAGTATTATAAAATATTTATTTGTAAGGTACATAATTACAGTTTTAGGTACCTTTTGATAAATAAGTTAATTAAAATATATATTTTTTTCCTATTTAGTTGTTTACCTATGTGAAGAATAGTGCCAGTCGTGCCACTTTTTTATATCTATAAACAAATAGGTACCTATCTAGGCTGACTGCATAAAAGAAGAACAATATTTTGACCGTTCGTTCGGAAAAAAATCAAGAGCGTTGAACTTTTGCATTGAATTAAAACTTGTTAGAAAATATTTTTTGATGATTGATACTTTGTAATACAAGCCACATTTTATTAGCCGCAGTGTTTTATGTCTGTGTTCATAAATAATTTTAATAAAATTCGCTTTAATTATGCACAATAACGTTATTTTTTAAGGATCATTAACATTTCTATCGGAATTTTACATGCTTCATTATGTTCTTCATTTAAATATTTATTTATGGAATGAAGTAAGATACATTTATTTGTTCAATTATTTTATAAGTAAACTCTTTTTGAATATGGAACGAGAAGGTGCGAGAAGTACATTTTATTATTGTTTTACTTTACGTCGTAGGTATTTATGAATGCAAGCAATGAATGCGGGTTGATGCTCAACTACTAACGATCCTGGGTTATCAATTAAAAGCAAGTATGAATAATAAGAGCTTGTTTGGAGAATGAGTTAACCAGGTCATTAACCTAGGATAATAATTCGTAATAGCCAGAAAGAAACAAAAACTTATGGGATTTATTTATAAGAAATAAACAAACTTTTTATGAGGAATCTAGTCGGCGTGTAACAGATAGAACATAGGTTGTATACATCTGACTAAATTTATTACAAATCGGTGCGTTGCATCTAAAGTAAAGAATTAACTGATTTCATTAGGTTCGCTTCAATTATCTCTTGTATTTCATCATGTACCGTGTCTTACCTATTTTATATATTCATTCTGATCAAATAAATCGGTACAGTACCGAAATCACGTTTTGTATATTCTAAAATTTTGACCGAGCAAGGTTGATATTTTGTATGTAATAATAGAAATTTACAAAATTAGTTACATAGTAAAAGTAATTCATATTCATGGCCTACTTCCATTAAGCTGAATAAAAATATAGGTATTATGATTGCACTCATAAAAATATAAAAAAAACAATCTTCTGACGCCACCCTTTCGTATTGTTGAATGAATATTGAACACTGTGACAGTTACAAAAGGTTACGCTGACATTGTATTGGCATTCGGAACAGCCATCCGGAGCAGGCGTACAAATAAATTGAATAACAATTCGGACTACAGCAAAAAGGTACATCACTACCTCTGCAGGTGCTGTAACATGAACATAATTTATTAACCATCATGTGTACCTGATACGTATGACGCTTTTAAAATTGGAACACTTTATAGCTACAGAGAAAGAACAGTCCAAGATACTTGGAGTGTTTGGAGAGTTTTCTGAAGGGATTTTATATACTACTTACGCTATGGTATCGGCCATACAAGTCGGTGGAACGCTTCAATACCTCAAGTGATTATAGTCTCTATTTCAAAATTGTAATGACAAAAATAAGTAATTTGACTTTTGTCAAGCGTATAAGTGTTCCTTCGATACCTATCTGTACTATAATAGTACTATATTAATTAATCTGTGATACTACTAAAGAAGCAAACAAGAGCAATTTCATGATAAATGGTGAACTGTCATGAATTAATTTTCAAAGAACTCTACATCACAATGTCACTCTTCCTAAGTAAGATTAAAAAGTATTTTTGCGTACAACTCAATGGATTATACACATTTTTTTGTTTAGTAAACGAAATTGTGTTTTCAAAACAGTTGTGATACTACGACGATAGTTTACGCCTTTGTGGGTGTACTCCATGATATGTTTGGTTTTGACGATCTTTGTTTATGCTTGGTGCTACTAACATGAAACACAATGCCCCAGAAAAAAATAAGTAAAAGTGAAAGAAATGCGTCTCATATTTTTTAGCACAGACGAGGTATGACGTATGACTAAAACTGGTGATGGATTGGTAGAGTCAGTTGTAACTTTCGATATTTATGTGCCTTATCAGTGCCTAAACTGAATAAATGAGTTTTGAGTTTGATACATCTATAGGTACCTACATAAAATAAAGAAATGCTATATTTTTTACAAACTGTAATCCATTTAATATACTTATTTGAAACATAACAACTATTATAGCATAAATGAAATATTAAATTAAAATTAATTTACAACATTTACAATTATTTACAACAAATATACAAAATATACAAACTATATATAAAAAATTTCCTCGAGGCGGCCGCTGCTGCCAATCAACGGCAAGGTTCCCAGAAGGCTGGCAGCGTTCCCTCTTTGTATGGCCAAGCTAACGCGTTGGCGGAAAAAGCTCCCCGCCCGCCGGTCCCCTGTGACTTCAATTAATTTTGAAGATAATGTTCGAGAAAATCGGCGAGCCTCGGACCCCCAAGGACCCATGGTCTCGACTGCAAAAGGCAAAAATAAATAATTTGGGCCAATAGAAGCGTATTTTTTGGATTTAGAATTTTCCGCACCAGCTGCAGCCGCTCCTGCAACTCTACATGTCGCTGGCAAGTGAGATGGCGCAAGTGTATCAACACATGTGGCATCCCACACCAACGACTTACCGACACTCCATGGGATCAAAGACATACCATCCGGTCTCTTGCCATCGCCACGCATAATACCGACTGGTTCCAGTACAGAAGGCACATTGGCGACAACAAGAGCCCTGCGGATTATGTCATTGAGAGCCGAGTGACGAGAGATTCGGCCGGCACTTAGAGAGCACGACAACCCATGGTGGCCAAGCTCGCCGACGAAATCACCACAGCGGCAGCGATGAGGATGATTGATCCTGGAACCAAGACGAAGACAAATGCACAGGCTTAAAGTCATTCGATCTAACATAGTCCCGATATTTGTGGATGGAATGGCTTGCAACCAGTGACCTGAGTCCCTATCAGAGACAGCTAGCAAGCGTGCGCGATCTGAATCCGTAGAAAAATTTGTGAATAAATTTTGCCAAATTTTTTCGCAAAGGGGCTTGTCCCACGCTCTCTGAGAGCTACTCGAGGTCGGAATATTTGTGCCTGGACAAGCTGTCCGCCAAGCATCTCTGGCATCAGACAGGTAAGAAACCTCAGCAGATCCAATAGAAGGGTTCAAAACAGATCTGACAAGGTCACCCACGCTGTATACCGAGGACAGAAACGCCGGTAATGATGTGCTCGAAATTTTCCGCACTCCTAGGCCGCCATAACGTATGGGAAGGGTGGCCTGAGACCAAACTTTGTTTTCATCAAAACTGCAATTTAGGATTTTAGAAAGAGAAATTCTGATCATATCATCCAAAGTATTTAAAATTTGATCAAATTTGAACAAGTGAGTACAACGGAGTAAGTAGGTAAACTTCGGCACAAAAAGACAAAGACGTACAATAAAAAATGCATAATGGGCATTAATCTCATAAAGACGATTGGAAGAGTCGTTAAAATTTTGAATCCTTTTCTCAAAGAAACCGGGAATGGATTCATCTAAGACAGGAGCCCCAAGAAGAAGAAGAGACTCCTTTGAAAGTAATTTAATGTTAGGAGCCAAAACATCAAATTTATGAATAATTTCTGTTTGTTCTGATTCTGGAAGAGAATCTAAAATAAGGAGCTCGCATTTGGAGCAGTTAAATTCTAGCCCAATTTTTTTAAAATTTGCTGTTAGAGTTTCTAAATCACTTAATACAGAAATCGCGTCACCTCCCAGAGTACCATCGTCCAGATACCAAACATTAAATTTAGATTTTAAGCTGGATATAATCGGATGAATAGCCAAACTGAAGATAGCCGGACCGAGAGGGTCGCCCTGTTGACAGCCCACTGCGGAAACAAGTGAATGTTCCCTAAAAAAAAGTTTTGACTGGAACCCATAACATTGCCAAAGGTATGAATATATTTCTGGACAAATATCCTGTATTTGTGTTAACATAGCGGCCCTATCGACGGAGTTAAATGCATTTTTTATGTCGACCTTGAGCAAAACATCACCTCCGTTATTTAAAAGGAAAGTCCGAGCCGCATGAACAGCTGCCTCACATCCTCCCTTTGAGCCGAAACCAAGTTGAATTGGCTGAAATAATTCAGAAACTTTCGGGAGAATGTGACGGCAACAAATTTTAGAGGCCATACGACGGATAGTATTACCCACAGCGATGGGTCGTATACCACCGTCCTTTTTTGATAAGGCGCAAAGGTTGGCCCCATAAATTATCTCAGTGATGGGGCTCGGTACCTTTCCTGCCAACATTAGATTTATAAGAGAGGTTAATTTTGATAATAATTTGGTACCAGCGTCCCCGGCGGCACCACAGATAAGATCTTTGAAATGCTGTGGTGTGAAACCGTCGAGTCCGCCAGCAGAACCAGGTTTAAAAGATAAAATTACACTCAAAAGATCTTGATCGTTACAATTTAGACAAGTTTGGTCGAAAGAAGGGGGATCGGGGAGGCTAGCATTTGGGAGCGAAGGTGGATGTTTTGATTCCAAAGCGGACAGAGTTTCAGGTGTGTCTAAAGCGACGACATCACTCGAAAATAACAGATGTGCTGCACCTTTGAAGTCGCCGTCATTGGCTTTATTTTCAATTTTTCTAATGGTATTGGCCAAATCATTACTATTATTAATATAATTTTGACGTTTAGGAAAATTTGGAAAATCCGAGTCAATAACTGAGTCTAAATGTAAACAATTATTTTTAATTTTTTGAGTGAGAGAGATCTCTTTGTTGTGGCTACTGGGGACATGCAACACTCTATATGAAAACATGAGCAAATCTTCCCAATCGCTTTCCAAATTTTTATTTAAAATTTTATCGATACATACACATAGAGCTGAAGCCACGCAGAAACGTGCTCCACGTGGAATCCGCCTAATCAAAGGTACATTATTTTTGAGAAAACTAATCTTTTGTGAAAACGAAAGGACAGAATTTGAAACCGAAACACAAATATTGGGGATTTGGACAACTTTGTGCACCTTGCCTATATGAATTTTTAAACCACGATTTCCGCGAAAAAAGCGAGGCTGAGAACATTGCTCACATTTTAATAAATTTACCTGTGATGCGTCACATACCTGACTGCTTAGTTGTGGGTTACAACTATCTATCCTATATACATAGTAACTATATATAGGCTATATTTTGTTTCAATCTATTAAAATAAACTAAAATAACCAAATTAAACTTTATAAAATAGGTATTAAATCAAAATATTCGTTCTATTTTTGAAATCACTCTCAGCTCAATGTGGCTCAATGCAATTTGACCGACTATACATACTATCGATTAAATATCGAGAGAAATCGAACCGATTCCATGTTCAAGCTACACATCATTCTCGTCAATCCAATCGAGATGTTTATAGCGCGACCTAGTATTCTCGATCTACATAGGCGGTTTGGCGGTTACTGCGATTTTTTAACGAACAAAACGGTATCTTGGTTAGTGGAAAACGTAAGCATTTCAGTGTGTATTGTGACTCAAATGTGTTATTGGATGCCAGTTATATCGATATATACCGTTTTTAACCAGTAATTAGTCCATTGGACTGAACTAATTCCTTTGTTAGCATACCCAACTAGGTTTCATATGCCAATTAGCGTCAATAATGATTTGAAGGGAAATTGAGATCGGCGTAATGAGACAAATCTTCATTGTTCTTGTTGTGGTTAAAAATGAGAATGCCATTTATTTAATGTCGTTCTTGTTTCTAGTAATTTATCATAGCTTATTTTGAACGAATGCGATGTTATAGACAGACACGAAGCACGCATTTTGTGTAGTTCATAGACATTCATAGAACTTTCTGGTCGTTGGTCTTTTTTATTAAAAATTATAATTCGATATTTGAATGCTTTCAGGATGTATTTATTTTTTAAATACTAAGATAACTTTGACACTCTGAATGCGGTCAATGCACTCGTTCTAATTTTTTGCACAGACTAAGTACCTACAGCTTTCCACGGATTTATAGGCCACTCAAATTGGACCCCTCGTGGCCTGAGATATTAATCAAACAAGGGTTCAGTCAGTACTTTTTGTGATAGGTATTTAATATCGGACGTTTTTGTATTCTGCTGTCGGATCGCGAATGTACGAATACAAGTTTTCGATAGGACGATTTAATGCAGCGGTTATTTTATTTATAAGACTCTTCGAAATTTGATAACAAAAAAAACTGAACATAGCGATCAGATACAATTTTATTCAAGCTTGAAAATTTTAAAACATAAAATCCCTCTGGAACAAAGTTAAAACCGCAGGATGCAAGCATCCATCCATTATCTGTAAAGATGAGGGAGGCCTTAGCCTTAATTAATGCTAAATTTTAAGGGCATTGATATCATTAACATGTTATTAACATCAGTCATCTAACTCACAACAGCATAGTTACCTACCTACCTACTAAATATCACTAGAAATATATCTACAATAGATTTTACAAAGTATTGCAAGTTACAAACATTGGAGCAACTGATTTTCTTTTATTTTCTCTACGTTTAGTAGTACCTTGCTTGTTTGATGATTATTGTTAGATTTTTTATGTTACTTCCTCAATATGTTGGGGTTAATGTCTTTTAACACTACGGGTCGAGTATTTTAAAGATTTATAGAACACTACTTTTAAATGTAAGCTTTTGTATAATTATTGGAGTTACATCCGTACCAACTAAAATATAATTTGTAATGTATGTCAATCTGTTATATGTAGAATTGAAAAGGATAACTATAGCGTTTAGTTTAGTACCATTACCTACCTACCTACCTAGGTGATATGCACGCACATAGCCGCTTTTTAATGTGACTTATTGTGAATCCTTCGGGGATCCGCCTGGATCCGCTAGTAAGTTAGATGTTACTAGCTTAGTAGCTAGGATAAAGTAGCCTATATGTTAGTGAATCCGTATGTCAGCCAATTCCATACCAAATTTCATCAAAATTGATCAAACCGTGTAGAAGTAACAAACAGACACACTCACAAAAGTTCGCTTTTATAGTATTAGTAGGATAACCTTTTTATAGCTCTAAGGAATGTAACATCTACGTTATTTCTTCATGTTTTCAGCGAAATGTAATGAGAAAACGTCGTCCATTTGTCGACCGACTAAAGAGCTTTCGGATAAAATAATAAATAATTATCTAAGCTTCATAATCCATATCTGAGTCTGAACAGTCGTTAATATAGATTTATATAACAGATTATACCCCTCGCCGCGTTGTTACAAGGAGAGCTGTTAATAGCTCCCAACAGTTGTTAATAGGTCATAAAAAAGGTGTATTAAGGTCAACTAGGACCGGATTTAGGACTGGGGTATGGGTAGAGGTCTTGCTGTCAGCGCTCTACATTTTATTCAGTTATTTTTAGACGTATTCATCTCTTGTCTGAGCTCCATTCTAGGCTTATGAATAGCTATTCAGGCTGAAACTTTTTTACTGAGAGATTTTTTTAAGCTTTAGATTTTTAGAATAGGTTTGTGTTTGAATGTTGAGCTAAAATAATGATGATGATATTTTACGTCAGCAAGCCCATTCATAAAGAAAATTTGTCACGCATCGTGCTTTCCTAATTCATTCAAAATTACACATTCCCAAACAATGACAGTTTTCGAGAGCTAACAACAATGGGAGGTATCCGGCGGCCATTTTAATAAGAGTGGGCAAAGAAAGGTACCGCGACACAATGGCGCTCCCTTCCGGGCATCTGAGGACAAACTACTGTACGGGCAATTGAGCCGTCTTTCATTATTAACGCTATTGTAAACCTTAAATGAATCCGATAAAGTAGTATATAGCATGCAAATAAGAGAGCTATTTCGCTTTTAATAGGAAAGATAGGTATATTATTTCATTACCTATGTTAATGACGTATCGTCTGTAGGTACGTATGTTATGTACGATTATCATATGAATTGTGACCAATGAAGGTATTTTACAGTATTAGTATAGATTTTCCCTTGTTGAAGGAGTAGGAAACACCCTTTATGGAATTATTAATAATGCGGAAGGCCCTGATAAGGCTCTTATAAAAGAGCGTACGGACGTAACGCAGTGACGTAAATTGAAAACGCAAACTTATCTCGCAGCCCCTTGACTGTCAACTCTGCCTCAGTTTACTTAGGCTATCTTGTACACAGGGTCGGCTGAGGTCAAACAAAATGAGATGGGGCAAACGCTAGTAAGACTATAAATTAAAAAGGGACTTAATAGTAGTAACTTTATACAATAAATCAAAAACGCCATATCCATATTACAGTTTGCCATGAGCCAAACATTGTAATGATAACACAAAGAGACGAAATTCCATATAATTTCAATAGGTATTATAGCTTTTTGTCACCGAGTTTCGGGGCCAGTCAGAGCCCAGTATGTTCTAATACTTCGTTTCTCGTCACAGATATCAGCACTCTCCAGTAACTTGGGCATGCCGAGGTCTGAACCGCCCTCCAGGACACTAGTCCTCTAAAAGATTTCTAGTCCAAAACGAATTATATTACGAAAATGAAATATTTTGGGAAGTAATTAACTTTTTATTACGAAAATATTATTATACATGTAGTATATTGTACATAGGTACTTGGGAACTATTTTGGTTCTTAGTGTCAAAGGAAAACCTAGTATTTCAGCACTTTCATTACCCAACCTGGACTGTAGTGTTACGATGAGTAATTAATACAACGCAACTATAGATTAAAGCGGCTTCAGTCTATGTTTATTTTCCCAAATTAAACATTAGTGCTAGCTGGAATTACATGGATGCCGTTTGCCTAACGCAATCTTGTGTATTTAGTCTTGCACATTAAGTTTACAAAGAAAGACCAGTGAAAATGTAATTCTTATGACTCCGTTAAAACAAATTATATGATGTCGTAAAATGTTCATACTGTAGTGATTTCAGTCAGTCGTTGAATATTTTGTAGAATTATTTTCTAATATATCTGAATATTTTCAAAACGAAGAGCGTTTACAAGTTTGGTAGAATGTAAATGAACTATGATATAATATGTAAACGATGTCATATCTTCCGCTTCCCCAAACAAAACTTGTGTAAACATCAACATTGTCGTAGTTTTGACAACAGATAAAAAAAAAACTAGGAAACAGCGTTCAGTGACTTATCTGGTGAGCTTCAGATAAAATATTTTTTTATACATAAAACACATAAATGGGCAAGTATCGTAGAAGATTATTTGCCCACAAGGGGTGTAATTTAAGCCCCATCAAATGTCCTTAGCCCGCACCTTGTTGTCAACGGATAGCATTTTTGTTTATTATTAGGTACCCTGAACATGGCTATGGATATTGAAGCATAATTCTCTATGAAATAAGACTTCAGAATTATGCTTCAATAATATAGGCACTTATCTGACTGCAATATTATCAAAACCGAATTAATAATTGCGTAGATATCCATTTATGTAATAACTACGATGCGTTTTGAAAAAAAATGGTTTAATTATTTGATTGCATTTAGTTTTAGTTACGTTTCATTATTTAGATATATGTAGATAGATAATAGAAAATTAGGTAGATGTCTTATGATACTTAATTAGTTAGATTATTGAGCTAAACACATATAAAAAAGTAAATTTTTAAATTTCTCTACGTAGAGACTATATCCAGATATGCAAAAAAAATTAAAATATTTTATTTTTCCTTTTAACAACTTTATTGGTTGCTTGAAATAATTTCGCTTGGGTACTCTGTGACGTAATATATCTTTCTACCCGAACTCAAATTGACCACTTAACATATTTTATACCGACGACGAAATCCTGATAAAAATCAGATCAGCGTTCTGACTACAGCCTCGAGTTTACAATCTGATAAAAGGGGCAGACAAGATTCAAGGGTCATTGTACTTATTTTAAAGACTTTATGACGTAATAAACGAAGATCTTTTGAATATTCTGGATAGGTAATTAATCTAATCAGCCACTTGCCAAATTCATGTTTCGAACCGCGAAATTAGCGTGTGGCAACAGTTTCAAATAATCAACTGATAAATGGGATCTTCAAAGGCAAATAATCAATAAGTATTATAACGTAGGTAGGTACTAAAGGCATTTTGTAAGGACCAATGGTTCTATCACAGCAAATAAAAAGGTGAAGGTCAAATCAAAGCCCTTTACTCTTTACATAACGCTGTTATCATTAGATAAAGCCTTGGAATATGTTAACACAATTACAGCCCAACCCTTTTTATAATTGAATACTGCGTGAAAGACGTAACAGTGTAATTTTAACCAGTTTTCATTTATTTATTAACAATTTTTAACTTTATATATTTAACCACCAATTTCCCAGTAGTGATGATGTGCCCAAAGGAAACCGACTATCAAATTTAGGTATCTGCCTGAATACACCGGTAGGTATGTACCTATCATAAAAACCAACATACTTTATTTAACTTCGCACCAACGTAAATATTTTTTTTCCCTGTCAACGTCTACAATTTTCGTCTGCCAGACTATTTAATCCAGAAGAGTGAATCAGACTGATTTTTAATAACTTCACTATTTAAATATGTAAGTTAAGGAGCCAAAAGAACTGAACAAAGAACACCATAGTCTAATAAGATTCTAAAAAATATTCCATCAAATAAAGTCAGAGACCAAACTAAACTCGGATTTGCACACAACAAAGATCACGGTTAGAATATTAATAAGCAATGAAGAGAAATGTATTTGGTAATCATTATTGATGCTAGGTTTACCGATCATTATCGCATTATTTATGAAAACAAATCACAACAATTGCACAATAAACCCATGAAATTAATTCAGATAACAACAACTGAAACAAGTAAAAAGTACGCTAAACTAATTTCACTCCGATAAGAAAACAAATGGTTAAAATTAAATAAATCAAAAGCAATGGCGTAATCTAAAGCAAGTTAGAGAGGCTAGGGCTTTCTATTCTAAATAGTACGGGTCGGTAAGAGATCTCACCAAACCGGTTGGCCCTTCATGCCGGCAGCAGCGTTCCGTTCAGAGATCAGGGTACGCAAGTGCATCACGCGCTTTCAGCTAAGCGCACAAAACGCATACCAGTTATTGCAGCAAACTTCATCCTTCATCATCACCAGAAAAACACAGCACAAGTACCACAAAAAATGTATGTCACTAAATTATCGTCAGTGGAGAAACGGTTCGAATTAGCCGCGGCGCGACCCGACCGTGCCGGCGCTTGCTCTAGACTAACCAACCAATGTTAACATCTCGCCACGGAAAAATAAACGGGATTGTGCGCAGTGTGTATTGGGCTTAAAATAAACTGACACGAACGATCTTCAACTCTATAATGACATACATAGAGTTCACGCTGTAAATACTTTAGGAGGTGTATATGACGATGTGAAAAGAAAAATTGGTAGCGTAGTAGTAATGAGTTAAAGTCCGCTATAGTGCAGTGGAAAGAAAGTAGGTGCATTTCCTCTGGTTGGATGCTGCGAGGAACGGTTCCGAAATGCGGTCAGCACCGATTGTGCTTCATGATTTAATAAGATGTTTAAACTAGTTAACGGTTAAAATTATTTGCAGGGTCATCATTTGGAAAACTTGCGAAAAGATAGAGCTAACGTACCTCTTTGAACGTAATGTGCACAACTGTAGATGAAGTCAACTAGAAATGGCGATGGCTTACCTGTAAACAAAATATGAACAAGATTAGAAGTGATCGAGCAATAAAAATGGAAAGTTGGTCGTCTATAGTTAGGTAACCGGTTCGTTGTGTGACAAGAAGATCTTTTCGGACTATCAAACCTCTTAAATTTAAATATGGTAAAGCAAAAGATATACCTAAAATACGAATTACCGAATTACTTAAATTATTATTTTTTTTTGTCCGTGACCTAAAATGACCCAACGATTTATAAAACCCTCTTGAAAAAGTCAGCAAGTGACCTGAATACAAATCTCCGAATCAAGAACAATTTTGGTTTGGTAAAACAGCTTTTTGTATTTAGTTATGATGATGACGTTTTGATCAGTTTGTTGACCGACCGTGAATCACGTGAGAACGAAACATGTAAATCCACAGATGATAGAAGATTTACAAATTATAATACATTGAAATTAATTAATTAATATTGATCTAGCCTTATATATATTATTTTCATAAAAGCTTTTAAAATAGGCTGAATGATGATGTTCCTTAGACTAATTATAATTTTGTGGTTCAAATAAACAGCTGCGATATTTAAAACGATTCCAGCATCCGTAATAGGGTAGTTTCCTGGCATATCAAATCAACAACTTTTTAATAAATGTCAAAACGATCGGTTACATGGAATATTGTATGAAATACTAAGCTATGACGTCAAAGTTTCACAGCATCAAATGATCTACTCTTTGTGGTTCTACTGGTAATTAAAAATCATAAAATGCATTAAATGTACAACATATTTGATGTTTCCGCGTGTTTTCAGATGTTTTATGCATTGGTTAGTGTTTGGTCATTTATTTTTGACACTGTCACCTAGCCTATTACAAATAAAACAAAATTGTGGTATATGTAAGTACTTTTAAATACGTAGGTATTTGAATATTGTAGGAGACTGTCCATGACAACAAATTTTCGAAAATAGAAAATTTAAATTTTCGGTATCGTCGTCATGATACGATTAATAATTCAAGTTCCTCAATTAAGCTGACGTTTATACGGCAAGTAATTTAATATGATATTCCCAAAGCAATTACAGAAAATAGTGGCACTACATTGTTTATTTTATGTTTTAAATTATCCATATAAAATAGCAAAATTATGATCAAATTTTACGGTCGAAAATGTTTGTGCGTAATTAAGCTGCTTAAGTTACTATACTATACTATACGTTACTAACTATACGTCGATAATGATATTTATTTGGTAATCATCTGCTGATTAGAGACCAAACAGATATTATAGTTATCACTATAAAATATAATTACTAGGAATATTTTTTATTATCGTCCATTATGGATTCGGAGTGAATCATTTGAAACATAAATTCGTTGCTTCCGATAGCAAATAATATTTAACAGTAAAACAGTTAGGTATCTATGTTAATTTAGAATTTCTGGTATTTGATAATGTTTTCAGTTTTGTTTACAACAAAAAATTACTGATGATTATGAAACTCTGTAATAAATATCCGACTAATATTATTAATGCGAAAGTTTGTGAGTGTTATTGTATGTTTATTGCTTCTTCACTCTCAGGCGGCTGGAGCATTTTTGATGAAATTTGGTATTATGGAGGTAGCTTAGCCTACTTTTTATCCCTCAGGGCACATAGCTTACTTTTTATCCCTCAGGAATTCGGTTGAAACCGCGGGGTGGAAGCTAATAGGTTAATCATTCGGACAATCGTATCGGTTTTTTGGAGATATTTTTTTTGGGTTCCGTACCTGAAAAGGTGAAAAAAGGAACCCTGAGTTTACCGCAATCTCACCGTGGTTAGTGATGATGTGGCGGATGGTGGTAAGCACACAAAGTCTAGAATGGAACTGGCTACCAACTGCACACACTGGAAGGCGCTTGGCGACAGATTTTCAACATGAAGGTGGTAGCCAGCGGGGGCAGCGGGTACTACAAAGTACCTTATCACCGTGCAAAAATAGACCCTCAGTACCTTTACGTAATCACATTACAAAAAGCCGTTTATAATTCTTAACATACGATAATGAAAGTCGGGTTATCTTTGTTATACATTACAATGTTACAATCACATACACACCGACAGACGGATCGTGTGACACGTGTTATGTTGCCATAATCATGTTGAAGCATTGAACGTGAACATATGGTGTCGTGTAAACAATACTTTACGAAGACAGTGTGGTAAATATTTCTTTTTTTTATGTCAGAAGGTTGACAAGCACGTGAAACACACCGTTAGTTGCTTGGCGAGAGAATTTCAACTTGAGGGTGTTAGCCAGCCAGGGTACTACAAAGTACCTTACCACCGTGCTATGGTTTCCTCACGATGTTTTCCTTCACCGAAAGCTCAATGTAAGATTCGAACCCACGACCTTCGTCGCGGCATCGCCTCGAATCCGCGATTATTATTGGTTGAAGTCTCGATTCTTCTCTAGTCTACGCTTGACATGCTACGGCGCCGGCGGTTGCAGTATTTTTTTACTAATCAATGTAACTAGTACTTATTAACGTTTGTACAAAAAATAGCTTCTCGACAGATGTGACAAATATGGCCATGATGTCTCACTTTTTGATCATCAATCATTACACGAACACGACTCTTGAATCGATGAACAAAGACTCTGCGTCTGCGTAAACAGATGACACGCTTTCACGTTATTCGATAGAAAACATATTTTTACCGTAATGCGAAAACATAATCCATTATAGGTATATTCAATCAGCTTACCTACCTACAGGTAGGTACTTAAAGCAGTTTCGTGCCAAATTGTCGGCATAAATATTATTGCGTATCCTATTTAAGTGCAATTAGAGATCAAATCAGAAATGATGAGATCCGCAGGCGAACCAAAGTAACCGACATAGCCCGAAGAATTTCCAAACTAAAGAGGTCGCACATCGCTTGCAGAACCGACGGCCGCTGGGGCAGGAAGGTTCTCGAGTGGCGACCACGAACCAGAAGATGCAGCGTGGGCAGATCCCCCACAAGGTGGACCGACGATCTTGTGAGGGTCGCGGGAAACCGCTGGATGCAGGTAGCGCAAGACATCACGGAGATCCTTGGGGGAGGCCTTTGCCTAGCAGCGGTTGTCATTTAGCTGACATTCTGATGAATTGCATTCACGCCCCGCGGTTTCACCCGCGATCTTTTATTTTACACCCTTAGGAAGCCTTTGTTAGTGGAACTCTAAGGAACTCTACACTTCACAAAGAATACAACCTCTAATTTGTATGTCTTTAGGCACATGAACGCATATGCTAATCCATATGCGTTCATGTGTCAGTCATCATCCTGAGGCTAAATATGACGATGATGATCTAAAGAATGATTCTATCCAAAGTTTTTACTTTGTTCTAACTTGCTTTAATTATCTTTCATTCTAAGAGAAGGGTATTCTTACAAAGGTTCCGAAACTTAAGCGATTTTATACTCGATATTTCACAATACAGAAATCCGTATTCCGAAGGTCGTTTGCCTTCCTACGCTCAACATTATTCAAGTTAATTCTTGTTTCACTCCATGTTTTATCAAATTCAATAAGCCGATCTGTCGCAATATTGCGTATTCCGAATCAAATAATCTCTAGAATCAGTCTCAGTATTCCGAATACTTAATCAATACATCTAACTCAATTCCGGGAGCGACCTTGTTCTAACGTAAACACACGCAATCTAATTCCTACGAATATCGAAAACATACTTCTCGGAATAAACGTTTAATAATAGGTTTTACAGAGGCTATCGATCCCATTATTTTGAAATAGGTAAAACTATACACACACTTTACGCGTGAAAGAGAAAAAATCAAAAGAAATGTTTGAGGATCTTGGATAACTTATTTTTTTCTTTTGGTACTTAGCTTATAAGCTCATGTCAAAGCTTTTCACTCTAACCAAACATCTAGACAAAAATGTATGTTTGCTTTAGTTAGTGGCGACTTGCTAGTTCAGGAAAAAATATTTCTGGAAAAAACTTCTGAAAATAAAGTTTTCAATAGAAGTGTTGATATTGTGAAATCAGAAACAAGATATTTAAACCAGAGCTTCGAAATAAAACGTACACTCATTCATGAAAGCGGAAATAACGATGTCAGAAACGCGGGCGACGCCTCTCATAATGACAAAAGTGAAAAATGTGTTCCAGTTAACTCACTGAATGTTATAAAATATCAGGGAGTTTTAGAGCGGTGAGCAATTTTCCGGGACAACGCGTCCATAAAAAAAAATTCAGGCAACATTCATGAATGATAGGATCTTAAAGTGTTTTCGGCTAAAACCTCAACAGAGACTGAGAACAACAGAAGAAAATCAAGGGTAGACTGCATTTTTATGGTCTCAGTAATGCAATAACAATTTGGTTTTATTTTTAACAATGGGAGCCTTTTTAAAGTGCAATAAATCGTGATATACTGAATGGCGGCCATTTGGATGATTTCTCGCTGAATCTGCCCAGGTTATTCCAAGTTGAAAATCTATCATCAAGCACCTATATACAAGTGTGAACCAACAGCTGCACTGAGAGCTAATTCCTTTCTAGCCTTTGTGTTCTTGCCATCACTGACTATGGTGAGATTGTGGTCAAACACAGGTCTATACACTGTAAAAAAGAGTATTACCATAATTATTTGAAATGTATCATAACCTCTTTATCAATTTATTTTCGAGGCACAATAAAGAATTCCTCATTGTTAATGGATCAACCCACAGAGGGTAAAGAACTTATATATTGTTCAAGATTAACCAGGAGTGAATTGAAATGTTAAGTAGATATAGTGCAGTTATTTGTATTTATTAGCTTTGCAGGGGTGGATACCCTCGTTCCATAGAAATTATGGTGTCGTCGCACCCTCTAACCGTAATTTACATGGAACATCGATTATGGTCCTGTATAAAACCATTATCTGTGTACTGTAAGAGTATTTTGGATTATACAAAGTTTATGCTGAATCTTTAGGAGCTAAGCAATCATTTTAAAGTGAACTGCATATATTTATCTATGGTTCAGTGTGATAGCAATTTCAGTTTTTGAAATAATTTGTGGCAGTACCTAAACAAGACAGCAAACAAAGTTAATGTAATGAGTAGTTACACAAGATGGCTGTTTTACAAATGTAACTTTACTTTCTATCTTTTTTCCGGGTGAGTAGTGTTCCTTATTCGTTATATACAAGGCTTATAAGTGACTAGCTGTTCCCCACGGCATCACTCGCGTTCCCGGGATATAAACTATAACCGTATCTTAGTTAACTATACACACCAGAGATTAGCGCTTTCAAACAAACAAACTCTTCAGCTTTATTATTTGTATAGATATATATTTGTTTGTATATAGATAGGTTTTTAATTTCAAACTTTTAGATTCACTATTATCGATCATTCATAAGAATGTGTGGATCAATCACTTTTCTTGAACTGACTCGAACACACTATGTTCTTGTGCTCTTTTAAAATTACTCTCTTATGGTGTAGGTTATTAGGCGCTTCTTTCTTTCTCTAGTATTATTGGGAGAAAAGATGATTATCACATTTTAACAACAATAGGAATAGGCCTAACAACGGCCTTCTGTTTTGAAGATTTTACCTAAGTATAGGTAATAGGTACCTGAGTACAATGAGTTATGTAAGAATTGGCAGCAAGTTTTGTTCTCTGGAAGAAAAGATGCTTGTCGTTGTTTAAATATAGGAACCAGGAAATGTTACGTCGTACGTAGAGGTATTATGTAAGATTGAGAGCTTTTCATAATTGTTAAAATATTTTATATTCTGTTTAAAAAAGAATAATTAATAATGTAGGTATGTTTTGATTAATTAATACATGTAATTTTTCTGTATACTTGCATACATTTTCTGTTTTTTTTTTATTCAGCTCCATGTATTTTGTCATCGGACTTACACAGTTCAATTGAACCCCGGAAAGTGAGTCAAAATTAACTTGTGTTTCGACATACATACATACAGCATAATTCAAGTACATAATAACATAGGTACTAATATATAAATAAATACTAATCTAATACCTAAAATAAAACTAAATGTAAATAAAAGTTAAATCAGAGGTTGTTAAAAAAATACAAAATCTTGTATAAAATACAAATTGTTAATATATTAGCAATACTACAATGGGTACATTGGTTTATAAAGCCAGGAGGTTTAGCCAAGATTAAAGCCTTAAGAGCCGATGAGTGTCATCGACACTCGCCGCTGATCCGAGGGTCCGACGGTTGAGTCAACTTGAATGAGGGCCATGACCCTGGAATTAATATAGGAGACAGTGACAGACTTCTAAACCATTTCCCTTTAATTAAATTTAAAGAACTTTTACAGTGTGAGTACCAAAATAAGTTGTAGGTAAAAAGTTGATAATGGCACGAATAAATTCAATTGTTGAAAATAATTTAATTGGCACAAATTCAATATACGGATAGGTACTTTTCCCTCTCATTATAGTAAGTTTTTCATAAATTTCAGCAAATAAAAAACAACTCCTAAATACTTACTTTTAATTCAACAGCAATCTACTCATCAATATGAACAAAATTTTATATGGGACCAAAATCGCGAAAAAATTAATTCTAACTATATATATATATTTTATATAAAAAATCAACCTTGCTCTATCTACATCTTGATTTATGAAAAATTTTAGTCTTTATACTGTGGTAGCACTGTCTGTCTCATTGATCGTGTTATATTTAGCAGATAGCCTACCGATGGAAGATTAAGGCTTCTTTTATTATTGGGCTTATTTTTGTAGCGGTAGTCGTCACTAGTAGCACAAACAAGTATATAATTTACTCTATGCTTGTAGTAAGCTTTTCTTTTTAATCAACAAAAGAAAATTACACACTTACACCTACGAAAGTACTGTTACGTAATTTCATTTCACTAATGAGGACCCCAGCTTTCCTCGGGTGTTCAATTGAAGTATTACATTACATAAACGCCTCGGGGAAAAAGGAGAGAAAATATTTGTAGAGATGCCGGTCCCAGGGAATAAAGGCAAAGGATTTCTATTTTACTAAGGATCTATTTTATTGTTTGCCTTTACCAATTTTTTGAAAATAAGTTAAGTAAAATAACTGAATTTCCAATTTTCCTAATGGAAATTATATAATATTCTGAGTGTTTGTTTATAATTAAAAGAGGTAAGGCTTTTTTATAACTTAAATATGTTAGGATTTCACTTCAAAAAAACAGTCTAGAACATATGGCTAAATGTTTCCGGGATAAAATGTATCCATATCATAGACTAAGTATACCTGCATGCCAAATTTAATCGCGATTGGTTATATTTCTTGCAAGTAGAAAATCCCGTGCATGTATACACTGTAATGTAGAAGGGGAAAAGAAACCACTCTGGAGAGGATAAAATAGGGAATCGCGGGTGAAACCGCAAGGCATAGTTAGATCAAATAAATAAAGACTAGAAGAAGCTCTCCAGTGCAGCTGTCGGAACACTCGGTAGTTGTTAATATGAAGTGTTTAGAGAAAAGACGAAGTAAAAGATGGTTGGAGGTTAGCGTGTTAGTCATTTAACAAATGAATGGTAGAAATATACATTTTGCACCGAATCCAAAAAGATTAGGAACAAGGTAAGTAGATGACTAATAGTCATCCAGAATTTTAGTAGGTACCTATATAGATTTTCACAATAATCAGTGATTCAACACACCTACAAAATGGTAAAAGATTTGAATCACTATTAAAATTATTTTAAGAGAACGTGAAAATTACTGAAAGATGACTAATACATATGCTAAATATTCAGTTTCCCTGAAGAAATAACACATATAAGTCCTTGGTCAGAATCTGAATTTTATAGTTGACACTTTCATGGGTTGAACGCCCTCCAGACGTGACGAGGACGAATCCTATTTATACTTACATAATGGGATTAATGTAGAATTGTTACGAAATAAATGAGATATTGTGTATAATTGAATAAATGTTACATTTGTATGGATTCCTCATTGAGATTTTGTGATTGTACAAAGGCGTTTGTTACATGAGCTTTTCAAACAACGAATAGAGTTTTATTGTAATAGCGGTAGGTATTTGACGAATAATACCAGATAGAAATAGCACCTAGCAATTATTTTCTATAGCAACACATTTTTGGCAGACCATCTGTCAGGTCATTTATTACGTAAACTAAAATTAAATGACAGCAATAGTTGCGTAGATACCGCGCAATTGATTGCAAAAAGTTCACAAGTAGACATAATAGTTCAGGAGGTCTAAAAAGGCAACTCGAGCAATTGCTACATGCAATTAATTTCTCAAAATTACAGCAAATTAAGTATATGACAATTAGTCAATTTCAGAAAAGCTTATTTAATTAATTGCTTAATATGAGTTACATTTTTCCAATTAATCATGGAACTACTCTGGACTCTGTAGTAAATTCGAGAAATTCATTGCTCGAGCGGACATTTTAGACTCCTCTCGTAATAATATTTGAAGAAATCAATAAAGATATCGGCGTCCAAAATACTATTAATGGATTTATTTATAAGCTCTTGGTACTTTCATGATAAATTTATGCATGTTATTTTTTTAACTATTAACAGTTCATGATATGGATGATAAGGCAGCACATAATTAGTATTTATTATGGTGTTGTCTGAATTAGGTAGTTAAGGTACCTCACAATTATTTATTTGTGATATAAATAATACGTTTTATTACCTACCAATTACATTATGGAATATTATCTGATAATAACAAAATAATAGGTATTACATAGCTTCTAAATTGTACTAAATAACAACATAACAATGAATATTTGGTATTTCCTTTTATAAAAATAAATGAGGACACAATAAATAATTATAGTCGTTTATATAATTGTGATGAGAATAAAAGGAGGTAAAATAGATTATGGTTATACAAAATAAGTAATTACAGCAGTTATTAATATAACCTTATTTATACCTTACCTTTAAACCCCACCGTCCCGTACTAATCCCTTTAGTTAGAAGGTAATTTTAATAGCTTTTATGTAAAATTTCTTGCTTTTAGACCCACCCGTTTAGGCTGTCGTCATTCATATGTTGAAATTACTTTCAAGAAGCACCTTCTATATTTTTAGGCTGCACCCAACGCGTCAGTTTGGTGAACTTTGGCCATTTAGAATCGAAAGAAATAAAGATTAGGTATCCATGCATGACTTTTCAAGTTTCCCATACACGTTGCAAGCCGACATGAGTTAAATAATAAAAGATTTATTGATTTATTTATTTCTACCAAAACCTACAACTAGCATTACAGGCAAGACCTAATTCGACAGTGCAGCATATCCTAAACTCTATAACATTATATATATAAAGTTATCTTTGTGAATTCACCCAGAGCGCACTGAAATATGTCTATGTCCTCTGATACAAGGTTAAGAGTGCGAAGTGTTCGCGTCAGGGGCGCCTCCAGATTAGTGCAACAACATAAGATGACAACACCTCGTTCCTTTATGTTGATAACTATTTTGATACCTCTTGAAACACTAGAATAGGTAACGTAACGTTTGTAATATTTGGTAATACGCCGATATATTTCATAATAATTTTATTTTGATATCCACATAATCCTTGTTAAAGTAAGTTTAAGACGATGATGGCTCAGTGGTAGTGACATCGACTGCCGATACGAAGATCGCAGGTTCGAATTCTACAATGAGCTTGAGCTTTCGGTGAAGGAAAACATCGTGAGGAAACCATAGCACGGTGGTAGGGTACTTTGTAGTACCCGCCTGGCTAGCTACCACCCTCAAGTTGAAAATCTGTCGCCAAGCACCTTTCGGTGTGTTCCCACAGCTGCACTTGAGAGCCATTTCCTTTCTAGGCTTTGTGTGCTTATCATCATCGGCCACATCATCACTGATCTCGGTGAGATTGTGGTCAAACACAGGTCTATGCCTACATTGAAATAAAAAAAAAAAGTTTATGACAATGCAAAGATTGCACGTCTAAATACAGTGACGAAATTGTGATTCAGAAAAACATGTGTGTTTTCTGCGATCCAAGAGTTGGTGCCGAGCCAAACTCCGCCGAACTCTGATAAGCGATTGTAACAGAATTTCACGTACTCTTAATATTCAGAAGTATTATTGTAACTAACAGGAAAAGCGAGGTAATCTGTTTATTGTGAAACAACTGGAATCAGCTGTTTGTTTTAATAACGATTTTTCAACGCCAATTTGCTTTTTGGATCCGGTCTTCAAAGCGGACTTGTTCTATTTAGATACATTCATGACGTAGGTACTAATGAAAGTGTTGATAGGTTCGTAGAAAGAATAGTACCTATACAGGCATGGATTTAGGAATAGACTGGATCGAGTTGCCCCGTGTCAAAAATGACGCACTATATTTCGTACATAAGTGTGTCCTAAGTGCTACCATATGAAACAAAATACTACGCGAATGTCAAAAATCGGAAACATTTTGGTGTGTTTAACCATGTGAGATAACCAGATTTTTTTTATATTAATGCATCTCAAACACATATATTCAGTTTAGGACTTGATAAGACACATAAGAACATCAGAAGTACCAACGGTTCGGAAAATTGAGAAGACTTATTTTGTACTCAATTGTTACCATCGATCGTTGACATTCTGTAAGAACAGAGTAATTACACATTTGAATAGTTCTTCCCACGGAAAACGTTCCGCCATTATCCTTACCAAGTTCAGAAAACAAAGTCGTAAATCCTTAAAGCTATTAGACAGCTTGAAAGCTATCCGATGACGTATAAAACTTAGCTTTTAATGTAAGAGCTAAGTTTGTAAAATATAACTTCTCATGAAAATAGCCTACTGTTACCTAATTATTGAATAGATGGACTAATTAAAACTTGAATAATGTTGTTCTGAAATATGTCTGAAGTAAGACCAAAAGTACCTATTATAAACACGTTTAGGAGGATGCTCTCCGTGAATTTCTGACTTTACTAATGAAACATTTTATTCTTTAAAACGTCTATTCCTCGTTATATTATTCTCTACATATATTTTTTACAAATCTCTTGTAACAAAGAATGCAGAGAAAAACTGAATCTAGAATCATCATTTCTCGTCTATCGGTAATAAAAATATCAATTTTCTGTTAGTACCTAAGCTGCGTTAAATAAACATAAACGAATGAAATATATTACTGTGCCTCTGTGACTGTACTATACTTTTAAGTAAATAGGTTATCTACATACATAGTATAGGTATAGTTATAGGTACAGATAAATATAAGTGTATGTCTTAACACTTCAAAATAAAAGCTTTTCTCGCGCTCATATGGTGATTTTATGTCATGTTTTGTATCCCGGGTGTGTGAGAGAAATATCGAGGGAAAGTGGGATAGGTTTATGTAATAAAGTGCGAGTACCTGTCGTACATTTTATAATTATAAAATTATTTCCAGGCGCTGGCTAAAAAGGAGAAGCTGGCTAGAAAGAAAGCTGGCTTTATGTATTTTTAAACGAGATTGGAAAGATAATGAAGCAAGGTTGGCAGAAGGTTGACTGAAGTTCACTAGATAATGGACGAAAAATGTTCAACTAAGGCTTTCGTGGTTATTCTATTGAATTACAAAGTTTCGTTTACATAATTTTGACAGTTTTAAAAATCTTTGCGAAATTTAATCCATCTTTCGGATTAATTATAAAGCTTGGGACTTTTGCGGTTGCCACTAGCAACCCTCGCAGTGATTTGTGGTGTGGTGCAAGATGAATAATAGATGCAAATGTTTTAAAAAGCGGCCTGCTACGATCGACATATTTTATACACGACTTATGCAATGCATGGACGAATAGTTTTCAAATGGAGGGGGTCCAACTAAGGCAAACAATTTTTTACTCGTCACTATATTTTATGACTAGCTAGATAAATCTGCTACACTATAGTTAGAAACGAAACTTAAAGAAGCACACGTTTATTTTTATATCATAATTGCCGACTCGTTACATGAAATAGACTTTATAATAGAATTTATAAATCTTTTGTCAGTTTTGTAGCATTTTTCTTTTATAACATGTCTGTGTGTGTGTGTGTCATGTTTTGATAATTTGTTTTATTTTTCAGGTGTTTCTACGAAAGTACTACGTAGTGTTACGGAGCCGTTGTAGTCTTGTACTACTACTTTTTAAAGATAAATTCATAATAAGAAGATACTTATACCAAATAGTAAGATCGAGTGGGTAATACGTACTTGTTTGCAAATGCATAACAAAATGGGATGGGCTGGATGCCTTTATGGGTTGAAAATCATGATGATGGAGGCCACAAAAATAACTATGAGGAAATAATTATGTTATTAAATCTATATCTACTTATATTAAAAAGCTGCAAAGAAGAGTTTTTGTGACCCCATTTATTGAGGTGTTAAAGGGTGATACCGCGGGACACAGCTAGTGCAATAATAGTAAGCATGTAATGACCTAATTGAAGCTAATAAAATTACGAAATGTTTTCACCGCGAAATAATTAAAACAATAATGCAGCTTCGTGGTTTGGCCGCTGCCATCGATGTCGCCACTTGGCTGTACGCCAGAGAACCTCTAGCTCTAGTTTGTACTGTAGTAATAGTAACGTAGTTGTACAAGGATTACTGCAATGCTGCTAGTATATAAATAGAAAGACTTACAGTAGTTGCTAGAGAAGATATAAAGCTTATAGTTCAATAAACTCTGATATATTGATATCGGATAAAAGCGACCTTGGAGCTTCGAGTGAGAGAGTCCATTGCAATGGCTTGTTTTCGGTACATATACCTAAGTAGCAAGTAGCTACAGAGGGCCTACTCCGAAAAACGATATACGATAGTCCGATCATCGTTGTCAAATTATTAACCAATAGAATTGCAGCAAACTGACGAGATGTAAATTGTGAGCAATTCTATTGGTTAATAATTTGACAACGATGATCGGACTATCGTGTATCGATTTTCGGAGTAGGCCCTCAGTCTTTAACGCCTAGCCTACAGGTAGATTCATGCCAAAGAGTGCTGTCATACTGACATTGACATTCGTTTTGTAAAGGAGCTTCTTTCGGCAAACAAGCATTTGGCCCTCCTGATGGTAAGCGGTTGAGATAGCTTGCAGCACGAGGGTACAGAATACTTACTAACTGGTACTACCCTATGGGTCCACGTAGCAAGTAAGTAATTTACGCCCCAAGTTTTACGGCGTTTTGTACGGCTTCAGACTGTGATTTTACTCTAAGTAGTTACTATGGTTAATATTTCCGTTGTCTTTTATGAATTATTAATATTATTTATTTATGTAAAGCATGATTGGGTATTAAAATTAAAACATTCTCCACAAAGGACCCAATTTGCATTAATACTAGATTGTACGTAAACCGTTTTAAATTGAGGTTCCCTTTTTAATGTCGCAATTTATTTTTTCATGCATTCATTAGCTTTGAACGCTTGTATTTGAATATTATGTTATTTTAAAGCTTAACTACTTACCTCTCTAACACAAATGTTTGTCCTGGATGGGAATCGAACCCAAGACCTTGTTATTTGTTTTAAATACTTTCACTAATAAGAAACTACATTATCTCCGAAGGTTATAGGCTACTTTTTATCCCGGGAACACGAGTGAAACCGCGCGGAACAGCTAGTAAATAAATAAAGAAAAAAAATACATTATTGATTACTAGGCCCAGCTAACTACAAACTGTCTATCGACCGACAGTTTCTAGGTTCTGAAGATTATAATCGTTTCGGTATATCTTCATTTCATAAAACACAATTCAGGGAAACCAATCCAATCAGCCTTTCAAAATACCAGCCTTTGAAATCTCCTATTGTTAATATAATTAATCCCAACTTAACTTGCAGGAATTTGGACCGGATTGGTAGGTAAGTAGGTATATAGGAGTCGCATAGCGACCTAAATATTTACCGGGTTTCCTACCCTGAAGTACCCTGCTACTGGAATATAGGACACAGTGTCAAACGAAGAGGGAAGTATTTCATATGTGCTTTTGACACGCAATGGAATTGACATAGCTTATTTCCGATATGGAATAGCGTATTTCGAAGAGGCAGTTTAAAAATGCACAACGTTTTTGTACCGGGTGATTTATAAATGGTATAGTAGGCCGAAAGGGCATTCATGTATACCTACCTTATACAGATCATAAAAAAAATATTTTAGAGTGGAAAACAACACTAGAATATTTCCATAAAATTAATTTTGTGGTAAAATACGCTGCAATGTAAATCTAACTGAGGATCTATTAGATGACTCGAGTTTTAAAAAAACTATTCCTCGTCACTTATTCTCTAGTTAAACATATATTTTTCTACAAATCTCTTGCAACAAAGAATGCCGAGAAAAACTAAATCTAGAATCATCATTTCTCGGATATCGTCGCCTTAGGGTCGGTTGCTCGTAAACACGGTCATAGTAAGGTTATACATAGGTTAGGTTATAGTCAACTTTAACCGCCGAAAGAAAGCAAACTGGGTTGCTCGTGTCACTTTAACTAAAATTTTTACCGTAACCATAACCGACCGAAGGAGATCGGTCATCGTTAAAGTGACTCTACGGTCAAAGCATGGTAATAGTTAAGTTAACTTTGACTATAACTTTAACTAAAATGTACGAGCAACCGGCCCTTAAACCGTAAAGGAAAGAGAAGGATTTATTAATATGAGTTAAAAATAAATACCATTAACTATAATTGAGTTACCTATACTCTGTCATAGACGACTGCATAAACTTTTCAAGTAAAGTTCTATATATAGAAAACATTTCAATTTCCGTAGTGAAAAGTCAGCTGGGTACATAGCCCCGGTTGTGGCCTACTCATTAGCAAGTAAAACCCGACCTAGATCCATTCAGTTCAGTACTCGTGTTGACACAACCTAGTTTACACAAGTTCCTTACAAGAACGTCAAGTTTGAAGACATTTTGACGCTCTTTATGCGCCCTTTTTCGTGAGTCTTACTTGAGTACGTAATCAGCAGACCGTGTAACACAATGATAATGAACTTAATGGAATTTGGGCCCATTTATCTTTTTACTCTTTCACGTAAAAACTACTGAACGGATTTGGATGAAACGTGGCGCATAGATAGATCATACTGGAATAACATATATGCTACTTTTATCCCGGGAAAACATGCTATACTTCGGGAACGCAGGTGAAACCGCGGGGCGGAAGCTAGTATGTAATGAAACATTAACTTTTACCAGCTGAAATAATATAATTCATTAGGGAGCATAGTTGGTGAACTACATTACATTTCCGCTGAAAGTTCCACCGCTTCAGCGTAATGACCAGTTAAAACTTTTTTTTTTATGCATTCCGTGCTGGAATATTTATATAAAAACTTTACATAGTAAAAAAAAACAAATGCAAGATGACTATTTAATTACCGTCCATAATATCTGGTGAAAATAAACTGTATTTTTTTGTAGTATCACTCGGTGCTAACATACATCACAAACTTGTATAAAAGGCGCACTGTACACGTTACGGAACCGATTTGCAGAAAATTTACCGAAAAATAATTGCCCCAAAACCAATTTTCCGACAACAATTTCCCATAAACAAACTTTTTTTCGAGATATCATTTCCCGGAAATAATTCCACGACTTTTACACTTCTTGAAAACACATTTATTTTTAAAATCAATATCTCGTATTTACAATTCCCCGAACATAAACATGTTTAGCCGGCTACACCTAGGTGCAGCCAATGGTGGTTAGTTAAACATGCATATCATTGATACCACCCCCAAGTTGAAAATCAGTCACCAAGAACCTCAGTTAGCCACATCTAACAACGAGTTTCTTCTAGGGTTTTCTTAGGTAACATAAGTAGTTAAACATATCCAAATTTACTAAAACACCTTTGAACTATAATTGTCTATAATACGAATAAATAGAGTAAACGAGTGTTTTGTAAATTACGAGTTTAAGTTTATAAAAATCGAATTACCATATATTTTTACATCACATCATTTTTAAGTAAAATGCCGTTTTGAAACAAGCCTTCGGCCACATCATCACTTGCGCTAAAATTATGGTATTGCAGATAAAACAAGGCCTAGATAGATAGTAATAAAAAAAGAGCTCGAACCTTTATAGATAGATCGTAGAACTCAATGTGCAATCAATGAAAACGTGTAGGAAAAACGTCGACAGAAAGCTTTTTAGTAAAAAGCAAAGCGTGTTAAAAATAGAAGTGAGGACGATTTTTATGTTCGAGGACAGCCACAGATCGTCGAGATAAAAAGTTTTACTGCTAACAAACTGATGTTATCTGATACGTCAGCGATTTTGTTCTAGAGAGAATCATGAGAGGTGGAAGTTACATCGATACATTAAATAAGTAAAATCATTTTAAGTCACTGTTTTGAGTAGGTAAAATATCTTGTAAGTTGAAAATCTGTCACCAAGCACCTACCGGTGTGTTCCGGCAATTGCACTTGAGAGCCAATTGCCTTCTCGGCACTGTAACAGGTCGGCAACACATTGGCAATACTTCTGGCATAGAATAAATAATATACTACGTACAACCTCTGGTATTGCAAATGGCGACATAGGCGACGGTAGCCACTTACCATCGGGTGGACTGCCTGTCTGCTAGTCAACCTTTCTGACATAAAAAAAATACCTACTACAAACAATACCACCGAGATCTCATTTCCTCACGATGTTTTCTTTCACTTATCACAACTTTCATTATAGGTACGTCACTACCCTGTCCTATCATTAATTGCTTTAAATACTTTCGAAAGGATTTTACTTCACCAATATTATAAATGTTGCCTTTATCTAGGGTCAGTCTTTGCCCGTGGGCATCGATTGCACCGTTTTCCTAGCCTCGGGCAGTACAATCTTACCCTACACGATGCCACTTGATACCATTTTGAGTTATGTGTAGGTTTTAAACTAGATAAATCTTAGGCAAGATATTCGACTGATATACCTACCTACCTATATAAAATACTGTTATAATTTCAAATTTACAGATACCGCTTATCTGGCCATTGTCAAATCATTTTTAATAGAAAAATAATTTGTTGTTTGTGCTATTGCATTGCACGCTATTTTTGGTTTTGTTTCTTAAATATTTTAAAAATTCAGATTTTTTGTTCGAAAGTTATTTTCCAACAGAAAAATAAGACATGGTTCATGGTAAGTGGTATCTACTTAGGTAGATACTTATATAACTATAGGTATCGTATATTGTGATTTATATGTTACTTGTTTTACTAACAGATCAACCTTCTTTATCATTCCACTTGACAAAGAAAAGGAGAGAAAACACAAATAACCCTAAAGCTATTTCGAAACTCACACGCAGAGTTATTACCGAGTGTTCACCTCAAGTACAAATAGCCGCTAAAGGTAAAACAGGAATGTATTTATGCATGTATGTAAGCTGTTCTTACTAAATAAGGAATACGCATTGTGTATAACATAGCAGTTCATGAGAAAGAAAAAAATATAATTGTCCATTTCAAATAAGTTGTTTTCAACGTTGATGCAGTGACGTAGATTGTTTGATTTTTCTAATCTTGTTATCCTTTTATTTTATTTTATTAATAATAGTTAGTGCCTCTGTTGACATTCCTGTTATTAAGTAGGCGGTTTAAAATACAATAAAATTAATATGGGACCACCTTGAAGCTAACTGAAGCCAGCGCAAAAAGAATGATTAAAATCGGCTCATAAGCAAAAAAGCTGTTTGATAAAAGCAGAACCTCCTCCTTTTTTAGAATTTTAATGTTTTTAGAATAAGTTATACTTGTACTTTTTTACCCCCATGAAAAAGTTATAACGACATAACTTCACTACTATATAAAAAATATTATACTTCGAATAGTGCTCTACTTTAGCCTATATTATATATATCAAACTAAAAAAAACTCTTTATAAATTTTGCGATTTAGATCTCCCCATTGCGGTATTTGCCTACCTACCTATATTCGCGACAAAACATTGCACCGTAATCCTCAGTTACGTCCACGAAAGCTACATTACAAAGATAACCAACAAAATGCAAATCCAATGATATAGCAGCAAAACCGATACCCGAAGTCACGAAGTACCAAGTCTGCAAACCTTGAATACTTACCCTTGAACTTATTTTACAAGACCGCAGCGATATAGTACGGATTTTTTAAACACGATTACAATGTTTTGGGGCTGTGCCAGGAGACCTACCCTCAGCAATTAACAGCTTTGCAGGGTAGTCTTTAAAGTCTCGTTTGCATAGGTTACTGGGGGGCTAAAACGGCCGCTCGAGCAATATTGCTAATGCAATTCATTTCTGGAATTTACAGCAGATTATGCTGTAATTAGTCTAAATTAATTGATTAAAATGATTTACATTTCCACCAAAAAATATATAAAAAACTGCAATATATAAAATAAATATCTTGGGACATTCTTCACACACGGTTATCTGATCCCAAACTAAGCAGAGCTTGTACTATGGAAACCAGATAACTGATATACTACTTTTTTTATAAATAGGTACATATTTAAATAGATAATTACACCCAGACTCAGGACAAAAAGACATGTTCATGCACACAAATGTTTGTCCTGGATGGGAATCGAACCCACGACCAGCGGCGCGATAGGTGGCGTCTTAACAAACTGCGCCAACTGGCGGCCGCTGGTAGCAAGTGAAGGGCAGTTACTCGCTCCGTACTTCAACACCTGTCAGTTTTTCTTACAGATTCAGGATAAGTAAACGTAACTCATCATAACATTTGATATAACCTTATCAGTAATTCAACTTGGAATTGTATGACGTAGGTATCTTTGACCTGTTGAACTGACCTACTTTGAGATGGATAACAAAAATATGTTGCTTTTATCTACTTGTTTAATTATCATGTTTATTATTTGAGGATTTTTTAACTATTGCATTGGTTCTCTGTTTAACCATAACAAGTGTGATAAGTGGATTGTGTGGATTTGTGTTCCGGCAGATGTACCTACTTGTGAGCCAGTTGTTTTCTAAGCTGTATGTGCTCCCACCTTCTGCCCTACATTACCCATGTTTATTAGTACTTTAGGCGAAAATCATAGATAAAAAGATAGAGAATACACTATATATACGAGAGATGGCAAAAATCATAGATAAAAAGATAGAGAATACACTATATATACGAGAGATGGCGAAAATGATCTTGTTGGACATTGAATGGCGCGATAATGAATGATTTTTATTAGTTGTCAAAATCAAAATAGTAGTTTATGATACTGTTGCATAATAGGGGTTATTAAACACGAGTGTGAGTTTAAGTACCGAGCCGTAGGCGAGGTTCTTAATAGTATCACACGAGTTTTTAATACCTAATTATGTGCAGTATCATACAGTACTTTATCTAAACTCATCTAATAATGTAATTTAAAGGTAAAAAATCGATAATATTTTGTCATAAGTATTCATGACTCACGGGTATCGATTATTCGTCATTTCCACTGCCGCCTCCACAATTTCAGATCCAAGTTTATTTCACCTTACTATCACTGCCATTTTACTGTCATTTTTGGCCAAAATAAAATATGTATGCAAAAATTCAATAAAATAAACAAACATTAATCATCATGGCGCCCAAATCCGTGTTGGGAAAAACTCCCTACCGCATACGCGACCACAGAGTAAATTTGCATCTAAAATTGAATTGATACTGATTGATTCCTAATTGTTTACAAAGAGAATATAATACTACGTTTAATTGTTTAGTCATGTCTGGCCAATTATAATGTTTTTTTCTTTATTATTTCGTTTGACAAGTTGACTGACAGTAATTGAAGTATTAAAACCCAAAAAACATTGTGAGTGGCCAGACATGTCCATATACTTGTACTTTAATGAAAAAAAGTTATTTTATAGCATTATCTTGGGAAGAAAACTGTGCTATAATATAATTTTTTAATTTCATTATACACGGGTATGCGTAAAGTGGGTCATTAAAGTACTGTTTTTGATTTCATAATAAGAACATTACGATATGAGAGTAGATAAACTCATTTATTCAGTTTAGGCCCTAATAAGGCACTTATGAATGTCAACAGTTACAATTTTTCGACTCTACTACCGGTTCGGAATACACTTGAACTGAGAAGACTCCGGCAAGAAACTCAGCAAGGCTTCTTTTTTTGTGGATCTTTTTTTTTTGAATTTATGTAATTACAGTTGTTGTTTTAAATATACATAAACTTCATACAATTATCACTTGGCCAGGGGGCTGCAAGTGCAGAGGGAAGCTACTACAACCATGTATTCTTGTCTTCTATGTAATGAGCCACCTTATAGTAGGCCTTGTCAATCAACTTATGTTTAACATACTCTTTGAATTTATTATAAGACATCTTAGTTACTTCATATGGGATTTTATTATAAAAGCGAATGCAGTTCCAGTTTGTGTAAATCGGAAGTGAAGTGTAGATATACAATTTGCCGATGCTACATCTAAGTTGTGTCCTATATACTGTATCTACACGATGTAACCAGACGACTTCCAACCACGTGGCACTAGAACTGTTCGGAGTTGGGTTCAAGCCAACATGTGGATTGCCTATAGATGAATAATTTAAATCACGTTTCTATGATATAAGGTCATGATCTTGCATTTAGGTTCATAATCTTAACGTGCTTGTGGGTACTAAAACTAGTAAATGAAAATTGTTTCTGTATTTTCACTGTTCGATTCTCCACATTTTATTGCCTAACAAATACTTAGTTCTCATTTACGATTTAGGATTGCACAAAAACGCGATAGGATTGTTATTTATATAACCATCGTATAAGGGTGATTTTTTGATTGACAATGCGACATCTAGGATGAATACTTTTCAATAGATTGATATCCTACATTGACTTATAAATAATACACTTCAGAAATCGAAGAAGTTTATTGTTCTTTGTTATTTTTCAAGAATGTACGTCTAGTATGGTAACTACGCCTATTTTATTTTTCATTTTGTGACAATCCTGGCACATCTGCGTGCCACAGCCGCTGTGGGTTTAATACTTACACGGGTGCGGTGGTGGCATCGCCCGACTGACATCAAACACGATTCCACACTGTAGGGAAAATACTTATAGTCACACTGTGGAAAAACGTAGGTCTCAATACATAGCATCAAGGAGAATACACCTAATAGTATAAATAAAAATTAAATGCTGTTCGTTGGAGACCGGATCACTTTACAATGGCTAAACCGAATTGATCAATTTATCATAATTTTCCATTAATATTTGGACTATATTAAAACGTTTTTATGGAAAGAAAATTTGGATTTCAGAACAATTGAAAGTAATTTTTAAGACAGGATAACGTATGTAGGGTCACCTAGTGAGGTATTACATTCATTAAACCTATTTAAAGATAGGCGTAGATCAATTTGGTGTAGCTAAGTATTCTGATACCAAATTCTACTTTAGTTTATCAAAAAGATTCTCTCTCCCTCCATGAATATCAATGTCAATTTCAGTAACTAACCACTAGTAATTGGATCACTTTTGTATTTATCTCATAAATAATTAATAATGTATTTACTTCGTAATAAAAGAACAAAGCATTACTGTGATAACTATAAATAAGTATACTGCATTATTTTCACATCGATACCCGTATCTCCATTGCCTTCCACGTGCATTATTTATGAGTAATGAACTTGGTGAGGTAAATGATTTATTCAGAGCAAGTTAAGGGAGAACGTTCGCTTGGAGCGCGAAATTCAAATTTTATCACGTTTTTTGCAATTAGCAAAAAACTTGATAAAATTTGAATTTCGCGCTCCAACCGAAGGTATACCCTTAATAAGAAATTTATTAAAACACGTTTAGAAGATATGGGTGTGAGACATGGACAATGACGCAAAGAGACAGGGAAATACTGGAAGCATTTGAACATAACTTTTTTTTAAATATTGACCTAAAATGTTAAGGCTAAGAGGTCCAAAATATCATATAGTAGGTATTCATGGTTTTAGATTACGTTACGATCTCAGTTACACCACATTATAATATACCCGGTATAAATAGACTTAGGTACTCACTGAACCATCACCCCGCACAGCCTAAACCGCTGGGGTGAAAACTTAATTTTGCTCTAAGGTTTCTTATATCATGTAGGTACTAAGAAGAGATTTTTGGAAATTCCATCCCGTATCGTCGTATGTAACTTAATGTTCATTTGATTAAAATAGTATCAAACTCAATGATATTGTGACTCGTAATGATGATAACTCTTTGATCTCAGTTTATAACTGACTTTCTGTTTATTTTTTTGTACCTACTATATTTTATTTTTAATTATATTGTGTTTTTTTTTTGTTTTCGAGACTTTGAAGTGCATACTTTCTTTTTCGTACAACTTACATGTAAATTTTTTTTTTTTTATTTCTCTTATTTACTATTTTATATACCTACGTAAGTATTTAGTTTCTAGTGATTTTAATTAATGAATGTTGTGTATACCTTTAATAGGCATAAGTATAATACTTTAACCTTATCTTTAATATTGTATAGTAATGTATAATACTCTATCCTGTTGGTGTACCTTTTAAAAAATAAAATAAAATAAAAATAACATTTTGATATATTGTTTTCTATAATTAAATATTATTATTCACATTATTCTCGGAATATACCCACATATACCTAATAGATTCTGTTTGCCCTGCCTTACGTTCAGCCCTACAGATAAATATAAATATTGACAGAAAACATTGTTCTATATGTGGACGGAAGTGAAATCAGGGTAGGTATAATATTATCGGATAAGTAAAAATTACTATGTAACAAAAAATGAAAAACAATTTTGTTTTATTGTATCAAAATATACATTTGAGTATTATTTTCATTAACAACAGTTTGTAAAACAGAATCCTCCGTAGGTAACTCTGATTATGTTTAATTTAATTATGGGTATTAATCTACTCGTATTAGGTCCAATTTCACCAATGTCGTAATAGTACTAATCCTCAGTGTAAAATGTGGCTATACGACAGATTTTGTACAGAGTATCTGTCCAATTTATCTGTCAAGTTTATTTAAATGAAAATAAGGACAAACCCCTTCAAATCGACGTAATCATCCGTAATTTGTGAACATAATACTCATAATAACCACAGTAGAAATATAGACTTTATTCTGTGTAATAACGATCAAGACTTCGACCCACATTACACACCGAAGTTCTGAACTGTCATTAAGGTCGCTGCCCATTACAACGGTTTGCCCGGTGTGATTATGAGATTATAAACCTAGAAATAAGAGACAATAGCTTAGAGCAGGACTGCCAGCCAAATATTGTTAAATATACCTATATAGGTATATTGTATATACATATTATATTTTCATATTATATTTGTCCTATTGAGGTCACAGGGGACCGGCGGGGGGAGAGCTTTTTCCACCAACGCGTTAGCTCGGCCATCTCAAGAGGGAACGCTGCCAGCCTTCTGGGAACCTTGCCGTTGATCGGCAGCAGCGGCCGCCTTGAGGATTTTTTTATATGTAGTTTGTTATTGTATATTTGTTGTAAATAATTGTAAATATTGTATAATCAGAGCAATATATTTTTAAACTAGTCCTATATTCATAATGTTTGACAGCCACATAGAAACTAACTTAGTAATTATTCTAGTTACCTAGTACCTATTTTACAAGTACCTATGACTGATCTGATTTGTTTAGTTATGTTATTTTTCAGGACCTCGATAAAAAAAATCATTAGTATCCGGACCCCACCTAAAACTACTTGCTGAACCCTGAGGGCCTACTACGAAATACGATACACGACAGTTCGATCATCGTTATCAAATTATGAACCAATAGAATTGCAGCAAACTGAAGAGACGTAAATTTTGTGCAATTCTATTGGTTCATATTTTGACAACGATAATCGAACCGTCGTGTATCGTTTTTCGTAGTAGACCCTCTGGTCACGGGCCGCTGGCAGATCGCACAAATAGCATTCTATAACAGGCTTTAGCCCAGAATGTGATAATGAAATAGATAAAAGATAAGATAGCGTGATAAATGTTTTAGTGTATTATTGATTTATGAGTGTTTGTTGGAGATAACAAATATTTGTGTCTATAACTATTATACAAAAGAGTATGATAATATTTTTATAAAATAACTAGCGACCCCCAGCTTCGCACGGGTGTACAAATCTTTGTATTTCTCTACTTTTCTGTACTATAATATGCATGTATAATACATAAATAAACTTTCCTCTTGACTTGAATCACTCTATCTATTGCTGAAAACTGCATTAAAATCCGTTGAGTAGGTAGTTTAAAAGATTTAAGCGAGCAAACAGCGGAACCGACTTCATTTTAAACTATGTAAAGATATTGTCAATTTATTATTTTTGGTACCTAATCTGTTATCGGTATTCCCATAAACGAACCCAATGCAAAGAAATGTCGAGTATTTTCAGACTTAGGGACATAATTTATGAGCCATCTCAAAGCAAGCATCGTGGCAACACGGAAAACACTTATATGAGCCTAGGGCTAAATTTAATACCTAAATATACACGACGATCGAAGTTTTATCTGGAACATGGAGGCCAGGTCGAACGTATGATTCGGTAATGTGGCGAGGAATGGAAAGCTCGCTGAGCTTGATATCTGCTGATGAAATGCGAGGGAACATGCTGGTACCTACCTACTATATACATGTAACTTATTTATATAGCAACTTACTTCATTATAACATTTTAATAGATTGTTATAGACACCTTTCATATAAATGTGACTTATTATCCTGGGAGAGCGGGTAAAACAGCGTGGCCGAAGCTAAGTTATCAATAATCCTACAAAATTTCAGGAGCCAGAGAACATTATGGAGTTATAACAATTAGGTCCAATTTCACGGTAAACGCCCGATTATAATTTATCGGACTGTTATCTAGTCGGTGAACATGGAATAAATCTCTGGTGAAAGCCTTTCCTCGCAATAAGATTCGGACCGAAACAACATACTTACCTATATAATATACTAGCTGTTCCCTGCGGCTTCACTCGCGTTCCCGGGATAAAAAGTAGCCTATAACCATCGGGGATAATGTAGCTTCCTATTAGTGAAAGATTTTTTTGATTCGGACCAGTAACTCCGGAGATTAGCGCGTTCAAACAAACAAACAAACTCTTCAGCTTTATTATTACATACATATTTTCACTATGAACTCTATATAGTAGGATTTTGTTGAGTCCGGCCACTAATAGGGTAGTTGACTGACACATCAAATCAGCTACTTTTTAATAAATGTCAAAACGATCGTTTATAAGGAATTTTGTATGAAATATTACACTATGACGTCATAGTTTCATAGCATCAAATCATATACTCTTAGTGGTTCCACTGGTAATTAAAAATCATAAAAAGCATTAAATGTACAACATATTTGTTATTTCCACGTGTTTTTAGATGTTTTATGCATTGGTTAGTGTTTGGTCATTTATTTTTGACAGTGTCAACTACCCTATTGTGTGCTATCAGGTTATTAGGAATAAAAGATAACTGAAGATAGAACATGAAAACATCCTAGTTATCCGGTTATTATGTTTGCAAACGGATTGCGTGTGGATAAATTGTATTATGTAACTAAGTAATTTATCTTTTGCCGGATGCATTACTGCCAACTTCCTTAATAATAAGAACATTGAACCGCTCAGATGCCAGCTTTCATCTACATTTTGTAAACATTATCGGTGGTGATTTGCTCAATAGAATTAATCTCTTAAATAAGTTGCAAATCCTTCTTTATTCCTCAAATGTAATGTGTAAATAAAATAAAATTACAATATAATAAAAAAAAAACGATTTAGATACATAGGATCAGCTGTGAATTTGTAGGTATTCAGCAACATTACTTGAATTTTCCTTTGGACTCTTCCCACTAGGCAGTGGCGGATTTGCAGTACTTAGCCGCCCTAGGCCCGTGTAGTACCAGCCGCGCCGCACCTTTAACAAGGGCTCTGAAATCCGCCCCTAGGACCCTGCCGCCCCTAAGCCGCGGCCTATACCTACGGCCTATTTTCAAATCCAGGACACAGGACTGCCACTAGGTCATAAGGAACCGGAAAGAGTACGAGAGATTGTTATTATAATATTCTATGTATGTAGGTACTATTTACTACTTCATGCCCGAGGGGGAACGACAATAGTGGTGATAGGACCCCATCATATTAATCCAAAATATTATAATTACAAAAATTCTAAACCAAGTTACCTACTCCAGCCGACAATACGTACCTATTTGCAATGCAAAAATATAAATTATGATAAACAAAATTATATCATTCAGATATTCAGAAATACTTTTTCTGATAACTTTCAAATGGCTTTCAATATTGACGTTACTCAAATCTTATCACAAGATTATATATAATTTGCGAGTGTGAGATGACAGTTTAGTTCATAAACACAGAGTTAAGCGCATTTCAGACTACGCTATACTATTCTGCTATATCATCATCATCATATCAGCCGAAAGACGTCCACTGCTGGACAAAGGCCTCCTCCAAGGATCTCCACGATGGCCGGTCTTGCGCTAGACGCATCCAGCGGTTTCCCGCGACCCTAACAAGATCGTCGGTCCACCTTGTGGGGGGCCTGCCCACGCTGCGTCTTCCGGTCCGTTCTGCTATATAGTACAGCATTATTAACAAGCCAATAATATATATTATAGCTAAGTGTGAACATGTTCTAAATAAATGTATGATGAGCGATATTGTTGTGCTATGAACTTTAAGCTATATGCTATTATATTATAGCGTAGTCTGAAATGCGCTTAAAGGTTCTAAGTACGATTCTAATTGTGAGTCACGTGACTCAATTGCGATGTACCGTGTCTTCTTATCAAGTACTTAGGTATGTACCTATATTATCTATTACTCATATAGAGGTGCTTGTTATATCAAATATTTTATGACGACGTTTGTTTTAGTAATGTAAATAACTGAATAAATATGATACTAGGAAAAAATTGTGCTAAAAAAAAAGAGTGTAATATTTTCTGGGTCCATGTTTGTTTGTTTGTCCATTTAATTATTAGATTATCTATTAGATGTGTGTGTAAGAGTGGCTAAACTAACAAAAAAAATGTAATACCCAACGACTAAAGGAAACTGATTCTCAAGTACATCCACAAATTTAGAATTTGTAATCTTTGGGTTAATTTATATAGTTTTGTGTTTGCGAAAAATCTAACTATCGCATTAAAATTACGACACAAACTTGATCGAAACGTCGAAGTTAGTCAAAATTATATTTTGATAATATTCTATGCGCGAATAGACCCGTTACATTACTATAAACATGAATTGTGTTCGCGACAGTTTAAAAAGTATTACAAACACGACATAAGTAAATACATAGGTATAAGTTGCTCGTACTTTTAGTTAAAGTTATAGTCAACGTTAACTTTAACCTTACTATAACCATTACCATGCTTTGACCGTAGGGTTAACTTTGACGATGACCTCCTCCCTCGGTCGGTTATGGTTACGGTTAAAATTTTAGTTAAAGTGACACGAGCAACCCAGTTTGCTTTCTTTCGGCGGTTAAAGTTAACTATAACCGTAACCTAACTATAACCTTACTATGACCGCGCTTTATACAACCGACTCTACAGTGATATTTTATTATTTATAAATAAAACAATGTTTACATTAAAATTGCGTCACTCACACGTCCCGATATTTTCTTTTGTTTAGTTACCATTGTTTCTCGTTTTATTGAACTTTGTTTATCTATGCCACGTTAGAATTATGTGCTCTTGAACATCCGATAGATAAATGAATTACTGATGAATTCTGTAGGTATCTAATGACGTGTCGTAAGGAACGAACGAGATCGAAATAGTTTTTCCATGAGTGTGAAGAGCGCTTGCAAACCCTTGTCCGCTCTCGTACGCATGTTAGGGGGTCTAAAAAGGCCATTCGCGAAATACTTAACTATACTAGATGCAATTCATTTCTCGCATCCATTATTTTACGGTAAAAATGTAACTTTTCAATTAATTAATTTCATTATAGGTAGGTACCTAATTTACGGATTTGATTTAAACTGATGTAACAATACCTATTGCTCGAAATGCCATATCATGGATGTGCTGCATTTTCAATTTTTAATGGATATTTTTTGCGTTTTTATTTATTACATAATATACCTAACCTATTGAAAGGAATTTCGTGATTAGCGCCTGTGACGTATTTCAATTGATTATTTATATTTTTACTGTATGTAAAACTTTATTTGTCTTTTGTAAATTTTTTGTCTAAGCAGGTTGATTATTTTGAGATAAAATAATAAATTTACTTTGAAAATTAAATTGGTTTTCGTCTCATCATAATCATAACCAACACTTTTGAAACTATTTAAATCCTTATATTGGTTCCTTAACAGCATAGTGATTAGGTATAACAAGATTGTTGCATCATGCAACTGGTTCGTTGGAGATATTCAGTGCAGCTGCTAGTTCGATGACCTCAGAAAGACAGTAGGTATCTGGAAATGTAGCACTGGATATCATATCTAAGTATTTAAAAGTTTAATAGTACCGTTGAATCAAACTCAAAACTTAGGCCATGCTGGAACATCCTACTTACTATTATACCTAAATGCGAAAGTTTGTGACGATGTCTGGATGTACGAGTGTTTCTTACTCTTTCACGTAAAATCTACTGAACGGATTTGGATGAAACTTGGCACATAGATAGATCATATCCTGGAATAACATATATTTTTATCCTACGAAAACATAAGATTCCTCGGGATCGCGGATGAAACCGCGGCGGGGCGGAAGCTAGTATTTAAAAAATAGTTGAGGATGTACTAAAACGTGTTATAAAAACGTGCGACTGATTAATTACACCATAATTATAAGCTATATTTGTTGCTGTAATCATAATGAAATATCTTAATTAAACGTGATTACTTCACAGAAGTACCAACATATTTAATCGGTCAAGTGTGGAATTAATTGAATATTATGATATTTGCAAAATAAAAACAATGATAAAATAAAACGTCAGTAAATTGCATAACCATATTTTGAGCATAATTTTAGGAATAAACCATACTGCGTCATGATAAGCTGTAGGTATCTGTTAAATCTGTGATTATTACATAATAAAGTTTATTTTTCTCAAACAAATGTCAAAAAGTACTACCTATATCATAAAATACTGTCAGTGATGATGTGGTCGTAGGTGGTACACATAAGAACTTACCACATTCCTACCACCGCGTGTTATCGGTGTGTTCTGAGCAACTCGTGTGCATATTACAAATTCAAATGATATGAAACATATATGAAGCTGTAAATGTGGCGAAATTAACCCCCCAGTTCTCACAAAGAAAGTTTATTTATAAATATAATAAATAAATATTATTATTATAATAAGTTTTATCAACGTCTTTTCGATGAATGCATTCAATTTTTTTTTATATCAAATGTCTATGTAGGTAGGTTGTTGAAAAAACGTTACCTACATAAAGATGTTGTTGGCAGTTCCAACATTGAAAAACTAATGCACCAATCAACAATGGTGGTGATAACGAGGGTACGCATGTCCAAAAATAGGTACCTATTAATTTTCGAGCCGTGTATATTAGACACCTATGAAGTTAAAATTAGTATTTCAAACAATACCTAACTGTTTACCTTTCTATTTATTTAAGGTTAGGTACCTACGACGACCCTTTTGCCTCTCCACACTCTCTCAAGCCCCAAGATTTTAGACAACTGTTTATATTTTCTACAGGTCTTTAATTTCCTTTGTTTATCATTACAATTTTTCATAATAGGTAGGTAGTTACTTAAATTTATTTAAGGGTATCAAAAGGCGTAGGTAGCAAGGTAAAGCTATTTTATGTAGAGAGAAATAAAAACAAAGACTCACCCTGGTTCCCGGTTGTCAAGGGAGTTGTTGGAGGAGCGCGGCACGAGAGGCCGGTAGCTGGACCTCGTCATCTTCCAACTCTTTGACACCAGCTATGAGCAATTCACGACCATTCACAGTACATCACTAACACTACTTTAATTGAGCAAACGACGCGGCCGACGCCAGGCAGTGCATACTATAAACTGATTTACAATTGTTTACCACCATGTTTAGGTACTTGTGAAGATAACACGTATCTATCACACATCGAGGACTTCTGTCCGTTACAATTTATAACATAACAACAATAAATCGAGACTACCTAAACTTATTTACGTTTGTGAATGAAACGATCAATAAAGTTATAAGGGTGGAAGCTTAAAAGCTCGTGGAACCACGCCTCGCGGGCCGGTTTCACGAGCTTTCGATATAAGTTCCAATGCCATCTATCGATGGGTAAACGTACTGTGGTTCCAAACAGCTGGGCTTGAGCTTTCTTCTGATATTGATTTCTTGAAGAGTTTTCTATTGTGATTTTGAATATAAAGAATAAGTACTTACCTATAGTTAATTTAATCCAAGTCTATCTAGGTAAGCAAACTGTAGGATTAGTCAGACGCTATCTATGTCATCAATGATTATGCAGAAATACTCATGAGTTAATAATGATGATATGTAGGTACTTAGACAGTCACAAAACCAGACACGTATCGCAATGATCACGAGCAGCGCGAGTAGGTATCGTTTCTAAAAATTTAAGACAAACAGGAAAACATTATTAAATGCTATTGGGTATTTGAAAGTAGGTATGCATGTAAACTATAATATTGAGAGCTATACCTATATTATTAGGTATATAATTAATTTTGTTAAAGGCTGCAATAATTTGTTAGTCCTCTGCATGAGCAATCCCACAATCCCGGGATAAAAAGTAGCCTAGTAGATATAGCCTTTGGAGATAATGTAGCTTCCTATTACAGAAAGATTTTTTCGAATCCGACTGGTAGATGATTTTTTGAGGCTGATTTAGGTCGGCCGCATATAAAAATAAATAAATTCTGTTTGATATCTAAAGCCCGCCTGAACCACCCCGCACACTTATCAGAAACTTAGCTCTGGTGAATCTGAGTTTAGTTCGCAGTCGCCAGCAAAGTAGGTATACTCTTGGGAGTAGGAAAAATATCTCATAAAAATCGATTCAGCCGTTTTCGTTGCCGAACAAAAACAACGAAAAGATGCAAAGATAACAGATAACCAAAGGGAATTATTTTGGCGGCCGCACTGTAATCTATAAATTGATGTAGGTTTTAAAGAACTAGAGTACCTAGGTAGGTAAGTAACTACTGTTTAATAACTATCGATAATCTAATTTGCATGTATGTGTACATTGCAATGCTTCGCTCATATTCGCGTCGAATAAAATAGGGATAATTTATTATCTAAACCAAATAATAAAGTTCTATCACATTAATACTAGGTACATAGTGAAATATTGATTTTAAAATAACCTTAGTATAATAAATACTACGATTGCTATTAGCCATATTAAAGGCTTTTCTTATTTTCCGTGTTGTCTTCTATTTGGTGCTGTTCTGGCACTTCTTCACTTTTTTCTGACGTTATAGCCTTTTCTTTTTCTTTCTCATCTTCTTCCTTGACGAAGTTCTCTAGTTCTTGTTCAGCGTTCTTCAAGTCTTCCTCTGTTATGTTCAAGTCGGGAAAACGTTTCTGGAAAAAATTACAACATTTTGGATCCTCTACCCTATAGGTATGGGTATGAGTTCATGGTAGACTATAGATATACCTACCTACCATAAAATTTAGAGAAAGTAGCGACATGTATAATATTATCAAATATAGGTTGGTACGTAATGCATGTCAATAGCAGTACAGGTAGCCAATAACAACAAATAATGAAAAAAAAATTACAATGGCACGGAACCCTTCGTGTGCGAGTCCGACCTCTCACTTGACCAATTGGTAATTTGATTTGTTTTTAAATAAGAAACTGTCGCTAGAATCCAAGCAGATTAGAAAACTCTCATTCCTATTTCCGTACTAAAAAAATATAAGGAAGTTCAGTAATAGGACGATGACGAACTGGCCATCCGGTAAAGTAAGATTTATGGCATTTGAAACATTATAATATAAGTAATAAAGGCATTAATGGCTTGAATGTTTGTGATAATTATGATAATTTGCAGACTTTGTCGCGACGGATCGTCAACTTCCTGGGTATAACTACGCCCTTGAATCAATCAGACTACGTCGTTTATGCACTACTATAAAATTATACACACATGCTTACTGTGTACCTACACACATGCATTATTTAATAGGGATGATGACTGGGTAAAAAATAATTAATTCTATTTAGTCCGTCAGTTAGGTTATCAAAAAATATTGGATACGTATTTTTTATTTTATCAAATCAATAAAAATTTACAAAGATAGGTCGCATCAAAGTTCAGGAGTGGGGGTTTGTGACGTCACTTCTGTGTAAAAAGTGTACTAAAACGTGACGTCACGCGTATTTATACGCACTGTATCTTCGTTATTTTTTGTTTTCAGAACTAAAGAAAAAACATGTGTCCAATATTTTTTGGTAATCTAACTGACGGCCAAATTGTTTTTTTAGTCATCACCCCTTTTGTATAACTACCTACCTACCCTACGCAAGCTACGATGAAAAATGGAAGATGGAAAGGAAGTAATATTGTATCCAATGTTTATCCTACAATGAGCAAAAAATGCACGTCCTCTATCTGTAGAAAGAGGGCAAACTATTATTCGATTCTGCCTGCACCAGTATCTGGTACGGGGCTTCCTGTAACTTGGCCAAACTTGCATCTCACTTTATTTCAATAGTGTGGCCGCTGAGAAAATTTCCAAGTTTCTGGGAACTGTTAATATTGATTTACACTAAGCTATGCCTAAGAAAATAGCGAACCTTTCGGTGAAAGAATCGTCGAAATCAGATAATCAATTTCCGAGAGAAACCCATCGTTAACTATAATAGGCATCAGAATCGCATTCACTCAGCGTACGATTTAAAAAATATTTCGATGTGGCCATGGAGAAACCAAATAAAGAGTCCGTGGATTTGGCCGATGGCTATATAGTCTGCGATGAAAGGTTGTCTTTCATCCCGGCTGGCTGTCATCGTGCAAACTCTTGAAAATCTGTCGCCAAGCACCTACAGGTGTGTTGCGACAGCTGCACTTGAGTCAGTTCCCTTCAAGGCTTTGTGTGCTTACCACCATTGGCCACATCATCATTGACCACGGTGAGATTGTGGTCAAACACAGGTCTATGCAAGGTAAAAAAATCTGTGAATCGATATAATTCTTCCAATCTAATACTTTAAGGCCCAATATTGTACCAACGTTTTAATAGCACTATCCCACGGGCTAAATATGGTTATGTGACAGAATTTGTATAAATTTACATATTAACCCGGGGGTTAGAGTTATTATTCGACGTTGGTGTAATTGGGCCTTAAGGGTTATTGTTTTCCTTTGTTCCAATAAGGTTTGTTTCAAACACAGCTAATAAAATAATTATACACTAACCTGCAAGTCCTGCAAAGTTTTTTGAATATTTTCCTGCTGAGCTCTCATTCTTCCGGGCAGGCTGAAAATAGAGTTGAACAGCCTTAACATCAACCATCCCATAGCAGTTAGGGCTGCATAGGTTAGCATAGCTTTCCCCATAGCCCAGTAATCTACGTTGACTTGTTGTGTTTTCATTTTAAACCTTGTGTTTGAATTTAGATTTAAATTCTTGTGCTTCTTTTTTAGAATTTTGTTTTTATTAGTCTATGGTAGTGTTACTGCGTAACTAATAGACTGTTATTGGATGGTGTTTATTCGAGTGACCTATTTTGTATCGATTTATAACGTTGACGTGGCGAGCCATACGTGAATTATTGATGGGCTTGGGCAGACGTGTTCAACCATAAGCTTTCCCCTCATATTTTCTATTGGATTTAATGGTTCCTTGGAATGAAATTTAGAAAAAACATCAACTTTTAGACTACGGGCATCACGGGCCATGTAGGCATAGACAGTTAGGTAGGTAGGAACCTACCTCTCGCAAAATATCGCTAATAAGATGTATTATTAGACTTTTAAGTCTCAGTCTATAATTTATGCTTTTGGTTAATTGGAACGATGTTTATGATGCAGTTATCCTTTGAGCTATTTATCTAACAAATTAGTCTATGTATAGACAAGAGTTGATATGAATTAAAAAGATAAGCGTTCAATGACATTTTGCAGGCGCTAGAGGGCAGTTAGCTGTTTGTTATTTGGTTTTATAAAAGGTGACTCTAACTTCTTTAGCATATTGTTTGAAGTCCATAAAATTTTACGAATTGTCTAGTGATGCAGTGCAACCAGGGCTCCCAGATATAAGTAAATATGTAGGTAGATAATATACCTATTCGCGAATTTGATGATATCAATGAATTGACAGGCCCATTATTGAATAAGTTATCGCTCTACTCATTTATCTTTATGATAATATAAATTGTGTCATGGCAAGCGAAACCTTCAAATATTTTTTCACAAAAATACTAATGAAAATACCTACCTTTTTTAATACATCATAAACTAGTAAAAGGACGGTAGTAAGCTTAGATTAATACGAAAAGGCGGAGCTGCCATCACTTGAGCACTGTTATTTTAAATGTAATATCAAGTAATATTATCATCAAAATGCTTTATTAATTTAACAATTCCACTAACATCACATCACAACCAAATAGGTAGGTAGGTTAGGTACTAATGTTTACCAGCTTGCGTAGCTTTGTCTCACGCGCTGTAATAGGTACCGTATCTTCTCCTTTTTCGTTTAATCTAAGCTCTAAGGTAGTATTTAAGTATAATTCACACTGCCTTATGGACTTATCCCTGACCTTTTATATGAGTTTACATAGCTTGATTGCACATACATGACAAAGTCATAAAATACACAAAATAGCCTATTGTGAGTAGGTACCTGCATAAGTCTACGAGCATGTAACTTTTTAACTGTAGGTAAGTACTTATTGTAGTGACTACCTGATGATAAGTGGTCATCTCACCGAGGTATATTACTACGTACCTATAGAGACGACGCCACACATAATCACCATGTTCCGTTCAAATGCAGCCATCCGGCCGCACTTCATTTAGTTGCTAAAATACGAAACGCGTAAGCGCCATGAAATACACGGCGCTTTCGACCATTTGGTCGCCCAAAAACTGCATCTCAAAAGGGTTCTAGCGCTACGTGTTCAAACTGTCTGGTTAGACGACTAATTATTGTAGCGCTGCAGCATATAGATATGTACGAAATGGAGCATGACTTGTGCTTAGTATAGCTTATCTATACGTAGTAATATGCCTCAGTAGGTCATCTAAGGAATTTATTGTTACCAGGAATAAAGAAAGGCATAATATTAGCTAGTAAGGAAAATGTTATGGACACATGATATCAATAAGCGCTTGGCTCTGTAATTATTTGTGACATTGACACCACGTGTTCTGAAGTTATGGCATACTTACAAGGCTATCGCTTACGGTCGATGGGTTGGTGTTTTACTTCTAACTTAGGTACGTTAGAAAAGAGCTCGCATATTTGCAATCGAATTTCTTTAAGATTTGAAGCAGAATTTTGATGAGTTGTACGAGATTGTGCGTCTGTTCCAAATTCATTGCGTGTGGTGAGTACGACACAGGTAAAGTTAGGTGGAGATATCAGTTAATAGACACATCATTTGTAAGAATTGAGAATGGCACTAGTCTTCCGTTGGCTCAGTCTGAACCCAGCATTAGTGTGTGTGAGCTAATAAAAAATACAAAAATTAAAAACTTGACTTTTATTTTAAATTTACACAGAATTGTTTGAATTAAATAAATATAAATAAAATGTAAAATAATAACATGGGTGCACTACAGCTAAATAAAAATATATTTGACTTATGTTATCAACTGAACGCATATAAAATTACTATAATACAAATAATCTGTTTACAAAATTGAGTTGGTCTTACAATCACAGATGAGTATTAAAAATAATTAAATTTAAAAACACTAAGCTAAAAGGCATCCCCACACCGCTGCTCAAAATACGCTGCAGAGTTCTGTATTCATATCACACATTTTCTTTATAAAGTATTTCCCGCAAACAGTCACGCTGACAGAAAGTCGGTTTTGACATTCGCGTGTGCTCCGTACCGTTATTTAGTCACTTAAAACCGCAGCATAAAATATACATAATATATAAATAAATAAATGTATTGCAAGTAACTAAGATTCATAATTGAATTAAAATAAAATAGATTAAAAAAAAACAAATTGCATACATAAAATGTTTAGCGTAGTGTAGCGTATTTTAATTTTTTATTAGCGTATTATAAGTATGAGTGGCCAATACCTACTCATAAATTAATATTAGATTTTATTTTCATTGCAGCGTGACATGACAGGAGTATTTCTTATGGCGCGTAAGGTACGAAAGGGAAGCTGAACGAGTGTGAAGAGCGCGACGGAGCCCTTCGCTCGCTCTCGTATCCCTGATTTTATAAGCTACGCGTGCCGGTTTTCTCTGCTTACATTTTGAAAGGAGCTAAATTTATGTCGCAGCGTTTTTGGGCTCCGGTGTAGGTTTAAAACGTTCACGTATTTCTCGACCACATTTTGTCACTAGCAAAAAATGTGACTGTACATACCTACCTACATGAACATTTTGAATTTCAGCTGAAATAGTGTTTATGAGAAAGGAATATATAATTTTTGTGACACGGGCCTTACATAATAATATGTTAATAAAGAGTTATACTTGTCTCATAAAGGCGTATATATACCAAATAGAAGGCAGACGAAGGATTGTCAATACCGAATCTGCTTATCGGTTTGAATAAGATTTACGTCGAGGCCATAAGGGCGTAAGTCGCTAGGACAAGACGACGTCGGCACATCATTTACAACTTTACAACGTTGACATAAAGATTTTCCGATCGTTTGAAGACGATTCCGAGTCGATATATTTTGTGAGAATGTAATTAGTTGATAAATTGAACTGTATTAATCTATACTAATCATAAAGAGGTAAAGTTTGTTTGCGTGTTTGGATGTATGTGGTAATCTCTGAAACTACTGATCAGATTCTGAAATTATTTTCACTAATAGGAAGCTACATTATCCCTGAGTGCTATAAGCCTGCTTTTCATACTGGGAATGCCGGACAGCAAACTATACTAATAATAAAGCAGAAGGTTTTGTTTGTTTGAACGCGCTTATCTCCGGAGTTACTGGTCCGATTTCAAAAATTCTTTCACCAATAGGAAGCTACATTATTCCCGAAGGTTATAGGCTTCTTATTCCGGGAACGCGAGTGAAACCGCGGGGAACAGCTAGTAACTTATAATTAAATAAGATTTGTTATCTAACTACATTACTTGAACATAGGATATGGTATTAATGAAGTATGTAAATAAACTCTAATCAATACGATAGGCCACATTTGGTTCCACTAGTTATTACAATTATTAGTTGTATGAATTTAGAATTGAAAAACTCTTTTCATTTCAGCATTAATGCGATGAGCTAAAATAGCCTTTTAATTCCATTATGGATAATTTTAAAATAATATGGGAATATTCAGATTTTTTTTGCTTCTTAAAAGATAAAAGCTCATTCATATAAGAAGCAGCAAGAAAAAAAAATCGGATAACTTTAAAAATAACCAAGATCTAAGCCATCAAATATTTATTTCTCTCTTTCTAGTAAAACAGAATTTAGCATGGAGTTTATACGGCTGTCATCATAGTATTATGACGTCACATCTTAAGTCCGATCTCTCTGTCTAATTGCTGTCTAGTTAGTAGTTTAAAGTGCTTACATCTTCCGTTATTCTTGGTCGATTTTAATTTCACCCTTTTGACATCTTTTTTTACGGTATTTTCATATTTTGTTAAGAAATGCGATAAAAAAAAACATGCATATTCCCTATTGGTGCCGATTCTGTTGTTTATGAACTTAACTAATATTAGACAAGTCACCTTTCTTTCATTTTAACCTTATTGAAAAAAGATAGAACATTTTTAATGCTGTCAGTTTAATCCATACCGTCGTAATGTACGGGTAAATAGTCGTGACCAATAAAGATCGCGCTTAAATTCACGTTGAAATGTGTGATCGGATTAAACTGACAGGACTAAAATATCTTGCATCCCTTGCTTATATTTACTATTAGAAAGAGATATAGTGAGATTAAATTTATTTTAGTTCGTAAACAACAGAATCGGCACCATTGTCGATATTTTTACAAGATATATAATTGTTTATACAGGGGGCAATGACAGTCTGAATTAATTATAATATGAATTAAACTAAACCCACTAATATGATAAATATGAAAGTTTGTTTGAATGTGTTACTCTTTTACGCAAAAACTAATGAACGGATTTAGATGAAACTTGACATAAATACCCTGGTTTAACATATAGGCTACCGGGATATCTAGTTATAGATTTGAGCAACTTCGACAAAAATGTTACATTAGTGTTAAATAATACTAACTAATGAATGAATAACCCAACAAATTATAAATAATAATAATTCACTTCTATTAAAATGTTGCTAAAAAAACTTTAAACTTTATTGATTATTTTAAATAAATTTTAAAATCTCATGGTTACGTGGACCTTTAAAAATACGTATCTCGAGACGCCTACTTACAAAGTGACATACAAAACTACTTAATACGCTTAGTTTACGTTATAAATATCTTTTAGGTACGTTTTGGTATAACACTCCACGTGCGCCCGCCCAGCTTCAGGGCATGTTTTGTAAGCACTCCTTTATTTGCGTCCACGCTTGAAGGTTCTGAAAAAAAAAAGAGTTTACCGACTTACATATCACATAAGCCGCAGATCCTGGACATGAAATTAGGAGAAATCATTTATCGAAAAATTGCTCGTAGAACCGACGGTCGCAGGGGTAGAAGGGTTCGATTGGCGACCACGAACCGGAAGACACAACGTGGGCAGGCCCCTCACAAGGTTATAAGGCGATGATAGCTCAGTGGTAGTGACGTCGGATTCCGAGACGAAGGTCTCGGGTTCGAATCCTACATGAGCTTGAGCTTTCGGTGAAGGAAAACATCGTGAGGAAACCATAGCACGGTGGTAGGGTACTTTGTATTACCTGCCTGGCTGGCTACCACTCTCAAGTTGAAAATCTGTCGCCAAGCACCTTTCGGTGTGTTCCGGCAGCTGCACTTGAGAGCCAGTTGCTTTCTAGGCTTTGTGTGCTTACCATCATCGGCCACATCATCACTGACCACGGTGAGATTGTGGTCCACACAGACCTATACAGAGTAAAAAAAAAAAAGGTGGACCGATGATCTTGTGAGGGTCGCGGGATACCGCTGGATGCGGGTAGCGCAAGACCGGCCATCGTGGAGATCCTTGGGGGAGGCCTTTGTCCAGTAGTGGACGTCTTTCGGCTGACATGATGATGATGATATACGAAAATTTACTATGAAAGGGTAAAATACGGGTTGAAACTGTGCGGGGAAATGTTTATTATATGTGCGTAATATTGTGTGTTTGTTTCTTTGTTACATAAACACGTCGTAAGATTTGAACGAAACTTGGCATATTTAGGGTGATTTCGGGTGGGTACTTATATTAGCCCGAATACCAACTACTAACTATCTGAGTTGCGACAATTTTGAAGTTTAGGAAAAATATCAGGTAAAATCAGTAATAGATACAGTTTTTTATACAATAAAGTGTATTATTGATTACATACCCTTTTCGCAGCTTTCACTTGTAATGTAATAAATGCAACTAGTGATTCGTGCAGGTCTTTGTCTTTTTGCTTCTGGAAATATTCTATCTCAACCAACGCCTTCTTTGTGAATTCCCTGAAAACGAAGTACATAATATTTTGACTAAGTGAAAAGCCAATGGTGTTTAGGGTAGCCACCTTTTAAAAGTGATATACCAGATTAATATTAAACTCGGCCACTGAACTCATAATGTACACTCGGCATGGTATACCTATAGTATTTCTTGAATAAAATAATTACCTATATTTTTTATACTTTTGAGTAGTGCAATCGATTCCACTATCGATTCTGAACAAACTCGATTCAGGTTTTGATTTTTTTTTGCTTTAATAAAATCACATTCATATAAGCACTAAGAAAAAAGAATTCGGATACCTATAAAAATAATCAGACAACTTTTTTTACGGTATTTACATATTTTGTTAAGAAATGCTATAAAAAAATTCATGCATATTCCCAATTACACGTTGTATAGATGTAGTAGTATACTAACTGTAGATCTGCTTTGGCCTTGTCTATGTTGTCCTTATCGTGGTGTATTTTTTGATCCAGGACTCGTGTGGTCTGGTCGCGCACTATGTCCGGCTCGGTGGTGCCGAACAAACGCGACATGATGCCAGACTTGCCAGCCGCCGCTCTACTGCGTTCTGATACCCTGGACAAATAATATCGACTATAGACAAGATACTTTTAAATCCTAAATATTATAAACTATCTTCCACCCCGCGGTTTCATCACGATCCTGCGGTATCTTGTTTTCCCGGGATAAAAAGTATCCTATGTGTTCATCCAGGTTATCAACTATCTGTGTTCCAAATTTCATCCAAATCCGTTAGGTAGTCAGGTTCAGTCAACAAACATCAGGTTTGTGAATATGTATGTATGGATGTGTTACTCTTTCACGTAAATACTACTGAACGGATTTGGATGAAACTTGGCAAATAGATAGATCATACCCTGGAATAACATATAGGCTATTTTTTTATCCTGAAATAAATATCTTGGGACATTCTTCACACATGGTTATTTGATCGCAAATTAAGCAGAGCTTGTACTATGGAAACCAGTTAACTGGATATACTACATATACATTTTTTTTGTAAATACATACTTATATAGATAATCACACCCAGACTCAGGACAAGCAGATATGTTCATGCAAACAAATGTTTGTTCTGGATGGGAATCGAACCCACGACCAGCGGCGTGATAGGTGGTGTCTTAACCAAGTGCACCCTGTTTTATTGTTAGTAATATTTAAATAAATAAATATTGAAACCTATTTTGTAGCGTATCCTGTGCGTTTTCTAGCGCTCGCTGCAAAGCTTCATGGTTGGAACACAGATGCTGCAGCGCTGCTGCGTAGAACAGGTACTCTTTGAGCTGGTCTGCCAGCTGCTCCTCGTCTTCTGCCACCGAGTCTATGCTGTCTGCTATTGAATCTGAAATTATACACGAGTCTATTTTTGTTTAAAACTACTAAGGTAGCATACGGCCCACTTGATGGTAAGCGGTTACGATAACGTATAGACGCATGCAACACCAGGGGTATTACTCCCGCATTGCCGATCTTGACCTGTTGTTGTTCTAAGATTAGATGGAAGACAAATATTTAGTAACTAATTCCGCTGGATATATATAGGAAATCGATTTCCTGTTAAGTTCCCTTGTTTTGGACTTGACAGAGAAGGGATATATCCAGCGGAATTAGTTACTAAATATTTGTCTTCCATCTTATAATGAATTTCCGCAAGGTCACGCCTGAGTCAATTAGTTATCTGTTGTTGTTCTATTTGTACAGATTAAAATACATCTTTACACTTTTTGTAATTCCGTACATCTATTCTAATAATAAAAAGAAGTGATGTTTGTTGGATGTAGATGAAGTAGGTAATCTATGGAGCTATTGATCTGATTCAAAAAAATCTTTAACTAATATCTATAAATACTAATAATAAAGCTGAAGAGTTTGTTTGAACGCGCTTCTCTCCGGAGTTAATGGCCCGATTCGAAAAATTCTTTCACTAATAGGAAGCTACATTATCCCCAAAGGTTATAAATATACTAACTGTCCCCGGCGGTTTCACCCGCGTTCTGGGGATCAAAAGCCTATAGCACTCCTCAGACTCGTTCGGAAAATGCCTTTTCACTCTGATTTTGAAATTGGAATTAGATCGAACAATTCTTTCTCTGGGGATAAAATTGGGGATGAAGCACGGGTGAAACTAGTATAGTTACATACAAGTTTACACTTACCAAAGTAATGTCCAGCCTTCTGCAAGCCATCACCCATTTCCTTCTCAATGACGCTCCACTCACTGAACAGTTTACCATAGCTGGCGTGTAGTTTGCATAGAGCGTAGTTCTTCTCGATTATTTTTGATCTGGAATACGAAGGAATGGAGAGGTTTTAACAATAAGGCTGGCATCTTTTGATGAACTTATTTTCTAGTCTGTATCAGAATTGAAATGTATAATCATTCCGCGTTCCTGTGATAAAAAGTAGCCTAAGATTAGATGGAAGACAAATATTTAGTAACTAATTCCGCTGGATATATCCTTCTCTGTCAAGTCCAAAATAAGGGAACTTAACAGGAAATCGACACGTGTTTCGCTTCTTCACGAAGCATCATCAGGACGTAGTAGACCCACTGTCGACTACTCGACGAACGCGAACAAAAACACGAACACAGAACCCGTATGAACGCGCACAAGCACACACACACTCAGTGTGTGTGTGTGTGCCGATTTCCTGTTAAGTTCCCTTGTTTTGGACTTGACAGAGAAGGATATATCCAGCGGAATTAGTTACTAAATATTTGTCTTCCATCTAATCTTATAATGGATTTCCGCAAGGTCACGCCTGAGTCAATTAGTTAAAAAGTAGCCTATAGCACTCGGGGATAATATAGCTATATAGTGAGAGAATTATCAGAATCGGACCAGTAGCTCCGAAGATTTCTCCTACAACCCAACATACAAACCTCTTTATTTATAATATAATATTATTAGTATAGATTAGATTTATTTTATTGGTGTAATATGATTATGATGTAATTTTATTAACTTTAAAAAAAGAGTAAAGACTCTTTTAAATACAATAAAATTAATATTGGACCACCTTGGGTTACTGAACCCAACACAAAAAGAAAAGTCGGTTAAAAATAGTTCTTACCTAGTATAAAGAAAGTTTCCTAAATTGGTCTCTAGTTGTTTCCCATAGTTCTTTACTGTTTCAATTTCAGGATCAGGTTTTTTCAGTCTAATTGATACTGATAGGGACTTCAATTTGTTTTCAGCTTGCAATAAATATCCTGTGAAGGAATAAATATAAAATTAATTGGCCCTGAATATTTATACCAAACTAGCGACCCGCCCCAGCTTCGCACGGGTGTAAAAATCTTTGAATTTCTCGAATTTTCTGTACAATAATATGCATGTATTATACATAAAAACCTTCCTCTTGAATCACTCTATCTATTAAAAAAAAACCGCATCACAATCCGTTGCGTAGTTTTAAAGATGTATGCATACATAGGGACAGACAGACGGGAAGCGACTTTGTTTTATACTATGTAGTGATTTATTCTCAAAGAAAGAAAGAAAAAACATTTATTCATGACAACGCACAACATTACAAAATTGAAAAATAAAATAAAAATGAGTACAAACAAAAAACAATAATGTAATGCTGGTCGATGTCAAGAATAGGTCCTGACTCAGCATAATGATCAGGTCGATAAATAAATTTCAACCCTCGCGCTGGTATCCAGTCAGAGCCTATATCTATGACATCACAAACATACAGTGACACCAATAATTTTACAAAATAAAAAAATATTTTAAAATTACAAGTACAAGTAGTATCTGTCCTCAAATATGGTGTGATTTTTTGGGGAAACTGTTATTGTAGGGATAATGTTTTTAAAGTACAAAAAAGGTGTATCAGAGCTATTTGTAAACTAAGTAGTTACGAAAGTTGTCAGCCGTCATTTTAATGCTAATTTTATTGTTTATTTTGGCATAAGGCATGCAACTTAATCGGCAGAATATGGATTTAACTATTTATTATTTCACCTACATCACAAATGTACCTGTATTCATGCAAATAAATTGATTTGATTACAAATACAAAACACGCAATAACACCCAATAATTTTATCAAAAATAATTAGCGTTATCTGTACGGCAACCGATAAAAAGTAAGTACTTGTTACACAGCATCGCACACTCCTAACTAGAGAGATTAAGACACACATTTTTAATTTTTTTAAAGTTTTAATTTTTGTATTCTATTGAATAAAAATTAATTTATTTAATGATGTGGCAGAAGGTAAACACACAAGTAGGAAAGGAACTGACAGTCAAGCGTAACTGCCATAACGAATCTCTGTAATGATCTATTCCAACCTTTATTAGCCCTTTCTAGCTCGATGTTATAAAACCAGAGAATGTAAACACAACAGATCTACTACCTATACCAAAAAATTATGCATAGAATTTCTTACCGCTATCTGTAATAGTTTCCCGCCACCCATGCTCCTGCTGCAAGAAGTTGATGAATTGATCATCAAAACACAGCCGAGGGTGGGAAGCGACCCGAAGCAGGAAGTTCTCGAGCCCGGCGCGACGACGCTCTATGAACTCAGGATCTGTTGTGTCTGATTTACGCCAAGCGTATAGTACCTGATGGTAGTGAAGTATGTTTGTTATAGAAAGAAAGGATGGGTTGGTGGGAGTGGTTGATCACACCACAGGTTGTATGAACATATCTGTTTTACCTGAGCCTGGGTGTAATTTTCTAATAAGTATACATATATTCACATAAAAAAGTCGTCAATTATTTTTTTACTAGCTGTCTTCTTAGCTTGGGATCAAATGGATGTGTGTGAAGGATGCTTTAGGATATTATTAATTTTCTACAAAGGTCAATTGAATTAATTATGGAATGGATACGTCAAGTCATAGCCATTTATTTAATTTAAGCCCCAGAAGGGCCTATGAAGGTCAAATTTACGGTTCGGAACTCGACTTTCAACTGAGCAGAGCTGAGAAGAGTAAGCTTTAAATAATTGTTCCTTTTAATCAGAAATAACAATAGCTATTTCAATCCATGATTATATTTACGTTAAACAGGGAAATTTTACAGTATTATATTAAAATATATATTTTGCACTATAATTATCACACAGTCATCAATTGGGGAACATTGAATTTAACATAAATTATTAGTATCCTTAAAATTGAGGATAATTAAATAAAATTACATAGAAGTGAAGGAAACATTGTGAGGAAACCATAGCACAGAGGTAGGGTACTTTCTAGTACCCGTCTGGCTGACTATCACCCTCAAGTTTAATCTGTCACCAAGCACTTACCGGTGTGTTCCGGCAATTACACTTGAGAGCCAGTTGCCTTCTTGGCATTGTATCTGGTCGGCAACACATTTGGTAATACCTCTGGTATTGGAAATAAAAGAATATTCATTTATTGAAAAATGTTAATACCTACATGGTGGATTATTGTATTAATAATGATTTATAGTGTAACATTGTATACTCAACAAAAAAAATTGTTGGAAAGTGCTATACAGTTCTATTATTGAAATTATTTTTGCATTAGGTATATTGCCCATTCATCAGACACTTATAATCCAAATTTAACATGGGAAGCCCTTTTACTTACCCTTTTCTCTGGCAGAGGTGGTATAACAACATGTGAATATGTAACTTGCAAGTAATCATGTATTTGTTCAAACTCAGTATATCGTCTCCATATTGTACTGATCTTAGACTGCACCGTTTTGTAGTCTGGATCCGTTACTCTGGAAAATAAGTTTATAGATTATTAATTATCTAAGTCTTGTCTTAGTTACTTGAGACCCAATTCTATTATATATATTCCGCCATAGACTCGCTAATTTAGTGGAGAATGGTGAAGCCTATGATGGAGCATGCTTGCCCAGAAGAAACCTATTCACCCTGGCCTTAACAATCCCAAGATTAACGAGTATGAAAATACAGACACCAGAAGATAATTGCACTCATTTGTTGCATGCATTACTCATTAACAACTTGAAGCTTAAACATTACACTAATCTTTCTGTAAATGCTATACTAGAATACAATTATCTAATTATAGTTAAACACACTAATATTGTTTGAAACAGTAGAACAAAAACTGGCCAGAAAAATGGCATGTATGCCAATTTAACAAATTATCATAATTTGAATAGGTACTCGTTGAAAATAGCTCTAATTGACGAACAATTGAAGCGTAATTTGTTAAGAAAACAATAAAAGAATGCCTTACTTTAGATCTATTAGATACACCGTGTAATGATCACGCACATGAAGTGTTCCGTTAGCACGCTTCTCAGACTCCACGATTGATATATCCACATGTTTCAACAATGTATCCTATAAATACAGAAAATAACATTTTGTATTATCGAAAAAAAGGTAAATAGAAGGCGTAAACCGATAAAAAACAATAAGTTACTTGATTATAGTAGTCCTCCACCGATTCTTGAACACTTGGCGATCTTGAAGCTCTAGCCGGCGAATTTTCAGATGACATTTTAGTACTAAACTGTCTTAGTATTTAGCGGTATTAAAATTAATTTTCAATTTATGGGAAAAAAATACTTAATACAATGAAAGGTAGGTAAACTAAAACTTGACAAAATTGGACTAAAACGTCGAAAAGTGACACAAACAATTTGCATTGCAATATTTTTTTTTATGATATGACATTGACATTTCCTACCAGTTGACAGTAACAGACATGTCAAGTGTCAAAGAAACTATTCTAACGTTCTACAGAAGTTAGAAAGAGCATTTGGTATGCTCATAATATTCCTTTACTGATGTGAAACACGATTTGACAATAGATCAATAAAAGTTTTTCAATTTTCTATTAGAAATTAGAAAATCTTTTAGAATCTGCGGCCGGCCCAAACCATTTTTATTGATTTTTTACGAGGCAAAGGCACAGCAAAGGTTACCAAGCTTATTTCGTACCAAGTTCATTTTATTTCCCAGAGATGGCAGCAGCAAATTCTATTTACGATTACAACATTCCAGCCAATGATTTGGGAAGCTTGATGTTTTAAATAATACGGAAAAGTTTGTGAACTAGGTAATAGGGTAGTTGACTGACACATCAAATCAGCAACTTTTTAATAAATGTGAAAACGATAGTTTATATGGAATTTTGTATGAAATATTACATTATGACGTCATAGTTTCACAGCATCAAATCATCTACTCTTAGTGGTTCCAAAGGTAATTAAAAATCATAAAAAGCATTAAATTAAATGTACAACATATTTGGTATCTCCACGTTTTTTTACATGTTTCATGCATTGGTTAGTGTTTGGTCATTTACTTTTGACAGTGTCAACTACCCTATTAGAATAGAATATTTCCTGTTTATTAGATTAGGCACCTACATAATATTTCCTATAATAAGATTTTTATTATCAATATAATATTTTGCTCTTATTCTTATTTTATGATCCTATGCAAGACTCTATTAACTTTTTTTTATTGAAAATAATCAGTAAGTACGTCGGATATTGTAAAGGGAATAAAATCCTTAGGTACCTACTTAGGTGAATTCAAATAAAAATCTTGATGAAACATGGCTGTGAATTATATTTTCATATCTCTAGAAGACTTTCTTATGCATAAACGTTTTACCTGACACTACCTAAGGCTTCATTCTTTTCTGAAAAAAAAAATACTGTGTGAAGAACGTCCCGGGTTAAAATAATTGTGTAGGTATGGTACGGTGGTTTACGAGCGTTTCCCGCGGCTGGAAAAACGACCGTGTTGCAAGTGTCTTACGATAGATGTCGAGTTCAGTACTCCTGACCCTTCGTACTCTTCTTGGAAATAACCTAAACTGGCATTTCAGAGGCGTTGAACTATTTATTTAAGAAGCGTTGAACCATTTACTGGCGTGAAAATGGTGTCGGAGCGTAGATTATAGCGCAATACGTTTTTAAGTAAATCTTTACTACATGCTTCAATCGATACTTAGGTAGGTACTTATGTGATTTAAACAAAGCTTTTTACTTTGCATACAGAACTTGTGAAGTTGATTATTAGTAAATAATAAACGAGTAATCGTACAATAATAATTTGATGTTAACTAGTGAATTTATTAAATACTTACTAGCTAGCGCCCCGCGGGTTCACCCGCGTTCCCGAAGAATTTTAAGATTTCCCTAAGAAGGGTATGATAGGTATATATATGGGCCAAGTTTCATCCAAATCCGTTCAGTAGTTATTACGTGAAAGAGTAACAAACATAGGTACATACATCCTCGCATTTAGAATACTAGCTTCTGCCCAGCGGTTTCACCCGCGTTCCCTCGACGGGTGAAACCGCATCTTACATTCCCGAGGGATAAAAAGTAAATAAAATGGCAGATAGATCTATTCTCCATTTGAATAAATGTTAACAATTCATGAAAACGACCAATATCGACACTGACTAATATTTCAGTAACGACACACTCCAAATTACAGAGTAAAAAAAATAAAAAATAATTTGGTTCTCTTTACGAGTCTGGAGTTCAAGAAAATATGCAATACTTTTCGGAAAATCGAATTAGGCCTATAATTAAATTCAAAGTGGAATGGAGCCCTTCGAACAATATCTCATTTGAATTCTTAGTAGGTACCGAACCGAACGTTAATAGGCCACAGTTTAGAAGTAAGACGTCTGAAAAATCGGTAAGGCAAGCGGAAAAAATAATTACAGCGTAAATGAGTTGACCAAAGTTATTTTATTATTGGCAGTTGGTTACAAACAAAACTGTTTATTTTTTTTACAAAGCGTAACTTTGGCATAAGTAAGCAAATGATTCAGCTTTCTTAGGCCAAAGTAATCTCGTGGATCAAAGTTAGTTACGGCAGGACTTTAACGTTTAGGTGTTGAATGGCAAAAAGTTAATTACTTTGATCATTATTTATTGGGAGTGTTGGAACTCACAGGTAGGTAGGTGCTGGCAACAGATTCTTCAAAGTACCCTACCACCGTGCTATGGTTCTATTCTATGTAAGTACATGTTGCCTTGAAAAGTTAAGTAGGTACCTACTTGTAATTTTTGTACAAGATTTTCATTTCATACTTTCAAGAGGCTTTCTGTAAATTTTACACTCCTGTAAAAGAATACATTAGTACTGAGCATTATAAATCCATCCAAGATACATCCCTGTAGTAGTAACTAGTGTTGCCAGGTGTTACGTTTTATATGGAGCTTCCATTTTTAAAAGCTGCTCATTTTATGAAATGACCCATTTTTGCGGGAAAAGATTTTATCCTCCATTTTTATAGGTAGTTCAGTAGACTAAATAAGATAAAAATGTTTAAGTATGAAGTTTAGTTGAGATTATGAACATTGCTTTCTTTTTGGGGCCGCAGTAATTTTTTGGTATATATTACAATTACTTAATTTAGAAAAAATCTCTAATGTTATCATTTTAAATACCTACTAACTTGTGCGATACAAGAGTCAAGCGCGTTTTTATTTGTACCAAACATTTTTAATATTTTGACGATAGCTTTTTTATATCTTGCCGTGTTAGTATGTTAATACCTATCTTATAATTTAATTTTGACCCACTTTCCGTTCAATTTTGATCTTTGGTACACAAAATGACAATATATTAATATCGTGTCATTGAGATGATCTGATGATGGAGCTGAATAAAAAAAACTTTCTTTTTACTTTTAATTATTATTATTGATTTAAATTCAAATAGGTACACACGGCCATAGATCAAGCTACACATTTTTGTTGCAAAATAGCGCTTATTACAACCGCATAAGGTGCCGCAGTGTGTAGCCTATCCTCAGTGATTTAATTGCAGGACCAAGCCTATTTGTAGGTATACATAGCTTATTATAAATTGAATAATTGTTTGGTAATCGCATAAAAGATTTCCGTCCCATGCTTTCTATTTTCATATAGGTACCTACCTAGGTACTAAGTTTAATTCTCAAGCTACATTAGGAGTAAGTAGGCCAAAAAAACAGAGCATTGTAGTGGGTAGTTAGGTTGTAGACATAAAAACTTTTTGGTATTTTTTTTTCCCGCGTTTATTTTAATCCCGCAATTTAACTTAATATACCTGGCAACACTAGTCCTTACCGAGTCGTTATAAAAGCGGCGAGGCGTAGTCATTTTGACGACAAAATAGACTAATGGTGATGTCGGTGGAAATAGGGATTCATTGTTCGGAATAAGTGCTTTTTGACATAGGCCTTTTAACATGTGAGAAGGTTAACCGTGTTACGTAACTAGAGATTATAAAAACTGTTGTTAGTTAGAACCGAGTTTGTGATTTAGGGATGTACTGCTTTATATAGTTTTATACTAAGCTTGTATTAAAGTTTGCAACTTAGATTTGATCACGTCAGTAGAAAATAAAAAACCGGCCAACCGGCAAAGTCGGACTCGCGCACGAAGGATTCCGTACCATTATAAAAACGGTACGGAATCCAAAAACTCACGTTTGTTGTATAAGAGACCCCTTAAATATTAATATTACTGTTTTTTTAGTATTTGTTGTTATAGCGGCAACAGAAATACATCACTGTTCATGAGATTCAGCCAGGTGACAGACGGACAGAAAGACAGACAGCGAAGTCTTAGTAATAGGGTCCCGTTTTACCCTTTGCGTACGGAACCCTAAAAACATAAAATTGCAAAATCAGGTCAAGAGTAGCGTTAGGAGCGGGTTGGGCTTTTATCAATGCTAAATATTCTTCAAGAGACTCATAGAGAGTAGAGAATTACGTTTACGACAGCCGGAGGATCGAAAAAAAACCGAAATGATTTTAATAAATTTAATTAAGATAAAAGAAATACAATTAATTTACTATACTGACTATTCCACATCAAAGTAGGAATATGGAATGCATAAATTTACAATAAAATTTGATACACGATAATTTACACTGGTTGACGTCAATGCTGCATCGACAATTGTATGTTGTCCATACATAATAATTGATGCGGCTGCAACGTCGGCGATCTTCTAGTGGTAGGGCTACGTAATTAGAGTCAACAGTGTAGTGACTCAAATGTTTATTTTTATCTTAGTAAGGAAAATAATGGAACGCACAGTTTAACAATATTTAGGTTGATGTTCACAGACTAGAAAACGATCCGATAAGTTATAATCGGGCGTTTACGATGACATTTTCCTACGAAAATTCTTGGTAAACGCCCGATTACTTATCGGACCATTTTCTAGTAGGTGAACTTCGACCTTAGACATCTGACAAATACTAATACCTAATACACATCTTTAAACATAACTAGACCTACGTTTCATTAATTTCTTTAAATTATTATTTATATCTGTGGTAGGTAATATTATAAAGGGGTACACTAATATTATAAAGGAGTTGAATTAGTTTTGTGAGTTCAGGTAGGAGGTAATCTCCAGAGCTACTGGTCCTACTATTTGGTTTGCGTCCAATAAAAAAGTTATGACTACATAAGAGGTCATGAAAAAACCTATTTACCAATAGATACTCGTACATGTTGATAAACTATCCTCGCACTGGCGTGTCGATTCCCTACGTACCTATTCCTACTTTATTCGCGCAGCATTTTGAATAAAAAGCAATTTGTTCCCTCCCATCGTTTCACGAGCATTGTACAGTATTGTAAAAAAATATCTCACTCACTTACCTCGGTATAGTATGATACAACTTAGATGAAGCATCGGCATAATTCGTAAAATCGATCGTTCCCGAAAAGAGTGCGCCTACAACAACATTACTCATGTGTTAAAATATGATCGGCGAAAATGATCTTGTTGAACGTTGAATGGCGCGAAAATTTATGATTTTTATTAGTTGTGTAAATCGTAAGTTTTTTTTTTATTATCAGTACATAACTGATAATAAAAACGAAAACGATTTTCCGATGCCACATCTAAGTTGTGTCATACTGTACATGTAACAGTAACATCCTTAATCATGCCTGTGAAAAAATGTCTTCAAACTTGTATCCGAATTTTCGTTACGTATTTTGTTACTCCTGCCAGTGTCAATTTATGTTAGTTACGTAGCTAAAAAAATGTTAAGCTCGTAAATTGATAACGCTGAGTAATGCAAAATGATGAAGCGTGAAGGTCGAATTCGATAAGGCAAAATGAAAATTCGGTTCAAGATTATATACCTACCGTATTTTAATAAAAAATGTCCGAGTCCGATTTTCCAATCTCGGAGTTTCTTCGATATAATGTATAGAGATATATCAGTTATCTGGTTTCCATAATACAAGCTCTGCTTAGTTTGGGATCAGATAACCGTGTGTGAAGAAATGTCCCGAGATATTTATTATTTATTATATCGTATTTTGTATAGACAAAAATTACTGTTCTAATTTCAAATTAACAGCTAGACACACCACTTAACAAGCCATTGAAAAATTAAATAAATTTAGTTAGATTTATGTTTTTGTCGTAAGATTTGTAACAGATTGTAAATCAAAGGTTTTATTTCTAATTAAATTGTAAGCTTGTAAAGAGATGCAAACAACGTTTTGTTTTTAAGTAACTGGCCGTAAATCTTCAAAACCTTGTTACAAATGCCATTAGCGATAAAGATTTTTTTAATTATTATTTAAAAATTACAATTTAAATTTAGGGATGTAGATAACGGATTTTGTTGTTTTATTTTCCCAACCACAGTATTTATACCTATATTATGTGGATTTTCTGCTTGTTATGGTAGGCCACTCATGATGTTTAAAATAAAAATAAAATTTGATAAAAAAATCTATTCAAGTACTGTAAAAGTATTTGTATTTAGTCAATACACTAATCAAATTATCGGGGAACCTACCACTGAATTTCAATCATATCTATACCTACTTAACTACATATTATTAAAAAAAATGGCGTAAAATGGATCTTAAAATGTAGTTAATAATAAATAATAATGCAGCTTTCATGTCTATGTATAAATTTAGTAAAAGTAACCCGTATTATTATGTATTTTTTTTTTATCTCAAGTATCATATCAGCCGTCTAGCTTTTGGCAGTTAAGTTGTAAAATAAGCGTAGTACTTATTATATTCTCTTTGAAATAAGCCTTGAAAACACTTTTTTACATTGAACTTTTTAGATCTATATTTAGATATATAGTCATTATTATAGTTTTTTTATCTGAAAAGCTTTTGTTACAGTTCCTTTAGCTTACCCTATTCTAAATCATGTTTTTTTATGTTCCATTCGATATGTTTCCATAAAATACGTCAGTATTTTTTGCATATTTAAGTCATAAAAGTTTGTCACTATGAGAATGAACATAAATAAGTTAACCAATTATCTATACACTAGCTGTTCCGCGCGGTTTCACCCACGTTCCTGGGATAAAAGTAGCCTGTAGACTTTGGGGATAATGTAACTTCTTATTAGTGTTTTTCGAATCCGACTGGTAGATCTAGAGATTAGCGCGTTCAAACAAACAGCTTTATTACATACTAGCTGTTCCGCGCGGTTTCACTCGCGTTCCCGGGATAAAAAGTAGCCTATAACCTTCAGGAATAATGTAGCTTCCTAGTTGTGAAAGAATTTTCAAATCGGTTCGTAATTCGGAGCCTATTCAATGCAAACAAACAAACAAACAATCAAATCTTTCCTCTTTATAATATAAGTATAGAAGTATAGATAATATAAGTACCTAAATACCTAGATATATATTTTAATTTTATATAGGTAACACATAATACAAAAATAATGTCTGAACTTTATATTTTTCTACTGTTCTCAACTTCGAAATAAAAAAAAAAAGTTGAAATATAACGAGTGTGAGCTCACCTTAATATCCACAATGGAACTACTGAATATCACAATTCCTATTATATTATCGGACAGGCAATTTATCATAGTAATTAGCAAAGTAACTAGATTTTCCAGCTTTTGTTAACTGTTTTGTTGTTTTGATTGAAGGTTGAATGAACAGCTGAGTGCCATTGTGATGGAGCATATTTACAACGTTTTTATAGGTAGTAAAGATTTACGTTACGATTAGTTAATCTATACATCTCTGTCTACTAAATTAATTAAAAATGATAACGATTTTTTTCATAAATATTCGGTTACATATCCATCTACGCTCCATCTATATCTATACTAATAATAAAGCTGAAGAGTTTGTTTGTTTGTTTGTTTGTTTGTTTGAACGCGCTAATCTCTGGATCTGCCAGTGGGATATGGAAAAACCTTTTTGCAATTGAAAGCCCATTTATTAAGGAAGGTTATAGGCTATAGAACATCACGCTACGACCCTCAGGAGCTGAGCAATGATAAAAAGAACGTTAAGCGGGAGCATGTATAGCATGGGTGAGCGATGCGACGCGGTTGTCAATGGATGACAGCGGTCGCCTAGGTAACAGTTTTTTGTTATTTTTAACTGTCATCAAGACGAGGTTATCAATTCGTCGGAATCTTTTTTTATGTATGTTCCTCGATTACTCGAAGATGCCTGACCCGATTTGGAAACAATACATACAGGTGGACACATGGTCACCAAGTCAGGGTCTGATGATGGGATCTTGAAGAAATCGAGGGAACTCTTCAAATTTTATAGGCACTAACAATGTTTTTCATATATTTTCTAAAACTATTCAGATATTTGCGTCTGGTAGTCGTCACATGTTGCTGAGCTGATGATGGAAGGTACAACTCCTTAACGGGTAGGAGTTAGGGGATAAATATTTAAATATTATAGGAACGATGATGGAAAGTACAACGCTAATATGCTTATTCTAGGTCAGTGACCTTGAGAGTCATTGATTACACATAAGAAACTAAAAAATGTAAAATAAAATACTTTTAACAAAAAAAAACCACAAAGGCACTAATAAGTATAATATAACTATGTAAGAACTCTAATCTGATAGTTTTGAAGTCAACGAAATTAGCCATTGCTGTTGCATCATCAGATATTTATTGCTGCTACACTATTGACAGGTAGAAGGACGGCTCATTACACTTCTAAACAGACCCTTACGGTATTTCTTGAAAAAGACAGCGTACGCTCTATACGTAAAAATGGACCATTGGGCAAGGTTTTACAAGATGCAAACCTAATAATATGGGATGAGTGCATATGACTCATAGAGCTCATCTAGAGGCTTTAGATAGAACTCTCAGAATTATAAAATGCACAAATAGCCATGGGTGGAATAACTTTGATGTTTTCTGGTGATTTCAGATAAACGTTGCCTGTTAGGGAAACTAGCAGATATTATTAAATCTTACTTAAAATCTTCCTCATTATGAAAGTCTGTTGAATTATTGAAACTGTATACCAAAATGAGGAGTCACTTGGGTAAAGGAAGCACAGATTTCCTAATAAAGCTCCATTTAATCGGGGATGGGAAAGTACCTGAATCAGATAAAAAAATAGCTACTGACAAAGACCTTGGTAAAATCGTAACCAACATTGAAGACCTGATCTGTAGAGTATATCCGGATATAGCCAATATCGACCAAAAAAACATTAATGGATGTGTGAGAGGGCAATTTAATTTAATTAGCTGCCAGAAATATAAGCGTTGCCGCCATCAACGATAAAATAATGGCTAAACTACCAGCCGACAGCGTAGTTTTCGAATCGGACCAGTAACTCCGGAGATTCGCGCGTTCAAACAAACAAACAAACTTTTTAGATTTATTATTTAATGCTAAATAGCTTTCCACCCGCGATGCCACCCGCGATCAGTCAGTCAATTAACCAACTTCAAGCGAAGGTTATCAATTCGTTTTTTTTGTATGTTCCCCGAATACTCGAACGCCTGGACCGATTAGGAAAATTATTTTTTGTTTGAAAGGGTATACTTCACAAGTGGTCCCATGGTCACAAAGTCAGGATCTGATGATAGGATCCTAGACAAATCGAGGGAACTCTTCAAATTTTATAGGCACTTACAATGTTTTTCATAAACTTTTCAGTTTTAATATAGAATGCTAAATAGCTTTCCACCCGCGATACCACACGCGATATCACCCGCGATCAGTCAGTCAGTCAATTAACCAACTTCAAGCGGAGGTTATCAATTTGTCGGAATCATTTTTTTTTGTATGTTCCCCGAATACTCGAACGCCTGGACCGATTTGGAAAAATATTTTTTGTTTGAAAGGTCCCATGGTCACCAAGTCAGGATCTGATGATAGGATCCTAGACAAATCGAGGGAACTCTTCAAATTTTATAGGCACTTACAATGTTTTTCATCATACTTTCTAAAGCTATTCAGATATTTGCGTCTGGTAGTCATCATCTTATGTTGCTGAGCTGATGATGGAAGGTACAACTCCTTAATGGTTTGGAGTTAGGGGATAATTCTTTAAATGTTATAGGAACGATGATGGAAACTACAACGCTAATATGCTTATCCTAGGTCAGTGACCTTGAGAGTCATTGATTACACATAAGAAATTCAAAATTGAAAAATAAAAAACTTTTAACAAAAAATAGAACCGCCTTCAAAGGCACTAAAAAGCAGAAAATAACTATTTAGGAACTCTAATATGATAGTTTTGAAGTAAGCGAAATAAATCTGCGGTACCATGATATCGGTTCAAATTTTTGTTAAAAGTTTTATATATTTAGATTGGCTATTGGACGCTGATCAGTGTTATTATCACCATCGGCATCAGCGTAGGCATCAAAGTGACCATAAGAAAGATCTTGGGAAAAACGTAACCTTTTGATGGGTTGGTCTTCTGTACCAAATTTGGCATACTGGTTTCCATTTCGATATACTTCAAATACAAATGGGTATATTTGACCGGCTGCAACTAACTCGCAGAAATGTAGAGTGTTGTAACATCTAATTTATACTTTTATTTTGTCCCATGATTGTTGCCAAGACGGTCATGAGACATAACAGCAAATTCATCCCAATTGTTCGTCATATGCATTGCATTGCACCAAGCTTTTATGTGAGTTCAAAAGCAGTATTGATATCAACTTCGATGCAAATCACCCCCAAAATAACTTTCTACCCTTTTTTAACCCCGTTAGGCGATGAGTTTCAATAAAATACAAAACACGTCTTCCATCAATTATCTTAAAGAATGTTTATGCAAAATTTGAAGTAGATTGGACCAAGTTATCACGTTGTTCCATACAAACTTTGTCCCAGTTTTTCAACCCCTAAGGATTTCGGAAGATCCTTTCTTATAGGATGCCTTCTTCATACGAAGAACACACCCTCTAAATTTCAGGTCGCTACGATCAGCGGTTTAGGCTATGCGTTGATCCGTCAGACAGTCATTCAGGACAATGCATGTTAAATAGATATTAGACCACCAAATTTATGTAATGGTACCAGACTTCAAGTAAAATTTCTAGATTTCTGTCATAGTAGCGATTGGTTTTGACTGAGCCAGCAGTTGGGCAAACAGTACTGATACCTCGCATTCCGATGATACCCACAGATTTACCATAAAGATTTAAACGAATAGGTACAATTTCCTGTAAAATTACCTACCTATCGTCTGAAGTCAATATAAATAAAGCACAAGGACAAACTTTTAAGCATGTTGGAATATATTTAAGAGAAAACTGTTTTTCCCATGGACAATTATTATGTTGCCTTATCTAGATCAGGTTGCATAGCCTACTTTTTATTTGGAAACGCGGGTGGAACCGCGGGGGACAGCTAGTTATCTTATATAGCAGCGCGTAAGTTGATATTGTGCCTTTTTGACCTTACACAGCTCCTGTCATTTTTGTTTTGCTTTTTTATAATATTTTTGGTTTTGTGCGAAACTGAAATAAAAATCTATTTTTTTATTGAGTGCGATTACACTCCAACGAAACGTATGGATTATGTACGATTTTTTGGACTACTCAGTGTCAAAATTTTACGTCGGTCTTTTCAAAAAGTTTACAACTTTATTCTACTGCAAATACAGACAGAGAGATAAACATAAAATAAATATAAAACAACAAGGTCTATCTGATTGTTAGAGATCATAAATAGTTGGTCATTGCGACATGTTTGGAGGGTAGCTGCTATGTGTACGCTGAAATTTAACCTACCTGAAAATAGGGAATCGTAGGTTGAAACCGTGGAATTATAATGAAAAAGGCGAACTTTCAAGATATTAGACATATTAGGCAGGTAGGTGAACGAAAAAAACATTCCTTAACAAAGAGACGTTATTTTTCCGAATTATTAAACCAGAATTGGGCACTTCGTAAATACTCGGTTAAAATATTTATAAATTAGACAGGCAGTCATTCAAACTTGTTAATTGCCTCCCAGTGGTTAATGTTACGAAGGCTTTTATTTTTTGTGCTCGCAGTTTAATAGCTATATCTACGAAATGGCTGTTTATTGCACAACTGCGGAATCTTATGCCTTTGAAATAGGAGCTAATTTGCAACAAAAAGGTAAAATCTGATGTGTTGGCGTCTGTACATGCAAGGAAGACAAAGTGAACTCAGTTTTTGTATAAATTTCTTTTAAAATTACACTACATTTGAATACACTATGAATTTCCATATAGTTTTATATCTCAATGACCTTAAAACGAGTTTTAAATCACGATTATTGAATCGAATCTCAGTTCACAATGAACACTGATTGAGTCGATCCACAATGGTGGTATTACGACGGCGGATGTCTCGAAGCTGAGATTCCGCGGTACCAATTTTACGGTTTCCAATGAGAAAAATATAGTGAACAATGTTCAGTGATCTGTAATATCTGCACTATTGTGACTTCTGAAGATAGTGCTGTAAGTTTTCAGTGGGGTTCGGTCATTTTCTTGAGAGGTATATATAGTTCGTAATTATCGTTGTAGCCGTGATTAATTATATCTATCTCTATAGGGATATGATTATGGCTAAGTGACAGAATTTGCTATAGAGAATCTGTCAAATTTACATATTTAACCTGGGGTTAATGTTATACGACGTTGTTGCAATTGGGCCTTAGTAGCATAAAAGAATCTATCTAACTGGCAGAAACACTGCGATTTTAGCAAATGATATAGACATCCACTAAGTGAAGATTGTTTTAATTCAATCCCTAAGGGGGTAAAATTGGGAACACGGGTAAAACCTCGGGGAGGAAAGCTTGTCACCGATAATGTAAAGCTTATTTGGTATTAATAAAATTACGTTAATTCTGTATTTAGTCAGGTAGTAACATTATGTCCGATCAATCAACTTTCGACATTCATGACAACTGAATAAAATCATTTTTTGAGCTACAATAAAAAAAAAAAATAGAACTCATTTATTCAGTTTAGGCCCTAATAAGGCACTTATGAATGTCAAAAGTTACAGTTTTACAATAGACTCTGCTACCGGTTCGGAATACACTTGAACTGAGAAGACTCCGGCAAGAAACTCAGCAAGGCTTCTTTTTTTGGTGGATCTTTTATTTTAATTTATGTAATTACAGTTTTAAATACACATAAACTTCATACAATTATCGCTTGGCAATGAAATCTTATTATAGCTCTTTGACTCTCTACAACTCCTATTATTGAGCCCAATAAAATTTCAAAGTAGCAATGTTTTGCTTCAACGTTTACTACCAACTAAATAACGTACTATTGGGAAGTAAACTTCACTCAAGTGCATTTATGTAACCGAGTTAATGTTTTTAGGTTACTGGGTCACAGTGGAATTGTTTTCAGCTAATGTTTATTGCAATTAACTAAGAGATAAAGCAAATAAATTAGCCATAATTGCATTGGTAGATGAATTATTATCATTGGGAGTTATAATGTTTTGTATTTTAGGCAGAATATTATAACCGAATTTACGTTGATAACTTTTTGTATACCAACTTTCTAAAAACTTCTAAGTGTTGGCCTACATTATAAATGGAAGCATTGCGTCAGTAAAATACTCTACTATTTTCGAGTAAGTGCTATGGTTAGTAACTTGTAGCCTGTGCGTATCTCGTAGCTCGTAGCTCGTAGTAGTTTGTCTACGAATTTCGTAGCATAAAGTCACTGAGTGCTGCAATTAAACTAATTTTAAAGTTTTTAAGATATTTTCGTTATACTTATACCTTAATATTATACGAACGTAGAGGTTTTTTTATATAAAAGAGGGATTACACAATGTATTTCTAGCTACGAAAGTGAACTGATAAAGAAATTCCTTTGTGACCATCGGTATTTTGTAAAGATCCATCATTCCCAAAGTTATTTGAATAGCTGACCAACAAACGAGATATGGTTTTATTATAAATCTACCATATCTTCGTAGTAATAAGGAAGATAGCTTTTAATTTAAGGTTGTCATATATAATTTTCGCTCTCTTTTTATAACGAACACTTTGTATCCTATTGGGCGTCGGCCATCTGACAGCGGAGGTCACTGATAGCATAGCTAGCTAGTAATTTTGATTTTCTACATAACATTTTCAAAATAAGTTCCCAGAAACAAAAGCGTCTAAATGCCGTCACACGGTTATCCACTATAAAGGGAAACCTATTAAATAATTATTGCTGTATTTAATGGTGGCGACGCCCAACAGGATATAAGCATAGATAATTTATTTGGATATTCACGCCTTAAACGTCAGGTTAAGTCATTCGTAAGGTGTTCACATCAGTCGTATATACAGCTTTTACGCAGCCTATCGCTGTATAACAGAAACTCTTTTATTCAACTACGCCTCGCAAGCAATCTTCTCTCAAGCGTATACGTTTTCTAACGATGTTTTTCTATTGGGACACGCGAGTTGATTCAATATTGGCTCCCAATAATGTAGTATTACTTACATCATGTTAACTCGTCTCGGAATAAAGGGTTGTTTGCTTAAATTAAAAGGATATGTGTACAGTTACATGAATTTGAAACTACTTGTATCTTCTGTTTATTTTCGTAGATAGTTTAGGTTTATAAACAAAACGATAAATTAAACTCAAATTATACCTATCTATTTTTATTAATTTGATTTTTTTTTTACTAATTATAGGCCTGTGTTTGACCACAATCTCACCGTGGTCAGTGATGATGTGGCCGATGATGGTAAGCACACATAGCCTAGAAAGGAACTGGCTCTCAAGTGCAGCTGTCGGAACACACCGAAAGGTGCTTGGCGACAGATTTTCAACTTGAGGGTAGTAGCCAGCCAGGCGGGTACTACAAAGTCCTAAAGTTGTCCTAATAATAGGGAACTTTTGAATTGCGTTTTCATTTTATTTTCATAAAATCGTGTATTTTGAGTTTTATTGAATGTTATCATTGGTGGTATTTTGTGCAATATAGATCAAGACCAGTGAAGTGAAATAAAATAATCACGTGTATAATGGCTTTTCAAGTGGTCTCAAAAAGTCCGTGAAAAGTTTAAGTAGAACTATGACTTGACGATGATTTAATACATTTTTGTATAAAGTAGGACATGTAGACTTACTCCACTTGACACTGGCAAAATAAACAAAGTGTGATACAAAAAATAAAAACAACATTCGTAGGATAGTTTTAATAGAAAGTAGGATTTAGTGAAACTATCAATCCTCTTCAAATTAGCCGTGCTGCAATAAAATGAATTCAATCATTGTTTCTATTAATCTATAATAAATAAAATCTGTCACGTTCTCAGTCTTACTGATAACAAACAAACAACATCGAGCTTGTGAACTTGCTGGGCTGGAAGTAATAGGTATTTGATTACACGTCAAACAGAAGCTGTATGCATAGATCTCACAGGTTATGATTTATGGTACGATCAATAAAATTTTATGAAGTTAAACAAATATAAATTTATAAAACATTTGCCCAATTGTAATGTGTCGTTGCCCAATGGTTTCGCAAAAATAGCGGGTCCGTTAAAAAAAATGCTAATGCTAAAATTATTTATGTCTAATAAATATTTTTTTAGCGGCCGCCTCGAGGAAACTTTTTATATTATTATTATGTAGTTTTTATATGTGTTGTAACTTTGTAAATATTATATAGTCTAATAAATAAATTATTATTAGATTAAAAAAAAAAGACTTTGTTTTATGCACTAAACATTTTCTATAATATGTACAGTGTTTATTTCATAAAACTGGCTCATGAGGTTTTAATTTTACCCAATGTAAGGCGATGATAGCTCAGTGGTAGTGACGTCGGATGCCGCGACGAAGGTCGTGGGTTCGAATGCTACAATAAGCTTGAGCTTTCGGTGAAAGAAAACATTGTGAGTAAACCATAGAACGGTGGTAGGGTACTTTGTAGTAGGTACCCGTCTAGCTGGCTACCACCCTCAAATTGAAAGTCTGTAGCCAAGCACCTACCAGTGTGTTTCGGCACACTTGAGAGCCAGTTGCCTTCTTGGCATTGTAACAAGCCGGCAACTCATTGGCATTACCTTTGGTATTGCAAATGGTGATAGGCGACGGTAACCACTTACCATCAGGTGGACCGCCTGCCTGCTTGTCAACCTTCTGACATAAAAAATGTATATTTAACGCCTTTAGTAGCTAGTTCGCGTAAAGCTTTCGGTATGCCACAAGCTTTATTGGGGGATGGATCGGAGCATTCAATTTCCTATGCCGTTCGTTTCGTACCCAACCTCGGATATCCCTTTAAAGTGGTATGTGCACTTTATCTGTTATACCTGGTATATACGCCTCACTTTACCTTTTAAAAGGTTATTTTCAGATCTGTGTCAATAGGCTAGTTGACAGTGTCAAAAGTTAACGACCAAACACTAACCAACACGTGGAAACATTAAATATGATGTAGGTACCTTTAATGCTTTTTATGATTTTTAATTACCAGTAGAACCACGAGTAGATCATTTGATGCTGTGAAAATATGACGTCATAGTGTAGTATTTCATACAAAATTCCATATAAACTATCGTTTTGACATTTATTAAAAAGTATCTGATTTGATATGTCAGGAAACTACCCTGTAAGGTTTTTTTTTATATTATTATATTGGTGTAAGTGACATTGTCGGACTTTTTGGTGGGAACTTGCGAAGTGACGTTGCGTTTTCATTTTATTTTCATAAAATAGTGTAATTTTTGAGTTTTTTTGAATTTTATTGGTGGTATTTTGTACAATAAAGATCAATACAAGTGCATCAGTGAAGTGAAATGATTACGTGTATAGTGGCTTTTCAAGTTGTCTCAAGAAGTCCATGAAAAGTTTTAGTAGAACGGCTACCATTGAATATTCTAATTGTACTAAAACCTAACTAAACTGACTGACTATGACTCGAAGAAGATTTAACATGACTTGAACTTTGAAACTTGACGATTGACGAGAATTTAATACATGAAGAATATAAAAATACCTACATTGCTCAACTTGACACTGGCAAAATACACGAAGTGTGATGCCAAAAAAAAAAAAAAAAGTGACATTGTCATAGTAACGAAAACCATGGACATGCTATTTTAGACCGCGTAGTTTTTTATTCTCATTTTTGAAATTTGTTATAAAAACTATATTTATAAGTTTGAGGTAAGTATAATAATTTATTAAATATAATTTGTAGCGATAAAGTATGGTTTCAAACATTTACTAAAGAGCTTGTTAATGAACCTTGAAGCTTTAAAAGTTCTAAGAGCTTTCAGTCTAACTTTTTAAGTTCAGGGGTTTCTTGCGCAGTACTTAAATGTTTAGCGGAAATAAATAAAATATATTAACACTAAGGTATTTCCTAGATCAAAACTTCTAAATATACCATTGTAAGCTATAAACCGGAGAGATAGAGCTTACATTACCGACCGTAGATGTTTTCATTGAAGTTTGTTATGTTAGTCTATGAATATTCTATTGGTATGATAAATTCGAAAAAGTCCCAGTTTTCGTCATTGTTATTCTAAAGGACACCTTTATTTTTTTCTTTTACTTTTTGAATTTAGAACCGGCTGTAACTTTCAACACCAAAATTTATTTGTAAATAGGTACATCCTTGAATAGATAATTACGCCCAAACTCAGGACAAACAGCTCATGGACACAAATGTTTGTCCTGGATGGGAATCGAATCCACGACCTGTAGCTTGATAGGCAGTGTCTTAACCAACAACGCCAACAGCTGACCTGTACCACATGAGTAAATAAACAGTAGGTACCTGTACAGTGCGACAAGGATGTTTTGGCAGTTAAATGACATCGGTAGGAGAGCGCTCTTTAACTTTTGATCTAATATAATGTCAAAACTAATAAGAAGTGGGGTCAAAGAGATAGTGTTAAAACAACATAACATACAACAATGATAAACGGACAGAGCGAACTCTCAAAATGTGACTCTTCACAAGATAGCGTTAGTTCCGATTTTGGCCACGTGCACCACATTCTTGTCGCAATGTTTCGCTTCATTGTTCTGTTAAAAAAAGGACTAATAAAAGAGGTATTTAATAAATATCTTTTAAAGATAAATACTATTTATAAATAAACGTATTGCTGTCGTGTTGTTAATGTACAGATAGCTAATACATTCCGTCACATGCTCACGACTATTGCTAAAGGATCCGTGAAATAGGATCGTAAATACGTAGAGCATGTTTGCGATACACAAGCGTTGGTTTATGTCCTGAATAATTCACTACATTTTAGATATATACCTTCTGATATTAAAAAAAAGAAAATATTTAAGAGAAGTTTTCGGGGTGAAGATTAATATTGAAGAGATATGGAGCAAGGAGTTTTTTAGTTCAAAGAGTTGGTCAATGAACTCGACTGCAGAAGTTCCTACCTTACAAAATACTTTTCTTTGTAATTTTTTGTTGATTTGATAAAATAACAAATTCGTATCCAAATTTTTTTTATAGCCTAACTGACGGACTAAACAGAATTAATTATTTTTTACCCAGTCATCATCCCTCATTGCCGAAAATGGAGACTAAAATTTTATTCAAAGAATCAACCTATTTACCTGATCTTATGTGGTCAACGCCATCTAAGGCCATGCGATACCAAATAAAAAAAAATGCAAATATGTTTCCAACTTTAAAGAGCTCAAATAAATGAATGAAACCAAAGTTCCTGTTTAATGACCCATGTATACTACTGTCTAATTTCTAGAATACCTAAAGTTTTTGACAAGCTTACGTCATTAGCTGAACCATCAATATCCTGTAATCAGATTGACTGATGGTGGTTTTACTAATGGTTTTCCGTTACCACTGAAATCCTCAAAATGTTTAGTCATTATTTTACTTCATTAATTATTATGCTAATGACCCCGATCCTGTTGATTACAAACTAAACAAAAATCTCACTACATCTCCTTCTAACAAAACATATAAGAAAGGGATGAATGATATATGTGGTTTACTTGAATTGGTCGCGAACTTTTTCATCCTGTATACTTTCATTTGCTTTTAATAAAAGTTATTTTGACATTACAAACATACACTTTTTTTTTAAATGACAAGAAGGTTGCTATTACCACAGAATACTTAATAGTACAAGTACTATTACCCTCGGACTATATTGTATAGATGTATAGAGCTTATAACTTAACTTTACTAATGATTTTCAATCGAAACCATCATGTATTTATTTTACTGTCCAAACTAGACTTCAAAGAACCATTTAGCCCCAAATCAACAGTCATGGTGAGTTCAATTTGCATTTGATAAAGCCAAAACACCCTTATATCCCCAACTAGCAAGCAATCCAGCGGCAATTAATAGTTGTATCGGTTGAAACGTTACACCCATCTCGGACGATCCTTGGACCGCAATTAGGGTTCGTATTTACTACGCGGAGCTGCGGTAGACTTGGATGTCAAGTAGTGAATATATACAAATAGGTAGAACTAGCCTGGCTGGGTAACTTTATGCTATAACTGCTGAACTACACTAAATTCTTTTTGACGTTTTTGACTAACTTTACTAGCGCAGCGCAGCGCTTCGCCCGAGATAGTTGAATTTTGATGCCTGAGGGCCTACTCTAAAAGAGAATACACGATAGTCCGAAACAATAAAATTACAAAAAACAGACGTGAATGACAACCAATAGAATTATTGAATTATCGTGAGATTTTTTTTTATATAAAACTTTAATAATTATACACTTTATAGATATTTGGTGAATTTGAAAACAAGTATTACTATGATATAGGTATATGGTTTATAGGTACCTACTATAAGCGGCTTGTAAATGCCATTAGATAAATCATGATGGCGCAGAAAAACATCGTAAGGAAACTTGGATGCCTAGTTAGTAATAATTCAAAGGTATATCGACTACCCCCCGGTGTTTGCGAAAACTTACGTCATACAGTCTTATTTATACTTGCTTCGTTACTAATATTATAAGAAAAGCGATTTTGCTGAAAATTGGCAGAGGAGTAGCATGGAACCCGCAGAATAGGCAGTTGAAACCAGGCTACAGTAGGCCAAACTATAAATAACGTGAGCATCGATGCTTAGAAACAGAGCAGCTATTTTATAATAAATCCACCGAGCAGCGATGCAGCATTACAGCTGACTTCAAACGTGATTGATAGCGGATTCTTCGAGAACCTATATTGTCATTTTTCTTATCGTTTCCACTTGTCGATTAACAATGTTATATTAACAGAGTCTTATACCCACTCACATCCCCCCTACCCAACATCGTCACAAGACGATGTTGGGTAGACAATGTTGGGTTAACATGTTAAACCGCAACGACAACTGATATCTTCAATATGTCAAGATTAACGTCGTTGTTTATACTTACAATAAATTGTGTTTTCACAAAGAAATCGCCTTGCTTGTTTGCGAGACTGCAATGGGTTGTTATAAAACATTGTTAATTAACAATGACTTGTGACAAATCGGATAAACATTTGATTTGTAGTGAGAACACAAATCTTGACAAAATGTTTATAATTGACTAGTCGGGTTAACATATCATACGCATAGCCCGACTAATATTGTTACAAGACTTGATCTGTAAACATGTTCGGTGTTTATTTTTGAGCATTGGTGTTTATAGTTAAGTGTAGCGGAAACGTACCTACTTTTAAAGTTTTTTTTGAGTTAATATCAATATTGGGCTGACTTACAGACCTGCTAAACTTTTACGTTGTCCGAAAACCTTGACTGTAGATTACAATAACGATACTGCATAGAAATCGGAAAGTTTTGTCCAACTTTAGCGCAACTGTCGTCAGCCATAATTGGTTTATAGAGAACTCATAATTTAGCGTAGAAAAACAAACTTTTTATTTCATGTTAGTGAAACTAACTTGTCTATCGTAAAGGTATTTTTGGGTACAATAACTTTCTCGGATGACAAAGGTTATGGTTTTTGTAGCTGAAGTGGAACCTGGCATTATTGGGTCTACGGAATATTCATCATATCAGCCGATAGACGTCCTGCTGAACAAAGGCCTTCCAAGGATCTGTACGGAATATTAATAGAAACTAAAAATAAAATACAACTTGATAGTATCAAGTTTCCAATTGTACAGAAAAAAGTCTGGAAAGCTTTTTAAATAAATCTTTTATTAGATAATAGATTGGTGACGTACGACTTCAGCAGAGATTTATAAGCCACGTAATGTTTGGCGAATAGTCGCGACTCGAGATTGCTAACAATAAAACTTTCACGACTTCTATTCCAAAGAAATTTGGAATAAAATGTTACAATTTATATGAGCGCCAAGTTTCAGCACCGCATTTACGTGTTTCACTAGAAGCTGCGTATATTTTTTGGGTTGCCAGCTTCAAGAAAATCTCATTTATTTATTTAGGACAACCAGTACATTTGAGTAATATATGATGAATACTGCTTTTAAATAAGCCTCTCGGCTCTATCTTAATAGGCATTGGATTGGGTCTTAGTCCCAAATTGTGCGACTGGCTTTGGTAAACTACCTATTTTTATGCCAAAATTATAGGTCTACAGATATGGTGTCTAGGGATTGGTTTTTAAATTTTGAAGTTTACATTGAAAATACCTACTGAATATATAGAATACTCAATAAGATGTATCTTTTTTTCTTTTCTTTCTCAACTTGGCACTGGCAAAATACACAATCCATTAAAATTTGTCTGCGATGAGGGGGATGGGGATCGCGTTTATGTATCAACTTAATAAAATTACTGGAAGAAAAGAATCAATGCTCTATTATTTTCGGGCAATTAACCACCATTTCTTTGCAGAATAAAAATATTTAATCCCGGAAAATGGTAACAAAAACAGAACATTGCGCTTTTATGTAATACCTACTTGATATTCTCGGAAGTATTTTTTTTTATCGAGCAACTGGTATAGGAATAAATACTTAAGTGTTGAACTATTATGTGCCTAATGGTACCTTGTTGTTAGTTATTTCTAATAATGACTGTTACCTAGCCTATAACATCACGCTAATGCGATAATTATTCAATAATCAAATACAATTTTCTTTTCTATTTGATTTACCTACGAGACTCAAAGTAGGTACCTACTACGTATTAATTTGAACTAAGTATGTAAATCTAATAAAGGTACCTAACAACTTTGAACTCAAATGCGTCTTTTACATAGCAGAATAAAATAAGATTTTTAAGAAAGTTTGTTGGTTCTCTCAATTATTTTTCTGAATAATAAATATTTATCAAATCATTACAGCAGTGCAGCTTTATAATTGTCAAATAACATTTTTCACCTACCTATTTATCTGCCTGGTCTAGACCACTTCTAGTGTTAGGGTCTAATAGCTACCAATCAACGAAATAACTAAAATATAAATACTGTATTTTTTTTCAAATGTAATACCTATTAAATAATAAATGAAAACTTATCCTATAGAATAACAAGAACAATTAATTGTAAAAATTGTCAGGACGATGTATTAATTAAAAATATGCTAAGTATATTCTGTGTTAAAACAATCAAGTATAAATATTTACAAATACTAAAAATTAAAATAACATTCTAACCCTATTTACAAAATACAAAAAATATTTACAAGTAAAAAAGTTGTGCCAGATCACTGCCCTGAGTGAACGTGGCAAGAAGGCTGGCGGCATTGCCACGTTGAATGGCAATGCTGATCCGCTGTCCTAGATAGACACCAGCCTTCCTGTCACGGGAGGTCTCAATAAGGCGCCTGGAGACCTCTTTAAACAATAAAAGGGCATCCGGGCCCCACGGCCCCAGTGTTTCTACACCAAACGCCACAAACATGCATCCATTGCCTATAGATGCATATTTACGGCGCTTCAGGCATTCTTGCTGGGCGGCAGCAGCACCGGCCATGACTGAAGTGTCTGGAAGGTGAGACGGAGCCAAGGTATCGACGCATGTAGCATCCCAAACCAATGGTCGTCCCAACTTCCAGGGCACTAAAGTCATTCCGTCCGGTCTCTTGCCATCGTCGCGCACCAAGCCGCTTGGTTCTAAAACGGCTGGTACGCCAGCGGTGACAAGAGATCGGCGGATTAGGTCATTTATAGCCGCATGCCGTGACATACGCCCAGCACTCCGACAACACGAAAGGCCATGATGACCAAGGTGCCCAACACTGTCTCCACAAAGGCAGCGATGTGGCACAATAAAAGAGAGCTCAGAGAGTTAAGAGCTCTTTAATAGAGATATTAGAAACAATTAAGGCGATGATAGCTCAGTGGTAGTGACGTCGGATGCCGCGACGAAGGGCGTGGGTTCGAATCCTACAATGAGCTTGAGCTTTCGGTGAAGGAAAACATCGTGAGGAAACTATAGCACGGTGGTAGGGTACTTTGTAGTACCCGCCTGGCTGGCTACCACCCTCAAGTTGAAAATTTATCGCCAAGCACCTACCGGTGTGTTCCGGCAATTGCACTTGAGAGCCAATTTGCCTTCTCGGCATTGTAACAGGTCAAGCAACATATTGGCAATATCTCGGGTATTGCCAATGGTGATAGGCGACGGTAACCACTTACCATCAGGTGGGCCGTATGCTGGCTTGCTACCTTAGTAGTATAAAAATAAAAATAAAACTACTGCTTAGATGTTTATACGTAATTATACAATGTGTCATGTACCTACTTAGGCACTTTATATAACCTACCAATAAGTGAAGGTAAATAACGTTACGATCCTCTATTGTAGTTATTTAAAACGTGTTATACAGCCTCCTTTGTGGAGATCCTTTTTCGGTAAAAGAAATTCAGATTGTCGCCTTACACGAGGATTCTTCAGAACATACCTTGTACACAAAGTGACTGTAATTAAATTTTATTGCGATATTATACCTTTATATACTGTAGTTTCTACGTTGGCTAGCTTTTTTTTTATTCTAGAACGTGACTTGGGTTCCAATTCTTTTTAAATTACTCAGACCATTCACACGGGGCGTCGCATCATCAAACTGTTAAATGGAACAGAATGTAAATAAATTCAGTCTATTCTGCGCTCGACTGAGATTTTTTTCACGGAGAATGATAAAAATATTCATTATTCCGAGCCCTCGGAGACAAAAGTACGAGTAAAGGGATGTAAGGCCGTATGGCGCGATGCCTTTTGGCAATAAACAAAAAAAGTTCCTTTCTGGTTCTGTAGGCGGTGAAAAAATGGTGTGTAATAAAATTATGAGGTTTTTCGCGCAACTTTGGTTGTCTTTGGGTTGTTTTTAGGTACGATATTTTTCGCTCCATAAAGTTTTTTGTTTTTCTTTCATTGATACATTTGTCCTGGTATTCACAGCAGCCATAATAATATATATCTAAAAGATTATTACTAATTATTATTTAAGTATTACAAATGGTAATTAGGTTGTTTTTTTAACTTTTACTAATACTTTCACAAAGATCTAGGGAAGAAAAATAGAACGTAGAATAAGTAGTATTTTTCATTCAGTCATTATTTTTGTCTGATTTCGTTTTAGAGCCTCTACTTGAAAGCTTTGCTACAAAGCAATTTAAAATATCGTTACATAGAAACACGCGATCGTGAGTTTCCAGATTGAAATCTTAGTTTCGTTCACATAAGTGTTACAAGTATTCTAAAAGGAAGGCCTTATCACTAAAGTATTTACTTCCAGTTTGTTTTTTTTTGTAGACTATAACAATGTAGTAATTTATTTAATGCCGTAGTTTTTTCTTTGTTTTGGCCTGTGTTTGACTTGTGAAGATGTGGCCAAATGTGGTAAGCTAATAGAGCCTAGAAGGGTCAGAACTGGCTCTCAAGTTCAGTTACTGGTAGCGCTTGTGGGTGGTAACCAGCCAGAACTTGTGGTAGTAAGTGGTAGACCGCCTACGTATACTTACGAGTAGTCTTAATAAGATTGCCGCGAAAATCGACCAATGATGTCACCGCTCGTTTCATTATGTGATCAATCACAGGTCCTGTTACCAAAAGTAGAACAATTTTAAATAAAGTATTTTAAGAGCTTAAGAATGTAGAAAAGAGTGCAGAAGGAAATTGTGGCATTCCTAAAAGAAAACTGGTACAGTATGACACAACTTAGATGTAGCATCGGCAAATCGTATATCTAGACTCCACTTCCGATTTACACAACTAATAAAAATCATTCATTATCGTGCCATTTAACAAGATCACTTTCGTATAAAGTACTAATAAACATGGGTAATGTTGTAGGCGCACTCTTTTCGAGAATTATCGATTTTACGAATTTTGCCGATGCTTCATCTAAGTTGTGTCATACTGTAGCTACCTAGTTTATGATGACGAACTTTAATAAACAAGCAAAAAGGTCGGGTCCTATGAATTTCGTTCGATAGTAAGCGAGCTACCTCAGCACATGAGTAATTAAACTGTAACCTCAGGGCAGCAGCAAGGTGGAATCTAATTTAACAGTTTATTTTATAGGAAATACCAACATCACCGCAGCAGCTAGCACTAACAATGTCAACTTGCAGAAATTCAATAAATTACATCGTGTATCCGAGTAACAGAATTTGCTTGCGCCGAGAAGTACCAGTATGAAAAGTAAAGTATATAAAACCTCAAAAAACACGCAAATACCGCATCAGTCAAGATGTAGGTACGTTTTAAATTTAATTAGCAGGCATATTATATAGTATTTTCTAGTTACCTACTATAATATTTGTTATATATAAAATATTTTATTCTATAATATACAATATTTACAATTATTTACAAGAGATATACAAACTATATATAAAAAAAATCCTCGAGGCGGCCGCTGCTGCCAATCAACGGCAAGGTTCCCAGAAGGCTGGCAGCGTTCCCTCTTTGTATGGCCAAGCTAACGCGGCGGAAAAAGCTCCCCGCCCGCCAGTCCCCTGTGACCTCAATTAATTTTGAAGATAATGTTCGAGAAAATCGGCGAGCCTCGGACCCCCAAGGACCCATGGTCTCGACCGCAAAAGGCAAAAATAAATAATTTGGGCCAATAGAAGCGTATTTTTTGGATTTAGAATTTTCCGCACCAGCCGCAGCCGCTCCTGCAACTCTACATGTCGCTGGCAAGTGATATGGCGCAAGTGTTACACCAACGACTTACCGACACTTTAATATTTTTAATGATTTTTTATTACCTGTAAGAATACCAGAACCACTAAGAGTAGATTAATTTATGTTGTAAAATTATGACGTCACACGCAAGTATATCATACAAAACTCCAAAGTAAACTATCCTTTTGGCGTTTAGTATAAAGTTGCTGAATTGAAGTGTTTTCTCTTTGAAAAATGCGGTATTTATCCTACTAATATTATAAACGTGAAAGTTTGTATGTATGTTTGTTGGTCTTTCACGCAAAAACTGAACGGAATTGGATGAAACTTGTCACAAAGATAGATCATACCCTGGAATAACATATAGGCTACTTTTTATCCCGAGAACGCAGGTGAAACCGCGGGGGACAGCTAGTTAAGACTATATAGTCCATTGAAATTTATCTATTCTATTCGGTATCTTAACAATTTATTTTTCCACGCAATATAAAATTAATATACCTATATAAACATAGGTAACCAAAATATGATACCTATATATCAAAATTCTTCAGGGATATGAAGACAAACAGCAACATACACTTTGTTAAGTAGAAAGGGCGAAGAGGTCACGTTACTCGTTATTGTAATATTATCTTTATTGTCTTTATTATAGTGGATTTATTGCTTTTGGGTGAGGTTTAGCTTTATTTGTATTAGGAAAGGCGGTAAAATAAAATTGTTTATGTTTCGTAACCTATAAAATTATTTTTACCGCTTAAAAATCCTCAATTTGATTTTGTATGGCGATAGATTATTGGGGATTTAGGTGGACCTACGCGTAGTTGGGAATTAAGTTTTCACAAACCTTCCACAAACACAAAGATCCCAATTTTGACCCCAAGACTACCTATGAGAAAAAAAATCCTTTGAGCAAGATTCAAAATTTTATAAATTTCAAAAATCTATAGGTCCTCCGGTTCAAACTGTACGTTATCAGTAAGGCCAGTTACTATACTATTTTATAGGTATTATTTAATTTGGGAATGTATAGCTTCAATAGATACATTTTATTTTATTTCTTTAGATCCAAACATAGTGTATTCTAAACAAGATGAACAAACCTATGTATAACCAAGTACCTATTACATTACTAATTGTGTAGGTACCTACTTATATTTTATTTCTACATAAAGTACATATTTATTAATTGTATTTGTAGACAAGATATATACAGAATCTAAATCTAATTTTATTTCTTAAATTTTCTTAATTCAACCTCGCAGTTCAATATACCTAGCTTTCTTTTTTAGAGGTTGAATTAAAGAAAATCCTTTCTTAGCGGATGCCTACACCTTATAGCTATCGGTATGCCAAATTACAACCCGATCCAATGGTTTGAGCAGGGCGTTGATAGATTAGTTAGTCGGTCAGTCATTTTTACCTTCTATATTTAGATACGTCCAAAATTACAGAGTATACCATTTCTAATTGAAGTGTAATTTTCCGGAACGGAATTGTAAATTCAAAGTGGCTTATTTACATGGTATTTGCCCAAGTTAACACCCTCCTTTCAACCTGTTGCAACTTGAGAGCTCGAGTCGTGTGTGAGAGTGCCTCCTTGAATGTAAACATCGTTATTTGAGATAGGTACCTAAGTTATATCCGGTTCGTGTTAATCTTTGAAATACGTCATACGTCGTCAGTTGGAACTAATAACATAATAATATTAAGGTTTATTTTGCTAATAATTTATTAGGAATAACAAAACATGTAGGTTAAAAATAAATAAAAAGAAGGAAGTAAAAAGTAAGAAATAAAATTAGAAAAAGACTAAAAATAAAATAAAAATGCTATTTATAATAGGTACAGCTGATCTAAATCGCTGTCAGCTGTGCCCAGAACGCTGGCGGCATACAAAAATTTTGACGCTGAATTTACTTCTCCTTAAAATTTTGGTTATCTCATTTTTCTCTCTTCCTAGTGGGCTGCAATGCCACTTCAGCTAACTGTAAGAGCTATATCTGTCAGTTTTAATGTTCAACAAATATTCCCACTTCAGGGCCTGTTAATACGTAGATAAATTCCAAGCACATAAACTATGGACATGAGTAACCGCTAAGCGCGTTATAACGTTAAAGTTAAAAAGAGAGATTAAAATTTTTGTTTGTAATGAATAAGCTCAAAAACTACTGGATTTGAAAGGATTGGAGGATTTGAAAAGCCTTTCATTAGTAGAATGCTTCATTATTATTGAGTAACATAGACTTTAATTCATTAAAAAAAATACTAACGCAAGACGTAAAAAAAATACAAATAGAATTACATACAGTACGCGAATCGCGAGTGAAATTGTGACGCGAAAAGTGAGTTTACCTTTAAAGAAGTGATCATAATACATATCAGCTCTGTAATCTCCAGTGGTATTCTGTGGACCAAAGGTTTTCAATAATATTCAAGCTTTCGAACGCAAACAAACAGTAATAAAAACAACAAAACACCAATACAATACTAATTACGTAGGCTCCAGCCGGAGGATGCAAAAAAAACCAATTAATTTAACTTAATTTATTAATTAAAAGAATACAATATTCAATAAATCTAAAGAAGGTGTCTGATGGTCGATGTCAGTACCAAAAGTGAAGTATGGGAAAGAAATATTGGTGCGGTGTCCACCGCGATGATGTAAAGCTGCATCGGCGATTTAGTTGTTTCATCAATGCAGGAGGTCTTGCGAAATCGATGAGCTGATTCCTTCTATTACACCGTACTTGATTTTATCAGCAATTCCTTAGTCACACCGTATCGTAACACCTCCCCCCATAGAACAGCGACTATTTTTTAACGTTCAGTAAAAATGTTGCTGGGTTCAATTCTATCTCTTCAGGTTTTACTTTAATTCTTTGGGGAACATTTGGTTGTTCTGAATCTTCAGACTTTGTCGTCGGAGGTTCGATTTTCTTGCAGTCGAATAAGTTGTAACGGCGGGCCGCAATTATTAAAATGATTATAAATGAACTTGATAGAATGAAGTAGATAGGTATCGTAGTGTGATACATAGTCTGGTCCATAGCTTGATCTATCTTTACTGGTGTCTGCAATGATATTTTAGAGTTACTATCATGCAGATACTCTAGATTTATAGAATTGAGTTGAATACTTGGTTCTTCGTCTAGTCTTGCATAATTTTTCATATGTGGGATTCCAATTATTTTCATTACGTGTCCCTTGATACGGTTATCGGTATTAGTTATAGTGAATTCTGATGTCTTCAGCAGGCAGTTGTGTGGGACTACGGCTAAATAGCTTCCTTGAAGAGTTCTATATTGATCTTGGCCACACGATGTCTGTACTTTAGTTGGGTTTGGAAAGCATAGTGTGTAATGCTTGTCGTCTAGTTGTTCTATAGCTTCTTTTTCCAGGATAATTGAATTGAATTTGCAGGATGAATCCAGTTGCTGTTGTTTGATTAACCGTGGAACGCAGTTAGGTTGACTTCCAATTTTGTAGCTAGGTTTTATTTCGCAGAGATACCACAGATTGATCTTAGGACATTCTGTCTCTATGTACATAGAACCGTTTCCATGAATTGCTATATAGGGTGAAGTTGGAATAAGGACTTTATGATATTTATTGGGGACAATGGATAGTTTATATAGGTCAAAGGATTCAGGAAAGACAATCGGCACCTTAAAGACGATTACTATTTGATTATCGATAAAGTAATATCCTAACTTAATAATGTCATAATAATTTCTAAGATCTATTTCTAGAACTTCCTTTTTAGAATATAATGTTCTCAATTTACTTATCATGTTACTAAGTGATCCTAGGCTAAGAATAGAATGAGATGTGCTCGATGCACGAATAAAGGCTAAATTATTTCCTAACTTATACAGCTCCTCCGATAAGGATTCTATATTATCGCTTAATATTACAAAATGCTGAGCTAAATGAGCATACTTAATTAAATCAGTTTCTTTGGTACTATCGCTTTTCATAATAACCTTTAAAACTGATATTATTTTATTCTGATTCTCTACAATACTATCTAATATCTTAGAATGACGTAATGTCCAATCTTTAGTCAGACTTATATGATTATTAATTTCAGCTTCTAATTTATGTTCGTTATTCTGAAGTACTTTAATGGCATTGTTATACTTAATAGCATCTGTATAATCTAGATTTCCTGAAATACTTTTAATGACTGAACCGAGTCCGTCGATGAGTCCTCGTTTAATACGATTAGGTTCAAACGAATGCAATTGTTCAGAAACCTTTTCAATTTTATCAGACAGATATTCAATATGTGGCTCGTATAATGATAAAGTCTTATTATTAAGTTGAGGTCTAAGTTCATTCAGCTGCGATTTTACCGTTTCAATTTTATAGTGAATGTCGTCAAGTTCAATAGTTTGAAGAAAAGAATGATAATGGGATATTAATTTGGTAGGGCCTAAGTTAAAGGGAAGCAAACCGGGTCCATCTTCTAATGTTTCAATTGTTACGTCCTGCGCTCGTACCAGGCAGAACACTATCGGCAGAAGTATCCTGTAACAATGAAGATTTTGGTGTTCTTTTCAGGCGTGCTTTGGCTACGGGTCCGCGTTTCTTTTTAGTATATATGTGAATGGGGAGATCTGCCAAAACTGTATCATGTGTATAACGTGGTGCTAATTTTTGTCGACTTGCCATGGGATTACGTACATATATAGATTGGTCAGGGTTGTATTCCTTTTCAGGTTCACGATCTTTATTCCTATTTTCGGTAAGTACTGTACGATCATGCAAAGAGGACTCGTTTATTATACCGTATGCCTTAACAACCATTTTCTTATGTTCCTGTGTATACTGTTGAAGTAAATGTTTCGATAGATCAATGTCTATTGGGTCTCTGGGGTCAAAATGGCCGGTTATTATTTCTAAGGGTCTACACTTAGTGAAACTATGGATTGAACTATTATAGGCTAGAAGGGCGTAAGGCATAAGATTAATAACAGATTCATTTTTCTGTTCTAACTTTAGTATTCTAAGGTGTTCAAGGATGGTTAAATGAAAACGTTCTATTATTCCATTATCGTTAGGGCTATGAGCAAGTACTTTATGGTGTTGTATTTTATGCAATTTTACAAATTCAGAAAAGAGCTGATTCGTAAACTCCGGACCTTGGTCTGTCACTATTGTCAATGGGACACCATGGTGAGTACAAAACTTTAGAAGGGCTTGCACTACACTGATCGCTGTACCATCTCGGAGATAGTATGCTTGAGCGTACTTGGAAAAGGCATCTACCAAGGTAAGATATTTTTCGTTTTGGGCAGTGAATACATCAAGGTGTAATATCTCAAAGGGTTTCGTAGGGGGTGGTACAATGCAAAATTTCTGTTTTACAGGGTTACGATCATATTTGGCCTGACCACATATATTGCAACCGTTTATGTACTTTGCAACATCTTTGGCCAATAGTATTTCCCTGATAGCGCTAAGTAACATTCATTTATACCGCGGTGGTTAGTTTTACCCTCGTGGTATTTCTGTATAATTTCCTGCTGACGCAAATACTCCTTCACATTATCTACCTCGGTTTTAGTTAAGATAAGATTCATAGCGGAACTTTTAAATTTATCTTGAATGATAGGGATTATTTTGAACATTGCTGTATGTGGATATATAATAATGCCTGTTTTCACTTTGGGGTTAACATATTCTTTTATGGCATTGATAACGTCTTCCTCGAGGTTCGATTCGGATAGTTGAACGGATGTACGCGTATGGGTTTCGAATGGCTTAGTAACTGTTGCGCGTTTCTTTATATCACCCACTATAGTAAAACATATTTGCCTATTGAATTTATTAAGGGGTTCATCTGATATGGGCACTTCTAAAATAGGACTTTCAGCATCTGAGTGTACAGTAAGAGTAGAGGACCCTGTGGTTGAAAGTGCTCTTTCAGATTGGGCTGTATCTGTGGATGATCCTGATTTTGAGTGAGCATTTTCAGACAGATTGACCGCGACAGAACTTACATCTTCATTATTAATTTCGATCCGAGAGAGAGCATCGGCATTAACGTTATATTTACCGCATTTATAGATAACAGTAAAATTGTATTCACTAAGCTTAAGTCGCCAACGTGTTAATCTTGAATTTGGTTCCTTAAGATTCATTATCCATTGTAGAGGTTTATGATCAGTTACTATCTTGAATTTACGGCCGAATAAATACGGGCGAAAGTATTTAGTTGCCCAGACTATGGCGAGAAGCTCTTTTTCTATTGTACTGTAATTTATTTCACTAGTATTCAAAGTTCGTGAAGCATATGCAATCGGTTTATCGGAACCTATAGGCCCTTGAGAAAGGACTGCACCTATCGCTAAATTTGATGCATCGGTTGTTAGAACAAACTCTTTAGTAAAATCGGGGTATTGTAAAATCGGATCGTTAGTTAATAAGGTTTTACATTTCTTAAAACAACTTAGATAGTCAGAATCGTTATACGTGACTTTGGATCCCTTCTTTAAACACTGAGTCATGGGCTTTGTGATACGAGCGAAATCAGGTATGAATTTCCTATAGTATCCTAATAGGCCTAAAAAAACGCTTTATTTCCGTAGGTGTTTTAGGTAGTGGAAATTTCTGTACCGCAGTGATCTTGTCTGGGTTTGGCTTTATACCGTCTTTACTAATAATATGACCTAAGTACGCTGTCTCTAATTTTAAAAACTCAGACTTATCCAGTTGAATTTTAAAATTCGATTCTCGCAGTCTTTTGAATACTTTTTCAAGGTTATCCATGTGCTCTTGTAATGAGGTACTAAAAACTATTATATCGTCTAAATAAACTAGGCAAATTACATTCTGAAGGCCCCTGAGGACATTGTCCATGACTCTTTGAAATGTCGATGGAGAATTTTTGAGTCCCATCGGCATTCTCAAAAATTCAAAATGACCGTGCTCAACATTGAATGCGGTCTTGGAAATATCTTCAGGGTCCATTTCCACCTGATAAAATCCACTAGCGAGATCTAGCGTAGTGAAATAATGGCAGTTCCCTAGTTTGTCTAAGACGTCAGTTATGTTTGGGATCGGATATTTGTCATCTATGGTTTTTTCATTAAGTTTCCTGAAATCAACTACAAGACGCCACTTCTTTTTACCTGATGCGTCAGCTTTCTTAGGAACCACCCATATGGGGGAGCTCCATGCAGATTCTGAAGGCCTAATTATGTCTTGATCTAGCATCTTTGTTATTTGATCGCGTACTTCCTGCCTATGTACGAATGGATATCTATAACTTTTCGTATAAATCGGAACTTCATCAGTTGTACGAATATGATGTTTAATCCGGTTAGTAAAGGTAAGAGCTTCCCCTTCTATATAAAATACGTCGGCATATTTAGCACATAGTGATTCTAAGTTAGCACGTTCTTCAATATTTAAATGATCGGTACGTAAGCGAGATAAAACTTCATCAGCGCGAGACGACAGTTGTTTAGTACGTTTGCACTCGGTATTAAATACTGACGCACTAACCGGTTGATCCATGGAAAAGATTACGTCATTCTGAGTGAGATTAGAGATTTCAATAATACCACGATTTTTACTGATATTAGTTATGCATTCACCAATTATGCAATTCGATATGGATTGTTCGGGAACTAATGCATCACCATCATGAATATTAATCGGTACTCTAATCAATTTTGATGAGTGGGCCGGAATTATATCTTCATACAAATTACAGTTTCGCGAATCATACATAATAATAGAATTCGATGCCTGACGAGTGATAAGTTCTTTAGCTTTTAAATCTATATTTGATTCCCACTTACTTAAAAGATCCAAACCAATTAAACCGTCAAAATAGTCGTGAAATTTATAAATGAAAAAGGTAACGTCGTCATTCTCATTAAATTCCTGAAAACAAGGCAAGGTTATAGAATAATCATTACGAGTCGTAGCATGCACATTAGACACTTCAAAAGGATCATAATTCCATGGCAAGGATGGATAGAATTTATTTACTGCATCAGGGCTAATAAATGATTGATTGGCACCTGTATCAATCAATAGCTTGATTGGAGGATTGGATATCTGTATATACGGTAATTGTCTTTGGGTCTGTAAGTTAAGTTCTATTTTGGCTTTTCTGATTTCGAGACCTGCTGAAAATCCTCATGTTCATTAGGAGGAACATCATCATGAGGTCCTTCAGGTGGGTTCGAATAATATGTTTCAGTGTATTGGCGTTCATCATTATCACACACATACTCAGGATATTCATAGCAGTCATGATTGTAAGAGTCGGAATAATAATAGGGTTCATATTGATTCTCGTAACATTCATTAAAATTAATTTCTCGAGATTTAAAATAATTTACCGGTGGCGGGTTTCCAAACTTAGTCCAATCATGTCCACTAGGTGGTAAGGTTTTCGTGACGTAATGACTGACGCCACTCATTGGTTGCACCGAGTTATTTAACTTAGGTGGTGGATTCTTAGGAGCAATTCTGAAGACGTTGCTCTGGGGTCTGTAATTAGGAGGCGGTGCAGCAAGCATTTGCTGAGTACGCGTAGGACCTCTATACGAGTATATAGGGACCTGATTTAAATTAGGTTTCCACATTTGTGGGGGACGTTGAAACGGTTGGAAAGGGGTCTGTTTAAATTGGCCTGGCATATTAAATACATACGGTCTCGAAGTTGATGCTACTGGTGGCATAGGGCCATGTGAATATTTCGGAGACAGGCTCATTTGTGCGTGAGGTTGCGATTTCCGATCGGAGTGCTCATTTCTTTGCTGCATATACATAGTATTTGTTTCTTCATGCACAAACTCTAACGCCTTTTCTATAGAATCCGGTCGCATGCACCGAATACGCGATCCTAACGGGTCTTTAAGGCCACGTACATATGCCTGTAGGGTTAATTTTTTATAGAGTGATCGTTTTGATTCTATTGTACTCGCCACGTTTTCATGTAAGCTAATATAGGTCATGATAGTACTGAATAGGCCTTGACAATTTTCATAAAATTCTTGTGGAGATAAAGATCCTTGGCTTAATAAAGCAAGATCGTTATATAGCGAGGTCTCATCGCGTTGATCCGCGAAATTATTTTTAAGAGCATTTTTAACGCCTTCCCAGCTATCTGGGATGCCATTTGAGTTAATTAAACGGGCTGCATTTCCAGTCACTTTATTTAAAATGCCATTTAACAAAGCAAGTTTTATTAATTCATTGTCCGGTTCCGGATCCAAATATTCTTTTACTAATTGATCACATAACTTGATAAATCTAGTGAGTATATGCGGGTTTCCGTCAAATTCCGGGACTAATCTGAGTGCTTTTAAAATTTGATCCATTTTCTGGGCCATAGTACTTATATTTCTATTTGCGTCGTGCGAATCTAACCTACTATTTCTTTCTAACCTAGGGGATCGCGATTGCCTGGGATGGAAAATCTTGATAAATTAAAGTAGTCTTATAGGAAAAAGGAAGCAACTCCAGAATGATTCTAAAGTACTTACATGCGCATTATTGGTATCTCTGCTGTATCTATGTCTTGATACTCCGCCGGGCTGCAGCTCTAGGTTCTGGGATCTCGATTGGCAGAAGCCGGTCAGTCACGCGAGACTCGCTTCGGCTAGATATACGGAAATCTTCGCTGTAGTTCGCGTCACGCACTGACTCGAGATCCTACCGACTGCGCCAATTACGTAGGCTCCAGCCGGAGGATGCAAAAAAAACCAATTAATTTAACTTAATTTATTAATTAAAAGAATACAATATTCAATAAATCTAAAGAAGGTGTCTGATGGTCGATGTCAGTACCAAAAGTGAAGTATGGGAAAGAAATATTGGTGCGGTGTCCACCGCGATGATGTAAAGCTGCATCGGCGATTTAGTTGTTTCATCAATGCAGGAGGTCTTGCGAAATCGATGAGCTGATTCCTTCTATTACACCGTACTTGATTTTATCAGCAATTCCTTAGTCACACCGTATCGTAACATACTATAAAGTTACCAAATGACCGAGATATAAACAAACAGTTCCAACAACAATGAATAAAACATTTTCACGTTTTAAAATGTACTTCTAAGACATTGTTGGAAAACAATAAAATACATTTGGTAAGTTAAAAAACGATCATTCTTGGGTGTTTCATTCAAACGAGACAGGTGCCTTACAAAGTGAGATGGGGCCGAATAATAAACAAGGGAATATAACGCGGAAAAACATACTATGTACGGAGAAAATATAAACGGAAAACAACAATAAATGTTTAATTATATTCTCTAACACATCTTTAGGTATATTGGTAACGCCATTTCAATTTGTTTGTGTTTATTTGTTCAATGGGAACAATGGGCGCCGCGTACCTAATAAATTGGAATGAACTTCACTTGGTAATCACTGAGGTATATTACTACGTATAGAGAAGACGCCACACGTAACCACTATGTTCCATTCAAGTGCAGCCGTCCGACCGCACATCACTTATTTGCCCATGAAAATCACTAATTGTTTCAGCGCTGCAGCAAATTTTAACAAAATGGAACATGATCTTTGCTTTGCATAGCTTCTCTATACGTAGTCGTATACCTCATGTTGGTAATGCAGTATCTCGTTTACAAATAATCTATAAAATATCACACGGTTGTCAATAATAAATAATAATAATAAATGAATAGGGTGTACAATTTAGACATTTTTTTAAATTTGTCGCCAAGATCCTTCTAGTTACTAGAATCTAGTGTGTTCCGATAGCTGCACTTGAGAGCCAGTTCCCTTCTAGGCTTTGTGTGCCATACATACATAGTAAATATATTTTATCTACTCTCATATCGTAATGTGCTAATTATGAAATCAAAAACAGTACTTTAATGACCCACTTTATGGACACCCGTGTATAATGATTTATTATAGTGCAGTTTTGTTCCCAAGATAATGCTATAAAATAACTTTTTTTCTATTATAGTATTAGTACACCGTGGACCTATCAATAGTATAATCAATCAATATCAATTAAATTTTAGGTGCAAATTTACTATGTGTCTGTGGTTACATGTATTAGTGACAAATTTTTGACTTGAACTCGTATTTAATAACCCCTAAGTATTATGCAACAGTATCATAAACTACTATTATGATACCACACTTTGTCATTCATAGACCTTACTTGCCCTTATCTACAGGTCATCCACGTAGGACGTATGCTTTCATATTTTCTATTCCAGGGAACGATTAGTAATTTGTTGACAATATGACGACCATGTCACATTGTTCTTCGATTTCAGCAAATTAAATGACCCATTCTATGGGAGTGACGCGTTGTTACTCAGAATTAATTAGCCAACGCGATAATGGATGGCTATTGATATTCCACTGTATACATAATACTATACGGTTCATAGTCCGATTGTAATCTGATTGAAGAGCCTTGTTTCATTAATACATAACCTGCAAGCCTGTATCTATGTTTAATATTACTAATCTTAGTCCAGAGTCTCAAACTGTCAGATTAAAGTTCCTACATAGTTATTTTATGCTTTTGAGTGTTATTGAAATCGGTTATATCGTCGCTGCGCGTGCGAATCCACGTAAGAGCAACTTGTAAATACTCGCTTTGGTACTCATAATGATGTGGTGACGATAGTATGAAAAGACCTCATTTTATTAGTGGTGTGAAGTTAAAGTATTTGTGTATACAAATCCTCCTAGTGCTGTTATAGGACCGCACTTAGCGTTAATTGGGTGGTATGTAACCGCTTGGTTGGACTTACTTATTTTTTATTAATAAGCATTAATTATACTTAATTTTTTTATTTATTTAAACACTTACACATCTATCTAATCTTTAAACAAGCAATTCTTGTATGTATATATGATCTGAATCTCGGAAACGGCTCCAACGATTTTCACTATTAACTAATTAATTGAAATAGGTTTAATTTCAAGAAAACGTCGTTTTAAAAAAAACGAGCTAAGCTTGGTCATCCAGGTACCTACTAAAACATAAACAGTTGAACAAAACAAAAACAGTAGGTACCTAAGCCTGGAGGTTCATAAAATACAATATAACCTGAATCAATCCTTGGAATACCACAAGAATCCAGATTATAATAGTTCCGTAATAAATAATGAAGGCAACTTTAACATAAGCGTACATTGTGCGGCAAGTATGCAGCGGAAACAGAAAGAAAAGTTTGTTAAGTAGGTTACTCTGTACGTGTAGGTACGAAATGGTGTTTTCATCTCGGAAATATGGGATTATTTTAATGAAAACAGCTATGAATTACAATTTAATGAAAGGGCCTTTCCTCGATAAGGCGCCTGTCCCACTGCTCATGATTAGCGAGAAGCGAGTATAGCTAGCAACAGCTAGAAACGAGTTGGCGAGCTATGAGCAGCGAGTGTTCTGCCTGCCAAGCGACCGTTGTTGAGCGAGTTTTTTCTTTGATAGCTCTTTTATTAGCGACAAGTGCTAGACTAGTAAAAGAAAAATTCTCGCCGGCACGGCAGTGTGAACAGTTAACGATCAACTATTGATATATTATGGGACATGGGACCAATATCTAAGGAGGAGCAAGACAGATAACTCCTGACTTGAAAAAGGAAGATTTTCCGTCAGGCTGGGATATTGTGGCTGGGGACCGCAGTCGAACAACTGTAGATGTTGGAATCTTGTACATAGACTAATATAATATGATCTTGTATACCTTCTTATGTCGATCGCCGTACAAACTTAGCTAACGCACAGGGAAGTCAAGTCTCGCAAGAAGCGTACGTTTATTGCGAGAAAAAAGTCGATAGCTATTGTCGCTTTCTCGTCGGCGGGACTGGTGTCTTACGGAAAAGTCATGGGAAATGAGTTATAAAATTAGAAGTCGTAGGAGTGCTGCCACATTAAACAGGGTATATGGCATCTTTTTTATACATAATAATATATTTGGATCGTTAAGGTTGACAAATTTTTACCGTGGAAAAAACTGAAACCGTAAAGGAAAACAATAAACTTGTTATGTTATAACTGTGATTAATACTTATTCTACTAATAAATTTGACATAATGTGACGTAATAAAGTATTGGTAAATAATTTTGGCAATATCGTAACATTCTCTTTTTGGGTAATTCTGTAATCTACTTAGGGATAGGTATGCTCAGTATAGTTGTACTTTATGTTTCAATTTAGCTTAAGTGATATATTTTGTTGTTGGCATTGCTCCAAGAATATTATTTAATAAAATACATGACATAAACTGTATGCCCTCACCTAAATTCAAAAAGGAATTGATATGGGATTCATTATTTCATTCATCATCATATCAGCCGAAAGACGTCCACTGCTGGACAAAGGCCTCCCCCAAGGAACTCCACGATGGCCGGCTACCCGCATCCAGCGGTTTCCCGTGACCCTTATATGATTGTCGGTTCACCTTGTGAGGGGCCTGCCCACGCTGCGTCTTCCGGTACGTGGACGCCACTCGAGAACCTTTCTGCCCCAACGGCCGTCGGTTCTACGAGCGAAGTGCCCCGCCCACTGCTACTTAAGTTTGGCAAGTTTCATTCATCATGAGTTTGTTATTTAATTATGTAGGTATACATTTTTATTTTATTTTTGTAACTGAGACCCATTAATTTTATTGCTATTTAAATTTTAGAAAGGTGAATACACCAATTAAGTGATTTTGCTATATACAATATTCAATCTTATATGGTTCTCAAATTAAACTTCGCGACTGTACCAAAGAAGTAAAGGTAAGCCGCATAAGAAGAAAGTAATTTAGCTTCGATGACATCGAGCTTAATACCTGAAGAATTAGGTACATTGTTGTATTTAAGTAGGTAACCCTTAATTGCCTTTCGACACACGAGTACAAAACAAGTTTGGATGGCTTAGCTGAATAATGGAATAGTGAGAGAGAAACTGACTCAAATAATGTTGGATTTTAATTAAAATTTGCAGGGTATGAAATTGGATTTTTCTTATGAAAATAAGAAACACCTTTGGGTTTATATAAAATGACTTGGACTGAGTTTGAGGTTATTTTATTATTTTTTGTTTTATCGCTACACGACCCTGATTTTATGTTATCCTGGTAATTACAAAATATATGCGCGGAATTCAAGCTACAATACACAAAACGTCAAAATTTTATTTGGCATTACAAATAAATAATAGAATAAATAAAATAAATAAATAGAAGGCGTAGTGATAGTAGGAGATACGGCCATAGATGGACCTTCACCGATCTGCTTACCGAATGAAACATTTTTTTTATCAAATTTTATACATGGACAAATACGTCTAAACGTAAAAAAACAATGTCTACAAGGCATTATTTGTACAACCCTAAGACATACATACCCGATTCAATACAAAAACAAATATCTACTTTGTAAGAGCTTCGATATTTGAACAAAGATTTTATTCATCGTATTATTTTACTTGAGTTCAAGAAGCCAAGAAAATTATTCTTGTTAAAGAAAAACATTTCCAATCAAGTTGAAATCCCAAGTTTTGACGCGAGAACTGAAGTTGAAAGTCAGGTAGGTACCTATTTAGTATAAGGACATTCTTTCTTACTTACTTGTACCTACAGGTGTAGAAGAGTCGAGATTTTACTGAAAATGCATTGTGTTTCATAAAAGATTTTTATTTGAATAAATTCGTCGAATAAGTTCAGTACAGAAAAAGTACATAATCTAATGAGATATTTTACAGTATATATTTATACTTAAATCACGGCGGTAATTTGTTTAGATTTTAAAATAGGCTGAAAATTAAATGGATAGTGGACGTGTTCCAACAAAACAGGTATTTGTTTAATTTTGCGTCTTTATGATTTTATTTAAACCTTTGTTCACGCGCGTTTAGCGGCCGCTACAGTTAATCTTTGAAAGATGTCGGACACCTTATATTTTTAACTGTATTTACGGTCGACTATAAGAAGGGAACTAGCCCTTACTTGTATGTACGCCGCTACATTCATATAATTATCCCATAATTCTATAAATATCTATTCCATGTAAATATCTATTAGGTACTTAATATAACATTTTCAAAATACTTCCTGTAGCAACAACTAAAGCAAATAAGTATTTTATTTCACATGTAACCTTACGTAATATACTCGTATAGTACTGTAAAAGAAAATGTAAAACGAAAGGAGAATGCTTTCAAAGTCAACAAACCTGTTGACTTAAAATGTATTACAAAAAGAACCAAGTTAAAGAGAAGTGGCGAGAAAATACAGTTACTTCTATTTGAACCGGCACGAATAGGGTTTATTTTAGTTTTTCCGTTATTTTTTTGAGATTTTATTTACACAATATTTTCAATCTGCATTCAGGTCAATTATAGCTGACGTAGTTATTTTTATTTTATTAATTACAGGTGGTCAGATGATTAAAATTATAAAGTATAACTAGTTGCCGCGTTCCCGAGATAAAATGTAAGTAACATAATAATAATATATTACTTTCCATCCCATAACCTCAAAATCACGTCGATCCATTGCCTTATTACTGTGTGAAAGAAGAGCAAACCAACAAACACACGTTCACATTTTTAATATTCCGAACTCGAACAAAAGAAAACGAAGTACCTATAGCTTATTAACTATCTTGAATCATTTGTGTCAGCGTTGAGTTTTTTATCTATAAAACCATTCTGGCTATTGTTCTTTATTTCTTGTAATTCCTTTTTTTTAACCCCCGACGCAAAAACGACGGGGTGTTATACGTTTGACGTGTCTGTCTGTGTGTGTGTGTGTCTCTGCCTGTGGCCTCAAAGCTCCTGAACGGATTTATCGATTTTGATTTATTATTTTTTGTTTCAAAGGTGACTTAATCGAGAGTGTTTTTACCTATGTTTTAAAAAAATCCGCTGAGCCGTTCGAAAATTATGACCAATTTTCTAGTGAGTTTCGGGGGTTTCTTTAAATTTTTAATTTCAGTTATTCTATAAACTTATAATGACTTCTCAAATATCTTTACATATTATATCTCATAACTACCTTATGAAGCACAGGACATGCAATAAACCAAGCTATCTGGTAGTTGTCAATAATGCGTTAGCACCCGGCGTATCGGACATGTGGTGTAGGATCGAGGCCAGCATTATTTATTGTCGAAGAAAATCTATTGGTGAAAAATCTCACGTACTAAATCCATAAGCTGCTGCGTGCTTTACATAAAAGCTTCTCGATGTAGTGGATTGGTGCCTTATGTGGTAGGATTATGCGCACTTCACGTTCCTACGCGAAGCTATGTCGTTTCATATAGTGCGGGTTTAAAATCGATTGTCTATTCGCTGGGGTTAATTCGGTGTGGAATCGATAGTTCTGTGAGAATAGAACCTTGATAATTGTTCTGTACTCGGAGGGAAGATGAGAGAAGTAGGTATCTAACTATATACTAGTTTTCCGCTCCTCGGTGAAACTTCTGGAAATCTGTATGCCAAGTTTCAGATCGATCAGTCCAGTGATTTGAGCTGAGCGTTCTCTTTTATCCAGGTACCTAAAACATAAAATCCCTCGGGAACGCGGGTGTAACCGCGGGGCAGAAGCTAGTAGAAAATAAAATAACAACTTCAATCGTAAATGTTGTTTTTTTGTAGGTAGATAGTACCTATTTTGGAATTGGATAAGACGTACTTTTTTTTAAAAACATTAATTTTAAAGTAATATATTTTCCAACCAAAAAATAAAAACCTCAACAGAGCAATAGCTTTTATTTAAATACTAATCGAACAAAGCAGATTTCAAACAATGCCACATTTTTTCACATTTATTTCAGTTTCGAGTGACTTTCCAATTGGAAAAATATATAACAGTGTTTGAAAAATGGCTAAATCAACTTCTATTTGTGAAATAAAATTTAAAATGGATGTGTGCGAACAAGAACAAAGGATTCTGTATAATATATAACCTTTTTTATCCTATTGGGCGTCGGCCATCTGACAGCGGAAGTCATTGATAGCTAGTGATGTTTTTCGACATGAAATAAAAAAAGAAGATCCCAAAAACAAAAGCGTTTAAATGCCGTCACACGCTTGTCCACTATAAAAGGAAATCTATTATAGCTGTATTAAATGGTGGCGACGCCCAACAGGTTATATTAAAAAGTTTACAAACAAGCATATGAGGGTAAGAGGTTATTGTAGCTTATGGACTCTTTGAACACGCAGGCCATCACTCGTACGTTGCCGACCCTTTCTTCCTCCCCTATGAGCTCTGGCGACCTTACTCACGCGTAGGAACACGGCATTGTATAAGGGAGTACCTAAACATGGGGTTCTTCAAGAGGAGTGTGAAGAGATTTTTGTAGGGATGTGATGAACTTACTAAAATCTTTCTTCGGTCTGGTCTGAAAGAAAAGTGTTATTTGTTTATATTTTTTTTATGCTTTATGTGATGTCTAGTTAAGTTATTGTATGTGCTGCTAATAGCAATTAATATAGTTACCAGTTTGGTATTTTTTGCAGATTATATAGACTTTTTATATATTTCTCATTAAGTATATGCACGTATGATTTGAATTGTATTCTGTTGCGTAACTTAAAAAATTATGTTAAGTATAATCTTAAGCATATATTAAATTGTTCAATGAATAAATAAATAGCTACAATGATGGAGTTAAATGTTTATTTTTTTATGGAACCCTAAAACCGTGACAATCACTCGGAAGGATTAATACATGGTTGTCAAATATTACGGCTGAATTCACGCCGTCCAATATATCTGCCAGTTGAGATATTGTGTCGGACATAACGTAAGGGGCGGGGCCTGAAAAAGTACTGCGTTTAAATACGCACCCCCTGTCACACCGTCCTGTAATTCGGACAGCTATTTGCCTACTTAATTATTATTTTTATTACTTTTATGTGAGCGGAGACTTGTAATTTACTTGTAAAGTTTATGATGTAGGTATGTTGAATATTACGCATTTTTAGGATTCCGTAGCCAAAGGGTGCTACGGAACACTATTATTAAGCTTCCGCATTCCGCCCGTCTGTCAGCGGTCTGTATTTCATGAACTGGAATACGTAGATAGTTGAAATTTTCACAGAATGTATATTTCTGTTGCGGCTACCTATAACAGAAAATAACGAAAATAAAATAATGTTGTTAATAACGATAGTACGGAACCCTTCGTGTGCGAGTCCGGTTCGCACTTGGTTATTTTTTTAAATTCAATTTCTTCTGTCATCGTTTTTAATAAAGTGAGAAATCATTGCTCGTACTGTGCACGTTTTTATAATATTGTGTATAAATTATTTGATAAAATGTAGCACCTTTTGAGTTTTTTTTTTTAAATAAATTTAGCATTTATCAAGATAACAATAAAAGTCAAATAATGCATCAATCACTGTCGTTTAACAAATTCTCAATTTTAAAATACTATCTAGCGACGCAATTGTATAAATGGTGAAAAAAACCCTCGTAGATTAGGCTATTTACAACAACCGATAAAAAATCTAACCGCTTTGAAAAGCTCGGCTACCATTTTGAGGACAGGATCATAAATCAATGGTAAACATTTTACAAAACACATAAGAGTACCCGGTTTGCGGGGGTTGCGTTGCTTTATGCCTAGTAGTACATTATATTTTTCTTATTGTTAGATGTCCTCCGTTGCGTCATTCGAGTACCTACCTACCTGGGAGAATACGTAGCCTAAGTTCAGTCTGGAAATGTATCTGTTTATGAAAGTCTCGGCATAATCGGGCAGACAAATTAGACGGAGAGAAAAACAACGTGGCTTTGGCAACGTGCAATTAACAAAAATGCCTATTTATTTATTTACACGACTGCCAAAAAAGGAGTAGGTATAATATTTTCAGGGTATATTTTCGACATAATATTTAAATTCTTGAACAGATTTGTATGTAGGTATGGGGTATCGTTAGAATCCTTACATCATCTCGCGTGACAAGTCGTGTTTCTTTAAACGAGAATTATAGACAATATATTTTTTTACTAAAAACTTCACGTCAGACTTTGAGAACGTGATTTAACCTTAGTTTAGCAATTATTTTTTTGTCTTTAAGTAATTTTCAATGCTCAAGTGAATAGTATAGTTTTCGTGGCAAAAGTTAAATTTTCGCAATAATAAGCCCAACAATTTGTATAAAAGCCAGCAAGTGTATAAATTAAAGGGATCATCAGTCATCCACTGCCGACGGACGACCGGAAAAATGAATCGTTCATGTAACACCCCGCCTTTAAAGATGGATGATGCGGTCCAAACACGCTGCATGTTCATTCATTCAAATCGCAAAATTAATCTCAGTGGGAAAGACAGCTGAGCTTTTTTTCTAAAGTTATAAAAAAAAATAGCTTTCCGCCTCACAGTTTCATCCGCGATCCCTTATTTTACCCGCTTAGGGATTGAGTTTTTTAAAAATCCTTTCTATGCCTACGTCATTAGCAACTATATGCCAAATTTAAAGTTTAATTAAGCTATATGTATTAGAGTACTTAACAAAATTTATAACATTATTTGTCACTAAACAGCAGAACAGAATTATAGTAGCGTTCTCTTGAGGAATATTTCGTACGGAGTGGGCTAAGAGTTGTTCGTAGACACGAAACTATCTTCAGGCAGGTATGGTAGCTGCTAATGTAACTAGCCAACGACTATAAACTTGGATAACTTACCAATGGAAGTATAACTTATATAACAAGCTGAGTAACTTGTTATACAATAGATTATTAAGGTCCAATTGCATCAACGTCGTATAACACAACTAGCTCCCGGGTTAAATAATATGTATTTTTAAACTAAAAATTGAGCTGGTTATGTATAGAGTGATCTGGATTCAGGCTTGTGTAATCTCTATTGTAACGTCACACCTGCCGGCGTACGGCGAAGAAAGCTGAAAGGGTAAACACGCTCGTAACTTAGCACATTAGCCGTAGACGCGTAATACCAACTGTTCGGCGCGTATGATGTGTCATGCCAACCGAAAACTACGACCGCTATAGGCGATCCTCTTCAGTCGCACTTCACACAAACAGTAGCCGCCATAACCTAAATACAAGAAACAACGACAAAATTGTTACTCCTAGATTCAGGCTAGCAAAAGTCAATAAGTCTTTTCTCGGGAATTGCATACATGTGATAATTGTACGAAGGTTATGTATATTTAAAACAAAATTACATTAATTAAAAAAAAAAAGAAGCCTTGCTGAGTTTCTTGCCGGAGTCTTCTCAGTTCAAGTGTATTCCGAACCGGTAGTAGAGTCTATTGTAAAACTGTAACTTTTGACATTCATAAGTGCCTTATTAGGGCCTAAACTGAATAAATTAGTTTTGATTTTGATTTTGAGTCGCCGAAGTGTCAACGCCGTACCTTCTGCAAAGTTTTTCAAAAAGGATTCCTTGTTTTATTTTCAACTTTGAGTAATGGTCGTCTCTAACAGATTATCAAAATTAAGTTTGGACATTTTTTCCGATTTATTGGTACGATATTAACAATTATTTCTCTACGGACATACCTAATGCTAATATAAACCTAGTATTATTTACATTTACATTGATTACTTTGGAGGATTGGGATTAACTTACATCAAACTGTTTATTGTATTCATGGCAGTTTTAGGAATTGTTAAATTTTTGACAATTGTAAATATATGAGTTTCCTAATCAGCTTTCCGCTCCCTAGTGTTTCGCGACCCGTTATATTACCCCCTTAGGGGATGAATTTTCAAAAACCCTTTCTGCTTCGATCCTTCCAGTAGTTTGAGCTTTGCGTTGATAGATCAGTCGGTCACACTTTCCTTTTATATATTTAGATAGTTTAGGTAACAGTTTACTTTCTTTTTTTTAAACTATTTTAAGTAATGAAAAGAAATAAGCCCAATTTGAAAAAAAATACTGGTATTTTTATTTAACTTACAATTACTCATAAATTAGAAGGAGGAGGAGATTTTCAATTCGGTTATAGGTACCTATGTTTTTTTAATGTTTGTCCACGTATAACTTTTTTGTTTATGAAACGATTTCAATCATTCTTTTTGCGTTAGGTTCACTGAAAATTCAACCCCAAAGTGGGTAAAACAGAGGATCGCGGGTGAAACCACAAGATGGGAAGCTAGTATATAAATAAAATATCTCCTTTCTGGTACCTACTAGAAATAAATAATATCATACCTACCTACAATGACACCTTAATCGATTGATAACTTTTCTTTATCACAAGAAACATTCTAGGACAATTAGTTATGTGAATGTTTTTGTTTACCAACTTGGACAGAATCGTGATTTTACCCCAGCTTGATTGATGTAGGTCATATATGGGTACCAGACCTAGCCTGTCTGGGACATGTAACCTATATCTTGTATCTATAGTGACTGACAGGCGTTCAGCTGTTTAATAAGGTAAATTTATTTGCCTATATACTATGTATTTGCCACCGTGGTTTTACCCACGTTCCCGGGATAACATTTTTTTTGTGCGGTTTCCAATTCTTTTCCTAAAGTAAATAGCATTAGATATATGAATGACAGTGAAAGTCCTGTCAAAATCGGTCCAGCCACTTCGGAGATTAGTCGGAACAAACAGACAGACGGACAAAAATTACGCGATTACGTTTCTAAAGAGGCTTTACTTTAAACTATAGAAATTGCTATGGTAGAGCCCAGAAAAACGATACACGATAGTTCGATTATCAAATTATCCAATAGCATTGCACAAAATTTACTTCTCGTCAGTTTGCTGCAATTCTATTGGTTAATCAGGCCCTCAGGCTCCGATTATTGATAAATAACTTTCAGCCCCGCGGTTTCACTAGCGATGCCCTTTGACCCGCTTAGCAGTTGAATTTTCAAAAATCCTTTCTTATCGGATGCCTGCGCCATAATAGCTATCTGTATCCTTCAGCTCGATGCCCGTCCAGTGATTTTAGATTTTAGATGATGGTTGTCCTACACAATCCGCAGTATTCAGCATAATATATCTAAGCAATATCGCCCTGAATACAATATAGCGAAAAAGCCATTTCATATTATATTGGACGTATAGAGTAGGTAATATTAATCACATCACGACACTACGGTTGTCTGGTTCCAGCTAGACACCCAGACATATTGAGTAATATGATATTGTACCTACTGTATGTTTAGATAGCTCTTCTTATTACTCAGCCGAAAAAAGTGTCTTGTTAGCACACGTACGACGTAGACCATAATAATGTTATTCATTTGACTAAATTAGTAATAATAATATTCAATGATGGGCGTAAAAAGAGCACTTCAAGATGAGCAAGACAACGGCAATCCCATTGGCGTAGCGTGGATTTCTGCCATCTTTTGCGATCCAAAAACTTGCCAATCCATATTTTGTAATCTTGAAAAAAGGTAGGTACTATAAAAGGAATTCAATTGAAGATTCGTCCTTTTATTGTAATTTTATTCCGCGTGTTTTTTGCTGCCAAGATTGCTAGATTTGTTAGTATCAATGTGGACATTGTGGACAATTTTGAATTAACTTCAATTTGAATAAGCTTCTCTCACAGGTGGCGTTACTTATGAGAGCCCTGGCCGGCTCATCTGGCTGCCCGCGCTTACTGGCACTATGCCGTCCCCATATCTATGCCAACCGGGACCCCTCTGCTCCTTTCTGGCAATCTTTCTGGTATTGCAAATGTCTATATAGGTGGCAGTGACCACTTACCATCAGGGGGGATGTCTGCCTATAAAAAATAGATCAGTGCTATAAAAAAAAACATCGTCCGCATTCAAATAACTTAAGACTATGTACCTAGTTGCAAATAATGGGAGCTCTGCTACGCTACAGAACATTTATTGGTATTGGGATCTAAGTAGGTCATTCAACAAGTTCTCAGCTCGACTTTGTAGAGATATCGTTTTTGAAGAAACTTTATAAGTAGGTATCTCTCAATAGTAGGTATACGACGTAGATAGAGACACAGATAGAGATGAAGTAGTTTATGTGCAGGTACCGTTTTAATGATAAATATATTAGGTAGGTACTTTTCAAAATGATTATTTACATGTCGAATACCTATGTTAGTTATGAGATGATTAAAAAGCTGAATGAATATCTAATAGGTATACAGTTTCGATCTGGGACATCTTGTTTACGTAAATATTTAGGCGTTAATATATATTTTTATTTTGGTTATGCATGTCGTATCGCGCTACTGGTTAATTTGCCGAATTCTGCCTGCTACTATGTGACCTACAGCGATAATTGCATGAAAGTACAATGCTAAGTTAAATTAATTTTGTTTGCAGTTAATTAGTATTGTTTTGTGATAGGTCAACAAAGCATATAATATTAGAGTCTCAGTACAACGAGACTTGAGTCTCATCGAGTTCTAGATTAATATGAGTTTTTATTCTGTTGTTTTTGTAACACTATTTTATGTTGTTCATATAATATACACAATTGTTTTCAAAATTGGAGGTATTTAATTTAATTCAGCGATTATTTTGTAGTGAAAACTAAAAATAAGTGAAAATATTTGTAATTAATGTGGCAATACACCTAAGATATTATTGTGGTACGTCGAAAGCCGAAAGTTGGCCATGTAATTCCACTTCACGTACCTACTTTCACGCCACAGAGGATTTCATTCTCTGTGCTTTTGCTTACCTTCTGTGGTATTTTGTATTTACATTTATGATACATACACCAATAAACACCCGCACAGACCTCACAATGCTCTGTTTCTGTCATAGTTGATGAGATAAGCACTAAGCAATATCAAAGCACTTTTCAGTAATCGAAACCTTCAAACTCTAATCATGATTTTATAAAGCGTGATAGTGGTGCCAATTCTGTTGTTTACGAACTTGATTAATATTAGACAAGTCTCTTTCATTTTAACCTTATTGAAAAAAGATAGAACATTTTTAATGCTGTTAGTTTAATCCATACCGTCGTAATGTACGGGTAAATAGTCGTGACCAATAAAGATCGCGCTTAAATTCACGTTGAAATGTGTGATCGGATTAAACTGACAGGACTACAATATCTTGCATCCCTTTCTTATATTTACTATTAGAAAGAGATATAGTGAGATTAATTTTATTTTAGTTCGTAAACAACAGAATCGGCCCCAGTATCTCAAGCATAAGTCTATGGAATGGCACAAAAAGAAGAAAAGAACCTAAAATACAATAAAAAATATTCTCGTATTACATTATATTACATGATACAAGTGGACTCTTTCGCGTACGTTTACCGTTCAACTCCAATACGTGATCCAATTTTCACTTCTGGAAAAGTGAAAACCAACGCCAAATTGATTGGGAAAATAAGCCAATATCACCTTATATCACGTTATAATGGTGTCAAAGGGTCGTCGATATATCACGTCCTAACAAGATGTCGTGATTGTGGAGACTCTACATTGTTTGTGGGTGTGCCATTGTTAGTTCGAGAAACTATTTAAATTGTTTCTGCGACATATTTATTTTGGCTTTGTCCATTCCGAACTAATTTAACTTGGGTATGATTTTAATTGCTTCATTTCAGACGTGGAAAAGCTATTTTTAGATGTTTAATATATAACTTTGTATGTTTTGCCTTATAATGTTTATTTTTTAACTCTCTATCAAATAGTCATTAAGAACATACAATTTTTACTAAAAATAATAAATATAGTATTTGTTAACTATTGTTGTATTGTAGGTCAATCAAATATTTTAACGTTTCATCAGAAAAAAAATATTTGTTTGAAAATCTATATATATAAAAGAAAGTCGTGTTAGTTACACTATTTATAACTCAAGAACGGCTGAACTGATTTGGCTGAAAATTGGTGGGGAGGTAGCTTAGAACCAGGAGAAGGACATACGATACTTTATATTTTTATAGGGCAGGTAGGGGTAGGTAGGGGTAGTTAGGGGTATGTAGAGGTAGGTAGGCCCCAGTTTCATTTTTGTTCTCAGGGCAGGACAACGTCTGCCGGGGTCAGCTAGTTGTAAATAATTCCACAAATAATACTTAGGTCGGCTAAATAGTATACCTATTTTAAAAGGGAAAGGTGACTGACTGACTGACTGACTACCAACGCGCTGCTCAAACTACTAGATGGATCGGGCTGTAAATCGGCATGCATAGGTATATATAAAAATATATTATTAAATTTATTTTATATATATATATAAATATCCTACTTACGACATTTTTCACACACAGACAACTGATCCCAAACTAAGTAGAGCTTGTACTATGAAAACCAGATAACTGATAGACTCAGCACAAACAGACGACATGGTGCCAACTGGTCCGTGAAGATAAATATTATGACGGATACATAGGCATTAACTAAGATAGGATTTTTGATAATTCTTATTCCTAATAGGTGATATTAAAGACTGCGGGTGAAACCGTTGCGCTGGGCGGAAAGCTAGTTATATACCTAATAAAAGTAATGAATTTTTTCATTGTAGGGTCATTAATCACGCCAGGAGGTCGTCTTGGAACAGTTTACCTATTATTCCTCTCGATTAACTTTTATTATGATTCGGTTAATTAAACAGTCGTTTAGGCATGAAAGTGTACTTTGATTTTTAGTCCCGCTTAGTACCTACAGTTGAAGTTGTTGAAGCATAATGGAGTATAATTTACTTTTTAGGGTTCCGAATCTCAAAAGGGAAATAAAGAACTCTTATAGGATTACTCGTGTGTCTGTTTGTCTATCTATCCATCTGTCAGAGCCAATTTGCTTCGAAACTACTGGACCGATTGAGTTGATATTATGGTTCACTTATGTAAATCGGTGGCCCATATTGTGTGATATATCAAATGAATGGGCTCGTCATGAAAATCTAAATTTTTCTTTTAAGTAATTTAAATATAAATAGTTTTGATGTTAATTAAGAAAAGAGGCGAAAATATACCATTCCCTTATCTCCGAAACTACTGGGACAAAAATTTAAAAAATAAAGAAAATAGTTCTTTACCTATATAAGTAGATTACATGAAAACCTATAAGAAGTCTAGGGTATTTAAAGTAACATAGGAAATTACGGAACCCTCGGTGCGTGAGTCAGATTCGCACTTGACCGGTTTTTTTGACATGGCCGAGGAAAAAAAATGTCTAGTCACTATGGCCTTAATTTTCTAGGGTTTTTCTAAATACGTTAGTCGAAAAGGGTACTAATTAACTTAGGTATTATTAAGGTGCAGAATACTCTCGCACATAAATAAATGTTTAAAATACTAGATTCCTCATTAAGATCATCCTCGAAGGTAGCCCACGAAATAAAAAAAAAATTGTGTTTCTTGCTGTTCATATATTTGTCAAAATATGAGTCGCGACAGGAAGTATATTTATTGATAAATAACAAAAGAAATCATCAACATATTTCTCCAAGTTATATTTGAGGGAAATACGACTATTTCATGAAAACGTGACTTTTACCTTCGAGGATTCCCCCTTATGCATATTAACAGTTTTGAAACCTTTTCGTTTGTTAGCAGTAATCATTGCTCGCTCTGTCAGAATAATAACCCAACGGATGGACGAATTTCAATTTAGTTTTTTTTTGTTTGAAAGGTGTCATAGTCGAGAGTGTTCTAAGCTATGTCAAGAAAATCCGCTCAGCCGTTTAGAAATTATCACCAATTGTAGGGAGTGAGTTTCGGGGGTTTCTTAAATTTTTTAATTTCAGTTATTGTAAAACCATTTGTTTTGACTACTTTATGCCAAGCGTATTGTATGCTAATATTGTCGAGGACTATGTTAGCTAAATGTAGCTGGCGACTGTACCTACATCAAATATCCTTCTACCCTTACTGAAATGAAGGGAACAAGCGAGACAAGCGAGGAGAACTCTTAGTAATCTCATTGTTTTTAAGTAAGAAACTATTATGCCTTTTCTATTATATTTATGAATGTATGTTAATATTTTCCAAGTTATTTGAACCGAATATGAGAAAAAAATCTTTTTTAGTTTAAAAAGCGGCATATTTAATTTTTTCTGACGTTACCTACTAATTAAAAATTCAATTTTTTTTAAACTATTCCTAGTCAGTTTAACATTATTTTTTACTAATCTCTTGTAACAAAGAATGCATAGAAAACCATTATCATTTCTGATATCTCATCGCCAATAGGTAATATTATGTCGAAAGAGTGATCCTAAGTACTTTCGAAAAAAAGTCGAAATACTTTTTCCTCTTTTGAAACCAGTAAAGTTTGCATGTACAAAATATCGGGCAAGCTGAACCTACTTACTAGATACTCCTTCTAAACAATTTTAATCCCTGAAGAATTTAATACTTGCTCCAGTTTTTTTAATAATACCAAATACTACGGATAGCTCAACCCTAGTTATTTACATGCCACAAATATAAAAGGTCCTCGGTTTAACCATTTTATTGGGATTATACATGGGATATTTTTAAACCGTGATTTTTGCGTTCAGAAGTTTGAAATAATTTAAAGATAAACTGTAGGTTACTAAAAAAGAGTAGGTACAATAAAGATTCAAAATTTTGAAAGGACAATAACGCATTTCATTGAATTGCTAGGCTATTTATTTATAAAATTAATTTATATGTAAAAAAAGAAGTTATTTATTATTATGTTAATAATTAAAACACTTTTAATAAAGATATTTCTGAATTTGAATGTAAGTAATATATTATGTCGATTTTTTGATAACCAAAATCTGATTTACCTACCTAACTACCAAACAAGATCCTAAATAGCAAACAATAGCAAAGTCGTCAAACTTTCCGACATCTAACCTTGTTCTTGACGAAAATTTGATATGAAAACTTACCATCTAGAATATTCTGCATGTAAATTGTCTGTGAAGTATACTAACTTGTTATATTCTAAGAACCCTCTAAAAGTTATAAGAACTAATGTTGACCTTTGTTATGTTCATCATAGTAAGGTAGATTATGAAGTTTGTAGGGTATTTTTGTAATAAAATGTCAAAATAAAAATCTGCATAATCAAATAATCGTAAAAAGAAACGTTTCACACTCTCAATTATAAAAAAAAATAGACCGATTTGATTGGTTAATTGCAACCACAGATTGCAACACCCTGACACTGGCAGAATTGTGTAAAAAACGCATCTAATGCCATCATAGTCAAGAAGTGAAGTGAAGTGAACTGCCCCTGTCTTGTTTCCCCCGTTTTCCTCGTACTTAAAAAAATCAATAGAAAATTAAACGCGTGTGCATGATTCTAAAATCAAAATTTATTTTAAAAGTAGTGATTATTGTGAAACTGAAAAGTTCATTTCAAATCCTGTGCCTCATCAATTTGGTAAGTCGTTCTGTGTTTTACTAACAAAATGTTTAACTGTTTGGTTCAAATTTTGTTGCTTCATTTCTTTTGAACAATTTATTATCAAAATAAATATACTTTTAATTAATCGTTCAATAATTTTGTCATCGTTAATTGACATTTTAAAAAAGCTCCAAATAAACTAAAATCTCACAAAAAATATTTAAAATATTTGATCGCTCCGACTGTTTTATTTACGTATTAATAATTATTAATTTAATTTGTAAAGTTTATGTAAGTAGGTTAATTAGGGGAGTATTTAATTTGGAGTTATACTGACATGAATTATATATAGATCATTAGTGTTACTACAATGTTATTTAAGAGAAAACCACGAGTTTACAAAATAGAGTAGTAAAGCATTTTGCTTTGCGCTTCGGAAAAATTTCGCCACATTTCATTTTCCCGCAGTTTTTTGCACATTTTTCGTCGAAGGAAGGTTGTCTGAATACCCGACTGGTGTCGAAAGCACTTAAGGCCCATCGCGGCCTCATTAGACGGGGCCCTAATGAAATTTATCAGGTTAAACGACGGCCCCACTGACATGTCGTGTGACGGATTAATGTGGATCACTAATGTCATGGGAAAACATTGTCATATAATTGAGTTAGGTACCCTCGCGTGACGTCGACGTCGGCATGGTTAAATATGAAGTGACTATTTTTTATTGAAGGTGGACAAAGAACTAATAATTGCTACACCCGATTATTTTATTAATTTAATTACATATTTATTATTATTTTTTCGGTTGCGTTTGCGGTGCGGAAAATTCCAAATTCAAAAAATACGCTTCTATTGGCCCATAGTATTTATTTTTGCCATTTGCGGTCGAGACCATGGGTCCTTGGGGTCCGAGGCTCGCCGATTTTCTAGAACATTATCTTCAAAACTAATTGAGGTCACAGGGGACCGGAGTGGAGGGTAAGTACGTAGGAAGAAAGACTATCTGAATTTTTAGGAAGTAAAAATCTCCACAGCGATGCTATCAAAATTCTAATTGCAATTCATTTCTATTTGCACGATGGTAGAGTGCATTGTAGTACCCGAATAGTTGATACCATCCTCAAGTTGGAAATCTGTAGACTGTAAACCACCTTTAGGTGTGTTCCGACAGCTGCAATTGAGAACCAGTTCCCTTCCCTCCTAGGTTTTGTGTGCTTACCATCTTCGGCCGCATCATCACTAATCACGGTGAGATCATGGTGTAACACAAGAAGTCTAAACATATCTTAATACTTACTATTTTTAACCTAAAGCTCTATATACATTGATTCAGTCGGACAGTAAACGACAATTACTGGTCACATGATAACAGCAGGGAGGTAGCTACTGTCTTGTCGGTCAGTAACTGGCACACGTTGAAAGACCATGCTAAAATTGTCTGTAAGGCCAGTCAAAAATCAAATCAAAATCAAAAACTAATTTATTCAGTTTAGGCCCTAATAAGGCACTTATGAATGTCAACAGTTACAATTTTGAGACTCTACTACCGGTTCGGAATACACTTGAACTGAGAAGAAGAAGTGCCACGTTGCGCGGAAATACCGTGGCGGATCCTCCGTCACGGAACGCCAATACATTTTATCGGGCACACCACGCGGATAATCAGTGTACCATCTTTGCTTAGTCATTTGTATGCACAGAGTAATAAATATACTACGTACAAGCAATTCGTTCCGTGACGAAATTTCCGCGTAATGTGGCGCTGGCCCAAGACTCAATTTTCTTGGCATAAACACATTTTTATTACCCAAATAAGCTTTAAGTAAATAACGCTACGTTTTCTGAGCAAAGTTGTAATGAAGTTGTTTTTTCCATCATATAACTTTAATGTACATGTAAAAAAGCTTTGCCATCAAAAGTCAATTTGAAAACCTTAGTAGCTTTTCATTATAAGTTTAGACATGGTCACCAAACTGGAGAGACCAAATTATGTTGAATTATATGGTAATCTCATAAAAAAGTTAACTGTTTTTTTCTCAAACGAATTGCAAAGTCTTGATATAGTTTTTAAGATTCTGTATTTTATATCATAAATTTTGGAAATAAATATAAATCTAGTTACAGTATGACACAACTTAGATGTAGCATCGGCTTTCATTATCGCGCCAATCAACGTTCAACAAGATCATTTTCGCCGATCATTTTTTAACACATGAGTAATGTTGTAGGCGCACTCTTTTCGAGAACGATCGATTTTCCGAATTTTGCCGATGCTTCATCTAAGTTGTGTCATACTATACTTACATACTTATACTTACCAAGTAATCTGTAATGATAGTCTCATTTCTTATTAAAAAAAAATCTTTGTTTCTTTTTATCAGAAATAAATACGTTTCATAATCTATGATAACTATAAATAGCTCTATTATTCATAAAATTATTCAAACGAGAATACTGTTCAAACGTTTCATATAAATTTTCAATTTATAATTATAAAACTAACCTATGTATTTTTTTTTTTTGCTTTTTTTTAATATGCTTAGCCTTTTTTTAATATATTATTTGGCGTTATTTAGATAACACAATCCAATAGACAAACATCATACTTTAGCACCTTTCAGCACATAACCAAGTGGCAAAATGTATTCTAACATAATTGAGGGTGAATGAACCCGTTCCTTTTCTGTTCACAAACCTTATCACTTAACCTTATACTTTGTATTGACAATATTTCATGGCTATTGTGCGGCACAATAGCTCCATAGCAATATTTCACGGATCTCTTTGAGTAGAACTGTTATGAATATTCCGAGTGCAGTTGAGGGTTAAAACTAATATTGGTATCGTATGTTTGATCAAGTCACTAAAGTTATTAACGTTATCTTTCTTTAGAAGTATTTCCTACTTAAAAACATAGGCAAGAGGAAAACATAGGCGGATTTTGCATTGAGCTATTGGTTAGTACTTACAAGTTTCTTCTCGTGACTTTACCTACGAATGTGAAGGCATTCTAATATTAAAAATATTTGGTAAGTGCCATGATAGCTCAGTGGTAGTGACGTCGGATGCCGAGACGAAGGTCCCGGGTTCGAATCCTACAATGAGCTTTAGCTTTCGGTGAAGGAAAACATCGTGAGGAAACCATAGCACGGTGGTAAGGTACTTTGTAGTACCCGCCTGGCTGGCTACCACCCTCAAGTTGAAAATCTGTCGCCAAGCACCTTTCGGTGTGTTCCGACAGCTGCACATGAGAGCCAGTTCCTTTCTTGGCTTTGTGTGCTTACCATCATCGGCCACATCATCACTGACCACGGTGAGATTGTGGTCAAACACTGTTATTTTACACAACTTTATGCGATAATTGTAAGTAGTTACAGCTTAAAAATTAAATTTGTATATATTACATTTATGCTTACCTATAATTATTTTCGTTTAAAATATCTTCCTACAAAATTTTCCTTATCACACTACCTTTTGAAAAGTTTCATAATGAACGCATTCCCAAACATAGTTCCAGAGTTTTGCCACACATTTGTTTCTATTGAAAGTTTCATATGGCGCTATCTATAGGTAGCTAAAGCTTCTATTCAAAACTTTAGCAACATTTCTAAGCGTCTTGTAGTAACAAGTGGTCTCAACAGGCATTTATCATTTTTATGTGTAACCATAACAATATGTTAGTAGTTTCCTCTTAGTATGCAGGGTGGTAATACAGGGTGGGTGAGCCGCTAAATTGCTGTTCATCATGAAAATCAGGCATGAATAATGAAACAAAAAACAAAGAAAATAACTCTGAAATTCCACAACATTTGTTATTGTTTGTGTTGAAAACCGTTGTATACATACAGGTGACTTATAAATGAGTAAATTTTCATACATTTATATTATACTATTTTAAATATATTTGGTTCGGTCAAAATGTATGAGAAGTTTATAATTTTTTGTTGTTCATAGTAATGATTAATTTATATTTTATTCAGAGTATAACGAAAGCTTATCTTTATAAGTAAGTAAATGTGTATTTTCGTCATTCAAACGCTAAGCGTTTCTAATAGGCTCGGCGCAAACGGGCCACCAACCACAGCCACCGGTGGCTGTCGCGCGCTACCGCCACATTTGTAACAGTGTCAGAAGCGAGCGACAGCCACCGGGGTTTGGAAGCCGCCACATATTAATATACACACAGACGCGTGCGATACGTAAAACGTCTAACGGTTAACTGCGCGGGAGGTGGAGCAGTGCGACAGTGGCGGGTGTCGGCGTCTTGTGTGGCCCGTAGCGACAACAAGTGGCGAGTTGCGGACACTGTTGAAGCGAGTAGCCGCCACCGGCTACGCGTGTGCGGCGCTTCCATACAAAATATATGAAATAGTGTGTTAAGTCGCTATCGCTGGCCACCAGTGGCTGTAGTCGGTGGCCCGTTTGCGCCGAGCCTTAGGGTAGGTAGTTGACACTGTAAAAAATAAATGACCAAACACTATGCATAAAACATCTAAAAACACGTGGAAAAAACAAATATGTTGTACATTTAATGCTTTTTATGATTTTTAATTACCAGTGGAACCACTAAGAGGCTACTATGACGTCATAGTGTAATATTTCATATAAAATTCTATATAAACTATCGTTTTGACATTTATTAAAAAGTAGCTGATTTGATAAGTCAGTCAACTACCCTATTATTGACAATAAAAAAGTAAGTTTTTTGTCTCAGGTAAAACTGTGGGGCAGAATCTAGTATTTGAATGTAACCACTCAAAGTTGGTAAATACAGTGCGTGTTCTAACACTTCTAACAGGATGTATATTATTTATTTAGTAAATCCAATGGCTTCCAGTATCGTGATGATATTTCCTACTGTGTGAGCCAAAAGCCAAGATAAAGTATCGTCACTTCTTTGGCTTTCCATGAATATCTTGATTGAATTCAGCGTAAGAAGGTTGAGGAAAATAAATAATAAAAGATTTTTTTTTTCTTTTATGCCATAGTTTTTTTTACGTGCAGATGAAAAGTTACATCATTTTTATTTTGTACTAGCTGATCCCCGGGGCTTCACTGCGAGGATAATGTAGCTATTAGTGAAATAATTTTTGAAATAGGGCCAGTAACTCCGGAGATTAGTGCGTTCAAACAAACTCTTCAGCTTTATTATTAGTATAGATAATGTATATATAGATTGTCTACATAGTTTTATTTTCTTATATAAAATTTTTAATTTGTTCAAATTAGTGAATGATTTAAGATAAATATCTACACAAACAACATAATAAAGCTTATGAAGACATTCTAAATCTAAGGAGTAGAGTGAATAAGAAAGAAGTTTTCGTTACATATACCGTATTAAAAATATATATTTTTGTTTAATAGTATTATAATACTTACCTACCTATGAAACACTATTTAAGTATTGTCATAAATCTACAAATCATAATCTTACGGGAATCGATTCCACTGGTGATATTGATGTAACTTATTTCTGGAATACAATATATATACCTAAGTAAGAACCCTGTATACTTAAGTAAGCATAAAAATGTTTATCTACTCTCATATCATAATGTTCTAATTATGAAATCAAAAACAGTACTTTAATGATACCCGTAAGTCATGAAAACCTATGACAAAAATATTATCAAGTTTTTACATTTAAATTACATTATTATATGAGTTTAGATAAAGTACTGTATGATACTGCACATAATTAGGTATTAAAAACTCGTGTGATTCAACACTCGGTCCTAAGAGGAATAATAACAAAAAAATCTAACTAGTCCGTCAGTTAGATTATCAAAAAATATTAGATACATATTTTTTATTTTATCAAATCAATAAGAAATTACAAAGATAAGTCCCATCAAAGTGCAGGAGTGGGCCTTGTGACGTCATCGTACAACTACTTTTTAGTACACTTTTTGCAAACCGGAAAATTTTAACGCACTGTATCTTCGTAATTTTTTGTTTTCGGATGAAAAAAAAAAAACGTATCCAATATTCTTTGATAATCTAACTGACGGACTAATTAGATTTTTTTGGTACTATTCCTCAAATGTGTTGACAAACTCTTCCCTTTTCAATTAAAAACGACTTTTCAGCAGACGTTCTGATCCGGCTTACCATTCCAATTAATTTTATTTAAAAACCCTTAAAAGCAATTACACATCGAAATGAGAACCCTTCTAAGAATTCTTTTGAATTGCATTATCAACAATTTTCCATTCGCTTTGATTAATTGATGTATTTTTTCAATTAATCAAACATTAAGAGACTAGGACTATTTTACCTTCTAGACCTACCTTATTATTATTGGCTGTTCATTACGTTACATAATTTGATACCAACCCATCATTCTACAACATTTATGTGCATGAGAATGTCTGTTTAACCAGAATCTGGGTGTTATTTATCTATAAGTGCATTTATTTAAAAAATAAGTAGTATATGAGTATGTAATAGGTATATCAGTTATCTGTTTATCTTGTTTAGTTTCGGATAGATCTCTTCGTAGTCGTTCTCTTCATTGCTGGTGGTCGTGTCCGTCCTGAAACGCCTTTGTGACATTGGTCACAAGTTGTCTCCACGTTCCACTGTCCTCGGCTTTCCTCATAGCGGTCACAATTGGGAGGCCTGAGAGGGATCGTCCGCGGGTGCGCTTTCCTTCAACCTGGGATAGATAGACGAGTGTAAATAATGTCCAGGATATTATTCTTATAATCATAGATTTAGGCCTCTCCCAAAGCACTTTTTAGGCCTTGTCAAAGTGTTGTGCTGCCCCTGGATTTACAGGTCCCTAAGTTTAGTCTTGAAAAGAACCATTTATTGCAGTTTTAATATTCAAATCTAATTAGCGTGCATAACTATTAAATAAACAGTGAAAGTCAATCTGCCTTGTCTGATTTTGGAAAAACAGACATAACTTTCATAATTATGTGAAATGAAGATGAAACTAATGCTAATACTTATTACTAAAGTCAAGCACTAACCACTATAAATCCAAATGGGAATTTAAATGGAACAGATGTATAAAAAAATGATGAAGATATTTAGCTAATGAATGTACTCGACAAAACTCTAACAGCAAAGTTATTAAACTTGGAACTTGTTTTAATAACTCTTTGAAAAGATGGAGGAGATCGCATCTGTTACCCATCTGGTGTTCGAGGGGAAAAATTCACTTTGAATTTGATGTGTCATTGTGACTTATATTAGGATATTTTTTTTTTTCAATACCTTACGAGCTTCTTGAGATAAGTCGTATATGAGTAATTCTCTTTACGTTACGAGGTTCTAGTTCGAGTGACTAGCTGTCCGGTTTCACCCACGTTCCCGGGTTAATGTAGCTTCCTATTAATGCAAGAATTTTCTGAATCCGACTGGTAGATCCAGAGATTAGCGCATTCAAACTATTTTATGCCGTTGTGCAAACAAGTATCATTTTTTTGCAATCAATAAAATTGTTTAAGTACTAGAAACGTCAAAAAAGAGAACTTACCTAACGCTCCCCTAAAGTATGCTACAGTCAGATAAATTCGATATACAACCTTCTTACGCCATTAACATACCTATGCAGGTATTTTTATCGCATTTCAGAAAAGATGTCAACAAGTGAAAGATATTAAACTAGTAAGAACATAAAAGCATAAGACAGCGAAATCTATGTGAATAATATGGGTCATATAACTCTATTAGTAAAATTATTATAAACTACATGCTAAATTCTGTTTTAGGACTAAAAAGATTTAGAGATAAATCTTTGATGGCTTAACTTGGTAATTTTTATAGTTATTAAAAAACATTTATGTTATTTTCTACTAATTTTCAAATGAATCTTTTACTAAAGCAAAAAGTAATCATGCATATTCTAGCGAAACCTTGAAAGACAAACGAATTTACACAGCGTTTATATCAATCAAATTATCATACGATCCAGAATCAAGTGACCCGAACGGACAGCATTCAAATAAGACGTATTGATTTATCCAGTGGAACTGATAGGGATGTTTCATTCAGCTCAAGTTACTCGTACTCGGTTGGACAGATTCAAATGGAGTCAACCCTTGGCGTGGTGACCTATCAATCGTAAATAGGACGCAGATAAGGGTTATAAGTAGGGCAACAAGTCAAATATGTCACTGGTTTTGTAGGTCTATTGATATTAAGATTAAAATTGGGACACTTGTAGAATCACTTTGATAAGTTGTGAGGCGGTAATCTTTTTTGAAAAAAAATAATATTTATTTTTTAATTTTTGGTTTGCGATTTTCCTGGGACCTCATCATTATATCCTAACTTGGTGATAATGGGATCACCACAAGAGTAAACTCTTTCGAATGAAAAAATTTTTTTTTAAATCGGACGTTTATTGGCAATATTGGTGAACATGAACTTAAAAAAAACCTACTGTTGAACATAGAACCTGATCCTTTTTGAAATCGGTTAAAAATAGCGGATACATTGTGACGGATCATCGGAATTATGTCGACAGACGTGGTATTTTTATTTAGGAATTCAATTAACTCGTTAATAATTTTGCATTGCCCTCGCGGTTTCTATCATGAAAAAATACAGCAGTAGGTACCTAGCCTTACATATCTTATTTCTAGTACAAATGAATTATTAAATTGTCAAAACAGCTTACCATGATATAAATCAGGAGATCTCTAGCTCAATTCATCATTCTACACACGTTTCACTTATACAGAATGATTTCGCGAGGGTATAGTAGCCCGAAAGGACATTGAAGTATACCATAAATGTGTAATATTTTTATTTTTGTGCAAAACAGCACTAAAATATTTATATACAGATAAAAAATATTTAAAAAAAATGTCATCATTACTTACTATTTTAATTACTAAAGTACTAAAATAGTTATGTAACCCCATCACTACATACGTTCGTTTCTGAGTGTGAGTAAATTCTTTAACCAAATATTGACTCTAAACTTCTAAATGTCTTAACAAATATATCCGTAGAATCCGGGCTAACGTATTCCCAAAATCAACCTGTATAACAACGGGTAACATAGCAATATAATTTAATTTTGCGCCATACTTGACCTCAGAGCAATATATTTTGATTAGAGCATCGGAAACGCCAGGTGCCGTCATATATCCTGTTACAGTATGACACAACTTAGATGAAGCATCGGCAAAATTCGTAAAATCGATCATTTCCGAAAAGAGTGCGTCTACAACATTACCTATGTTTATTAGTACTTTAGGCGAAAAGATCTTATTGAACGTTGAATGGCGCGATAATGAATGATTTTTATTAGTTGTGTAAATCGGAAGTTAAGTGTAGATATACGATTTGCCGTTGCTGCATCTAAGTTGTGTCATACTGTACAGCGCGCGCGTTGTATTATTAACGTTATTTGTGGGATATTTCGGAGTAGGTATTCATCTGAAGTGATTTATGGGGTGGTACAATCTAATTGTCTTTGGAATTTTCAGGACCAACTCATCAAATATAGTTTTTTCATAATCGTTTTGAAACTGAAATGGCGTAGACGTAACTGCCAGGTATACTGTAGACTCGAGTCTTGGGGTCCCATTTCAGTACGGATCATCCTACTAAAATTTAAGTTTGTGAGTATGGATGAATGTTTGTTACTCTTTCACGTAAAAACTACTAAACGGATTTGGATGAAACTTGGCACATAGATATATCATACCCTGGAATAACATATAGGCTACTTTTTCTTCCGGGAAAACATAAGATACCTGGAAACGCGGGTGAAACCGCGGGGTGGAAGCTATCATCATATACGGACAGATGTCTTGGAAATTATATATTTTCTTACCACATCGATACCGATACCGAGTGAGAACTGGGAGACTCAATACGTCAAACTTTCGCCATCACTCAACCATATTCATTATTTTTGTAAATTCTTCTTTATTTTATTCTCCAAAAAAATAATAAAAGAATAATCCTGGCACCGGCGGCAATCGTTTTCATAACGAAAATCTGTGCCAATTTTTAAATAAAAGACAATGAAATCCACGCTGCAACGTTTTCGAGTTGACATTGTTTGAGTAAAGCCTACTATGGCTGTCTATTTCGATACGAAAACAGCCACGAAAAATGTACGTAGGCTTTAAATATCCAGGCTCTATCGAACATGTTGCAGGACTACTGAATCTGTAAAATTGAGCCAAGCAAGAGCCATAAAAAAAGAATGTCAAATCAAGGTCTAGAATAGACTTTATGGTGGAATTTCAAAGAAAATTAAGTTTATGTCAAGTTCAAACACCAGATTGCAAAATGTGCTTTGAAAGTTAAAATAGGTAAATATTTTATATTAAAAAAAAAACTAAATTTAGAATTATCAGCACGTACTTTCGAAATTTCTACAACAGTATTTTAGAAATAGCAATATGATAGTTATAAACAAAGATGGAGTTGCACATAGCCTTTACTTTGACACTTGAACTATAATTAGAAGTAATTAGTAATAAATGTACATATTTTGAAATTATCGCTCGCTCCTCTCGACTATTCTATAAACATGTATGTAACATCACTAGAAAGCGGATCAGTTTTGATCAACGGACGTAAAGTTCGAAAAACTAGATGCATATTTCAAGGAAGCTTCTGCCAGCCTTTAACAAGGTAAATTTACAAACAGCCATCCGAAATTCAAATCTGGTTGCTTCCCCGAAGGTAGCTTTTACATGTTAATGACTTGCAACTAGTTGTGACTACGAAAATATAACTACGGAAATTTGAAAATTACTTAGTGCAATAATTGATGTATCTTTTTATATAACATATTGTAAAGGGGATAGAACCTTTGTGGCATATCGACCCCCGCCATTTTGATTTTTTTTCAAAGTTTCCGCGCACCTTCCAAGTACCCTAAATATGTTACTAGACATTTTTTGTTTGTATAAGTGTACCTATACAAACAAAAAATGTCTAGTAACATATTTTTAAATAATGTAACTGTTCTCATATGGCGGTTTTTACCTCCAAGTATTTCGGAAACGTGACAGTTTAGGGTATCATGTTACTAGACATTTTTTGTTTGTATAAGTGTCCCCTATCCATATAATATACAACTTTCATTGTGCGCGGAGACTTTGAAAAAAAAATAAAATGGCGGCGGGTCGATATGCCAGCTCCCATAGAAAAATGTTCGAACACCTTTATCATTTTAGTTGAGTAGGTAGGTAAATCTTATTAAGTAAGTAACTATACGATTAAAGAGCCTAATATTAATTACACGGGGACGACATAGACAAAAAATGATAAAATTCTATTAAAATATTATACTCGTATAAAAACCGATAGTAAGCAAAATAAAAGGTATCTAATTATTAAAAACAAAGTCACAAAGATCTTCAAAGAAAACGTTCACAATATTATAAAGACGTTACGGCATTACAAAGAACTAACGAGAATAAAAATAAATGCTTTTATTTTAACTTAAGCCTACCTACCTACATGGTTATTACGTAAAATATCTCACTCACGTCGATGCTTTATGAAACAAATAGTTTGGACACAGAACAAATGTTATCTTGTTATGAAGTTACCTTTATAACATTACTTACCAACTGTTACAGAAACTTAGCAATTTATCGAATAAATTTGTAACGCTTCTAAGCTTGTTTCTCATCCCTGATTGGATTGTTTAGGTATGGAAATTAGGATAGTATGTTTAGAGAACTGGCTTTATGGTCTCATAATCATATATAAAAACAATTCAAACATTCATTTAAACTTCAATGTAGGTATAGGTACCTACATTACCTATTTGTACCAAACGTAAAACACGTTTAGGTAGTTTTAAAAATAATTTATTTTAGTACCTAGCAGCAAAGTAATCAAGTTATTTCTATTTCTATTTCAAAACGCGACACACTTAATCAATATAAAAATAATAAAAACAGCAATACATATTTTCGAAAACAAAAAACCTTAATAATAATGAAATATTGACTAAATATTTAGTAATAAAGCACTTAGCTAAAGATAAAGATTTTTATTTGCAAGATTATGGTAACAATGATGTAATAGGGTAGTTGACTGACTTATCAAATCAGCTCCTTTTTAATAAATGTCAAAACGATAGTTTATATGGAATTTTGTATGAAATATTACACTATGACGTCATAGATTCACATTAAAAATCATAAAATACATTAAATGTTCAACATATTTGGTGTTTCTACGTGTTTTTAGATGTTCTATGAATTGGTTAGTGTTTGGTCATTTATTTTTGACACTCAACTACCCTATTCCACAGGTTCCACAGGTTAATAATTAAAAAACGTAATTCATATAAAAAAATGATCTATATTATCTGTTACCAATAAAGTACATAAAGAATATGTAATATAACGAAACTTTCCTCCTTACGATACGTAAAACCTCTTTGAAGTACCTATTCAGGGCTGTTCAAGTATATCTCATTCACTCTAGAGGTTTTATGTCAGCGTGCCCTTTGTGGTCCAGATAATTGGTGTTTTTGTCCATTTCAGGTTTACACATCCTGTTAATAGAGTGTATTTGACCTCTTAGCCTGGTTTTTCATGTCTTTTCCAAATAGATGTTGCTGTTTTTTTTTTTTTATTATCCTGGGACATTCTTCACACACGGTTATCTGATCCCAAACTAAGCAGAGCTTGTACTATGGAAACCAGATAACTGATATACTACATATACTGCTTTTTTTTTTGTAAATACATACTTAACTTAATTACACCCAGACTCAGGACAAACAGACATGTTCATGCACACAAATGTTTGTCCTAGATGGGAATCGAACCCATGACCAGCGGCGTGATAGGTGGTGTCTTAACCAACTGCGCCAACTGGCTTGTCAATCTACCTTTCATCTAAATCCTTTTAGATTTAAAATATTCTTGGCTTTACGATATTAATGGTTTTTAATTCGTAGCATTGTTTTTTGTAACAAATTAAATTGTAGCTCTATTAAGTATGAAATATTTCGTAGCACAATATTTCGAGGTGTAATTAATTCTTATTACTGAGTGTGTTGATTAAAAACTTATAGTAGTTTCATACAAAATAATACATACATAATTAGGTACATATTGTTAAAAATACAGAAAGTAAATGTACTTACATACTTTAGACAATGTAAGTAAAAATGCTTTAGGAAACACTAAAGCATTTCTTCGAATTTACATAAAGCCAAAAGCTGAAAAATCAGTTGAATTACTGATTGGAAGCATTATTCACGTCTCATTGTTAGAGCTTGAACTAGTACCCAAATTAGACGCTTTTCTAAGCAACTTCAAAGTATTCTTACAAATGATCATACTATATCAACCAAGCTAGAAAAAACGAAGCCTTAAAGGTAGACCATCTATCGAGACTTAATGGCCTGAAATCACGAAAGGTACGTATGTACATTAGAAGGATTTGGACAAATACCTGCCCTAAACGGCTGCTTAAGTGCTAGGGTTGTACGAAATCGAGTGGAAACTCAAAGTATCCTATAGCCCTTACATTGTTATTCAAGTCTTAGGTAAGAATGTCGATATTTTTCATCTATATTGGTATTTTCTTGTCGAGATTATGATTCCTAGGTCTTGGCGGCTTTTACTGGGTCATGGGGGAAGAGTGAGCTACCACTGAAGGGTACCTAGAGAGAGGCTTAGGTACTCGGGATCGTATTACGTATATATTTTTTTAAATCTAAAATATTTGAAGTAAAAAAAAAAGAAACGTGATTTTTCGTCGTAATGTGTTCCCGTACCATTACGTTAACGACGCTATTCGTTATACGCTGTGAGGTGTTAATAGCACCTATAAATAACAGGTTTATATGAACACAAAAACAATCTTGTGACACAAAGGTTTGAGGACATTATCTACCTTTGACACGAAACTCGTAAATTTGTTTATTGAACACAATTTTGGGCCGTCCCGGACTTAGACGAATCCTGTACTGTAATTATTATTTCATGTAATTTTATTATTCAATTGGTTTTGTTTAATACTAGCTGCCCCGCGCGGTTTCACTCGCGTTCCCGGGATAAAAAGTAGCCTATAACCTTTAGGAATAATGTAGCTTCCTATTAGTGAAATAATTTTTCAAATCGGTTCAGTAGTTTCGGAGCCTATTCAATGCAAACAAACAAACATACAAAACAAACAATCAAATCTTTCCTCTTTATAATATTAGTATAGAAGTATAGATTACCAACCTTCGTTATATATAACATATACGTATATAGATGTTCTTATTTTTGATGATATGTAATTGAAGAATTCAAATTATGTAGATTGTATTTTGTATAATTGTTTTAAATAATATGTAAAAAAATATTAGTGTAAGAATATGAAGGAATTTCTGAATATTTCTTTTGTAGACAGAATCAAAAAAAAATTGTGTTTGAACGCCTTTAAATTAGCTGATTGCAACATTTAACATTGTAGGTACTCTTCCGCTTAGAAACTTTATGTGTAACCATGTTGCATTGATAGCCTATAACATTTCTGTGCTTAAACTTAATGGTAACCTTTATTTTATGACGGATAAACCGGCTTTTTCATAAACCTAAAACGAGCAAAAAGAGCTATTGAAATAAATCTTTTAGATTTTTCTTTGGTCTACCAAGAATATATTTTTTTAATTTACTTTTCAGTTTCATAAGCCTGTAAGTCTTCAATACTAGCACAGAGATTCAAATATGCATAATACCTATCACCTATCTATACCAATAATATTATGCTAATATTATTAAGAGGTAAAAGTAGTAACTTTGAAATTTCGGATGTAGGTGGTCAATTGATCATCTCCAAAGCTACATTATCCCCGAATTATAAAGCCTACTTTTTATCCTAGAAGCTTGGGTGAAACCACGGGAATCAGCTATTAGTTTATATTTATACAATATCTTTATTGATACTCTATATAACCTTGGTAATAACCAGTCCACTATATAACTAGCTAGCTCTTGCAGGATATACTTTATGTACCTAAATTATGAAGTTTATTTTGAAAAGAGTATAATTTGCTGGCTCTTCTCAGCAAGAGTAGAGTCTGACAATTCATAAGTGCCTGTGAAGGTCTATTTAACAGTACCAGTATTATAGAATCTGACGTATGGTTTCCAGTATTACATTTGTAGAACAAAGACATAAATGCATGAGATTTATTAGATCTCGACGTAGCCATTGTGTGTCCAAAACAGTGAAAAGTAATGGGGCTAATTTATGATGTTAGCTTCCAAGTGCATTGAATGGCGCGTCTGCAATATGAGGGCCATGAACATCTCCAGTACAGTCACAGGGCACAATTGAAATTGCTAAAAATATGAAATAAAGGAAATGTAACTCAAAGAACAGGTTACGTGATAAAGTTTTTATAATATAACAAAACAACTATATTTATGATTATGTTGTTAGACAGCAATAAAGATGAACTGGCTGGCTGAAGTACGGAAAATGGTTTGCAAGTGCAGTCTGACTCGCGCAAGCTTTAGACGTCTTATAGGTTTACCTGCCTAATTTCGAAGATAATAGGGGGGAATGGTTAATTTTCGCCTATTTTCTTAATAACTTCAAAACTATTATCTTAAACTTTTAAAAATTCTAACTACCTATTTATCTTAAAAAAATATAAAAAATATAAAATATATTTAAGATTCCCACAACGAGCCCATTCATTTGACAAAGTTTTGCAGACTATATCACATGATATAGTCTGCAAAACTTTATTTATTTTCTAATTTACTCCCCAAAAGTCCCCATTTTTAAAATTCATTTATTTACGGCTGTGTTTGAGTCACAGACTTGCTTAATGTGTATTAAATTTCAACTCAATCGGTCGGAGCAAATTGGCTGTGAAATATCTTAACATTTACAACAACAAGTTTTAAATAAATCTTGATACATTAAAAGATTCGATTTAGAGACGCCATCGAAGCAAACAGCCGTGTGAAGATGTCGCACATCGCAAGGAATTTAAATAAGATGTGATTTAGTGAAATTCACTTACGTTGTGCACCTGCTGTCCGAAGGTAAAGTCAGACACATATAACATCTGTTTCATAAATAAAACATTACCTAGGCCCTAGAGTAAGTAACCTTTATTCTATTATAATATATATATACACTCGAGAGCAATAAATGCGGGTAAAAAAGTTATAAGTTTTATACATTTTGAGAAAATCGAATCCGAGTTACAAGGTAGCCCGGGTGACCCGGATTCATTGCACTCGAGTGTAGTATAGGTAGGTACCTATCATTCTTACCTGTTTATGCTTACTATTTCGGCCATATCATCACTTAGTTAAAGAGTGATTTACTATGTATTGGCCTGTGTTTGACCACAATCTTACCGAAGAAGTTGAATGATAAACAGATTTTATAATTTTTTCTTAGGTATTTATTTTATTTTATTTTATTAGGCTCACAAAACAGGTTCACATCGAAATATAAGGCAAAGTACATGGATCCATAATATAACAGTTCTAGATATGAATGTGGGCACAGCATGAACATACAAAATAAACAATAGTGATTATAGCTAAAGGTAGAAAGAAATACATACACAAATAAAACTAAAGAATTAAATTAAACAAGACTGAGACAGATAAACACATTACAATAAAATTTTAACTAATAATAATTTCTAACTAAAAATAATATTTAAATCAATCAGGACAATGTTTCAACACATAATATTTGAATGTTTGAGGTATGATGTATTATCGCAACAGTGTTAAAGTTAACGGGCAATTATCTCATTTCAATATTACCTAGGTATATAGAGCGTGAAATATTTGTTTTCGCTTAACATAGTAAAGTTATTACCATATAAAGCAAGGTAAACAATGCCCAAGAGTTTGTCACGGAGCCAGCCGTTCTTTGAGTTACATAATATATTACGTGTTTTCAGTATCTTGTCTGACATTTCCATGTTTTACTTTGCGTTGATGTATATAGCTGCCCAAAGGACCACCAAAAAGGAAACTTTGTTTACTTTCACGAGCTTTAGTGATCTTGAGTATATAATAATATAAAAAAGCATTTTTTGTCGCGTAACTTCGAGATTACTTACCGAAAATTGATCTTGATGTACCTATTACAGAATATCTAACAGAAATAATGTATAGAACTTTCACAACTTTATTTTCAAGTCAGATCCCCTTCTTGGCCAAAGCTTCTCATACACTTCCAAGTTTTGTTTTGGAACTGGTTGATTATTTTACCATAGTATGTAGTCCCTTACATGAAGCTATAACAATATGAATTTAAGATTATGAGATGTCTGTGTGTTGCCATGCCGTCCGTCATATATTTTACTAGCCTCCGCCCCGCGGTTTCACCTGCGTTCCCGAGGTATCTCATGTTTTTCCGGGCTAAAAAGTAGCCTTCCAGTGTATGATCTATGTATGTGCTAAGTTTCATCCAAATCCATTCAGTAGTTTTTACGTGAAAGAGCAACAAACATACTCACAAACGCTCGCATTGTAATATTTCTGCAGTACCTAATATTCCGTCCCTAGAAACGGCTCATTGGTTCTGTCTCTTATATGGTCAGTAGTATCTATGTACCTACCTACTATGTAGCTTAATTAATAATAACTATTAATTCCTAGGGTACTTTGTAGTGCCCGCCTGGCTGGCTTCTACCCGAGGGTCGCGGGAAACCACTGGATGCGGGTAGCACAAGACCAGCCGATCTTTGGGGTCCTTCGTTCAGTGGACGACTTTCAGCTGATATGATTATTAATGAGATCATCAGAAACTTCAAGAAAACTAATACCAATATTTAAAACACATAGTTTAAAAACAACAGATTAAAAAGAAAAAAACTTTAATCTTCTATTCAAGCAAGTTTAACTTGGTTCATTCAAGAAAGTTACTGAGTAAATGGACTTTTGACTCGTGCCTTCTCTGATCGATTTGTTTATTTCATACCAAGGAGAATGGAATGAAGTATCATACTGGCAACGCGAGTATGTAGAAAGACTAATGTTTTTGTCAGTTACGTTATATTTTTTTTTATAGGTACCTACTGTTTCTTTTTGTTCAGAATACAAGATTCGGATTATTTCGGATCTTTTAAATTAAAACATAACTCGTGGAGTGCCATTTGAAAATAGGTTTGATATTATTGGGCATCATTTCTGATAACTCACACTATAAAACTCAAAACTCAAATCAAATTAATATTAGGTAACTAATAAAAAAATAATATTAAATCTTCTTCTTGCTTAGATTAAATGAAGAAGTGAAAGTTATTGCCACAGCGCAAGGGACAAAAAAAATATGCTACCGTTGTATAGGTACCTATATAAAGGCAATTTTTTATCTACATCACGAATTTTATTTTCAATAAAATTTGTGTATGAAGTTTGGGCCGCCGAGAATTTCTTATCACACAAATGTAAGACGATGAAGAGAAACATTTATTACATATACAACAAATGGCCTATCATATTTCGATAAGACTACACTGTGTCTAGAAAATATTGAACCATTTCGTGAAAGACCCATGAACATCTGAAAAACCATTTCTGAAAGTCAAAACATATTTCTTTTTATATAAAAAATATCGTTTCATTTCCATTATATGAACCTCAATCGAAACACATCACTTAACTCCACCCCAAATAATCTATTGTTTTTGAAATGCAAATTCAAGTGCCTTTTCAGTGAGCTTTGTCCAACTTTCCTCTTTCTACGACGGCTCAGCTAGGGAAAGGAAATCAAAACTTTAAATTAGAAATTCGATATGCAATCATAATTGGTTGAGAGTATATCGTACCATACTCTCAACCAATTATGAGGCTTGTAAGCATCTTGTGAGATATAGCACCGATGCTAAGAGCAACAAAGATACCTTTTCCTTTAAGATTTCGATAAGAGCACCCGTCAATATTTTAGCTGGGTGCTCTATGAGGAAACAAAGAAATATTTAACTATATTTCTCTTAGAGTACCTACGATCCTTAGTTCGGTAGTTAGCACGTACAGGGTTCTTGTAGCGCCATTTTTTAAAAGTAGTATTTAAAAAGGCACTACAAGAAATCCTCAAGAATAATGCTGAAATGAATAAAACGATAACATAAAGTGCAAGTTAAATAAACATTTTATTCAACAGACTGTACACAATTTATGTAAGCAGTTACACACTGAAGGCTTGAAGTGGACAACTGTACTGTTAAATCTGTCCAATCTCAATAAACTTTACGGAGAATCTAAAAGGAATCTTTTAGCTTTGCCAGTTACAATAGGAAAGTAAATAAGACGTCAAGTAATTTGCGAGGCTTTGAATACCCTGTGATATTGCATTTCTGAGGAAAATAATTATTAAACAAGAGTGGAAAAATTCCAGATTTGAAAACTGGAATGGTGCTAGATTATTCTTTGTAACTACACAATCAGAAATAGCTGTTTCTCTCGGTTTCAGATTAAGTAATAGTGTAATGGGTGTGCTATTAGTAGCGTATAAAGGTACCTTATAGCTTATAGTAATTGCGACTCTTGTAAGTCAAAACTGAAATATCAGTGAAGATGTCAAGCGATAAAAATTAGCCTCTACTCTCGGGGATATTGTAGTTTTCTATTAGTTATTTTTTTTATCGGACCAGTAGCTCGGGAAATTACCTCCAATATAATATTAATATAGATAATCTAAAGTATATTTATAGTAAGAGAAATAAACAAGTACATTGTGTATTTTATATGTGTAATTAATAATCTGATATTCATGTCCATTAATCTTACTAACTACTTTCATGGCTAGTTTAACAAAGTTAAACAATAGAAAAGTCTTGACTCACTCTGAGTCACTCTTCCTGGCTCATCAACGCCCAACTCAAACCCTTGAACCTAGTTCCTTTATTTTATTAGCCTTTAGTTACATTAAAAAAAAACAGTCAAAAGCTCAGCGCCATAAAAAATATGACAATATTTTTTATTAATTTTCTTATTTATTCTTAATTTTTACTATTGAATTCTTTAGGCGTTTACACTTACGTTGGATGAAGCTCAAAAAAATTAATAACTTTCTTTCTTCTTTCTTTATTATTTTGACAAGGAATATTTATCACTGAAATTCAACCCCTAAGAGAATAAAATAGGGGATCATATGTAAAATTCTAGTATAAAATTAAATCCTGACCCTGTAAAAGCTATAGTTTTTATAAGTGGCATTTGTTTCTTGTGGGACGAAGTTGGACTAATGAGGCTTCTTGCCCCATGGGACAAGTTTTGTGTGGGTCGAGTTGCCTAAACCTTAAAACAGGCAAAGTGAGTATATAATCTTAGTGCTTAGTTATATATTTAATATCAAATTTATGTTAGGTAATCCAATCCAATTTCCTCCGGAAATTAATTAAGGCTTAATATATTTCATAACTAAGGATTCATGATTAAATCACTAATTAACTTAATTGTGAGATAGAAACAATAGTAGGATTAGTGACTTAATTAATTTTAGTTGACTTACTTGCATTCATCACACGCTTTTTTCTGATTCTGATGCTGAATATTGTCAACGCCTAATTCATGACCAATATGCGACTTTTTTTAACCAACCTTACCGTACAATTCAGCAAGCGCTGAGGGCTCTCAAGCGAACATTTAGGTAACCACGCCTGAGGGCACCCCGCATGGGGTACGAACCTCGGCTCAGGGCGTTACCGGGGAGGGGAAAGCCTTATTACGTGTTACGACTACTTGTGGGCGGTCGGATTACTGGTGGCAGTTCGGGCCGCTTGAACGGGACGAGACTGAGTGGGACGTCGCGACGGTCCTTGCCGTCGAGGACGATACCGTACTAGGTTTTGTGTAGTGTGTTGTGTATGCATATGCGTATTCTAGGTAATGTGTTGAATGAAAAACGATTTAATATAATTGAAAGTTATTAAAAATTATCATTTCCATTTGTACAAAAACCATCCTCAGAAGAGATTAATCGAGCGAAATTTACATTCAATTAATATTCCTTGGAATAAAGTTGGAGTCAAGTGAACGTCCGGGAAAGGACTGTGAAATTACTGCTTTATGATAACGAGTGATAATAGGGGTGTTGTGACGTATCATCGATGTCAATAGTCAAATATGAGTATGACTTTTTAGCGGGAACTTGAAGTGACGTTGCGTTTTCATTTTATTTTCATAAAATCGTGTGTTTGAGTTGAATATAATCGGTGGTAATTTCCAATAAAGTTTAATAGAAGTACACCAGTGAAGTTACTTTTAATATAATACATGTATAGTGATTTTTTTAAATGTCTCTAAAAGTCTGTGATAAGTTTTAGCAGAATTTAACTTGACATTGGCAAAAAATAAGTCTTATAAAGGATTGGTTTCTATAATTCTTAAAGAAGTAGGTACTTATGTACTATGTACTCGAATCAATATTCGAGAGCTTACAATAGAATATAATAAATTTATTGGAAAATTTCGTACCTCAAATCTGTACTGCACCAAGGAGTATGTAGCTTCAAGCACAAAAATACCCATGTTTACACAAAAACTACTTACAAGCACTTATACGGAGTGTTTGCCAACTAAACCGTATTGGCAAAAGAGGGTATACTATATTGTGTAACCCTGGAAGGTATCTAGAAAATGTAAAAAGCTAAAATATACCTTAAAAGAAAAACTGCACAAATTAGTTTATTTATCCAGCTTTTATTTAAGTTCATATGTATGTTAGCATGTTTAGGTCGAAACTTGCAAGTCAATTTTATCCCCCCCAGTTCCCCACGTTTAAATCCGATGACAATACAATAATATAATATTATTGAACTGATTTGATGATGGAACTGATTAAAAAAAGTTTGTCTTTAAAAAATTAGGTACTTAAAATTTTATTTTTTTACATTAATTAAACAACCTGTTTCCTGCAGTTTCACATTGAATAAAAGTTAGCTTAAAGTATTAGGAAATAACGTAGCTTCCTATTAGCGAATTAATTTTTAAGATCGGACTAGTAACACCGGTTAGATCCGAACTTACAAACAATACCTTTTTATTATACCTATAAGTGTAGTCGTAGATGGGCCTGCACTTGGCCATAGACTCGCCCATTGGGTATGGACGTTGACAAAGCTTAACATTGACCATGCTTGCCCAGAAGAAACTCATTTATTCATCCAGCCTCAAATGTCTCAAGATCGTAAGAGCAAGTTCCACTTCCAGCCAAATTGGTCTGACTGTTCTCAATTGATGCTCCATAATACATATGGCAATTGATTTTCATTTGTATATTATCTATACTATAATAATATTATAAAGAGGAAAGATTTGTTTGTTTGTTTGTTTGTTTGTTTGTTTGTAATGAATAGGCTCCGAAACTACTGGACCAATTTCAAAAATTCTTTCACCTTTGGAAAGCTACATTATCCCCGAGTAACATAGGCTATATTATATTTAAAAAAAAATTAGGGATCCTTACTAAAACTCCAATAATGTAACATAAGGTGTAAAAAAATGACCTGAAAAATTCCTTACGTCGCGTGCGCTGCGAAAACTATTGATGATAGAACAAAATCATTTACTACGACTTTGCAGAACTCATCATTATCTACAAAAAGTGTCGTGACAGCATATGTCTAAATATTATAGTTATGTCACAGTAAGCAGTTTTTTATTCTAAAATATTAATTTATATATGCCGCCTCTTGAAAAGGCTCTTCATTTGTACCTTGGTATTAATCCTCATCAAAATAAATTACTTTATATTCAAGACGGCTTTAATACCTTTTTATAACTTTTTGAATTATTCAATTCGGACATTTCATTCGGAAGATATCACGAGTTTAAAAATGCAAGTATTAGAAAAAAGTCGCGTGGTTGTCTCTCACCGCGCTCAGCTAGCCAGCATGCGATGTAGGCTCCATGTAAGCGTCACTGGGGTACGGGGGGGGAGTCAATGTAATCTATATATCTATATATATAAAAGAAAGTCGTGTTAGTTACTCCACTTATAACTCAAGAACGGCTGAACCGATTTAGCTGAAAATTGGTAGGGAGGTAGTTTAGAGCCAGGAGAAGGACATAGGGGTAGGTAGGGTAGGTAGGTAAGGTAGGTAGGGGTAGGTAGTGGCAGGTAGAGGTAGGTAGATAGGTAGGGGTAGGTAGGGTAGGTAGGTAGGGTAGGTAGGGTAGGTAGGTAGGGTAGGTAGGTAGGGTAGGTAGGTAGGGTAGGTAGGTAGGTAGGGTAGGTAGGTAGGGTAGGTAGGTAGGGTAGGTAGGTAGGTAGGTAGGGTAGGTAGGTAAGGTAGGTAGGGGTAGGTAGTGGCAGGTAGAGGTAGATAGGAGTAGGTAGGGATAGGTTTGTAGGTCCCAGTTTTATTTTTGTTCTCAGGGCAGGACAACGTCTGCCGGGTCAGCTAGTGTGTATATAAAAGGCCTTTTTTCAAATTCTAATTTGTCTCAGCTACGGCATTGAATGAGCTATTAATTGAATCCATAATTAATGTAACCAAAAACAAAGCAATTTGTTATTTAAATCTCAGCCTCGCATTCGATTTGCAATAATTATTTAGAATAATTTTATCTTATTGAAACTTTAATAATGTAACAAGTTATTTGATTCGTATTATAATTGACTTCATTAACTATACTTAATTGAATAAAATTGTGTTGAAATATATAAGTTTTCAGAATATGAAAGCGGAAAATAATGTATATTACTTGACAGTCACATAATATGTGTAAAAACTGAACGTAGAAATTCATTTGAAAATGTAAAATTGATTTTGAAATTGGACGTAACGTGAACATCGGTCAGTAGAGAACTAGGCCGAATAAACAGCGACGTCTGGTCGTATTTATCGGCCGGGAAACCATCGTAAATCTTTTCATTTCCAACATAATTCAGCTTAGCTTCACTACAGCTACAACGTTTCTAACAAATAAATAAGAATAAGTAACGCAGGAAAATCAGGATTAATCCAATCTTTGTAATCAGTACTTTAAAAGTAGGGACCTTTTAAACTTGTTTGCATTTTATCGTTTAATTACTTTCAACTTTTGACGCGACGGTCTACCGTAGAAAGAAAGTATTTTTATATAAAGTTGGATCTCTTTTGCCAATTTTTTCTGGGTCGCAGATAGGATGCACGTTCTATTATTACTACATAACCTGTTGGGCGTCACCACCATTTAATACAGCTTTAATAGAATTCCCTTTATAGTGGACAACCGTGGTTTCTGGGAACTTATTTTGAAAATTTAATGTGGAAAAACAAAGTTAAATAGCTAGCTAGCTAGCTATCAGTGACCTCCACTGTCAGATGGCTGACACCCAATAAGTATAAGAAAAAAAAAACCAGGGACTGCTGATTCAAGTGATTAAACCCAAGTCTGGCCAATACTATACCTACACGCAAGCATAAAATTTTCAGAAATAAAAAAATAACATATAGTTTGATATACTCAGTTATGAAATAACCTATTTGAAAAAAAAAATACCTATAGATCGACTCAGTTCCATGTTATGTAATTGTTACGTTGTAAAACAATTGCCATCAGTAATCCGACCGCGCCCCCAATTAGTCGTAACTCGTACTCAACCCTCCCCTTCCCCCGGTAACGCTCTGAGCCGAGGTTCGTACCCCATTTGGGGGTGCCCTCAGGCGTGGTGTACCTAAATGCTGCCCCTCTGCGGTCGCCGATATGTCAGGTTGATGCAGCCATCAGAGACCAGCAACTTTAGTCCTTTAAAAAAATTTGTATAACAATATTAAAGCCGAGCAGAGAAAACTCCTAACAACTAGCTTCATTATTCACCAGAAAATAAAAATAAATCTTTTACGCTAATGGCGATCATAAACATAAACCATTCGTTAGATTCTTCAAAAAAATAACATTTTCTAACACGAGACCTCTGGTTTTGCCGTCTTTACTGACCACGAACAATACAATTGAATTACGAGACAAACTTTACTTAGAGAATTTATTATACTTAATACAATTTTTATCGAATTTTTCAAACGCGAGTGGAATATTAAATTGTACGTCACAAAGATTAAGATTTTCATTCTATTGTATTTTATATTTTTGTAAGATTGCAACTGACAGCTGGGACAGAGTGAAAATTTTAAATGAATTTTATTTTTAAAATAAGTTTGGCAATAAATAAAAGCTTGGGATGTGAGTGCGCAAAGTGCGATGAATTGCATCAACTTTCTTTTTAGTTCGTCGAATACAAAAGAAATAGTAATAAAATCTTAGCTGTAACAAGGTTTTTGAACTTAAAAAATCAAGTATCGGAATATCAGAAAATCATGCAGAAATTCGGTTTTTATATGCAGGTGACTTTGATTGAGTACCTAAATTACTCCAAAAATTGTACATGCTGCCTCAAAAAATCAAGAGCCAGAGTAATACCATTACGAAGTTATAACAATAAGAAGTTTAGCGTAAAACCAGAGGGCCTACTCCGAAGAACTATAGTTTGATCATCGTTGTCAAATTGTTAACTAATTGAATTGCACAAACACACACACGTCTCGTCAGTTTACTGCCCTCTGTATTGAAAACCCAAATTCCACTCTACCTAATTGGGCGAAATAACGGTTTTAGTATTAGAATAATATTTAGAAACGTAGACTTACGTTTAAGTATATTTTTATATAGTTGGTAACAATGTAAAAAAAAAGTACAATACCTTCATATTTTGGTTCATGGCCTCACCAAATGTCTCAAGCGTAGCACAGTAACACATAGTGCGGCTAGTAAAGCTACAGCTACAAACAGCCTGGGTCGACGACAGGCAATATCGGCACACATTGGTGTAATTTAGCTTTATTGAATCGCTTATAAGCGTCGATAACGTTTACTCAAGAGTCCTATTAGATATTTATCGTGTTTTTCTTTCTACTAAACGTTATTTTTGTTTCGACTTTGCTTATAAATACTTTTACATTAGGTATAAACTTTAAATCTTATCTTGGTTTTACTTAATTTTGAATTATAGAACGAAACGTGTTAATTGTTTATTTCTTAATTGTTAACAAGATCTTACCTAGTTTTAAGGTAACATAAAATAAATAAATGGACATGCTTGGCAATAGAAATCATAAATATTCAAGTTAATATAATAAGAAATCACAAAAATAATAAATTGCAGGTTATTACATATCTACTTAAAATTAAAGAATTCCACTCAGCTGTTAAAAATCTATATTATTTGCAAACTCATTCATTAATATTTGTTTATTTGTCAATACAATTTGTACTGATAAATACATTGTTCGTCCAACATTAAAATATCTATTTGTACTTTACATAAAGTTTTCAGTTGAAATTAAAATTTTCATTCTATCAAAATACTAAACTAGATTACTCGAAACCAAGACTATGAAACTAATTGTTAGCTAGATGATTTACTTGTATTCCGACGACGCCAAATTTAAATTAAAATATTATTACGTCGCTTAAGTTATTATTCTAAGGAATACTGATTTCATTTATTCGGGGGAAAATCAATTTTCAGTAGAAATTCAGATTATATAGCATTTTGAGGGTTTTATGAGTAATCGTCGAGCTTCATATTTTGCCATCGATTTGGACAATTGGCGTTCAGACTAATGCTTTTGCATTTCGCGTTTGTACAGAGTTATTGATTTTTTGAGGACACATACTGTTTGACAACTGCCAATAAATTAGTATTTTTATTTAAAACTTTTTGCAAAGCCTTCATTGATTTCATACAATAAATAAAATTGTAATTAAATTTCCATTTATTTATTATTAAAAAACAACACGATTTATATTTATAGAAATTATAACTGTCTACCTAAGCTTAGCTTAAAACAAGTAGGTTTTAGGTAACATATAGGCTCTGTTCAACTGAAATTGAACATGAATTATGTAAATACGTAAAGATGGGCTATTTTATCCGTAACAATCAGATTTAGCTATTTCAGAATAATACCTTTTTATATTATAGGATATTTTAGTTATCGCCTTTTTTATTCTATACTAATGCTAGATTTCCGCCCCGCGGTTTCACCTATGTTCCCGAGGGATACAAAGTAGCTTATGAGTTAATCCAGGATGTCAGCTACCTCCATACCAAATTTCATCAAAATTGGCCTAACTCACAATATTTCGCATTTATAATAATTATAAGATAAATTGGAATAACATATATTATTATTTTTATATAAGTTCTTTAAAATAAATAAATAAATATAAGTTCTTTCGGGAATGTAGGTGAAAACGCGAGGCAGAAATTTGTTAGCAAAGGTAATACAGATATTTTTAATAAAATCGAAATTTTGTTGAAAATAGGTAGGTACGTATAGTGACAAGTAGTATAGTAATTTAAAAAATGTGAAACATCTAGAAAATATCAATAAAATAGGCTAAAATACTCCTACTCATAAGATACTTTAGGTTATTGACCTTCATAGTAGGTATCAAGTTGTTATGTTCTTAGTGATGGCCCCGGGGTATAACGGAAGGAGACGTGTGGCTTATTTGAGATGTTTATACTTGGTTAGATAAAAGTTGATTAGACACCAGCTAACTATCCTATCCTACATTTATTTTAGTTTTATTACGATATTTCTTGAACGAATAAGTTCTGTAAGGAATTGTTCACTTAAATCGACATAGGCTGTTTCATCATGTCAACCAAAAGACGTCCAGAGCTGGACAAAAGCCTCCTTCAAGGACCTCCACGATGGCAGGTCTTGCGCTACCCGCATCCAGCGGTTTCCCGCGACCCTCACAAGATCATCGGTTCACCTTGTCGGGGGGCCACTCGAGAACCCTTCTGCCCCAGCGCAAGCCATAAACAACATCTTGCGAACCTCACACTAGGCGGGCCTATCCTGTGGGGTTCTGTTAACTTGTGGTTGACTCGATTGGGAACCTGTAGTATACGCAATTTTTTGCCTAGCTTGTTTTCATTCAATAAGTCTGTACATGGAAAAAAATATTTACACATTTTTTCGCATCTAGTTGTAAAAGGACATCCCTAAAAGGACTGCTGACCCCAATAATAAGTTTCGAAAGGTGAAAGATGCTAGATAAACAGAATAGATACATACATAATGGCAATAAGAGACGAACAAACACGCCGATTCGAACAAAATGTGCGCAACTTGAAAGTACTAGATAAGAAGTATGAAATTAGACATACACTTGATTTGTGTGAAAAACTTTCGAAGTAAAAGCGCTCATTTTGTTCACGTAAAAATACTTGTTTTAAGTGTTATTAGGTCTTGTATTACTCATAAAACTACATCATTGATTTACGAACTGTAAGTAAGTAATGTGTTTTTTTTTGTATGGCTATCCATGTTGTACTTTTTACGGAACTTTTACTATCTTATTGAAAACCTTCCCGAATCCTTCAAATGTTATTAACTAAATATCAATTGTTATTTGTTCGAACAAATACAAAAATGTTTTCGGACGAAAATATTGTTGTGGGTTATATTGATAAAAATAGCACGTCTGTTTTATTTTCAGATGCCCAAAATCTGTCACTTTTAATACACTGTTATTTATTTCATTACAGATCGACATCACTTAAAATTGACAAGCTATGTACACAAAAGATTAATTTGTAATAAATAAATATTATATTTTTATTGTTATAAATTTATGTAGATACATAGTAGGTTAGTAGGTCAAAGTCAGATGCCGGCATTTCTTTAGTTTATCAATATAGGAGAGTCCTTTTAGAAGATCTAAGCTTCTATAGGTATCGCACCAGTTCGGAAGTCATTACATAGAGTCTTTACAACACACTTTCTTTTTATCCAACAGGTCGTCGACAAGCATGTATATTTCCCTTTATAATGGAAAACCGTGTAACAGTATTTAAACGCTTTTGTGTCTGCGAACTTATTTTGAAAATTTCATGTGGAAAAACAAAGTGACCTCCGCTGTCAGATGGCCGACGCCCATAGCACAGATTATGTCATAATCTGTGCCCATAGGGTTATGCAAGCGAATTTGGTGTCACAAACAAACTTTCAATCCCTATTTCTCCCCTTCAAAATTATTTTTAACCAACTTCAAAAAAGGAAGAGGTTAAAAATTCTTCGGAATCTTATTTTTATTTTGGGACAAAAGATAGTCTATGTCCTTCCCCAGGACAATATAATATTATAATCTATCTCCTTGCCAAATTTCATTACGTAAGCCGTGAAAAAGTAACAAACATACATACAAACAAACAGAGTTACTTTCGCATTAATAATATTGTATAGATTAAATAGCTGTTACTGAAGATTATAAGACGAGCGGTATTTCATAGAACTTCAGCTTTTGCTAGACATAACAAATCTTATTATCTATTAAGGAATTCTTATTGAAATATCATAAATATTTATTGCCCAATAATATAATGGCTATATTTTTTCCAATAATGTTCCATCTATACAATTTCTCTCATGATTTTCATTCTAGTTATTCTGCCATATTTAATTTATGGAGCTTGATTTATTACTGAATAGACAAAATGATTATTAACAATCGTATTTGTTTTGTACCTACAAATGATAATTACGAAAAGTTTGTCATACTTACTATACCGTGCTATACCTATATAATATTTAGTAAATAGGAAGGCCAGATATAACTGGACACTAAATACATGTTGGAGAAAAAATAGAATCGACAGCCACTGGGGCAGAAAGGTTCTCGAGTGGCGAACACGAACCAGAAGACGCAGCGTGGACAGGCCCCCATGCACAAGATGGATCATAGTAATAAATTTAAATAGGTAATTACACCATAACTCAGACGAACAGACATGTTTCTGCTCACAAATATTATTTATATTGGATGGGAATCGAACCCACGACATGCGGCGTAAGAGGTTTGATCATAACCAACCACTCTAATTGTTCAAAAATTCGAGGTCGAAAAAATATCCTATATTTTGTATACTTCACCTAAATTGTATCTTGATACAAAAATCACGTGCCCATGGGCTTGCAACATTTTGTATTATAAAGAAAAAACCTGGCACCGAAAGAATATAGATTTCAAACGGTGAGAATTGCATTTGGGACAAAACATCTTGTTTTATTCAAATATACGGCATGGAAGCTCTATGGGAAAAAAAAACAAGACCCGTATTTTGATTTCCAAATAAAAATAAGAATTTCACCATTGGATTTATGGTGTAGGAAAATATTGGAAGGGGTATGCGTGTGTAGTCGGAATAGAAATCTGCTTTATGACCTATCCATTGACTCTACGCATAAAACCTTGAAATCATAAAAAAAAATACTAGGTTAGTAGTAAATCTATAAAAAAACACAATCGTTTTCTATTAGAATTGACAGGTTGATCGAGTTGCCGAAATCAAAAATAAAACGGGGGCAATTCAACCAATGGGATAGGATTAATTTGGGCTGAGATTTTTAAAGAGACAAACGTTAAGTTTTGTACTAAATTCAATCGGTCTTATAAAAATCTTCCTATACCTAAGTTTAAACCCGGACTAAAAGGTCTATATAGGTTTGTTACGGTATTATCATTGGTACGTTGTTATAAAAGATTAAAACTTGATCTTACTTGAGGGGCGACCACAAACCAGAAGACGCAGCGTGGGCAGGCACACAAGCTGGACCGACGATCTTGTGAGGGTCGCGGTAAACCGCTGGATGCGGGTAGCGTAAGACCAGCTATTGTGGAGATCCTTGGGAGAGGCCTTTGTCCAGCAGTGGAAGTCTTTCGGCGGAGATGATGATGATGATGATCATGATGATCTTATTACAAAAGTAAATACATACTTAAATAGATAAATATATCCAGTAGATAACAGTGGTGTCTATTATGTCGTTTACAAATTAAACTAAACTAATATTAGTCACGTTACATCTCTTTCTTATAAATATTGAATAAAGATATAACATTTTTAATGCTGTCAAATTAGTTATGCCATGCGTAATTTACTGGTAAATATTTGTGGCCAATAAATGTGGCGATTAAATTCACGTAGACATAAATAATCGGACTAATTTGACAGCACTATATATTTTATTACTTTCTTATATTATTTGATACAAAGATATAGTGTTATAGTGAGATTTTTGTTTAGTTTGTAAATTTGCTTCCAATCTGGCGTCGCTATCCGTATTTGGCCCAACAATTTTGTTGCCATATGGCTTTTGTTTATAACAAGTAGTTTCCGTTACGCTTTTATTATTTTTAAATGTTATTTAAATTTCAACCTTGACAGGAAATTATAAGAATTATAATAATAACGTTTTTAAAGTCAATAAGGACAAGATTCGCCTGCAAAAGAGTTGCTTTTCACGACTTTCCTAGATTTTCATGTTCATTTTATTTGACGGCGCCGGCAGACTGGTTATTGTTGACAATGAAACGTCACCTACGGAAGAGTAGAAAGGGCTACGAACCCGCTACGAACGCATTTCGAGTTCGCTACAAACTCAAGCCCGCTACAAGCCTGCTACGGAGCAGTTTTTTTTGCGTATAATTTTTAATGAAATTTATATTTAGTTCTCAAATATATTTTTAATTGCGAAAAAGTCTCATATTGCATTAATTTGTATAAATCTCTAATGAAGTAAAATAATATTATTGTAAAATGCTTTTCCATATTTTATGCTTTTATTATAGATACTCGTTATATTTTCAAGTATGCTAAAGAGTTGTTGGAAAGTTTATATAAATAAATTACATTCTTGTTTTTTACCAAAATAAAACATTTAATTGAAATAACAAGAGAAATTCTGCAAAACCCATTCAAGGCATGTGTCTAATTCTGCCACGATAATAATGTTAGGTATTTAATTATAATACAAAGATACAAGCTACAGATATCAAAACATTGACTATGGTTAATTATTAATAAACAATACACGAAGGGTTATAAAGTAAACATTGACAAGAAAACACCTCCGCTATTCCATGAGTTTGACAAAGGCTAAATTTGGGGTTTAAATTATTTAAAATTATAAAATAGAAAGGGAATATCAAAATCTTAATTTTTCCCAATTTCAGTTTACGTACAATTTTATTTAACCTGGGGAAAAATCGGTTAGGAAATACGTAGTGTTCCAAAACCATTTTCTTTTTTGAGAAATTGAGTTAATATTTTAGTTTTGTTGGTATTTTCAGTAGTTTTAAGTTACGTAAATATCATTTTAAGGTCTGAACTGATTAAACATACTATAGACTATATCCTATTATATTATTATCAAATCGATGAAATGGCTTTAACATGATATTATATAAGTACTGAGAGTACCTCTGGTATTTCATGTTTATGCCCCAATAACTAGCACTACCTGTATAGCACGTTTAGCGAACAAAGGTGACATGAAAGCTCAAGCCATGAATTAGGAATGTGACGAGTTCTCAGTGAGACAAAGGCATTGTGACACTTTTCCAAGCTCGTGTTATACTGCATCTTGGGTATAAGGTTAGGTTTTTATAATTAGGATGAGAATATTGGTCATCTAGCGATACATGCGTCATACATGGCCTAGTGTGGGGTTGCAAGTAAATATTATGTAACTTATGATTTGATTATATTATGAGCATAATTAAGAAATGCAACGTCAACGGATTGTAGTTCGCCACAGGCGCCAGATATACCTATGTTACTTAAATATTTACTTTTTAGTGTAGCTCATGTTCCAAGGAAAATATAGGTACATAAAATACAAACATATTATTTTATATTTTTTCGTGGTTTTGAAGGCGGTCCTTTTTTTTGTAAAATGTTATTTAGTTTTTAATTTTCAGTTTTTTTGCGATTTTCCTTGGATCTCTCATCAAATCCTGACTTGGTGACAATGGGACCACCTCAGGAGTATACCTACTCTGTTCAAAGAAAAAATATTTTTTTGAAGTCGTTTAAAAATAATTTCGGTATTCTACTCTCATTTTATCACAAACTGAGAAAATCAGAGTGAGAAATGGGGAGACTAATCTTCAGCGCCGCGGTAAAAGTGGGTAGGTGACGAATCGCGACGTTGCAAGCCAGGGCTTTGTTATATCTCGCCGGCTAATTTCAGACCAACAGACAAATTGCAACACTTTTCGTAGCTATTTATTCTTATGATACTAATATTTTAAAATAATTGTCTTACGTAACTTATTTTTTACCTACATAAAAAAAAGATTTCGATGAATTGTTAACATTTTTTGAAATTCAATAATAAAAAATAATTATTAACAACGGAAATAACATTCTCCAAAAAATCAAACAGCGGTAGCTGTTCTTTAAAAAGTTCTACTGTGTTTTTTTTTAAATCCACTAATCAATTAATTTATTGTTTTGTCACGAATAAATATATTTCTTTCTTTCTCTCTTTCTTTCTTAATCAATTGACTAAGCACTCTGCACGTAGGTACATTACTATATTACCTACCTAAACAAAAATAAATACACTCACAAGATGGTTGAATAAACATGAGTCCAGACGTAGGACTTATACGCGAGTTAGACTTGAACTCTCCCTGGAAATGTATATAAAGAAATACAAAATAATATTACTTTAAAGAATTAGAGCGTGCGAGTGAAAGTTAAACTTGAGAGAAAAACTTATAAGATGCTTCTTTTTCGACAAAATAGAACGCGTACCCAATCCTTTTTAAACGACTTCAAAAAAGGAGGAGGTTCTCAATTTGACGGTATTTATTTTTACTCCTTGAATCCGAATGCAATTAGATACAACGGAGTTACAGTCACTATTTGTGCTTTTAATAAAAAGTTGCTGATTAGATATGTCAGGAAACTACCCTATTGTTGCTATTAGCGTCTACTCTGCAATTCTGGCGCTGCACCACGCAATTATTGTCAGTGTATAAAAAAATACTTATACTTTTCTGAAAAGAGTAATGTTGAGTTTTAAATGCGAAATAAGTATTTTAAAATAACGTAGAACTTCTTTTCCTCAGGATCTGAAAAAGTGCTAATCAATAAACATCTATCCTTATAATCTTAAAATTTAATTCATAGAAACTAATTAGGTGAAGCAAACAAAATAATCATCTATCATTACTATATAAAAAACACACCATATAATAAACAAACATAAATGTCAGTCAACTCTGAACAAATTAAATAAATCAATTCTCAGAACAAAAACCGCACATCTGTTTTAGACACCTAAAAACTGCTAGAATGCTTGACGCCTTCCGCCGTTAAGAAATACAAACTAAAATATAAACAGACGTAGGTACTCGTACGAATGATTTCACGTAAATTGGTTTGTAAGTAAAATGTATCTTATAAATGATTTTTAGAGATGGAGGTTGGTTTAAAACGCTAGGGAAATGAGATTGGAGCGGAAGTGCGTCGCTCCCAGTGCAGGTTGTATGGATTGCAGCAGCGTTGGATTAATTTAATTACCCGACTACGGCGAAGCAAAAATAAGGGTTATGGTTTTGACCGGTATGTACATACATACGTCTTTCGACTGATATGATGATGAAGGAACAGATGAACATATGTATGTTCATCAGTCGAAAGACGTCCACTGTTAGACAAAGGCCTCCCCCAAAGGATCTCCACGATAGCCGGTTTTACGCTACCCACACCCGGCAGTTTCCCGCAATCCTCACAAGATCGTCGGTCCACCTTGTCGGCCTGCAGAAAAAGCGGGTCGGTAACAAAAACTTCAATAACTAAAGGACATTTTTTTTATTTATCGTTTAAAAAAAAAAAAAGGTTTTTCTTATTCCTATATTTGTAAGGAAATAAACTTTAATTTAGTTTTTATTTTAAAAGGATTGCTCAAATATTTTAAAAGCTATCGATTTATAACTTCGTGAACCATACCGACTTTACGGCCATATAGGTTTACCTATGTGTACCTACAACAACCAATGAAAAATTGCATTTTTTTTTCTAATGTATATTAACAATTTGGCGTGAAGGAAGCTGACGAATGTCATTCTTTAAAATGTTTAATTCGATTAGAAAATAACTGACGACGATAAAGTAGCTGTTTTTAGCTAGTGAATACAAAACATCTAGATTTTTTAACTTTGTCTAAAGTAAAGTCTATTATTTCCTTACAACAAAGCGATCTCTTTGTCCGGTAAGGTTGTTGCAGCCATCTGAGGCTACCAACTTAGCCCTTTAAAAAAAAAAGAGATTTTACTATAAACAAAAAGTGTACTAGGTACCTACCTACTGACGTGCAAAATCAAGGTCACTTAAATATTTTTATAGGTCGTATATTACACAGTTATTACCCTTATTTATTATGGAAAAAAAGCTTAAGGTCAAACACGATACCCCTATTATAACTTTATTACTAATAAAAAATAATAACGCAGCTGAATGTTGTACAACGTTAAAAGAACGAGAGGTACAGTATGACACAACTTAGATGTAGCATCGGCGAATCGTTTTCGTAAACTTCACTTCCGATTTACACAACAAATAAAAAAAATTCAGTATCGCGCCATTTAACGTTCAACAAGATCATTTTCGCCGATCATTTTTTAACACATGAGTAATGTTGTAGGCGCACTCTTTTCGAGAACGATCGATTTTACGAAGTTTGCCGATGCTTCATCTAAGTTGTGTCATACTATAAGTAAGTACACAAAAATAGCTCAGTGATAGCTCAGTGGTAGTGACGTCGGATACCGAGACGAAGGTCGCGGCTTCGAATCCTATAATGAACTTGAGCTTTCGGTGAAGGAAAACATCGTGAGGAAACCATAGCACGGTGGTAAGTTACTTTGTAGTACCCGCCTGGCTGGCTACCACCCTCATGTTGAAAACCTGTCGCTAAACATCTTCTGGTGTGTTCCGACAGCTGCAATTGAGAACCAGTTTATAGGCTTTGCGTGCTTACCACAGCATCACCGACCACGGTGAGATTGTGGTCAAACACAGGCACTGAACAAACTAATTACTGATATAGGTAATAAAAAAAATAGGGATCCGAGCATGTTTTTTTATCCCGGAATGCGGTGGAAACCGTGGAGGATCTTCAATACTTTCACACATTACTTTTTCTTTTTAAACTGAGCAATCGAGAATCCTATTTGCAGAGACGAAGCTCAAAAACCTTTTATTTCAACCTCAGACGTTTATTACGAAGAATGCAATAAAAGTTGAAAACTAAATATTGGTTTTGCAGACGTTACTAGCAATAGGCTTTCAGGGCAGAGTGGCGCAGACATTTGGCCTGGCAACCAATTGTGGCAACCAGTCTCCAGTGCCGTATCTATACTAGTTATATTTCCAAGGTTATTTGTGAAAAAACGGTTATCACTTTCAGGTTATTGTGAAAAGTAATGTAGATTTATAAAGGGCTTTAAATGTTAGGTAATTAGGCCATTTTTTAAAAATATTTTGCGCTCTCGCCATATTTCACTTAATTAAATCCTTGAATAGAACACTAATTACATAATGAAAACGAAATAAAAATAGATAATTATTTATATCTAGGATATTTATTTGTCTTTGCTTGCCATAATCAATATGTATCCTGGGACATTCTTCACACACAGCTATCTGACCTAAGCAAAGCTACACATAGCATACATCTACTACGTAAACTAATTATCAGATGTATTATACTTACATTTTTTATCAATCCTTATACAGACAATTATACCCAGACTCAGGACAAATAGATATGCACACAAAAATCGTATAGTATGATTGTCCTGTATGGAAATCGAACCTACAACTAATGAGCAGTGGTATGACAGGTAGGACCATAGCAGAGCTTTCAATCGGTACATACAAAATAAATCAAATGTTTTTAGTATTTGTTAGACTACAATAAACTTATAAAAATATTTTCGTCTGACTGGAAGCAAAATACGTTTATAAAGGCAGAGCTTTAATATCGACTATTCATAAAATATTCTGTACCCCTCCACATATCAAAAGTCTGTGTATATCCAATAAACACAGAAAAAACGGTCCCAAACCAACATTGCGTGGAAGGCTAATGTCAAATAAATATTTACGTACATATCTAGAATGTATTTATGCAATAAATAAAAGTGGATGTATCCAATTATTGAAAATGTTAAGGTATTTTTATAAAAAAATCATATTCATATTTTTTTAGAAACATACTTACTGGATTCTTCACATATCCCAATTTAAGCAGAGGCGCAGGCAGGATCTATGGAAACCAGATAACTGATAGGTATCTAAACCCAGACTGAGGCCACAAACATGTAAATAATAATATTATTCAGTTTCAAATTACCTAGTCTCTTCTATTTTTCCTAAGGTTTTAATTTTTTCGATTAGATTTTAATCCAGCTATCTACGAAAGCCCAACATCAAACACTATAATTATGAATACAAAAAGGTAAGCATTCTTAAATTAAAAATATAAACCCCAATCTTAAACTTTTAGTTGACTATTATCTAAAAAATCAAATAACATGATTTTGACCAAAACCTACCAAAACCTTCCAAAACCTTGAACCCAGCTTTATTGACCTTAAAACGTTGAACGTATAAAGACGTTTAGTTACAATGTCCAAATTTATTTTTTCCGCTTTTCCTTTATCACAGGAAAAAATATGCCACGCCCCTTGAAGACTGGCTTCCTTTATCACCGGATAAAAAAATCTAGAGTCATGAGTAAGCGAATGGTACCCCCATGGAGCCAAGTACAGTCAGCGTGACATCTTACTTTCAAAACGTCTACTTATGTTACTAAAACTACCCATGATATAGACATGTGTTAGACCACAGCCTTACCATGGTAGTGATGATGTGGCCTATATGATGGTAAGCACATAAAGCCAATAAGGGAACTGGCTCTCAAGTGCTGTCGGAACACACTGAAAGGTGCTAGGCGACAGATTTTCAACTTGAGTAGCTAACCATGCGGGTACTACAAAGTACCCTACCACCGTGCTATGGTTCCTCACGATGTTTTCTTCCACAGTGTAACCATTTTGGTTTTAATGTGACATGATACTATATTGCTGACTGTATTTTTCTGCATAAAGAAGAAAAAACGTAATATTGTGGTCTAAAGTACTCGTCTGTCATCTTCTACCTACAAAAGTATACAGAAAAAGTTTATTTATTTGCCTTTAGGTATATTTTTCAAAGGCAAGCGCGTCAACAATAATTTATAACATCGTAAGCAAAGTAATTGCTGGTTAACTTTTGATTACTTAAGATCCGTGCACCTTTAATTAAGTTTGGACTTGCGAAAAAGGACACTATCCCCTTGGAATTTTGAAAAGCCTTTCGACGCTTACAGAATTACTAATACTAGTACGTAGTATATTATTTATTCTATGCAATACTATTGTAACAAACGCATAATCTCTTTAGAGTGACTGGTATGTCAAGACTCAAGACTAACAACTTTTGCCAAATCGTAATACTTCTAAGGAAAAAAAAATAGTTTTAGTAGGGATCAATCGTATTCTGTCTTCCTCGTGCCGCCGCGTAGTTTATGTGGAGTTAAGAAGATTTAAAACTGACATTTGTTTTTTTATAAGGAAAAAAAATATTGATTTAAAAAATGTCGTACCTACAACAAAAGTTGTCAGTCTTGATGAACTAAAGTCGTCTTATGAGGTTTTGCGTCAGTTACCAGGGACCCTATAATATAGTAATTTGTATGCAAAGCTTTTAGAAACTGTGGTTTGGACTGGGCACGGGGCACATCAGTTAGTCAGTTTCTTAATTATATTATAGGGACGCACTAATCCGCTAATGAACCGTCAGCTTTCTGAAGTTTGGGATATCTTGTTTTCTGATCTTTATAGATCGGTTAATTTACATAAAATCCGTTCAGTCTGGTTAAAACGGGGACAAACAGATGCGATTGGTGACTTTATTATGTTGTGATTTAATACTTAACATAGCGTATATTCTGACATACTTAAAGATTTAAGGAATTGGGAAATCAATTCTATGAAGGCTGCACAAGAATTAATGTCGAGATTTTCTCGACTTCGGGTAGTTAAATGAGGCAAGCATCCTTATCACGGCTTCTGATTGCTTATCAATATTATATTCGATTCAGAAGTGATCGAATGGAGCCAGTAAATGACTGAATCTAAAAATAACAATGTCGTTGTTTTGAGGTTTTTGTCGTTGTTGAAAGGTTCTCAAGTCGACGCGAATATTTTTTTTATTTTTTATCTATACTTCTATTCTAACGGATGTAGGAAGTAATCTCCAGTGTTATCGGTCCGATTGTAAAAAAATCTACTACTAATAGGAAGCTACATTATACCTGAGTACTATAGACTACTTTTTATCCCAGGAACGCGGGTGAAACCGCGGGAAAGAGGTACATACTTACATAAATATCTTATCAAAATTGTATACATGGGACACTAAAAGTTTGATATTATAAGTACCTAAGATAAAAGCTATGACTCACAGTCGTTTACACATAGAAGTTGATGGATGGTGTGTCGTGTCCCGGATAATAGTTTTTATACCCGGAAACCTCGGGAAGGATGTTAACGCTTCATTTCATGCGATTATGAACGACTTTCTGCAAGAGGACGCGTTTTAATCAACAAATTATGTTCACATCCAATTTATTGTCACTACGATATAATATAAATAAAAACAAATGTCAGACGATAAGAGCTTTTATACATCAGAGAGCCAGTTCCATTCTAGGCTTTGTGTGCTTACCACCATCAGCCACATCATTACTGGCCACGATGGATTGTGGTCAAACATAGACCATGAATGGGCAAATTTATGTAGAACATAATATTTAGTATTTGGCATATGGACTTCTGTAATAAATAATTTTTGTACCATATTATAGTGTGATAAAAAAAAATATAGTAAAATAATAATAATAATACCTATATTAAGAAAATGTATTCCACTTTGATGCACCTGTTTGTAATCATCCGACTGCTTTTTAAATTAGCCTTTGATAGCTCGTCGGGAACGAAATCGACATCAGAAAGTTTTCGTTTCCGAATCCGAGTGTTTCAAAATAGCCCCGCTGGGCTTGAATCTCACAATGAGTTCGGTGAAGTAAAACATCATGAGGAATCTATAGCAAGTCGTTGCAGTTCTTACCTTGGCTTTATTTCCTTACCATCTTTATCCATATCATTACTTACCATGTTCGAACAAACACCAGTTTGTACATAGTAAAAAAAATACATTCGGATTAACCATTGCTTAAATGACGATTTACAAGTATGCCGAGAAAAGGTAGAGAAGGTAGTACCATAAATAAGAGAGGGGTAGAGAAGAGGTCGAGATAAGAACAGGGCCCGATGGACGCCGATTTACATATTTTTGGTCCATTTCTGAGGATATTGTGCAATATGGATGAAATATATCGAAGGCTCAAAAAGTCGACCTTCCAATATATTTAAACATCGTGTAACACAATGTTTCTTTTACTTCAAAGTTAGAAATTGAAAATAAAAAAAAACTTTTATTCTTTTACTTGTAATTTCAGTTAGGTACCTTATAATTTCAAAAATTGGCAATTAATAATTCCAGTCAAGGACTCATATTTACAAATTATTTAATTGATTGAAAGTGTTACGAAAAAATTAAAGCGTAAAATAATTGTAATGTAACACGTATAATCCCGCTAAAAAGGCCAGTCAAGTGTGAGTAGAGCTCGCGCCCTTAAACGGTCCTGTAATTTAATCTTTCTGGTACTTGCGTCGTATTAAAAAAATCATATGGGCTTTGATTATAATTATTGAATTATTTTTTCGTACTGCAAACTCTTTTAAACGTTTCCATAAATACAAGGTTCTGTTAACAGGAATTGCAGAATTTACTCACTAGACTCACTGACAGACGTAGGTACCTACCTCAAGAAAATATGAAAACAATATAATCATACAAAATAACGATCCGTTAAAATGATGTATGAAATCCTAAAAAAACACAATATACAGTGTAACATACACATGTACACAGTTGTAAAATAGCCTTACAACATGTTACTCAAACAGGGGTAATTTAAACACCTAGAAATTCATGAGTTCCACCCAGAACTCGAGGAACCGTGCGGCAAATGCTAGTTTTCTATAAACATCATCTAAAATGCAAATGCACCAAACAAAATAGCTTCAAGTGCTGAAGCGAGCAAATTCACATATCGAATGGAAAGTTCACGTAGGTATATACAGCCTCACACATAATTATATATTCAGTACCTAACCTACTTATTTAAAGATTAAGCAGTAAACGCTAACAAATGGGTCTGGCTTGAATCACGGAATGCATTATATTAGTTTGCGCGAATATTTTTTATCCATAACTAGCGACTCGCTCCAGCTTCGCACGGGCGTACAAATCTTTAAATTTCTTGGCTTTTCTGGACTATAATATGCATGTATTATAAATATAAACCTTTCTATTGAATCACTCTATCTTTTTCTGAAAACTGCATTACAATCCGTTGAGTAGTTTGAAAGAACTAAGCGAACAGACAGCGGAAGCGACTTCATTTTTATACTATGTCTCGACTTGCCTCGACTTTTTTTACCTAAAATACTCAATGCCCTCTTTGCCTCCCAAAATCACCCTATATAATATTAGAATTTATTATGACTTTGATTGGGAATTGTAAATACATTTCAATGCAATAAGCCCACTACTCTATTTGTTTTGGGTATTACAATATCAGCTCATTAATGGGGTACAAATGCAGTGTACTTACATAGAGCGTCTGTTTTTGGTAACATGCCAAATGTTATAATAGCTTTGTATAAAGCTTTTACAAATACTTAACATTAGTTTACTTGCAAATTGAATTCACTAAATTGTATACAGTGTTATGTAGTTTGGTTATAATTGGATATATTTATCTTGTCGTAGAGCCGACGGCCGCTGGGGCAGAAAGGTTCTCGAGTGGCGACCACGAACCGGAAGACGCAGCGTGGGCAGGCCCCCCACAAGGTGGACCGACGATCTTGTGAGGGTCGCGGGAAAGCGCTGGATGCGGGTAGCGCTAGACGATCGTGGAGAACCTTGGGAGACGCCTTTGTCCAGCTGTGGACGTCTTCCGGCTGACATGATGATGTTTGTGGTCAGGTAAGGCGTTTAGGCCCAAGTGTCTCAGTGTAAACGGCCGCTAAAGCAATATTACAACATGCATTTAAAATCTTAATGAAATAAATTGCTTTTTAGAACTGCTTCTCAAATACAGTGCCTGAATACCGGGGTGTTATTGATATCAAGATATAATATTCATAACCTGTTTTTGACTACTATGTCAAATAAAGGCGTAAACAGCTTTTCAAGGTCGGCAATACGTTGATAATCCCAAAATTTATTTCATGAATGCGTATTTTATATTACCTCAAAAATTAAATCTTTTCGAGGTTTACCTACTTATGATTCACAAGCCTATGTTACAATAAAACAGTCGAATGAGCACAGAATAAATTCACAACAATGTTGGTTCAACATAAAAATGGCAGATACACTCAAGGAAAACAAATAGGTAAGTACAATCAATAACATACAAACATTACCACTATAAGTGTGGGTATCAACCAGAGAAGAGCTAAGCTGCATTGGGGGAATGTGATTTTATGCACTAACTCCATCGGTAAACAAAATCCCAACGCAGCTTAGCTCCGAATCTGGTGGATGCGCAGCCTTAAGCTACATTTGTACAGTGGCCATCGCTCATATATGGCTGTGGCAATTTAAGCAGACAATAAACTTGTCATAAAAGTAGTCAAAACAATAATGGTCTAACAAGAAAGAGTTTTTATTCCCAACGATGGACAGGCCGGGCTATAATATCGGGCTGCAAGCGAAAAGGTTTCAAAACTGATCATGCTTCAAATTTGTCAATGGTACATTTCTTTGTTTTGTATCCAGTAAACCTCCTGAGAGTATATACAGATGCAACCTCGAAGTCTATGGTACTGAAATGTTTGTATTTACTTTGACTGCTACTGTCTATATTGAAATTGATTGAAGTTAGCGTATCTTGCTTCTAGATGCAAAACTACTACCTACCTGTTCCATTTTCTTGATAAAGCTAAAACCCGCTGAACTTTATAATAATAACTTTACTAAATGTATGTGAGCCTGCTAATCTAAAATCACTAAACTTTTATATGAATTTTTAAATTAAGCAAGATTCTATAAACTTAAATCTATCAAGTCAAAGTTATTATTACTTAGTATCTAAAGCTGCGCAAAGATAATTAAAGTTAATCGTTATGCTGGAGAGAAGGCTTTTGTAATATTGAAGCTCTTAAGAAAAATCGCAGGTTTTGTTTTCCCGCGATCCACGTGATCTAAGGAATTTTGTATTTTTTTTGTAACTTGGGTAACATTAATTCAGTTTTCTTATGGATTCAAATTTTTTTGGAAATAAAATTACTCGGTGATAATATTACACTAGTAAAAGAATTTTTAAAATCACCGCAGTATGTTTTGAGTTTATTAATTAAGTAACTGAAACATATTTTTTTTTCTTTTGTTTAAAATGCAACCAAGTCTTGTCTATAGCAAATGTAACCTTATAATATTATTTTGTATCCTTTTTCTAATCAATAAAAGGTTCAAGTTGTTGGGGAGGACCACTGACCACTGGTTCCCAAGATACAATTTTTTTTTTAATTTGGGAGTCACAATTCACAAGGGAGTGTTTAATAAAATATTATGTAGCTACAATACCTTATAAGGCTTGCATTTAATAATACATTTTAATTTCTCTTTATAATATCTTTTCGAGGAAGATTTAGGTGTGTAATTTGTTAAGGTTTCGTGTAAATTGGTTGAAATATGACGATAATTTTATTGTTAAAAATGTAGGAAAAAAATATTCCGCGCGTATGAAGCGGTCCTACGCCGTGCGAAGCCGGGGAGGGTCGCTAGTCCTACTATGGATGAATGTTTGTTACTCTTTCACGTAAAAACTACTCAACGGATTTGGATGAAACTTGTCACACAGATAGATCATACCCTGGAATAATATATAAGCTACTTTTTATCCGGGAAAACATAAAATACTTCGGGAACGCGGGTGAAAACGCGGGGCGGAAGCTCGAAATATTCGAAAATCTTGTAGAAATGGTAATCAAATACTTTTTATTTCTATAAAGTGGATTCTAAACTTGGCAAGCAAAGTTCTTAAACAGATAAAATGTTTGTTATTGTGATTTTGCGACAACTTTCGTCATTTAGAAAGCTGAATCTTGACGGGAATGGTACTGAATTTTACCGTCTCAGTACACTCGACATCCTTTACATGGCTTAGAACATAGTTCAGATATGCACAGTAACTCAACCATATTATTATGCTGAAACACGCATAAAATTAATGGCAAACATATTTAAAAAGAGTAAGTTAAAAACCTATACCTAATTCTCTTTGTTTAATCCAAAATTTTGTTCTTACAATTAATTATTTGTATCTATGCTAAGTACTAATAAGTACCTAACTAATAATAAGTGCCTACTTTGTATTATGTAGGTAGAAAACACATTGCCAATGGTATTGCTTATGGCGATAGATAGGCAAGGTTAAGCTCAAGGTGGACCGACTACCTCCTAGTCAACATTCTGACATAAAAAAATGTAGGTATTAATCCACGCTGCATCATCAGCTAGCTTAAGCCCACAAAAATAAAAAATAATTAAGTGTTACAATTGAAAAAAAAGCATGTCCAGAAGCTAATTTGAATGATCAATGAATGATAGATGCATTTGATTTACGCAATAAAGAATACTAGTGGCACAGTATTATAATACCAAGGTTTCCTTTAAAATAATCCAAATGTAATTTAATTGAGTTACTGTTAATCTATGATCTAATCTCATACACATACGATTCAGAGTTTGTTCCTGTTTCCCACTTAGCGAGTTGGTGTGCAAGACGTAATTTTAATTAAATCTTCAGAGACAATTAGTTTCTGAACGTAAGTCTTTAGTTTCGAATACGGATGGGCTCGTATGTTATTTGACATGAACTTTGTATCGCTTATGGAACTCGTTGCAATAATATATAATAGTAATATTTTTGTTTTTCATATTAATGTTATAAAAAAAATAAGAATGTTGATAAATAAAGAGAATAATAATAATATCCAGGGACATTCTCACACACGGATAATATGCTGATTTTCTTGCCAGCTCTTCTCAGATAAAGGCCAGTTCAGTTTTTCAGTCAGGCTCAGTAAATTTGACCTTCATAAGGTCCTTCTGGGGCCTAAATTGAATAAATGGCTTTGACTTTGAATTTAGGCCAAAGTGCTTTAAGAGCTAAAAAATATGTAGATACTATGTATTCACCCGCGTTCCCGCGAATAATAAGTAGCCTATAATATTCCACAACATATACTATCTATAAGGCAAACTTCATCGTGATCGGTTCAGCTGTTTAAGCGTGAAAAAATAACAGACAGAAAATTTTAGTGTGAAATGGTAATTTAACTATTAAACCTGACTCTTTATAAAATACCTGTGTAAAGAAAATTATATTATACCAATCTAATCGTCTAATCGTAATCTCGCTATTCCGAAATAAAGAGGGAATTAGGGTCCAATATCAAAATGACCACTCGGTAACGGCTCCTGTAAGCACATAAAATCGTTAATCTAATTAGGATTACGAACATTTATAAGGAAAAGGAATAATATATGAGTTGAACCCGGAGCCGTGCGGTAGATTTATTAATGTCCCCTCGTGATTAGTTCTGGGTGTTATTCCATTTGAGATCTCGTTTTAAATAGTCGCTTATAAGTGGAGTGTCAAAGATGTGCCATAAAATAAAAGGATTCAGTGCCTTTTCTATAGTTTAATAAACTTACGAGCATATTTCATTCTAGGCTTTGTGTGCTCACCATCATCGGCCACATCGTTTTTGACCACGGTGAGATTGTGGTCAAACAGGCCCACATAGTTAAAAAAAAAGAAGAAAGTGTTTTTTTCTTATTTTACTTTTCGTCACAGGAACCGCAGAAATCAGGTAGTATTAAATATCAGACTCGCATAGATCAGCCCCTACATAGTATTCACAAATATGGCGTACATGGCAGCCATTGCTCTCTTCGATTTTCGATTCTTTCGATTATTTGGAGTAAGTACCAACAAAATGGTCACGAATTTTTATGTCACAGCACCACATGTCTTGTTTATGTGCACTATACATTATATTGTCAACCATTAAATGATTTGTGGCCACCGTCAAGGTGAAGGTACCGAATCACCTGTCCGCTTGTCCATTTTATTCCATTAAAAGACCACATAAAATATTTTATTGTAAAAGGTTTCATACATTTTCGTTTACCGCGAGAATACGACGAATCGGTATCTTTTCATAGTAAACGTAGCTTTTTCTTTGATACCCGTGGGATATTTTTCAAGGTGAAAAAACCAGGTGCGTTTTATGATCAAGTTTATCATCGCGTTATTATTGCTTGGGGACTGTTCATTTATTTCTGGTTGTGAAGTGACACATATTTGAGTGGATGGTCAGTTTTAAGCTTATGGTTTCATTTAGGCACTTTTTTCTAATTATAATTTACATCTTAGGTAAGGATGGCGAGATCATCCGTACAAAAAAAAAGAATTTTATGTAATTTCCAATGATACATTGTATAAGCTTATTAAAAAAGACACTGTTCCAATGAAGTTTAAAGTCATTCGATTCCATGATTCTGCTCTCAACCCACGCTCTATTATAAATCTTGGACTTACCCAAATTAGTTTCAATATAGAGATTCGACACTTAACATTTAAGAGGCTTATAAAAAATATATTTGTAAACTAAACCCTAGATGGTTTACATAGGTCTTGTCACGTCCACGAAATAAAATATGGCGGCACGTTTCCCTTTCCTTGAATATTTTCCTGTAATGGTATTATAATCGAATCAACTCAGGAACTCAATGTTAATGTCCTCAAAGAACATTTCACTAATATGTCATGGGGTGAAGTCCCAACGACCTTTCTTTGATTTCGAATGTTGACTTCTATTTTATTTATATCTAGTATTTAAATTAGGATCAATTCCGTCTAACATCTCAAGTAACTACTCTTATCTCAAAATAAAATTAGCCTAAAAAGCACTCGGAGAATATGTAGTATCCTATTAGTGTTTCTTTTTAATCGGACCTGTAGTACGTAGTACTTATGTCCCAGCTTTGAAAATTACTTCTTCATAAAAAAAACTTTACCTCTTTGTAGGTATTTATAGATGACTAAAAATACTTGTACCAACTAATATACCTAATATTTTAGATAGAAAATTAGGGTGTAGATTAAAAACATAATAATATTTTGATAAAAACTAAGGTTTGAAGCCAGTATCGGTCGATACAAAATTTCCACTGAATCTAAAACTTGTTTACTTTAAAACTTTAAATGAAAACATACAAAAATCGTAGTAGATTTTGATAAGTTTTGATTGATGGTTAACAGTATGTATTTATCGAATAAATACAGCCTGGAATGTTACAATCAACAAAACATCTCGAATGCCGTACTTACCCTGAGAAATTCACTCTGTTAACAGATAAACAGTCGTGACGACCCCAACAAGTTTGGTTCGACCTCGGTTTTCCGCGCCGGCGTTCGTGTCAAGCCCTGTCGAACTGCTGTAACTTATATAGTTTGTATTGACTGCCCTTCGGATAATCAGATTCAACTGCGGGTATTTCAATCTATGCAAATTATCGGGAAAGTGTACAGTTGAAGAAATACAGCAATACATTTTTTTAGTTAGGAAAAAACGCTACGTCACGTTTCTCGGGATAAAAAGGGTCAAGTTTCATCTAAATCGGTAGGCCACGTACGGCATTATTGAATTACACATCCACACACACTTTCGCAAAGTATGTACTGGGTGGATTTGTCTCGAATCTAGCTTCTGCTGATTCAAGCTTGATTTTTTCAATAATAGATTACTCAATCTGGGTTTTTGTTGGATGTGAATTTTTGTGGGCGGTCTAGATAGGTTTTAAGGCCTTATTTTATGGAATGAAATTAGACTCTTTCCAAATTCGAGTAAATAAGATCGTATCGATTTAAATATTGTACCTAAGCCTTTCCATCTTTATAAATGGCTATTTGTAATTCACAAATTTCTTTATGGAGTACTTCACAATATGATTAATATTTTCTGTGGAACCTACACAGAAATCTCGAAAAAAAGTTTGTAAATTTTCACAATTTGGTTTTGTTCACAAGCTTTAAATGTAAATACATACTTACCTATATATAGATAATTACACCCAAACTCAGGACAAACATGTTCATGCACATAGATGCTTGTCCTAGATCGGAATCGAACCCACAACCTGCGGTGCAATGGTGGTGTCCCATCTGGCCCGTCAAAAGTTGTTAATATTGGCAGATAGGTACTTTCATCCCTTAAAAGTAACTAGAAGGCAGATGAATTAAAATTACCTCTCCTCCTGTTGGCTTGGTTTAAACTTAATTTACGAAGTCCCTTGTAATATGCTGTCAATTATATAGTGTAGGTAAGCTTTACAACAATATCGTAAACTTCTTATAAAACTTTAAGCTTCAAAATCACTTCACGACGAGGGTTACTAACGTGAAGGTTTTGCCAGCACGCAAAACTCCTGTAAGTTCCTGAATTTGGCATACACATTGATAGGATAATCAATATTCAAGAACTTCTGTGAAATATACAATCGAAACTTCACATTCACCGGAATATTCCATTTTACTATAGCTAGGGTTGCCAGATGTTTGGGACAAGGCTGGGACGTTCAGACAATTAATACGGTATCTAGCTAGGTCCTCAATTATTGAATAGGCCGCATATGTCTTTGAAGACCTTTGTGCTGTAATGAAAATTACAAGCCTGGTAACTTTGTAATTGTCATCTGCGACCGATAGGATTGATCATTTAATACTATTAATGAAAAAGAATGAGGCTAAAGCTTTACTATTTAAAATCGAATTTACAAATTTTCAAGTATACTTATTTTCAGTATCCGAAACTCAATTGTCTCTACCTATATCATAAAATACTTTTTACATAATATAACATTTATATGACTTTATCATTCAAAATTATATCAAATCTATTTAGGACCTATCACCTTATCACTATTTCATTTAATTTAGTCCTTTTTATATAAGTATTTTTTAGTTTTTCTTAAATTGAATTTGAATATTTGTTACAATGATGTAGATATGTAAGTTTTAATTCCACGTAAAAATGGTTTGTGGATTAAACCATTTTTACGTTAAATTAAAATTGAGACTGGTAGTTCCAGAGATTAGTGTGTTCAATCAAACACACTCTTCAGCTTTATTATGTATAGAGTATAGACTATGTCGTCGAGATCATAATATTATATATCTAGATATTAAATTCTAATTTAAAATTCGAATGATATGTACCTACCTGCTCAAATAGGCATACTTTACAAATAATTGCTTTGCACTTATTCCCTTTGTGAGATATTCAAAGAGATTCTTTAAGAAGTTGAGGCAAGAGGTACTTCATCATTGAGATCACATTTGAGAGTGCTTATTTTTTCTTCAAAAAACAATTTAAGTATGAGGAGAAGCGAATTTGTTTTTCAAGACTTTTCAACGTAACTTAATGGCGCACTTCAAATAACGCCAAGTTAATATTTCATGTACGAGATTACAAGTAAAATATGAACAGCTTTTTTTTTTATTTACATAAAGCTAATTACAGTATCTATACCAACCACCTTTGAGCCAATTCTTGGTTTACAATTTTAATAATGTAGATATATGTAGGGAAAAATAATCTACACTAAAAGGCAGTTTTTTTGTAAGGCGATTTAACGTGACAGTACGCTAAAATAAATAACCAGTGGACTGGTAGTACTTAGTATGTAATAGACTATATTTTATTTAAAAAAAAATAGAGATTTTTACGAAAACTCCAATAATGTAACCCATGGTGTAAAAAAATATCTATAAAATTCCTTACATCACCCGGATTGCAGGTAAACTGTGATGCGTAAAGCTAGTTTTAACCGACTTAAAAAAGAAGGAGGATGTTTGCACTTCGAATGTTATGTTTTTCTATGTTTGTTCACGCATTTTTTTTTGCATACGAACCGATTTTAATCATTATTTTTGCGTTGGGTTCAGTATAGCCTCAAGGTTGTCCCATATTCATTTTATTGTCTTTGAAAGAGGTTTTTATTTTACTCTTCTAATTATATAAAATTTTCCTGTCAGTGATTGTCACCAAACTCCTCCAGCTACAGGAACAGCTGGTTTTAAAATAAAAAGTTGAATATACGGCATCTAATCTGTCCTAAATCTGGGTATTTTACAAGATATGAGTAAAACCCTTTCCAGTTTCATGTATAATTCAGCCTGAAAAAGACAAAAGATCGATTCACACCCATGCATCGCATGCCAAGCGTCCAACAAATATTTTATAAGGTAAACACAGAGTGACGGCATTTGTCTCATTATTCTACAGCGTACCTAAATCCAAGCCTGTATTGGAAGTAATTGCTTTTCAATGTAAATATCAGTTGTGTGAGGAGAATACAGTTTAATAAAAAGCTGGCATCTTTCCAATTCCATATGAGTACGTAGAGTGTAATTATTGCAGACCTACAGAGACCTAATAGACAACTGCCTCAGCCTGCCATAAATGCCTTATTAGGGCCTAAACTGAATAAATGAGTTTTTGATTTGATTTGATTGCCTGAAAAAGTGTCAACTTAGGGTTTATTGTTAACTAGCTTTGCACCCTGCGGTTTCCCGCGATCGCTATAATATAAGGGATTGAAAATTCAACCCCTAGTATAGGGGTTAACTAATTGACATAGGGGTGACCTGCCGAAATCCTTTATTATTTATATTACATAATTTATGATTAAACAAAAGACTCTGTGTGTGTGTGCCTGTGCGCCTTCATGCGAGTTCCGTGTGATTGTGCGTTCTTCGAGTAGTGACATAGTGGACTTATTGTGTCCTGATGATGCTTCGTGAAAAAGCGAAACATATGTCGATTTCCTGTTGACTTTCCTTGTGTGGGACTTGACAGAGAAGGAGATTAAGCGGAATTAGTCTTTTGTTTAATCTTTGGGGTCATAATAATATAATACTGGTAGCCTCTATACCGCTATGATAACTTTTTGGTTTTCCATCCATTTGGATTAGCGTCGGTATTCCACGTTCACGCACATGCACGTAGATTATCCCAACGTCAGTAAATGCCTCCCACACCACACCTAAAAGCCGTCTATCTTTGAACATGTTTACTCGAAAGATTGTGGGTTTTGCTATGATTAAATTTAGGTTCTTAGAAATATAATAAATAACATGACATGAAGTGTCGTTTACTTTTATAGTGTAGTATTATTATTTATGTTTTCCTAATAAGGATTTCTTTGTTTCCCCATATTAGGTTACTAGTATTGCTTAAGATTGATCTACTCTAATTATACATACTAACAGAATAATCACAAGAATATGAATTTTGTATTCAGCGTAATCAGTTGAAGGTACTCGAACTATCAGGTATGTATAGATTATTTTTATTGATGTAAACCGACTCTATAATTTTACAATGTGTGTCTGAATAATGTTTGTTACGTCTGAACTCCGTATCGGCTTAAAATCCTTCAAATCCTCAGGAACATGGGTAACACCACGGGCAGAAGCTAGTGCACTATATATTTACCTCCCATACATAACACGCAGTTTCTGGTTCTGCATGTATTAACAAAATTGTACAAGTTATTGGTACTAGTACAACCCTTCAATTGCGTAACATAATCGTTTAACTTGACGTAACTACCGATAGCTGGACCTATTAAAATTTACGATAGAACTTCATACAAGGGTCTCTTGCTACGAATAACCGTAAACCGAGATAAGTACGGTTTCTAAGTTTATCACTTGATGCTTACATGCAACAGTCTCGGTACGAATAGGGATGATGACAAAAAAAAATCTAAATAGTCCGTCAGTTAGATTACCAAAAAATATTGAACACATTTTTTCTTTAGTTCTGAAAACAAAAAATAACGAAGATACAGTGCGTAAAATAGCGTGACGTCACGTGTTAGTACATTTTTACAGACAGATGACGTCACAAGCCCCCACTCCTGAACTTTGATGCGACTTATCTTTGTAATATTTTATTGATTTGATACAATAAAAAATACGAATCCAATATTTTTTGATAACCTATCTGGCGGACTAAATAGAATGAATTATTTTTTACCCAGTCATCATCCCTATTATTAAGATATTGAATTTTTTTTAGGTTTTCAAACTGTTTACTCATAAAAATTAAAGGACAGCTGACTGATGTATCGACGCACAGCTCATACCACTGTATGGACGGATCGGGCTGTAATAGGCATCCGCTAAGAAAGGATTTTTGAAGGCAATGATAGCTCAGTGGTAGTGACGTCGGATGCCGCGACGAAAGTCGTGGGTTCGAATCCTACAATGAGCTTGAGCTTTCGGTGAAGGAAAACATCGTGAGGAAACCATAGCATGGTGGTACGGTACTTTGTAGTACCCGTCTAGCTGGCTACCACCCTCAAGTTGAAAATTTTGTCGCCAAACACCTACCGGTGTGTTCCGGCAATTGCACTTGAGAGCCAATTTGCCTTCTCGGTATTGTAACAGGTCAGCAACACATTGGCAATATCTCTGGTATTGCAAATGGCGATAGGCGATGGTAACCACTTTCCATCAGGTGGGCCGTATGCTTGCTTGCTACCTTAGTAGTATAAAAAAAAATCGGAAAGCTAGTATTGATAAGTAGAAAGACAGAGCAGCTTCCACTTGCGGTGTTAACCCCTTATCGTTATGTTTTCCAGGGTTAAGACGTATCCTATATTATTCCTGGTTATGATCTACCTGCGTGCTAAATTTGATCACGATTGGAGTCCTGTTGAGGCGCCAAGAGTCACTTTCGCATTTACAATATTTGATCAGATACATAAAGAAAACCTAAATAATAATGTGCATCTGTCTGAACAATAATTCTCATTAACGCCCAAGTTATGCTATTATCATAACGCAGGACAAAGATAGCAATGGAATGTTCAGCGCTCCGACATCGACGCAACGGGAATATTTGTGAAAGCTATTAATTCTTCGAGATAATGCTTACCTTTATTGAAATGGACAAAAACGACTCCTTTACAAATTAGAGGACACTTTGGTCGATGGATTTGACATCACACAGTTTGTGTATTTTGCCAGTGTCAAGTTATTTTTTACGTTCTAGTAAAGTTCAAGTCATGTTATTAAATCACTTTCAAGTTATAGTCAGTCACGCAATCAGTCAATTTGTCAAGAATTAGTATAATTATTGCCATTATATTATCTAATATAAGAAATATAAATGTGTTTCAAATATTTAATCTGTATTATATTTAGTTTAGTACAGGTATACATATAGAATTGGTAAAGACAATTTTTTTTTTTTTATAGTTTACACTTATTGCAAAAACGTTATACCTATTATATTATAGGAATAACCTACAAACTTCAATGTTATTTTTTAGTGTAATCAATCAATCACTGGGTACCTAACCCAAAACATTTGGAAATTCATTTAATATATCTCTAGTCAATGGTACGTACCTATACTTGTTAGATAATATAAATTATTCAGAATTATCTAGAAAACCTAAGTTATTTGGATTAAGCTTTCAATCGCTTTTCTGAGAATCTTAAATTTTCGCAGGATAAAATGTAATCTATCTTATGCCAACTTTGTTTCATCTAGATCCATTCGTGACCAAATATTAGCATTTATATATAAGTAGGATATCACTTAGCCGTTATGTAAACAAACAGTTTGTCTGTCATCTCATACGAAACGTTTCAAAACTTTACGATTATGACGTATTATTTAGTTACAAACGAACAGTCAAAGGCTCAGAGCAGAGTCATACAGCCTTGTACAGCAATGTTTTTATTTTGTATTTTTCTTTTATTTATTTATAATATTGTAATTTTATTTTTTTGCTATAAGGAGGTATGCGTCGGTCGGCGCGCAATAAAATATTTTTCTTTCTTCTATCGTTAATGAACGTCCTTCAAATATTAATGTGAAATTATTAAAATCGACGCAAAAAGAATTATTAAAATCGGTTCAGAAGTATCAGCGTGTACAAACATACAAAATAATACATCCGAATTGCGAACGTACATATTAGTTCCATTTCTATCGTTCATATCGCATCGTTTTTTCCCTGTGCATCTAAAATATATCACAAACCAAACCGTAGCCGAGTAAGAATTAAGTCGTCTAACAACGACACATTGTAAATTGTGCCTAACTCCATCAGAGGCGAGCTGGCATACTGCCACCACTTAGATTCATTTTCCCATCACTATCTGACCTTTATGCTACCTACAAACATGTCGCGCGTGACTTTAGATTTATATCGAAAGTTAAATAGTTACCTATTCGAAGACAAGGTGAAATGTTACAGAAACTTAATAACGCTAAGTGTTTGTGATCAAGTGTTTTTTTTTCTGGATATTCTACCAATAAATTTTGTAGACCAATAAATAAAATTTATTGGTGTCAATTATGTTTTTCAAGTTGCATCCTGCTAATATTTTAAATATGACATGGGGGATGGGTTTCGGATACCTGCTTTTTTTTTTGCTGTGGAAGTTTTGCCTATATCGGCATTGGCTCCGACTCTGTTGTTTACAAATTAAACTTATGTAATCTTACAATTATAGGTATATCTTTCTAACAAAAAACATACGCAATGGATACAATAAATTTAGTCCTTTCAAATTAGTCCGATTCTTATTCCAACGTGAATTTAATCGCCACCATTATTGGTCAGGACTAATTTGCCCGTAAACGATGGCATGAAATAATGTGACAGTAATAAAAAATGTTCTTTATTCTTTTAATTATTATTATAAAGAAAGGTAACGTGACTAATATTAGTTTATTATTACTCTGTGGTAATTAATAGCTTGTGGTCGTAACAAAAGAAGCTGTTAGTAATGTACACTACTCTCATCCATGCAGGCAAAGCCACAGGTAAAAACTAGTCACTTTTAAATTTACATATATATATTTGTTAGAACATTCCAGGATTAATATACCATTAATGAGAAGGCATAAAGATCATTGTTTGGGAATCGAGCTTTGTACTTGAAATAATCGAGCAAAATACTCGTAAAAGCTTGGAACTTAGCAAATAAATCAAAGAAATGACTTGTAATGAAACGATTCAAGTATCACTACAATATGAAACAAACAAAACAATCTGCAATCTCTGAATATTACGATAACAATTAACACTTTCAAATAATAGAAAATCCAAATCAACCAAGAAATAAATATTGACCGTTTACATAGTCAAAAGTAATATCTAAATGATCAGAATAATTTTAATAGTTTTTTTTTTGTGAAATTGTAACACTGAACGGAAGACCGTAAACGTTTCGAAATCAATTAGCTAGTTAGTTCACTTTGGGGGCGAAAGAATTTTCGTACAACAAGATTAAAGATACGGACGCTTGGTGCTACAGAGTCTGTAGCGAGAATATGGTCGTTATTCACTGACTAGAAAACTAAGTCCGATAAATTATAATCGGGCGTAGTATATAATATATAGGAAGAAGTTATCGTAAACGCCCATTCAAAATTAATAATTGGGCGTTTACGATAACTTCTGCCTACAAAAATTCGTGGTAAACGCCCGATTATAATTTATCGGACCGTTTTATTATCGGTGTTTTGTTAATTATTGTAAAAAAATATTCTCAGATGAGATAAAATAATAAAATTACATAACAATTGTTAAAAGTTTGTATAGGTACTATGAATATTCGTTTATACGTCTCCATTTAGCTTGGCGTTAAAGCTAAAAATAATGGCTTTTATAAAACAAGTGGGCTCATTATATCCATCCGGCTGTGGCTATTGTTTTGGAGGGAAAGAAGTGCAATTCAAACGGAAAGGAAATCTCAATGGGATCTTCAGTCAGCAGGGAACATTACTGGCAGCTTTGAAGAAAATAAACACCTATTTTATTTTTGATAAGTGAAGTTTCTGCGCTGACTTTGCGGTTCTTATGGGATCAAAGAATTCTTTATACATCGTAAGTACCTACCTATGTGCTTAGAAAATATTGGCGTAAGCTAATATTAATTTAATAATATTATTTTATGTAACTTTTCAGACAACACCACCTCTTTACTTAAGAACTGAAGAAAGTCTGAAATTTCAAAACTCTTACGACAACAAGCTATAACCACAGCGTAATAATATACTACGTACAAGTATACTATAACTAATTTCATAATTAGGACTGGAACACATTAAACCGAGAGTGAACCTACATTACTGAAAAAATATTTAAATAAATTGAGCTAGGGATATATCTTATTGCCTACCTACATAGTAGGTAAATGATGTCAAAGCGTAGGTGGAAGCGGAAGCGATATGTAGGGGCGTATTGTACGCGTAGGTAATACGCGTTGCATGAAGCAATCCTGCATCTTATTCCCTGTCATTGTTGACACTCCACGGTAATGATTTGTTATGTCTCGACAATATCGGATAGACTTTATAGATAAGGTTGATTCTTACTTTACTTGGACGCACTTATTTATTTGACAATGTATTTATACCTTATTGCTATCAATATACAGATTAATTTAACAGGACGCGGGTCATAAAATAAAAGATGTCCACAGACTTTCAATTGAAATTCCAATATGGTGTAAATTACGAGCGAGTCCGCGATACCACGGACCGTGGGAATCCACCATTACGTGACCAGATGCTCAGATAGGGTGGAAAATAAATTGGATTTATTTGAATATCTACTAGCTCTTCCCAGTGCCTTCACCCGAGTTCCCATAAGAAAAAAAATGCCTTATGTACCCCTGCATACCTTAGGCTATCTGCGCGCCAAACATTAAGATCTTCTGAGAATAAGTCGTTTTGCAATCATAATAATTTGCGTAATACTTCCCTTGCGCCAACTTTACTTTGGCAGTAAGCGACTTACACAAAAATGCGACGGTTTTTTAAACCATCATATTTCCTATAGATAGATACTTATTTTCAATGAAAAATTATATCTATGACATTCTCAAGCCCTTTCTGCAGCTTTTGACGGAACTCAAAACATATTTGGATAGATAAAAAATTACTTTAAACATACCGCTATTCACTTTGAATGTCAGTGATTCTCCTAATTTTGCTATTAAAGAAATTAAAAATATATCACAAAATTTCAAATTCTAGACCACATAAATTGACGGATTAATTTTTAAATACATTTTTTGTAAATATATTTCTTTACGTATTTACGATTTGCGCTGGCTTGGCAATAATTTTACCAAATGACAGCAATTAAATACGCAAAAAATAAAAACTTTTTTGTTCCAGTTGTAGCATACATAATAATTCAACACATCATTATGTGTATTCCACAAATCGTTGCAAATTGACGTATAACCACGACACTTTAATACGTGACAAAGTGAATGTCACGCAATTACCTCGTAACTATTGTATACCAGTAGGTAAGTACCTATAGAGCGCTCTTAGCTTTAATGAGTATTTATCGAGTTCCAACTTCCAACATGATTGAAAAGCTTTCTGATTAAATTGATATACTTATAGTCATAAAAGTTTATCATTGCCAATATTTGTACACAGATAATCAATACAGAATATTAATTTATGAATCAGCATTATCTTATTTCATGAGAGACATTTAATATCTATTCACAGTTAATTTGAAGAATCTAATATAGATCCTAGTAATATCTATCCACAATAAATAACGTACCTAAGTACAATAGATTTTAAGAAAAAGGCGGATACCAATTTGCTGCGTAGCTAATGGAGTGTTCCAACAAAGAAATAGCAATATTTCTCAAAAGAAGTCACCTGAATCGTAGTAAAGTGCAGTATGATATTAAATATGTTGCCATGGCAACGTGGCATGTGTAACGCTAGTGAAATTCTAGATTTATTCCCGCTGATAGTAATATTATTCAATATATATAAAGTAAGTCGTCTTGATAACAGACAAAAATAAAGTACTGAATTTAGTGACGACATCGCACGACAATTACCCATAAAACGCCCAAAGTCGTACCCTAGTGATGCCCTAGTGTCACTTCATATAAGGTTACAAGGTCACTCTCGACCCCCACTATTAATTTAAGAGAAGATAAGGATACCTTTAAGTAGTGTTTGTGGGGTTATATACATTTTTATATGTATACGACAGGTATAAAAAACATATAGGTATACCTAACCTCACTAACAAATTGTTAGTTTAACAATTGAAATTAGACCAAAAGACGTCCAATGCTGGACAAAAGCCCCAAAAGATCTTCACGATGGCCGCCCTTGAAGCTTTATCAGAGGGTATAAATTGAATTTGCTGTTTTTTTGTCAAATGTCATATAATTCACACTCTAATATTAACTAAGGTTGATGTTCACCGACTAGAAACGATCACTTTTTCCTACGAAAATTCATGGTAAACGCCCGATTATAAACAAACTAGATTTCCACCCTGCGGTATTGCCCGCGATCCCCTATTTTACCTTTAGGGGGTACATTTTCAAAAATCCTTTCTTAGCGGATGCTTACGTCATAAGAGCCATCTGTCCAGTGGTAACTCGAATTGAATTACCATTGCTTTGCATTTACTTAACTACATATGTTTGTCTTGATAGATATATTTCGAAACTGTGACAACGTTAATAGTCACTTCAAAGACGCGAATATCCCTATGGGTATTATTGATATTAATATGTGGTTTTGCATTCCCGTCAGATTTACGGAGGTTGATAAATTCCTTCAATCTATACTAATATTATAAAGAGGAAAGATTTGTTTGTTTGTTTGTTTGTTTGTAATGAATAGGCTCTGAAACTACTGGACCGATTTCAAAAATTCTTTCACCTTTGGAAAGCTACATTATCCCCGAGTAACATAGGCTATATTATATTTTAAAAAAAATTAGGGATCCTTACTAAAACTCCAATAATGTAACATAAGGTGTAAAAAAATGACCTGAAAAATTCCTTACGTCGCGTGCGCTGCGAAAACTATTGATGATAGAACAAAATCATTTACTACGACTTTGCAGAACTCATCATTATCTACAAAAAGTATCGGGACAGCATATGTCTAAATATTATAGTTATGTCACAGTAAGCAGTTTTTTATTCTAAAATATTAATTTATATATGCCGCCTCTTGAAAAGGCTCATCATTTGTACCTTGGTATTAATCCTCATCAAAATAAATTACTTTATATTCAAGACGGTTTTAATACCTTTTTATAACTTTTTGAATTATTCAATTCGGACATTTCATTCGGAAGATATCACGAGTTTAAAAATGCAAGTATTAGAAAAAAGTCGCGTGGTTGTCGCTCACCGCGCTCAGCTAGCCAGCATGCGATGTAGGCTCCATGTAAGCGTCACTGGGGTACGGGGGGGGGAGTCAATGTAATGTTTCAATAAAATCCGCTCAGCCGTTTTAAAATTAACACCAATTTGTGAGTTTTTGGGGTTTCTTTAAATTTATAATCCCTCCTAATATTATAAATGCGAAAGAACTTTGTCTGTCTGTCTGTTACGCTTTCCCGCTTAAACCTCGCAACCGATCGCGATGAAATTTGGCACGCAGATAGTATATGTTATGGAGAAGAACATAGGCTACTTTTTATCCCGGGAAATCATGAACCTCGGGAACGCGGGTGAAACCGCGGGGGACAGCTAGTAAATTATATATCTGTGAACCTATTGTATAATATCACCGTATGATTGCGAACATCGCTAGTTTACAATCTATCTCGCGAGACTCTAAACTGTCGATAGATTGTGTCGATAAATACTGCTCACGATACAACGTATAAATTCGATAGTCCATAATATATCCATATCAAACCGTTGAATTGTAAACTTACGTGCACTCTTGAGATAGGAGACAATCCTTTATTTTACAAAATATTTTGTTATTATCTTAATCAGTCCTATAATAAAAAAATATGAATATTTTATAACAATTTGTTACATATATGTATATTATTCCTGATTATTTGTTCAACATATTGAATTTATACATCAAACATATATTCAACTAGCTTTCGCCCCGCGGTTTCACCCGCGTTCCCGAGGTATCTTATGTTTTCCCGGTATAAAGTAGCCTATATGTTATTCCAGGGTATGATCTATCTATGCGCCAAGTTTCATTCAAATCCGTTCAGTAGTTTTTCCGTGAAAGAGTTCCGTGTATCCATACATACAAACTTTCGCATTTGTAATATAATTAGTAGGATAGGCAGCAAGTATTAAAATTTGATGAAAAAAATATAGTATAGTAGACCAGGTACATTATTAACATGTCTGTTTTCACGTTGCATGGCACCATGTTTATTATTACATTAATCCATTTACAGTGTAGATAGCATATCGTCCTCTTCTAATATATTAAAACTTTATCAAAACCCACTTTAAACATTTTTAATTTCATATTAACAACCGAGAACGGTTATTATTATTAATATTATTTTTTTATAAAGTCTAAATGTTACAAAATTAAATAACAACTGATTAAAATAATAATGTATTGCTATTATAAACAAAACATTTTATCAAATACAATACGTAGGTAATTAAATAATAAATGCAGTTGATTACGTACTCAGTAATTTGATAAATTCTAGATATTATTTGTTTTACTATGTATAGACCAGTGTTTGACCACCATCTCATCGTGATCAGTGATGATATGTCACATGGTGGTAAGCACACAAAGCCTAGAAGGGTACTGGCTCTCAAGTGCATCTGGCTGTCAGAACACACCGGGAGGTGCTTTGCAAAAGATTTTCAACTTGAGGATGGTACATAGCCAACTAGGCGGGTACTACAAAGTACTTTATGGTTTCCTCACGATGTTTTCCTTCACCGAAAGCTCAAGTTCATTGTAGGATTCAAAACTGCGACTTTCGTCTCTGCATTCTACGTCACTAACACAACACTGAGCTATCATCTCGCCTTATATTGTAATATTTAGTAATATAATTCATGGATAGTAGGTAGGTATATTAGTTTTTTTCAGCTAATATTCTATTAAATTTTTAGTTATTAGTTTCTTTTTGATTTTTCATATAACTGACCAGTTTTCTACGCTAAAAAATCCTGAAGAATGCATTTGACGTTTGCGCGAATCCACGTTCGAACTTCAAATCGCGTTCGGAGAGCGTCGGGTCAGCAGTGTCTCTCTGACTTAGCAGTTACGAACACGACGCGAGCATGTTGTTGGCTGTTTGCGGTTCGACCATTATCTAAAAAGTTTATTTAAAAAAAACTGCGTTTATTTTTTGTGACTGATAATTACCTGAATGATAGAAAATATTTTGAAAACTTTTTGTGAAAACTTTACGAGTGACGAAACTTACGAAGTTTATTTCGCGTGTGTTGAGTTAATCGAAATATTGTAGAAGTTTAAATAAATTATTAATTACTATGTAGTACAATCAGTAGGTACCTATATAAAATAATTGAAAATTTTAAATCTTATATTTAATGTTATTTAATTTATTTAATAAAAACTGTGAACTAGATATTATTATCATTAAAAAGTGGTTTTGAAATTATGAAAAATGGTGCAATCATATATAACAAACAATAGACAATAATTATCAACTTTTTTTATTCCGGAATAGAAAGGTAAGTTTTTAACAAATTGACATATATTTCGTGAAGTATTGTTAAAGTTGGGACGCAAAAAGCACTAAAAACTTTGTATTTTGATGGACTTACTTAATTCGTTGTTGAGTTTTTATGATTTTTAAAGTAATCTACCTACCTATTTATTTATTTCAAAAATAAAATCTCAAACCTCAAATATTTCTAATTTACGTATTCTTAATATTCTATTGAGTTGTTTTTAATAACTTTTTAGAATATTTTTTTACAGTGTGATTTTAGTTGGATATAATACGCTGATTAATACGAATAGTGTACCTATATCAATAATCTGACAAAAGCTTTTTTAAACACAATAGTGAATAAAATTCGGACTAAAAATCTTTGTACAAAAATGCAACCAAAGCTCTTATAAGATAAAAATAAAAATCCACAGTCGTCGGAAAACCATTTCGCGTAATACGTGGAGGTGTTAGCTGAAAAAAGAAGAGGTAGAAATGCTTGATAACTGTCACTGTGGAGATGAAAAGGCAGCGAATGCATGATTATGAGACCCTTTGTCTCTGTCAGGCTTTTAGAGCGTGAACATTTCTGGTTTTACTTCTCTCCTCTTTTTTATTTTAAAATCACTACAGATTTCCTACGTTTCCTCAGTTAGTACGGAAGAGAGGTTTTTTTAGATATTTTTTTTTATAAAATATAAAAAATAAATATGTGCTTATATCTTTTAATTTTATGTTCTGATTAATAAAATCCTACTTATATTATAAATTCGAAATTTTGTGAGTGAATGTTTGTTACTTCTTCACGCTCAAACGGCGCAACCAATTTTGTTGAAATTTGGTATGTAGGTAGCTGACACCCTGGATTAATACATAGGATACTTTTTATCCCTTGGAAGCATGAGATCCTTCGGGAACGCTGGTGAAACTGCGGAGCGGAAACTAGTAATTTATATAAATTGTTGTTGTTTAGTATCTGTGCTATACTAAAATTATATCTGTCCTTTTTCATCTGTCTCTCACTCTCTCTATCATTCGCTGTCAAGCATATAAAACTAGCTCCGCTTTAATTAAATAATATTTATCAAAAAGTGTAAAATGTAAAAGTGCCAAATACATATTTAAGTAAGTTTATGGTTTTACTTAACATCGCCTAACTCCTAAACTGTTGTAATTAGAGAGTGCACAAATTATGTTGTAGGTTTTTTTTTAATACATTAAAATTGGCAAACAAGCAGCTAAGGTAAATACTATAATTTACATTACATAGAATCGTAGTCTTAATTTTTTATTATGTCTATAAATATTTATGAGATATCAAACATTTATAAGAATACTCTAAGCTTAAATTATTGATATTAAAATAAAACATATTTAAAAAAGTGATAATTAGATAAACATGGACAAGATGTTTATTTTTTTAACAAAATCTTACCTTTGTGATCGAATTAAGGGAACAAAAATTTTATGTGTGATTTAAAATACTTGGAAATAGCTGAAGGATATTCAATTATTTACAATCTGCACAGGTGTTCCCAAGCTTACGTTTTATCTAGCAATATCTCCTAGGCAAATAATATCGGCCTGTTTATTCAACCTAAACTAATAGTCAAGTGGAGATATACCTACCTCATATTCTGCCTGCTGTTAGTGTAATATTTTATTTATTTTACACTATATTATTTTCTTTAATATTTTATTATTGTTACGTACGAACTGTGCTCTGCGGATTCACACCCGTTCCCGGTATTTAAAGATAGCCTATAACACTCACATTTTTTTCGAGCGGAAGTTTCTTTTGTTCAACTTTCTTTTTCAAATCCTGTTCCAAATCGAATGACACCTCAATCATATTTTTCCGTGACTGCTGAAAAAAGTTGAACGTATGGAAATAAAAAAACTTTCATAAACTTCTTCCCACTTTATGAAACATATTTTTTCATACTTTCTCCAAAGCCTGAGGTCTAGCAGGGCAATAATATTGTACTGAATTTCACTATAACCCGCTGGTGCATAATGTGATTTGAATTTGGAACGTTTTATGAAAAAAATGTATGAAAGCCAAAGATATTTCAACCTCATGAAAGCTCATAAAGATACAGACATTGTAAAGAGAGTTTATTCGAAAATCGACCTGGCCACCACCACTGCACAAAGCGCGATTGTAAATAACGTGAAACAAAAGACGGTGTTTGGTGTTATTCTGATAGTTCCGTATTTTTATTGTCTCGCAGTAGGTATGAAAAGTAGAGTATGCACCTCGAGGATAAAGCTGTCTTTGTCATAGGCGGCTTGAGTCCCTCACTTCACTCGACTCTATATATTATCTCTAGAGTCGTAAACGAGTCTCTCATTGCCCTCAGGGTTCAATATGCCGCCCGTGACATAAGGCACTGCTTAATCCCTTTGGTGCATAATCTACTGCTATCACACACTTTAATCCAAAAAGACTAGGTACTTCATGATAAAAAAAAACAGAGAATTTCCCAGGGTAAAATTTATTGAACATGACCAACCCATCATAGATTTTAAAAAGTAGGTACTATCTGGAATTAGTAGGTATTATAGTATTACAGTTAGCCCAAAAATTACTTTACCACCTTATGTTTGAAGTAGTTTTCAAGTATCATCATAAGAAAGACCACTCTACATCGATTTGCTTTTTATCTAAAGGTAAAAAAAAAGAATACAATACATATCCTTCCAGTATTACTTAGTAAAATAAATATTTGACTTGGAAAAACATACGTTATTATTGTCGTTATAAAGGCTGTATTGACTTGACTTACGTTTAAATCCTGTTCTCAAGGGATAATAAAACATATTCATGAGGACAAAATAAACATACAATATCAGTATAATAAGGGAGTTGAGCAGGTTTTATTCAATCAAATTATCGTCCTAAAAAAGTAGATGAAAAGAATATTAAGACGAAATTCAGGATATAGTAGGTACCTAGTTACTTTTTCAGATTCATAATGACTTGGTTCATAAATTATTCATAAAATAAAGGTTCTATAGAATTTTGGAAAATCACGCTAAGCTTTTCATAAATCTATATATATAAAAGAAAGTCGTGTTAGTTACTCCACTTATAACTCAAGAACGGTTGAACCGATTTAGCTGAAAATTGGCAGGGAGGTAGTTTAGAGCCAGGAGAAGGACATAGGATAAGTAGGTAGGGGTAGGTAGGGTAGGTAGGTAAGGTAGGTAGGGTAGGTAGGTAAGGTAGGTAGGGGTAGGTAGAGGTAGGTAGGGTAGGTAGGTAAGGTAGGTAGGGGTAGGTAGTTAGGTAGGGGTAGGTAGTTAGGTAGGGGTAGGTAGATAGGTATGGGTAGGTAGATAGGTAGGGGTAGGTAGAGGTAGGTAGGGTAGGTAGGTAGGGGTAGGTAGTTAGGTTAGGGGTAGGTAGTTAGGTAGGGGTAGGTAGTTAGGTAGGGTAGGTAGGTAAGGTAGGTAGAGGTAGGTAGGTAGGTCCCAGTTTTATTTTTGTTCTAAGGGCAGGACAACGTCTGCCGGGTCAGCTTGTTAGGAATATAATGTAGGTATAAATAAATAAAAAACCAGCCGTAGGCAACTAAAAATCATTTTTTGATCCGCAACAGAAAGTTTGGCAAATTATTACAATTAGGGTCGGTCGTAACCGTAGATGGCCAAAACTTTCGTAGCCTCGATATAATATCAATTGGTTTTCAATTAGGCATCCTGGTCCAGCTGCTATAAGGTCAGTCCAAGGGTCAGGCATTACCCACTTCACATTTTATAACTATTACGAAACTGTACGCAACAATCTTCAATATGCTAACTTTCTACTTCGGTTGGTAACTATTTATAAATGGCTTTTACACGGCAATATTGCTCGAGTGGCCCTTTTAGACCCCTTGGACTTTCAGCCGGGCTATCGCGTACCTATATCTTTTGATGGTAGACATTAATGATTTCATCCAATGACACGCTACATTAAAGACTGATGAATTTGTTGCAACATAAGTATGTATTTATATTGAATCAAAATAAGAAAGAAAAAGCGCTGCACTGAAATAGTTGCAAATAAACAGTATTTCACACCTGAGTATAACAATGTATTAAAGATAACTTGCTTCAAGTCCCAGTGCTAGTTCTCTAAGCTGCTTATCAACTGCAGTATTCATTATGCATTTCAAAACAAGCTGTTCTTACTTGCTGGGATTTATACGTACGAATATGTTACTGAAATAATGAATCTTATGAGGTGGCTAAAGAAACAGCTATTTTTGTGGGTTTGAAATAGTTTATTTAAAAATGATATTAATCGATTTACTTGATCTCAAATGTTTTATTTGACTCCAAGACCGACCACTCAGGGGTGATTCATGATTACGAGTGTAAAACAAACAGATTGGGAACCCTGTTGTTAAGTGGTCCGTTCACATTTTGACGGTTTGACGTGGATGTATTGTGAACTATCGTAAATTAATACGTCATATTGTGGGCGGGTTGGTGCAGTTCACAGTTTATCGCCAGTTTGCAATTACGCGAGATATTTTGTGAAAAGACGGCGCTTACAATGATACGGTGACATAATATACACCACAGTAGGTGTCGCTAATTCTGAATGTTTTCTCCCTTATTTTCATGGTTTGATTTTCCAAGTGTACTGCTGTTTGTTCATATACTCAAAAGCTGCATCTGAGAGTTACCGTTAGCGAGCTAAGTTACGACCAGTTTATACGGAGAGTTGAATGGCTTGAACATTCAAAGACGCGACGTCGCAAAAAAATATTGATGTTATAAACCACACAACTTTTATGTTTTTGCCTTCAAATGGTCTTTCAATTTGCCTGATCTCGAGATAGCTCATCTCATGAGTTCACAGTTTTATTATTTGCTTCTCAAGTATTTAAGAAGTTGCTAAATTTCAAGTGCCGTTTTAGTTTTAGTCCTTATTCTTTTGAATTTGCATTATTAAAACATATATATATTTTCAATTATAAATTTAATTCAATATAGTTTTATTATATTAGCCATCATATAATGCCCTATTTCTGCGTGCTATTCTATCTACGAGACATCTAGTTAGTTTCAAAATTGTTTCATTAACAAACAATTTATTTATTTTTCATATCAATTCATAACATTTTATTTAATCAATATTTAACATTTTATTAAAAGTTAGTTAAACAAGCATCAGAGTACAAATTATACACAATATAGTATTTTCGGATTTGGTATAGGAATCCAAATTGCATATTGTATGACATAATGAAATTCCATTTCCAACAACGAAATTAATAGATTGTCCTATAAATTGTGGAGTAATCCCGATACCTACGTGTGCAAATACAATACTTTATGTTTGCAATTTGTTCGAGATTTTCTTAGTATCTGAATATTATTTTGCCGATTTGAATTTCGGGTGGCTTGTCGATATCATGAAGAATTGATAGCGTATTTCAATATTTATCTTATTAAAATATCATTGGTAACGTCTTTTTTTAAAATATCAAGCCATATTTCTCTTCTTTGGTTTTTCGTTTTATTTTTCTCAGGAATCCATAGGTATTATTTTTATACTTTGATATTAAAAACATAATACAAATAACTTCCAAACGCTCTTCATAGTTTATATTTTTTTTAAATATACGTAGCATAGGTGGAATATTACAAAAATCAGAGTTGTGCTATAGGTACCTACCTATAAGGTAAGTACCTACTTAGACGCTTCATACATATTAATTATGATAATGAGGAGTGGTTGTTTTCTTAGCTAGAAACTTTATTAAATATTAAATCTCTTCTAATGAAACTTATTTCAAATTCCGGAGCATGTTATATATACCTATATCAACATTAAGTTTTGTAGCTTCACAATTTTTGTTTAATTTGCAAGTTATAGTATATTTTAAGTTTTAGTAACGTTCAAGTCATCTTTAGATGGCTTAAGTTAAAGTCAGTCGTGGTGGCCGTTCTACTATAACTTTTCACCGCAGGCTTTTTGAAACAACCTGAAAAGTTACACGTAGGTTATCGTTTCATTTCACTTCACTGGTGCAATTTATCTTTATTGGATAAAATACCATCGATAATATTCAAAATATGTGTAGTTTTATGAAAATAAAATGAATGCAACGTCATTTCGCTAGTTCACGCTAAAAAGTCCCGTTTACTAAAATGTAAACAAATATTTAATTTACTAAAATATTAATGTTTTATTTCATTTACAAATGTATTGCAAATAATGTTTTACGACAGAAATAAATTCAAATTTCATAAAAAAAGCAATAAAATTATAATTATTATTAGATTTGCCACATTAAAAATATAATACACGAAAAGCTTTAAGTACCTATATATTTAGGTACGCAATAACAATTTCACTGAATTGAAATCTCAATGCGTCAATGAAACCTAAATATAATTTAAACACGTTTTTAGCTGTCAAGCTGAATATAGAAATCATGTAAGAAACGTTTATATTTCGACTCTAATTTAAATGTTTGAAAGCCGTTTTCCGGTTATCATGGAAAGTTGAAACATCTTTGTAGGGCTTCTCGGGTCGAGTCGTCAATAGACTAGTGATTTATGGTGGCCAAGTTTTAATGGCCTAAAATGGCGGACAGAGTGTCAGCTGCTAAAGGAACAAACGTTACCGAGCCCCACTAACTAGTTTGTGCTGGTTGTTACTGGTATAGTAAAGTGGTTTATAGTTGTTTGGTTAGGTATTTATTTATTAGCTCCCGACGAAAAAGAGGGATGTAATGAGTTTGAAGCGTTTCTGTATGTGCTTTCATAGCTCTTGAACAGATGAACCGATGAATTTTGATTCTTTTTTTCGTTCTAGTTTTGTAAGGCAATGATATTATCATAGCTCACAGGTAGTAACGTCGAAAACCGAGTCGAAAGGAAAACATTGTGAGGAAACCATAGCACGGTGGTAGGGTACTTTTGTAGTACCCGACTGGTTGGCTACCACCCTCATATTAAAAATCTGTCACCAAGCACCTACAGGTGTGTTCCAACAGCTGCACTTGAGAGTCAGTTCCCTTCTAGGCTTTGTGTGCTTACAAAAAAACAAAAAAACCCCCATCGGCCAAATCATCACTGACCACGGTGAAATTGTGGTCAAACACAGGCCTTTAAATTGTAAAAAAATTCTTAGCTATGTTTCAAGAAAATCCGCTCTGCCGTTTGAAGATCACCACCGCTTTTCTAGTGTGTCGAGGACTTCATTAAAGTTAAGAATTAAGATTTATACATTTTTAAAGAAATCCCTGTTAAATCTATTCAGATTTTGATGTTGCTAAAAAGTACACTACCAACGTGCTTTTTTTTTCTTTTACTATGTATAGGCCTGTGTTTGACCACAATCTCATCGTGGTCAGCGATGATGTGGCCGATGATGGTAAGCACACAAAGCTTAGAAAGGAAGTTTATTGGTTTCCTCACGATGTTTTCACCGTGACATCACTATCAATTAGTTTATTTAATAAGACACGTGCTCATCTTACCACGGAGGTATATAAGCGTGTCAAAGCTGTTTACACTGTCGAGGATACCTTGTAGTTAATTAAAGTTGAGTCGGTATTCCCCGGTGGCCTTGGTGGTAATCGGTAAGTTCAATTCCCGGGTCAGACAATGCCCAACTAACGTGTCTATGATTATTAGATAATATTACGTTCCCAAGAGTCAGTGGTAATACTCACCGCAAGTCACGTCCCAGACATTAAATATCATCGATAAAGTTTGGTATTCTAGTGGGGAACTGATTTTCTCTGTCAGGAAATAGCCAAATAGTATAGCCAATTGAATTTGTAAATAGACAAGATAAATCTTTGTACTTTTGTACCTACTCCATTCGTTAGGATTTTTCATTAAAATGAATTACTTTTATAAGTACAATTCTTTTAGGGCCCATTATGTCTACTTTGCAGTCTTATTACTGAGCTGACTTACAAAAGCTGGACTTATGCCTAAATCTACACCAAAATTAATCAACCAAAGTGAATTGTAGGCAGACAAACGCAGTTAGTCGAGTTTACTTTCATACATTAAAAATTTCGCGTTCTAAATTAGTTTACAGTTTTAGGCAAGTAATTAGTAAAAAAGTTGTGTCGAACTTTAAAAAACTTTATCCAGCAGAAGATAGTTTCAAAACCTAAACATTCAAGGCTGTATGGCTCTGTACCTTTGCCTGCCTTTTGGCGAATTTAATAAACAACAATTAAACATTCGAAAATTCAAATATCGAATACACACAACCCTTTTCTGTTAGTCATACGCCATAGATAACTATTATAAATATTTGAACGAACCTTTATAGACAGCCCAGCTACCGCCTATTATAAACATTAGCGTAAAAATAGCAGAAGCGCTATAAACGAGACGCACCCGCATAAATATTTCTTTAGTTTATTCTTCGTTAGTTTATTATTTTCATGTAAGTTATACCTACTTAATTTTTTTCTTTTTATGTTATAAGTAATCACTGGATTTCTCAAAACATTTTGGGAAAAAGGTCTTAGATTAGAGACTTACTCGACATTAATTTCTAGAAACTCTTCCGATTATGTTTATGGTTTGGAATATAGCAGATACCTAAATACTAAAATTCTACGAAGCAGTAAACGTGCTGTAAACAAACGGCTCCATATATTCTGTTGCGTGAAATAATAATATTTGGGAATGCCCAATAAACTGTTTTAACAAACAGTGGATAATTAATGAGTTGATAACAGATTTATTGAATTAAAACATTTTTATCAGACAGTATGATTATATTGTTGAATCATCGTATTGTAATAATATCTTGGGACATTCTTCAAACACGGCTATCAGATTTCAAACTAAACAAAATAATTTATATCCTTATTAAATATCCTAACCCGACTAATATTATAAACAAAAGTGAGTTTATTTGTTTGTTACCTCACCAAACCACTGAACCGATCGCAATGAAATTTGGCACGCCGATAGCCTATGTTAATGAAAAGGACATAGGCTACTTTTATCCTGGGACACACAAATGTTTGTGTGAAAATTTAACAAACGACCAGAAAGAAGTCAGGGTATTCAGCCTCCATGCCAACCATCAGCCAGGTACTTAAAATGCGTACCTATTTTAATGAGCGTGGTTTTATCATTTATCTATCAAATATTGTGTGTATCGAAAACTCAGAAATAGATACTTACTACACTTTTAGTCACGCCAAACAAATGAAACTAAGTTTTTTATTACATGCTACCCCTACTAAAAATTCCACATAATGTCTTTGACAGACATAAAAAGCCCAAATCCACTAAGTAATGTGCCTTATTTAATAGTATTCAACGTGATACGAATTTAATTCCACGCAAAGGTTACTGATGCTCGCCTGCCTCTTGGATATAACGATTTTGGGATATTGTACCTAGTTATTAAATACTTTGAACGCCAAATTCGAGCTTTGAGAGACGTTAATGAAGTTTATGTTTGAAAAATCAAAGATTTATTTGAAAGGGATGATTGAATTTATAATATGACAACTGAGAATATTTAGGCATTATAGCACTGTGACAGAATCATTCTAAAAACACAACTGAATTGAAATATTCTGTATTTAAAAATAAATAAAAATTATAAAGAAATCAATAAAAAATATTCATATTTAAATATGGAATAATTGTAGGTGGCCTGAACATAGATTTATATTATCGGTCTGAGGGCCTTAACTTGTAATAAGGCAATTATTTATAGATTTTGAAATTATTGTGCCGTTATAAATTTATATTGGAATATACATTATAACAAAATGATTAAAGAAATTAATAAACAGAAAAATAATGAAACACACAGCCACAGTGTAATTTAAAAATATTAATATTGTTTCACACGTACTATGTCATGTTTCAAACATTGGACTACTTTCATAAAATTTACATTTCCCTCACGATTATAAAAACTTCCCATAAATTTATACTGATAATCATTATAGTTGGACAAATTTAGATATGAACACTAGTGTGACTAAATTATTATACCTACTGTGATATGACGTCTGAAAGATCACACGTCATTTGGTGAATAGTAGGAAAACAGGAAAACTTTTTAGTGCTTCTAGAGATAATGTTTGTGATGTTTTTACTTTACTTCTAGTTCAATGTATTCTCGATATTGGTGCCAACCTCAATTGCGGTCAAAGAACTCTATGATATAAAATTGTAATACCTATCATTTTTCAAAAAAATGAGGAAGATTTCTGGAGTTTCCTACACCTATTAATTTCTTCTTAGTTGCTAGTTCAAAATAGTACCTAATTACTTTTGAATTAAAGTTCAATTCCACCAACGCCTGCATTGATATAGGATACTTATCTTCCTGGGAAAACGTTAGGCCCCTAGCAGTGGAAACTAGTTAATAATATTTTTATAGCCGTCCTAACTGGACCCCTGACGAAAGCCTCAAAGTAATTTTAAGATCTCGTTAAAGGTCTGGTCGTATCCACAAAATATGTAAAAAGGGCGTGTGTCCTGTAAAGTCGTAGGTACCTACATGCCCTAAACATACATTAGAAATCCAAACTCAAACTCAAAAGTCATTTCTTCAGTTTAGGCCTTGATAAGTCACAAATGAATGAAAATATTGACTCTATACTCCGGCAAGAAACACAGCAAGGCAATTATTTTCATGGAACTGATTTTGCATTTTTATGTAATAAATAACTAGCTGTACCCCGCGGTTTCACCCGCACAATCCCGGGACAAAATGTAGCCTATACTTACCTAAATCTCGGGGATAATATACCTAGCTTCCTATTAGTGAAAGAATATAGGTCATTTTTTATACGTTGTGTCACGTTATTGGAGTCTGGCCTAAACAATTATAATATAACTAGCTTTTCTCCGCGGCTTCACTCGCGTTCCCGAGATAGAACCTTTAACCTACGGGGATAATGTAGCTTCCTATTAGTGAAAGAATTCTTCGAATCGGACCAGTAACACCAGAGACTACAAACAAACAAAACTCTTCAGCTTTATTAATAGTATACCTGGATATAGATTATCGTCATATTTCAATCAATTTACAAGTTCTAAACCTAAATCTTCCTCATGAATCACTATTCTATCATCATTCATCTATTGGTGAAATCCGTTCAGTAGTTTTTGAGTTTATCACGAATAGATTGATAAACAGACGTGTCTGGGGTTCTTTTATAATATGTAAGGATTAATTTATTAAACTGACTTTCAACCGCAGCATAAAAACCTGGTGAATGAAGAAGGTACTCGTATGTCAAGATTTTAAGCCCCTATGTAAAATGTTAATTCTTGTGATTTATTTTAACATAAACAGTTTTTAAATTTTAAGTTAATTCATCACAGACAAATATATAAATCTTTTCTACTAATAATATTATTAGTGTAAACAATAATAAGGATACCCGACATAGGTTTTTTATAATTTATAGCTTGTATCTTGTAGGTATAAAACCAAAATTTCACCATGGTAAGTAAAGATTTAAAGAGTAAGCACACAGCCCAGTAGGTGGGTGGAACGTGGCATTGCGATAGATTTTCAACATCAACGTGGTAGATGGAACCTTTTATGTTTTCCGTCACTGCAAGTTCAAACTAATTATAGGATTTGAGTCTCTCAAGAAGTCAAGAGTCCTAAGACTAAAGTATTAATAATTATTTCTTGTTATCTCAAGTTTTGGCCATCTCATCTTGGCTCTCTCTAATAAAGGCCCACCAGCCATCGGCAGAATAAAAAGGTCCGAAATGTTGATAGAATTTGTAAATAAATGTATTTTCAGTGACTCCCTAGGTGCTATGTGACCTTAATGCGGTACTTTCAGAAATATTTATAAGTCCGTGTCCATATACGGAATATAATTACATAATCAAATTAAATCTTCGCCTTATCCATTCCTATCACATTTATCTTAATAAAGTACCTAATTAATTAGGACACATGGGTAATGTTCGTGCTAAAACATGACATAACTAGCTGTTTCTGCAATTACACTCAATTTTTGTGCGGAACCAACTTTTATTTTTTTCATACGGCCATTTATGTCGCCTAATTTTGACACTTTGCAAGTGAACCAAATTAGGTAACCAAAAGGTATTTCTCGTTGACCTAGAATCATGAAATATGGCAAGAAGCAAGGTCCAGCACAAGTAAAGGAATAAATCTGAAACTTGATAATTTATATTTGCAGTTGGAGATTCTCAATTAGAGATTGTTCTTCTTAATTATCTGTACGGAACCATCAGTGCGCGAGTTAGACTCGCACTTGTCCAGATTTTATTCGTAAAATAAAAGTGACATATTATGTTACTTACTTCTTATAACATAAGAGAGAGAATGTCCCGAGAAAATCGGTCCCACCAAAAAAAAAGTATCGTATAATACCTACATATACCTACATTAATTTAAGGTTTAATAAAAAACTGAAACTTCACAGTTATTTATTTGTATAGATACAAATGATACCAAAATGTACCTTGAACATGCAAATGAGATTAAATTAATTCCCGTCGAAAATATTTAGGGTTATACCTAGTTAGAATGTTCTAAGGAGGACAGGACAGTCCACCTAATGGTCACCGCTATTTAGGACATTTACTATACCAGAGGGATAGCCACTGTGTTACCGACCTAGAAAAGCTCTTTAGACGGCCTGTAGAAGCTTTTACTTTGGACACACTGACATACCTACCTACATAAGTTCTGACAGTTTCAAGTTTAGTAAAAATGTATTACTCTCCCAAACGTAGTGATGGGTGGAAAATCTATTTTAGCACTCGAGTAATTAAATAGATACTCACTCACTAGTCTTACGTTGAAGTATATCCTATATTGTTGTTTTTTTTTAATATATTATAGTATTGTTTTCCACACGGAAATATGTTTTTTTATTACCCAGTTTAAAGTATATTGTTTGCCTTTTCGGCCTACTAAACTCTCCCAAAATCACCTATGCGTAATCCACTAATACTTATTATTCCTAGGTTTAAACTATACGTAATACCTTTAAAAGCTTAATTACTTTACAAGGCTCTAACCTTGTAGAAACATGGAAGCGGCTGTTCCATACTATCTTAATTCCCACTTAATGAAGGTGTAGGGACTATTAGTTCATTATTATATGAAGATGTAACGTCTAGGGGCTAACATTAAGATACAAACTAATATTCTGTCTACTAGATATTAAACACAAGGACTATGTAGCTTAGCTAACAAACATAGTTTAACACCGAATAAACTTTTTAAATATGTATACAATAATCATCTTTAAGCAAAAAGAGTAAAACGTCCTTCAAATACTTACAATAAAATTAAAAACCACATTGGAGCAATTCTGAACCCAATGCAAAAAGAATTATTAAAATCGGTTCATAAACAAAAAAGTTATGCGTGATCAAACATAGAAAAAAAAACAAACAACCGAATTGATAACCTTCTCCTTTTCTGAAGTTGGTTAAAGATAGTAAGTAGGTAGGTATAATGGAGAAGGACATAGGCTGATACTTTTTATCTCTGGAATGCGGGTAAACTAACTATGTACTACCAGATAGATTTACTACATATATAGATAATTGCACCCGGACAAACAGATTTGTTCACACTAATGTTTGTCCAAGATGGGGGAATTGAACCCACAACCTTCCTTTAATAGGTAGGTACTATCTTAACCAACCAAAATGGAATATTCCTTCATAAACTAAGCCGAACATTAACTATTTAAACAAAACATAAATAAAGCATAAAAATGTATGAATAATATGTTGTTCCTCAGCTTTTTTCTTTATTTACACCCCAGACCAGATAAACAGACATGTTAATTTACATTAATGTTCATCCTGTGTGGGAATTGAACCCACGAACCGATATGTAACCTCCACACTGACCGGTCGGACATAATCTTCTTGAGATTTTGATCAAAGCTTTTGATGAATATCCGAATAATATTTAATTGTATAGATCCGAATAATAAAAGTCGGAATTATTTTGAATAATGTCTGTTCTATCAAAAATACTGCAGGATTTTATCAACAAATGTCATGTCTAAACTAATAAGTGACAACAAAGAAGTAACAATAATAAATTATAACAAACTGTACTTTATAAAGTCGTGGATATATAAATCTGACATCTTTCATCTCAACCACATAGGTACATATTATATTTAAACATCAAAGAACAAAGGATATTACAGTTTAGTTTACATAAGGATTTATTTACCACTAGTAACGTGAGTGATTACTGATTCCGCCCCACGGATTCACCGACGATCCGGAGGGATCATATGATTTTCCGAGATAAAATGTAGTTCAGACGTTGATGCGTGATTGATTCACAAACGCTGAAACTTTTAAACACAAATTCAAAACTCATTAAGTATTCACTATAAGCCCTGATAAGGCATTTACGAGTAGGTATGAACGTCGCAATATAAATAAATATCTTGGGATATTTTTTCACACACGGTTATCCGATCCCAAACTAAGCAGAGCTTGTACTATGGAAACCAGATAACTGATATACTACATATACTACTTTTTTTGTTGTAAATACATACTTATATAGATAATTACACCCAGACTCAGGACAAACAGACATGTTCATGCACACAAACTGCGGCGCAATAGGTGGTGTCGCCAACTGCCCCGCCATAAGTAAGCAATATACAAACAACCACCGTTTCGGAATACACTTAAGACTCCGGAAATAAACTTGCAAGGCGTCATTCTTTTGTGGATCTTTCTTTTTAATAGGTACAGGTTATTATTAAACAGATGAGATGTCATTGTTAGTATAATAATAAAGCTAAAGAGTTTATATAATATGTTTGGGCTCAAACTCAAAACTTATTTATTCAGTTTAATCCCTGATAACTTATGAATGTCGATAGTTACAATTAGATATTACAATAGACTCTACCACCGGTTCACTGAGTGAGAAGTGCTTCTAATCTAGGTATCAGAATTAAAAAATATTTTTGTGTATTAAAGGGCGCTTGTTGTCGAAGGTTATAACTTATACTAATTCTGCTAAAAGCAAGTGAAACTATGGGGCACAGTTAGTCTAATTAAATATTTATTGTAAAACCGCGGGGCGGAAATTACTTAAACATTCCACGATAATTAAGTACGTTACGTAGTAAGTTACAACCAAAATTTTGTATGAATAATACAATATTAGAAAATGAATAATATTCGTTTTCCAATATTGTATTATTCATACAAAATTTTGTCATATTATGACGTGAGAGCAATTATTTATTGTATATTAATTTATGTAGGTGAACCCTTGCATACAAGCTTGTATGGCAATAAAGCTGTCTTGTAGGGCTGTCGTGATGAAATATGGTGATAAAACGGTGTGTTCACATAATCCAATTAACTTCACCACGCAATGTTATTAGCAAGTTATTAGTTTATTACACCGCAAATACCGGCGTGTGACGTCATCTTATCTTATCCGTATGTTTACAGACCTAACTGTTCACTAATAAAGATATAACAAGCTCTTATCAAGCTATATTCTAATTTCATTAAAATTAATTAAAAAATAACTTTAAAACATAACAAAAAATATGTTGATGAAAAAATATATTTTTTGTCCAAAAACTTTCATTCAACTACAATAACAAAAAAACATTGCCATAAATACTGACAAGCAATTTTTAGGTACGCTTTCTAGTTTTAGAGACTTGTTGATCGAAGTTTAGAGACATGAATTTTGGTAACTGTTCCTTTCAAAGTGATATGATTCCTTTATATTAGGTACTTTCATTATGCAACTTAGTAATTTAACGAGTGAAAATAATTTTCTTTCTTGTCATCAGAAGTTTCTATTTTTAACGTGGTAAGTGATAATGTAACCGATGATGGCACACAGTCTAGAAAGGAACTGACTCTCATGTAAATATCGAAATATTATTATACTTGTACGACAAATCCTCAAATTGAGGATGGTAGCCAACCACGTATTTCCAGCCTCTACTATGGCACAATAGGTGTTACAATGTTTTTAATTTAATAACTTTCTTAAGATTTTTTAAAACGAGTCTTGGCAACTTACGCATTTTAACGATTTTTGTAGTAGTGGGATAGTGCTCTCCACATTTTTAGTCTGAGTTACGTTACTCCTGAAATTATTTTCACGAAACCCTTCCATGTGCTTACCTTAGAATAGAATAAAATAAAGAACAACGTCGCGATTATTCGTTATCAATTGAACAAATCGGATTAATCTCCCGTCGACACGTGCCGCCGCGCCGACGGACGTTTCAATGCGTCAATTTGTCCCCACAAAACTGCGGTACGTATCGAATAAACGACTTTTTATTCAATTGCTATTCCGTAACTTGATTCCGAAGCCTCCACGTAATGAAATACGGCTTTTACGGTCAGCCGTACGAGTTTAACGAAGTTGCTTTATAGCCTTTATTTTACTGCGTCCCTAAATTGCGTGAGTACGTGATTATAAGCTTACAAATTATATTTTACTGTTGAGAGCGCCTTATGTCACAGGTAATAGCCATTTTATTGTTCTTTTATTTTATTAAAATACTAATACTAGCTGTCCCCCGCGGTTTCACCCGCGGATAAAATGTGTAAAAATTAGATAGATATTAGTTAAATAAAACTTGAAAAGTAGACCGCGCTAGGTTTTGTTTTTTTTATTATTATCATAAGAATCAACAATTGACGTTTTGATATCATGAAAAAAATTACAATCAGCATGCAATCGCACAATTTGATACAACAAAAAAAAATACGAATCATTACGATTTATCGTAGTGTATAGCAATCAGCTTTATAGTCGAACTTTGTTGGAGGCAGGTAAGTAAATAATATGTAAATATTGACCCGTCTGTTGTGCTGAGACCCCGCAATACTACAGAATCGTTACGATTCCTACAGCGACCGATAATACTGACATTGCGCGTACGCCGCACGCCAGTCAGACCGACTCCTGGTCGGTCTGACTGGCGGCGGCTCGGCGCGAGAGCTGACAGCGCAGCTTCAGGAACAAGAAGTTTTCTCTTTCGAGTAGTGTAGGTTTTACTAATACTAACTTTTAGAGTGGAGAAAAACCATGGAATCATACCTGTGTTTGACCACAATCTCACCGTGGTCAGTGATAATGTGGCCGTTGGTGGAAAGCACACAAAGCCATCAGAGGCAACCAACTTTAGTCCTTCCCAAAAAAAAAATGTCATTTTTTTTGTAAAAAAATGACATTATAAATTGATTGATGCATTTACATATTTAATTTTAACTATATTTCGGCTTTACCGTAGCATCCCTAATTCGTCTTTTAATATAATTTTAATCTAAAATGTCAGATTTTAGAAATATGTCAAAACCAATAGAACTAAAATGTTTTGTGTAAAGATCTGACTAAGTGTTACGGTTCGTCACCTACGGATTAATATCTACCACTTAATAATGAGTAAACTGATTGAGTTAGTCTCCAATTCAAGTCGTCCTGTAAATTTAGCTTCTTCATTTATTAAAAACGAAGTTTTTAACAAAAAATATTCAGATATTTAAAACCGTTGCTAAGATATTTTTTTATGAATAATAAACTAAATTGTAATTTTTTTAAGGCTACTTTGTTTTAGAATATAATAATATGTGAATGTGCGGAAAATTCTAAATCCAAAAAATACGCTTCTATTGGCCCAAATTATTTATTTTTGCCTTTTGCGGTCGAGACCATGGGTCCTTGGGGGTCCGAGGCTCGCCGATTTTCTCGAACATTATCTTCAAAATTAATTGAGGTCACAGGGGACCGGCGGGCGGGGAGCTTTTTCCGCCAACGCGTTAGCTTGGCCATACAAAGAGGGAACGCTGCCAGCCTTCTGGGAACCTTGCCGTTGATTGGCAGCAGCGGCCGCCTCGAGGAAATATTTTATATATAGTTTGTATATTTGTTGTAAATAATTGTAAATATTGTATATTTCTAATAAAAATGATTTAAGTTTTTTTTTATATGTGAATAGACTTTCATTAATATTTTTTGCTAATACAATATTATATCCCTTTGCAGGAAAAAGCTTCAATAACAACAGATTTTCAAACCCAATTTTCATTTTCATTTTCAATATTTTGTAAAAAAGTATTTAAAAAAGTTGCAATGACGAGATGAAAATGTTTTTTTATCGTAATCGCCAGACCGGCTGATCGAAATATTTTTTAATAATCCATCCCGATTCCGACGCTATAGGCTTAAAAGTAAATGTGCAAAATGCACATTTTCGCAACTACCCAACAATTCGTTGGAAAATTGGTGTCCGCCGCAATTTCCCGTGCTTGATATTGCTGAGCGTTATTAAAAAAAAATACAAAGTAAACGATGCCTTTTTTTAATTAAACAACATGCACAGATGTGTGCTGAAAAGGTATATTTACATCTCAAATGGGGAACGTGAAGCAAAATGAGCTGTTCCGATTTCAAAGGGTTGAATATGGTTTGTTTTGTAAATGACGTACATTATATTGTTGGAAATCCGGTTGATCTGCTAGAGGTAATTTTCAATGGCCAGATAAATGGTAGATATGAGCCAGATAGGTATCTGGTTGTTAATTTGAAATTAGGACATTTTTTGTATTGAATTATCAGATAAATAGTTTTTAATATTTAAATAGCGATTATAAAACGTAATATATTTTTTTCTTTTTACAGGAATTATAATCTAAATACATAAATAAATATCTTGGGACATTCTTCACACACGGTTATCTGATCCCAAACTAAGCAGAGCTTGTACTATGGAAACCAGATAACTGATATACTTCAAACACTACTTTTTGTAAATACATACTTATATAGATAATTACACCCAGACTCAGAACAAACAGACATGTTCATGCACACAAATGTTTGTTCTGGATGGGAATCGAACCCACGACCAGCAGCGCGATATGTGGCGTCTTAACCAACTGTGCCAACTGGCCTGTCAATCTATTTCTAAAGAGCCTATTTCTAGATTTATAGACGAAATAAAGTAGCCAAATAGAGTTAGTATTCTAAAGGACATAGAGATGCACTAGGTAGACTGCTCTGACTGCCGTGAAATAGTCTCTAGATTAAGCCTACATGGTGGCTAGGGGTGATAATCCTCAAGTTGAAAATCTATCACCAGGCTCCTACCTTTAGAGGCTGTAGATAAACTGTTTTTTTTTTAAATAGTCCAGTATATAGTTTAGATTTATTTCATTTCCATCATTTATCTGATGTCTTTTCACTCGCTCGTGATAAAGATAGGTATAAATAAATTTAAATTAACTATTCTAACAACGAAGACCATAAACCATGGTGAGGCTAAGTACCTTCCTTGATAGCAAGACCCTTGTTATAAAAGAGGTGTCAAGGTATTACTGCTTCGGCTTGGAAAGGTACCGCAAATGTATTACAAACACCGACACTTCAGCCTATCTCAAATAGTCTGGGTTATGATGAGATTAGGGTTGTCACATTTTAATTTCGATTATTTAATGATGCATTGTTAATCACATAATTGTGCTATGATTAATAATCAACTGAATAACACTGGGTGATTTTGGTAGCCTATAGTCTGCCGAAAGAGCATTGAAGAAGACAACACCAAAGTAACAACATACCTAATATAGTCGTATTGAGAACCTCACATCTACAAATTAGTTTTGCACTCCTGCGTAAGTCTATCTGAGTATTTACCTACTAGATTACTCGAGTGCTAAAATAGCTATCTCGTCCCGTCACTATGTTTCAGAGTGCGAGTATAAAGGCTTTTACCAGAGATTTATGCAAAATACAGGCTAAACATCAAATTGTCATAACTTCGTAAGATTAAGTGTCGAGGCTCCTGAAATTTTCTAGGTTTAATGGTGGACACTATCCGCAGTATTCGGGCTAATATACCCATTTAAAATCATTCTGTATAAATACTATAAAATATTATTTTATTAAATAGGCCTTTATGGACACCAGATGGTTTCCATATCAGAAAAGCCTCTGGTAAATTGTTATATTAAATAGAAGCAAAAATGCAGGGATAAATAGATACACAGTTTCACATTAAAATACAAATTATTTTAGACTGGCTTCCGCCCCGCGGTTTCACCCGCGTTCCCGAGGTATCTTATGTTTTCCCAGGATAAAAAGTAGCCTATATGTTATTCCAGGCTATGATCTATTTTACTATTATCTATTCTAGATTATTACATCTATCCTACTGTTTCATCCATACTCACAAATTTTCGCAGTAAAGTATATCCAGAATTGACAACTGTTTAACGTTTTTGTAATAACATACAATGACTTAAGTTAAGTACCTATACGTAGAAAAGAAAAAGGATTTATTATTTTATGAGTTATAAGTGTAAACATAAAATTATGAGGATGTCTCGCTAAGAAAAACCGTTAAAATTCTTAATGATAATTAAAACATCTCTGAATCCTCTGCCCTCTCATCCGTCTATTAAAGAAATACCTTTTGAAAGTGACATAATAAGCGACGCTCTCGCTCCCTGTGAATATAAATCATCTTAATAAGATTTCATGCCGCGGCAACCCTAGCGGAGGCTTAATAAAATTGCGCCCTCTATTTACGTGACTCAGTACTCACTAGACGAAATTAACTCTAACTGTTAGACTGTTAGATTGTCCTGTCAATGACACGAGGGCTCACTCGCTTAATTGCTTTTTCTGTGTTTTATTTGATAAAACTAGGCTGCATAGGAAATGGACTTAGTAGTGGAGATGTGTGAATGAAGGGCTTTTGTTCAAGGTTTTATTGTACGAATATATAATGGTTATAAAATCAAAATCAAAACTCATTTATTCAGTTTAGGCCCTAATAAGGCACTTATGAATGTCAAAAGTTACAGTTTTACAATAGACTCTACTACCGGTTTGGAATACACTTGAACTGAGAAGACTCCGGCAAGAAAATCAGCAAGGCTTCTTTTTTAGGCGGATCTTTTTTTTTTAATTTATGTAGGTAATTACAGTTTATTATGTAATTATAGAATATGATTTTGTATTTTTGTGATAATATTTTATTTTATTACAAAATTCTTTTCTTATTCCTTATTAGGGAAATATAGGTACATGATTTTTATTTTTTTGCTTTAATAAAAGCTAATTCATGTAAAAAATGAAATAATGATTATATGAAAAGTAGAGTATGCACTTCGAGGATAAAGCTTCGTCTTGGGCGGCTTGAATCCCTCGCTTTACTCAGGACTCTACATATCATCTCACTCACTTCGCTAACTCACGGAGCTAACTCTAGAGTCCCTCCTTACGCTCAGGATCCAATATGCCGCCCGTGACATAAGACACTGCTTTATCCCCTTAGTGCATAATCTAATATTTGTATGTTCTTACATGGAATATAAGTATATTTTTAACCTTTTTCTTGTTTCAGGTACGCATCTCGGCGCTTTGTGAATAAGTATAATTCAAATGAACGTAAGTAGCACAGGATAAATAATAGGGTTATTGTACTTTAGCCATATAACCGTGATGTTTTCAAGGCCAGAGTGAAATGGCTTTTTTGGGCTGGGCAAGCGTGCTACATCCTCGGCCTCGTCATAACTCCTCCTCCATTATATTACCTAAATTGCCTTATAACTTTTATGCGACTCCAAAGCTATAGTCAAATATAATATAAGTAGCCCAAAAGATAATTATGCCTACCTTAAGAGTATGCCAAATACTGTTTATGTTAAATTAATAGGTATGAATTATGCCATTAAAATTTATGCGTAAGTGCCTAATTCATTATGCCAAAGTAAATTTGTATTAAAAAAAATATGCTTATCATGGGGATACCTACGTATCGAAATGATAACCTTCTTTTTTTGAAGTTGGTTAAATAAAGAAGATATTTGAGGTAAATATTATAATCTTACCTAAGAAATATCGTGGACTATCAAATAAATACCATGTAAACTCATATTTTCCATTTCCTCTCCCCGCACCACGTCTGTTGCGCGGAACACTATCAATTATTTATTTCAATATGTTTACAACACTAACATGACTAAAATAGATATTTAATTCAGCAGAATATTTACAGTTACAATTTTACATTACAAAGTGAAATACCTAATCAAGGGCGCGTGTCCCGCCAAAAAAGTCAACTCAAATATGAATTTGCTAATTCTACGTGCAAAATAGAGAACTTATATATTGTAAAAATCTAAACCCAGAGATAAAGATTACTTAGAGCTTATATAAACATTTGCGTACATTTATTTGTTTATATAATATGGTAATGTTTATGTACGCTGTCGGACGCGTTGCGTGAATTTTAACTTTTCAAGGCTCCGTGCGTATTTTACTGAATATATTTATCGACGTTTTCTCTATAATTTATTTAATGCACAAACACAAATTGGTTATACAAAGAGTCTAAGATAGCTCATAACTATGATACAATCTAGAGCAATAACAAGATTAGTTATTATAATTTTTGGACTTCAAAGAGGCAGGTTGTTTAACGAACTCGGGCTAACTATTGTAAAAAAAAATATATCTATTGACACAGATAAAGTAAAGAGAAAAGACCAAATAGTACAAAAGATTAAAGGGACAACTTATTTCATCAAGAAATTTCCTTCAATGTGCCTATAACATAGAATAATTAATATACTACGTACAACCTATACCTATTCGGCCTAACACAAAAAAAAAAGCTTATCGTACATTTTGACTGAACAAGATTGATGTTTTGTATGATAATTAGCTCTTGAATAAAACCTCCTTCGAAGAAACCAAACCCAAAGCAAAAATTATTATTAAAATTCATAATCATAAAAAAAACACAATCGAATTGAGATCCTCCGGTTTTTTTAGTACAAAAAAAAAAGTTTTTTTTTTTTTTGAGATTTCGAGATTTTTTGAGAGCGTTGGTTCCATAGTATAAGTTGTGCATAATGATTACTTCCACCGAATTACCTTTAGCTTTGCTAGTGTTTTATATACCTTTTATGTAACAAATCAAAATATGTAGTTTGTTTGTTACCTACCCAATTAGAATCGATCATTAGTTTTGTAACTACGTTATATTTGACCATTAGTTTAAAACACCATTAGTATTGTGTTAGGAAAATATATGGAATTAGCGCAACAAAACTGGTTGAAACTAAGCGAATTTTCATTACATATTTATAAATGAAATATATCTATATATATAAAAGAAAGTCGTGTTAGTTACTCCACTTATAACTCAAGAACGGCTGAACCGATTTAGCTGAAAATTGGCAGGGAGGTAGTTTAGAGCCAGGAGAAGGACATAGGATAAGGTAAGGTAGGTAGGGGTAGGTAGGGTAGGTAGGTAAGGTAGGTAGGGGTAGGTAGATAGGTAGGGGTAGGTAGTTAGGTTAGGGGTAGGTAGTTAGGTAGGGGTAGGTAGTTAGGTAGGGTAGGTAGGTAAGGTAGGTAGGGGTAGGTAGGTAGGTCCCAGTTTTATTTTTGTTCTCAGGGCAGGACAACGTCTGCAGGGTCAGCTTGTATCTATATATATAAAAGAAAGTCGTGTTAGTTACTCCACTTATAACTCAAGAACGGCTGAACCGATTTAGCTGAAAATTGGCAGGGAGGTAGTTTAGAGCCAGGAGAAGGACATAGGATAAGTAGGTAGGGGTAGGTAGGGTAGGTAGGTATGGTAGGTAGGGGTAGGTAGGGTAGGTAGGGTAGGTAGGTAAGGTAGGTAAGGTAGGTAGGGGTAGGTAGGTAAGGTAGGTAGGGGTAGGTAGTTAGGTAGGGGTAGGTAGATAGGTAGGGGTAGGTAGGGTAGGTAGATAGGTAGGGGTAGGTAGAGGTAGGTAGGGTAGGTAGGTAAGGTAGGTAGGGGTAGGTAGTTTGGTAGGGGTAGGTAGTTAGGTAGGGGTAGGTAGTTAGGTAGGGGTAGGTAGATAGGTAGGGGTAGGTAGATAGGTAGGGGTAGGTAGATAGGTAGGGGTAGGTAGGTAGGTCCCAGTTTTATTTTTGTTCTCAGGGCAGGACAACGTCTGCCGGGTCAGCTTGTTTCAAATAAATCTTCTTGGAATTAACATAATAAGATTTATTACAAAGAATGTTTATATAAGTAACATCTGCGTATTTTAACATAAAAGAGGTAGAGGTACCCAAGGTAGACGTGCCCCTATGGGAAAGGGGAGCAGGACCCTCATTAACAAGGAAATGTCCCGACTGATTGATTTTTGTGTTTTGTTACAATTTCCCAGCGGATCTTTCATGTGTTTCATATATTTGTGCCAGCGTTCGACAAATCCTTTTGCTGGCAAATTGTCTCCGATAAAATCCGGGGGCCTATTACACAAATAATAACATATTATAAAAATGCGAAAGTTTTGCTGCACGTATTTATACGAAACATTTTTAATTTAGGAACATCGTGAGGAATCCATAGAACGATAATAGGTACCTACTACGGGTCCTTTGTTGTAGGTACTACTTTTCTTCGGCTACCATCCATCATCAAGTTGAAAAACTTTCGCCAGGACTCTATCGGTTTTTCCGGCAGCTGCACTTGTGAGCCAGTTTACCCTTTGGGTTGAATCAACATTTACCATATTACTGACTGAACCGTGCGGAAGTTAGTTATCATATAAAACAAACTGAAACATTACTTTGCATTCCACGATAGAAGTTTCTGGAATGTTTCATCGCGTCCGTGAACTCGAGTAATAATATTACTACTTGTTGGAACAGGCGAGCCAATCAAAGTTGTTGGTAATTTATTTCACAATCGTAAAACTAAAAGCTTTTTTGTTTGCTTGTACTAGGTAAGTACCGAAGAATGAAAAGATATACTGAATGAACAAAGTACAGTCAGCGTCAGATATCTGAGCACACAAGGTGTTCAAATATATCTCAGCGTATTACATTTCATAATGAGAAGCTGCTCGTCAATAATACACACAACCACCCAATTGTCAGTATACGTACAGCCATAGCGTTATTGTTCTCTACATCTAGTAATATAATTTATTTTGTACAAATTTATAACCACAAAAACCTAGATATGTATGTATATACATTTTGAAAGGAGGTAGGTAAATACAAATATTTTACTACTTTGTGGGCGTAATTAACATTATACCCAAACCAAATTATAGCTTTTTAGCACAGAGTATTTACGTTTCTAGTATATAAGAGTCTATCCGCGGAAAGCTGGATAGACTACATATACTAATTTATTTTTTTAAATATTCATAATCATCCAAATAAGGTTTTCAGTGAGAGAAAAAATAAATTACTTGTACTGAAAATTGGGAAATTTTGGAAAAACAAAATGTTTTTTCTAAGTTGTGTATATTATATAGATATTATTGTCAATCAGCTGCTAAGATATTTATGATAATATGGATAGTCAGATTTTAAAATAACTTTGTTTGTAATCTGAATTTAGAATTATAATACCGCTATATTTGGAGTTGTGTTATGTGATGTTGACTGTACAAGCAAATAAAATATCGTTTTTAGTTTAAAAGCAACACCAGATAAATATAGGTATAATGGTAAAACTCAGAGCATAACCTTCTATTCAAATTATTTGCAAAGTAGGGTGTTGTGAAAATACGAAAAAGCTTATAAAATTACATTCAGAAATGACGAAGTTACAATAATTCTGAAAATATGAACTCAAATTATAAATTGAAAGAAAAGAAAGAAAGAAAATTATTTATTTGTAACACTCTAAACAAAAACTACAAAACAAAAATAGCAACTAAATAAATTAAAAAAAATCATTTACCTATATAAATAATACTCGTAGTAGAATTTGTACGTAGTATATTAATTACAAGAAGTTTAGAAGTTACGAAACGGCCCCAACCAGCGCTGATCTTCGGTTGGAGCCGGTTGGTAATTGGAATTTTGATTACCGGTAGTAGAGTCTATTGTAAAACTGCAACTGTTGACGTTCATAAGTGCCTTATTAGGGCCTAAACTGAATAAATGAGTTTTTGATTTTGATTCCATGAATTTGACAATGAGTCGAATAAATCCAACGCTTTTTTTTATGTTGCGGTTTGATAGCCTCCAAGCTCGTGGCGTACGGCAGTGTTGCCAAATGTAATACCTACTTGGTTCACTGTAATGATAATATTGACACAGTGGCTGACGTCCAAACCATAATGTCTTTGCTATGAATATAAACCCGATAGATTTAACGATTTCGAACAGGGGGACTAAAACGGCCGCTCGAGCAATATTGCTAATGCAATTCATTTATGGAATTTACAGTAGATTATGGTGTAATTTGTCTAAATTGGAAATTAATTGATTAAAATGATTTACATTTTCACCAAGAAATATAATTGCATAACAATATTGGTCGTGCGGCCTTTTTACAGCCGCTGTATATGATAACCGCTACAACTCGCTAGAACGCCTAATACCTACCTGCATTGTAATGATTTTTTTATCAGAAAATCTACATGCTTTGATTGCTCTTTGAGCATATAAAAAAACTAAACCTAAATTTTTTCACCAAACTATAGAGTAAATGAATACTGTGTTTAAATTAAAAGGACATCATTAAATCTTATTAGGACATTTAACCGTAACTATAAAACAATATAATGCAATATGCAGCTTACTGCCCAGTAATAAAGTGAATTAATATAAGATTGAAGACAAAGATATTTAAGTATGCTAAAAGACATCAAAATGTATACTTGCTATATAGAACATAAAAAAGTAAAAAAAATTTTTTTTTTCGGATTAAAATTTGCTAATTTAAATATTTAGCCTACTTTCCTTCCAGGTCCCGTTTGTATTTTCTCCTAGTTACAGTATATAAATTAGATTTTACAATTAGTACGCCTGTGATAGATAACAAGGTACCAAAACAAGTTATAAAGGATTCGAACAATATTTTTAATATTATTAGAAAATCACTTCAAAGGTAACCTATCTTTTTCATAGAAAAATAGGTATCTGACTCATATAAGTTTTAATATTATAGTCTCACTAAGTAAAATCACCGTTGATTACCCAAAACCGAACGTGATTTCTCTAGGGATATCCTGACGTCATTTCCTTTTCTAGAACTACTAATATTTAATTAAGAAAATGGATATTTACTAGTTTTAAAAACATGCTGAGTCAGAGTCTACGCTGAAATTTAAACTTACTAAAAGAATATGTACATCGCAAAAAATAATAATTTAATAGAAGCTTTTTCCGCCAACGCGTTAGCTTGGCCATACAAAGAGGGAACGCTGCCAGCCTTCTGGGAACCTTGCCGTTGATTGGCAGCAGCGGCCGCCTCGAGGAATTTTTTTATATATAGTTTGTATATTTGTTGTAAATAATTGTAAATATTGTATATTTAAAAAAAAAAAAAAAAATGGAATTAATTCAATGACAATACTGAACACACTTGTACCCCAAGTTTAAATTAAATAATAAAAAAAACTTACAAGCAACAATGGGACTTTATACCAACTCGAATGCGAAAAGAGATAAGTGATTTAATAGTAACTAGTAATTGTCGATCATGTTCATAGCATCCATCCACATAAAGTTGCTCACATCCACTTCACTACGAACTATAATAGTTCGACACTAAGTATCAAGTGTCGATAAAAAAAGAAATAAAAACTACAATTGTAATGACCTATCCAATCTCGGGATAGCTTAGAGTAGGATTATTAGGGTCATTTTCATTACAATCTTGAATAGTCTTTAGGTCACGCATCCACCAAATGCAAGAGATATAAAAAATAAATTATGGCTCCCGGCTGAGAGCCCTCCGCGCTTTGTCCGGTAAGGTTTACGCAGCCATCGAAAGAGACTGAGACTTTAGTTGTTTAAAAAAATGGCTTTATAAATGTACAATTAATTTCAATAGATAGACTAGGGTAGTTGACTGACATATCAAATCAGCTACTTTTTAATAAATGTCAAAACGATCCTTTATATGGAATTTTTTATGAAATATTACACTATGACGTCATAGTTTCACAGCATCAAATCATCTACTCTTAATGGTTCCACTGGTAATTAAAAATCATCAAATGCATTAAATGTACAACGTATTTGATGTTTCCACGTGTTTTTAGATGTTTTATGCATTGGTTAGTGTTTGGTCATTTATTTTTGACACTGTCAACTACCCAATTGAGATTACAATGATATTCGTAATTGTGTCACACTTTATACACTTCAATGAACTGTTCATCAAATGTTTTTTTTTTGCTATTGAAGCCAGTAATAAAGATCCACGCAATTATCATCAGAAAAACAAAACTAAGTTTGTTTGTGAAGGAATTTTGAAGGTTTAAAAAAAAATGTGCTAGTTCGAGACATCGTTATATTTTTTCAGTAGCTAATATTTACTTCAATGTCTAATGACATCAAAACTGTCAGACTAAGATCCTATACGTAGTTATTATTTTATACTTTTTTGTGTTTTTGAAGGCGGTTCTCTAAGATATTTTGTTTATATACCTATTTTTTTTGTAGTTGTGTAAACTGTAAAAATAACTTGCGATGGCAAATAATGTGTTGTCTATTGCCTATAATTTAAATACTATCTTCTTTAAAAAATCGGTCCCCCATTTCGGCCTCTTTTGCGAAGAAAATAACAATATTTTACAATGAAATAAGATAGAAAATAATCGTATTTGTAACGATTTTTTTTTCAAATCAAAAATAATAAAATTTCATCGCTTACACAGTGGTTGCAATACCTTAGGTTGCTCGAACACCATGACTAGTAGGTACGTCGTAATAGCTCCTTATCGCCTAGCATAATACCTTAATTCTTCCATTTTATTTCCTTCGCTATTACCGGTGGTGGACCTCTGATACGCCGCGATGATTTCCTTACGATAATGAGACCCAGTGTGGAGGGTACTTAACTCGTTACTGCATTTACCTTATGTACCTAACACAATTCCTTATTTTGTGATAGAAGCCCAGAAACACTACTTACTAATCTGACTAATATTATAAATGTTAACGATTAGATATTAAACTAATTTTTAAACTGCTTCCGCCGTGCGGTTTCTAAGGGATCATATGTTTTTATAGGATACAAACGATCATATATGTTATTTCAAAATATGCTTGATATTGTGAGAGTCGCGGGTGTCCGCTGGATGCGGGTAGCGCAAGACCGGCAATCGTGGAGATCCTTGGGGGAGGCCCTTGTCGTTGCTTGCTCTATCTACGTACCAAGTTTCAGAAAGCGCAGTCTATTTTTCATTCTTGTATCTACATAAAAGCACTTGAACAAAATTAAAATGTTTGTTTTACTTACCGACGAGTGGTCTGCCTTATTTTAAATAACAGATTTGTTACAATTTTATTAGCACTCTATTTTAGAACCTCACTCATGCTCTTGTTCTATTTGTGGAAGCATGGGCCAAATAATCATTTACTTACAAAATATTTATTCGCACACATATTTTGCACATTCCAGTGCCGAGTCAATTATTTAATATTATTTTCCTTTGTATTATGTAAATGGCTGTGCGCGTTTTACACAACTAGTTGTGTGTATGTGTATCTTTGTAAATACGGCATTCATAACTCTATGCTTGTTTTAGGGTTCTTTGAGAACTACCATGTCTAAATAAAATTAATATACCATGTACAACGGCCACAGATCAAGCTACACACTGCGGCACCTTATGCGGTTGTAATAGGAGCTATTTTGCAACAAAAATGTGTAGCTTGATCTGTGGCCGTGTGTACACTTCCGAGGGTCGCGACTGACTCGGCCGCGCGCGTCATTCGAGAGGCACGGAAGTGGCTCCATACATTACCATAAGTCGACTATGGCCGCGCTCGTCTAACGCCAGCATCAGTCGCGCGCGTCAGCCGTCGGCCGCGACCCTCGGAAGCCTACCATAATAGGTAATAAATTACTAGTTTCGGCCTCGTGGTTTAACCCGCGAGCGATTAACTCTCTTGAGGGTGTGTTCAGATGATGAAGACGACTACGCGCCCGTGACGTGTGCGAGGCGTGTGTGGTTTGACTTCGATATGCAATTTGAGATTTGCTGATATGACTTATGACTCAAATTATATGCAACAAATTTCAAAGCGAGTTAGCGCGTCCAAGCGGTGCTGACGCGCGTTGCGTGCGCTTAGCGAGTGCGGGACATGCCCTTACAGTGGCCGTATCTTTACTAAGAGTTTTCATACGAATTTTAACTGCCTTAATTCAATTCATACTATTATATCCATTGGGATTATCATATAACTTTATATCTCTTGAGATATAGGTAATGCATTGCTTTACGTTGAGATTGCTTGATGTGTAATTGGACATTGTCGAGCAGGTGGTATAAAGATTATTTTAATATTATTCCAGGATATAATCTAACAACTATGTTACGGGACACAATGGTAACAAACACACATACACTTTTATATTTATAACATTATTATTATCATAATTTTCGGACGGATGCCGAACTAAGCAGAACTTGAACCTACTTTGGAATAAACTGGTATCAAATAAATGTAAATATTTATTTACATAATATAGATATTTACATCCAGATTTAGAAAAGACATTTCCACAAAAATGTGGTTTCGAACCCACGGCCTGTGACGTAGCAATCAGTATCTAAACTCCACACCAAAATGTCAACAGAATAAAATAGTAAGAAAGGAAACCTTCCAAATGTCGCCACGTCCAAATTTAAATGACATAACCTTTCCTAAAGCTTTCATATACGCGCGTAAAGCCACGTGAATAGGCCAATTTCCATAGAGAGCCTTGTTTTGAATGTTTATGAAACCGTTAGATGTTATTGGACTTCAATTCATTTTTTATTTGTCGCTCAATGTTGTTAGAAACCGAAAACATGTCAACAAAATAGTTAGGTACTATTTGTGACAATTAACAAAACTAATTTAACTCGGGATGTATTAATAATGGGAATTAAGGCTAGAAAAACATCCAAATGTTATTTTTATCGTCTAGTATTACAATAAAGCTATTGTTAACCTATTTTATGGGACATTGAGCGTACAAAACAGCCATCAATTTGCTAAAGTTCAATGTATTACTTTATTAATTGTTTAATTTATTTTTATGGGCTGCTCTCATTTTCTTTCACCAAATCTTTTATAGGTATTAATGACATTTCTGTCCGCTGCTCTAAATATAGGGTAGTTGACAGTGTCAAAAATAAATGACCAAACACTAACCAATGCATAAAACATCTAAAAACACATGGAAATATCAAATATGTTGTACATCTAATGCTTTTTATGATTTTTAATTACCAGTGGAACCATTAAGAGTAGATGATTTGATGCTGTGAAACTATGACGTCATAGTGTAATATTTCATACAAAATTCCATTAAACTATCGTTTTGACATTTATTAAAAAGTAGCTGATTTGATAAGTCAGTCAACTACCCTATTGATGAAAAGGCTCAGTTCATTTTACTTTATAGTTAAATATTTTATCGTATCTAATGTATAAAGACTACTACTATATTAATACCTAGTACCTACTTAAATTACTACAATTATTAAATTAAATAAAATATGTGTAGGATAGTTAGGTAACTACGAATAGGCAAAATCTCAACACGGTAAGAAATCCGAATACAACAAAGCGACTTTAAAACATCATAGCCAATTATATAAGTTCCCGGTTTCCAACATTAACCGTGACAGTTTAACCAAAGTTATTATTATGAGAAATGATATTACATCGATAAAATGTTCAACTTCAAAGGAAACGTTTAATAAAATCGTTTCGTTTTATTCGCTCGGCAAAGTTACAGAATGTCGAGAACGAAATTGAGATGAAGCACTAACATTCGTTGTTCGCCGACGAAAACTTTGATTGAAATATTGCCTTTTTTTATCTCAAAATAGAAAGGGATAAGGGCGATACATATGATTAAATTTGCCTTACAATATGTTGGTACATTCACTAAGAATTCTTATTTCATCCGGTTCATGTCAATCTGGATAGTTTTTAGTGATGTTCAATCAAACGAGGAGAATCGATTAGATTTCATGTTAGCATGACACCCTTTCTGTTCAATGTCACTAGTTAATAACTATGTTTCAATAAAACATCGGAATTGGAATCACTACATAAGTTAAGTAATCGATATAATATCTAATAATGCTAAATTCATAGTTATTACAGCAAAATAACGAACTATCCTACCTGACCTAGTGACTGGAGTGTTCCGGCAATTGCACTTGAGAGCCAGTTTGCCTTCTCGGCATTGTAACAGGTCAGCAACACATTGGCAATATCTCTGGTATTGCAAATGGCGATAGGCGACGGTAACCACTTACCATCAGGTGGGCCGTAATGCTTGCTTGCTACCTTAGTAGTATAAAAAAAAGCCTAGTGCTACGCACCAAAATCAATAGGTTGATATCATCTTAGAAATAGGTAGGTACATAACGGTAGAAGTTTTAGCATCCAGTGACATTGAGAATAAAGTTATCTATATTGAGATAAGCAAGATTCAATTTTGCCCTTCACCGTCCATTGGGTTTATAAACATATATAATTTTGGAATAATAATTGGTAAACATAATATACCGTGATGATTATTATTTTAAAGGTAGGAGCTCGATGTACACACGGCCACAGATCAAGCTACACATTTTTGTTGCAAAATAGGTCCTATTACAACCGCATAAGGTGCCGCAGTGTAAAAACAGAGATTTGATCTAATCCCTAATATTTTCCCAGTCACCATGTGCCGTAAAATTTTCAACAACTATTTTATATAATAGATAAAAAATACTATATCGATATTTTCACATCACTACACTACACAAGTAGAGCATTTCTTTGATAGATCGCGTGTTTAAGTACATTTTGCATACACTTTCACATTTTACCTTTTCGTGTGTTTTATTATTCGGTAATGGAAAATTTAATTTACCTACTAGCCTTATTTATGTACTAGTAAGTGGATTCTAACTATAAATGTTTTATGAAACGAAAATAATAGGGTCGGATATAATAGATAATGCTGTCAGCTTTTTCCTTTGAGTGAAGGTGCAATTTTATTATAACATAGAGTACTTATCTACGTGAGTAGGTAGGTACCTTAAATTCTTATGTACCAAGGATTAACTTGCATTATTTTAAAGCTGCATTACAAACTAAACAAATTTAATCTCTTTCTAATAAGAAATATAAGAAAGGGATGCAAGATAATTTAGTCCTGTCAGATTAGTCCGATCACTTATTTCAACGAAAATTTAAGCGCGATCTTTACTGGTCACGACTATTTACCCGTATATAACGACGGCATGGACTAAACTGACAGCATTAAAAATGTTCTATCTTTTTTTTCAATAAGGTTAACATGGAAGAGAGGTGACTTGACAAATATTTGGCACCAATGTTAGTCTGAGTTACTCGAGTTCGGCCTAACATAAATCAAAATCATTACCTATAGATAGTAACACAATCTATACTTGAGTCTTTTGTGATGAGGTTATATTTACAGGTGCATTTTACCCGCACCTATGTTGCATTGAAAGCTTTTCTACTCCACACCCTCGCCGCGGTGTTCCGTGAACATTGTGTCGATAAACAAAGATGAACTCATATAATATCCCATTTCTTTTTTATTTTATAATAAAATTCATAAAATTGACTACGTTCTGTAGGTATGTATGCATATGCTGTCTTATAATCGATCTACTACACGGATTTTTTCAACTGACTTTTCCCTACGAAAATTTATGGTAAACAGCCGATTATACGCGCCTTCCGATGTCTTCCCACAGCTGCACTTGAGAGCCATTTCCCTTCTAGGCTTCGTGTGTTAACCAGCATCAGCCACATCATCACTGACCACGGTGAGATTGTGGCCTATACTTACATAGTAAAAAGAAATGACTAAATAACCTATAACCGTGGTTTCACTTTTGGCCCCGTCTGAAAACCAGCGCTGCAGCATCTAGTGTTGCGGCATATGCTGAGATGGGCGCCATTTTTGGCCTCACACTGCATATTACTACATGTATATGCAGTGTGAGGCATATATACTACATGTTATTTTACACTGCATGTTATTTTGATTAAATATATCTGGTTTTTTTATGCTTATGTTTTCGTGAGACCAAAATACATTTCTTTCTTTCTAAATATCAAATTAAAACAAAGTAGACTGCACACAGTCCACAGACTTTCTGTATACGAAATTAGATAAACGAAACAATTTGTCGGCTCCATAATGTGGTATTTAAACGCACCTGTTCGCAACTTGTAAATCAATAGCCCCCGGCTGATGCGGAGTTTGAAGCCTCTGTACAAATAAAGGGCCAGAAAAGTTTGAAGGTTCGCCGTAAATATAGCATCAGCGAGTCGAAAACAAAGTTATGGCAACACAACAGACGGGTCAGCTTATCTTTAGCAAACGATTCGGCAATTGGCAGGTTGTAAATCTTTACTTTTTGCTGCTAGATTTATAACAAAAACTACGATATCTAGATTTTTTTAATACCTCACGTAGGTTTATAAATTGTTTCGTATAAAATGGCAGGTTCAGAAAGCAGCACATAAGTGCGAGTTACCGTAAGTACCCGGCTGATATTCTTTGAAATGTTGTAAGATTTGAAAAAATGCGTTCCGTAAACGTTTGTCAACGTTATGCTAATAGTTGAAATAAAGCGTTCCGTAAACGTTTGTCAACGTCATGCTAATAGTTACAGTCAAAACCGTTTATAACGACATTGAAGGGACAGCAATAATTTCACCCGATATTGCCGTACCCATTTTCACTGTATTTAAATAAACACATAATGTAGATAAAGGGCTAAAACGTATAGTCACTTCGACTACATAATGAATGCTATAAATCAAACAGGGCCCGCCGCTATAAATTGGCCTGAAAGTACAAACATCTCAAAACAATGTTTCCGTGGAATGCAACGTTTTCCTCCATCTAATAACCATAAAATGATGACGCATTACAAAATTACGGCACCCATACTAAACATGAAGATAACATTGTCAACATTTAATTGTTTTCGCTTAAGTTTAAATATGCCTGAGGAAGTTCGGCGCGGAAGACGGAAGACGTAAAATTTTAATAAACCAACAGATATAAAATACACGTAAAATAACAATGTTCCGGCGTAATTATGAAGAAGAAGCGTATAACTTCTATGACGTTAATCATAATGACGATGAAATATGAAGTTTTGATGGATATGCTTGACGACAAGTGTGCCTACAATGGTGCCTACTGACTAATAATAAAGAACGGTCGGTTACTTATTTAGAAAATACAATATTTTCATCTATGAATACTTAACGATAATAATTATTATAATGTAACAAAATGAACTAAATAAGAAGAAAAACAAAACTACCTACCTAACTATAAATAGAAAATTTGTGCCAAACCGCTGCCCCGCGGAAGAGTGCCAAGAAGACTGGCAGCATTGCCACGCTGGATGGCAATGGCAAAGGCCTCAATAAGACGAACGGAGACCTATTTGAACAATCGACGAGCCTCCGGTCCCCAGGGCCCTAGAGTTTCATCCCCAAACGGCGAAAATACGTTGGTCCCTTGTAGAGCAGCGTACTTGAATACTTAAGTATTTTACTTGGTAATTTCATCATCATCAGCCATTTTGAGTCCATTGATGGACATAGGCCTCCCAGAGCGTATCCAGCACAGTTCGTTTACCTGTCTATCGTGCTTTATGGCGTCCCACACTACGCTTGTCGAGACGCGGTCTCCACTCTAACACTCGTCTGCTCCATCGACTCAGTAATTTATTTATAATTATATTAAACAAACGTAACATTCGGGAGTGGGCTACAATTTCAACCGCAGTCCATTTATTCCACCTTGCACAGCCAACCATTACCAGATGCTAGATGCGAGAGGAAATATTATGTTACACATCAAAATGTTAGTCGGCCGGCCGCGACCGCTACCAAATAATAACTGATGCCAGAACAATTTGTCTGACAGTTTTTAACCGAAATCAAAATCCATAGGTGCTAACTTACTATTTAGTAAATATACCTAAATTATCATACATAATATCGGCATATAACTTTTTTAATTCAAATATATAATTTATTGATGATAGAGAGATAATAAGAAACATAATTTCATTGTATATTTTATAAGGACAATGCCTGGTTTTGGAAAATATTTACTCACTCTCGTTTACGCTTCCGCTCCCTCCTGTTATCTGGACTCGGAATTTTAATTATTTAACATCTGACGTCAAACGACTTGTGCCCCATGTTCCGACACCGCTCCCTGATTGGGGGCTGTAACGACATGTTTACCTATCTTACTATCCCTTTATCCTCACGCTACAGGCTTCACAGATAAGAATGTGGCCTAAAGGGTTTTAAACATTGAAGCAGGTGTAATAAAGTAGAAGATAAATGACACATTACGGAAGATGTAGGTCAGACTAGGCCTTTTGGAAGCTATTTGGAGTGGTAGGAAACAATCGAGTGAGAAAAACAAACGATTTAGTTCTATATTTGATAGGTTATCGAAGGGTGGTGAATCTTATACGATTTCCTACTATAGCCTACTAATATAATATTTAAGTATTATGTGAAAGCTTGGATGTTTAGATCTTTGAATGTATATAATATGTTTGTGATTAAATTTCGCATCAACCACTGAATAAATTGATGAAGCTTGGGACATCGATCAACAAGTAGATCGTACCGAATAACAAAATAAGATACTTTTTATAAATATGGCTGTGGGTGAAGAATGTCCCAAGACACACATTTATTAAATCAACCTTAATCAAGTAAATATTTTTTTTTTTTTTTGAAAGGACTAAGTTGGTAGCCTCAGATGGCTGCAACAACCTTACCGGACAAATCGGCGAGCGCAGAGGGCTCTCAGCCGGGTAATATTTAGGTAACAACGCCTGAGGGCACCCCCTGAATGAGGTACGAACCTCGGCGTTAACGGGGGAAGGGGAGGACTTTAAACCGGGGGAGGGGGAGGACTTTAATCAAGTAAATATCTACGAGTATAATCGATAAACCAAAAAAAGTTAGATAATGCTTTTACGGAAAGTACAAAAATGTTGCTATTAACAAAATTGGCACAAAATCTTGTCATACATTTAAATAATTACATACAACAAAGCAATTCCCTAATATAACTTCCGTTCTTCCGGAATGAAGGAAACAATTCAGTGTTTGGAGCCGTAAAGACTATTTATCAAGTCAGCAGGTGTGTGCGAGACACTGAGACAATTTTACTAATTACTTACCTATTCGTATTTGCCTCGTTGAGTACCAAGACTTTCCTAATCGATTAATGAAATCTAAACGTTAATACTTACAATAGTAGATATGTAAACGGAAAAGTATCTAATCCGTCATTGTATACATTTCCTAGGAAATCCATACATTTCCTAAATATCTATCGGAGTACTACATTCGGTATATTTGTAAGGATAGCGGTATTTGGGGGGTTGTAAGTGAAAGGTACTTTTGTGCGAATACTTGCTATTCTATGCAAAATAAAAAAAATAACCCCAACCTATTTTTTTCAATAGTTTCTATTTTTTTTAAAGTATCATTATTGTTATAATTTCCTAGTGGAAATACAGAGGAATTGTATACAATTCCTATATTTCATACATTTCCGGTAACAGATACATATAACTGCTAGGCTTTGTATTGCCAGCCGCCGTTGGACACATCATTACTTAGGTCCCATTGTGGAAAAATTATAAGGTGCATCGCAATAAATAATTTCAAATAATTTGTCTCACTACACAATTCTTCATAAATAAGTAAATTTACAAACACTACAATACTAATTACCTTGCACGCATTATTAGAGGAAACTACTTAGTGATTTTCTCGCAACTATTGATTGGGTAGCGCCGCATATTTTTACCTATAATTAATATCTAGCTAGTAATATCAACCAATTGCCTGTGAGTGAGTGCAGTACCTACTGAATTATTATATTCATTATTTTTAATTTTTAATCAATTAGTATAGTGTATAGATGACGCTCTGTGTTTAAATGCGTATAGGATCTACAGTTTCATTTTAGTTTTTTATTATTTTAACTTCTTTTATTATGTAAATCTATTAGTGGAGATTCATTAATGACTTCTGTGTTTTATATTTAAGAGTTATATTGTACCATAAAGCCGATAGTGTTCCAAAAAATAAATAAAATATTTCCGAATAGTCCTAACTCGACGAAAGCATTTACTCAACGGCTAAGAAAATTCAAAAGCTACGGACTTGTAGCCGAGGTTTTATAATAAAAACATCGAAACAAATTATTTGAAATTTTTATATTATCATCTAAAAAATTATCATCATCACATCTATGTTTTAGTACTAAGAGTAACGTCCTATGCCCTCTCTTGGTTTTATTGGCCCCTACCGTGATCATTTAAAGACGAAAGGTAAACCTAACATAGTACCCTCATCAAATATTTATGAAGCGATTATTTCCCCAAGGTAGGTAACCGGAAATGTAAAGTTTTAAGCCCTTGCTTTTCGAATTTACTATAATATTCACGATACGAAAATCCAGTCATCGATTAATATGTAGTAGGGTTAAGAATAAATGGATTTCTTAGATGTTTAGTAGAGGCTTTTGCCCTTGACTTAGTAGATCACGAGCCAGGATAAATAGGAGATGTGTCACTACCTCTCGAGGCTTGTCCATTGTAGAAAGGTTCACACTAATGAAGAGAAAATAGTTGTCAAAAATACTGGACTGATTTTAAACATTATTTCACCAGTAGAATACTATGATACGATCTTGTGAGGGTCGCGGGAAACCGTTGGATGCGGTTAGCCCAAGACCGGCCATCGTGGAGATTGATCGGAATTATCTATTATTATTTTTTAATTGGGATTTCTACGAAAACCCCAATAACGCAAGGTCTGCTTGTAGGCTAAATTAGGAATAAGATCAGTCATAACATACATTATGATACAGTCGACTGGTTTTCAAGTGTTCTCTATATAAGTAATTCCATCCAGATATTAGATTATTCAAGACACTTTCTGAAAACAAAAACTCAAATAAAGTATCTAAAAATAATATAGAAGTTCGATAACATAGATAGCGAGCATTAATAATGGCAATCATACGGGAGGGATCCCCTCATTTCTCTCGGCTCATTTTACTTGAATCCATTTCCAATTGCACGTTATTCCGCTTCGAACACTCTCTGTTAGACTGACAATCTACAAATGTGGAAACTACTCGAGCGAGACTCAATTAACTGACAGAATAAGAATATTACACCAAATTGGATCTGTATTTAAGCTACCCGTACTGCAGTTCTCTTTCGACTTACAGTGTGCTTTTAATAGAATAGAATAGAATAGAATAGAATAGAATATTCTTTATTGTACACCTTAAACAAGTGATGACGCTATGTAATATGGGTACATATAATAAGATTACAACACAGGCGGCCTTATCGCTTAAGCGATCTCTTCCAGGCAACCTTTGGGTGACAGGAAAATATTATCAGCAGTAGAGGCAGGTGTAGCATTCTACCTATGAATTTATTAATTTACAATATATTATAAAAATGATTAAAGAGAGAGATAGTAGGAAAATATTTGCGACTTAAAAGATTCAATAGTCTGAGCTTGCTTAATATGACTAACGAAAAGAGAGACTTTGTTAAAAAATCTGTGAAAAAATTAGCAATAGGCTGAAATTTTAGAGTAGCTTACCAAGCGGGCTCTATACTAAAAGGCATAAGGAGTAAAAAGATTTCTTCTGGATAAGCGTGTTCTGACATAAAGGCTTCGTCATCGGCCACTAAATGGGCGAGTCTGTCAAATGCAAGCTCATTTTATATTTATTATTTATATGATAACATATTTGTCATACTTCGTATTTTAATTTAGTATAGAAAGGTGCACGTGAGCTGTTACCCAATAGTATAAGACTAACTACACACAGGACATGTGTGTAGTGGCACGATGTTTAATTTCCATCACCAAAAACTCAAAACTTTATAAGATTCGAATCCACGAACTTTGTCGCGGTATAACGTCTCTATCATAACTTATTGATCTGACATGCTATCAGAAAATCTCATGTTTTGACAATAACAAACAAAACAACAATAATACATTTTAATCATATAACTGAATTAAATATTTACAAAAACAAAAAATTTAAATAATATTCTAACTCTATTTACAAGTAAAAAAGTGCCAGATCCCTGCCCTGAGTGAACGTGCCAAGAAGACTGGCGGCATTGCCACGTTGAATGGCTGATCCGCTGTCCTAGATAGACACCAGTCTTCCTGTCACGGGAGGTATAAGGTACCGGGAGATCTCTTTAAATAATAAAAGGGCATCCGGGCCCTACGGCTTCTATAAGCCCAGTGTTTCTATAAATTTTAATTCACACATTCTTAAAAACACACTTAATATCGCGCCCCCTAAAAAGTTTTAAAAAGAAATGAATAAAGCGAGAACTCGAAGATTCAATTGTGCCTAGAGGTTGGTAAGAGATTTGAAAAGACTTCCGACTCCACCAAGTTGGTTGATATAAACTTTGTTAACCTTTTCCGAGGAAGGGACTCCCGACTTTGACGCACTTTAAATTATTTTTATTGCTTAAGGTGGATGCTCCAAAAAGCCCACGTCATTCAAATTTTATTACGCTTTTTTGCTAATTGCCGTTCAGTAATTCATGATTAGCGCCTAATACGTATATTTTTTAATTATTGTACATTGGTTCCCTATCAATAACTAACGGACAGGAACCAATGTACAGTTCTATAATATTTTCATTTCTATCTCTGAGTCGCCAATAAAATTTAGACTAACATACGACCTATTACTATGCTGCAGTTAGTAAAAAACGTAATAAAATTTGAATTTTGTGGTCTTTTCGTTACAGTCACCACATCTTCCGTTTGATGTTGTGTGAAAATATGAAAATAACTTGTCATAGACAAAATTATTTCATTAGACGATTATAAAAAATCGTGTAAAAAGAAGTGTTTGAATTTCGAAACTCATAACAATAAAATACGTATACATACATAGAAACCTACTCGTGGTGAATTGGTGTAAATAAAATTGTGAAGAGTGCGTAAAGTTTTCAACAGTTCAGTAAATTACAATCACGTTCCGTCGCCACGATGTAATAGGCCCATTTTGATATTTATTTAATCACTAGCTTTTCCCCGCGGTTTCACTCGCGTTCTAGCCTAAATATAACCCTCGGAGATAATGAAGTTTCCTATTAGTGAAATAATTTTTCAAATCGGACCAGTAACTCGGGAGATTAGCGCGTTCAAACAAACAAACTCTTCAGCTTTATTATTAGTATAAATAAATAAATATAGATAACAAATAATCCACATTTGAAGAGTACATTATGTTTTAGTTTTTTGTTACCTACTTATTATTTTATTTATCAATATAATTTTAAAAAAACAGTGTAGCCGCAATATCCACTTAAGCAGCAGCTGCCTTATTATATATACCGATCCATTATCTGAATACTTACCACCAGTTGTGTTGAAATCTATCCCGAAAACAAACAAAAATCTGGATAGCTGTCATTATCTCGGCAGCCAATAATATAAGACGCCCTAACAGCTCCGAAATTAAGTAGAGGCTTAGGAGATGACGTCACAAGACAAACTTAAGCCCACTCTAAGTATCACTTGAATAGAAGTGGTGTTCCACGAATTCAACACTAAAGAAATCGTAAATCCAAGGTTCTTAAATCAAAATCATTTTTATATTGTCATACGATTTTATTTTGCATGGCGTTCGCCAATTTGAACATTCGCAACAGGTTTTAGTGTATGAAATTTTGTATAATTTATGTAACTGTACAGAGTGAGGTTTTTTTATTTCCATTGTTTAAGTCCGTTTTACAATTTTCAGTTTATTTGAATAATTTACGCGGAATGTGTGCGGTGCTTTGCATAATAAAATGCATATTTAAATACAAGCTGGGAATACTTACATTTTTGCTAAATATTGTTGATTAAATAAAAGTCCGTTATTTTAACGGGTATGCTAACCACAGCCTCATTATTTTCCACATTTCCGTGGTATTAGCCACCGCTAAATGCTATACAATGATATCTTTAGAACCCCAATAAAATTTAATTAAAATAATCTCTAATTTTCGAATGTATGTTTAAACCGCGCAAATTGTATTCAGTTTAAAAAATATATTTCACTTGAATTTAAAAACAAATCTGTGACTATTTTCTACTCATCAGTACCAATACTATTATCACTATTGTTTGCAAAATTCTAAAATAAAAATTAGTTACGACGATAATACCTATGACGAGATGACCAAAGCCCTATTTCAATATAAAATATGTATTTATTCTATTACAAAATTATTTAAAACCACACCATATACTTACCTACGTTACATATAGGTACTACGTTAACGATCGGAATATTTTATATTTATAACAAATTACAATTACAAAAAATCTCTCCTTTCACTCTCCTGGCAAGATTTCTAGCATAAGTTTCATAGCATAGAAACATTAATTTATCATGCAATGTAGGTATGTTATGTAAGTACCTACCTACTGTTTTTAAAAGAATTTATCGTACCTCGCTAGAAACATGCATCGTTTATAATATCTACTCAGCAGAAAACATATTTTTATATGATATTTATGATTTCTCGCGATTTTATATAGGACACGTATCACTGTATTTTATTTGTATCTAAATATAATTGCCGTGGAAGCTCAGCGCTTCATCATGCTTTACGATCGATGTTGGGTTTGGTTCCCAAAACGATTTTTATAACTACGCAATGGAAATGCTCAGACTCCTGAAATGTTTTAGGATTATTGATAACGAACAACCCACATTCACCCTAATATACCCAAAAAACACCCTGTATTGCCACATCTCGAACAATTAATAAATAAATACGATAATAAATTGTTAGAACTTAGGCAATAAAATAAAATGAGTGACCGTGATTAGTGTTGCTAACATTGATTTTCCAAAGACATTAAATTAAATAATCGCATAAATGAATCATAAAAACCCTCATTATATAAAATACAATAAAACTTACGATGTTTAGTGGTCATAAATAAGATAATAAAACAACTAAAAATAACTCGTATTTGTAGTAAGAAGAGTAAGTAGGTATTGATATTCCGAACTAATTTGATCTTACAAGATTGCAAAAAGGAAAATGTTGTTGTAGCAAGCTTAAAGCTTGTCTTGTTAAGTCAAGAAGTATAGTTAACAAGGCGAAGCTTTTTATGCTTGTTACGAACAAAGCTGGACTTTATCTTGACCAATTAAATACAAGATTTAACTAGAAGTTACAAGATAAATGGAAAACATGATGGCAATTATTTTTACATGTCTTACCAACTCATAATTGAATGTCATATTGGAATAAATATATAAAAATACTATTAAAAGGAAGATTTATTGTGATAGGAAAGCATCCATAAATGGTTTACTCATAAAGAAACTGATGAGACTACGATTATTTTGTATTTCTTGATTCTTAACATCTGGGAATATCTGGGTATCGTTCGTCCTCAAGTTTATCATCGTATTTGGTCTGTGCTCAAAAAATACGATCAGAAATAGAACGAGTCTTTTCAAAATAAAGAATTAATTATTTTCATATCTAAATATTTGCAGTCTATGTATTACTTTCGTTTAGAATTATAGAACTGTTTTACTTATTTAAATAGAAGTCCTGAAAACACACAACAATGTTGAACAAAAAATACAATATAATTACAAATGGACTATATACTCCATTATTTAATCGATACAATAGGTTCCAGCCAGGCAATAGTTTGAGCTAGATACTCCGAAGCGCTAACTTCAGTTCTTACTGACGGCTCACTAGTTAATATTGTTTTGAATCGGATAAGGATGTTGCTTGCTCAATCGCAATATACCTACTGTTATAAATTTCATAGAAATTATTGCAAACTAGCTTTTCACCCGACGGTTTCACCTTAATCATCATATCAGCCGAAAGACCTTTACTGCTGGACAGAGGCCTGCCCCAAAGATCTCCATGATGGAAGATCTTTCGCTACCCACATCCAGCAGCATTGGGGAGACTGATTTTCGAAAATCCAAAATATTCTTTGTTTACCTACGTCTTCATCATCCGAAAGACGTCCACTGCTAAACAAAGGCCTCCTCCAAAGATCTCCACGGCTTGTGCTACCCGCATCCAGCGGTTTCTTGCGACCCTCAGAAGAGTCGTCGGTACACCTTGTGGGCGGTACACGCTGTGTCTTCCGGGACCCAAAGTCTAGGGACTTCTCTGCAAAACAGCTTTTTCTGTCCAATGGCTTGGGTTGGTAGATGATTCTGTAACTAAGTCAGGACTTTTATTTGTATTGATGGTAAGTTGAACTCCATTTGAACCTAATACAAGACATCAACAAACCACAGAAGACTTCTACTGGTTATAGGCCTTCTCAAATGTTCTACATCTGGGTCGGTGGCGGCGGCTCATAGAATTTTCGAAGTTTCAAATCAAAAGTCGGCCGTGTAATTCGATTTTACTAAATCCATTTGTTTTTAAATATCGAAATCTATTACGTAAATCCAAACGCAAACAATACAAAATGGGTACAATGTATGTTTAATCCAGTATTTTAATTTTGGCAGGTTGTATTTGCAATACAATAAATTTACGGTACGAATAAGATAAAATGCCTGGCTACATATAAATCAACTCTTTTTAGCTTGGCATAAATTCATCCATTCAATATGTCTAAAATAAATAGGTAGGTTTATTTGAATAATTTTGAACGCTGAAGAGATTCGATCTGTTTGAAAATGTAGGATGATCTTACAAAAACACGCTGTGATGCTAACATTCCAATATGGCATCTTTGTTACATCACAATTGATCTATTGACAGTTTATTTATCATAATGTTATATCGATGAAAATGTTACAATTTCAAAGTTTTCCTGAAAGAAATCTTATTTATTAAAAAGATACACAAGTGAAAGTGGAAGAATAAATTCTAATTCTTCCTCAGTTTCAACTTATTTTGCCAAATTGGACTTCAAAAAGGAGGAGGTTCTCAATTCGTCGGAATCTTTTTTTTTTAACAACAATAACGATTGTATTCGACATGTATCGTAAACAAACATCACAAAATCGTTGTTAGGAGATTATTTTTAACAGACACTTGACATTTTTGCCATTGTATGTAGTAGGTACATCCCAAATTGATCATGTCGCAAGTGGCTTGACATGATAAATGACACCTCGATCAGGCCTCATCATCTGCACACTTCATTTAACACGTTTTCTGTAGTCACAGTCTTGTGGCAGTTAGTCATCTTTGGGATATAAATCAAGCAGGTTGGCTCTGTCCTGAAAATATTGATTTTGTGATTTATGGTTTTATTATGATTCGTTTGTGCTAGAATTTATACTAAATTATCTTTTTCATACATTTTTGTTGGTCAGTCATGATGTGGCCGAAGGTGAGAAGCACACAAAGGCTACAAGGGAACTGAGGAACGGGCTCTCAAGTGCAACTGTTTATACTAACAGCTGATATAGGTATACATATCGTCTCGTCTATCGTCAATTGATATATCAAAGTCCTCCATGACGTACATCACCTGTTACCAGTAACTTGGCGCTATACATAGGTACCTTGTTCTGATTTCCTCATCTCAATCGATATTTAGGATTCCGAGATACCCTCTTAGATAGTTCGGATTGTTTTCTGAATCCTCGTGTCGCAAGGTCACTCAACCATTCATACGTGTCTGCAGGGTCAAGATATCAGTTCGAGACTAAAATTTAAAGGCACATAGATGTTATTTTTTTTTTACTTGATATGAAAAATTGTTTTGTGATGTGGTACAGTTGAATGAAGTATCCAAGTCTACGTAAGTGACTGACTGACTGACTGATCTATCAACGCACAGTTCAAACCACTGGATCGGATTCAAATTTGGCATACAGATAGCAATTATGACTTAGGTATAGAAAGGATGAGAAAGGATTTTTGAAAACTCAATCCCTAAGGGGATGGCAGATGACATAGGGGATCGCAGGTGAAACCGCGGGGCGGAAAGCTAGTTATGAAATATAGCTGTGCCCCACAATTCCACCCATAATGTTAGATACATAGCTCAATCAAGGACTTAGTGATACAAAATATTTGAAATTCTTTGTGAATGTGTAAAGTTTAGTATGCTCGCATTTACAGATCGCTTAGAATCTGATTTAGCTATAAAACTAAATATAGTTGTTTTTCTATCAAAATGTTCTATTAATATATTTTCATCTAATAAGTAGATCCATGTGGCAGTCCGTTTCTCCACTTTAATTTCGCTATTTTAAATGGCGAAGGTAAAATGATTAAGTAATACCTATTGTGCATTTTACCAACAAGAAATTTCTCAAAAAGTTGTAAAAAAACCCTTAACCTACCGTTTGAACCATCAACGAAGCAGCGTCAAACAATTCCGAGAGCACATTCCCCATTCCGATAAGAGTGCGTACTTGAACAACAATTCTTTTTCCCCCAAACGTCATAACAAAAGGCTGCTAAAACCATTTCTCGTGTACACCAATACTGGTTTGACATGGACGATCCTAATGGAACCAAAGTGCGACTCGCAAATAAGGAAATTGAAATCCATTCATGTGTGTCGAATACGAATCTAATATAGCCCTCGAGTTGGAAGAGTGTCATAATCTTAAGATATGGGTTGACTTGCGTCTATGGGCAGTCTGAAGGGAATCCAAAGGTTATTTTGCTTAGTAATATTGAGATTTTATTACACAAATCATATGATATTAGATACAAAAGTGAAGATACAAAAATGCGTATAAAATAAAATTAAAGAAATAAAACAAAGCTGCTATAAAAATGGAAAAATTAATATTTGAGTAGGTACCTATTACAAAATCTTTAGGTTTACTTATTAATTAATTAATTAAACTTCATTATAATTTCAAGTTTTAATAAAATAAATGCAAATTGTATGACCTTAACTGAGGTGAAATAGTAAAAGTTCACCTTTAAACGCGCTTTAATTTACCAACGCATTTTACATTAGCGTGCTGAAAGTTATTTGACAAACATTTACTTAGAACATTTTGTTTAACAAACACTTTATCTTTCGATTACTTAACTTATCCTACTAATATAATAAATGCGAAAGTTTGTGAGTATGGATGGATGGATGTTTGTTACTCTTTCACGCAAAAACTACTAAACAGATTCGGATGAAATTTGGAACACAGATAGTTTATAACCTAGATTAACACATAGCAAACTTTTTATCCCGGGAAAACATAAGATCTCTCGGGAACTCGGGTGAAACCGCGGAGCGGAATCTAATAATACCTAAATACACCCATCCATGTATAAAAAGATGAAAAACATCAATCAAGGATAATCGAGTGTGCTAAAAACGTGTAGATAACGTTTTTAAAGGCTAAAATTGCAGATGACCTCCCATTAGATAACCCTACTGACAAAAAAAATCTCCTTCAAAATCGAATTTAAAGCCCACTTTAAAAATTGGATTTTCACAAGCCTTTAAACGAACAGTTGACGATAATATCGTTAATGTCAACGCAAAATTCCTGCTCTTCCAATTTCAGTAATCGATTTCAGACGTGATTTTAATTCGATTCACATGAATCGAGTGCGTCACCGAGGTGCGACGCTCAATTGGCGATTGAACAATTCGTAATTTATCATTCGTTAACCGCACAAGCTATTTAATACTAGAAAATTAAACCTTGTTCACGGATTCGTGACATGTTTGCTAAACAATATTTAGCTCGTTTACTTACTGATTGAACCTTTCGCCCCTTGGTTCACCCGAATTCTCGAGGAATGTTTTGTTTTGCCTGGATAGTTTAAATTGTATGTAGGTAAGATATCCAACTAAATGGAAAAAAATAATGTAAAAATCTCACTTTGTCATCTTGTAAAATGCTAAATCAATTGGGATGATGCCTAAAAAAATCTAATTAGTCGTCAGTTAGATTACCAAAAAATATTTTTTCTTTAGTTCCGATAACAAACAGTTACGAAGATACAGTGCGTTCTATTTTTCGTGACGTCACGTCTTTGTACACTTTTTACAGAGAGCGTCACAAGGACTCCTGAACTTTGATGCGACTTGCAGCCCCCTGGCCAAGTGATAATTGTATGAAGTTTATGTATATTTAAGACAAAAACTGTAATTACCTACATAAATTTAAAAAAAAAGATCCACCAAAAAAAAACGCCTTGCTGAGTTTCTTGCCGGAGTCTTCTCAGTTCAAGTGTATTCCGAACCGGTAGTAGAGTCAATTGTAAAACTGTAACTGTTGACGTTCATAAGTGCCTTATTAGGGCCTAAACTGAATAAATGAGTTTTTGATTTGATTTGACTTATCTTTGTAATTTTTATTCATTTGATAAAAAATACGTACCTATTCAATATTTTGTTTGATAACCTAACTGACGGACTAAACAGAATTAATGATTTTTACCCAGTATCATCCCATTGTTAAGTAAAAAATTCATATTCATAACAAACGTTTAGCTCCATCGTCAGTTGACGTCATATAACTTGTCGTTTTGCTCATTTCCATTTTATCACTGAATATTTTCATGCCCCATAATTATAGTAGGTAAGTACACAGTGCTCTACGTAATTCATCATTTAATACACATTTTATTTGTTTTCAGTATTTTTTTATCATTACGACTCGAGTGGCCGTTATTTTTACTAACGACACAACATTATATCTCACACTCGTAATTTCAACTATTCACTCTATCTGAGAAATTATTATAGTATAGTTTTTCTCGGTATTTTTATTGCAAGAGATTTGTGAAAAATATATGTTAAACAAGAGAATATGTGACGAGAGATAATTTTTTAAAAAGGTTTAGTTTTTTTTAAATAACACTTATCCGTATTTTTTACTAAAAGTGCGCCTCACCTGTCTCGTTTGTCTCCGTCAGTTTAGTAAGGGACGCAGTCATTCGCGGAAACGATACATTTCTATGTGTAACGTGAAACGCAACGCTTGTGCTTTGCGAACGCCATATACCTAGTTCTAAATGAGTATGAATAACTTCGTCAAATAATTTCATTTATACCACTCACGACAAACACTTATTTCAAAGAGTGAAATCGTCACCACTTTGCTTTTTGAAAAAATCATCATCGGTAAGATACTAAATGACTCTAAGAGCTAATGATAGTCAGAATGAATCTACATTACAAAATATACGTTGACGTTGAATCTAAAGAATGTCACAGTGAAAGCCCGAAGCCTTCTAATTTACCAGTAATTTCCCGGGAGGCCATTTTAAAAGTTCTCTTTGAAATTGGTTCCCTTCCATTTCCGATCAGAATCATTTTATGATATGAACGTGTTCCTCTTAAATTATGTTAGATTTTGAGGCTTTTCTGTCTCACTGGTGGTGGTCGGGGATTAAAAATAAAATCCATAGGCGACAGTAGCTATCAAAATGTCTGCTCATGTAGGTAATTATCATTTGTAATGTAAAACATGAATATGTACATATTGTAAACAAAATGTAATTTAACTATAAAAGTTTTTACAAGATCATCCTCATAATTTTTATGACAACAATCTATTGTGTAAGGCTTTTATTTGGCAAGAAAGTCACAAAATAAGTAAACAATTCAAGTTTATATACAAAAAGTCATAATATAAGCATCGCAATAAAAGTGACGTAGTTCAAGCCGAGACTCCAGCAAAGTGGAGATAAGTGGAGAAGAGATGTGTTTTCATACATTCATGTGTGTCATTAGTACGAAAACACATCTCTCCGCTTTGATGGAGTCTCGGCCTTAGAAAGGGTAGCGTTATAAAATTCTACGTTATGACGGGTCATGGTTACCATATGGCATAGCAGATTGTACCGTTAGCAATATCACTAAAAGTTTCACGCAAATCCCCACTTAATAAACCATTGGTAAAGTTCAAAATTCAATGAATGTTTTCACGATGACACGTGACGGACAGTATATTTTATATTCATAATGTAAAGGGTCTAGGTAGGATACATTGTATTTATGGCTACCTATCACTAATCCTATAAGTCTCAAAAAGGACCCGAAACCTCACACATATTGTTTAACTATTAACCTTTAGGGTTTAATATATTATACCATTTAAAACGAGTTGCCACATTATTTTAGAAAATATAAACTATATTTAAACAAAAAAAATATGGCTGTAAATTATACTTCGGGATATTATTCTAGGCTATTATTGGTACAATTGACGTCATCAACAAATTGCACGTGTCGATCGCAAAAAAACCATCATCACTTGTAATATTTTCAGCCGTTTCTCTTCATAAATCTATTCCCAAGCAAAATGGTGATGACATTTTGATTAATAGCCACTATAAATTAACGTTGTGGTGTAATACACCTGCAAAATTTCATAAAAATATTAAATAACAATTTTCTGATGTAAACAGACCCACTGACGCTTTAATGTCAGTGTACACTGAAAGATCTCGACGTTGACATAATATTTACATTGACAATTTCTTTTTAATAAAACGTTTTCAAGGAAAATTGGTTCCGTTATTTTAGGCCTAGATATTGCTTTAGAATATAATAAATAAACTACAATTCCGTTCTCAATGAAAATTCGTTCGAATTATTTCTACTGAAATTAAAGCTTTACCAGGATTTATTTTTAGTGTTTTAATAGTAAGGAGAAACCGATACAAAGGATTGTATTTAGGAAAAATCTAAAGTTTCAAATAGCTTACACTCTGTTTAAACTTAGATATATTTTATCATCGTTAAAAATCATTGTGAGGATATCATTATTTTTTTTATAATCCTAAGATAAATAAAGCTAAAGCTTTGAAGTTATTTAAGAATCTAGATGAAACTTGACCATCCTTATCCCTACCCCTTACCCTTATCTCTGAAACTACTTGATCAAAATATTTGAAATAAATACAGAAAATAGTTCTTCACTTATAGATTACAGGAAAACCTATAAGAAGGTTATGGTATTTAGAGTAACATAGGAAATTATGGAACCCTCGATGCGCGAGTCAGACTCGCACTTGTCAGTTTTTTTGTATCGAGACTAAATTTATTATTTGTTGATATGGTGGAAACAGCAATAGATATATATTCTGAGAAAATTTTAACTGTCTATGATTCATGAGGTGCAGCCTGTTGACACGAACGGATGGACGGATAGCGGAAGCTTAGTAACAGGGCTCCGTTGGCACCCTTTGCCGAACCGTACCAAACCCTAAAAATGCCATGTACTAAAAATGCTATAAAAAATAACATTTCATAAATTAGCATAGCATTCTGTCAAAGGTAGTTAGGAAAATTTAGATCTAAATTATTCTAATTGCCTTTGACAAAAAGGAAAAGTCTGCGTTAAAAATATTCAAGTTAGTATAAAAAATATGCAAAGCCCAAACAAATTAACAAACTTCATGTAGATACCTAATTTGCAAATTGAGCGACGAGAAATTACAGACTTTATATTTAGGTATCTCAAATTGTAACTTGTTCGAAAACTTTTTATCACAAAGTTGCATAATATTTGTAATAAATTTATCAAATGTCAAGGATTTTAAAAATTTAGATAAAATAAGGGGTCGGCTGATAAATACTCACTTGTAAAAAATAAGTAGGTTATGTTTTTTTTTGTCCGGACTTCACTTTTACTATTATTCTGTTCATTGTAGTGGTAAAACGCCAAGAAGGAATCTAACCATTTCATTGCCAACATATCAAAATACCCTATTATTAACTACTGAAATAAATTCACATGCATAATAATATAGGTATGTAATATTTAAAATTAAATAAATTGTTATCAATAATATGTTCCGAGCTTCCGACCGTAGGCTGGCTACCTTCCAAATCCCTGACCCTTATTTTATTTGTTTACTTTTATGTTTGTTTACGATTTCTAAACCAAATCATGCGATGAGAGAAGGCCTGTGACGGATAAGAGAGACAAGAAGGTAAGATACGTGCCTTTCATCTGAAGACGTGACGCCGTCCAATCAACCAGGGTCTTTGAAGTTGTTCAACAATCTATCTTGTCAAACAATCTTCGCAACTTGTAACAGTGAAGCCTGTTTTCCGGTGAAATAATCTTGATAGTCGTGCTACTAAAAACTATAGTAATATTTTCCAGTAGTTGCAAAATAATATTCACAATAGTTACTCATTTGCTGTAAAAAATCAAAGTAGATTGAATATCGCCACTTTTTTTTAAATATCAAAGCAAACAACTGCATTCGATTGACGAAATTATTTTATATTTAGGGTTCCGGACCCAAAGGGTAAAACGGGACCCTATTACTAAGACACCGCTGTCTGTCTGTATGTCTGTCCGTCTGTCACCAGGCTGTATCTCATGAACCGTGATAGTTAGACAATTGAAATTTTCACAGATGATGTATTTCTGTTGCCGCTATAACGACACATACGTACTAATAAACAGAATAAAATATTTTTTTAAGGGGGCTCCGATACTAAAAACGTGATTTTTATTTTTTATAGATGCGTACTTGGCCGGTTTTTTTTGCCCGATTATGGTAGCAAAATTCTTCTGGTAATGCAGGAATTGAAAACTACTGATGTTTAATTCAACATGGCCAGCAGTGAAGTTTAAAACTACCTAATAGAATAATTTTATGGCAGTTTAATAATATTTGTACTTGACGTAAAACTTTTCCTAACCCAAGACTTTCGCATAGTTTGTGTGGCTTTACTGAAAAGCTGGTCCGCCTTGCATTCTTGGTAAGTGTCCCATGCTCAAAGAAGCTTCTTGAATCGCTCGCTCCATGTAAAATTGCACTTTTAACTACTTTGATGTTATATATTATATAATTTTAAATATAATTATATTTCATGTACCTAATGTCAAAGTGTGGAACCACTGAGGGAATAATTTTTTTTTTTACTATGTATAGGCCTGTGTTTGACCACAATCTCACCGTGGCCAGTAATAATGTAGTGTTGCAGATGATGGTAAGCACACAAAGCTTAGAAGGGAACTGGGAATACTGTCTCAAAAACAATTAGTCTTACATCAACGGTATCTTCAGTCCTTAAATTATGCTTTAGAAAATACCGAACGTGAAAAACTCATCTAAATTAGGTAATCAGAGAGTTCCAAGATAAACCAACTAATAACAGTTATCAGAAATCCATTCTCTGCGAGCTATGCCTCTACACTAACCTTAACTAAATATATAAAAGGAAAGCGTGACTGATTGACTGACCGACTGACTGATTTATCAACGAACAGCTGAAACAACTGGTCGGATCGGGCTGAAATTTGGCATACAGATAGCTATTGTAACGTAGGCATACGTTGAAAACTCAACCCCTTTGGGAATAAAATAGGGGAAAACTGATTCAAATTAAAGCTTTTTAAAATTAATAACATGACAAAACCTATATAGCTTCAAACGAAGTAATTTATTTTCAAATTGTGTATTCAATATAACTCTATGTACTTTTGACTAAACCTAATTTAAACATGCTTTTGATCTACGATTTCTATCAAATAATAAAAAAAATACATACCTCATTTGTGTTTGTTATTTAGAATGAATACTGCGAATAGTGTAACATCGAAACATCATTATTTCTAGAAAATTTCAGGAGCCTGAGCACTAGGCATAACGAACTTACAGCAATTAGAAGTTTAGCGTAAAACCTCAGGTTAAGCACTGTATGTGACTTACATTATTCAAGTAAATGTTAAGGCTGACTTTATCCTTAAGGCCCTGTCATATCGTAAAATTAAGCGCCCCACACATTGGAGATGAAATCAAGATAGCACAAATCGTTAATTAGGTAGTTTAATTTGTTAGACTTCATGACTAGTGATGGGACGAGATAGCGATTATAGCACTCAAATAATCTTGTACAGTATGTATGACAAAACTTAGATGTAGCATCGGCAAATCGTTTTCGTACACTTCACTTCCGATTTACACAACTAATAAAAATCATTCATTATCGCACCATTCAACGTTCAACAAGATCATTTTCGACTAAAGTACTAATAAACATGGGTTATGTTGTAGGCGCTCTCTTTTCGGAAATGATCGATTTTACGAAAAAACACAACTTAGATAAAGGAACTTAATGAATGACGAAGGATGAACTTAGGTATATACAGTACCTTCTTAGGTTGTATAATTTGGTTAATATTTTTTTTAAATTATCCACTGTAAGATATTTCAATCACCTCTTTAATTATTAAATAACATTAAACCTTTGAAGTGATTAATTCAAAAAAGCAAATTAATCCTATTCAAATATGGTTCTAAATTAATCAAAAGGTTTTCGGTGGTCGTACCTGCCAAATAATTTTATTGAAAGCTCCCCAAAGGTTCATAGATTATTAAAACTATAGTTGATTAATTTAAATATTAAGAGTCCTATCCCCATAAAGGTTGCGAATTAATGTCGAGGCCTATAGGCCCGATAATTATTTATTATTGACAGTATCAAAGAAAACTAACTATTTTTTTTTTTTAAAGGACTAAAGTTGGTAGCCTCTGATGGCTGCTCCAACCTTACCGGACAATCGGCGAGCGCAGAGAGCTCTCAGCCGGGTACATTTAGGTAACCACGCCTGAGGGCACCCCCGAGTGGGGTACGAACCTCGGCTCAGGGCGTTACCGGGAATACTAACTATAACTATGTATAGATACGTAAAGAATGTGCAATCATACCTCGCCGCTGTCATCCGCAACTTAATAGCATAACAGTACCCTTAATAGTATTGTGTCGCACAATTCGCTGCGTGTGTTATCTGTAATTAAATTATTTCGTTTGTATAAACTGCATAGGGCGTGGTCTCACTATGGGAGGTTTAAAATCACGTCACATAATTTCCTGAATCCAACTTAAATATTAGCCTCTTTTACTAAATTAAAAGACAATTAAACATAAGTAACTCAAACACTTAAAAAGATGGTAAAAATAATAAAAGCTTTAATTCGAGCTGAAAGCAAAGTTTACCTAAAACTGAAGTTTTCCTTTTCGCGGATTTACAGTTAATGAGCAAAACATTTAATTTATCTAAGTACCTATTCTATTGTATTATTTAACGTTTTTAAATGTGTTTGAATTTAAATAAACCGGACGGTACCTATCCTATTGCATATTTAAGACCCTAAAATTATGTTATCAGAGAATTTTCACAAATATATGAATGTAGATAAATATAAATATTTTTTAGTATTTCATATCGTAAAAACTGTTTTGTAATATCACATTTGCTGTCTCTGCGGCGTCCTTACAATTCTATGAGCCAATATTATAATATTCGGGCAATTTCTTGATAAATTATAAATACCCGTGAAATTCATTAGAGTCGGCTTAGGCGGAGCCATTTTTTAGGATTTGCTGGCGTGTCTGCACGATATTTCACAATATTTACCCAGGTACAATAAATAGAATGTCATTTAGATTTTCGTAAAATATTTTACTTTTATTACTTTTTGTATGACTCATTATTTTTATAAATTATCGTTTTGAGTATTTCTATATGTACATATTTTTATACTACTAAGATAACAACCAAGCAGACGAATCACCTGATGGTAAGCGGTTACCATAGTGTTGAAGCTTAGAACACCAACAACTCGCGCGTTGCCGACCTTACAAAAATCTCTTCACACCGAGCTTTTACGTTTGAAATAAATAATTTGATATACGTAATCCTAAAGATATATCATACTCCACCTCTCCATAAAAGCTCTCAAGTAAAAGCATTCTCTCTGAATTTTTTTAGAGACGATTTTAGCTTGAAATTTTACAACGCGCTGTACGAAATATTATTCTAGCTCTGCATTTTATTTTCAAAATAAAAATAGCGTCTCAAGAGATCCATTCAACTGTCGATGCGGACTTACTTAATTTTGTTTTGTGACAGGATTTTTGCTTTCTCATTATATACCTACTGCATAAAGCGCGGTCATAGTAAGGTTATAGCTAGGTTACGGTTATAGTTAAGTTGAACCGCCGAAACATAGCAAACTGGATTGCTCGTGTCACTTTAACTAAAATTTTAACCGTAACCATAACCGACCGTTGGTGATCGGTCATCGTCAGAGTTAACCCTACGGTCAAAGAATGGTAATGGTTAAAGTTAACGTTGACTATAACTTTAACTAAAAGTACGAGCAACCCACTCTAAGTGTTTTGATTACATAATGATGACGTCAGAAAGTAATCGATTTTGGATTTAATTTCCAATTTGTGATTCTCAGCGGCCGTTATCGTAGGCTACATAAATATTATTCAGGGTGATTTTGGATAGTTATGTTAGGCCGAATAGGTACTGAGGAACATCACTATCAAGAATCCCCAGAATTACCGATACGAAGTTACGACAATTGATATTTCGCGTTTCCCCTCTCCAACCTCCCTCCACTTGATATTGTACATTAGGTACTAAATGTGCAAAGTCCGATAGGCACTTGGCTGGTTTTTTTAGTGGTCTAAGTCCACGATCTAGAAAATCTTGAAAGGGCTAATAAACCTATCCAAGTTAAAGAATCGACTTGCTATATGTACTTATATTTAAGAACAGATAACATATTTACAAAGCAGCAAAGTTGATCAAGCAGCAGTTCTTTCAAGAGCGAAACTTTAAAAGTTTTTATTAAATTTGGCCTCTTCATTCAAGTTAAGCTGTGCACTCATAATATTATAGAGAAACATATTACAGTGTTCAGTGATTTTATAATTTACAAAAGCCGTCGAAAACTTTTAGTTTAGCTTCTTTAATGGTAACTCTAAATATCCTTTGAACGATTATTAATGCTTTGAACTATATTTGCGTTTTCTGAGTGCTCCTCTAAAATTTTTGTGGGACAGATTCAAGTACTTTCGTAGACTTTAGTAACTACCTAATCTACCTATACGATATTAAATTCAACTTGATACCTCCACGCGTTCCTGACAAAAGGGTACATCAAAATGATACTATAAGGATTCTATTTTCTTCTTTTTAACCTTAAGAAGATATATTTTCTAACGATTATAATTGACAAACTTCAAAAGTTTCGCTAATTAGCCCCATGATGGTTAAGAAAGTACTTTCCTGAATGCCGACATCCTGTCCTGAGATGACTAATTATTTTCAATTGCCTTTTCTCATGGGCTTTCTAATGTCGTATTATTTTCATTTTATATTTTATAGAATAAATAGCTGTTCCCCGTCCTACAAACAAACAAACACTTCAGCTTTATCTATATCTTTTTACTAATAATAAAGCTGAAGAGTTTGTTTCAACGCGCTAATCTCCGGAACTACGGAGTGTGTTTGTGCAGGGTCGGCAACTCGCGAGTAATATCTACTGGAGTTCAATTTTTTTTTACACATAAAACAATAATGTTGAATCTATAATATAACTGTCGTAAGTAGTCAACAAACAAAATCAGATGTTTTTGTACTGTAGATGTTTCTTTAAACAAAGGACTCTTCCTTTGTTTAAAGAAACATCCTCTAAAGGCCTCTGCCTTTCTTCATCTTTCGTCAGCGATCTATTAATTTATTTTGAAATCTATTTAGCATGTTAGGTATACAAATCACGTTCAATCATTTCAAGTGATCTACAATCAGAGCCAACAAAACGACGGAAAACTGTGATTGGCAGGTTTATTTGAATAATTGGGCCGCAAGGAACCGCGTCTCAGTCGCTCATAATAAAAACCACAACCGACCAGCCATCTTCATTTATCTCGTGAATTGTAATTTACTCCGAGATAAAACGCAATTTGTTCGTTAAACGTTTAAATGGACGATTGTGAAATGTTGTAAATAATGTATAATCAGGAAACTTGAAACAGAATAAGCTGTTGTACATTTACTAATTGTCCGAGGCTTGTAAATTGATAAACTTATTTGGGTACATTGAACTTTGATTATCGGCCGGTTGGGTTTAGAAACACGATTGGTGGACACAACCTTTTTGGGCTATTGAGATAGGTACCTACGTTAGGTAGCCGTATCAGTGTACCAAATGTCATTCAAATCTGTTCCCCTGAATGTTGGATTAAATTTCAAACACCGACATATTAAAACTTTTACATTTAATAATTTGAGAGAGATTTTGATTGAATGTTGGTAGGTACGTTCTAGTTTCCTCAGTTATGAAGCAATTACGGAACAATGTGCAATACAAAATGTTGCATGGATTGGCAATATTTCTTTTAGGGTTGTCACTTTCTGTGAGTATATTATAATTTTTTAATTAATCTATATCTATTTTATTTTGAAAAGCCAGTTGGGGCAGTTGGTTAAGACACCACCTATCTTGCCGCTGGTCATGGGTTCGATTCCCATCCAGGACAAAAAATTGTGTGCATGAATATGTCTGTTTGTCCTGTGTCTGGGTGGAATTATCTATCTAAGTATGTATTTACAAAAAAAAAGTAGTATGCCTATGTAGTAAATCAGTTAACTGGTTACCATAGTACAAGCTCTACTTAGTTTGGGATCAGATAACCGTGTGTGAAGAATGTCCCAGGATATTTATTTATCTATATCTTGGTTACATATCTACGTCACTGTATATCCATTTAAAATAATAAAGAAACCTATAAATCACTTGACTAACAATAATGTTCAACAAAACGTGTATTAAAACTCTGTCAATGAGTAGGAACAAGTGTAGGCGGGGAAAAATAACAATATTTCAGGTCGCATTGACGTGAGTGTGACATAACTCCGTGGCATCATGGTTGGTGTCACGCAACGCGGCGCGACGCGACGTGCCATATAATTGTGTTAGTAAATATTCGACCTAATTATACTAAATTCAACGCACCCCTAAACATACGAGTAGGTACTTACTAATCAGAAACAATGGAAAGATAAATTAGTTTAAACTACGCATAATTATGAAATAACTTATTCTTAAAAAAATCCGGCCTTTTCCTTCATAAATCTCTGTGAGAAATTTCAATGTTAGATCCAAGGGTTCTGGCTAGGCATTGATCAGTCAGCCAGTGAGTGAGAAGGGACTTTTCTTTTGATATGTAGTAAGTATATAAGTTATCTGATTTCCACCGAAAAGCTCTGCTTAATTTAGAATCAGATAACCGTGTGTGAAAAAGGACCCATTTTGAATATTTATTATTTATCAATGTGCCAAATTTCATTCAAAACCGTTCAGTAATTTTAGCGTGAGAGGCATACAAAAAAAAACAGAATGAATAACTTTTTCATTAATAATTATAAGGATTTATTTTAAAGTACTAAAGTTGGTAGCCTCTGATTGTTGCAACAACCTTACCGGACAAATCAACGAACGCACAGGGCTCTCAGCCGGGTAATATATAGGTAACAACGCCTGAGGGCACCCCCGAATGGGGTACGAACCTCGGCTCAGGGCGTTACCTCGTTAGGGGAGGACTTTGTACGAGTTACGACTAATTGGGGGTATATAAGGAGTAGGTAACCTAATTTACGCAAAATAGAGAACCCCACGTAATACAATAAGCTTGTACGTATCGTACATGGATTGCTTATTAATTTAATGACTCAAACAAATCGGCAGGTGCGTGTGGGCGCCTACTCTCGATGAATGAAATATTGTAGATTGAAAATAACGAATGATTTGACATGGAAACAAAATAGGACACGTGTAAAATCAGAGTTATGCGTAGGTTTATTATTTCTGCCATTTGTACAAGAACGCTGGAAGCTGTACAGACTTTTTCAGTTTTTGTATGGAACTAAAAAAAGTAAAAAAGATTGTACATAGGTTTAGGTATATTAAATTTTAGACATTGGGTAGGTATACGGAATTTTAATGATGACAGCCATATTAACACCCCTTACAAATTTTGATGAAACTTAGCACATAAATTATCATACCTGAAATAATTTATAGGTACTGCGTGATATTTTCTTTATTCTGGGTGGTATTTCGTTTTTTCAGGGTTGGTCCCATAATAAAAGTTGATCATAATGGCGAGTACAGTAATTCCTGAAAATTTGGACGGTGATTAAAAATCATTCGGTATAAGATACTTTTATCTCGGTAAACAAAAGATTCCTCAGGAACGCGGGTCAAACCGCGGGGCGGATACTAAATGGCGAATATTCTACTAATATTATAAATGCGAAAGTTTGTGAGTATGGATGGATGGATGTTTGTTACTCTTAAACGCAAAAACTAAATAATGGTTGGAGAGCGCAATGTAGTAAACCCTACCTCATAAGGTAACAACATGGGACTAGTTTCTGGTGGTGTATAGTAAAAAAATACTCTTAAAAAAACAGGGTTGCGTGGGCGCAACCTGGAGGGTTTTGTGGAATGGGCAGTTAAGAGGTCCCTTTTTTTGGTGCTTTTTACCTCATCGAGTAACAACTAGAGACCTAGCCTATTCGATAGAAGTCATCGAAAAACGTATAAAAAAAGTTGGTTGCCTCATCCTATCCTGGCACTTTCTGAAATCGGCCAGATTTTAGGGGGCTGAAAAATGACCGATTTTACCTCATCGAGTAACAAGATGCCACTAATGCCATTCGATAGCTTAGATAAGCCCGATGATAAAAATATAAGGTTGCGTGACCTCAGCCTGGAGGATTTCCTAGTCGGCCAGGTTTTATGTCGGATTTACGAAGACAAAATTTAATGAAATCGTCTATAAAACAATGAATTTCACAAAATTTCAATGGTTTAACTGTATGAAAATGGCTATGATACATATTTGAGTTCATACAAAATCAGTCAAGTGTGTGTCGGACCACGCATTCCATAAAATTTCATATTTTACAGATTTTTGAAATCTTTAAAATGAGCGACCCTACCTCTTCGAGTTACAAGATTTCAATAATGCCATCCGATAGCTTAGATAACCCCGATTATAAAAACATAACGTTGTCTGCCCTCACCCTGAAGGATTTCCTAGTCGGCCAGGTTTTATGTCGGATTTACTATGGCAAAATATATGGAAGAAATGCAATTAAATTCACATTATTTCAATGGTTTAACTTAATGACAATTTTATTGTTTTGATACTTATTTGAGTTTATAGAAATGCCGTCAAGTGTGTGTCGGACCACGCATCCCATAGAAATTCATATTTTACAGATATTTGAACTCAGGTAGGGTTGCTTATTTAAAAGTATTTTATTTATATTATTTTAGCGTTGCTTCGAGTAACAAGATGTCAATAATACCATTCGATAGTTTAGTTAGATTACTCCGATAATAAAAATATAAGGTCGCCTACCCTCAGCTTGGAGAATTTCATATTTAGCCAGGTTTTAACTCGTTTTTACTAAGGCTAAATGTACATTATTTCAATGGTTTAACTCTATGATAATTGTTTTGATACGTATTTGAGTTCATGTATCAATATTTTTTTACCCAAACCTAATTTACACAACATAGTTTTAATCAAGAAAGGGGCCGTTCAAGTATTACGTAAGCACTATGGGGGGTAGGGTCTTTGTTTTGCTTATTTTGGATGACATGGGGGTTAGGGGAGTCTAGATGTTGATTACGTCATCGGTAGTTATTTACTTTTTTACACAAATGGCAACCCTCACATTGTCTATGCTTGAAAACGAAACGCATTTTCGGGGATTCCCGCAAATATAAACGCATACGTATTTTTAATTGAAAAATGTTTACGTAAGCATGGGGGAGGGGGTAAGAGCTTTGCTTACTTTTCCTGCAAGGGGGATGGGGGGGTAAATAATTGTAAGAAATCTGCTTACGTAATATTTGAACGGCCCCAAATTGAAAGAAGGAAAAATTGCGAAAAGCATATTTTTTTTGTTACATTATATAATAAAAATATTTTTAATAATATTAAACTTACGACCCCTTTCCTCATGTACGTGTAGAGGTATTAATTTTAAATTATAATATCAAATACTCAGGTCTATTATACCTTTAAAGCTGTAACAAAATAAAACTTCTATGTCAACGCAATCAAAAAGCAATTTAAGCCGCATATTTTGAAACTCGCAACTACTCGCAAGGGAATCAAAACCTTTAATCTGTAGGTCGGAAGGATACTTTCAATCGACCTAGAATCTTGAAATTTGGCATGAAGCAACATTTTATAGCACAAAAAAAAAATCGAAAACCTTAAATTTTAAGTTACATCACATGACTTGTCATAATTTTTTTTTAAATAATTATAACCTTTTCCTCATGAACGCTTAGAGGTATCAAGTTGAAATGCATATCAAATACTTAGGTCTAATTGCCATTAAACTGTAAAAAAAACGAATTTTTAAGTTAACGCAGGTTTTTAGTTATTTAAGAAAATAAGCGAATCCCCACTTCTCTCTGAAACACTGGACCAAAAATTTTGAAAATAATACAGAAAATAGTTCTTTACCAGAGTAACATAGGAAATTAAGGAACTCTCGATGCGCGATTCAGACTCGCACTTGTCCGGTTTTTGTAAGTTATTGCTATCGGCATTTACAGAATTTGAAAAAAAATTACAGTTTGCGAGAAATCGGTGATTTTTCAAATAATTTATATTATCTTAATCAATCCTGTCTCCGAGAAGGAACAAAAGGCTCTAAGGGGCCAAGTTAGGTTATGGTATTAGAAAAGTCACAAATCGAATAAAAAACCCATACATTTTGATAGGAAATTAATCTATCATACTGTGGTGACATTAGGTATAAAAAAAAAAATACCAAACTTCAAATTCATAGTGAATGGGAGATAAACTTTAGCCCTCTTATTCATAAACGCTGTTTAACTAAATCAATTTTATAGTGTCCTCCATCTCACTCTTTCGATCACCATACGTCACTTGTCAGATAAATATCCAAAATATCCTACAAAGATAAAGATAAAGACTACGGAATTTTAACTAATCATTAATAAATTGTAAGTAACTTTTTTACGAATAAAAAGCCGCAAGTTTATAGCCCCAGTGGTTTAGGCTCTCCTCTAATAAATCAGTCAGTCAGAAGATATGTAGATATAAACTTTCGTAAGCCATTTTTTTGGAAAGGACTAAAGTTGATAGCCTCTGATGGCTGCTTCAACCTCACTGGACAAATTTGTAAATTTAGGTACTTTAATTTAAACTATATTGGGTAAATAAACTGTGATAAAATACTAAACTCTATGCTATGCTTGGTCGAGAACTCTACAATCTACAATATTTCGAAGATTTTGGAAGTATATTTATTGAATATGACGGATAATGAAAAAGTTTATTTTCAGCCAGAAAACTATCACCTAGAGTTAAACGTTGTAAATTTAATAATATTTAAAGTTTTATTTAGTTATTCTCGGAATAAACATGAAAAATCATCATCAATCATTCAACTTGGATGCGGCTATTGATGAAACTGAAAATAGTACTATTATCATACTTCGACTTTCTCACAATAGTTGAATTAATTAACACAAACTATAAGTATATTATTTTAATAATAATACAGCTTAATTTAACTTGATTACTTATGTGCAAGTTCATCACAGGTTGGATGAAAAATTGTTTAAATGTATATAATGTACCATAATAAGATACATTGGAACAAGAACTCTAGATTAAAACTATTTTGGGTAACCAATCTGCTATGAAAACTTGCTATGCATGGTGTGATCTCACACTTGACAGCATTTTTATAAACTCAAATAAGTATCAAACAATCGTCATTAAGTAAACCATTGAAATAATGTGAATTTAATTGCATTTCTTCCATATATTTTGCCATAGTAAATCCGACATAAAACCTGGCCGACTAGGAAATACTTCAGGGTGAGGGCAGACAACGTTATGTTTTTATAATCGGGGTTATCTAAGCTATCGGATGGCATTATTGTGGTCCGACACACACTTGACGGCATTTCTATAAACTCAAATAAGTATCAAAACAATCGTCATTAAATTTAATTGCATTTCTTCCATATATTTTGCCATAGTAAATCCGACATAAAACCTGGCTGACTAGGAAATCCTTCAGGGTGAGGGCAGATAACGTTATATTTTTATAATCGGGGTTATCTAAGCTATCGGATGGCATTATTGAAATCTTGTAACTCGAAGGGGTAGGGTCGCTCATTTTAAAGCATTAAAAAATCTGTAAAATATGAAATTTTATGGGATGCGTAGTCCGACACACACTTGACCGATTTTGTATGAACTCAAATAAGTATCAAACAATCGTCATTAAGTTAAACCATTGAAATAATGTGAATTTAATTGCATTTCTTCCATATATTTTGCCATAGTAAATCCGACATAAAACCTGGCCGACTAGGAAATCCTTCAGGGTGAGGGCAGACAACGTTATGTTTTTATAATCGGGGTTATCGAAGCTATCGGATGGCATTATTGAAATCTTGTAACTCGAAGAGGTAGGGTCACTCATTTTAAAGATTTCAAAAATCTGTAAAATATGAAATTTTATGGAATGCGTGGTCCGACACACACTTGACTGATTTTGTATGAACTCAAATATGTATCATAGCCATTTTCATACAGTTAAACCATTGAAATTTTGTGAAATTCATTGTTTTATAGACGATTTCCTTAAATTTTGTCTTCGTAAATCCGACATAAAACCTGGCCGACTAGGAAATCCTCCAGGCTGAGGTCACGCAACCTTATATTTTTATCATCGGGCTTATCTAAGCTATCGAATGGCATTAGTGGCATCTTGTTACTCGATGAGGTAAAATCGGTCATTTTTCAGCCCCCTAAAATCTGGCCGATTTCAGAAAGTGCCAGGATAGGATGAGGTAACCAACTTTTTTTATACGTTTTTTGATGACTTCTATCGAATAGGCTAGGTCTCTAGTTGTTACTCGATGAGGTAAAAAGCACCAAAAAAAGGGACCTCTTAACTGCCCATTCCACAAAACCCTCCAGGTTGCGCCCACGCAACCCTGTTTTTTTAAGAGTATTTTTTTGCTATACACCACCAGAAACTAGTCCCATGTTGTTACCTTATGAGGTTTACTACAGTGCGCTCTCCAACCATAACGGATTTGGATAAAATTTGGAATACAGATAGTTTATAACCTAGATTAACACACATGATACTTTTTATTCACTTACTTGCTTAACAGGTCAGTTGGCGCAGTTGGTTAAGACGCCACCTATCGCGCCGCTGGTCGTGGGTTCGATTCCCATCCAGGGCAAACATTTGTGTGCATGTCTGTTTGTCCTGAGTCTGGGTGTAATTGTAATTATATGTCTAAGTATGTATTAAACAAAAAAAGTAGTATATCAGTTATCTGGTTTCCATAATACAAGCTCTGCTTAGTTTGAGATCAGATAATCGTGTGTGAAGAATGTCTCAGGATATTTATTTATTATTTATTCCGGGAAAACATAAGATCCTCGGGAACGCGGGTGAAACCGCGGGGCGGAATCTAGTTAAATAATACAACTTTTAATATCATGAGTTGTTACATTACCATACAATATCTTCAAAAATCTCCGGATGTAAAAAGGTTGAGGGGAACCTTGAGTAAAACGTAGCGTTTCTTCTTTTGAAGAATTATTCCCATTACTCAGCCAACTTTTATTTGCATTTGACGTACACGTCTGAAATTTCCATTCCGTTGTACGATAAATACTTGAATCTGTCTAGACGGAGAATTGATGTTTGAAACAATTGTTTTGTTTGAATTTACTATAATTTTATTGTTATGTATTACATTCAAGGTGGTTGGGGCGCATTTTGAATTTTTAACGGATATTATTTGCGCCAATTGTAGAAAAGATGTACGAGTACCCGCATTTTAACGGATATTTTTTTCATCAATTGAAGAGAAGATGTAGATTGTATCAATTGATTATTGTATATTTTAATTATGCATTTTTTATATCCATAATGGGGTCCTTATCAATAAATAATGGTAATTTAAAACAAAATAACTAATGCAGTTATTTTATATTTTGAATGCAAAATGAAAACCTATATAGCACAGATTTCAAAACATTAGGTATTCTATACCCTATTGTTTTGTAATCTCAGCTATATAGAATATTTTTGTCTGATTTTTTGAAGTTATTTAAAACCACACTTTGCGCTACCTCTCTTTATAAAAAACATAGAATATCCAGCGGTAGTTTATGCGTTTATTTATACCGGTCAATATGAATCCACTGGGACTGAAATAAGTGATGTGATCCCGTAAAGCAAATAATTGCACTCGCCAACGCTTTATAGTTTAAGCTCGATTCGTATGTCCAGATGTATCGTTGAATTTCATTGCTGACCGTACTCGTAAAGTCACCCACTCAATTCTATTGAAACCTGGCTTTAAAATCCCACAGCAACTGGGATGTACATTTATTTCACCCCCGACGACATGTGAGCTACGGTTTGCTATCTTGTTTAGCTAAACGTAATTTAAAAACAAAACGTTAAATTTACACTTTGCTCCATTTTCGCTTTTATGAAATGATATTCAGGAATTATAATGTTAGCTTATGTAGAATTTATATTTAAATCTCATTTAGGATTTCCTCTTCCTATGTTACCAATATTTTTGTTTTTTGTCATGTAATTTTTCAGGCGAGATGTTTTTTGTTTTTATGTCAACTGGTTGACAAGCAGGCTGACGGTCCACCTGATGGTAAGTGATCACCGCCGCCTATGGACATTTGCAATACCAGGGGGTTTGCCGATGTTTTTAGAATAGCTAAATCGTATACCTCATGTGGAGAACACCTTCCTTCCTTCTGCATCATCAATGATTGTTCTTCTAATAGGTCCGCTTTTACATGATGATCCTAAAAATTATGATTACTACCTATATTACTATATCCTTGGTGATTGGCTATTTAATTAATCGTTTGGAAAAACCAATTAATTAAAAGTCCATCCACAAAAATAAATTACGTACTTTGTCTTTCAGTGTGTCATGGCATATTTATATAAATAGAGTGGCGGATTTGCCCTCAGGCCCGGTAGGCCCAGGCCAGATATTAAAGGCAGCCAATCACCAAGGATTTGTAAAACCCCAATCTACCCTATATGTAATAAATGAATATTTTAATAATCAATATTCGTAATTCAGAATAAGCCACCCGTCTCAAACAAGAGGATACAAGTTATGAATTTCGAAGATGACAAGCCCTTTGCGATTAAAAGACACGAATCCATCCAATATCTGTCGAATACCAAACAATATCCGTATTTTCATCCATTGTAAGGGATATAGCTTATTTAAGATTACCAACGACAATCAAACTGAGCATTATTGCGAACATAGGAATTTTCCTAGCTTATAGGAATCCGGGGTATTGAATTCAATATAATAAGAGCCATGGCTCTCGTCTCTCGAGCAACGCCCGCTGTGTTGGAATTCCTTCTAACGATTCTACGTCTCTCTAGAGTAATTTAAAACTCTTTATTACTAGTAATATCGCCATAGATCGTGGTAAAATACAAGTCCATCTACAAAAATAAATTACGTACTTTGTCTTTCAGTGTCATGGCATATTTATATAGATAGAGTGGCGGGTTTCCCTTAAGGCCCGGTAGGCCCAGGCCAGATATTAAGAGCAGCCAATCATGAAATCTGCAACAGAAAGAAATACAACCAAAACATTTTTTTTAAAGTCATTTACAAATTGCATTGTATAGTAAAAACGTACTACCTAAATAATGGGAGCTGAGAATGATGCCTAGAGTGGCCAAGATTGCAAATCCACCACTGGTTATATACAGCTAATGTAAAAGTATAGAGTAGTGGTTGTTTCAAGACCAAGAGCAAATTAAGGGCATAGAGCGTTTCAAGCTATTTAGGCACGGCGGCTGGTCACCATTTCAACGTCCTCTAAACAACAATAAAACTTGCGCCTTTTGTAATTTATCTATAATTTAACCTACAGATGAACTACAGTTCAAGTAATTTTAAACTTTTAGTGGAGCCCATTCCAGGAATGTATGTAGTAGAGGTCTGCCAGATTTACATTAAAGCTGGGATTCCTTTTCTAATCTTAAGACTTTCTAGAATCTTCAAATGTTGGCTTAATAATTACAACTTTGGTTTTATTACGTACTGGCTCTCCTATGACCTATTTTACCGCTATTGGATTTTTCAAAATCCTTTTGAACATTGGTTCATAAGATCGACATTGCAACAGTTGCAAAGTGCAACAGTTCAGAGAATTTGAATTTTATATTTACACAGATTACTGACATAAAATTTTTGCTTCTTTAGACCTAATAACAATATTATCCGAACTGAAATTCGTTTATGCGTTGACAGTACGTTGGACAAAGCTCTAATACATTTACATAAACTAAACAAAGGCACGTAAACTCACAAAGACACAACTGAAGCGTTATAAGTAAACATTACTAACAACAACCTTTACAGTTCCTCGTTACTGTTTCCCAGGATATATTTTTTAAAGCGGTTAGCGGTTTCATTTATCAAAGTCTAAACTAGGTACCTTGGTCGCGCGTTTTGCTCCCGGGAAACCAAGGAACATTCATTTCATTGCCTTCGACACGGCTTAGAAGAAGTTAAGTGTCTGTAGTAGTAACAATTGTTCAGTTATATTGTCCAGAAAGTAGATTGATTGTCCCGTTTTCTTTTGCATTGGCTACTATAAGCTACAGAGTGACGCAATTTCTCCGTCACGTTTTGTATAGCACGTGTAGTGTATTTGTAATGAACTTCTATTCAACAATTGTATCGTGTATAAATGTCAATTAAATTTTACTAGTATGAAATATAAATGTGGTTAAGGTAAACGTGCGACTTTTTTATGGTTTCCGTCAAATTTATGCTTTATTAAAAACTAATTGACTCGACAAACGTTGTCTGAAAGATTTCAAATTCAAACAAGAATCCTATAAAAAAGCTTTTGTTTTTCCCGATTTTGCCAGTTTTTTCGGGTAACTTTCCCAATTTTTCTCCTCATTAACACCTTCGTCAGACTTCAACGAAGTATTTGAAAAAAAAAATTGTTGCCGAATTGGTCTAGCTGTTTTAGATTTTTGCACTTTGCAAACACATTTAGGCGTTAATTTTTATTTATGTAGGTATATAGATTATTATAAAAAGTTACTTGCGTTGACAAAACGACTTCAATGTCTAATAATTTAATGTTCAAAAATATGACAAATTTAATTGAAACATGACTCTACTTAAACAAGTTTTAGGGCATACCTAAATCTTACAACTTGATCCAGCTACATTTGACTATACTCTCATCTAACACATGGTAAATGGTTAGTAATTAAACTATATATATACCTACTAAGTGTACCATCTGCTTGCGCTTTCATAATTTACCTTCTTCATAATCTTCGTTCAAATTAAGGATGTTATATCAAAATCCCAGTCTATATTTAGATCCCTTTCTCAAGTTTTCACTTATCTTTGATAATCACTCAAGTTGAGTAAGCAACCTTCATACTACTGGAACGAAAAGTTCACGTAAGTGATTTATATCCAGAAGTTTTACAACGTGCCAGAATGATACAATATACATCGATTCGTTATTCTGTCACTTCTCAAACAGCATGGATAAAAATAGACCAGATTTTTTCTCACTTTCTTGAGCACAAAAAACAACGTATCTATTATCAAAATATAAGTGGAAATACCATTAAGTATATAAGTAGGTAAATAGCAGACTTAATTAGACCAACTCCCAACATAATACTTTAAAATATAATCTATACAAAATGAAAAGCGGGTGAACCATATGACATTGCAATAAGGTTCATCTGAATCAGACAGATGAACTTTATTGGAAAGACTACAGACATCCGCACCGAGCTACAACGTACGGAGAGTAGTGCCACAGTGTAACTATATTCTCCCTACAGTGTGGCATCGTGTTTGCGCGGCCGTGATGTCGCCGCCCTTGTAAGTGCTTACGGTATCGCACGCAGACGTGCAAGTGGAAAATAAAATAAACGTGTAATTTAAAAGAAGGTACATACCTAATATACGTTCATTTAAATAACATAATACTATTATCATTATTTACTATAGGTATATCATAGGTACACTCCGTGTAAAGCAGTTTTATTTTTTACGAATCCTCGTAACATTAGAGCCATCAAACTAAGCGAGTTTGGGCGCCTCCAGCTTCCCCGCAAGAGACCCCCTGTTGCTCTGCGCTAGTACATTCGATACCCAACTGTAGGGGAAAAGTTAATCTGTGGTAGTGCTATACGACGTTTGTTAAATTAGGCCTTATACAAATAGCGTTACAGTATAAATATGCGTTTGCAATGTCACAGCAGGCATTAAGTTCAAGAGTGATAGCGCCACATAAATTCACTTGTTAATGTGTTTTGACTTGTGACAAATGGTGTTTACTGTGAAAGAAAGTGGTTGTTTCAGTGGTCGTGCTGTACTGTCCTCTTTCATTTAAGAAAATTAAACATATTAGCATCGCAGCTATGGATTTGTTAAATAAGTGAGCAAAAAAAGGGGTTTTATAATTTTTAGGTTCAGAATTCAATTAGTAAACGTCCCCAGCTTAGAGCCCTTTGCGCTCGCCGAAAACAAAAATGCATAGAACATTTATTCCACCCTTATACGCCTCTATAAAATAAATACCTACCGGTAATCAATTTTATCTCTGGAATCGCTTAAACCTAATTTATAACAAAACCAATTCCATTCAACACCAATTATTTTAAATCGTTTACTCGAAACGTATTTAAATCCAAGCTTGCAACCTTATCCGAATAGCTAATATTCCGTTATACTGAGCGATCCAATCTTTTAGGAAAATAAAAGGATTTTTGGCTGGTACACCCGTCATTACGTTATCTGGGGACACCGTAGTCTCCTTATGACCCTTTTATATTCCCAGGATGGATCCTGCCTGCTTGCGATGACAGGGGGGCGCATCACGATAATAACTTATGTAAATAGCTAAGATAAGTAGGTGCTAGGTAATAAACAATGTTAAGGATAGTGCGTGAAAAACTTTTACCAAGTCTGAAAAACACAAACTAATGGCACAGAGTACAGTCCAGGCGTCCCATGAACTCGATGCGTCGACTCATGGGTACCGCTGAAAATCAGTGTTGAGAAGTAGGAAAATAAATAAAATAGGGTAGTTGACTGACACATCAAATCAGCTACTTTTTAATAAATGTCAAAACGATAGTTTATAAGGAATTTTGTATGAAATATTACATTATGACGTCATAGTTTCACAGCATCAAATCATCTACTCTCAGTGGTTCCACTGGTAATTAAAAATCATAAAAAGCAATCAACGTACAACATATTTGATATCTCTACGTGTTTTTAGATGTTTTATGCATTGGTTAGTGTTTGGTCATTTATTTTTGACACTACCCTATTTTGGCTGAGTCGGTCACCTTTTTGACATTACTTTTGTTGTTTTATTGAATTACATTAGCTACATCTTTTTTTAGGCTTGAGCTTCCGGTGAAGGAAAACATCGTGAGGAAACCATAGCACGGTGGTAGGGTACTTTGTAGTACCCGCCTGGTTGGCTACCACCCTCAAGTTGAAAATCTGTCGCCAAGCACCTTCCGGTGTTCCGATACCAACACTTAACAGCCAGTCTAGGCTTTGAGTGCTTACCATCATCGGCCACATCATTATTGACCACAGTGAGATTGTGGTCAAACACAGTCCTATACATAGTATAAAAAGTCCTTTTACCCTGAAGCACTGCAGGTAAATTAAAAATAACCCAGGATACAAGAAAACTCGGGTCAGTCAGAGCGAAAAACTGTTGCATTTTTCCACTTGTAGTAATAATCATGTTTTTCCATTTGAAATAGAATTGCAAAAGAAGATATGAAACAGAAGACACACTTCGCGTTAACTCTATTTGAATGTGATAAAGGTTATTATCACATAGCAACGAACGTTTTTTTAAAATCAACCCTGCAGCAACGTTGGATGGAGATAAAATTATTCTCTTTCAGATGAAAAGTCCAGCTCTTTGCTATAAGCATTTTGTGTTTTGGCAATCGAAAGTATACTTTAAGGAAAACTAAATTGTTTTCACAAATAAGCAACCTAGTTTCGACACAAATGCGAGTGTTTGTTTGTTCCAATTACATTGCCCTCTCTATCTATTGCCAATCGGAAGCCATCTTGTTCCTCTTCCTCAATCAACATACGGAAACTCTCTTGTATATTTCATCCATAAATAAATATTCTACCCTATTATTATGAGAAGCTTCCGCCCCACGGTTTTACCTGGGTTCCAGACATAAAAAATGGTTTATTTCACTGTTCGACCAGCAAAGAACGTCTGTCGATCAGTTACTGGTTACCTACTCCGTGAAAGAAAACACAAAAGGTACATTTATAATTTAATACACTTCTGTACTTCTTTCTCAAATGCCTATTTCCCAATTATTTATCGTAAGACAGCTAGATCCTATAAAGCCCATCCGGACAAATCCTGACGAATTGCTACCCTATTCCCAGAAAAGCTCTACTATTATCGTTACCATATTACCTATATTTGTGCGTTTTCTTCCCACCATATGCGGCCAGATATTACCATAGATTTTGCCATTCTTGAGCGTGTTCCTCCATTATTTTAATTTTCGTCGTAACCTGCGAATCTATTTACTTGAGAGCGTTTAAATTGAATGGCATATATCACGTGGAATAATGCTTTTTTTTGCGTCTAAAATATTTTTAAACAAAGGTTTATCACCACTTTGAAGTTTGGCAAGCGTAACCCTTCAATTTTCTAAGTAAATTGTAAAAGATCCTGTTATGATAATCAACTTTTTTGTGTTATGTTTTTTTGAAATCATAACAACAATCTAACGTAATTTAGATTACAAAGGAAAATAAAACTGACGATGCATACTTCTATCTTAGATCAGTATTATGTGTCTAAAGAATGGATTGTTTTTAACGAAAATAAACCATACCATAATACCACGTGTCCAAGTATAAAATTGACAATCTCGATTCAAATCCTGACTTACGTTTTAATTAACGTACTGTACCTAAATACGATCCATGGCAAATTTTCACAGTAATCCATACAAAGGCCTAAATTTGTCATAGTAAAAATAGATATCAATTAAAAGGGGCTCTTTGTTTCTGTCAGGATTTTCTGAGGCCAAAAATAATTTAAGGGTCCGGATTCTGCTAATTGGATAATCTAAGGGACAATGACAAATCAAATAATTCGAATTGCGTTTCATGTTTATTTATGTCAAATATTTACTTAGAGTTCCATTTGTACATTCAATTCTCTTAAACGTAAGTAGACAGTATATATACATATAAGTTGAACTACCCTATCAAAGCAAAAGCTTGCTTTGCTTTTCTTATGTTAATGTATTGGTTTTCTTTTTTTTACTGCTTTCATTAACTAGATTGTAGCATATAGCCAATAAATTCTCGACTTCAAGCGCTATCTAACCATTAAAATAATGAAAGGTTTCAATGTGTTATAAAATCGGAAGTAATTAAGCAATTGTTTTTACAGATTCTGATGCCAAACAAAATGAATGCGAGATTTCTTGTATCTCACTAAATGTCGATATTTTTTCCAAATTGTTATCGAACATTCTGTTCAAAATATATGTATGGCTAATTTCTCTGGATGTCTTATGTAACTACGACTTTAAATTGCAAATATTACTAATGGCAGGCAAATTTTTCAGGCAAATTTTCACACGGCTATATGATCCAAAAGCGAAGGTTGTTATGTCCTACATAACCTAAATAAATATTTAAAAATAAAATAGTTTAGTTTCTTTTAATTTTAGTAAGTTAATGTAAATATTTAGAGCTTATGATTAAATTAAATATTTGTCTAAATAATTATGTAAATTACTAACATAAATATTATATTTTTTATTTGAGTTATTTAAAGCAGTAACAATTTCTGCTAAAGGAAACTTGTCTCAAACAAGAGATTTGTTTGACTTTTGAGTCCACAGCAAAATGTAAAAGTGACATATAATAAATCCACTTGCATACATTAGGAAAAATATAAAACATAACAACGGGAAACATGAATAGAAGCAACTGTTATTTGACTAAAGCAAGACTCATAATAAGGGATTCCCTTTACGATACTCCTCCGGCAATATAGGGGCTGAAAGTGTACTTCCCTCATCTTACTGACGATATAAGGAAAATTACGCGATGCGATATTTTTCTAATCAACTCAAAGATTGCGACTTCATTGCCTGTACAGACAATATTCTGGAGTAGAATATTTCGAAAATATCTTACACTAGTTACTCCTCGCGGTTTCACACTTGCACATTTCCATAGACATGTTTATGCACACACATGTTTGTCCTGGATGGGAATCGATCCCACGACCAGCGGCACGATAGGTATTGTCTTAACCAACTGCGTCAGCTGAAGGGCGATTGTGTAAGTGTCTCGGATTCCGATAAAGATGGCTCTCGTAATTATCTTTTATTTTTGGCATTGCCTATCTTTTGATAATTACCGATGACTAATTTCAAATGATTCATTATTATGAGAAGTAATTACAATCGCAATTTACCTAGTTGTTGTTCACCTAAGATAGACAATACCAAAATTATAAGATGATTACGAGAGCCATCGGAATCAAGTTACACAATCGTCCTGCTGGCCTGTCAAAATATGGTGTATATAAAAAGTTACGAGTACAATAATACCGTTAGATTCGGTAAACATTTCAGTTCGAAACCAAACAATGGAACCGCTAATTCTCGCTCGCTAAATCGTTCGTCTGTTTGCACATATTTAAGCGACACCAACGCGACACGCCCTGCTATTTCATTATCGGCTTAAATTTCTTCCATTAGCTAAGTTATATATATATTGTGTACTTGTCAGTGGCGTAGCATGTTTGGGGGCCCTTATGAAGGGTAAACATTTCTCACAAAAGAAAAAAAAATGTTTGCATAAAATAGAAATATTTGTTCAATTATAATTGATAAATTATAACACATCATTTATAATAAATAATTATCTATCTGTCACTTTTTCCAAAATTTTTATAAACAATTCAAATTAAATATACACTCTCCTTGCCTTTTTTTGGGCAATTTGATTTATTAACTCATTTATAGCTGATAATGACATTAGTTTTTCTAAAGTTTCTGCATCTCTGACGCACGGGTGCCCCGTGGCCCGGGGGCCCCGTATAGCGGGGGTAGCGACGCCCCTGGTACTTATCAACCACTGTAAGTAGTAGTTAAGTAGGTGTTGTGTGATGTCACGACTCGCGTGTTCTTTTACAAAGATTTGTGGGCATGTCCAGTTTTCAATTAATCATTGTAATTAATGGGTTAGGAAAGGTCGTATAATTTTATTTGTATACCTACCTATGTCAGGGTAATTTTTATATATAAAATTATGGTGCTTTTATTTATTTTATTTTATTTTGAATTAACTTAAAAAAGAAATAGAAATTTGTAAGCTAATACAGGTTTTCACAGATAGTGATACAATAAAAAAGAAAATCTTATTCGCCACTATAGGATACTTGACAGTATTAAACTCTAGAGACTTTAAAGTTTATTTGTAAATTCCCAAAAACAGTCCATATTTTTTATCCCTTGTTTGTCATTCGTAAAACTATGTAGAGAAATGTTAAGAGGCTAGTCTCCAAGCGTGGGAATTTATCATAGACTACACACATTGACATATTTTACTCACACATTTGCGTCATCATTTTAACAGAGAAATCGGTGGATTGCCACTGTCCGCGTACTACATGTTATTTAGATAACCACGGTACAACCAGTACGTACCAGATCTTACATATAATAATTTTATATTAATTAGCATACACACTTAATTTTGGTTATAGTAGGAGATCTAACTGAACTATCCTACTAACTCGTATCCCGCAAAGCTAGTAACAATTTATATGATGTTTTATTTATCATCGGTCAATGAAGAATGTACCGTTCTAGCACGGTAATGATTATAATATTACCGTGGTTCTAGGCACCTCGCGGTAGCGTATCATCCCTTATATTTTTGAAAGTGTAAAAAACATTTTCAGCTCTCTCGCACGAAAAAAGCACTTTTGACGTGTAAAAACAAATAAAGCTATTTTGCTGCGAGCGTGAAGAAAAGTGATTCGAACGAACACCGCCTTCTAGAGCACTACCACCATCTAGTCTAAAATAAAATGGACGCTGGTTTGATCAGAAAATAATTTTAGCCTAGCGATTTAACACATAGGCACAACATTTTGTGTGTTATTTTTTGAAATTGAAGTTTATGAATTTTACTATTGCCTTTTTAAGGACACGAAATAATATTTAAAATAAATAACTTCATATTTTTATATAAAATTGTATAACAAATTTCCTATAAAAATATCATGTTTAATTTTGATACAAATGTCAAGCAGTGTAGTTTCCAAACGCAACATCTAAAAAAAAAAACTTAAAATACGCTACGAGTGCGGATTTCAAAATATGAACTAATGAAGTATGTAATCTAGAATTGAATCAAGAGCGTAGCAGTGATTCTAATTTTAAAATTCTTTAACTACTAACCACAGTGAGTGATTTAAAGGCACGAGATATAAAAAAAATGCTCTCGTGTGAAACATGCAACTTTTCACCTCGACCAGCGAGAAAACAATTAAGACAAAGAAACATTTAACAAAGAATAGACTTCAAAACACTACAAATCATAAAATAAACATGTTCGCTTTTTACAATTATATATAAAGATCCATTTGTGGTAAATAGTTAATGTGATATGGAAAGATATTATTTCTTTTTACTACACTATATTTATGTTTATTAAACTTTACTTAATCCAATCTTTGAAATGATTCCCATTGTCTGAACTAGTCGGTGGCCAATCGTATAATTCGCCAAATCATTATATTCCTAACCTATATCATGATTTGGCGAATTATACAGGCTGATTTTTAAATGGTATAGTAGGCCGAAATGGCATTGATGTATACCTTATACAGATCATGAAAAACAATTTTAGAGTTTATATAATAAATAATAATAATAATGAATGTGTCCTGGGACATTCTTCACACACGGTTAAGAGTGGAAAACAATATTACAATATTTCTATACAAACAAAAGATATCAATCAATCAATAAATTAGTTCATCGTTATATATACACTGCAATGCGAGTCTAACTGAGTATCAATTAAATTACTCGAGCGAGTATAATATAGCTATTTTGCCCTGTTAGTACTATTCTGATTGCGAGTAAAGGCTTTTACTAGAGATTTTCGATAAACTTGTAAATCTTGTCATCGTAATGGTAGTGCTCAGGCACCTGAAATTTTGTAGGATTACTGATAATGATGTACACTATCCTTAGAATTCGGGTTAAAATACCATTTCAAAATCATCCTGTATACATATAATAAGCCTGTAGAAAATTCGTCTGTAATTGCAAACTTTTTGAGAAAAAAAAGGAACTAATTGAGCGACACTGAAGACGAATTAATATTTTTAGTGTTGTTGTTTATCTGTATGTTTGTATGCATTAGTTTGAGTTTAAAATATTTATGACTTTCAATAATTTTGAAACATCACAGTTATGTAGGTAGTAACAATATTGACAGTCAGTCATAATGTCTTATTGAGCAGTCGCGACCCAACTTATGCAAAAAACAAAATTCATCGTCGAGTTCAAACTGGCGTGCTCTCACCTTTGATTCTAAAAAGGTACTGAAAATGTTTGATACACGCATTCGAAATAATTCAAATCAATTTCAAATAAATACGGTGACGTTCCGCCATACAAATTACTATGAAAAATGGCGGACGAATTTCATGAATATTTAAACGTAGATTAATGTTATGGTGTTAGTTTGTAAAAAAAACTGAGACGGTGAAGGTGGGTTTCAACTTTTAAGTTTTATTTTATACAAAAAGATTTATAATAAATTCATTCGAAATAATGTAAATTTGGAAAACCGCAAAGGTCAATTTTAGGTTTTGAGATAATTTATTATGTTTTTTTTCTGGAAATGAGAAAATATTTCAAAAATATGGCTAAGTGAAGTTGTTGATATACCTGTTTAGATTTTAAAATGTCTTTGAGATGTTATTAAATGTGGGTTTTTTGCCGTTATTTTTGGGAAACCGTAACACATGTTTTAGCGTTTTTCAGGGAATGGGGTCTTTTTTTTTTAATATTATTTGTTTATTTATAATTTACTTTATTTTCAAATTTGTAAACATGATTTAGTTTAAGTAGTTTAATTAGGCTACCAATATTATAAGTGCAAAAGTTTGGGAGTTCCATTAATATTGTAAATACAATTATTTTGAATAATTAGTTTAGTGTTACGCATTAGATTACTCAAGTACTAATATAATTTTGAAGTGGTTTTTGATACGAGCCCGACACTTGATAAAAATATTCTTGCAATGCAATCATCAAGAATTACCAATCTAAGTAATACCTATACTGAAGAAAAGGAAAAGGCACTGTCTAAGTTTTTATATAATTCCCAGACAGATAAAAGTTACATAATAATGGCAAAGATGTCCCACGTTAAAAATGGAGGAAAGATTTTTTTTAAATCTATTTACAAAAAAGTTTCTATTTTATAGGCTCAGTTTAGTATTCGGAATAAATCGACATTCTATTTTATATCCTACGACACGTATCCTAGGACCCTGATCACTTTATCAAGGTTGATAAAGTGACTCACGTAAAGATTGGAAACCCGCTCACTTATAGAGATAAAGAGCTATTTTCTTTTCTATCGGTCGGTCGTTCATCTACCGTCTGGGGAAGCCACAATATACAGCGACACTTTATATTGTCCTGGCTTCACTTCTTGGGTAAAAGGAAACCATAAATCAAGTGAAGTTAAATCCTTTAAAGCTTGCGGTTCATTATTCAATTTTCTTTTTATGTTTAAATAAAATTAATCATTTAAAGATGTTCCTGATCAATGGATTACTTGACGGACCTGACTGTTTTAATGTTCTGCACATAAATGTTAGACAAGTAAAACTTTTAATCCTATCGCCCGCAGCCGTAACTCTCCTATCGTACTTATTCTGGAACAATACAAATCCATCAGGTCTTAGGTATAATTATTTGTTCTTGATTCACTGGTCTTATATTTTTAAGTAATTTAATCCATTAGTGAATATTTATTATACATTGATGAGTACGTAGATGATATATTTCGCAGTGTTTTATTTAACTGTAAAAAAAAAAGATGTGATGTAGGTACGAATGTGGCGGATTTTCCAAAAAATTCGTACTTAGTGCTTCATTTTAGCAGGAAATCTCTCTAATATACTCGTTCCTAGATGTGAAAGTTTTGATGTCTATGACTCAATCACACATCATCAGTCCGTGTTCTCAAAAAAATCGGTTCTTTATCCTGAAAATACCCCAAGTCATCCCAAAAAACTGAGCTATCCTCAACAAATACGTAGGCATTTTTGTTCCAGGAAAAGATTAGATCCTTCGGAGAAGCGAGAAAAACCGTTAGGCAGACTAGTATGAAATAACTAGAATTATTTTAAAGTTAAAATAATGGGACTGAAAAACTTGTTCAAAAACCATTAGAGCAAAATTAGTTTTGAAAAAAACAGGCAGCTAATGATTGCACAAGAAGAATGACCAAAAAACTTTTAATTGATGAATTGTAGGAGACATAGTGTCTTTGCCTTCGCACAAAGAAAAGGTAAAAGATAAATAACATTCTGGTTGCCAGGAGCCTATTCACCTGCTATTTTGGTATTAAGGAATGATAGTTTACTTTGTGAGCTAACACGTAGGCCGTATATCATGATATGACAAGCGAGGTCGCAGTTCCTAAGATTACTTTTTTTTTAACCTCAAATATTTGTGGATACCGCGACAATGAAAATTTCTGGGTATTGAATTGGATAAGGCTTGAAATTGCATTTTGAAGGTACATCTAGAGGCCAATTCTCGCGCGGGTAGAGATCATCTCTAATTCGAGATATGTTGAAACAAAATGGCGAATCTCTAATAAAATAAATTTTTCGTATTCTCGGGATGTCACGCTAGAGAAATGTCGAATCCCTTTCGTTCGAGATGCAACGAATGGTCCGGAGCAGTAGAGATTTCGATGTCGAATGATGACATTTTGGTGAAAATTTTCATAGATATTCATCTCTACCCGCGCGAGAATTAGCCTCCTGGACTCGGGACAAACAGACATATCTATGTCACAAAATATCTATCCTAGTTATATTATTTACAACTTTTTTTTAATACTCATTATTGAGCTGCGACATATTGTGTCAACGTTATTATCTTATATCTTTCAACGAGCAATTCTTGTATAATCTAAATCTCGGAAATGGCTACAACGATTTTCATGAAATTTAGTATGCAGGGGGGTGTCGGGGGAGATAAATCGATGATACTTATGATAAAATACAATGTATATTAGTAACTGAATATCACAAATTGACTCGCACTATCATTTTAATTATCAACCATAGTTCTATCCATATACAGTATGTTACAAATTCCCAAATAACCTTTTAATTTAAAGTATTAATTACTTTCGTGATTTGAAACAGATTACCCATCAAAAGCTATAGGTTTGAGACAACTTTAATTGGAATAAATATTGAATCAGAAAAGGCTTGATATACCTACCTACCATCGAAATATAAACTGGCTTCAAACAATAAAGGTTGGATAGCCCCTGGGAAAACTACGTACATTGTTTCTCAACCTACGGTGGGTTTAATCAGAAATAATTGGAGTATATGGAAAATTTAATTTACCTTTTTCAACAGCCTATTTTAGTTTTTGGATTTATTCTTAGTTCTTGTATTCTATTTTTATAAGTCTACCTCAAGTGCTGTAATGAAAATTTACTGGACTTTTTTTAATTAAGTTTTTTTTTTCAGGGCCAGACCCATGTTACCATGTTGGACGACCTCAGTCCGACAATAGCATCGAACAAGACCACATCTGGCTTCGAGCTACATAACTTTTACGTCACATTCTACGACGAAGTCAATAAGAAATATGTTAATGACAGTCGGAATATTACAGAGGTAAGAGTTTGACGTTTTAATTATATATAATGAATTGAAAATATCCAGTCTTGTAACTTGGGTCGTAAATCAATTAAAATATGAAAATGGTGCCGATTCTGTTGTTTACGAACTAAATAAATTTAATCTCACTATAAATCTCTTTCTAATAGTAAATATAAGAAAGGGATGCAATATATTTTAGTCCTGTCAGTGAATTTAAGCGCGATCTTTATTGGTCACGACTATTTACCCGTACATTACGACGGCATGGATTAAACTGACAGCATTAAAAATGTTCTGTCTTTTTTCAATAAGGTTAACTTGAAAGAGAGGTGACTAAAATTAGTTAAGTTCGTAAAAAACAGAATCGACACCATTGCTTTATATACAGTGCATAGCAACGTCTATACCAACCGGAGGTGACGAAGGGAAAGTACTATCAATATTCTACATTTATAAAAAAAAACTGAACTTTGTTTTCCTTTTTTAAAATAAGTACTTACAACTGATAGCTTGACTGAACCGGAATACGAATCCGTGAAATGTTAAAAAAAACAACATGTATTTTTAAGATAGCCGTAAAATTGAATTCTTTCAATTAACATAGCATAAAGCTTAACTTTAAAGAAAAACTTGAAAGTCATTCAAATATAACTTTTTGCCGTGTCATGTTGGTTCACACTGTAACTCAATGCTTTTATTAACTTCAGCTTTAGGCTGCGTTTCCACCAGAGATGTGCGATGATGCGTAGCGAGGGATGTGTTTGTAAAGAACCAATAGAATCGCTTCATTTACCTCGCCTTAGTCAGCACATCTCTGGTGGAAACTGCTCAGCGGAGCTAGATTTTTGCGCAAACAAAACAAGCGAGGGATGTGTGCAAGGGATGTGTTGCGAGGAATGTGTGTTGAGAAGGATGTGTTGCGAGGTTTGCGCATACTGTACCAGCCAGTCCATAGACGGAACTCCGTCCGTGTACTTCCAACAAACTTGTTGGAAGTACACCATACCCCCGTCGACACATTTCACAGCTTCGCAACGCATCCTCGCACCACACATTAATGCGCATTTTCACACATCCTCATAGGCACATTTTCATCGCACAGCTTTGGTGGAAACCCCCACACATTTTCACAACACAGCTAGACATCCTCGCACAACACATTTCCATCGCACATCTCTGGTGGAAACGCAGCCTTATCGTACCGGACTAAGGAATTATAATTTCATAATAATCAAAAATAATTTCAAAATATTAGATCAGCCTGTATCACTAAGGAACATATGGACAATTAGAAAGGTAAAATGGTAGGTATCAGTGAATAAACAACTCTATAGTCTAGGTATTATATCTCAAATCCATTATGTAATAGCTTTATAAATGAACCCATTTGAGAAACCTTCCCGCCTAAGTACCGAATCTTGAGTAGGTTTATCATTTCGACCACCTGCTAGTTACCTGAATGAACATCGTCTGCCTAGATATTGTTGTTAGATGTAGGTATACATAAGTAATATTATTAACTATGGATCATTTACAAAAAACCACAGATATTTTTAAAAAGGAATATTGTTCATCATTAATTCTTAAAAAAATACAAAAGTAAAGTTAGGCCTTAAAAAAAAATTTTCGAATCGGACTATAGTAAGTCCGCGTTCAAACAAACTCTTCAGCTTTATTATAGTATATATATCGAATAATTGTATGGAAAAATAAACTAAAAGAAGTGTACTTAAATTATTGTACTCAAAATAGTAAAAGCATATAAAAAATCTATACTAAAATGTTAATTCGCAAATCCATTTCACTAATGTGGACAATCCATTTTTATCTATCTATTGTGATTCCTTCCAAAGAAGCAGCAAACTTCGCTCTACAAAAGACTTTGAGAGAATTGTGAAAGAATCTATTTATTCCTCTCACAAAAAAAAACTTTACGCAAACGAAACAAAATTATACAGTAGTGTGAAACTTCTAAAGCTAAAGCCGCAAAATAACGTGTTTATCCATACTAATATTCTAAATGCGAAAGTAACTCTGTTTGTTGTTTAACATATATATTTTACAAATCTCTTGCAACAAAGAATGCCGAGAAAAACTTATACTAGAATCATCATTTATAAGTACCCAACGAGAATCTGTACCTATATAAAGCGAATTCAAAGTTCGAGGATTTTAATAATAGAGTTACAGGAACCGCACATTTACATATGCAATTTGCGAAATTTCATTTTTATTCTGATTGATATTTGTAGCGTGTTTATGGATGTGGTCCAATTGCCTTTGGCTCTATTTTATCCACGATGATACCATAAAAACTACCGTCTCTATAATTTAAAAAACGATTCATTGCAAATTTATGATTGGCGTTTTTTTTTAATTTTATCGAGAATAGCTGATTTTTAAAATGAAGAAAGCTCTTTATAACATTTACATCTATGAATTCTTAAAATCACGCATTTTGGTAACCGATGAGTCCAAAGCCACCCTTGAAATCAAAAGCTGTTCGAAATTTAAAATTCAATTAACAACATTATCACCCTCCCAAAAATAAAAGCATAGTTGAATATTGAGAAATTAGCATTGTCAGACGATAAATAAAAAGGACACCAAAGATTCACAGCCTCATGTCGAAAAACTGTCGCCAAGCATCTATTAATACTGGAGTATTCCTGCAGTTGTACTTGAGAGCCAGAGTCTGTAATGGCTTTACGTACCTATTTACCGCCTTCAGGCATATCATTACTAACATGGCGAGATTATAGTTAAACATGAATCCATTTATAATAATAAAGACTGCACTGTAATAACTCTGATTTCCTACCCAGGTGTACCAGTCGTTCATCCTGCCCTGGTGGAGACAGGTGCTCTGGACGCTGCTGTTTGCTGGGATGGTCGTGGTGGCCACCGTGGGGAACCTCGTCGTCATATGGATAGTGCTGGCAAATAAAAGGATGAGGAGCGTCACTAATTACTTCTTAGGTGTGTATTTCGTTAGCAATTTATTGATTTCTTATTAGAATGGGACATCCTTGCTCTAGTCACCTCTCCTAACTTCACTGAGATTAACTATCAGGAGAATAATGTCCTAAATGACGGTTAATATAAAAAAGAAGGTACATATTCACACTAGTAAATATTAATATATAATAATGGTTATTGCAATCTGTTTACTGTCACAGTTACAGCAGCATAAATTAATCTACAATCTATGAGACCCATTTGTTGAGCTAATTATAAAGATGATCCAAATATTTAAGTATGTCTTAACAAATAATATCGAGAAAGTTCTATAATTTGCCGACATTTTAGATGGTCTCAAAATTGAACAATGTGTCATGCGGGCCCAAAAATTTACTCGCATGGATTAATATTTAATTCCGTTTAGTCTTTTACGCTAGACACGTTAATCTGATAAGTCATGAACTACTGTGACAGTATTTAAATGTTAATCCTTTCATTTCACTGCTATCATGTTCATGAAGTAAAACAGAAGCTAAAGCTTAGTGGCAAAATATATGCATATGTAACTGAAGTATTGTGCAGAGATGAAAGTTGTGGGATCGATTTCTGATACTAGAGATAATATGTCAGGACTTGTATCTTTTCTTTTCAATATTCTTCATAATGTGTCATCATCATCATCATCATCATCATCAGCCTATATTAGTCCACTGCTGGACATAGGCCTCTCCAATTGCACGCCACTGAGCACGATCCTCGGCTACTCTCGTCCAGCTCTTTCCAGCCGCCTTGCGAAGATCCACCTAGTCTGAGGGCGTCCTACACTACGTTTGCCGATTCGCGGTCTCCACTCAAGAACTCGTTTACCCCAGCGGTTGTCGGTTCTTCGGCTGATATGGCCGGCCCACTGCCACTTCAGTTTGCTAATCCGCTGAGCTATATCGATGACTTTGGTCCTCTGTCGGATCACCTCATTTCTGATTCGATCCTTCAAAGAGACTCCGAGCATAGCCCTTTCCATAGCTCGCTGAGCGACTTTAAATCTGTGGACCAGCCCAAGCGTGAGTGTCCACGTTTCAGCACCGTATGTCATGACGGGTAGGACGCACTGGTTGAAGACTTTCGTCTTCAGACTTTGTGGAATTGGCGATGTGAAAACTCGACGTAGTTTTCCATATGCTGCCCAGCCCAGCCGTATTCTTCTATTGGCTTCTTTCTCGAAGTTGTTTTTACCCAACTGCAGTATTTGCCCGAGGTAAACATACTCCTTAACAACTTCGAGAATACTGCCCTGTACAGCGATTGGTTCCGGATTAACATGCTCATTGAACATGACCTTGGTCTTATCCAAGTTCATCCGGAGACCAATGCGTTTCGAGGAATCAGCTAGGCCGTTCAACATATGTTGCAAATCTTGCAGCGTTTCTGCTACGATGACGATGTCGTCTGCAAATCGCAAGTGTGAGAGGTACTTGCCGTTGATGTTAATACCGTGTCCATCCCACTCCAACGTCTTGAACATATCTTCCATGGCATTTGTGAACAATTTGGGGGATATAACATCCCCTTGTCTCACACCACGATGCATGGGGATAGGTTCAGACTGCCGGTTTTGGACCTGGACGGACATGGTAGCGGCATTGTATAGACCTCTTAGCACTTGAATGTATCGCCAATCGACTTGGCATCGCTGCAAAGATTCCAGAACAGACCAGATTTCAATGGAGTCAAAGGCCTTTTATAGTCCACAAACGCTAAGCACAGGGGCCGATTATACTCTTCGGTCTTCTGTATAATCTGCCGCACTGTGTGGATGTGGTCTATGGTCCCATATTCCGATCGAAACCCGGCCTGCTCCGGCGGCTGGAACTCGTCGAGTCTTCGCCCAAGACGATTCGTGATGACTCTTGAAAACAGCTTGTAGACGTGGCTTAGGAGAGAAATTGGTCGGTAGTTTTTCAGAAGAGTTTTGTCTCCTTTTTTGAAAAACAACACGACAACACTCCTACTCCACGTCTCTGGAGTTCTCCCATCAAAGAGGACAGTATTGAAGATTTTCTGGAGCTCCTTCATAACAGGTGTACCACCAGACTTCAAGAGCTCAGTAGTAATACCGTCCTCCCCAGGGGCTTTTCCATTTTTAAGCTGTTTAAGAGCCATCTCGATTTCGTCGAGGCTGACTTCTGGCAAGTCTTCGGTAAAGTGGCGCGTCAACGTGGCTCTGCAATCCTCATTTTCAGGATCAGGTTGTGATGCATGCGAAGCGTATAACTGGCTGTAGAAGTTTTCAATTTCCGAAATAACTTCTTGCCTGGAAGCAACGACAACTCCATCCGTGGTGGTCAACTTTGTCAGATGGCTTCTCCCAAGAGATTGGACAAACACTTTGGACCCCCGATTTTGCTCAATTGCTCGTTGTATAGATCGAGTGTTTGAGCATCGGAGGTCGTGTCGTAACAATTTTGCCAATTCTCTTGTTTAGAGTATGCCTGTCTGACGAAGTGACTGGTGGGTTTTCACGTCGTTCCTTCATAAGCTCGAGAGTTTCTTCCGAAAACTTCGACTTCCTGCCTGTACGCTGCATTTCACAAAATCTCACACCTTCCTCCCTGAGGATTTCAACCACATTTTCAAGGGCCTGGTCAATATCAACGCTGTTTGTGGTTTCCACGGCAGCAAATCGGTTCTCCAGATGTGACTGGAACGTTTCAGATCCCACTATGGTTTGGAGCAAGGTAGGTCGGAGCCTGGATTCCATCAAACGGACACGTTCAAGCTTAAAATTGATATTCAGAGAGCCTCGTACAAGTCGGTGATCGCTTCCGGTATTGAACCTGTTGATCACTGAGACGTCTCTAAATATACGCTTCTTGTCCGTTATGATGAAATCAATCTCATTTTTTGTGATAGTGTCGGGGCTCTGCCATGTCCACTTCCTTTGGAGCTTTTTCTTGAAGAATGAGTTCATCAAGAAAAGCCCCTCCTTTTCGAGGAAGTTGATAAGCATTCGCCCCCTATGATTCCTGCAACCATAACCATGGGATCCTACTACCGATTCGCCGCAGTTCTGTACTCCCACTTTGGCGTTGAAGTCCCCCATGACAACGTTGTAGTGGGCCTTGGTGGTGAAGTGTAGGGCTTTTGAAATATCTCCAAACATATCCTCCACTTCATCGTCCGAGTGTGACGAGGTCGGTGCGTAAACCTGCACAACCTTGAGGCTATACCTCTCGGTCAGCTTTATTATGAGATACGCAACCCTGCTCGACACACTCGAAACTTCTACAACGTTGTTACAGAGGGTTCTATTAACCAAGAACCCTACGCCACCCTGGGAAAGTTGGTCTCCCTCTCGGAAGTAAAGAAGGTGGCCTGATTCAAGGGTTACGGTATCCTCCCCCTCTCTTCGGACTTCACATAACCCAAGAATGTGCCACCTAATCTTTCCGAGCTCGATTTCGAGTTGCGCCAGGTGCTCGTCTAGCCGTAACGTGCGTCCATTGTACGTCGCCAAGGTCAGTTGTTTTTGGCAGCCATCCGTAACCCGGGGATTCTTCGCACCCCCTGCCCTACCGTCACCGTGACCGCATAATGTGTGGTGGTAATTAACATAAGCTTAATTATCAAGAAAAAAAGACGATGAAAGAGATTAAAAACATTAAGATGTACAAAAATGTGGACCAAATGTGTCACAAACTGAAGATACCTAATATAATTTGAATATAGATTTATTATGCGTAAAAAACTTAATATATTCAAGCAGTGGCCAGCGATGTCAATAACTCTAAAGTTTCCGTGGGTATCTATACCTATATGACATCCTGTCATCTGACATCTTGTCATCCTATCATCTGACATCCTGTCATCTGAAATCCTGATATCTGACAGTAGCAACTAGATGACTGCCCTAGGTCGAACTGCACTTTTTGTGAAAGACTTCTATGCTCTCTAATTTTGTAATTATAATTATTTGTAATAATGTATAATTTTTTTAATTTATAAACACTTATAAACAGATGAATCAGCTAGTATTAAAACATTTTCCATCTTCACCAGTAAACCTGTCAGTGGCAGACGCAATGGTGTCCACCCTCAATGTGACTTTCAACTTCACGTACATGCTGAACTCCGACTGGCCGTTCGGACACTTCTACTGTAAGTTCTGCCAGTTCATCGCCGTGCTCAGCATATCAGCCTCCGTTTACACTCTCATGGCTATCAGTATCGATAGGTAAGTGACGATATCTTTTTCTTTTTATCTCTCGTATCACCTAAAATATGTCTAATAATGGTTTCTCTGATGCCACTCTTAATAGTACGTAGTAGTTTCATAATAAGTTTTGTTAGAAGGTTTACTACTGCTATTTTTCTACCGATATTTAAATAGCAAGGCTTGGATTATTAATACATACCTTATTTACTTTAACCTGTGATTCATTGACATAAATACGAGTGTTAGTGATATCGCATCGAAAACTAATACTGTAACCCGCAGGGATATCGCACGTGTATGGATTTATATACCTGCTAGTTTGTGTCGGTTTCACCCGCGACCCCAGGGATCTCAGCATTAAAATTTTATTTTGGATTATCGTGATGTTTTTTTAGGTTTACTTCACTGATTAATATTATTTATATTTGTTTTAATGCCATTTTAAATTTAAAAAACAAGCAAATATTTTCACATAAAATTTTAGTAGGGTTATTTTGCATTTCATCAACATATCCGGGCTATATTACGAAACTCCATACAAATCTGTCAAATTAGATGAAATAAAAGATAGTTGACAGGTCGAAATGCCATCCGAAGCATATTATGATTAGGTAAATGTGACAAAAGTAACCCTAGTAAGTTCAAGGCAAGTGTCCACGGACAAGTCATCGTAAGACACTCACATCATAGTGATCTCGGTGTATAGTATTTTGCGAGATTATTTTATTGTATTTCAACTCAGTACATGGTTTAATTACGCTTACACCCTAACTCAATGGCGTCTATAAAAAATATCAAATAACTACAGCCATTATTTTTAAAACCGACGCAATAAATCTAGATCATAATAGCGAACAAAGGAAAGCACATTGGTAAAACGAAACAGTAGAAAATACTTGCAGAAATAAAAACACCACAAACAGTCACAAAATATTGTTAGCTACAGACGGAGTATTCAATATGCACATTTCTATTTCATTCATTCTTTTATTTACTGCGTTCAATATTACACTAATTAAATCTAGGTTGAAAATCAATCTCTAAGAGTCGGTTGCATAAAGCGCGGTCATAGTAAGGTTACGGTTATAGTTAACTTTAAACGCCGAAAACACCTTAACTAAAATTTTAACCATAACCGACCGAGGGAGATCGGTCATCGTCAAAGTTAACCCTACGGTCAAAGCATGGTAATGGTTACAGTAAGGTTAAAGTTAAACTGACTATAACTTTAACTAAAAGTACGAGCAACCATAATTTCTTTCTTTCGTTCTTTCAATCGACCCTAAGCTACCTAGTCTATACTGTGACAGCCGAGTGTAAACCTATAAATAATGAACTAGTCTCCAAAAAGTCTGATCCTATTTCAATAGGACTTACCTACACTAAACTTTTCTAAGACCTCTCCATGAAAATCCCATTAATTTCAAATTAGCCGTTTCCGTGACTAAGTAAAATTAAATACAAACATTTTTAATTTGTATAGAAACCCTTTTTTTAGTACCCCCAATTATTTATTTTTATTGTGTTTGATGCCTCTGAAAAAATATTTATTTTACTAGTTTACTCTTATTAATAATCGTTAAGGTCGGTAAAGACCAAGTGTTTTTACCTTTTCATGTGAAAATCGACTATCAAACTTGTTCTTTCATTTCTTTCTTGTTATATCTCCACATTTACAGCTTCATTATCATCATCTTATTTATATACATCCAATTATTTACAACAAATATTCACCATAAAATCATTTCATCTACATAAAATTTCATTGAGGCGGCCGCTGCTCCCTGAAGGCTGGCGGCGTTTTCTCTTTCAATGGCCAAGCTAACACGTTGGCGGAAAAAGCTCTCCGCCTTCCGCCGCCGGTCCCCCGGTAGCTTCAGTTATGTTTCATATTTGTAATTGAATTTGACCTTCTTTTTCCATGAATTAGTACATCAATGTTACTGTGTTTTATACCCAGTTAAGAAACTTATTTACCCAGACTTGTAAGAACTGTGAACAGATTTATACTCAAAGTAATTACTCTAAATTACAATTTATTAACAGACAGTTCGTTTGTCCTCAAAATCAATACAATTCGATACACACAGATAATCACACTTTTCAATTTAAAACTTTGATCTTCTGTACACTCTCACATGTTGAGAAGTTTCACTTCTTTTCAAAGACATGTTCTCGATGGAAAAGTTCTGGAACATTCGTTTCGCGTCTGTTATGGGTTAATGATTGTTAAGAACTTGGGGTTTCCTTTCCTGTGAATTAAATGGAATAACAAAAGTGTTGGAAGTAAAAATGTTCTCAAAATTTTCAAACTTATGATGGAAATGGTAGTATCCATAATAGTTAAGGTAGGTAATAAATAAGCATTGCCATCCAACGTGGCAATACCGCTGTTATTCTGGGAACGATGCCTTCTGACAGCGACTTTTTCATTTAGTTTAGTCCTTTTTATCTAAGTAGTTTTTAGTTTTTCTTACTTTGAACTTACATAATACATGTTTTTTTTTTTATTTAAGTAATATAGTAAGTAGGTATTATTACTACATAATAAATAAAACAGTGTATGTTTAAGCCCTGATAAGGCACTTATGAACGTCCATATTTAAACAATCGAGATCTACTGCTGAAACAGCTATACAGCTAATACTGAAATATGTCTAACTACCTACTCAGAACATTGTAACATTTGTAACACATTAGTACGCAGCCTCGCGAGCCTCTCGAGTTTACTAAATGGAAGAAAGACATAGAATCGTCTTGCTTCAATTTAACTCAGCTTTCTCTTAGTCTCGAATTACTCGCTAAGTTAATTTTCTCTTGGATTCAATTTGTGGCAGGTTTCAAGACAATAAAGCATTTTCAACGAGGTTAATTATTACAATAGTCCAAAGAATAAAAATGATCTCATAAAATAACATGAATGTGAACTGACCTATAACCTGCCCTGGCTTCGTAGAGGTGAAATACTACTAACGTGTCGTCATTTACTATTCAAAAACACCTCGTACTTGTAAGAGTCCAACAATATTTGTGCACAAAGATAGGAGTTTATAATTAGTTTCAAGTTTTTTTAGGTTATACTATAACTGTCTATGTCAAAGTTTAGTTGCGTATTGTAAAAGAACTAAGCGGACTGACTAACAATAAGACGAATGTTTAAATAGTTTTAGAAACAAATTACGTTATAATGTAATACATATTCTACTAATATTATAAATGCGAAGTTTGTGAGTATGGATGGATGGATGTTTATTACTCTTTCACGGAATAACTCCTGAATGGATTTGGATGAAACTTGGCACATAGATAGATCATACCCTGGAATAATATATAGGCTACTTTTTATCCCGGGAAAACATAATATACCACGGGAACGCGGGTGAAACCGCGGGGCGGAAGGTAGTTAATTTATATAAGCGGTAATATATCTGTTGATTTGTGCAATTATGTAGACTATAACATGATCGTATAAAGCACAAAGTCAGCCGTTACTCAAACTTTACCCGAGAAAGTTATTTCTTTTCGCTTTATTAATTCAACGCGGCTTCTGTAATAAATTAAAGTCTATCAACTTCCCGCTAAGCTTTTAATCTCATTATGAACGATTACGAAAGTAAGATTATACTCTTCAAGTTAGGATTTTGGAGGATTTTAATTTATATTGCCTTTAAAAGAACTTCGCTTGGTGGTTTTTTTAAACATTCAGTGGTCAGTAATATTGTGGTCGAAGCCTAAATTCATATGTAAACACGGCCACAAATCAAACTATACACACAACTTCACACTGCGGCACCGGCTACGGCGCCTATTATGCGGTTGTAATAGGCGCTCTTTTTTGCAACAAAAATGTGTAGCTTGATCTATGGCCGTGTGTACATTGAATTATTATTACAATTAGTGTAGATGAGATAGAACTACTAAAAATCTTTCACTAATTAGGAAGGAAAATTATCCTTAATTTCTATTTAGGCTACTTTTTATCCCGGGAATATCTACGAGTGAAATCGCGAGATGTAAGTAGTCAGTAACTGTATAATTGGCCCGACCGTGGAAATTTTAACAGTTTATAAGTAAATTCATATAAACGGTCTCAAAATTTCGTTAAAGCGCTGAATTCACATTTGCAAGCGATTCCAGCGGAAATGCTTGGCCATGCAAGAAAACCAGCGCTAATTAATGAGTAGGTATGCAATGTAAATTGACGCTCGCTTCAGCAACGTCATGAATAGTTGCTGTAATAACATTACCACCAGATTCATCTGAAACAGATATAGGTATCTCAATATTATAAACTAGTTATTCATGCCCGACGTCGCGTGTCGCCCGTTTTTTATTGATATTTTATTTTTATTTTATTAGGTTTTGCCAGTGATTGTAACAATAATAACACACAACTAAAAAAAAAACAAGTCAATCAAATCATACAACTAAATGCACAATCGTTGAAGGCAAACACCACATGCATGGAAAGACTTAACTATTTTTATCCAAAATACATTCTCGCAACGGATTTCCCAATTTTTTTCTTTTATTTGTTTGAATGTAAAAATTGTATGAAAGATTTACTTTATCCTGATAATTATGATGCTCCGTCATACATGTAGCATTTACTTATGTAGATTTTTGGATTGGGTGAAACTCGGCACATATTTAATAACCCAGAAAACCTTAAAATTCTAAGTGCAGTGCAACTTGAAGGCCAGCCAGGCGGATACTATAAAATAATCTATAAGTATCTAAACTTCCCTGGCATTCTAAGTCTTCTCGGAATTAGTATCTCAAATAATTTATTCCAATTGACCTGTCTAATCTAAAAAGTATAATATCCTAGTAGTATTATAATAAATTTCATTCAAATCCTGTCTTTCGATAATCCAATTCAATTAATCCAATTTGAATTTGAAAATTTCCGATAGAACTTAAACTCCAAATTATATTATATCGGGAAGAAACCCAATCTATATAGAAGTCAGGGATAAAATGTCTTTTCGCACTTTGGCGCCCCAATATTTATTTCGGAGTATAGTCTGTATCATTTATCTTTGTCTATCTTCTATAGTTTCAAGTTAGTTGACGCTATACAATGTCAATCTTTACTAATATTCTAAACTAGCTATTCCCCGCGGTTTCACCCACGTTCCATTCCTACATTATCCCCAAAGGGGATAAATTCCTATTAGTGAAATAATTTTTGTATCCAACCGGTCGGATGGATCCTGAGATTAGCACGTTCAAATAAACTCTTCAGCTTTATTATCCGTATAGATGTGAGTCAGTTTCTTAGTTTGTCCTTCTTTATCGCAGCAGTAAAGCAACGGATATATTTTTTTGCTTAGAGATGTATGGATCTTTATGGGTCGGAGAGTAAGATAAGCTATTTCTTTTTCCCGAGAACACGTCCTAATAGTGGTAATAGCTATCTGATGGCTTATCGATTCATCATCTTCTATATTAATTCCTCACATACCCACCCTCTCCTCTGATTTGCCAAACTCCGTGTGCAGATGTATCTAAATTGTTGATCCAAGCTTAATTATAGTTGAAACTCTGGTTATCCGTTATTCAATCGACATGTTTGACATTTGTAATAATAGTGAGCATCATAATTATGGTTACCTCTGTTATGGAAGTACTCGTATAAATCATATGACCTCGTGTCATTGAAAAACATGCACACTACACTGTGTAAATAAATACAACAAAAATACAACAGGAAAATTAATTAAAATAACAATGACAAAAAATTAAAAATATTATTTTATGATGAAATTAATCATGACTCAGTTTTACTCTGATCAACTCAATTAGATAGATAGATTTTTGTATGGTACAGACAGCAACATAAGAAGTTGAGCAGAGTAAATTTTATAAGTAACCTGTGAGTACTTTATAAGTACCACCTACCTACTACCTACGCTGTGATCACGCACACACAGCGAGCGATGAGGCTATTGGTAGTTAGGCGGGTCGGGATAATAGGTACCCACACTTAAAAGTACTGTTATGCTACTCCAAGCAATATTCTGTGTAAATCATGTCAGCGGAAAAACGTCCACTGCTACACAAAAGCCCCCCAAGGATCTCCACGATGGCCGGTCTTGCGCTACCCGTATCAAGCGGTTTCTCACGACCCTCACAAGATTGTCAGGCCACCTTGTGGGGCTTGCCCACGCTGGTTGACGTGGTTCGTGGTCGCCACACGATAACCTTTCTGCCCCAGCGGCCGTGGGATGTGCAAATAAATTATTTTAATTTATTACATTGCGGGTGACAGCTGTGCGGGTGACGATAAATTCACGAGGGTGGGGGGACAGCGCCTTCTTTACGTGGTATTCTTAGCAATAACTGTCCTTATTATGAAAAGATAAAAGTTAACTATTTTTTTTGCAATGTGTTGAGTTTATGGAAACCTACAAATATATATATATTGCATTGTTTCCGTGTACAAGTATTTTGTAAATTTGAATTTGTTCAGCTATTTATATTGCTAACCGTACTACATTTCCATTATTAAATCCGAGATAAAGATACATGGAAGTAAAGAAAGTAAGAGAAGCATTTTGAAATCAAAGTAACAGTATAGAATAGACATGATTACCATGGTATGCACATTGCATAGACAAAGAATACGTTTAGAAACGACGCACGGAAAAGCTCAGATGTCCATTTTCATTAGATACCTACATCCAATAAGATACTGGGAACGTGCAACGCGCTGGAATATGTATAGCTCTAGCTCTAACACGAAGCATTTTGACGTAGGTATCGAACCGTATCTTCATAGGTACGTACGTACTTTTTAAAGTGAACTTAGAAACTGAATCAAATTTCGTATTACCGCAAAACAAAGTCGCTCCCGCTGTCTGTACGCTTAGATCTTTTAAACTACGAAACTTTTCGCAACGCAGTTTTCAACAATAGATAGAGTGATTCAAGAGGAAGGTTTAAATTAATACATGTACAGAAAAGCCGTACCGTGCGAAGCCGGGGCGGGTCGCTAGGTTATCATATTTAACTGCCCCGTCAGTATTCATTTAAATTGCACATCAAGAAAGAAAAAAAACACAAAAACAGATGCTAGATTGAAATCCACACACATGTAGGTACATATCTTATTAGTCAGAAATAGCTAGAATCTTGAACCCAATACCAAGACTAGACGTCACATTCATTAGAGAAGAATACGACTAAATGACTTAGAGTGACTTAAGTCTTAATCTGTATTCTGATGAACAGAAACCTTACATCAAACCAGTGAATAGTACGTATCTATGTTTATCTTTAATTTAAAAGCTCTCGTACAAATGATTCTTTATTGAATGATCAATCAATTAGACTTTCTCTTTGAATGGATATTACCGATGATTCAATGTTTATACAGGTTTGGTAAATCGTAAGAAGAATTGTGATTTTTCGTAGTAGTCATGGATTTAAATTTTTTCGTTAGAACAAAGTTTACTTTTTTAGTTTTAGCGTAGGTAGATAGAGGTATCTGAAGAAATCATTTATTATATTGGAGGTATCCAATCTTTGAAACAAAAAAAAACTCAATCAAATTCGGTTCAACCGTTCATGAACTATGCTGATATATTGATATGATACCAACGTATGTTTTTAAATAGTTTTAAAAACATAATTCATTCATACCATAATCAAATATGTTTCATGCGTAAATTCCTTATAATAGCCAATTAAAAAGAATGTAATAAAATTAAACATAAAACACCTACCTCAAAAATTCAAAATGCCCATCCACTTTAATAGTTCTACATCAAATAATCGTTGCCGAATTACTAACTATAGACTACCTATCTAGGTACCTACCTATTTTAAAATGTTATGTAATAGTAATAGCATAGTAATAAAATGTTAAGGCTACGAAACAATGTCGCATTTTTTATAACTAGTCAAAATTTTGGCACTCCGCCAATGTACCTGGCGTATTTTGTAATATAAATATTGTACATCGATTTATCAGTACTTTCATAATATTATAGAAAATAAGTTATAGCTAATTTATTACTAAACTCAACCGTTTTAACATATTTGCTAAAAAATACAGACGAATTGTTCAGAAACAATGAATAATAAGAGAATAAAAAACAATAAGAAGTTTTGCTATCTCATAATTTTGAGCCAGAGAGTAAAAAAATGCTTATAATACCAAATAAGTTTTTTTTTTTTTTTTTGAAAGGACTAAGTTGGTAGCCTCAGATGGCTGCAACAACCTTACCGGACAAATCGGCGAGCGCAGAGGGCTCTCAGCCGGGTAATATTTAGGTAACAACATCTGAGGGCACCCCCGAATGGGGTACGAATCTCGGCTCAGGGCGTTACCAGGGGAGGGGGAGGACTTTGTACGAGTTACGACTAATTGGGGGCGGTACCAAATAAGTTAAGAGATAAAGTCAAATTGATCAAAATTGGAATATAATAATAATAATATTCTGGGACATTCCTCACACACGGTTATCTGGTCCCAAACTAAGCAGAGCTTGTACTATGGAAACCAGATAACTGATATACTACATATACTACTTTCTTTTTATGTAAATACATACTTATATAGATAATTACACCCAGACACAGGACAAACAGACATGTTCATGCACATAAATGTTTGTCGTCTTCGAACCCATGACCAGCGGCGTGATAGGTAGTGTCTTAACCAACTGCGCCAACTGGCTTGTCAATAAATAATATTTTATTAAATTTCTTTTTTCCGTAGATATGTGGCCATCATGAGTCCATTACGCCCACGGCTGGGCAAACGAGCAACTCTTGGCATAGCTGCTGCCATCTGGGTGTGGAGCTCGTTACTCAGCAGTCCCAATCTCATTTACTTCACTACAGACACGGATTTCCTACCTGATGGAAGCACCAGGTATGATGGTTTTGAGATGAATTTCTCTCAAGAGGAAATTATTTATCTTTACACTACTTCCGCCCGCGGTTTCACCTGCGTTCCCGAGGTATCTCATGTTTTCCCTGGATAAAAAGTAGCTTATATGTTATTCCAGGGTATGATCTATCTATGTGCCAAGTTTCATCCTAATCCGTTCATTCGTTTTACCGTGAAAGAGCAACAAACTTACCCTATGCATCCCTTTTAAAATAAAACTGAAGTACCCACAAGAGTTTCTATCCAACGTAAATCCGTTTTAAGGGATCATGAATCGGGACCAGTTTTAAATGGACTACATTATAGTCGGAGTATGGAGTCCCCGGGGTATCATTCTCCAGGTCCAAACGTAATTGTGATCAGTCTCGATAGCGAAAACAAATGTACAGGGGAGTAATTGAGAGTAACTAGGATATAAAAAGTTATGACAGCTGGGTTGGAATAATGTCTAATCCTATTGTGATCTTGCGCTTTCAGTGGTAAGGTACTTTTTACCCACTTGGCTATACTAGTAGGAACTACTAATCTATATCCTAATAATAAAGCTGAAAAGCGCAGTTACTGGTCCGATTAAAAAAAATCACTAATAGGAAGCTAGGAAGTGTATTCCGAACCGGTAGTAGCGTCTAAAAATTGTAACTGTTGACATAAGTGCCTTATTAGAGCCTAAACTGAATAAATGAGTTTTGATACATTATCCCCGAAGGTTATAGGCTACTTTTTATCCCGAGAACGCGAGTTAATCCGCAGGGAACAGCTAGTATATAATAAATATGTACGTTTGCCACGATCGGCAAAACTTTAAAATCAATATTTAATTACAGGAGAGTATGTTTCCCGGAGTGGCCAGACGGCATAACTACGAGATCCCAACTAGAATACGTGTGAGTAATTTAAAATTAAAAAGTAAAATTATAAATGTTTTGCATTTTCATGTTGGATCCAAAGATCGTTATGAAAGAATCGCTTGTTTTGCAAACATATTTCAATTCTGTCTTTTTCATAATTGACTTCAGAGGACTGATGACTCTATTTTGCAAAAATGTTGAAGAATTATTTATTACTATATGCATTTACAAGGTTAGGTACTGAGGGCCTACTCCGAAAAACGAGGGGAGTAGGCACTCTGATACGAAAATAATTAAAAATTTATTAGAGCGCCAATGACTTCAAAATCATCCTGTATGTATATTATACACACAAATAACAGCTTTCTGATGGTAAAGATGAAGGATATCAAAGAAAGACTACTTAGCTATGCGTGATAAATTTTAAGGCAGTTAATTTGACAAGCCAGTTGGCGCAGTTGGTTAAGACACCACCTATCACGCCGCTGGTCATGGGTTCGATTCCCATCCAGGACAAACATTTGTGTGCATGAACATGTCTGTTTGTCCTGTGTCTGGGTGTAATTATCTATATAAGTATGTATTTACAAAAAAAAAGTTGGTTTCCATAGTACAAGCTCTGCTTAGTTTGGGATCAGATAACCGTGTGTGAAGAATGTCCGAGGATATTTATTTATTATTTTAATAAAAAAAAAACAGATAAAAGTAGTGTATGAAAGAACCACATAAAAACCTAAGAAACTAATGTATAACAGTGCTATTATTTCTAAGAGCTCTTAATTGAAAATATAAAAATTTAATTCTTCGACTCATTTATCACTTAGCTTCTAACCTAAAAGATAGCCAGTGAATGATGACTTTTAAAATAGTTAGGGTTACAACTTTGCCCGAACGTCAGTTTTCCATTGGTTCTGTCATTAATCTTACTATATCGAAACTAAAAGCTACTTTTATGAACTTTAACCTTTTTTAACATTGATTGTTAAAGTAGTAAAATCTTGATCGTAATCTAAATAATCCACTATTCAAGTATGATTTAGAGCAGTCCCTAAAATTGGGGACATTTTCTATTTTCCTTGAATATAAATAAATTACGTTAATAGCCTAAAATAATGTGACGTGGGAGTAAGCCAGTTGAGAATTTCCAAGGAAATTTGCGAACCCTTGTGAATTTCCCAACTATTTGCATATTTTTTTATTTTTTTTTTTTTTTTTTGACATTCTTCACATATGGTTAACTGATCCCAAACTAAGCAGAGCTTGTACTATGGAAACCAGATAACTAATATATACTACATATACTACTTTTTTTTGTAAATACATACTTATATAGATAATTACACCTATATATTATTGTCTCGTAACACATAAACTTTTCATAAAATTTATTACGCCTCCTTCTTAAGTTAAAATCCCTTAAAATTTACAACAAAATGTAAGTTATTTTAATTATTTACATAATTCTCAAGCATTACATTAAAAAATCACAGATCAATCTGTTGAAAGTTTAATGATTTCATTAGTAATCAATACTGTCGTATAATCAAGGTCTCCTCTAGATCAAGACGATGATTATTGTAGCCGAAAAAGACAGTCAAATAAATAAATAAGTAAGACACTCATATCCACTATTTTCAGCAATATTTTCTGCCCGAGTGACGTAAATAAGAGATAATTTAATTTTCCAGATACAACGTGGCGTTTATGGTCCTCACTTACTTTTTGCCGATATTCTCTATGACGTACACGTATGCTAGGGTTGGTGTCGAGTTATGGGGGTCGCAGTCCATAGGCGAATGCACCCAGAGGCAGCTCGACAATGTTAAGAGCAAAAGACGGGTAAGGAAAAAAAATATTACTTTGGTTTTGTAAGATACCACACCTTCTAGGCTTTATGTGCTTATTACCTTTGACCACATTATCATACTATGGTGAAATTGTGGTCAAATACTAACCTACCTATATAAAATACGATTCTCGTGGTTAAGATGAACGAATTTTTTTTCAGATAAAGACGATAGATACGATTTTCAATATCGTGTTTAATTTTATAATTAATTAAGCTGTAACGTAAACCCCGAAGGAAAGCACTACGGTCCCAAATTTTAATAATGAAAAGAGGATTCCTTTTATAATAAAAATCAATCAATAAAGTATTATCAAAATCGCCAATTAACAAGAAACAATCTGGTATCAGCAGCCCGTTTTATTTCAAATAAAATTATCTCAGAATTACGAGTAGCCCAGTGATTTCCCTCGAGGTTGTTTAGACTTCATTTCCTGTTCAACTCCAAGATACCAATGATCACAGCAAACTTATCACAACTTTTGTAGATTCACAAACAACTTAGCATAGAGTCGTGTGCAAAGTTTTGCGAATAGCGAATCAAATCGTAAGCTGGTTAGTATAAACTTCGTACATTTCTGACAGCAATTTTCTTTCCAGGTGGTAAAAATGATGATAGTTGTTGTGGTAATATTCGCGGTGTGCTGGCTACCATTCCACGTTTACTTTGTGGTGACGTCATACTACCCAGACGTGGTTAACTACCCACATATTCAGGAGATATACCTCGGCATCTACTGGCTGGCGATGAGCAACTCTATGTACAATCCCATCATTTATTGTTGGATGAACTCCAAGTAAGTTTAAGGGAGCTGTAAAAGTTTTATTACCCAACGATTATACTCATTCGACTGTTACGAAATTGTTTAAGTCTTTAGGTTTTTGAATACATTATCTTCAGTCAGTGATTCATGAATGGAATGAATGATTATTTCACACTAGATTCCGCGCCGTGGTTTCACCCGCGTTCCCGAGGGATCTTATGTTTTCCCGGGATAAAAAGTCCGTTCGGTAGTTTTTGCGTGAAAGAGTAACAAACATCCATCCCTCCATCCATACATCCATACTCACAAACTTTCGCATTTATAATATTAGTAGGATTAGAAGAAGGCTCAAAGCTACAATGTTTATGAACATGAAAAGATTGCTGCAAACAATATCAATTCACGTAATTTTTCAATGATTTCCTTTTCTGAAAATGTTTTTGTTTTTTGGCCAAGTGCCTTATGCTCTCCTTCAGGTGCAGCCTTGTTAAGCCATTGCCATATAATATATCTGTGCTATTTCAGTATGCATAACCTGGTGTTGCTGCAGGTTCAGACGAGGTTTCAAGCAATTTTTCTGGTGCTGCGGCGCACTGGGCGGCGGCGGTCTGACCAGACACAGAGCCTTTGGTACTGAGCGTCTCGACAGATCTATGCGGTCCCTCTCTCCTAGTCGGAAGAATGGTACGAGTAAGTCTGTCAAGTCCTATAATCTAAGTGTCAAATGTAGTTCGGTGTCGTCGCTTCTAAAGGGCATTGCGGTTTTCACGGAGTAGATAGGTACTTTAGCCCATGTACCAGTGCCGTAGTGGAATTGCGCCTTTTATTTTGTACTTTTGTTTCCAATTCATTTTATGACGCCATGGGAAAGGTTCAACTTAAAGTCCAGGAATTAAATTCAGCACTACAAATAAGAACTACACACATTTAAGTATCTATATATACAATTCAAGTTTGTGTCATGCAACAGTGTAAAATGGTTCTGTTGTATACAGATTCATAGATCAGTGCTATTCTTCTTCGTAGGTTTGTTCAAGACGACAAAATTCATCAAAAATCCTCCTGGCTCTCCCCACTTGCTTCATGCAAATAAAATACACAAGTAAGATATAAAACTGGCCGTTACTTCAGTAAATGAATTTTTTGGTGTTCTGTTATACCAACGATCTATTACAATAGGTATACTCACTTAAGGCTTAAATCCGAACCAGTAGTTAGCCGCGTCATATTTGTCGTTTGCAACTATGTGTAGGTAATTTCATGTAGCTTCCACATATCTCGCTTTTGTCCAGCTAAAACTCTATGGAGAATATCCTTTAATTGACTACCGTGAATAACCGGCCTATGATTTTCTCATTTTTGACGATGTCTTAATCCCCAGCAAGACCAAACTACTCTTAGCTTTGTCTTTACACACACAAAATGAGACAGTATAGCTTTTGTCTGTCTTAGCACCCGCATAGTCCCTGCAAGTGACAAAGTCTAGCTACAGACTGCCAAGACTACGATGTAGGAATTAAGCGATGCTGTATAAAGCCAGAAGCTATCGTTTATATCCTATCGTATAATTTGATGGTACAGACGGCCTACTCCGAAAAACGATACACGATAGTTCGTAACCAATAATAACTATTGGTTAATAATTTGATGACGATGATCGAACTATCGTGTATTTTCTCTCGAAGTAGTCCCTCAGTACACTCAGTAGGTATCACTAATCCTTTTCAGGCACGATTCGAATTTCGATGCATAGCACGTACAACAACACATTGGTGAGTTCGGCCTGACAGCGGCGGGCAGGTGCGGGCGCGGGGCCAGGTGCGAGCGCGGCCGAGCCGAGCGACGCGGTCGAGCGCACCTGGATATGACGCGCGACCCGACCGCCCGCGCCGCCCCCGCGCACCCCGCATGACTTGTACGCTTGAGACGAGACCAGACTCTAGGATAGAGACTACACTTTAGTCCCGGAATAAAATATTGTTAAAGTAATGAAGATTTTATTATATTATTTCGTAATGTATTTGAGGTTAATTATTTGCTGGTTTGATTTAGAGTGATTTCATTTTGATTATTATCTGACATATTACTATTGGTAATACTTTGGGATACTAGATACTGACACGAGGAATAATAGAAGTAAAAAAATGTATCACCTTATCCTACCTATTGTTATTTGGCTTCTAACAATATAGGTACCTACTCCAAGAATTTTTAGCTAGACACCGTTTTATTTATCAGTTATTTTGCGTTGAAATTTTTATTTGAAAAGTCTTTTTTTTGTGAAATATCTAAACGAACGAATTTGTATTGAATATTGTACATACAGAATAATGTAACCTTATACGGACTAGACTAGAGGATAAGTCAAAATTTGATGTAACTTCTAAATTGTATAATGTATGATTGTACTAAGATTTAAATATAGGTACATTTTATACTAAGTACTCGTGAATGAGAATGCAGTGTGGTTAAATCAGAAACTGATTGAACAAGCTGAGTAGGTAAAAACGGATCATAGTAATCACAACAATAATTTGAAAATCAATTTTATTAGTTTTTGCGATCAACTTATTATCAACCATTTTAATTGAAAAATGATGCAAGGTTGCCTCACATTAATATTGTAGATTGTAGCGACCCCTTTCATCTACATAGTACACACCGATGGATAGATGGCACCACAACAACTACATAAAACCTATATCGCGCTAGTGAAATTTATTCGCGCAATGGAGAAATTATCCACCTTCCTTGTTCCTCCATGATATTATGTAACACACATGGCATCCTGTTTTTTTAATAAAAAAGTGAAAATTGTATTTTTTTTATTTCACTTTGAAAAAAGACTCGACCAAAAATTGTACGGACTTTTTGAGACAACTTGAAAAGCCACTATACACGTAATCATTTCATTTCACTTCACTGGTGCACTTGTATTGATATAAATACCAAAATACCACCAAAATAATATTCAACAAAACTCAAAATACACGATTTTATGAAAATAAAACTAAAACGCAACGTCACTTCGTCAAGTTCCCTCCAAAAAGTCCATTTGTTTGTAGGCTTGTGCCAACATAAAAATATCGAATACAGATTGAATAATGAACCCACAGCAGCAGGTTGAAAACAGAATGGTATTTTCCATTAATTTAAAGCAGCTTTTATATGAAAAGTACTTGATCGAATCAAAGTCCTTATCAATTAATTCAACAAAGCTTAAATTGCTTTCAGCGGAATGGCGCCAACCGAACGGTTTTCTCCGAATTTTACTAAAATCGACCGGACTTTATTTCCATAATTATTTCAAATATACATAAATTGAATTCGATGTTCCATCAGCAAAACAAATTACATATAATAAATCAATGATAACTTATTTACAGGATGCACCCATGGGCGTACTGAGGTGCCCTCCCCTGCCCCCCCCCCCCCCCTGGAATTCCCGTCCCACGGAAATATTACTATATATTAACTTTCGAAAAAATGTGATTGACCCTCCACTAGGCTAAAAGCTGTCTATTTGCCCCCCTCCCACCCCCTTGATCAAAAGCTGTGTACGCCCTTGGATGGTACCAAAATAAAAAACATGGTTACAATCTCAGATTACAAATTGTTTTGTAATCTGTGGTTACAATACACTACCAATATATGAAAATAAATATTAGATTTATGGAATTGTAAATAGTACAAGTCGGTAGGTATATAAAGGCCTATTTCATTTGATGTGAATAATTTATTAAAATTTTAATAAAATTACTACGACTAAACTAAGTTCTTGTATACGTAAATGTAAATAAAAAATAGCAAATAAGTTCTTAAAGATTTTAAATGTAAATATAATATAAATTAAGTATGTTTACGTAACTAATATTTATATGTTAAATTATGAATGATTAACGGCTAGAAACTCTATGTGAAAATAAAATAAATGAAAATTTGGTTTTGTATTTTGATTTATTATTAAACTAGACACAAAAATCATCGCAGGTACAGAGGGCCTACTCCGAAAAACGATATACGATAGTTCGAAATTTACGTTTCGTCAGTTTGCTGCAATTCTATTGGTTAATAATTTGACAACGATGATCGAACTATCGTGTATCGTTTTTCGGAGTAGGCCCTCAGACGCCAACACATCAGACTATACCTTTTTATTGCAAAATATCTCCGATGCCGCAGTGTTTACCTTGAATTGTCGTCGTCCGTATACCTAGGACCTACCTACATACATATAAATGGATTTTAAATGGTGGTACCTATTTATAGGTTCTAAAATAATTATTAATTCATCATCATCATATTAGCTGAGAGACGATGATGATTATTAATTCATTTCACTGAAAGCTCAAGCAAGTTCATTGTAGGATTCTAACTCGTGACCTTGGACTAAGCGTTACTACCACTGAGCTATCATCGCCTTATATTGTAGAAATAATTATATTCTAAAAGTACATAAGTAAGTAGGTATAACTACTACAAAAATACTAAAAGTACCTGCATAATTCTTTGTTCAATAAAAATTAGGACTTTTATATAGTTGCTCTCGAACTGTGTACCTTTTGAAAGAAAAACAAACTTAATCAAAATGACAAATATTACTTTACCCTAACTTTAACTAATAGGTACATTACTAATATTTGCCCTTTATTTCTACAATCTTTTCAAAATACGGTCTATCTATTACCTACCTATAGGAATACCGCGAGATTTTGGGATGGTACAGGCCGTAAGGGCTTTTTTTTAAGGACTAAAGTTAGTAAAGCTAGCCTCTGATGGCTACACCAACCTTACCGGAGCCGAAACGTCACTGAAGTTAGTATAATAGGTCATGAAAATAATATTTTACAGGGGAAAAATAAATAAAAATATTTCAATAAAAAAAATCAAATTACGATTATAGATAAGTCTAACTCAGTAACTATTAAATTACTCGAGTACTAATATGGCTATCTCGAGATGTGAGATTCTCGCCCCATCACTTGAGTGAGTGCAATTTTAACTCCTAAAATTTTGTAGGACTATTGATATTCATGTATCTATAAGATCCACAGTATTCAGCCTGACATAGCCCAAAATCATCTAGCAACTAGTTTTGTATCATTCAATATGCAAAAGCTTCATAATCATAACATCTCTGTATATACGATTTCAAACATAAAATCTATATTATGGAAACACCTGCGACCTCTCTTTATACTACGTATCTATGCAACAATAAATCAGCATCTAATACTGTACCTAGTAAATTCATAGTGCTATGATATTATGTTCATAGCACTATGAATGGTAGGCATGTAGGTAATACATGTTTCTTTTCTTGTCTTCCTAATTTATCTATATTTTACTAGCTTTCCACCCCGCAATTTCATCCGTTTAGTGGTTGAATTTTCAAAAATCCCCACTCAGCGTATGCCTATCTGTATAACTACCAAATTTGAGAGTGGTTTGAGCTTTGCACTGATAGATCAGTCAGTCAGTCACGTTTACAAACACAGTACTGACAGCACTACCTGTTCGCCATACTACCGATTGTCGACTCCATAAGACCCCATAGGAGCGCCCTAAGCCGTCGCCTAGGTCGCCTAGGATCGTTTGAAGGCCGGCGTCCTGCAAACGATCCATAGACAAATATCGCTATATTACTTACTTATTAGGCCAAGAGCTATATACCTACGCATGAGCTTAAGCGAGGGTAGTCCTTTAAACGAAAAGACTTTAGTAGGTAAGATTTGGGTAAGATCTACCCACGAAAATGAAGTTTGCTACAACATACTAGAACTGATCAACTAGGTTGAGTTGAGAGGCATTGTTAGCGAGATTGGAAAACTTCTCAAAGTGCGCTCGTCTCCGTATAGAAAAAAGCGAAAATTCCATAACTAAGTACAAGTTGGTGGAAACTCCTGCCCCAGCTATTTGCAGGTAAGCACTACGTAAAAATTGTCGAGTTATGAAAGGCGTTAAATAAAAAATAATGACATACCGATAACATTTTTTTTCTTGGGTGTTTATTGCTGCATGGCGTTTCATGCAGGAACTATTTGTGGTACCTATTGTTTTACATATTTACACATGTGCCTCCAAAATTAATAGACTTTAGGCGCTTTTAGGTCACCCGCCATTTTTGTTAGAAAATATAAAAAAATTACATACACTAACTCAGTCTAAGGTTCAGAGCGATGCAGCCCTTTGAGGCTGCACCTAATATTTTTTTAAATAATTCTGTCATATTTATTCATTTACGTGTCTATAATATCACAGATAATATTATATTGTATTCCTTGATTATATGCGTCGGATGGTGTGCAAAAATTTATTTTTTTATACTTCTAAAGTAGTAAAGTAAATAAACATATAGGTTTACGGGTCGCATGTTGAAAGGCGGCTATCGCGTTGCCGCCGAGCCGGCGACCGTGTAAAAATCTCTTCACACCCTTGAAGAACCCCATTTCGCTCGAAAAACTTTTATATAACGGCTGGAATTAATTAAGTAAGAGGTAAGTCCTTCATCGTAATACCCAAAGTTACTTAGGTATAATACCTACTTTTGTAATTGAGTACTAACGATTTATTGAAGAGATTATAACTTGGTAATGATGTTTGATGAGGTCAAGTCAAATCTACTTTTGGTGGAGGCATCTTCACATTTAAAATATGGTATAAATAATCATCCCTTGCCAACTTTTATTTTTCTTTTTAACTTTTTTTTTTTTCGTTTTGTATATTTAAGACAAAACCTGTAATTACCTACATAAATTGAAAAAAAAAGATCCACCAAAAAAAAAAAACGCCTTGCTGAGTTTCTTGTCGGAGTCTTCTCAGTTCAAGTGTATTCCGAACCGGTAGTAGAGTCTATTGTAAAACTGTAACTGTTGACGTTCATAAGTGCCTTATTAGGGCTTAAACTGAATAAATGAGTTTTTGATTTTTGATTTTGAACTGAGTATAAAATAGTAAAAAAAATAATTACATAAAACGTACTAAAAAGTACTATACAGATAGGAATCCAAGGAACAAAATCCAAGGAACGCTTACGCTTGACTCACGTCAAATTACTCATACTTTTTGACATTACGAGAAAGACGGATTGAGACAAAATTCGTTCATTAAAACACGAATCAAAAAATAAGTTTAACTGGGTACTTGTTTATAAGTCCACAAAGTACCGTTTGATCGTCTCGAAAGTCTCACGTTGCGATATAAGTACTTATTTATACGAGGTAATACGAGGGGAAGCAATCTCATAAGGCCTTTATGAAAATATTTTAAGGTGAAATTGAGTCACTTCGGAAATCTGTCGGAGGGAAATTAATGATTGCTGACGTTCGTTCGTTCTCATATTGCCTGTGAAATGAAATTACCCATTATACGCGTGTAGTTGGAATATAAACCCTATGAGAAGGTAGAATGATCGCTTTTCTTAAATTCATTTACAGCGTCCTTATTTAAACCTATGATTTTCTAGCATAGTGATGTGAATTGCCTACCTATGTCTACCATTAAAAATTCCATCTTTAACTTAATTTTGAAACTGCTAGTCCAAAACTCGGTTAAATATTTGGTAACCAAATCGTATTACCGACAACGCCGACATGTTCCCGGAATTGCAGAACAAATTCGACATAAACCCAAACTTTGTTACGATCACCCGACATTTAATAACGGATGACTAATTGTCCGCACAACTGAAAAGACACGCCTAAATCAAGTTATAGATGGTTTTTCACCACCTAATTAAATTTTTGTTCACTGAGGGTAGAACAATAAAAAAGGGACCCGAGCAATAACAATTTTCAACTACTATTTAGATCATTGAGCTTAATTGACTAGTAGGCAATTTCTACTAACCTACCTATCCAAATGAAATCGATTAAACAAAATTAAATGGAATTCATGTAACAGGATACCGCTGGGCGGGTTTGATCCCGGATCAATATTTACATTGGGACAATTGGTGCCGATGGCGATTTGCATCCCAACTATTGAAGCATCGCAGGGTACCAATTGCTACACTGTACAAATGTTACCCTATAGTACCTATTTGAGTGATTAAACCGGAGGTTGATGTGCCGGGTCTGTTTAATTTATTCTAATAGAATATAGGAGCCACTTGCTACTCTAGGTATAGCTCCTATAAAATGTAGAGTAGGTACATTAAATATGGAAGCAATGTATAGATTAAAATAGTTTCAAAAGCATAATTAATACATTACAAAATTATCAATTGACATCACAAAATTCTTTTCAAAAGGTACATAACATTGATGTAATAATTTTAAACGCAAAAAACACCTTAGAATTTTAACTACGGCCCAACTGTATGGTAAAAATGGCTTATATCACGAAAATACTTATGTAGACTAGTGAGGTTATGATGTTTGAATACTTATAATTTTCGAAAAACGCTGCTTCAAAAAATGGAGGAATATTTTGATGATTTATTTTGTTATTAATCAGTAAATATACTACCATTCTTGTCGCAAAACACATATTGACAACTTACGACCTATAACTGAGTGCAATTAGCAAAAAACGTAATAAAATTTGAATTTCGCGCTCCAACTCATCATATATGTATATTCGTGCGGTGCGGTGCGAATCATAGACACACTTATCATGCGCCAACTAGAGACATTGTAAAAACGGAACACGGAACTGGAACTGACGGAACGACGACGATGGGTGAACGAAACGAAAGAAAATTATCCAATATGGCTGAATGCTGCCAATGGGGTTACTCACGATTAATTTTAACATATTTTCAGTAAAATATAATTAGTTCTTGTGAAATTACATTGCCTTACAGTAAAATGTAAGTCAATGAACCTAATGAAGAATTTTCTGTGAGTAGTTTATGTGGAAATAGTGTTTTACGAAGCAATATCCTTGACATGTCGTCATGAGAAAGTTACAAATGGGCTGTTAGATTTTGGGATTTTCCCTATAATGACTACATAAACGTTGACTTTGCAGGTATGCCGAAGATGCCAGTTAATTCTGTGTCAAAAACAAGAAGAGGAGATCATAAAACTAAATTTTCGCTGTCGTTAAATAGGAATAATGCTACAAATTTGAGCAACGAAATTAGGAAACCTCTCGAGAACCTAGACCTTTGTAACCAGATTACTAGTGATAATAAAGAGAACAAGCCTGTGAAACGACGTTTCAAGCGTGTATATCCAAATAGTTTGAGTGATGATGCTAAGAAACTGAAATCCGAACTGTCGATCCCTGGAGGTACGTGTTGTGTAATCTACCGGTTTTTCGCGCTGATCACTCAATAACCCTTTACCTCCAGTGCATATTAAACTTATTAGCAATGCCTGAATATAATTTTGTCTACTACAATAATGTCCTGAAATAATCACAATGTCTAACTAGAGAATGCATACTTTATTATCATGTTTATTTTCATCAGTGTTTACTTACAATCACTCATCTCACTCATCATTGAAGTGAACATAAGGAAATCACTTAACATAAGATATTTAATTTTTGTAGCCCCTCTCAGATTACAATGTGTAACTTTATTCCGTTTCATTAAATGCCCAATAATCTGTTCTGGTACCCTTTGACAAAAGCCTCCTACCATTTATATTTATCTACATTCTAGTTCTTATGTTAATTCTTAGGCATAAGTAAATCAGCAAATTTATATTGCAGATAAGTTGGAAACTAATCATATACTGTTGGAATTACCAGCCACCTCTGCCATGTTGAATGGCCATCATGCTTCAGAAAATCAGTATGGAGGGGGTGTTCAGAAGAAGACACCAATTGCCACACTTTCCAATTTGGGGAATACATGTTTTCTTAATAGTGTGCTGTATACTTTGCGGTAAGATAATTACCTAACATCCTGATGCGAATGTTTATATTATTTCAGAAATGTATCTTATTGCTTTATAATTAAGTTCTTTATTAACCACATGAATCACAGTACCAATTAGGTTGTGCATCCTATTTGAACAGGTAAAATAATCCTGCTAATATTATAAATATGAAAGTTGTATCTGAGGATGTGTGTATGGATGTTTGTTACTCTTTGACATAAAAACTACTGAACGGATTTTGATGTCACTTGGTACAGACCTACCCTGGAATAAAATATACGCCATTTTAATCCTGGGAAAACATAAAGTCCTCGGGAAAGCCAAGTGAAACTGTGGGATGGAAGCTAGTATGTAATGTACCAAAGAAATCAATTGTTTAACACATTTTATCATGTCAGATTATGCAGTCTATAACCAAATTATGTAATACATTATATTATTTTGTTACTGTAACACGGGAACCTGATAAATGCTCATTGTCCATTTTGTGGTGATCCTGCCATGATATACATACTGGCCCCAAATGGGAGACCAGCTTTTGTTATATTTGTCTTATGTCAATAGGTTGACAGGCAGATTGTTAATGTTATTTTTATGCCCTTGAGGATTTTCATAAAGGGCATATACCATAGCACTGAGGGAAATCTTAGGACCTCATTCCACTGCCAAATGTACCTATTGTACTTCATCAACACGTTGTGTTGGAGGGATAGATTACATCTTAGATTAAGATATATAGCATAGTTATTAGTTACTAGCTTCCACTCTGTGGTTTCACCCGTGTTCCCAAGGGGTCTTATGTTTTCCCGGGATAAAAAGTATCCTATGTGTTAATCCAGGTTAGAAACTATCTGTGTTCTAAATTTCATCCAAAACCGTTCAGTAATTTTTGCGTGAAAGAGTAACATACATCCATACTCACAAACTTTCGCATTTATAATATTGGTAGAATGTATTTTTATTGTAGGACATTTATGTATATTTAAACACTATCTTTTGCACTTCAAACCATCCTGCATAAACTTTTTAAACTATTGCAGATATGCTCCCCGGTTTCTTCACAATCTCCACCACTTAGTATCAGACCTGGCGAGCGTAGAACAGAAGCTGGGCAGCATCAGACTTAAGAGCTCTTCTCTCGGAAGGAGTGCCGCTGGCTTGGCATCATCTGGTGCCAGGTCATGGAGCAGCAAGGACCTACTATCTTTAGGACAGTCGGATAATAGCAGTGGGAAGAGTAAAATACAGGTATGTTGTAATTTGATTCATGTATAACTTAGTTAAAAAGTGTATTTATGAAAGTGCCAAAAATAATACATTTTACTCAGAATATTTCCAAATAAGCTGGTGTTTTTGTAGTAGCTACTTTGTAGTTGTTCATTTCACAGAAATACAAAATTGTTAATATCTGTGGTTCTTTGTATCTTTATCATAATCATTGCTGTTTTAGGGACTCTCATTAATTCCGATTCTTTCGTTTCTAAAACCTCTTATCACCAATGACTAAATTCTTACTAATGATTTGGGAGCATTCTAAATACTAGAGACCTCACCTCCTCAAATCTGTCAAGTCAACTTGAACACAATTTAAAAACTTTTTTTTTATAAACAGATTGCAACAGAAAAGCTCCATGAAACATACTTAAGCCTCCGTGCAGCGGAGAGCAAGTGCGCGAACAGTACAGCTGATACGAGCCCTGAGCCTTTCGCTGCGGACGCCTTCCTCGCCGCCTTGAGGGATGTTAATTCTACTTTTGAAGGTATAACCACATTTATTAAGTTAAGGTGGAGGCTTCGGTTGGAGCGCGAAATTCAAATTTTATCACGTTTTTTGCTAATTGACATATACGACTATTTCATGAAAATGTTACTAATATCGCTAATATACCTTGGAGGAATATGTTGATGATTTCTTTTGTTATTAATAAGTAAATATACTACCATTCTTCTCGCAAATAACATGTTGATAACTTACGACCTATAACTAAGCGGCAATTAGCAAAAAACGTGATAAAATTTGAATTCCGCGCTCCAACCGAAGGTATGCCCTTAATAAGAATGTTTCTACCTAATTTGTTACAATCAAGACCTACATATTATTTGTCGGGTTACCGTACATCTACTTGTCTCGTAAATATGGTTGCAAGAGTAGGCAAAGAAGGCAAACAGTACTTTGATCCTAATATCCAAACTAATATCACAGTGTCATGATTCTCCCTACAGTGTGGCATCGCGTTTAATATCGGGCGATGCCGCCGCCCGTGTTTACTTACGCCGTCGCAAGTACATGTGCCAGGATTGTCACAAAATCTATATATATAAAAGAAAGTCGTGTTAGTTACTCCACTTATAACTCAAGAACGGCTGAACCGATTTAGCTGAAAATTGGCAGGGAGGTAGTTTAGAGCCAGGAGAAGGACATAGGATAAGTAGGTAGGGGTAGGTAGGGTAGGTAGGTAAGGTTGGTAGGGGTAGGTAGAGGTAGGTAGGTAAGGTAGGTAGGGGTACGTAGTTAGGTAGGGGTAGGTAGATAGGTAGGGGTAGGTAGATAGGTAGGGGTAGGTAGATAGGTAGGTAGGGTAGGTAGGTAGGGGTAGGTAGTTAGGTTAGGGGTAGGTAGTTAGGTAGGGGTAGGTAGTTAGGTAGGGTAGGTAGGTAGGTCCCAGTTTTATTTTTGTTCTCAGGGCATGACAACGTCTGCCGGGTCAGCTTGTAGAAAATAAAATAAACGTGTAATGAGCACCTACCTACGTTAATTTATCTATATCTGTACTAATAATAAAGCTGAAGAGTTTGTTTGTTTGAACGTGCTAATCTCTGGTGTTACTGGTTCGATTCGAAAAAATATTTCACTAATAGGAAGCTACATTATCCCCGAAGGTTATAGGCTACTTTTTATCCCGGGAACGCGAGTGAAGCCACGGGGAACAGCTAGTATTACATAATATTATTATCATTATTTACTATAGGTGTATTAGAGATACACTCCATGCAAAGTTGAAACAAACCCGTAATGGGACAACTTCAACAGTTGTATCTGGGTATCAGTGGCGAAGGGTCCATATAAACCGATTCTTACCAGCTTACCTTTTAGAAATCTCAGTCCCATAGATTCATTATTTCAAAGAAAGTAAACTTAATTCAATCTGTTTTTAGATATTATGAAAAAAAAGGTGCAATAAGGTGGATGGATTTTTCAACCATTTTCATAATTTCAAAGCCACTTTTATCATGCTTCAAATACACTGTAATTATCAAATTATAGGTGTTTTTTTGAATGGCTTACCGTCGCCACTGCTGGGTATACTCCGTAATAAGTAAGTTATGTCTTCATCGCAGGTAATAGACAACAAGACGCCCACGAGCTCCTGGTGTGCATTTTGGACAACATTCGAGAAACGTGTCGAGCCCTCAGCGCGCGCGCAACTAAGCTGCAAGTGCATGAAAATGGACATAGGTAAACAAATGACATACTTAACATCACTTCACTGACCACTCAATTCTTCCTTTTCCCTCAATGTAAGAGTCATTTTCTAGATCATCTTGACAGCCGAAAGACGTCCACTGCTGGACAAAGGCCCCCCAAGGATCTCCACGATTTTCTAGAGGTTAACCTCGAAATTTTCATCATAAGCACTGTGTGTCTTTACTGGCTCACTTTAAATTTGTTAAGGCTTTTTTAAATCGAAACAGTGTATTCTATGAAACTTATCCTATAATAAAAATTCGGAGACCCAATGTTACTAACGTCGATCACTTCACTTTTATAAGCGAATGATGTACATATTTATTTAACACAACTCTGCTAATGATACCCTGAGTATCGGATGGTCAATGGTCACTTTTATTCATAATTATGACAGTTTATCTAGTAGGTATTTTGATGTTCTTGGAGTAATTTTGTATTTTGTGTCTCCAGTAATGGTCTCCGCCAGCCGAGCCTAGACGGCGACAACGGTAAAACCCTCGGCACCTTACGCAAGTCTTGGAAGAAACGCAAGGATGTAAAGGCTACGGATAAACGTAACTCGCCCACAGAGGAGCGTCCGCCTTCGCCTGTCGACCCGGAGAAGGACGAAAAGTCTAGGCCCGGCTGGGACTTTGTTGCTGAAGACTTTGAAGGTAAATAAAACTACTCTGTTAATATTAGGCAGTTGTATATGATGATTGTAAATCCTTTTTGACATATTTTTGCTGTATAAATGCTGGTCTATAATATCTATCTGGGTAATTTTCTTAATAAATCAATGCTTGCAGTGCAAGTGCTTATATTTTACACAGCTGCCCAAAGAAGGAGTGTAATGTCAGTGTTCATGTATTTATGTGAGTTTTTGTACTCCACGATAACTTTTATATGCCTAAACTGTTGTATGGGATAACATTAATTTAGGATTTAGAATCCTTACATTATCCCAAGTGACACTGGCTATAATTAGTTTACTTTTTGTACTAATTCCGATTTTTAGTTTTTAAGATCCAATTTTATGTCACAACTTTTATTTATCATCGCCATTTTTTAGGCCAGTAATCATTTAAATGAATACTGGGCTCAAAAACAATTTCTATGATAGGTTTTATGAAGGTTTATTTTTCTAAGATACTGTTATGCGTCTTCTGGGAGTTGGTGCAAATGGTAGTGTATTTGTATTCCAGGTACGATGATAGTTCGCACGATGTGCGTGGAGTGCGAGGCGGTGACAGAGAAGGCGCAGGCGCTGTGCGAGCTGTGCGTGCCCGTGCCAGAGCGAGACGACGATACCGCCGCGCCCTCCGACGAGCCCTTCAGGAGCGCCTGCCTCTCCACCGAGTACCTGCGCGACCAGAACAAGGTACTACCCACTCCGCGACAATACAAATACAAATCCCTGTATTAGTCCCTGTAATTATAGATTCTATACTAATAATAAAGCTGAAGAGATTGTTTGTTTGAACGCGCTATGTTCCAGAGTTACTGGTCCAATTCGAAAAAAAATTCACTAATAGGAAGCTACATTATCCCCGAAGGTATAGGCTACTTTTTATCCCGTGAATACGAGTGAAACATAAATAAAATTGAAATGTCATTAAATACCCTCTTGCTGCTAAAGTTCACATCGCTTCGCTTGCTACGGACTGGCCAGATCGACCACAAACATGTCCCCTCAATCGCTAAATTAACTCATAATAATTGCCAGAAATCACAGACAATACGTGCCAAGAGGTAAGGTATTCCCCATTCAGTGGGGCAATGAGAGAAGTACCGGGAGAAGACCTATGTGTTCTCACCGCAAGCCTGGCCGGTATGGGTGGCCCTCCAGTATATAACCTCGGGGATAACTGAGCACACAGACGCAAGCTGCTCGGAGTGGAGTTAGACCCCATGCCAATGCACACAACTTAAAATTCAAAGTTTTCAATATAATGTCTCGTTGTCAAGCAACAAAATAGGAAGTAATTGTAATGTTCCAGTACTGGTGTTCGCGCTGCCTGCGGTACAACGAGGCGCGCCGCAGCGTGGCCTACTCGCGCCTCCCGCGGCTGCTGGTGCTGCAGCTCAAGCGCTTCAGCGGCGGCATGGAGAAGATCACCCGCCACGCGCCCACTCCTCGCTCCATGCCTTGCTTCTGCGAGCCCTGCGTGCGCCGCGCGCCCGACCACCCGCCCGCGCACAGGTACACCCGCCCCCACACAGGTACACCCGCCCCCACACAGGTACACCCGCCCCCACACAGGTACACCCGCCCCCACACAGGTACACCCGCCCGCACACAGGTACACCCGCCCGCACACAGGTACACCCGCCCGCACACAGGTACACCCGCCCGCACACAGGTACACTACACCCACACTACTACACCTACACCTCACTAAAACAACACCCTATCGAACATGGCTGAAAAATATATTAGAAATACTTGCAATGAGACTTTTGAATTGAATATCGATAAGTTTAAAACATCGATACATTAATTGTGTTCGCGACTGTTTTAAATTTAATTTTTGACGGGCCTGGATTTGTAATGTTAACCAACTACGATTGTTAGAATCTAGGACAAATATAGATTTATTTGTCTCGAGTCTAGGTGTAATTATTTTTATGAGCAGTTTGGGATCAGATAGCCGTGTGTCGAGGATGTCCCAGAATATTCTCATATAGTCAGTTATATCGAAAAAAAGTGATAAATTAATTTGGCAACCATACTTGCAGGGTTGTGTATCAATAAATTATTTTAAATAATTAAATGGGTACGGTAATGTTTCAGGTATGTGCTGTGGGCCGTGATAATGCACCTGGGGCAGACTCTAACGGGCGGTCACTACGTGGCGTATGCGCGGGACCGGTCGAGCGAGGCAGGGCCGGAGGCGGGCGCAGGCGTGGGGGGTGCGGGCGCAGAGGCGGGTCGGTGCTCGCGCGAGGGCGGCGGCGACGCTACGCCCGCGTACTCCGGTTCTGGGTTCATGCGCTCCTTGTTCTCCAGGGCGAAGCCCGCGCCCTCTGCTGGTTGTGCCGCTAGAGAGTGTTGTGTACCCAAACCGAGGTCAGTACTCTACATCTATCTATACATATTCATGTGCTATAATAACTAAATATAATTACTAGCTTCAGCCCCACGGTTTCGTCTGCATTCCCGGGATAAAAAGTAGCCTATACCGGTTGTAAAAAAGAGTAACAAACATCCATGCATCCATTCTCATCAAACTCTTATATCGTAACAAGTATCTGTCTGTTATCCTTTCATAAAATATATAAAGATAAAATATAAATAAATTTTCCAGACCCGACTCCTGCTGGCTCGCCTGCGATGACGACCTCGTAAAACCCATCTCCGATGAGGAGTTTGAGGACCTACTCGCAGCTGAACCGAAGATGCGATCCGCTGCGACGCCCTACCTATTGTTCTACGTAAAACATGACGTCGCTGTCGGGTAGCAGAACTAAGATTCTTCACTCGATCAGTCATGATTAACGCGGGTCAATGACCTGACCAAGTAATGTGCGTGTATAGTGGTGTGTAGTGCCGTCAAGCCGTGATATTATGAACGTATAGCTAAATATATTGTGTAAAGTTCGTGTATAGAAATATATTGTAAAGTATATAAAGCATTTCGCAATATTTTCACTTGTTACGACCCGACAATATGGACTCGAAGTAATATAATGTACCTACCGATGTATACCGATTGTATATATCTCTGTTGAAACTGTATAACAATATATATGTTGCAATGCTGCTAGACAAATTTTACGATAACATATTGGCCTAAACTATATTATCATCTGTTGTGAACTTCGTTTAAGGTGGAGGCTTCGGTTGGGACGTTAAATACAAATTTGATCACGTTTTTTGCTAATTGCAGCTCAGTTATAGGTCGTAAGTTATCAACATGTTATTTGCGACAAGAATGGTAGTACGACTGACATATACAACTATTTCATGAAAATGTTACTAATATACCCTGGAGGAATGTGTTGATGATTTCTTTTGTTATTAATCAATAAATATACTACCATTCTTGTCGCAAATAACATGTTGATAAGTTACGACCTATAACTGAGCTGCAATTAGCAAAAAACGTGATAAAATATGAATTTAACGCTCCAACCGAAGGTTTACCCTTTACTGGATATATATAAAATAGCAAACTTGAATAAACTAGTGACCAATTCATATTTTTGCAAGTATAATAAAGATGTGGCTTTTTATACAATGCAATATTTTATATAATTTTTTATTTGTTTTAATACATGATTTTTTAATGAGCTCATCTATAGAGTATAATTCTGTTTTTTTTTACATAGTGCATTGCAGTGATTTTGTGATGTAACCCTTAATAAACAGGTCATACATGTTCCCGATAGTTTATAAAGTAATTATAGTTCAAAGTTATAACAATACAAATGAAATTAAAGTATTACAAATAAATATATTTTATGACACATTTATGTTATCCCTCACTACGAAACAAGTAGCAAAAAATAGACTTAACAATTATAATCTTGACACTTTACAAACTAAACTAAATTTAGTCTCTCTATCTCTTTCTAACAATAAACATAAGAAATTCAACCCAATTGTTTATTTTCAATGTGAATTTAGTTGCCATCAAAATTAGTGACCACTATTTTGAGGTAAATGAAAACTTTATGTACATACACAGACAAATAAAGAGATAAGACGAAATAGATACAAAGGGATTGTTTATGTGTAATAGAAATTTCATCCAGCAGCCCTGCAACTGGAAAGTCTTACAATACAATATAGGTACTAAATTAGTTTAGTTTGTAGGCAATAAAGCCAGCGTATCTTTCTAACATTCGCACTGCAAAACTAGGGTTGCCAAGGAGCATTTGCATTCTGCACAATAACATGATAATAGGCGCGTAAGTTGTAATGCAGAGTGCCTTATAGTCCGCTATAGCGTGGTTGCGTTTAAAAGATTGAATTATAATGGAATGCAACTATCATTCGTAACAATGACAAATTAAGGTACAAAATGTAATGCAATTAATGTTAATGCAGCGTGCAGTATGGAAAGGAGGTGAGTCGAAAGCTCATAAAAAATATGAATAAATATGTCCCTTTTTCACGTATTTAAGCTATCAATTTAATGGGTTTAGTAATGAAGCTTGGTTTCGTCCTTTGAATTTAATAACAAAGACAGGCTTTAAATTAACCCATAAAATCAAATAATAATATTTATGAAAAAAACTTCCATTCAAATTGAAGCGCTTTTATAATGTTTTACTTGAATAACAATCAATCAGTATTAAAGGAACTGTAATTGCTCACAAAATGTAGACACAACATAGAATAATAAATATTAATGTGGCAGTTATTTTAAATATCCAGTATTAAAATATGTATGGATTACTTGGGCTATTTCTTTATATTAAATAATTAATTACTAATATAATCACGATATGCATGTGCAAATGCTCCTGACAAAATAGATCATAAATTCAGAACGCACATTTATGTAGAATAATATATAAATGATTATCTTCGAGACCACAACGATACGGTTGCTTGCTATATTGCGACTGCTTTTCATTTTACATATTAATGCTATATCTCTAAGTATTCTTATGATTTTAAAAGACAGCTTATATCAACTATTTATTTTGTGTTGGGCAAGTTTATTAAAATATCGATGTATTTCCAATAGTTATGACTGTCGATAATTGATATGATAGAAGACTATATCTTGTTGATCATAGTTATTGATGTATTATGAAAAAAAATACCATAAAAAGAACAAATTAAATTAAAAATAAGTCCTTAGGTGTTCAATCTCACCCAAAATTTTCTGTGCATGAATTATGTGTGTTTGTAGGGACTGGGTGTAAATATATAAGTATTGTATATGTGTCAGTTATCTGCTTTCCATAATATTTAAAAGCTCTTTGGGATCAGGTAACTGTATGTAAAGAATTTTGCAGGATATATAATATAATTATTTCGATATTTTAAAGAACTTGCAACAAATGTATTAAAATGCTTTGTTTATTATTAAAATAACTGAAGCTCGAATAGAATGTGTTCAATATTATTCAATTATTTTATATTGGTCCTACTTTGAAAATAAGCAAGCCTCAAAATACTCCATCATTCTATTCTTTATTATTGAAATTAATACAATCCCAGTGTATTTAAGAATTTTTAACTTAATCCTATGTTTTTTATTGACAACAAATTTAATTTTACGTGTGATTATTTATATTAAAATTCCGTTGCTTTACATGATTTTTCTCGAATAAATAAAATTCAAATTTAACAATACTAGAATAAATTCCAATGTTCCTCAACCCTGAATCACTTTGTGCTAAGATAAATTTCTTATAATTTGTTGCGGATGCCATTCCAAAACCTTTGAAAAAGGTAAAATTCTTGTCAGTAGATTTATGTTTTTTTGTTTATCGAACAAAATGTTATTATCATTCATTTTCATTGTGGATTTGAATAATAAAATAAGATCAAAAATGTTCACTTGTTTAAATATTGACCGAGGAGTAAATAAACTATTGAAGCAATTTATTATTAGACATACCTAATTATGTTCGACGAATCGCGAATATGTCTTGCGGCGGAAAGTAGATGTCCGGTAGATGTGGTAAGTAACTAATCAAATAAGTCACGAGGTCTACATGCAACCATTGCAACTGAGGACAACTAGGACTTGGTAGTGTTTGACCATAGTAACAGATGGCGTGGCTTGAAAGGCTCTTAGGCCGGCCGCACATTATAACAAATTTCCTGTTAGAAACTTACGCTGCTACTATGTTTTGTTCTAAACCCCGTATATTGTCAGTATTCTGACGTGTCTTTCGTCTCCTTATTCTAACATAAGAGAGAGAGAGAGAAATTTTCTAACAGATATAATGTGAGGAGGCGGTTAAAGCTTAAAGTCGAGCTAGATTGTCAACTCGAGGGTGGTAGCTCATACATAACTATTAAATTCCCATAACTAGTACATACCTAGCTCCTAACAACACGCAATCTGAACTTACAGAAGACGAAGTCAATGTTATACTTAACTACAAATTTAATAACACTGCAAAAGGTCGCCTGATAACCTTTTGTTACCCGGTACGCACTATGTGGCATGATGCATCTACTCAGCTCGTGACTTCGGTATTATGGATTATGGTGGCTTCCTACGAGACGAGACGTGTCTTACTATCACGAAATTTTTACTAGGTATCTCATAAGTAGGTATTAATCTATTATGTATGCACCATAGTGAGTCTACCCACCCACCACAATAATATAGTAAAGGGAACAGAGTACCTACTTTTTGTAAAGACCTAAGACAGCATAACTTTATGAGAGAAAGAAATTACTTTTATCAATATAAAAGGTACCTACTCTACCTACATACCTACTTATTCGCAATTACAAAAAAGCAGGTCATTTCAACAATTTATTTATTACAAATATTTTTTTTTTTAGTTATTTAGGTAGGTAGTCAAATTATTAAAAACATTAAATTGTGTAGTCGCTTTGACTTTTTCAAAAGATTTTAAAATTGAAAATCTATTCTTTGGGCACAAATTAGAACATAGACAGACACATAAAATAATACATATAAATAACTAGATGATTATGAAGTCGAAGGTAAGTTGACTTATTGACAACATGTAGATAAGGAGGTACCAATAATATCATTTTTATCAGTTCCGAGATAAACCTCGGAAGACCAAGACCACGCTTCAGTCAGGTTTTGTTTTGGCGCGGATAACGTTCATACGTAATTAATTTACTGTAATAAAATTATTTGTGATTTATCAAAATGAAGGCAATAGAAACACGAAATAGGATTTCTAAAGTAAGTATTAATTGTATCTGAATTTATTAGAAATCTGAAGTTCACTGAACTGAATGAAGCTGTGAGAAAAAGAAAATGGTTGCCATGGTAACTAACATCTGCATTATTTTTTTCTTTTAAAATTAATTTTAATTTGGAACATTAAATAAAATATAATTTTAGAACCAATGTTTAGAATATAAAACTGAATTTATTATAGCTGTCGTAAATTATATAATCTAAATAACTATGATAAAAATCATTGGCTGTAAACCATTTCTAATTTGTAAAATTAAATCATTTTCCATTATTATTGTATCTAAATAATTATTTAATTAATGCTTAAGTTTACATAAATGGGTCTCTCTTTGGCTATACTCAGCGAAGAATTCAAAATAATTAAGATTATGATGTAGCTACAGATAACTAATAATTGTGGACTAAACTGTGAAACTGGTAAAAACGACTAGCGTAAAATGTTTCCTACCTGCGTACCTACCTACTTGTCTATGACATTGATTGACCTCTAAAAGTCCTTGTATGAACTTCTGTCAAACTACATTTTATAACTTTAGTGAGTGAACTCTGAGAACAACTTTTTATAAAAGTTTTAACGAATTACGAAATTCAGCTTTAAATCATGGCATTTGTGAGTAGAACCAAAATATTAAATCCCATTGTTTAATAAGCAAATTATAAAATAGAAGTATTTTACTGATTCCGGTATCCATATTCTCACGTGAAATAATGATATTACTTATGGATAAGAAACAATATGTCATGTCAAGACTTACAGAAATAATGCATTATCGTTCTGATAAGCAAGGGTGTAAAGATGATTAAATTATCATTTACAAGTATAGTTCAATTGTCTCTACGGCCTTTGACAAAATTAACAAGTGTCGGACCAAATATAACCTATCTGTGGGTCAAATTAATATTATTTTATGCCACACTTTGTTCTTGTTATAAAGAAGTCATGATTTATTTGGAGGTTAAAAGATTAAATGGTATTATTATGTTTTGTTTCGTAAACTAACCTAAGCAGATGAGTCAGATGATGTTAGTAAATTATAACCTATAAAAAGCAATAAAGCAGATATTATTGAATGAACCGGTATATTTACATTTATTTAATATCAACTAATTCAATTCAATTCCAATTAATTGGTGTAAGTAGTAAATACCTACTTACCTAGTAATTTATTATAGTAGGTATATTTTTACTGTAAACTTTATTATTTTATTGCAATCGTTAGTCTTATATTAAAAATAACTGGTTTTTGAAATTACAAATATTTGGTAATATTTGTAATCATAATTAATTATCAAATAATATTTTCTATATAATTTAGTGCCACTGAGGTGTATTGCTACGTATAGAGAAGCCACACATAACCACTATATAACGTTCAAGTGCAGCCATCCAGCCGCACTTCACTTAGTTGCTTGCCAGTCGAAGACTACATTGTATAAAGGAGGACAACTTTAGTGGGCTTAAGTCTTGATTCTTGTTTGAAATTAAACGAAAAAAATATGCTCAAACGAATTCATTATTAGTTCAAACTCATATTAAATTGGAGCATGACCTTTGCTTAGGATAGCTGCTCTATACGTAGTATACACCTCAGTGCATGCATTTTTTTCTGTTGCACTTTTTTATTTTAATTTTTATCTTGGTTAGTTGTTGACCATAGAAATATAATTTTTTTTAACCTTGATTTATGAAAACTATAATAATTGTGCTTCGCGGTTACACCCCCGTTCTCGGGATTAAACGTACCTATCCCATGATCTTCAAAATTCTAAGCGCATCCCGTCCCAAATTTTATGACAAATATTAAACATGATTTTACGAATGTTCAGTATCTATTTATCTTATTATAATAACTTATGCATAAAATTCAAATCATCTCGTACAAGTGACATTAAAAATATAAATACACCTAAGGTTTATTATCTGAGAACCAAAAGCACTTTCCGGATACGGATACTAAACATTGATTTCCGTTTCTAGACCGGAAGCCGGAAGTAAAGTAATAGTGTCAGTCAGTTTTTTAATCATTCGAATGTTATGTTCGAATGAAAGAAATCCTGGATCAGTCGTTGCTACTTTTGTCATTCAATTCAACGTCAAAATTGAAAAAAGCCGCGAAATAATGTAAACAACAGCTGCTCGAACTTGATTTCTACAATTTGTTTATAAAATAAAGTATATATTTGCACTACGTATTACCTCTAAGTTGATCACCGGGAAATAAAATTGGCAAGTTTACAAAAATTTAAAATTAGAATACGTGTATCTCGTTGCTGTACGAAACTATGAAGTATTGTAGCAACAGTCACAATTTGGGATCAAATTGTTATGGTTTATAGAGTTCGAATTGATTGAAAATAGGTTTAACATTATTTTACGGGGTTTTCGCTCACCCTGCGGTGGTCGTAGCGACCCTGAGGTGCGCGCGCCGCTCGTCTTTTCGCGTAGAGTACGCAACTCCAATTGTCGTGCCCCGCTGCGGGAGTTGGTTTTTCTCTCGGAAGGGCAGTTCAAGATCAAGAAGGCCGCTCGCCTCACCTAACGCCAGTTTCAGTGAAAAATTATTTCATTTCAACAGCATTAACATGGTTTGGCCGACTATTTACGATGGAAAAACGGAGGTAACATTGGATTTGCATTATTGTACAGAAGTATTGATATTATGCGATTACGTGATCTGTTAAAATTTGTTACGGGCTTTTCACGTTACCTTGACTTGTCTTTACGGTATTTTCCACGCCGGTTTTCGGTCAGTTAACTAGTTTCGTTATAGCTAAATGTGTCTTCTGCGCAAAGTACTGTTTTCATCTAATTTAAATAGAATATTCAATGTTGTTAGATCAATACATGTGTATGTGAGTATGTAGCAACACCTTTAATTGTTGTATCTTTCTATCAGCAGCTGTAGACACAATTGCTTGCTTTAGAAAATCATTAAATGCTAGCTTCCTACATGACATCTTAAAATATACTGTAAATTGCACATTATCATAAGAAAATACTATTAATATTTAGTATGTAAATTAATGGGAAATATTTATGTACGGACATCTGGATACTTCCTTGTATGGGTGCCAAATAATCTTTATAGCGCAATGCTTATACCATTAATTTCCAACTACTGTTAGACACATTTAAATAATGTGTAAATAAATTTTCATCTCATTTGCATGGTGGTAGGGTACTTCATAGTACCCACCTGGCTGGCTACCACCCTCATGTTGAAAAACTGCCACCAAGCACTTTCTGGTGTATTCCGATAGCTGCACTTGAGAGCGAGTTCCCTTCTAGGCTCTGTGTGTTTACCACCATCGACCACATCATCACTGACCAAGGTGAGATTGTGGTCAAACACCGGCCTATACCTAGTAAAAAAATAAAACATAAGCTACTTTTTACCCCAAGAATGTTAAACTGTAGCAAACAACTTGTTCAAAATATTTTTGTGTCCTACAATAGGAATTCCCCTTATCAATTTTACTCCTTTTTCACCAATACTAAATATTTATGTAGTCCATCTGCTCACTCTAGATATATTTAGTTTATCTTATTTTCAAGGAACTAACTATTGAGCATATTGAGAAGCTTCCCAATAAGATTGCAAACTTAATTCGAAACTACCTCATTTATGAATCAACATAATTCAACAAATCACAGTACAATTAATCAAGTTATCAACATTCTGACATTTGTTATCACAAAGATATGATTATTATCTGAGTTATATGAAAAATTTCTATTCAGTTTCCTACAAAACTTGTATATTAACACTGCACTTTATAAAACTCATTACGTGTGTGTGTTAAAAAAGTATTAAAATAAGTGTTGGGATAATTTTTACTTTGCATTTCAATGCTATGGTAAGATTGGTAAGCTAATTAGTTATGCTCTGAAATATATAAAAAAATATTTTTTCTTAATATTACCTAATTATTAACTAATACCAAAGATTAACAAATAATAGGAGGACTCCTACTGTATACTAATATACTAATAAGTAGGTTCAGCCAAAACTAGAACCGAAACCTAATTATATTAGTTTTTGAAGAGCATTCGCTGTTTTAGTTAAAGCCAGTTAAATCTAATAGGCGAAAGTAGCCACACCGTGATGTCAGACTACTGGCATAAAAAAAACCATTACAGTGTTAAGGTAATAGTAATAAACTTTAAATACGGAAAAATAGACTATTTGTGAAATAATTTTCCATTTGACCATCTGTTTTCCTGGTGAAGTATCCACTGAAGGATTCTGATAAGCCTCTATGTTAACTCGTTATTTAATTTATTGCTTGTTTATTGCGTTATTAAAATTTTGTAATAACTATATTTTACAAGAATATATGTACTTAATAAAACGTGACTACTAAAGAAACCCCTACGGTGGTAAAATAAAGGGTCGCGGGCGGGTGAGGCGGCGGGGCGGAATGCTAGTTATTTACAAATCTATGATAAACCTTTTAGGGTTTGGAATCACAAAAAAGATAAAGTGGTCAGACCTAGGGCATCCTTCCTTTATGCATAGGGCACTATTATTTTCAGTTATGTTTTAGTTTTAACTTTGCTGGATTTGAATGGTTGTATTAAAATAGAAATAGAGATTTTGGTGAAAAATGATTTTTTATGATACAATTAACCGGTTAATAACATGTAATAACCGGTATTTTTTCAAAATCTGTTTCAACTATTCATAAAAACGCTGTGATAAATGTAGTTTTTAGCATTATTTCACATCTGCTTATAAAAGCAAGCGCAAGGTTACTATTGTTAGTACCTACCTACATACATCACTCGTCTCAGTGTCATGTTCACGGTTTAATGCTCATTATGAGATGAGCTGGTCATAATGATGTCACATGAACAATGTCTGATCGTCTGCACAATGACTACACTTAGCTTTACATTTAACCAGTAAACAACGTTATGGGTATTATTTGTGATGTAATATAGACTTACCTATTTAGTTAGAGGAAAATATAAATAACTAGCTCTGCTGTCTTTGCCTTGTCAAGCTCACTTTATTTTTAACCGACTTAAAAAAGGAGGAGGTTCTCAATTTTTAATGTTTTTTTGTGGTCCCATATTAATTTTATTACTATAACTAAAATTTAAAGAAACTCACTAGAAAATGGGTAATAATTTTCAAACGGCGGAGCGGATTTTCTTGTAACAAAAACACTCGATTAAGTCACCTTAAAAAAAACTATATTAAAATCGGTCCATCCGTTCAGGAGCTATGAGGCCACAGACAGACAGACAGACACATTATAACACGCCGTCGTTTTTGCGTCGGGGGTTAAAAAGAATATCCTTTAGACGAAATCTGAAGCTTGTAATTGTTTCAGGCGGGATCCCCTGACAAGCCAGCGATGCAGCTCGCGATCGCCGACGTGGGTACCCACCTGCAGCACATGTGCGGCCTGGACATCGATTCCAAAGCCTCTTACGTACGCCTCTCTGGCATCATCTGTACTATTGGTAACTATACTACATCTAAACTAGCACCAATAAGCGCATCACCACTTACCTCTGTGAAATTTGATTAGCTATGTTACGCTCGAAGACCAAAAATGCGTTGTGAGCAATTTTTTCGCTCAATGAGCGTTTTCGGTCTTTGAGCGTAACAGTTATATCACAGTAAAATGGGTATATATAGTAGGTACTTCCCTGACTGGCTACCATATTTAAAAATCTATAGTAAAGCCATTTGTCCACTTAGTAACATAATAATGGGGCAATGAACTTTGAATCTAGGACACCTAAGTTTGCCTGTATTGGCGGATTTTTTATAATAGGAATGGTCATGCGACTCCTAAATAAATGTGTAGGCTAGTAGTTATAGTTTTTAAATATGTGGCAAACTTGGATAAGTAAAGTTTCGTGTTTATGTTTTTCGCAAATCAATTTTGCCATAAATTATGTGATTTTGATCAGTTCAGGTGAGCATAGGCAAGATTCACTATGGAAATAGTGTCCAACTGTCGCACCCTGTGTGGGGGCACACGTACCTAGGTACCTACCACTTTGAGAAACGCTATCATAGAATATAAATAACGATATCTACCAATCAATAAATGACTACATACTAGTCACTGTTTTTGGCTCAGTAAAAAGTTTAGATGGTCATTGGTTTAACCAAATCTCTCTAAAAGCCAACGCAGACAACGCTTCTTCTTTTCTTCAAAATCAGATTAATCCGACTAAACTGTCGACCTACAGTCTGTAGTCAGTGTGGCTCTAAAAAAAGCCTGACCTCTAAATAAGGTTTCTTCTACCATTAGGACCCGTCTCACGCGATGTAGGCGTCCTTGAAAAAATGATGGAAACTGGCATGAACGTCGCCCGAATGAACTTCTCCCACGGCTCTCACGAGTACCATGCTGAGACCATCAAGAACTGCAGGGAAGCCGAGAAGAACTACAGCGCTAAGCTTGGCTACCAGTTCTCCCTGGCCATCGCTCTTGATACCAAGGGACCTGAAATTAGAACTGGACTTTTGGAAGGTGTAAGTACATTGTCAGTTCTTGGTCTACTGTTGAGACTTTCTGGAGGATATTTCAATGAAATAAATATGTTAAATGGAGGTAAAGGTAGTTTATATATTGAAGACTAGCTTCCGCCCCGCGGTTTCACCCGCTTTCCCGAGGCATCTCATATTTTTTCAGGATAAAATGTAGCCCATATGTTATTCCAGTGTATGATCTATCTATGTGCCAAGTTTCATTCAAATCCGTTCATTAGTTTTTACAAAGATACATACATACTCACAAACTTACGCTTTTATAATATTAGTAGGATAAGATTTTTTACAGAAATCCTTTAAAAAAAAATAGAACCGCCTTCAAAGGCACTAAAAAGCACAAAATAACTATGTAGGAACTCTAATCTGACTGTTTTGAAGTCGCGTGTACCAAAGTGAAAAATTTGACCTACTTAATTACCTAAATTCTTCCGATAATTTTGTTTACCCATAGTTTTAATATTCCTACTTATTTATTATCTTAAGGCGATGATAGCTCAGTGGTAGTGACGTCGGATGCCGAGACGAAGGTCCCGGGTTCGAATCCTACAATGAGCTTGAACTTTCGGTGAAGGAAAACATCGTGAGGAAACCATAGCACGGTGGTAGGGTACTTTGTAGTACCCGCCTGGCTGGCTACCACCCTCAAGTTGAAAAATCTGTCGCCAAGCACCTTTCGGTGTGTTCCGACAGCTGCACTTGAGAGCCAGTTCCCTTCTAGGCTTTGTGTCCTTACCATCATCGGCCACATCATCACTGACCACGGTGAGATTGTGGTCAAACACAGGCCTATAAAGAGTAAAAAAAAAAACAAAAATATCTTGACCATTTCTCTACCTACAGACAGATGTTATATAAGTAAACTTCACTGACCTTGCGCATTATCACGTCTGTACGTGACTGTAGAGTTATCTTTATGACATCACAGGGTGATAACACTGAAATGTAATCCTTCTTATAGTCTTTAATGGCTGCAATTGTTACGGGGAATATGAGCACATGGCTCTTATGACTGCAATTTTTGATATAACCGGATAGCCTTTATACCCCATTATTCAGACATACTTGCTTCATTCTGATTATTAATGCCAAAGTTAATGCTATGCGACACAATCTAATATTTGGCTAACTTCCTGCCATGCGGGCAATGTTATGTTTTTTTTTAAGGACATGAGGTATAACACCCTATAAAACTGAATGTACTGCACTATAGGTGTGCACCAAAAATACACCATAAACCATTGTAGTAAGGCTAAATTTTCGTAATCTCCATCACAGGGCGGTTCCGCAGAGGTTGAATTAAAACGCGGAGAAACTATTAAGTTGACAACCGACGCGGCTTACGCGGAGAAAGGCACGGCAGAGGTCGTGTTCGTCGACTACAAAAACATCACCAACGTGGTGAAGCCAGGCAACAGGATCTTCATCGATGACGGCCTCATTTCCATCATCTGCACGTCTGTTTCTTCCAACGTCTTGGTGTGCTCCATTGAGAATGGAGGTAAGTGTCATCTGAAGCAGTAACCCCCTTAGGGGTAATCCAAAACGTCACACGTTAGGAGTTTGGGGGGGGGGGGGTTAAACAAAGTGTGACATCGTGTGACAACGTGGGGAGGAGTCATAAGCTCTGTCCGTGACGTCACAATATATAAATCTAAAGTATTTAATTGTAACGAAAAAAAATTAAATTACCAACTCTATAAATATTAATATATGGTATAATTTGTATTACTTTTTGGTTGTTTTTAATTTAATAATTTCTAAATTTAAAATATGTGACGTCACACCAAGTGTGAGGGTGGAACCACTGGTAAAACTAATAATTTTTCTCGGTTTTTGTTAAAAAAGAACACAAAATAAGATATAAAAACTATATTTATTTCTTACCCTACAGGTATGCTGGGCTCAAGGAAGGGAGTAAACTTGCCCGGTCTACCCGTCGACTTGCCCGCAGTCTCCGAGAAAGACAAGTCTGACTTGTTGTTCGGTGTTGAACAGGGAGTAAGTACCTTTATCACACAATTTTTTATACACGTTGGACTCTAAATATTAGATAACTCCATATAATGGGAGCTAAATTAAATGATGTTCGTTACCTTTTTTTGCTACCTTTTTGTTACGCGGTGGCTGCGCAATATGCGCAGTATGAAAATAAAAATTTTTGGTCAAAATGATATGTGTAGGCAAAAACAATAAAATATTATCATATACTTAATCAAATCCGTGTTGCCAACTCCCAAAAATTCTTACCTCTAAAGTTCAAGTTACAAAATTTGTGACATTGTCATCGTCAAATTGAATTGATACTGATTGATTATACTATTGATAGGTCCAAAGTGTACTTTAATAGAAAAAAAGTTATTTTATAGCATTATCTTGGGAACAACAACTGTACTATAATGAATCATTATACACGGGTGTGCCTAAAGTGGCTCATTAAAGTACTGATTTTGATTTCATAATAAGAACATTACGATATGAGAGTAGATAAATGCATAAATGGCATCCTTTTTCTATTATCTACTTAATATATTTTTATATTTATGAGTAATCATAAATATAAAAATATATTAAGTAGATAAATACGTAATAACATTCGAATTATTGATTGTATTCGAATGATTATCATTCGAAATAGCAATAAAAGCACGTGTATTAACTTCTAAACTATTGTAATAACAGTAGTTATTGCTTGTACATTTTTTATATCTTTTTAGGAAAGTCTCGACGTCTTATCATACGTCAATAATATTTAACTTAGTCATTGACAGAAAATAGTTTTACGACAGACGTTATCTGATAATGGTGATACTTTGTGGTAATTATGTCAGACTTTATCTAACAAACGTGTGGTAATTCCTATTTGGGGGTTATTTGTGTTGGCCCACTCAGGGGTGCTCTCAATTGCCCAGTTGAGAGAATTTCTGCGCTCGCCGATTTGTCGGATAAGGATGATAAAGCCATCAGGCTACCAACTTTAACCCTATCCAAAAAAAGAGTTATTTGGGAGTCTGTATTGATAATTGATAAATTCTGTATTGATTTTATTGTCATTTTTTGATTTATATTAGTTCTTAATTACTAAGATTAGAGTTTGAGTTGATTCTAAGCTGTTGTACCCAACAGTTCAACCTGATGCGTTAGAATATTATATCGCCTATAATTTTCCTCAATAAACGGGCTCTACTTTCTGAAATAAGCAGATAGCTTCAGCTTTATAACATTATGTAAATGTAAATTATTATTTTTGAAGTAGTTACTTACATAAATAAAATTCCTATTCAGACCATTCCCCCCTTATCGCCGAAACTAAAATTTAAAAATAAAATAAAATTAAAAAATTTGAAAAAAATATACATTTGAATACAGAACCATAGATTACAAGAAAACTTATAAGAAGTCTATGGAACCCTTAGTGCATGAGTGAGACTCTCACTTGTCCGTTTTTTTTTATAAAACTAATGGTCGGTTGCTCTTACATTTTAGTTAAAGTTATAGTCAAAGTGAACTTGACTGCTTTGATCGTAGTGTCGCTTTGACGATGACCTCCTCCCTCGGTCGGTTATGGTTACGGTAAAAATTTTAGTTAAAGTGACACGAGCAACCCAGTTTGCTTTCTTTCGGCGGTTAATGTTAACTATAACCGTAACCTAATTATACTATGACCTAACCTTACTATGAACGCGCTTTATGCAACCGACCCTTAGGTAGCAAACTTTAGTTAAGTAGAATTTACAACCGCATAGACATACTACAATAATATGTAACAATCCAGGTGGACATGATATTTGCGTCGTTCATCCGCAACGGCGCTGCGCTACAGGAGATCCGCGCCATCCTCGGAGAGAAGGGGAAGAACATCAAGATCATCTCCAAGATCGAGAACCACCAGGGTATGGTCAACCTCGACGAGATCATTGCGGTATGTATAATACCTTGTTTTAAATATTCTTTTTCCAAAGGTTCCCTGGTTCCCCCCACAAGGTGGACGACGATCTTGTTAGGGTCGCGGGAAACCGCTGGATGCGGGTAGCGCAAGACCGGCCATCGTGGAGATCCTTGGTGAGGCCTTTGTCCAGCAGTGGACATCTTTCGGCTGATATGATGATTTTGTTAATTTTTGTATTACTGCTACATTTCAATGATGTCAGATGTAGCATGCTTTTTAAAAACTATAAAAAAAAGAAATATTTTTATTTATAAGACTGTAATATTGTAATTAGACTGTACATTTTTTCTTAAAACAATAAAATAAAAATTTAATTAATAATCATTTGTATGGTGTCACTATGATTCAGTGGATTGGGAAATTGCTCTGAAGTGCATATGCATACAATTTCAACAGCCAAGCGAGTACTAAAAATAATTCTTCGGTTAATAATTAATTTACCTATGCGAAGACTATGAGGTAATTTTCAATGGTAATTCAGTCAGGTGGATTCCTCGCAGAAATAAAATTATATTTCAATTCCTTATAATAATACATTCAATGGAGATTTCAGACTTTATAGAGAGGGTAGTAGTCTAAAAATTGTAACTGTTGACATTCCTAAGTGCGTTATTAGGGACTTAACTGTTGAGTTTTGATATATAAATACTAAATATGAATTGGATTTGAATGAAATTATCAAATTTTAGTACTCTTATTACAAGCATATCGATTTAAAAAGCTGACTAAACTAAAATAACAGTAGAGTTTGCACCAAATTCAGATTGATTAGAGTAACATCCTTTAGTCCCGCCGTCCCAATCGCCGGACGACGGCAATTTGCATTTCGCGAGGCAAATAGGTCACGCAACTCCTACTCGCTGCATAATAGCACTTCATGTGATTGGCTCAATAGAATGCAGTTACTGCCGGATTTGTGATGAATGCATCTCGATTGCTGTGATTGTTGATGATTACAATAGCATCAAGTACATGTTATTTATTTACACCACCTATCACGCCGCTGGTCATGGGTTCGATTCCCATCCAGGGCAAACATTTGTGTGCATGAACATGTCTGTTTGTCCTGTGTCTGAGTGTATATATCTATATAATAGTAGGTATATGTAGTATATAAGTTATCTGGTTTCCATAGTACAAGCTCTGCTTAGTTTGGGATCAGAATAACCGTGTGTGGAGAATGTCCCAAAAATATATTTATTATTTATGTTTTCGAAACGACGTCGTGTTAGACATTTGGCCAAAAAGATGCGAACTTCAGAATGGGCGCCATTTCTTTCGGCAACTGTCGTATACATCGATGATCGTCTAAATTTCTAAAGGTTGCCAAACAGTGGCGAATCAAGGGGGGGGGGCAGGGGGCCATGGCCCCTTCCACAAGGCCGGCTACCTTTGCGGTTTGCATTGTATTCTGCGGAGACTGTGTGATGAGCTCTCGCGATACCTACTGCTGACCGTCGGTCGAAAGAATTCGGAACGGTCGATTATATTTTGAAAGTTTTCCTGCTTATTTCTTTAGCTAAATTTGTTAAAATCTTATAATTTGGCCGAGAGCCCCTCCCCACTGCTAACCCTAATCCTGGATTCACCCTTGTTGCCAAAAGACAAACAATTTTTGAAAAAAGTCTCTGTTCATAAAGTAATATTCTATTTTCGCTGCAAAGACTATGCAATGATACAATGGTTGTGTATTTCCAGGAGTCAGATGGCATCATGGTTGCCCGCGGTGACCTCGGTATCGAGATCCCGCCAGAGAAGGTGTTCCTCGCACAGAAGACCATGATCGCTCGCTGCAACAGAGTAAGTTATAAACACATTAAACAAGGCAGTTATTAAAAAAAACTATGCGCTGCGGTACGAAAAACGACTGAGATTCTTTTTAACCTCCTTCAAAAATAAGGTTATCAATTCGGGTATTTTTTAAATGTTTATTCACGCATAAGATTTTGTGCTAATGAACTGATTTTAATCATTATTTTTTCGTTGGGTTCCGTATAGCTGTATAGCTTCAAAATTAATATGTGACAACCATATTAATTTTATTGTCTATGAAGGAGGTTTTACTCTTTTTGTTAAAGTTAATTATTTTAAATCATTTCTCATTCCAAATTACGTTTAAATATATAAATTGTACATATTTTTGTAATCACCTTTTAAAACCTTTATTTTGATACCCAACATTGTGACGCCAAAAATCCGCCATATTGATTTTTTTAATTTAATATACCTACTCGCGCAATAAATAGAAATCTAACGACATCATTTATCAAAATGGATTAATTCGCAACGTTTTATCCCAGGTGGGCAAGCCAGTAATCTGCGCGACTCAGATGCTGGAGTCGATGGTGAAGAAGCCGCGGCCGACCCGCGCGGAGACGTCGGACGTCGCCAACGCCATCCTCGACGGCGCCGACTGCGTCATGCTGTCCGGGGAGACTGCCAAGGGGGACTACCCGCTCGAGTGCGTCCTCACCATGGCCAATATCTGCAAGGAGGCCGAGGCTGCTATATGGCACAGGCAACTCTTCAATGATCTCTCACAGGAGGTACTAATTGATTTGGTTGATTTCACCCCCATTTGGCAGACCAGTTGACACGATTGGTTATGACCTATCACACCGCAGGTCGTTAGTTGATCCAGGATAAACATTTGTGTGCATGAACGAACATGTATGTTTGCCCTGAGTCTGAATGTAATTATCTGAATGTGGTTATTTGGTTTCCATAGTTTGGCCCATGATATTTATTTATATAATGTGATTTTGTTTAGGTATGAGTATAGGCTAGATGACACTGTCAAAAATAAATGACCAAACACTAACCAATGCATAAAACATCTGAAAACACGCGGAAACATCAAATATATTGTACATTTAATGCTTTCTATGATTTTTAATTACCAGTAGAACCACTAAGAGTAGATCATTTGATGCTGTGAAACTATGACGTCATAACTTAGTATTTCATACAATTATCCATGTAACCGATCGTTTTGAAATTTATTAAAAAGGTGCTGATTTGATATGCCAGGAAACTACCCTATTGTAGATGGAATTGATTTCTTAATATTCAATATTTTTTATGTGCATAAACGATTTCTCACAAATACTGCGATAAACACTATTCCTAATTCCTATCATGGTAATCTAGCCTAAATTTAACAGTTCATTGAACAAGACGTTTAGAGTAAGACTAATGAAAAATCTGACGATAAAATCTGACGCTAAGGGGTCGAGACTCAGTAAAAATTTTTCGTTCTATGACTTATGACGGTTAAATTGACTAAAGCTGTGGTTGCGGTTCGCACAATATCACAATCCGTTAAGGGGGAACGTTCGGTTGAAGCGCGAAATTCAAATTTTATCACGTTTTTTGCAAATTGCAGCTCAGTTATAGGTCGTAAGTTATCAAAATGTTATTTGCGACAAGAATGGTAGTATATTTACTGATTAATAACAAAAGAAATCATCAACACATTCCTCCAAGGTATATTAGTAACATTTTCAATATATCAGTAATATACCTTGGAGGAATATGTTGATGATTTCTTTTGTTATTAATCAGTAAATATACTACCATTCTTGTCGCAAATAACATGATGATAACTTACGACCTATAACTGAGCTGCAATTTGCAAAAAACTTGATAAAATTTGAATTTCGCGCTCCAACCGAAGGTATACCCTTAATACAGTATCAAATAAATGACTTGAATCCTCCCCAGGTAAAACCCCCAATCGACCCAGCCCACTCAGTAGCTATAGCGGCAGTGGAAGCGGCCACCAAGTGCCTGGCGGCGGCAGTGGTGGTGGTGACGACGAGCGGCAAGTCGGCGCACCTGCTGAGCAAGTACCGGCCGAGGTGCCCCATCATCGCCGTCACCCGCCTGCCGCAGACCGCGCGCCAGGCGCATCTCTATAGGGGAGTGCTGCCCATCCTATACCAAGGTCAGTTTTTTTTTTTTTTTTTTTATACTACTAGGGTAGCAAGCAAGTATATGGCCCACCTGATGGTAAGTGGTTACCGTCGCCTATCGCCATTTGCAATACCAGAGATATTGCCAATGTGTTGCTGACCTGTTACTCGGTATTGTAATACCGAGAAGGCAAACTGGCTTTCAAGTGCAATTGCCGGAACACACCGGTAGGTGCTTGGCGACAAATTTTCAAGTCTTGTACGTGCCGTTACAGGTAAATAAATAAATAAATAATAATAAATATTCTGGGACACACACGGTTATCTGATCCCAAACTAAGCATAGCTTGTACTATGGAAACCAGATAACTGATATACTACATATACTACTTTTTTTTTGTAAATACATACTTATATTGATAATTACTTGCAGACACAGGACAAACAGACATGTTCGTGCACACCAATGTTTGTCCTGGATGGGAATCGAACCCATGACCAGCGCCGTGGTGCTTATAGATAACTAACTAACTGTCTGAAGTTGGTTCTGATTGCACCCCTATGGCGACTGTTGCCCAGCAATAGGGCTTCATCCCTATTGCTGGCTAATTCGATTTTTTTAGGGCCGGTTGCTCGTACATTTTAGTTAAAGTTATAGTCAGAGTAACTTAACTTTAACCGCCGAAAGAAAGCAAACTGGTTTGCTCATGTCACTTTAACAAAAATTAACAACATAACCGCCCGAAGGAGATCGGTCATCGTCAAAGTGACTCTACGGTCAAAGCATGGTAATAGTTAAGTTAACTTTAACTAAAATGTACGAGGAACCGACCCTTGGTCATCATCCCTATTTGACGAGATGACGAGGCCTTGAATATGTTAATCTGGTGCAGAGTCCCCGGCCGGCGACTGGCTGAAGGACGTGGACAACCGCGTGCAGTCGGGCCTCAAGTTCGGGCGCGCGCGCGGCTTCCTCAACACCGGCGACCTGGTCGTCATCGTCACCGGCTGGAGGCAGGGCTCCGGGTTCACCAACACTATGCGTATTATGTTAGTACCAAACACTTTTTTACAGACCAAGAACTCTACAGCGTATCTGGTGGTACACACGGCCACAGATCAAGCTACACCTTTTTGTTGCAAAATAGCTCCTATTACAACCGCATAAGGTGCCGCAGTGTTTACCTTGACTTGTGGTCGTCCGTGGAACTATAAATGGTGACGCTACTGTTTACTTCTCGCTCACACTATCGCCGACTATATCACACCTGTCGGTATAGACCGCAAAAAAGTAAAATTATTCATGTTGCGTTCAGTGCTGTCGTTTTGGCATTGTTATGGTAATCTATATCTATCTATACTAATAATAAAGCTGAAGAGTTTGTTTGAACGCGCTAATTTCCAGAGTTACTGGTCCGATTTTGATTTTTTCCACTTATAGGAAGCTACATTATCCCCGAAGGTTATAGGCTACTTTTTATCCCGGGAACACGAGTGAAACCGCGGGGAACAAGTAGTCTTTTATAATTGAATTGAATTAATATGAATGTATCTTTCTTTTACAGCAAAGTTGAATAGAGCTGTTGTGCAGATGTGAAACAAGAAAAATAAATGTTTTTGTTAAGTATTAGCGCAAGTGATAATGAACAGGGAGAACTGTGGAGCTGTCTTTATTATTAGGTAATTTTACTCGATAACTATGTTATAAATATGAATTTCATACGGCAAGGAAGCTCCACGGTTCCACTGTACAGTGATATGTATAAAGGAATGCATCTGTAAATGTATCTCGAAATTTGTATATCTAGTTGTAGGCGTACATATTTATTTATTTGAGTAATTTAATAACAGTCGTAATGTACGTTGCGTAATGCGAATAAAATGTTTGGAAATGTAACAATTTGTTTTTATTGAATCCGAAATGCACACAAAACAGAGCTGTTTGGCCGGATACCGGATATCCGGTCATCCTAAAAGCCGACTAGGAAGACGGATAGCCGTATATTCGGCGGAACATTGCCATGAAGTATATGTTTACTTTATAGGGGTAACTCTATACCTAATAAAAAGGGTTTTAAGTTTTTGCTAATTCTACTATTTAAACCACTCGATTTTTTTTTTTTTACTATGTATAGGCCTGTGTTTGGCCACAATCTCACCGTGGTCAGCGATGATGTGGCCGATGATGGTAAGCACACAAAGCCTAGAAAGGAACTGGCTCTCAAGTGCAGCTGACGGAACACACCGAAAGGTGCTTGGCGACAGATTTTCAACATGGGGTGGTAGCCAGCCAGGCGGGCACTACAAAGTACCCTACCACCGTGCTATGGTTTCCTCACGATGTTTTCCTTCACCGAAAGCTCAAGCTCATATTTTATTAGATTGCGATTCCAAACTTTTTTTTTATTTATTGACAAAATAATACATATAACAAACTAAGGAGAAAATCATACACAAAAAACCACAGGTTTATAAAGTGGAATGATTTACAATCATCATTCAGTTCCGTCATTAACGAAACTATAAGCATAAAGTAAATAATATTCTAGGTACAACTATAAGTTACAGTTATATAAATATAAATACCTACTTAACCTATCAATAATAATTAAGTTTGAAGGTAGTACAAAAAAAAAATCGCGAAGCAAAATCTTATAATGTGATGGTTAAAGAACGCAGCGCAGTGACAAAACTCACATAATATACCAGTGACGATACAAAGTGTTGCATACGTTTTTTTAATTTCGCTGTCACGGTTGTTCATTAAACGAGGAATCAAGTAAGCGCTGGTGCGTTGACCATAGGTATTATTTGCTTTGATAGTCTTTAGTTTATTTTCTGTTATTTGTCTTGTTCTAATTTTGAGTTGAAAAATTGTTCTTTGAGTAGGTTATATGTTATTTTTAAATGAACAGCAAGAGTATTACAGTGTTTAAATAATAGATTATCATTGTTAGAGCATTTAAGTTTTACATTTGGTGATACTATTTAGATACCGTTGGAAATGTACGGCCGTAGGTACTTAGCCCATAGCACACTACTGATTCAACGAAAGCATTGTAAATCATTAGCCGAGTTCGCCGAGTTTGATATGGTATAGGTTTTTTGATTATAGTAATAGTGGACAAGAAGGCTCAACACGGTCAATGTGAGGTTACCAGTTGAAGCTGCTATCGATGATGAGACCTAGGTACGTATGACTGCTAACTACTAACTAGGTACTTCGATAGCTGTTCAATAACAAGTGCGAGTCTGGGGCAACCGTTGACTATGTAGGCATGAATGACTGGGAAAATGAAACATTTAAAATACTTTTTCTTTCTTTCTATGTCGTGACGTTGAGATTCTGCCTATATGAATAACTAGCTGCCCCCTGCGGTTTCACCCACATTCCCGAGATATAACTTTCGGGAATAAAGCTTCCTATTGAATGTTCTTATTAAGTATTGGAAGAATTTTTAGAATCGGACGTAACTCCGAATATTAGCGCGTTCAAACAAACAAACACCAGCTTTATTATTAGACGTAGTATATTATTTATTCTTTGTTATTAGTAACTATACATAAATATTCAATTAAAATACAGACCCATCTAGTATAATATGTATCGAAGACTAGTACAAAACAAATTGGCATTTCAGTTACTGCTTTCCAGAAAGTTATTATGAGAAATATTTTTTGTAATAAAAAACAGATGGCGCTAGTTGTATTTTTCCATCTGAGGTTTTTCCGCTTTTCCATAGACATAAGAGCGCTAGTTAAAAGTTGCCAGACGGGTACGAAAACTACGAAACTCGTACTTTTCGTATAATAGCAGGGCGCCATTGCAGTTTCTCATGAATTAAATCACCAGGCAGGAGAGCTCTTCCTGGCAGGGCCACGTAAAATAACATAATCTTTTAACGGAGCAATAAGATCCGGACTATCGCGTATCTTTTGGTGGTATTCGTAATGAACATCATTAATGATTTCATCCAATGACGCGCTACGACGACATCCATTTTGTGGGCGTGGTAAGCCCTTATTGAATGATTTTCATTACGATTACCATTGTAGAGCCCCTGCTGGGTGACAAATTTGGAGATATTTTGTGACAGACTCAGAATTCAATAACTTGATGGTGGTAGCTACTACGGGTACTACAAAGTACCCTACCAAATGTTGTGGTCAATGCATGAAATACATGAACAATAAATCTAAACACAGCCTAAAAAGAGAACTCCAGAATACACAGCGCAGCGCACGTTAGGTCAAAGGCTACAGATTTTTAACTTGAGAATGATAACCAAGTAGGTAAAGGTATCCTTTGCACAGCATTCAAAGTCATTACCACAGCTATCATCGCCTTAATATTGTGACTCTTCAGCTCATGAGTCTGTTGTTTTCATTAGGACCTATCTACCTAGTATCAAGATGAACACTCCTTTATATCCCAGCAGTCATACCTATGTGCCTTCAGCTATTTGCTTCCCACAAGGATTCATTTTAATCTTTATTTTCATTTTGCTCTGCTATAAACTATATAATATCATGCTTTATTTGTATCAAAGATAAAAAATCATCGAATGAACGCTAAATCATCTACTTGACAATAATATTTTCCATCCAAATATTCCATCCTAAGGGTTCATCGTATAAACATTACTCAGCGTGCAACATTTGCTCTACGGATATAGACAGGTTCGATGAAGCAATATGTTCTCAGCACGTGTAGACAAACAGACAGACAGAACAGATGACAATGATCTCATTGAATCATACCAAAACAATTATATTTAGCGAGTGACCTACCGATGTGGGAACTTGTTATGAAATGTAGGTAGCTTCTGCAATATGTTATGAATACCTACAGAAGATACGCTCATCTTCAACAATGAATCGGTCGAATTGTTCGGCGCCCCTAACCACCCGCATGACGGGACTAGTGGGCTGACGGCAGTAAGCACCCCGATTCCCTAGTACTCGGCAGTGTCGGGAGTACACCAGTGGCAGGCCGGTCGTACCACGCCGACGACTAAAAATAACCGCGCGCCGTTCAGTACCGCCGCAACTACAGCGCGCGCCGCTCGCTGCGCTCGCGACTCGCAACCATGGCGGAGACAATCGAGGAGACATACGAGACCGCGGTCACCCGCAAGGTGGTCCGCACCAGCCTCAAGATAGAGGAGGTGAGGTGACACGACAGTTTTATGTAACGACGCCCGCGCGACACAAATATAGATAGCCGGCGCACGCGCACCACGCGACGCCACCGCACCTGCTCACATAACAGATAACACGTTTGACAGTGAACACGGACGTAAACACAGATCCTGACCCGCGGTCGCATCCGACGCACATCACTCACAGACCACGATTAGATCCACTGGAGATATCGGTCGCACACCCAAATGAAAATTACTTCTGTCACAACGCCCTTTTTATCTTTCGCCTCTGCGTCAAAAGACGTCCGGATGTCCAAAAGTATTCCGGGAATACAGTTCGGGTTGGGGTGGGGCAGTCGGGTAGAGGTGTCTAGTGGACGGGACTGACGGTGTGCGGCACGCGAAGGTCCGTCCGCTGCGCCTACGTCAGTGGAGGAAGTGCGCGCGCAATGCGCCACTTGTAATAAATTTGTGGCAATCGGTGGCATAAATAGAACAGGCGTTTGAATGAAAATTTCCACCTTGACGCGTGTGCATCGACCTGTCTCGTGATATGAACACTTCGCGAGTGACCTTGCAAGACATACACAAACACAGGACTCTGATTCACAATGAATACACACAACTCACTCTTAGGTACCTACATATACACTTTCTAACATTTACCGGGTTGCATTTGCCGAGCTAGAAACAAAGAACAACAAAGCTTTTCATGTGAAGCTCTCCTAAAACTAAAACCATTCAAAAGTATTTTAAAACTCATTGAAATGCTACTCTAATTTAAGGGTCTGCTCTGAACCAAAACATTGATAAGACATTCGAGGTCTTTATCACATTCCATCGGTGAAGTAACAATGACTGTCAGTCTGTTCTGTCGCGACTATCTACTGTTCGTTTCCAAAGCGCAAAATCCAATGGAAAAACGCGCCGTAGCATATTTTCGTCTTGGCTCCCATCCTAGTTTATCTGCTACATTACGATGTTTATTCACAATACGAATGCGAGCATTAATGTGTGCGTCTGAGCCACTTGTGTTTAAGACTTTACAGTTGCTTTTGGTGCAAATCCCATGTACCTCATGTGATGTCGTAAACATATTAATAGGATATCATCGACGTTCTGTAGCAGTGGCCAAGACCCTGAATTTTTAAGTATTTCAAGGATATGTACAATCATAAAAAGTCGACATATTATTAACCGCATTTCATCATGAAGATATTTGGGAAAACAGAGGCATTGTTGCTATAATTTTTTTGTATATTTATACAGCATCACTGTCCTTGCATACTTGACTAAAGACCGAAAAATTTTTGGATGAATTTTTTGGCATTGCCTTTGTTTTGTTACCAACAACCAATTATGTTTAAAACATCAAAGAGACGATAAATTAAGAGCAATCAGAAGAATCAGTTTAGGACTAATAAACATGATAATTACATTAGCAAATGAATGCCATAGAACAAAAAAATTAAAAATAACAGTGTTGTGTGTGAAGGCTTTATAAACAGTAAACTGAAAAATGCAAGACCTTGCCAAAATCGCCAATGAAAAGGTAAATGACCTGAATCTGCATTGCGATCAGCATCAGCATACTTTCGGTAGGATTAAAAACAGACAAGCTTTATAAATAGTTATTGATTAAATACCTATTAACTAAAATATAAAAGACAACTAGTACACTAATCCATGATTGTAAATAAATTGTAGATTGAAAATACATTTTGTACTTTGTAGTAAGGATCTTGCAAATTCCATTGGGAGTTTTCCAAGAGTAAGATTTTTTATAGAATATTCTTTATTATACAGTATACACCTTAAACAATAGGAGATGCTATATAATAATATGGTTAAATATAATAATAGTACAATATAACTGAAATTAAGACTCCATCTATTGTAAGTATCGTGTCTTTTTTGTCATCAGATTATGATCTCATGTACAATTTTTCCCATAAAAAAGAAAACTGTGCGGTCTGGTCTCTATTAAACACCGGCACAGGCCGGTGAGGCTTTGCATGCTGCGGTTTTCCACCAATTTTCTCAAGTGTCAGCCTACTTTAAAAATATTTTTCTATTGAACACAAAGCTTTCTAGCGCCTCAATACTGCTCTTGAACTCAATACTGATGATTGAAGTTGCTAAAAGTTGTTGCGTGAACACAGTTTATAATATTTTGAGTATAGTTTTTAGTTGTATTTGTATATGGTCCGGTAAATGATATTAATAATATTCCGGATATTTATTATCATTTACTGGTGTTATCAATTGATATTCCATGCTTTTAAATCTATTTAAATGTGATTTAAATTCATAAATTAGGTAGTTCCTAAATAATGAAACCATGTACAGTTCTATTTAATGTTTTGAATGTAAAATTAGTACATAGATAAATCTATAACCGTAATCCTCATTCGCTAACCACAAAATTAACACTCATAGATGCTTAACATTTACGTAATAAATTAAAACTCAAGAAATATTCGTTAGAAATTCAAACTGCAACCAAACCACGAAAACTTAACTATGAAACATTATAGTAATGAGAATATTGCCTCTGTTCCACGGCTGATTGGTTACACTCAGACTAATGACGACAATTTCATTATAAATTGAGGTAATTTAATTACTAATGCAGAAGAAAATATTCATATTTTGTGTTTAATTAACGTAGCGTAAACATATTGGCGATTCTCAGAAAGAGGTGGGCGTTTATGATTTTATGTGTAATTTATTATTAGAGCCTCTATACACTTGTTTTGCGGCCTATAATCACAACTCTCAAGGTTTCAAAACATCATTAGTTTTTTTTTTCATATGACACAGTTTTCAGCTTAGATATATCTAAATTACTTGACACTGTAATTTTCTATTTATTGCGTTTTGTGTCTTTTTCTATCTACATTAAATAAAAATATAATAAAAATAAAATATAATATATAAGGTACTAATCTGAATAATGTTTTTATGAAAAACTGAACGTACCTTTTAGGTACCTTTTTTGTGTGAGATTTTTGCATAGATTTGAAAAAACGTCTGTGGGATTAGCTAATATTGAGTGAGATCGTTTTAGTAACTGTATACTTATTTCAAGTAAAAGGACCGATCCATGAACAAATATAATATGCATAATTTATAACCGCTTAAAATTATTTATTATGCCGGGGCTATTATGCGCGTGTATATTTCTGTAAAACATTAATTCGTTTACGCTACTTACTGAAGCTAAATGCTGCGACGCATGAAAGCTTTTATTTAAGCCTTACCTATGTACACACTATTAAATAATCTCAGCTTATTGTTATAAACATTGATTCAACGATAAAAGTTGTACGTACTTATTTTCTGCCACAATGTTTTTATCAACGATGAATCAAAAATGGGTTCATGGACTGAGTGCTTTTTTAAACCTTTTACAATGAAAAACACACCTCACATAAAGGCTAAATGATAATGTATTTGAAATCACTGTGAATCAAAACGATTAGTCAATTTCAACAGACTTATCTTTATAAAATAATTCCTACTTCACAACACTTTCAACGAAAGCGAAGAAAGCGAAATAACGCGACGTGAAGATTTTAATGGTCATTGTGTTTAGAATGCCAATTGCTAATAATTACAGTTCTCTTTTGTTTTGTATTCAGTACAATATGCCACGATAGTTTATGCCAAATCGTGTTGTGCATCCAAGAAAGGTGTAGCAAATCTGTCTTGCTGTATGTACGGGCTTAGTTAGTATTAATGAAGTATGATGTTTAATTCCATTCCACATTAATTAAACATTACTAAGATTCCTTACTGTATTTCATTTTTTTTTTAATCAAATTTACTTATTCAGTTGGTTGGATAGTCCATATTACTCCATACTGGTTTGTGTGAGAATTTTAACATCAAGCTAATAGAACCAAGTACGTAGATTTAAAATTTTAATCCGATTGGTAACCTATGATATTTTTTATCCATCTAGACCTGTAAAGATACTTGTCTAAAATAAATCCAATGTAAACGGTTTAATAATGCAATACAACCTTAAAAGGACATGGTAGTCATCAGCGTTCTGCGAATCAAACACGCTTAAATCTCAAGAGTGGAACAACTGTTCGGGAACATTGCCAAATGGGCGATTTTGCCTAATTGACGAGCACGGAACATCCCGGCCGTTTGATCGCCCTCCAGCGCTCGCCAGCCATTAAACTCGTGAATAAAACACGGATTTACCGCGAAACAGAATGTACCTATCGCTTGTCATTCCGCTGCACATTACTTAGTTATCGCGCATGGGAACAGACCATCCGAGCAGACGGCCGGTGCACGCTCTGGAAACTTTAAATTGCACCGAGAATGTTAGGGTTGTTGATCGCTAATTGGCGTGGCTTGTAACCTTTTTTTTTTGTTAATTTTAACTCGTCGTGTGGCCGTCCGTCAATGTGTTCGACAGCCGATGATCGGGTCAACGCGTCAGCTCGCGGAAGCCGCAACGGAACGGTTGCGTCGCGAAGCGCGAAAATGGAACGCAGCGGATATAATTAAAACTGGACGGACAAATCGTTGGCGAAGAATTAACGCGCGAATTCGGTCAGCTATCGTTTCGAGAAATCAGGCGAAGAGCTTTCAGCGCTTGTTTTGTTGAAACGAGTCGTGTAAGCGCCCCTGATGAATGTAGCGCCACAAAACGCCACCGCATTGCCATTACCCGCTCCGTTTCTTTGACCTTAATTTTAAAATAGATAAAGTTTGCCGTTTCCTATGCCTTGACCGTACGCAAATGTTGTTTAGAAAAGTAATTTTGGCTTGATTTATTACTAAACTCATGTGCAATCTATCCTCTCCAGAAAAACGAACGAAACGAATTTTAAAAGGTTCTATGCTCACCTATTAATTAGTTCCGATCTATGGTATTTGCTCTTTGTGTTTCTTAATTGGTAAAATTTAATTAATCTACCAGAAACTCAGTGAATACGTGATTCCGAAAAATCCATTACTCGCCCCAAAAACTATTGCTTGGAATAATTTGAATCTAATGTTTTTCAATTCTATTATCAGTGTTCTTGTACTAAATTGCGAATGAATAGTAAACAAATAACTTTCGCTAAAATGTTAATAGGTTCTTTGACACCGATAAAACTTAATTCAATGTCAACATAATATGTTACCTACATAGTGTAGGTTGAAAACTGGACGTGTCTCTATTTTCTATTAGTTTTGTCAAACTTATTTTCATCAAGCACTGGTTCATTATTATTTTATCATTTAATCATTATATTTGCTATGTTAACCATTTTTTTATTATTCTATCGTTGTCATTTATCCTACCAATTAACTAGCTTACTTGCTTTGCTGTGATAATTTAAATATGCTCAAATCAGAGATTTTAGTTATAAAAGTTTCCAAATTTAAATTTAAGCTAAAAACTCATTTGTTCAATGGAGGCCCTGGTAACCTTATTAGGGTCTAAATACCACTTAAGAATATTAAAATTGACTCTACCACCCGTACCTTGAGTGTGAAGAATTGACGTTTCGTTAACGCTTACTATCGCGTTTGCATTTAGGTACGTCTACTCTAGCGGAATATTCTACTGACGGCTGTTCACTTCAAGTTGGCCATTACCTCCCTTCTCCACACCATCTCAAGTCAGACCCGCGTAGTATGGATAACAACGCTTTTGTTTGTAACCTATGACGTCATTTGACGAGCGGCCAACTCTATCGAACAGGTAGTAAAGTATCTTTTTCGTTTTGTGGCTGAAGCTGAACCCTTCTTCAATCATCCCACTTCTTTTATAAAACACTTTTTCATCATAATCGTTAACATCTCTCTCTCTCTCTCTCTTCATCATAAGACTCGTTCCTGCCTTTCAAATCTCACTGCTTTGGATTAGGTTAGACGGCGCGAGAATATTCTAAATGGCGCGAAAGAAGTATATTTGGCAATTGACATATAGGTATACAAGATTCCAACATCTACAGATCGCTGACTTCTGACGGAAGATCTTCCCTTTTCAATGTAGGAGTCATCTACCTTGCTCCTAATAACACCATCATCAAAGCCGTTACAGTAATGATTCTCTTTTACCAAATTTTTATGTTTGTATCTCAAGAGTTTTATCTTTCACCTTTGTCTAACGACTTTAAGTTCATTAGCTTTTACACTAGCTCACCTAATGGGTACTTCAGGGTCAGGTCAAGGTACTTCGGCACTCACGAGACACCACTAGTTACTTTTATTCAGGGTTATTCTAGTAAATGCCAAATTCACATTTCCGCATAATATTATTTACCTTGCTAAATCTAACAATTTTATTTACCTTGCTGAATCATAAATACCTACCTAAATAAAATTTCTAAAATCTTAGTTTTGCCAACTCGTCTGTACCTAACCTACTACTATCCCTGTCTGTGTGTGTACATTAATATCTGTTTGTTTGTATAATATACCTACTTAGGTATATGATTCTGTATATAGTTATTTGTGAATATTATGATGACTACTTATATTTGAGTAGACGCAAATAAAAACGTCTTCAATGAACTTGAAAGTGAGTGAGTACAGTATACCTACTTAATTATATATTACTAGAACTTCTTTACTCTTGGCGAACCCAAAAAAGAAAACGTAAAAACTCTACTCTTTTAAATCTGCTACATTTATTAGGTACTAACATAAGTTAACTAAACTAAACCGACGTTAAATAATGTCACATCTCAACAAGTTTGTTTATCATACGGCGTTTGTCTCATGCAATAAACTCACATTGTACGAAAATAAAAAACGAGCCGCGTGCGCGGGCGCACCGAAATAGCGCACAACGCGGCGACCGACGACGCGACGCGACGCGACGCGACGCCCGAATCAATGTCGAGGTGATCGCTTGCATTGTCTTCACTGCCTGCCTACGACATTATGTGAATGTTTTGTAATTTGTAGTTACTGTGTCTTAGTACTCTAGTATGCACTTAGTTTTTTTTTTATTATGGTTTTATGTCATACAAGGATATAAGCGAACATATATCATCAATGTAGGTAGACCCAACTAAGTTGGTTGGTACTCGTTTTAAACGTTTTTAGTATGCCTTAGAACTTATTGATATTTTCTACACAAAATAATATATTTTTGTAATAATAACTATAAACAGAACAGACCCATATTCTACATGACGAAACATTGTCAATAGGCATAACATGGATCTATTTTTATACAGTTTTTTTTCTTTATGATATTATGAATGTAATGAAATAAGACCATAATTTAAATAATAACATAATAATTTAAAACAAAGAATATATTCTAAAACCTATTTTGCTTTGTTTGCTACTGCTAAAATAGATAATTTTCTTTTTCATACATTATGCTGAATATAATATTTTTTTTCTTACAAAATTTATTTGTTATTTAAAAAAAAACATCTACATTTTTATTGCTCATCAGCGAAATTGTTTTGCAGTTAGTTAGGTATTTCGCCTGAGTCCTATGTAGTAGAGAGTAGGTAGAGTCAAATCATGTAGGTACCAGTGGCGAAGGGTCCATACAAGCCGATTCCCATCGGCTTACCTTTTAGAAATCCCAGTCCCACATATTCATCATTTCAAAGTCAGTTTTTTTATAAAGTACTGTAATTATGTACAAAATTATCGATGTTTTTTGAACGGCTTACCCTCGCTCGCCATAATTTTACCCCTCGCCACTGGTAGGTAGGTACTATTACTTTTCTATTAGTGATGGACAACATTCAGATGAGCGATCTACTGACTCACTAATATACTTTTACAACATGCATATCTTGCATTATTCATATGACCAACAATACGATTTATTCGATTTCTTTTGTTTGTAAACTATAAAACAGTTCTTACACAAACGTTAGTGGATATTTCCCCTTTGTACATACGTATATTACTGTTTATTTTATATACTTTCCAGTTCCTAAGGTCATTGGCATATGATTTACGAATAGATGAATACTCGCTTCCTTTAACGTGGTCAAATGTGTCTTAAAATATAACACCGTAAATACTAGAATGTAAATAGAACAACCTTAATGTTCGTAGCAACACTGGTCCGTCATCGATAATTTATTTTACTTTTTTTTTAATAAAGTGGAGCATTGGCCGCTTTTTTTAAGTGATACATACGTAAATATTTACATTATATCAATTTTATTTAAAAAAAAACTTGGAGAGAATTTTATTTTATTTGGTGCAATAAATAAAATATTTTTTTCAAAATAAGAAGATATACCAAGTGACAATTGAATAAAAACTGTAATTACATAAATTCAAAAGAAAGATCCGCAAAAAATGCCTTGCAGATTTTCTAGACGGAGTCTGTATTCCGATGGTAGAGTCAATACGTTTCTTACACGAAAAAGTCTAATAAAAGAAAACTGAAAAGAATGGAGTGAAGCCAATAATATGCAAGTACCTACTTAGCTAATATTATATACTGGAGTAGCACGTAAATATTTATTTTAGTAAGTAGTGTACCTATAGCAGATGGCCTAGAGTGGGGGCAAGGGCAAATAATAACTATAAAAAGTAAAAACTAGTAGGTACTTAAATATATTACGAATTAAGATGTTTTTATTTTACTATTTAAATATATATTAATGCATCCATAATAATTAATATAATAAATGCGAAAGTAACTTTATTTGTTTGTAACCTTGTCACGACTAAACCGCTGAACTGATCCCGATTAAATTTGGTACGCAGATACCCTATGTTATGGATATAGCCCGAGTAGCATTTTTTGTTGGTATTTCGTTGGGCCACTGATCGGCACAACCACCACTACCGTTGGTCAACCGTTGCGAGTGACACACCTGTTTTCAGTAATGCCAACGATGTCTCCCAGCATAGGGCCTACCAGGACGACTATGTTGGGCCAACCACTGTTTCTCATCGTTGGGCCAACCACTGTTTCTCATCGTTGGGCCAACCACTGTTTCTCATCGTTGGGCCAACCACTGTTTCTCATAGTTGGGCCAACCACAGTTTCTCATCGTTGGGCCAGATTAACATTTGCAACTTATGGCCTACAGCTATACGACTACGTTGGGCCAACCACTGTTTAGAATTGTAGGGCCAGAATTACATTTGCAACATAAGTCCTACAGCTATATTCCACGGTTGGTATACAGTGATTCTATTTTGTAGGCCCTTCCTACGCCATAACGTAGGGTTACAGATGTTTTATCTTACGCAGGCGGGTTGGTCTTCGAGAGCGATACTATACCGCCCGTGCACACAACAATGTGCATGTGCATCTACACTCAAGGAAGGTCAACCCGTCTTCGTGAGATAAAACAACTGTAACCCTACGTTATGGCGTAGGAAGGATCTACAAAATAGAATCACTGTATACCAACCGTGGAATATAGCTGTAGGCCTTATGTTGCAAATGTAATTCTGTAACATACAAAGTAAAGGTCTTATGGCTGAATTCACTAACATCACTCAAATCTAACTGCAAATTAACATTTGATAACAGACATTTGAATGCTTTATGGAAGATCTAAAAGTTAAATTATGTTGGTGAATTTCACTATTATATAATTACTTAAAAAAATTGCAAAAATAAATTACATAATATTTCGATATCAGTGATAAATGAAAAAAATTTGCAATGACGTTTATTGGAAATTTGATTTACTTGACAATGGCTTCATAATATGAATATAAATATATATATATATTTTTTTAAGATCAATAAGCAATTTAACTTGGTTAGATACCTACCTATAGCAAAAATGACCGCAAGTTTTTGTTTAGTCATAATTTCTAACCATAACTTGTCTTAGCACCATTTTTGCTTTCCCTTTTATTAGCAGAAGAAAACCTTTAAAAGGAAAGACAAATTACATTCGTTAATTTTTATAATTCTCAAGGTTCGATGCAACTACATTACATGTTGAAGCTGACAAATTTCCTATAATTTATGCAGTCCTAGCCCTGATATGGCGATGCTTTGTACTTCTTAAAGATCTTCGGCTTTCTCTGCCTCCATCTATCTTTAGTGAACCGGAACCAGTTTGAAACTACGGCATGAATATCAGCATCTGTGGCTCCTTCAAAAGGTTTATTTAGTCAAACGGCACCTGTAGGTAAGAAATTTTATCATATAGTTATTGTTTTTACTATTACCTACATAAATCATCATCAAAAGTGCAGGAAACAATTTGTGGGTAGGGATAGGTAGGTAGGTGTAGGTATGTTTCAGTACCATATTTTTTTGCGGAGCAGGACGTCTTCCGGGCCAGCAAGTAATTAATAATTTCTTGTGTTAATTAATATTTTTACGAAAGATACAAAATAGATATCAATTTTTTAAATAAAGGCCCCGCCATTATTACGGTCACCTATCCCATATAAATGTTTCCAGCCCAACAGGAAGTTAGTTCAAAATAGATTGCAAAATTTGTACCAAACAGACAGACAAACTATAATTAATATAATACTGTATTCCAAGCCGCGAAAACATTAAAAAAATGTTAAAAAAAAACATACACGCAAATAATTATCAGCAATACAGATAACTTAGTTATAGTATAACTAATTTAATATATTGAGACTTACCAGGACCATGGCTGGCTGTCCTAGATCCCATATCTACTCCAGTTGACTTTGATGTAATACAAGGTGCACTTATTATTCTGGTTTCTGTAAAATCAAAACATACTTTTTATCACTATCTTTATGAACTACTTTATTCTATAATATACAATATTTACAACAAATATATAAAATAAAACAAATACTATTTAACAAAACATAAGTAAACATAAGTTTGCAGTTTTTGTGAGTGATATGAATTTATTTTCTGTTATCATCAAGTAACTGATCTGTACTATCAATTAATTTAATATCACAGATTTTGACCGTTTACATTTAATGCTTGTGTCAGACTGATTTTTATAATAAATACAAATCACTGAACTTGGCAAGAAAAAGCAACAAAATATTATTAGAAATATATGTCACACAGGTAGGTAGTCAGGACCAGATAAATCGAAACAGAACAATTGTTGAGAAAAAATTAAAAAACCCAAGGGGGATCTCCATACCAGTAACCTCGATTTCATGGCAATTTTTAGACCATTTTTGTACAAACTCTTTTCCCAAAATAGCTTGTATATTCCAGGTGTCAAATTAATCCCGCCCCAGGACTACTCAATGACCATCAAATTAAGCTTAAGAGAAGTATATGGTTTGTACGTAAAACAACAAATACAAATTACGTATATGTAAAACGGTCACCCATCTATTTTTTCGACCGCGCTTACAGATGCTTATCATTAGAGTTGAGATTTATTATTTTATAAATTATATGGATCACGGAACCCTCAGTGCTCGAGTCCGACTCCTACTTGCTTGGTTTAATCTGGCATTATTTATTTTGGAGGAGGGCCTGGTACAAAATAAATAGTAATAGTCCCGTTTAATATACAATGACAGTAAAAAAAAACACTCAACTCACCTGTTTCATATAAAATCCGATTGAAGGGATAGACGATCCAAGTATCGTCTGGTAATATTTTCGTTGGCAGGCACTTTATCAGACACTTGTTGAATTTTGAAACTATTTTATGTGGAGGCTAAAGGCACTCCTCAAGTTTACGAGTAATCCACTCCTTTGACGCTCAAACTACCCAAAATACCGCCAATACTCCCATCACAATCGTCAAACTCAACCACCTTGTACATTATCAAGATTACTAAAAAAAGAATAGGTCGTAGGTATTCACTTGCACACTATTTTGTTTGTGTTATAGAAATAAACTTCAAAAATCTCTTCTATCCTTTGAAAAAACAAAAAAAAACGTGAGCACACAGAAAGCACGCAACTACATCAAAATTATCAATACAAAATGGCCGATTTAGCCGGCCGGCCGGCGAAATTTAGGACTGTTGATAAAATATCGATATATCGAAATATCGATATTATTATTTTGAAATATCGATATTTATTACTAATATTTTTTTAAACGATATATCGATATTTCGATATTGAAATGTAGATATCGATGGTCGATATTTTTTTAAAATAAATTTTAATTTTTAATTTTTTTTCGTTAATTATTTAATCGCTAAAATTTTGGATCGATAGTAGGCATTTTACTCCCGTGCTATCAGAAATAGCTGTTAAATATTTAATTTCTTCTGCTACATCTGTAGCATCTGAACGAGTTGCTTCTACAATCAATCTTTTAGTGCCTAATAATCGTAGTAGTCAAACAGCTGAACATATTAAACAAAGAGTATTTTTAAAAACTCTTACTGAAAAATATTGGTACACATAATTGTCTTATTTAAATTAAACAATAATTACTAAGAACTATATATAGTTATAACCTAACACTTTTATACATTTATAATTTAATTTGCTTAATAAATATACTGGACTATAAACTGTGTAATCATTTTTGAGCTGCCTTACGATTTTTTTTTTAAATAAAGCCGATATATCGAAATATCGATATTTTTTTTCGATATATCAAACTCCGATATTGATATATTTAAAAATATCGATATATCGAAAATCCGATATTTTTAAAAATATCAACAGTCCTACGGCGAATGTTTGGCGACTCGCGCGCGTGTCAAGTCAAGGTTGCATCACCCGCGCCCGTCCCGCCCGCGGCCCGCACCCCTTTGTAAATTAGTTGGTTGTTGGTTGGCATAATACTACCTATTTTCATGTTCGAAAAAAACATTTGTAATAAAGCATGTAAAATTATTCAGGGATCATAATATTTTTGTTATATAAATAACTAAGTATAAATTAATCATATTTATTTGAACTAAGCGTGATGTACTGTACGTGTTGATACGTAAATTACACGTACTACTTACATTCATCGAGACTAATTTCCTAGTTTTTTTTTTTAAAACTGCCTTTTCTAAAAATGTAACCTAGCTAGATCGTTTTTTTCTCCCCCGAAACCCTCTGCATATTAAATTTCATGACAATTGTTGGAGCCGTTTCCGAGATTCAGATTATATAGGTATTAGATTATTAGGTATTATATTAGGTATTAGATTGTTTTGTGTTATTTTGTTAAAATATGACGATAATTGTATGAGCAGCCCTCGTATGGATTTTCGGTTGAAAATCCAACTAAAACCGCGGTCAGGCCTTTGTTTTATGTTCGTATAAATTTTCTGTTGGGAACGCTGATCGAAACTGCAGTTGGGCCATTGTAGGCTGCTGGTATGAATTTTCGGTTGGAAAACTGTGGTAAGACCTTTGTTTTATTTTCGTATAGATTTTCCGTTGGGAATGCTGAGCGAAACCACAGTAGGCCCATTGTAGGCTGCTCGTATGGATTTTTGGTTGGAAATCTAACCAAAACCGGCAGTAGGGCTTATGTTAGATATTTGTATGATTTTGCTGTTGCAAAGCCTACCAATTAGTAGTGAGGCCATTGTTGGCCGTTCGTTAGATTGTCACAAACAACTGTTGGCACCGTTGGCCAACGCAAAATGCTACTAGGGAGGCTAATTTAAATCCCGGGAACGTGGGTGAAACCGGGAGAAATTATAACTATATAACTTTTTTTTAGTTTATAATGAGTATTTATACATAAAAAATAAGGGTAATGGAAACCGGAAACATAAAGTGGTAGGTAATTTTCTTTTGTTTTTAGGCGCGCCATCTGTATTTCGATACAATAAAACTTATATGCACGTTCATATATTAAAAATTATTACATTTGTTTTTTTTTTTAAATAAGGCAGACAATTATACTTAAGAAACGAACGCTGAAACATCTATGATATGCAAGCTCAGAATAGAAATCCTATTCTTTGTCTTGACGTCTCCCGACCCGAACGAAACCGGAAAATGATTATTAACATCAATCCATCATGGAGTGGCAGTACCGATTGCAGCTATTAGAAATAACTTTGATAATATACTGAGTGTAAGACAAGTTCTATCGTAACAAAATCTGGTACCATAGATTATAAACATGATAAGCTCTCAGCGCTAAAGTTTTTCGTGACTTTTCATGAATTTGACTATTTGTGTGCCAAATTTTAATGCGATTGATTCAGCAGTTATGGCGTGAATAAGTAACAGACAGACAGAAAGAATTACTTTCACATTTATAATATTAGCACATGTTGTATGTATGGTTATTTTGAGTGCATAAAAATTTGACAAATAATTTACAGTTTAGTTATCTTATATCCTTTTGTGTATGTCAGTACTTTTACCCCATAAAGCGCTGCAGGGTAATAAACCTGTATATAGTAGAGTAAACATTCATAAAAGTCCATTTAGACTCTTTATCTATTCCTTTCCTGAAATTATTGTTTCCTGAAAGTTTGGAGTTAAAAATCTGGATTTATTTTATTGTTTAGTTTTACAAAGGCCGTAAACCTAGGTCATTCAAATAAAATGGACGGTTTCATGTTTCGATATAGGTAATCTAAAGTTGGCAGACAAGTGCTTTTTAGCCACTCGTTAGCCAAAATAACCAAACACACATTACGCCGTCAATAACAATTATATCTATGAATAATTTTTCATCAAATAATAGCAAATATTTTGGTGTGTCTTGTCGAGTAATCTTCGAATGTAGAAATGATTTATGACAGCTAGACGTTATAAATAAAATTACATATATTATTTTTATTGTCTTCTATGACTCTTCATTCAACTATGCAATTATGTAAAGGTCTATGTCCTAACAACACCCAGTGATAACCCTAAACGATCAAAATGGCCACAGTAAAGCAACATTTTACGTTCGACCTAAATGCAAAAAGTGAGCTGTGGTCGTGCTTTCAGTTTGATGAGTCAAACGTGGGGGTCGTTGGCCTAACCCATAATAAACATTTCAGGAGAAAATGTAAACATAATTGACGTCGTTAAATAAAGCAGTGACGATGACCCGAAACGAATGAAAGTTCAAATCAATATTTAGAAATTTATACATGTATATAAAAATAAAAAAATATACTTACATGCATTTTACCAACAGAATATGATTTTTATTGCATACCGCAATATTTATATTTATTAATTATTTTTTTATTAATTTATCAATTTATTTAAGATCTACAACAGCTCAGTCAATCCTATCAATATGTCGTTTTGAGCAGTTCTTTGACATTGGTCAGAAATTGTCAAAGTTTTTGCAGAACTTTTTATTGTAAACATACCTACCTACTTTAAAATGTATAGTCAATACCGAGCTACTGTAAGTATTTTTTTTTTCATTTGATTTCTCAACACTCTGAAACAAACTCAATCTGTCAAGACACATGGTTATTCATGTATATTTTATACGAAACATTAGGTATGTTAAGAAAAAATATACGCCATTTATCATTTGGGTGACAGTCAACACAATTCTAATGAAGTGACAACAAGTTTATTCAACGACCAATTAAACCTGATCTTTACAAAAGTACCGTGATGTGAGAGTTCTCAGAAAACAGTCAATTTAATATTAGGGCATGGAATTTAAGTAGGTCATGTTTTCTGGTTGTATGTGTACCTATACTTAGTAACGATTCAATAAATAGTGATTTGTCCAATGTTTTAATATCGATTGAGTGATTAAATTAACAAACAAAACAAAATATTAGAAGTAGTACAATTTGCTTAGAAATTAGTTCCACAAGTATTCCGCAAGAGGCGCTGTACCAATTACTATGTAAAGATTTATCAAAAAACTGCATTATTTTCAATCAGGATACCTGCAGGGTACTACTATAGATATTATTTTATGACATTAACAACTTTTCCAAAGAAAATCTGGTTGCTATAAACAATACTGTGAAACACGTCACCACCAAATTCTGTCGATAAGAAATTCCAATAAAGCAGAAGTTAATCGTACAACATAAAGCTTTACTTTTAATGACACTCTGATTTTAAAAACATTTTGATTGGTTAATTGTTTTTTATCTAGGTAATAAAAAAATCTTTTGAATTTAGAGCTTGTACATTATTTTCTAAATAAGTATTAGTTTTTGCTTTACCTACGAGATGGCGTTAGTAAGGTAATGTTAGAATTTTGTTGTTCCCTTTTATACTACGAGTACTCTCCCTCTACACTGTGATCACGAAGAGCATTGACGGTTTATCTAAATCAACTTAAAAATAGAACAATGAAATAGAAGTTATTAGAAAACAAAAGGTAGGTATGCGGTTTGACTACAAAAAAGGCCAGACTGGACTATTATTACTCTAAACATGAAAACTCTTATCCAACGATAGTCAATCAGCATGAAAAATTTAAAACCTCATCTACAAATATAGAAATCTAAGTATAACCAAGACGAAACGGAAAAGGAGAGGATATCGTAAAATGCAATGAAGTGTACGTAACCCAGTTTGTAGAGCTATTTTCATATCGCTATCAGTAACTGTTGCATAATGTGGCAACAAGAGAACCACCAATTAGCTGATTAAATATGAGATGGCAACCGCGCCTACATTTATTATAGGTGCTGTTTTATGGTCGGTCTACACATCATTCCTCTCTCTGTCATGTACAGTTCCAATGCTTTTAGGGGAACAAATGCTATGTCATTTGCTCTTTGACAGTATTTTAATTTAGAATACATTTTCAAACTTTAGTAGACGGACACTGCTGTGATTTCTTTAATATGTTATTAGGTTAGTTAAAAACCCTATTGCATAACATTCAGACATTATAATTTACTATTCAGCTGTTCATTTGTTTAATGAGACATTTAAAATGTTCGATAGTTATCTAAAGTCATCAAAAGCTTCAAAAGACCAAGCAATTTAAAAACATTTCTTTGAGGATACATACAAATCTAGAACTGTGTGTCTATGATGAAACTTCAGCCGCATTTCTCAGGTTAATACAAAATACATACTGTCTTACTGATACAAAATATGGAAGACACAGAAACTTAATTTAGTTCAAATAAACATTTAGATACTTAAACTGAACTCGAACCAATATGACAAGCTGTTACAACTTGGAAAACATGAACCCAAACTACAAATACATAGTGCCGAGATTTATATGCTTTTGAGAAAATTATACTTTTACAAACACGTCTCACGTAAAGCAACTACTGCCTGTAACCTTCATTTAACAATAGTTATAATTCTTATTCCTTAGTTCATATTTAAAGCATACGCTACATCGACTGGAATCTTCAACTAAGAAAACAGGCAAGAAACCCTTCATGTGTTCATTCTATCTTAAAAATGTTTCACAAGACCAAAGACAATTTATTGGCGATAGCTCTACTCTTTAATGACGTTCAATCATCATTAAGCCTATCTATAGCAAAATCATCTTCCAAAAGCCACAAAGGTCAACTGCCTTTCCCTCAAGTTTTTCAATAGCCTCTGATTCATAAAACAAAAAAAATGTCTCATTTTTAAAATATTCAACCACGTGTGATCTTTGTTTCCAATAGTGGTTTATGTACTCTAGATGCGTCATTAGGGAAATTCGTAAAAGGAGTCACGTCACGTAAGGCAATAAAGTTTGTTTTGGATGAGCCGATGTTTGCTAAAATGACGGTTTGTACTAAGCTTCACTGAAATAATTTAGTTTCGCTCGTAGACAAGACGTCACCGTTAGAAAGATGGACGGAAATATTAGCTAAGTACTCTCAGATTGATTGATCGACTATTGTTAAGAGTTAAGGTGTGGTATTTAATACTGATTATGAAGAATGAACATCCAATAGATTTATATTGACTCAGATATGTTAAAGAATCTCTATAGAGAAGCAAACATTACAATTAAACATTTAGATGTCGTACATTTTGAAGTAAGTGTGAAGTCCATTTCATACAACTTAGTAGAAACTGTCAAAGCATTCCAGAAGCTTAAATAGCCTGACGTAAACTTTCCACGAATTGTTTCAAAGAAAGGATCAAAGTATCCTTTCTCAGGAAGTATTTGTTTTGTCATGCGAAAAGCTACTGCGTCATTACAATATTTTAAAAGCTTTGTTTCTAAATACAATGTTCTATACAAAGAGCCATAAATATCCATACAGATCTTGGCTAGGTAACGCTTCCTCGTTGATACAAATCAGCAAGCGTACCTTGGCATAGTGAACTCCTAGTGCATTTAATTATCCCGAGACAATAATATTGTGAAGCACATTAGCCAAATGTAGAGAACAAATAACGAATGGCGTATATTTGAAACGCATGCTGTTCATCTGTAAACCAGCTGTAAAATCCCCACAACAAGATAAAATTAACTATAAATCATCGTAAGGCGATTCAAATTCGCTTCACCCGAAACAAAAGTGAAACCGAATTGCGCATAAAAAGCTTGGACGTGCTCAGACTTGACACAGTCAGGTTTAAGTTTCTTGCTAGACGAGCCGAAATTGTTTACTGGTTTTTGTCGTCACTTTCTCTCAATCTTATTTCCATATATTCTTTTTCTCGGTGATTTACAATTGAGTCTTTCAGGTTAAATCGACGATTTAACGGTTTGAAACGAATTACACAGTTAATCTCATTTCCAGAACACAGATCTATATCAGCTTCTTTTCTGCTTTATTTACGTTTTCGTCCAATAGGTACTAAACTTATTTTATTATCTAGTTATAATTTCAGTGTTGAATTCATTGGCTCTTCGTCATGGTCGTAAATTTTAGTGTCCCCAGAATATTTTTATTGAGTTATTACCAAGAGTCCACGTATGAGACGTGGTTTGTATTAAGATTGATGTATCTCGACGCAAAAGGTTATTGGCATGCGAAGTTAAATTTAAATACAGTCAGACGAGAGCGTGATTTATCTCAGTGAACGCATGTCGAATCACTGTCAGATCTTGTCATTCTAAAATTGATAGAGTTCCACTCGACCAAGAGCTTACCGACTATATACAAGTACCTAACGCTAAGTTACTTTAGCACTCGACTTAAAACTGCAGTACCATTTATCCTATAATAAATAGATCGAGATGGGAGTCTACCGATTTGTTTTTGTTAATTGGTAATTAAATGTGATAATTAACGAGTTAAATGACTCGTTTGTGAGTGGATTCATAAGTACCTATAATATCAACAATAATAATATTGATGAAGTATCAATAAATTTAAATTGCTTTATGTTTTTCTTCTGCGCCTTAATTCTTAATCTATACTTCCCTAATCTTATCTCAAGGGTTAGTCAAACATATGTATATCTCAAAAGTCATGTCAAAACCATTATATTTGTTAAATTGGACCGTAGACTCTTATTTATGTAAACTGAATGACCTACCATAGTTATCTACTATGAATAACAAAATTCAAAATAACGATATAAACATACTAGTAAGTTCTAAATAAACTACAAGTTTAAGTACCGTTGTCATATTATAATTAAAACTAGTGCATGAGTTAATTAAAAGTAGTAATACAGTTATAAAACACAATTTCCGTTGGCAATGCATGGTGGCAGGCTAAACTCCAGCGGAATTATGTGAGTTCATAATCCGTCGGATAGATGTCGCTAGCTGCATTAACCTACATTGATCACATAAACATGCGGCGGCTACGCAGCTGTCAGAATATAATTTACAGCAGATCACTGCACAGTGTTACAAATAATATATTAGACTGAAATAAAAAAAAAGATAGCCATTTTTCTTCAAGTAGTTCAAGGTGTGTGAGATCCAGCAATTCGCAATGTAGTAAATCTTGGCCAGAACCCACTAGTTGCGAAAGAAAAGCTGCGCGCCAGCAATTGAGATGTTTCAAAGATTAGACTAAAAAGATAACCTTGAAAAATATGTTACCGACAAACTAAATCATTCAGTCTACTTTAATTTATGATTAGTTAAAAAGAAAACGTTTTTGTGATAGCAAGTATGCAATCCTCTTTCTTTCTGTGGATTACGTTCTTGACGGGCACGGGGCAAGGTGCCAATCCTTCAAGAGCTGGTTTGGTTATGTTATTTTGTCAGCTTGCAAGTAATGCAGAGTTTTCCTATAGCTAACCGTATAAAGATTGAAACCCTTTGCCAACAAAGTAAGTTGAAATTAAAAAATAACACAGATATATTTTAAGCGTCAAAAAATTCCGAATAAGATTTACCTTCCACACCATGTAAAATCTTTAGACAACACTATTATTATTTTTTTCTACACTGCCATTTTTTGCCCAAACGCGCTCGTCTGCGACCACTGGGCCCTTGCTACGTGATTCATTCACACACACTACTGCCAAAACCAATCCGTTTCAGCGACTGTAAATACAATTATGGAGTACAAGAAAACATTAATTATTGATGATAATTTACTTCCTATTTGTCGTTAATAGATGCGGCGTAATATGGAGTCCAGGAAAATTATTTAAAATGCACTAAAATCACGAGATAGGACATAAGTCCTAATCAAAGAGTGAGAATAGTAGTACACACGGCCACAGATCAAGGTACACATTTTTGTTGCAAAATAGCTCCTATTACAACCGCATAAGGTGCCGCAGTGTGATCTGTGGCCGTGTGTACATACATAACTTATCCATGGTCCTAATTTTTATGGATGAAAAAATCATGCATATTCCCTATATGCATGATTTTTTTTATCGCATTTCTTCAATATCAAAATACCGTTAAAAAGATTTCAAAAAGTACAATTATAATTTTAATCGGCCAAGAATCACGATGCAAGAATCACGGAAGATGAGATCGGCATAGTATCGTGACGTCATATACCTACTATGTATATTATAATAGGTCCTTACTCTTCTAAAATAATAATGTGGTACAAGAAGATTGCTGTTGATTAATTTTCAAAATGAGGTAGGTACAATTTGGCAGTTGACTTAAATATAACTTCGTAATATATTAACGCGACATGTTCAACAAACGAATTACAAAAAAATAAAATAAAACACGAATAGTACTATAAATCTTCGCGTGTTAAAAAACTTCGAGGGATTTCGCTAATTTTGTCACATCGCGCAGTTGTGTGACCTACCTACTTAATTCGTAATGCGAAATAACCACGAAGTACAGAAAGAACAAAATGGCAGTAGGTAGTTATGATACTTACTTTTCGTCATTAACTTATTTAATTAATGGTAGGTATTATTATTTTGGTGGTATGTCAATCATATTATTTCTATTTATTTTTATTTTCTTTTTGGCATTACACTTTGCGTATTTTGCCAGTGTAAAGTGGAGTATGTATTTTAAATTCTTCATGTGTTTATTTCTCGTCAAGTTAAATCTTCTTCAATCTTCAATAGTCAGTCAGTTTAAGTTAGGTTTTTGTCACGTTTTAGTACAATGGTAGCCGTTTTACTAAAACTTTTCACGGACTTTTTGAGACAACTTGAAAAGCCACTATAGGTAGGTACACGTAATCAATTCATTTCACTTCACTGGTGCACTTGTATTGATATTTCTAGTAATATCAATACAAGTGCAGTATGTAATATTGGACAAAATACCACCGATAATATTCAATAAAACTCAAAATACACGATTTAATGAAAATAAAACGAAAATTAACGCAATGTCACTTCGCAATTTACCGCCAGAAAAGTCCCCATTTCTATTCTTAATATGGTAGTAAGTAAATAAGTAACATCAAATTTTGGTTTGACTTTTTACGACTATAGTAAAAACATCTAAATCTATGCTTTGACTATGTTCTAAATTCAACCGTGGTCGATGCGATGGCTGTTAACTTTTTTCTTCTTCTACGGTCAACAGCGCGAGACGTGAAACTTTGTGAATATTCATACAGCCTATTGTAGTAGTGGGCACCTATATAAAGTAATTTTATTTTTTTTATTTTATTTTATTTTATTTTATTTGGGACAACCAACAGTAGTACATTATGTGATAATAAATTAAAGTATTGATCATAAACATGAGATAAATATACTACCCACTACGCTATCCACAGTTTACTAGTAATACAAATAATAATAAATACTGTTATACCAATTTTTTTATTTAGATGAGAAAATATATCATAGAATAGATTGCAATTACACATTTTTCGGTCTAGCCCCTCAGCCCGCAAACGTGTCCAAACCAAAAAGTTTAGTTATATCAAAGAATAAATAATATACTACGTACTAGTTACATTTTACTTAAAGCTTAAAGAAGCAGTCACGAGTAAACACAAGTGGTGTACGACATGTTGCGTAATATAATGATTATGTTATGCAAAAACAACGGATGTGTCGCGTATTTATAGTGTCGGGCGGAAGTTAGCGTGGGGATAGGTCACGGGCGCGCTTTCCCAGGTGAGGCGCCATCGCGAACGTCCTCGACCAATGACAGGAGCGCACTTCCCGCCTTTTATCTTACGAACTCTATTTCTGTCCCCTTCTCGCAAGTTTAATTTTCTGTTTATTTGCAGGTAAGTCGCCTTGGAAATCTTGGAATACGTCATTATGATGCCAGACATGAAAATGTGAAAATTTGAAGCTGTAGCGTGAGTATGTCGTTTCGAGATTAAAGTTGTAGAAGAAATACATTAAACTATTTACTATCTATTGATGAATCATAATAATCAAAATGGTCAGACGGTTTTATTACCGTAAATGATTTTATCATTCATCTTGACGCGGGATAGTCCAATAATAATGAAAATACGTTGATAGAATTTTATACCTATTAGGTTTTATCACATTAGGGTTGCAAGGTTTCAGAGGAAATGCCATTAAAAAAGCGATTAAAGTTTTCTCGTATTCATTAAATTTATGTTCGCACCTCAGTTTACTAAACAATAGGGCTCGCACGTTGTTACTCGTAAACAAAATTCAAATACATCTTATCATTTTTTTTGTCAAAGCTAAGAATGGTTCACTCTACTCTTTTTGAGATGTTTTTATACCATTTACCTACCTACGTAGGTAATAAAACTGAATAAGCGTGGTACAACATGAAAGAGATTACCGATCATATTACCAATTACTTCTGCTTAAAAAAATCAAAATATTGCAGCGCTGACCCATAAAACACTCGGCCAATAAAATATCAGCCTAGAGCAATATTCATACGATTCAAATTTGCGCAGCAGCGCACTGTTTGTGGGGAAATTGTGATTACTTTAGTGATGTGCTCGCATTCGATAGAGAACTCTATCGATAAGCTGTTAAAATAGCAAGTTGTGCGATAATCCCTCGAGGCATGGTACAGATTTATCGCGGGCTGTTAGGAGAACCGCGTATTTATATTAAGTGGAGGAGCTGTCAACGCCTACGCCCGACGCCGCCTGAGGATGGCTGAATACACCACTGTTTTCAAGACACCAAGAAATTAACACACAGCCTTCTTAACAATTTAAAATTTCTTCATTTAATTTCTGTCACAAACACAATTAAAGTATTTATGAGCCAAGCTATTACCATCATAACTTACGGTTAACTATTGGGATTTAAATGAGCACTGAATATTAAGAACTGCGTATATTCTGCGAGATAAAAATACTGTTTGTTAATTTAGTTATATAAAAAACTCTGATATTGAGCCAATTCGCATCAGCGTAAGCATTCCATAATGAATTCCAGCAGAAAGTGAAGGTCACGAGAGAAAAGTACTAAAACTAAAACATACACCTGAGAGTTACAATATAACCAAGTACCTACTAATGGTATTAGCAAAATATTCAAATGTGACATTAAGAGGCCATTTTTGTCATTATAAATTGTCTTTAGTAGACGGAGAAAAAACAAATAAATATTAATTGAGGAGAGCCGGTAGCGAAGCCAATAACAAACGCGGAAAATATCAATCTGGATTTATTCATGTAAAAGGTCGCAGCGACACTTAACTCTTTCGGCTAGATCGTCCAACTAATAATACTCCCGCACGTGAAATGTTTTGGCTGGTGCTTTTTGTTCGCCTCGGTTATTTCAGTTTTCCAGTAGGATTTTATACAAGACCAACTCTAGCCGTCTCGGCAGTGCAGCGGTAGAGAACGATCCACTCCTCGCACTCTGATTTCACCTGTGTTTTATTTATTGCTTGTGAACGTCGCAGCTATGAATTTACAAACCAACAATCTAAAAGGACAATTCAAATACGAAATTTGAAAAAGATTTTAACGACATTCATGTATGAAATCGACAACGTGTTTGTGAACAGTTCTTTAACAGTGCAGTGAATGTGTGTCAAAGGTTATTTGGAGTTCAGTGTTGTGGGCGAAACAGGATTAATCCAGGAAAATGACGGAATTCTTCGGATCGTGGAACAAGCCCGAAGAGGATGGAGACGACGATGTGGAAACTGTGGAAACTATGGAGACAATAACCACAACCACTACAAGAACTCGTCTACCTTCCGTAAGTGTCTGAACGTCGCTTTCTATACAAAATTCTTAAATTTTAAACATCCTTGATCGTGACTTGTGTCGCAGGTATATTTTTGCATCAAAGACTTTATTTGGCATCTGTGAGTCTGTGACTAAGATTCCGTGAGGTTGTGGAAAAATCCAGTTTTATTTCAATTGAACGCAAATAAGTGTATGAATAGGTAATTAAGAGAGATAGAGTGACAGTGAAAAAAAAATGATTTTTTATTGCTTCACATTTGTATCATTGTTAAATGTGTTTATTTTGGACTAGTCCAGAGCGCGGGTGTCACGGGCACTGTCAATGTGGACTTAGTGATATAAAGCAGTGTTCGTACCAAGGTGAAGGCGAACGAGCGGTCCACTCCGCAAGCGTCAACTGTCAACTCTCTTATAAATCAAGTGACGCACACCTCTCAAATCTTTTAACAATATTCCAAAGCTAAAAATTCCTGTTTAGATACAAAATTCATAAAAATCATAATAATACAGACCTCGATACAGACAGAACCACATATTCAAATTAACTACTTTTCGAAACTTGCCGTCACTAAACTGACAGCTTATTTTACTGAATAAAATAAAAAAAAAAATCTTAGTTTTATTTATTAATACAGATTATCATTAATTTTGATCAAAACCTATTTTGGCGCACGAATGGTGAACTGTTGGAAATGTTGAAACTCTTGACAAAATATTGTTGTTTTACAGTTTTTTAATGCTTTCATATTCATGCTCCATGTAACATAAGTGTTTCGTGGAAAGATCATTAGAACCAGTGTCAACCTAAATGTTTGTACATCTGTTCTCAAAATAACTAATTTAATTATCTACGCCCACAACCTATATGATGATGTCACAAAAAATATTCACTATGAAAAAAGTATATTTGTATTTCACTAATTATTTAAAAGTTTCATGAATAATTTACTTTCGAAAATAAACATTTGAAGAGAAAAAAACACCGATAGAATAGGATAACTTTTTTTTTTGATAACTTATACAAGTACTTGCTGCCTAAAAGCCTGTAATCTGTAGCATAATAATTAACATAAAAAAAATACTGTTTTTTTCTTTTTCTGTTTTTTTTGTTGTGTATCGATAAATCATAAAATTGTTAGCTGCTGAGGGTAATCACTAAACTGTTCGAGTTTCGAAGTGCCCATCTGCCTATTGATTTTGTGTGACATGACTTGAAGCCATATTACATCGACATTCGCCATTTGATTAGATTCAAAATAAATCACGAAGTCAATGTTGATATCTTCAAACGTGATTTGAAGTCGTGTATGCGAGACGTGGGACAATAACATAAGTACGTACTACGTAATGCACATAACAATGAAAGCACAACGTATTGCCCTTTGTTCCACGGACAATGGACTCACGCAATTTAAACTCTTCCATGAAATTAATAAATAATTTTATGTATAACATGGTAATAACCAAGTGCGCTTCCTGACTGACTCTCCAACGTTTCTATATAAACAATCACAAGGAAACAGAGGTTTTTTACTATAGAAAACAGCTGTAAAATTATTAGTAACGTACGTTCATTGGTTGGTAGAAAAGAATTAGAATAAGTCGGTTTCATAATTTATTTGAATGAACAATGTTAAACTATTGCACTAGTGGACAGAATTTATTGTAAAAATAGATATTGATAACGTCACCTACATTGACGATTCCTGAATGACAAGCATCTCTGCGAAAACATCATCAAATTCAATGATTTCTTTGATTGAAAATTTAAACAAGTTAATTTAAAATTAAAATCACATTACTATTAAAATAATAACATTATCCACTTTGTTATTATGAAACAACTCAATAGTAAATAGATTAGGGTAGGTCAGGTACCATTAGGTTAGGCTTTGTAAGTAAGAAAATATGGATGTAAAGCCTTTGGACCGGGATGGTAGGTTGGCTTTTTACCTGATTTTAGTGTTAAATGATAGAGGATCTTGGAGCAGTATACTATATAATATTATATTTCAACGTACAGTTTAAGTACAAACACTATATCATAAGAGAAGCTATAAATTAAATTAAAATCCAGTTCCAGATCATGTCTTGGAAAAACAATATCTTTCTGATAAGCTACATGAAATCTCTTCTAAAATATCAGGATTAAATGTATGGTTATGTACATAAACAACTTTAGTAACTTTAAAAGAGGCTGGTAGCATTAAGCCACCACAGATGACTCAAACATTAACAACAATAGAATAAATAATCATGTACGACATAAAAAAATATAACGAGATTTCATGTTTTCTATTTTTGTTAGATTCATCATAATGCTTTGCGACTCGTTAATAAAACAAAAAAAAACTTTACGCAATTTCCTAGTTTTTCTTATAGTAACTTATATTTGACGATGAACCTTACTTAATTTTCCAAGGATGGTGGAATGTATCCATCTAGTTTATTGCACCAACTTATGAACTTTTTAATAGCAATGCGATGACGCCATTCTTACAAACGACCGCGTATAAATTCATCGATACCTAAATTATCGAATATAGGAATCACTCTTTACGACTAAAACGGTATCGGTATTGCAATCGCTAAAAACGCAATTGATGTTTAGAAACAACCGGCCCTAAATAAATTCAAATTCCGGTGCAGTACCTACCTATTCTGAAACATTGTAAATTGAAATTACAATGTAAACATAGATTTGAATATGATTCATTGCTACGTTTGTTCTACATACTGATTCTGGTTTCCTTGAGACAATGTTGGTACTAGGTTCTAGCTAACCTAGGCTACGCATTGGTGCTATAAATTAAGAACTAATTATTTTGAAATGTATTTATCGTAATTAGGACTAATGAACATCATAGTCATCATTATTAATAACCAAATCATGTGTAGAAATAGCTGGGGAAAAGCTGTCTGCATTTTGTGGGTGGGTGTGGATTGATCTTTACTTTTTGATCTTTTTTTTTTTTTTTTTTTTTTTTTATTTATTTCACAAAATCCACAGATCTTAGTTTACTTATAAATTACACTTATTATTAAACCATACATCCAATTATGGATATACTTTATATAAAAAAGAATCAAATAAAGAGCAGAAAAAAAAGATCTTCATTTTGATGGTAGTTTTCTAGCTTAGGCGAAAGCATGTAGCGTTCTAAAAGTCGAAATCATTCCTTGTAAAAAGTCACATGCGGCAAGCATGTGACTTTTTACACCCAAGTACTCCCAAAATTTTGTCAATGTGTGCTCTATAACCATGCAGTTTCGACACGACAAATCAGACATGGATTAAACTCTTTGTTGTATTGATGTAGATAAACATATCGACTAAGTTTAGACTACTTAGAAAAATGGGTCTAAGATGTATTAGAAAGTTGTGTGCAATAAAATCTGGAAAGAATCTGCTTCCAGCTGGCGAGTTCGACGACCTCCTCCCTGAACTGTGAAATGTTTATATTTGTGGAGAAACTACGCTCGAAATACGCAGGATATGCAGTATCCACACCATTATAGACGTACATACAATCCATTAAGAACGGATTTACTATGCTCTTATTGCAGAACGATTATAATTTTAAAGTGCGGTTACCAATTACCATAAAACGACTACGAATGAAGGGTCCCGAATCAAAACGAATCAACATAATTATTGTCACGTGTAATAAATTGTCGTTATTCAAAGAAATAAGACTAGGTACCTATTTTATGAAATGAGTTAGTTGTTGACGTTTTGTTATCATTGTTTTTTTAATATTAAAGCCTTTGTTATACGTAATAGTATAATTTAAGAATGGCACACAATGGTGTCTAAAGTGCAAGTTGTCAAAGAACGTTTGTAGTGAACATTTTCGTCTCATCACGTCAGATGTCCGCGTCGCGCTGTGTTCGACGACAGCTGGGAAAAGTGCTAATTGCTCGCGACAACCAACTAAATACTGAAAGTACGAGCCAACACCCAAACCTACATAGTAATGCAACTATGTCTGTACACAAAGCTAAATCGCTCTGAAATTTATTTGCTTCGAACGCGCCGAGTGCAACAGCCTTAGAAATATATTAGCTTTTCAATACTAAAAAGTTAATAGAATCTTTGGAGTCGATACGGTCAATAAATGTCTAAATATTTCCCGCAGAAACCAGAAATTTTAGTAGTTTCTGAGAGCAGACGGAATTGATACAATTTCAAGAATGCAACATGTTGTTCTCATTGAATTGCCAATTTAGTTGGTAATAAAGATTCTATAAATCCTCGTGTTTGTCTCATAAATAAGAAAGAGCAAGGCATCGAAACGCGATTTTAAAGTTCGAGTTTTCTTGTTATTTTTTTTCAGTACCGAATTCAAACAAAAGGGAATCTTCAAATAATGACGGCAAAGATGAAAATCGGTCAACAGGAATGTTTTCAAATACACCGTTGTTGAAATGCGTGCAGCCGAATCTAAAATAGATCCAACTGCTTCGCCTCGGCGAGATACGTACATTTTTGGAAATCAAATAAAATCATTGCGTTAAAAATAAAACAAACGCAAGGTTGAAGTGTAAATAGAAAGTGTGAACATTCAACACATGATTCATTCAAAAGGTCAACTTTACGTTTGTTTTGTGATAAAAGCTGTATGGAGTGGGGGGGGGGGGGGGTGTAATCTCCGTGAATTGGACGTGAGAGTATTGAACACTTTTCACTGAAACGTTTTACACCTTTGTATCACGTAATGTGCTCGTATCATGGAATCGCTGACGCAAGCAAAATGACGTCACAGATTTTTAGCATAACAATGCTGTTCTGAAAAGTCACGTACAATTTGTTAAATGTATATAAATGACAGTAAGACCATCGTTTCGTGTAAACGTCAAAACAAATGGATTAAGACCCAGAGCCCAACAAAGTCAAAGAATATTCAGATCCTCGAATGACTCCGTCCCTTACTAAAATGAAGTGGACAAGCGAGAGGCGCATTTTAAATAAAAAATGCAGTTTAATGTTGTTACAAAAAAACTAAGTATAGTTATATTTTATTTTTATTATGCAAACTATTCTCTTTCTACTAGATATCAAAATGTAGGTTAATATTTTCAAGTTATTTGGATGGACCCAATAAGAGAAAAAAACATTCTTAATTTTATAAAGGGGCATATTCACGATTTTTCTGACGTAGTAACGTCGTACTTAATGAATAATATAAAAAAAAAATGAAAAAAAAACTATTCCCATATTTTTTACGAATCTCTTGCAACAAAGAAGAAAAACATAATCTCGAATTATAATTTCTCGTATATTTAAAGCTAAATTAACAAATGCAGATGAAACTGCGCAGACTTCAGATGTAAATGGACGTCACGGGCACTAATCCCGAGCTATATTTGAATTTCGAACATCAACTCTCATTTAATATAGAATTAATGTTATAAACACTACATTACAGCTACTCTGAGAAATAATATACTTACAGGGTAGGTAACTTTTCAATGACAGCTACGACGCACTGTATCTTCGTTATTTTTTGTTTTCGGAACTAATGAAAAAAAATGTGTATAATATTTTTTGGTAATGTAACTGACGGACTAATTAGATTTTTTTAGTCATCATCCCTATTCAAGTATGCTCTATGTATAATATTTTTCCTAGAATAGTTTCAAGTTTAAATAAACTTTCAAGCTTTCAGCTAGATGTTTTGCCTTCTATTCTATCTTTGTATACCGGAAGAGGGAAATGAGTTGGCTAATTACTGTCCACTGTTTATTTTATAGTCATTAACTATGTCCTAATGCTTGCCAAGAATATACTTAGATGATTTAGTGTCTGGCCTCCTGGACAAGTGTAAATGATGATCAATCAAGCAATAATTTATTAATTAGTCCAAGATTCATTATGGTAATGTTATTTAGCCTCTTTACACCGATTTGCACAAAGTTTATAAGTAGCTACTTCTGAACATATCATAAAAATATTTAAAAAAAAATCCAAATTCAAATAAAAAAAAACATTCATGAGTCAGAGCCGTATTTGGAAGGCAATTTTTTATCGAATCGTTCGATAAAAACCGGTAGCAGCGGTACCGACCGATATTAAGAGTAATTTGATGAGTTATTTAATGTTCTTTCATATTGATATAAATCAATTATACAGTAACGATAGCGATACAATACCAGTGATAGTCTTGGTAATTAGGTATCTAATTTAAAATAATGATTAATCGCTTAATGGTATGATGGCGAGCGAAACTGCCGAACGCGGTTTGTTTATATTATTACGTTTTGCAGACGTCGATATAAATTAAGTTAACTTCGACCTTGGTTCCTGCACACATGGCTGCATACAATACTCGAAATTAGAACTTGCGGTAAAAATCGCTCTCTGTTGAACTAACAAGATTTTTTGATGTTTGTGGTAATATTTTAAACATAGCAAACATTTTTCGCGCAAGACCGGCCATCGTGGAAATCCTTGGGGAGGCCTTTGTCCAGCAATGGACGTCTTTCGGCTGATATGATGATGAAACAGTCTTCTTGAAGATTTCACAATGTTTACCGTGAAATTGAACTGCATAAATGTATTGTATTTATTTATTCACACGCATAGGTACTTTTCACAAAAACTGTAATCTAGGAATCTAGGTACGCTTGATTTAAAATAAGATTTAAATTTTCCACCTAGACCTACATTCACCGAGGAAGTGACTTACAATATTTATTATTGTTTTGGACGTAGGAGTATCTGTGACCTTCATGATATGCCGAGGAATGTCCAGCCGCCTATTTATTATATTGCATTGCAGTGAAGAATCGTATTAACTATTATTAGATCCAATATTTAGAGCAACAGGTTTACACTATGATTTATATATCTACCTACAAATTGAAACAAATGTCTCTTTCATTCTTATCTACAACTATACGGAGAAAATATTTTATATAAATAATATAGAAAAGTTCAAATATAGAATAGTTGCAATAGATGAATAATGAATGAACCTTACTATTAATTCTAATTGTAATGATATAATTTTATAGCATTTCGCTAAATATCATAAGGACCATCGACAAATGTTTGTAAAAATGTGTAAAAGTTTAGTGTTCTCTATCTAGAATTTTGTCTTTGTTTGAGTGTTTTTTATGAGTCACGTCCTTATTTAGCTTGACATTCCAATACATTAGGATCTGACGTTGTAGATCCATTAACCAAATACTTCCTTTTTTAAGTTAGATAATTCACGTTTACTAGGGGCTATGCTAATCAGTGCATTAAAATAAGTACTCTTTTTTATAATTACGATAACATATCGTCTCTTTTCTCAAAACTCATAGGACACGAGTTCACACGAGTTTGTTTTAACTCTTATTTTTATCTTGAATTTTCTTAAATTATAGTTCAAACTAAAACTACTAAACGCGTTTGTCTACGAGATCGCAAAAATTGGGTCAGAGCGATTTTCAAAAATAGAAAATCATTGATATAGGTACTTTCGTTTTCCTCATATCCAGGCTAAGCTTCTCTCACGCCATTTTTCACGGTTCCGCGTCAATTTACTTTTCATTTCTGGTTTGATATATTCGTTCGCGATAGCAAAATGTGCCGTGAGAGCGTGTCGTTTGTGGTATCGTTATCCATGCCGAATCGATTGGACTCGATTCGTGATTTACAATACTGCTATAATCGATGCTATTGTTGTAACTATTAGGAGTGATTAGTTTTACTACTTTCGACTTATTATAGGAGAAATAAAGTTATTTTATCCATAACATTTTAATTTAAAAATGGCTTTTATTTACAAGTATAAAGTTTGAATAGGTAGAGTAAATAGCAAACTAGTAGGACCTAATTTAAATGCCCATAAGTATATTTTAATACTTATTACAATGTGATTTCTTTAAATATGTTAATACCTACGACAAAAAACCGATTAAATTCAGTAGCGCCCTTTTTAGTTATTAGGGCATAACGTTAATTAGATCATCACTACAAGTAGGTAATCATCGAGATGTTTCGCGTGAAACATCTACATTATTATTATAAATATTATGCAAATTAGGTACGATACAAATTTAATAGCCGACCGAGTTAAATGGCTTTAAATTTACTGCCGCTCAACAGGCGCAGGGGCTACGCGCCAATTTTTTTAGAAAACATTTTGTAGTATTTAAAAATAGAAATCGACAGCTATTTACATATAAATATTAAAGAATAAATATTACGTCCGACATAGGTAACATCGGCAGGTGAGATTTCTTCTAAACTTTTATGATAAGTTATGTGTGCCAAACAAATGTTTGCTGTTTTTTTAAATCAGTTAAATAATAAATCTAATGCTGTCATCATATTTTAAAACTCACATTAGAAAAACAATATTAAGGGGGAGGCTTCGGTTGGAGCGCGAAATTCAAATTTTATCACGTTTTTTGCAAATTGTAGCTCAGTTATAGGTCGTAAGTTATCAACATGTTATTTGCTATAAGAATGGTAGTATATTTACTAATTAAAAACAAAAGAAATCATCATCATATTCCTCCATAGTAGTAATTTAGCAAGTGTTTATATTACACCTATTTTTATTGAAACGGCGATACGATATTACGGAACTCCGCCTATTTGCCTGTAATTGACAGAATGTCATATGTGGAACTTAACTTAGGTAATATATTTTTTTAAATACCACTAAGGCAGCGAACAAGCATACGGCCCACCTGATGGTAAGTGGTTACCGTATCCTATGCACGCTTGCTACACCAGTATCACTCACGCGTTGCCGACCCTGCAAGAATCTCTTCACACCCTTCTTGAAGAACCCAATGCTGTAGTCTCTATGAAAAACTAGATGATTAATTTTAGGGAGGTAATAATAACTACAATTATGTTGTCTTATTGGTAAATAAAAATAATAATAGAAATAAAAATTATATTGCACAGAGACAAACCGGTTCTATCCATAACGGGCCACTACCAAGTTTGACACGCAAAAAATTACAATTGTCGGCGTCGATCAGATTCGGTACTTAGCAACACCGGAACAGGTTTTTTCACCGATTAAAACAAAGTAACTTGTTTAGCTAATCTAAAATTGTCTTTGGGAGAAAAACTGAATTAGGCTTATGTCTGATGTGTCAAAATTGAATGAGGCATCGGGTGTTTATAGCTATTGCCACCGTACCCATAGGACCTACTCTTGTGGTTCTACTGGTAAAAATAAAAATCATAAAAAGCATTAAATGTAAAACATATTTTTTGTGTTCTTGTGTTTTAGATGGTTATTGTTTGGTCATTTATTTTTGACACTATCAACAAGCCTATTGTGAATTCTTGATTTGTGATGAAACCAATATATTTTTAATATGCCCATCATGTTAATATTTGTTTACAATCCATTCCTAGGACGTATAAAGATTCAGTGCGTAAAGGTTATTTAATTTTAGCGTTAACCAATAAATCTGTTGGCACGCACGACACAACCAACATCCGCTCGAAATTCAAACTCGTTCGAGATTGATTTTGATTCGACTAAATCGATTACGAATCGTTATAAACCTATCGAAGATAGTTGGGCTAGTTTTATTAAAATAATTCAATGAATTCAGCGCTAAAGTAGAGTCATACACAGTCTTATTAGAAGTTAAACTGAACCAAAAGCCAAAATACACGGAGATGAAGTTTAAAAAAAAACAGGGGAATTTTGTTTTTCTTTTTGACGACACAGGCACAGTTACCAAGTAAGCGTGACAATATAATACTTACTTACCTAACACCCTAACAAATATTTCTTCATAATTGTGCCAATTCTATGTTTTTTTTTACCACATAAAATTGTCAGGGCGTAACCATGAGCTCAATTTATTTTAGACATCACTGTTTACCAATAAAGCTAGTTTTTTTAGGTTTCTTAACTTTTACCTTTAACATATTATTTTAGGATAGTACCTATTTTATATTTGGATCTAATTTTGCGGAGTTTACCGTCTACTTTAATATATATACTACTTATAGGTTTTTTTTATACTGTTATGCGTCCATGGGTACCTACCTTCCTTATAAACCATCGAGCTATGAAGCGAAGATTTCGTGCCGGCTTCATAATTAGGAGCGAGCTGCATATGGGTTGATGTTGTTAGTAATTCTGCATAAAATTAACCGGTAAAATGCTTACATCATATCATGAAGTTGATTACCTACACATTCGTTAAAAAAACACTTCCTGATTATCTAAACAAAACTTTTTATTTAAGTAGTTCGTTTATATTATATTCATATATATCTGCACCACAAGCATACACAATACTAACCTTAAAAGGATTATTTTGAATCAATAAAATAATTTCCTTATTCAGCAATGTTTTAGCCGCGAACGTTATTAGTAAAAGTTGATAAATAAAAATAATAAGAAAATTCTCTACAATTATACTATGAGATATGTAAAGATAATATCTCCAGTATTTATGCACAATAAAAATAATGACTCGTTGTAAAACTTAATTTCGAATATCTAAATGAGCTGCTCTCTATGTAGGTCCGATCGATTCAATAATCGACTATAAAAAACCAAAATAATAATAATCAAATATTTTTTTTTGCCTTGCAGCCATTATCATAGTTCGCCCTGTCGATTGTTGACAATAAAAAACTTGTAAAATCATTTGTTTAGACTATTTTTGTGACAGAGCAGTACAGAGACTCTGGTAGCCGGTAGTCACACAAAATTACCTTTATTAAGGTGATCATGATTCAGTTGATAGTAGGTACCTATATACATCACCGAAGATAACCTACATGATGCTCGCGGCCGCGTTGACTGTTCGTTTCGTGGAACGTGTCCCTTAGTTTGTGCATCGTTGACTTTAAAACCCCTTTTCCGTTAAGATTCAAGATAAACACATACCTACTTAGCAACTTGTTTCTTTACTTTGTTGTGTTAGTGATGTTGACGTGGAAAAAAAACTTATAAAGTAAATAAAACTTTTACCTACTCAAATAAAACTAATAGTAAATGCTCAAACTTTAAAACATTCAATAATATTCTGGAATAAAACAGATTGATAGATGTTACAATACAACAGTTCTAAATAATAAAAATTACATTAGATAGGTACCTACCTACCTACTATTATTTTATCGAAGTGTCTGGTGATCCGCTTATCGGATGATTATGTATGATATATTAGTCGTCCCCCAAACGAAAAACTAATGTTTACGAAATGATTTATTTTTTTTCTTCTAAAGAAGTCTTTTTACATTGTTTGAGAATTTTCAAAAAGGCCGTAAAGAATACGATCAACAAGACAGACAGAAGTAGCGAAATAGTCCGATTAGCGGACGTCTAATAGGTATATCTTATTCGTCCGATTAGTGAAACACTAGCCATTATTTATTCGCATAATCAATTAACTGTCAAAGTGTCAATCAAATCAAGCTTAACGTCATATGTGCGGGGTGTGACATGCGTGCTACTCTTTCCAATATCTTCGTCGTAGTATAACCGGTAACATTACGTTAACAACCGGTAAATAAGCTCTATTTGCGTGTGTACCCACATCCGTAGAAAGTTTTGACTTATCTACCTATACACTCTCAGTTGTGGAAACCATGTGAATGATAAACAACAGAAACTTAACATGTGTATAACAATCGTGGGTGAAGAGTAGATATCACACCATTGAACGCATTGAACTGCAGAAAGTGAAAAGTTATTTTTAACTTTCACGTTGAACTGAAAGTTAGTCTCGAGAATCAATGAAACCTTTTATTAAATAATGACGAGCACATTACTTAATTTATCATATATTGTTATTATTTGTTTATTGACGAACCAATTCATTAAGTAATAAAATATTTAGTTTGAACATTCCGGTACTGGTTTGGGTTTACCCGGGCACACGTCAGCAGGATCCTTATTTCCTTCATCCTCGTCAGTTCTAAACAATTCTCCAGTTTCTATTTGCCTGACAGTTTCTCTTTCTTCAGCTGCGATCCTCTTTTTTAGTATTGCCAATTCTCGGTCCCGAATTATTTTCTTCTTAGCCTCTTCCTCTCGATGAGATTCTTCCATTACGGTATACATTTTTTGCTTGACTCGAGCATATACTATTCCCGCAAAAAGCAGTACCCATCTACCACCTCTGATCAATGGAGAAACAGGTTGTGGAGGTCCGAATGGTAAAGACATAATATAATTTTATGAATACATAATATATTGCAGATCAAATTGGCATTTCAAATACAGCTGAAATAATCTTGACAAAAGTTATTATTCAGTTGACGTTGATAATGGTGACATTCTTTTTTTTCTGATTTTGTTTGGTTCCAGCCAGTTCTTTGCATAAATTGGTATCAAGGGTACATCCTTACTAGATCAAGTTCAATATAATTGAGCTTAGCCATCGCTTAGCGGAAGAACAGAAAATAGAATAGGAGATTTCTATATTCCACGCATACGTAAAATATTTTCATGACTTCAAAACGGTCAGATTAGAGTTCCTACGTAATAATTGTAAATATTGTATAATTTATTAAATAAAATTTAGTTATTTTATGCTTTTCAGCGGTATTTTTTGTTAATAGTTTTATTTTGATCTGACCATGAAATTTTAAGATATGCGAATTCGTCAACATGATTGAGTTTTTATTACTAAATAATTATTATCAAACTAGCAAGAGTAGGATTTAAAGAAGAAAAGGTTTTTAAAGTAAATTTTATAAATGGACTATCAAGTCTGCCACCTCGAATCTTCTCTTTACACGAATCTTAACTTTAATATTCTTTTAGTATTTTTTTGTAAAAAGTGTCATAAAAATCGGATGATTAATCCATCTTCTTCATACTTAGGCCATCATCATGAATCTAATAAGTGCGATACCTAGCAGTGGCGAGGGGTGAAATTATGGCGAGGGTAAGCCGTTCAAAAAACACCGATAATTTTGTAATTACATTGTATTTTAAGCATGATAAAAGTGGCTTTGAAATTATGAAAGTGTGGGACTGATGGGAATCGGCTTGTATGGACCCATCGCCACTGATACCTAAATACAACTTCCTTAGCTATCAATAAAAAGTTACGTCGCGTCGTGAGATTGTAAACTACACTTTTTAATAAATTGCTTACCAACTTTATTATAATAATTTATTTCTTAACAAACTTTCTCTCATGATTTTATGCTACGTCATAGACAATGACAGGAGTAGGTGTGCAAATCTCAATTATTCCAATAATTAAAACTGGGTATAATTTCCATGATGACTAAAATGTAGGTATACGTCGAGTTATCTGTTTCGAATTCTGATAGATATCAAACTCAAACGAGTCCAAGTCTGTCTTGATAAGAAACAAAACCTATTATTGAGTATATACTTACAAAATACTTAACTGTTGGCATTGTTTTATTTATCGGTAAGTACTTTCCCTTGTAATTACTACGCAAGATTGCATGATAAGGTTCCTACAGGGTATGTTTGCCTCTTTGAGGTTCAGTGATAGGATCTAAAGTAAAAAATGCTGTGTAAAAATGTGAAGTGCAAATTGTAACATTTGACAATCGTACGTCTCGAAAATTGTTTATATCAAAACAGTGCCCATTCTATTTATAATAACGTGACTTTTGAGACCTTCATCACACACAACGTTCTATTAATATGGGTATTGCGTATTGCTCTATTTAAATAACAATATCAATCCGTTATAAAATCTATCCGTGCAAAAGTAACATTTAAAATGAATGTACGATTTTGCGCTGTGAGCTTTTCAATTCAATTTGGCATTTTTAATTCTAGTATATACTCAGTAAAACACTGTTCACTACAATAATAATGTCGGCCAAAATTACAAAAGGTCGAGAGTTCAATAACGACTAAGCGAGGCAAGCATGGTGGGTAGGTATGTAGGCAATTTATTACGCAATGATCTCAGTAAAGCACAATATAACTGTGTGACATAGAATAAGAATACATACTATGTATTGACTAAAAATCTCGCTTACCACGTACGTGACATACTTACCTATGCGTCGTTTACTTCTACAATATAGGTACCTACACCATTTTGTTTTTAAATAAATTATTAATTATCTAAAAAATATATTTTTAGTGATTGATCCAGCTAATCCATAAATATTTCGAAATTTTAATATTCATAATCATAAATAAGTCTATAGGAAATAATAGACTTGTCTAGCCATAATTGTAACATTCTAAATAGGCACCCACGTAACTTAATGCATTTCCGGAACGTGACGTGAACACGGAAATTGTCCGCTAATCGAAATTATCATTTCTATTTTTATCAAATTCTAATGTTTAGTTTGATTTTGTGTATCCGTCATGAAAGGATTTTCTGAAAGTCTACCACTTTGGGGGTGAAAAACGGAAACGGAACTGATCAGTTTGTATGGGACAGCGTAATTCCTTGGTCCAATCTACTTCAAATTTTATTGATATTAATACTCCTTAGTGCTTTTGATTTAAATTACATTTTATTTTATTTTGACACAGTCATGTTTGTAAACTCAATCCGATTTTATTCAAAAAACGTTAAACTCACATAAAAGCTTAGTGCAATGCAATATATGTATAAATATACATATATTGCATACTACTCTTTAAAATTGTAATGTCAAATAAAAGAATAACGGATTAGAATTCGAAATTTAAATTTTATTTGTTCTTGGATACCTATTTTGATAGAAAAACATACCTTACATTATACCTTGATTTTCCTTCGAAAATTCCTTGGAAATCTCTTAGATTTCCTACATAGCGAATATTGCGATAATTGGTTTAGAAGTTTTTTTTTTTCACTATTTCATTAGAATATTTTGAATGTAGATAAGTTCATTAATTAATTTATTTTTCATTTTTTGTTATAGGACTAGGTATTTATCTAATGAATGCGGGTGAAACCGCGAGGAACAGCTAATAATAAATAAAATAAAAAAATGAAATGTATTTTATTATAATTATATTTAAAAATGTAATTAATAAGATATACAATGAATACATGAAATAAAATCCTAACCTACTTATTATTTCATAGAGTCCTAATTTAATAATTTTGGGGAATCCCTACACAGTATTCATTGGTCAACGTAAAGTTTGAAAGGCTTTTAGAAATCAATATTTAATTTCAAATGCCTATTGCCTATTTACACCCTATTAATTTATGAAATTCAATCCAAATAGCTTCTTAGATCTTAATAGTTGGGTAATACTTTAGTAAAAACAACCAATATATATTTTTAGTTTACCGCCTTGATAAGAAACCGGTACCGCAGCGCGGTACCGACCGGTCATAATCTTTCTTTCCCTTCTCTAATATTGCCTATTTCATTCGCACCTTCAACAAATGATTGTGACATGCATGACAGCGATCTCACTCGCTCTTAAACTTTTTTATTTAGTCCGTATTTGTCATTTGAAGAGTGAGCTTGGTGAACTGGTTTCGTGCACTACGTTAATCGTTTTTATAGAAAATATTTTATTGTGAAAAGTAAGATAATAATATCAATGATAGTGCATTACTGTTATCCATAAAATAAAGTGTAGCCTTCACATATGTTATGGCGTAAACCGACAGCGTACATAGAGCATCATCAATCAAGTACTTAGTGGGTGTGGTGAACGCCGAAACATTTCTGTCAAATAAAGATATTTTATCACATATTTGCAGTGTTTTTTACGTAGCGTTATCATTGTGAGTCACTGTAACGGTAGTCCATCACTTGGGTCAAGAAGATAACCTCCAAAATGTCGTCATAAACTGTTATTATAGTGTGGTGTTTGTCCTGTAGAAATCGTCGTCGACGAAGACCACGACGATGACGACACCAGCCAAGCTGTACGGGCGGGAGCTGTCAACGTACGACGAGGTGGACGTCGACGAGCTACTGTCCAAGCTCACGCAGGAAGAACTTACCATGCTCGCCAAGGAGGTTGATCCAGATGTAAGTTACCTACTTTTTAACTACAACATATTTTGATAAATTAATGTAACCTGTAGATTTGGAATGAAAAGTAGGTAGGTACACAATCTTAAAAGCTTGTTAATTTAAGTCTGTTCATAGTTGGCTTTATGTAGAAATTATGAACATGCTAATCACCAATATATCTGACATAATTATGATAACTTCAATCCTAGTGCTGATAAAGCTTTATTGTTGACATATTGGAGCCATAGACAACAAATTAGATTTCCAAATACATCATGTTCTTATAATATGAATTTTATTATATTCGAAAACTATCTCAATATGTTAATCAATTTACATATGTAGAAGTAATCATAGTTTCATAAGGATATAAATATAGTCAAAAATTAAATTTTCCTTCCCATATTTTTAATAGCTCTCTGTGGGTATAACATTTTTCACACATTTTTATTTATACATATAATATAAATACATAGTACATAAGTATGGTAGCCGTTTTATACGTCATATTAAGCTTAAGTTTCTCTCAGTTTTGTTGTTTTACACAACATTTCTAACATGGATTTTTTTTAAGATTCAGGAAGAATATTTTTTTTACATTTTGTTGAAGTTAATCTATCTGATATGTTTTACCTAGATCATGGCTCTTGATCCAGATGAATCAGATGTTTACCGGTGCTTGATATATACTTGATGGGCTGATCATACAATAAGTATCATTATTATCATTTGCCATCTCTTCAGATAAGCATTTGTTCATCTGCCTTTAGCAGATCCCGAGCCAGGTTATTTGTGTGGTGCAGAAGTCTTTCTTTGTCAATACAATTGCATTATCTACTTTGCAGTGTGTTGTAAAAACTGAATATTTAGAAAGAATTGACACTGTTAAATATATAAATAAATCTGTTATGAACTTCAAGTATAAGGGCCAGAAATAAAAAAAAATGGGTATAATCACTTGCAATTGTGTTTACACCAACACTGACAGATACCCCTGTAGTGCTGTGCTCATTAAGGGATCAGATTTCAGTTAAGCCTCTTAAACTAAATACATATAGCCAAAAGTCAGCATTTAATTATTTTGATTGAGCAATTTGTATGTTATCCCAAAACATAGACTAGAATACCCCCTTAAATGTAAAAAAATAAAAACCAAAACATGTATTCAAATTTGTTTAACTTTTCGTAGGCACTTTGTAAAATGACAGTTTAAAATGTAGCAAACCTAGAGAAATACTGGGGTAGCATGGTTACAGATCTTTACCTACTAATTTCATGACATCACACTTATCTATATAACTACCCACATAATAGTATTTTATAATCAGTATCCAGCGTTACTAACAAGAATCTCAATTGGTTAAAAGCCTTGGAAGGCCAAATAACATGTTCCAGATAATTGTGGTGTTGACATTCACACACAAAAGATTCTGTCTCATTGTTGCTACACTACCACAGATTACCATCACCTTGGAGCTCTATCAGAAAGCCTTGTGAAAATATTGCCTTTGTTTTGAACTAAGTGTTCGAAAGAGATATTGCTGCCTTGTAGTGACTACCTGCCATTAAAAAAAAAATCTACCTATTCCAAAGATGTATAACTCTTTCCTTTATTATGTACAGTCGGTGTCAAAAGTACCAAATTCAGAAGTCTTTTATTGTTTAAACACTAACTAAACATGCTTATATATTACAAACATTTTACTCGGCTACCTTGTTATTGGCAAGGCCTCCCCCAACATCTTTGCCTCCTATTGCTGGATTTTAGCTCACAAGTGAATCCTGATTCCTGTATTACACCTTATATTAAGTCTTCCACATTCTTTTGTTTATTTATTTTGTTTATTTCGCACTCAGGTTAATTCACGGTTTTCATACAAATTGTCAATACATATTATGAAATAATATTAAAGTGTCAATTTACTTTTGATGCTGCCTGTACCTGACTGTCTCCCAATTGATTTTAAGGCTTTTTAATGCTGGTATATCATAACTGTTGCCTGATAATATGTGAAAGTTGCTCCAAATGGAAGGATATTTCAATTTCTTTGTGACATGAATGGATCTTTGGCTCTCAGCCAAATTGTTTGTTTTAAACATTAAGTAATGAAAGTGTAGAGAAAATAATATTGTGTATGGATGTCTCTTAGATCTTTCTCATTGAAAGGTGATCAACTGACTAATTTGAAAGGTGTTATCTATATAGTCTACAACTTTATCAATAAATGGGTTATTTAATGCAAAATTAATTAATCAAATTGGACTGGTAGTAATCACAGGAGATTAATATTTTCAAGGAAACTACTTATAATTTAACTTATCAATTTATTTATTTATTTATAGTAAGTATGTATAAAAAGTAGTGTTATAGTAATGCTACACTGAGATACACAGTCAGATCTTTTGCATAACTATTAAGCATAGTTATCTAGATAAAATTAGCACAATTTACATTTCATGGATGTGAAGTCATGCAGTATTTATTTCCTACATTTACATACATATCTTAATTAGTAAGCTTACACAAGGAAAAGTGTAGTACGTTGCTGTTTATTATACAACAGGTACCTAAAGCAAATTGCCTTTTTTATTTGCTATGGCCATAGTATCTCTGTACTATGCTCTAACACTTCAATAAATTTGTAATAATATTTTGATATCCCTACTAATACTATATATGCGAATGTGTGTTTGTTGGTTTGTCTACTGCTCAGCAATAAAGCAACAGATCAATGTGATGTTTTTTGCATAGAGGTTACAGACCAAAGAGTGACATGGGTAAAACTAAGGGGCGTAAGGTAGTATATAAAAAACTAGCGACCTGCCCCGGCTTCGCACGGATTTCTCAGATTTTCAGTATGATAATATGTATGTATTATACATATAAACCTTCCTCTTGAATCACTATCTATTAAAAAAAACCGCATCAAAATCCGTTGCGTAGTTTTAAAGATCTAAACATACATAGGGACAGACAGATGGGAAGCAACTTTGTTTAATACTATGAAGTGAAGATGTTTGGTATAATCCGTTGGCTCGTGGATGGGACAGCCATCTCGTAACTACATATAAAAAACTGCAAGTCGACGGGGTAATATCTATCTAATACAAAAATCACTAATATGTACGTTCTATGTATGTATGTATACACATACTATACGTAACATGTTAATTTTATGTAAATTATTGTTATACTATGCAATATCATATTTAATCAATTGTTTAATTAATCTGAAAAATTACGATAGTATTTACACAATATTCACATTTCACATGAAATTACAAGGTTAAAATTGAGCTCCAGTAATATCTGATGATAGTTATTGATTAATTATTGATTTAGGCACTCCAATGCTATCTCTTAGCCAATCAAATCATTCTCCACTTTGCCTTATCGCTGGGGGATTTAAGTATATATTTTGTTAGCACACAATTAAATTCGATTTTACTTATCATTTTTTCAATATCAAAAACAAATTAGGCTATTTGTTGTACCTGTTTAAATGTAAATCAGTGATAAGTATTGATATTAACTGTAAATTTTATCTTGTGGTTAGAAAGTAAGGGTTCCACGTTTTTATGAAGTGGGTAAACTTTGATTTTTAGGGTTCTTCCAATATTTACTCATTGTCAAGGACTGTTTGGAATATTTTATTGATAAACGTATTTGAATAGTTGTTAACAAATATTTTTTCTGATTATTAGGGACTTGGGTATTTTATTTGATTATAGGTACTTACTATATCAACTTATTTGCTTATATCATTTATGTTGCTATTTGCATGATTAGGATCAGAAGGTCAGATATTGTAATATTTTACGAATTAAAGAAGATAGTATGGAGTAAAAAAAAGGAATTAGGCATCTTACTAATATTACAAATGCGAAAGTTTGTAAATGAGTACTTTTGTAGTGAGTAGTTTGTTCCTCCTTCACGCTCAAACGGCGGGACCAATTTGATGAAATTTGCTATGGAGATAGCTGACACCCTGAATTAACACTATGGCTACTTTATATTCCACGGGTACGGTGAAACCGCTCCGATATGAAGGGTAGAAGGGCTGAATGGCAGAAGAGTACATATTGCGCCGAACCCAATTGATTGGGAACTAGGCAGATTACTCATAAAAACCTATTCTCATATTATACTTATATAACTCACTAGCTGTTCCGCGCGGCTTCACTCGCGTTCCCGGGATAAAAAGTAGTCTATAACCTTCAGGAATAATGTAGATTCCTATTAGTGAAAGATTTTTTCAATTCGGTTCAGTAGTTTCGGAGCCTATTCAATGCAAACAAACAAACAAACAATCAATCAAATCTTTCCTCTTTATAATATTAGTATAGATTATACTCCCTTTGTGCGTATTATACTCATATAACGTATTTAAAAATTCCAGGACAATTTCCTGCCCCCGGATCAACGCAATAACTACGCTTGCGAGAAGGGCCCCACTGGACCCCTCAACCGCAAGAAGCTCATAGAACATATAAACAAGCAGGCGCTGGAGACGCCCGACCGGCCCGAGGTGAAGCCCTACGTCGCCGGTGTCGTCAGGGGTAAGAAGGTGAGACCTAATACATTTCTTTTTAACTAAATTAGTCTAGAATTTCCTGCGAAATTATATTTAATTAAAATCAAAAGTATTCTCACTTCTTCTGAGCTTCGGCCAACTGTATACTGTATTTTTTTTATTTGTAAATGAGTCTTATTTATTAACTTACTAGTTTACCTTTTCAAAATGTTTTTTCACTAAAAAGTCAGAATTGAAACATAGAGATTGTCCAAACTTCAAGATTGGAATCAAACCTATTGTTATAAGATCATAATTTGGAGAAGCTTTTTGATGTGTCGGCAATGCTGGAACCCGCTATATCCGTAAATGCAAGCGTCTATAGGCTTCGGTATCCGCTTATCATCAGGCGGAGCTTGTAACCTTAGTATTAATTATATAGTTTATGAACCCAATACCTGCCCTGAATTGGGTTTATTCTGCCCTATTGTCCATATTACAGTAAATATGGCCATTTAGCGAATTATATTAGCCATACCATAGCTCTACATTCCAAGCTGAATAATTTTCCTTATTCTAATTTAAATAAAACATAATATAATGTTAATAATAACATGATATATATGTAGCACTTTATTCTAAACTATTAGCAGTTTACTGTAAATGTGTTGCTGTAATTTACGTTACATTGTTAGTTAGAAGCCAATCGTCTCCAGTTTGTCCCGCTGTTAGCATTAGTACATCTTCAAATCCCTTTCTATCTATATTGTCCATCTCAACTTTTGCTCATTTTTAAGGTTCCGTACCTCAAAAGGAAAATACGGAACCCTTATAGGTTGTTCGTCTGTCTGTCTTTTTCTCACGTGTGGAGGTATAAAGCTGAAATACATAAACAAATACGCAGGTCTACTGTCCCTTGAAGCTGTGAAAAACCAATATTGGCTTGTTAGCTTAGCGAACGCAATCAAAAGATACAGCCGTTTATGCTGCAAATTTTCGACACTCGCAAGGAAATCAAAACCTACAGGGTACTTCCTGTGAACTCAGAATCTTGAAATTTGGTACGAAGCAACGTCTTATACCTAGCACAGACAGATAAAGCGAAAAGCATAAATTTTTAGTTACACTCAATTACAAAGTTAAGTTTGTATGGAACCCTCGGTGCGCGAGTCAGACTCACACTTGTCCGGTTTTTTTATATACTTTCTACATAAAGATATTGCTAATATTAATGCTTCAACAAAAATAGGTTGTAAAGCTATTGACCTAAGCTATAAATGGGCTTGCAGTAAATATTATGCGTGCATTCAGAAGGCCAGTACCCTTAGTTTCATCGGAGCGATGAGCCACCCCGCCCACAGTCTCGGGCGCCCACATTCCCGTTCGTTTACTTTTAATTTGTTCGAGGCGTGACTAATTCCTAAAGAACAGTCATAACAGTAATAATTCTAAAATAACGGGTGCATCAGTTTGTTTGTATCATTTTGTAATTGAGAAATGGGTGATGAGTACTTTTTTATGGTAAAAAATCTTAGAAGTGTGGGCAGTTGTGAGTGTATCAGTGAGTTCTCTGTTGCGCTTTGTAAAATCACTTCACTATGGTTAAATATCAGAACTGAAGATTCTCGCTTTAATATTTCAAATACCGAGCTATGGGCTAAAGCTACGGCTACGAGTAAGGGTTGTGGTTACCAGATCTGCAATGATTCTTGAACTTTCGGTGTAGAAAAATGAAGTTTCGGTGGAATATAAAATCGTGTAGAAACCTTAGCAGTTCTTTGTACTACCTGCCTAGTTGATTTAAAAAAAAAAACTGCCGTATTTTGAATACCAGATGCCTTCTTCATCATTTACCATGATTTGTGTTTTAAACACATGACTATTCATAATAAACAAGGGAGTAATGTATCATCTAATGCCGGCCATAAACGTTCAGTTCAAGTAATTTGATCAAACTGTTTGTTGACAACTCATTAAATTTGATCAAATTTTTCCACAGAGGTTCATACCAATTTGATGCCTGTTTAATCAAATGACTTGATTGTCTATGGGCGGCTTAATGTATGTGTTATGGTTGGTTGTGTAGTGGATCCCGCCGCCGCAGCCGGAGAAGATGCGTGACGCGGAGGAGCAGATCGCCATCGACCTCGGCGACGAGTACGAGCAGGCACTCGGCACCGCCTCGCAGGAGGAGATCATCGACCTCGCTGGTCAGTCTTACTACACTACACTCAACACCCACCTTTCAACAAAACTTGTTGTCCTACCTGATAGTCTAACGAATGTAATATAAGGTACTAGCTTTCAGACCTGCGATTCCCCATATTAGCCCCATAGGGTATGAATTTTTTAAAATCCTTTTTAGCATTGCCTACCTACGTTATAATAGTTATCTGTATGCGAAATTTTCCAGTGGTTTGATCAGTCCGTCAGTTTGAAAACTCGAAAAACATCCATTTCGTTCGGTTTCAGAGTTCACCCCATAAAAATAGTTATTCATTATGATGAGTATAATATTCTCTGAAAATTAAAACACTCATTTAAAAGTCACCATATTGCTTTACAATTTTTTTTATGGCTCCATTATAATAATATCAATATTTGTCCAATTAACCTCATTGGCAAAATATTCATATCATCGGACTGTCTAACCACTATTCATTAATCACTTGACAAACATTCCTAAATTAATATAGCATGCAAGACTAACCTAGATCTCAATTTCTGTTTCTAGTTAGGTCATATGTTAGACAGACAGGCTTTTGAAGTCTCCTGAAAAAATATGACATAGCGTAGCAACCGATATAGAATAGAAAGAGAATTGTATTACGACACTGTTCAAGTGTCGCAATCATTTTGTGTATGGCGAGAAATTATTCTTTTATAATACATGTAAAAAGATTGATTGCTCTCTGGCGACACTCCAATGTTGTCCAACATATTTAAACGTAGGATCATAACGATAGCATCTCTGGTGAGACGCGAGATACAAAATTGTAATTGTTTTTATATACAGTTTTATTGCTTCAGAAAATGTGAAATAAATGTGCGTTCAGGTATTTTGTTGTAACTTAAAATCATATGTTTTGATGCTTAGCTTTTGCTCTGCTTAGTTTGGAATCAGATAACTGTGTGTGAAGAATGTCCCAGGATTGTTATTATTAAATTATACAATTTGTAAATTAACTGACATGATACACTTGAGAGCCGATACCCTTTAGACTTAGTGAGATCACACATTACTTACCACATTGAGATTGTGGACAAACACATATATATATATTTTTTTTTACCATGTTAATGTCTGTGTTTGACCACAATCTCACCATGATCAGTGATGATGCGGTCGATGGTGGTAAGCACACAAAGCCTAGAAGGGAACTGGCTCTCAAGTGTAGCTGTCGGAACACACCTGTAGGTGCTTGCGACAGAGGTGTTGGCTTACTATTATATGTATTTAACATATTATGTATGTTTTCAGCGATCCTCGGGTTCCACTCGATGATGAACCAGGACCAGTACCACGCGTCTCTACTGAACAAGGGCCAGCCGGTCGGCCTCGGGTGGGACGGCATCACCAAAGCCACCAAACCCAAGGTAACCTATCCATAGTTATGCACCACTTTTAACTCTGTTTTACACCTTTGGTAATTATTGTCTTGTGGTTTATTTATTTATTACTCGCTTCCGCCCCGCGGTTTCACCCGCGTTTCCGAGGTATCTTATGTTTTCTCGGGATAAAAAGTAGCCTATATGTTATTCCAGGGTATGATCTATATATGTCCCAAGTTTCATCCAAATCCGTTCAAACTAGCTGTTCCCCGCGATTTCATCCACGTTCCCCAAATAAAAAATAGCCTATAACCTTTGGGGGTAATGAAGCTTACTATATTCAGATCCAGAGTTTAGCGCGTTCAAACAAACACACTCTTCAGCTTTATTAGTATAGAATCTATACTATCTATATTTATTTTATCTATTGTTTTTTTTTTATCTGAACTTTTTTTTTTTCCAGGTGTACCCTATGGATCCCCCCAACGACACGGATCCCGATGATACTCTCAAGAGGGTGGCAGACAATGACCAGAACTTGACTGATCTCAATTGGAATAATATTAAGGTATCACATGACACTATATTTATTAATTTACTTCCTATTATTATAAAAGCTAGTATATTTATTATAAACTAACCCTTATCAGTGGCGAGGGGTACAATTATGGTGAGGGTAAGCCGTTCAAAAAACATTGATAATTTTATACTTAACTACAGTGTATTTTATATAAAAGTGTCTTTGAAATGATGAATCTGTGGGACTGGGATTTCTAAAAGGTTTCCGATGAGAATCGGCTTGTATGGACCCTTCGCCACTGAATCCTATATGGTTTAAATAAAGTCAAATTTCTCGCTTAAAAATTTTAAGCGAGAAAATAAATACATTTCGTGTATCTCGAAAACTCAATGAAATTTTGTATTTAGAATGCTTTGTCGTGGTCGGGTAAAAAGAGTCTTCTTTCACGCAAAATAGCTGTGTGAAAAAAATACCCATAAGGACGCTGGACACACAGAAAAGACGTAAGACGAGGACAGGCGTGGACATGTCTCTCATACAAACTGTATAGAAGCGTCGAGTCACCCTGTTATTTCTATGTTTTGCGTCGTGACGCTTCTATACATTTTGTATGAAAGGGACGCGGAAGAGATATATGTCTGTGCCCCGTCCTCGTCTTACGTCTTGTGTGTCCAGCGCCTAATAGCGAGATTCACATTACATATTACATTGTTTGTGAACATTTATTTATTTATTTAAATAAGGGATGCCAACAAGTAATACACAATCTTAAAAAATATATCTATATAAAAAAAACGCTCCGTGTTTACTTTTTTTATGGCAACCGCAGCTTACATAAAAATCTAAAACAGTTATAAATTTATAATTATAAAAAACAATATGATGAAATTATAAAAAGTTAAAACTAAAATAAAAGAGAGGACAGATAATAGATTTAAGGCGATGATAGCTCAGTGGTAGTGACGTCGGATGCCGAGACGAGGGTCCCGGGTTCGAATCCTACACTCATTGTAGGATTCGAACCCGGGCTTTCGGTAAAGGAAAACATCGTGAGGAAACCATAGCACGGTGGTAGGGTACTTTGTAGTACCCGCCTGGCTGGCTACCATCATCAAGTTGAAAATCTTTCGCCAAGCACCTTTCGGTGTGTTCCGACAGCTGCACTTGAGAGCCAGTTCCTTTCTAGGCTTTGTGTGCTTACATCATCGGCCACATCATCACTGACCACGGACAGATTGTGGTCAAACACAGGCCTGTACATAGTAAAAAAAAAACAAAATCACGGTACCAAATTCAGTGACCCTTTTCCCTTAACATTGGCAGAACATAAGCGACGAGAAGTTGTCGAAGCTGTTCTCTGCGCTGAAGAGCAACACGCACCTGGAGGTGGTGTCGCTGGTGAACGTGGGGCTGCACGACCGCACGGCGGCGCTGCTGGCGGACGCGCTGCGCGCCAACACCGCGCTGCGCGTCCTCAACGTCGAGACCAACTTCATCTCGCCCGCCGGCGTGCTCAACCTCGTCGCCGCGCTGCTGCCCGCCGCCGCCGTCGAGGAGTTCCGCGCTTCCAATCAGGTCATACATACACAAATTATACATCTATACTATCGTATTGTAAAGAGGAAACATTTGATTATTTGTTTGTTTGAAACTACTGAACCTTTTTGAAAAATTCTTTCACTAATAGGAAGCTACATTATTCCTGAAGGTTATAGGCTACTTGTTATCCCGGGAACGCGAGTGAAACCGCGCGGAACAGCTAGTCTTATTATAATCCTACTAATATTATAAACGGCAAAGTTTCTATGTATGTATGTTTGTTGCTCTTTCACGCAAAAACTACTCAACGGATTTGGATGAAACTTGGCAAATAGGTAGATCATACCCTGGAATAACATATAGACTACTTTTTATCCCGGAAACGCGGGTGAAAGCGCGGGGGACAGCTAGTAATAAAAATAAATAAATTATAAATATGCCGAGACATTTTTTCACACACGGTTATCTGATTCTAACCTAAGCAGAGCTTGTACTATTGAAACCAGACAACTACATAATACTATTTTATCAAATACATCCGAGTGAGTATGTTTGTTACTTCTACACGTTCAAACGGCTGGACCAGTTTGGATGAACTTTCGTATAGAAGTATCTGACACCCTGGATTAACACAGGCTACATTATCTAGGGAACGCGGGTGAAACCGCGGGACGGAAGCTAGTTGATACATTATTATTTGACAGGCCCGTTAGCGCAGTTGGTTAAGACACCACCTATCACGCCGCTGGTTCGAGACCCATCCAGGACAAACATTTGTGTGCCTGAACATGTCTGTAGTGTAAAAATATTAAAATAGAGTCTAATTTAGTGTCAAAACTAACTGATAATACTACAACCTCAATACGAAGCATGAAATTGATGTTTGTTTGAATTCCCAGCGGTCGCAAGTGCTCGGCAACAAGATAGAGATGGAGATAACGTCCCTCGTGGAGCAGAACCCGACGCTGCTGCGGCTCGGGCTGCACCTCGAGTACAGCGACGCCAGGCACCGCGTCGCCTCGCATCTGCAGCGGAATATCGACAGAAGTACGTCATATATACATACACCTTACATTTATGGCGATTATAGCATTGGAAGAATTTCCTTTAAAAAATCGCGTCGCATTGAGACTCTTGTTTTAAGAGTGTCTAAAAAGTTGATTTACCCGTTAAATATTGCCACTCTTTAAATACAATCAGTAATACTAAAGGTTTTTTTTTAAATGAATATCAGTAATATAGTATAATAAGTAAATAGTAAAAATGGATGGTGTTTAATATTAAGCTATCAAATTAAAAATTAAGCTAAACATCTTCCTTTGTAACAATTCCAAGGAAATTCTCTCAATAATCAATTCAATAAAGAAATCCAGATTATACATACTGTGTCTGGGCACCAGTGTCTAATCCGTTAAGGCGAAGCAATATCATCAATTTTATCAACAAATCCACGATAATAAGGCGTCTTGCTCCTACTTTTGTAGCTGTCGAACGTTTTATGCCTGTAACGTCACAATAAAAAAAAATTAAAGTGGTCGCCATTTCAAAACAGTAGGGGCAAGATGCTTTATTATGTGGGTTTGTCGTTAAAATTGATCATATTGCTTCGCCTTAAATGGTCGGACACTGGTGACCAGACACACTGTATAAGCTCAAACTATGATATAATTTACATGAGCGAATATTATTATAATTATGATTCGAATCACCAACATTTCCTGACCGAAGCTGAACCATAAATATATGACCAATGGGTTTACTATTCTTCAACACATATTGCAATCTCCTTGGATGAACAGTGGATTTTATGCTCTATATTAAACACTTAAAAGTAATTTCGATTCAGCATCCATGAAAAATATGATGGCCAAAGACTTGAAACCGGAAAAAAACCGGTTAATCCTATAGAGAACAAGCTTACAAGTAATTTGTCGCGTTAATCTTCGCGGAATAAAGCGAATAAATACTGTTTTCATTAACTTCAGCATTTTAATCTAGGCGAATGACAAACCGGTTAATTATATCTAATAACCGGTTAATTTTGTACCTGTTTCAAGGCTTGCTTGTGTTATAACCCCTGTTCATATCAAGGTATCGCTAAGTGTTGGAGATAGACATCAATGGCGCAGACTTCAGTTTATCAATATAATTAAAGGAGTTAAAATATCTTGCCTTTTATATATTTATCTATGATTTAATGTAAGTTTATTTCAGGTTTATAGACTGGTGTTAGAAGGTGATGATTCATTAGACATTTTATGTAACAAATATTGTATGGAATATTTATTTCGAACTTCTAATTCGATCACCTTGTGACACCAAAATATGAATAAAATAAAAAATGTGGCAACACATATTTTCGGTAAATTTGCAAACCGTTTTCATTCTTACATCAGTTTGAAAACGAAATGCAATATTGCCTCCATTGCTTACGAATTTATCATATCGAAATAATACGTATGCACGTCATATATCAATCAATCAGAAAAACCATTCTCAAATCATTTATCTAGGTAAAAATCATTTCAAATTCGAAATTTAAAAATGCAAAATGGCGGCTTACCATTAACATACGCATTGCAATGCAGATGGCGGCACTGTATGGTGTCGGCGCGTCCGCGTCGTCCCACGCTGTCTGCGATCACTATAGTAAACATTCACACAATTACTATCTTTATTTTCCCATAGCACATTGATTGGTTTACTGAGTACTTCCTTGTGTCACAGTCCTAAATTCAGTAATTTCTATATTCAATATTACTTGACACAAACGTTTACTAATTTAGAAATAAGTATCAGGGTATGTTAGGATATAAATAAGGTATACAGGGTGGAATTTTGTAATGCCACCTGGAGGGGAAGTACTCTTAATACTTTAGATAGAAAATTTTACTCAAAGGAAACATTCCTTTATTTTTGAAAAGAAAAAAAACGGCATTAAAGATTTTTAAAAATTCGCTTGCCGCACACGGTAATCGAACCGACTAAAATCTGTAAAAGTTGCACCGTGTACTTTTATTGCATTGATTGTTAGGGTCAATAAGGATGAAATCTTTTTAACAAACTTCATAAATTGAATTACATGAAAACAATGAAATTTTAAATTAATTTAATTATGTACAAAAATTAAATCCATTCAATCAAATTGCTCTTGATAAGCCATTTTTACCGTGAAACAATTATGAAATGATTTGTAAAAACAATCAAATGTGAATAACAGATGAAAATCTATTTTCAAATGTAACATTCCATATTTAAACTACTTCATACACGCAGTTATGTCACATCTAAGAAAGGAGTCTGCATTACAAACACGTGCAAATTGCAATCGTCTTATCTAAATAGTAATTCGTCATTTCGATGGATAAATGACGTCAATGATAATAATTAATGAATAACATAAGTACACAGATAGATCTTTGAGTAAAAGTGCTTTAACTTGACCGATTGAATTAATAATTTAAGATTTCATTGTTTTCCATTCATTTAACTTCTGAAAATGGAGCTCATTTCGAGCAATTAATTAGTTAGTTTAAATTTTTGTACATAATTAAATTAATTTAAAATTTCATTGTTTTCATGTAATTCAATTTATGAAGTTTGTTAAAGAGATTTCATCCTTATTGACCCTAACAATCAATGCAATAGAAGTACACGGTGCAACTTTTACAGATTTTAGTCGGTTCGATTACCGTGTGCGGCAAGCGAATTTTTAAAAATCTTTAATGCCGTTTTTTTTCTTTTCAAAAATAAAGGAATGTTTCCTTTGAGCAAAATTTTCTATCTAAAGTATTAAGAGTACTTCCCCTCCAGGTGGCATTACAAAATTCCACCCTGTATAATCATTTTATAAATGACACATTTTAATCCGGGATTAACAGTAATTCATTGGTAATACGTTAAGATTAAAGGTTTTTATCGAACCTACTAATTCAGGCAAAACAATACTTAAATTAATGCTAAAAACCCTTTTTTAATTTAATCGGTTTTTCTCTAATAACAAGATGTAAAACGGTACAGTGCTCAGTAAACCGTGACGTAACTCACGACCTCGCCCCCACGTGCACGTATAGCGCAACAGGCGGTGTGACAACATCCTCAGCTTGCATTAACTACGGACGAACGACTACGGCTCATAATGACAATTCTGTACATATGGAAAAAAAATATGACGCTTGTGTCTAGCGCAAGATGTTAACAGACAAGCATTATTTAAGAAATATAATATAGCTTTTTGTGTACTGGTTAAAAAACAAACAAACTGAATGCAAAGTTTTCTTTGCATCATTCACTAATGATCAGACATAAATATTTCATTCCTTTTAGACGAGAATCCATTTTTCAAAAATAAATTGAATCATAAGTAAGTAAAATTAATAATGTTCATATATTGGCTACTCTTGGAAAGAGCCTCTGAACTGCAGTGGACGTCAATATGATGATAATTGTGACCATATATTTAATTTCCAACAACTTGCGTTAGACACAGGCAATACGACGATATGTCAAATCGATTGTCGTAATGTCAGATTGCCGAGTGCTAAAGCGAGCGAGCGCCTCGCTCAGCTTGCGGCTGCCTCGGGGCCGGCCTCCGGCTGTCGGCATCGACAATAGCTTCTTCAACATGCTGACGCCACCCAGTGCCGAAGCAGTTACACCTACCAATGATGTCAAAAAATCATTCATCACCGAAAATGTGGAGAAGTCCGTTGTGGTCGAAGCCAAAGAGAGTCCCGAAGTTAACAGACAATTACCAACATATGGTGATAAAATCATACCTATATCGGTCGATGGTGAAAAATCGGAAACGGCAAATACTCAACAACCGGTAACGACTGATGATGAAAAACTGGTATCGACAGATGCTGAGAAATCTCTAGTAGCAGATGTAAGAGACCGAGTAGCGAGAGATCTCAATGAACCGGTAACTAAAGATGCCAGAGAGCCTTTGGTGACTGATGTAAGAGATCCAGTAGCCAGAGACTTTATAGAACCAATTACGACAGACCAAACATCGCCTATAACAGATCAAACACCAGTAACCACAAATCAAAAACCAGACTCCACAGATGCGTTAAGTAATATGAATGGAGCGCAACCTGACAGATTCGTGCTGGCCGAGCGGCCCGACACAAACCCCAACCCGCACTCGTGAGTAGTCGCGTCAAACTGCAACTCACACATTTCACGCGTGTACCCCCCCCCCAAGTGTATTATTGTGTAGTAGAGGATTAAAGATTTTTATGTGAATTTGAATACTTGAAAAGTAAAATAAAATGAGTACTTAATAAAAACCGGTTATCAGTAAAAAATGCTTTAAGCTATTCAAGTTCACATCACACAGACATTTGTGTACAATACAATGGACAAAACACATTGTGTAACAGTAGTTGAGAGTATATGTTGTTCCATTACAGTACGGAAAGACCTAACGCTGCGACTTCAGTTCAGATTCTTTAACAACCTGCAAAAGGGGGCACGTAGCCAATAGAAATACCGAGGTATCCCCAAAGGGGGTAAATAATGTTAGCACGGCAGCGTATAACAAATACTTCGCTTTCTTACAGCTTATTATAGTGTCGATTGATTGAGTGTCTCAACGTTGACGGTTTTGGTGCAGTTTTAATTTCCTGGAAGATATAAAAAAAACATATTTTCGAAAGCAATAACAAAAACTGATTATCACAATTTGTGTTATATAATAGCTGTCACTACATTTAAGACATGATAGCAAATATCATGTTTGAAGAAAAAAAGACTGAAAATAAGGAGTTAGTCGATTGCGAGAATATTCGTGAAAAACAGGTTTTTACGATTTTTGATATTTTATGAAACTGCATCAAACTTAAAGTTTATTTAATTTAATCAACATATGCCACTTTAAAGACGTTTTATTTACGCTGGAAAAGTGACATATTCCTTATTTAATTTAACAAGTTTACACTGTAATTTCCTCTCAATAATTCGATCTTGTTCAGTCTACAAAAGTCTTTTTATAATCTGCTCTCATTCTTCGTTCAGAAAACAAAATCTGTTCACCTATCCGAACTGAATAGTACTAATACTTTTTGTTTGGATGTTTATTATAAGTTTTAACAATTTACGTTTGATTTTTAGCAGAGAGGGGAGCGTAGGACCGAATGATAATTTGTAGAAACGGCCGCATAATATCGGTAAAACATCTGATTTTATTTGCCGCAAATGCTTTAAGGTCGATTACGAAATTTTGCCGTGCCAGTTTTTCGGAACGTTTTCTTTACAGCGCTAAGGCTTCTGCTAATCAAGAGTTCTGCTTAGTAAGACTACGATTAGCTGTGGGGTCCCAATTGAGACAGGATAGACATACAGTTTTGAGTTATATTGCATTTATTAACCGAGCACATGATTACGTTTAACAAGTACCATGTTTCAGTGAGAAATTAACTAAAAATATGCCTAACTTACACGCATGAGTGTGAGTACTAACTTGAATGCCAGGAATGATAGTGAAATACTAAACGCCGTTTGGAAATGAAAACTATGAGCATGAAATGTGTATTCATTTTTCTCCTTCAATGTATAATTTTATGAATTTATTTCTCATATTGTTATGAGTTATGTTCCCAATTGCATCTCAAAAGTTGCTGATATTCGATATACGACGTCACCTTTTTTATTAGTATCTTAAATAAAGGTACTTCTCACTTTAAAACAATGTAAATCCACCAACTAAAAACAAAATGAATGTTTACAAAAACAAAATCTTTGTGTCGAATATTAGTAACTTGTTATTCGTCTTTATGTATATAAAACCGTGTGAACACGTTTCCCTATGTATGATTTGCAGTACGCCAGCAGCGTCGGAGCCAGAACAGCGCTTAGAGCCCTGATTTGTCACATGTGGTAAGTAAAAATAACGTAATGTTTTAATCAAATATCACGTAATGTTTCATATACATATAAAAGATTCGGTCATTATCATATTTATGAAAATTTTACAGATCACTTAGACTTAAAAATGGTTTTAATTTTTCATTCGTATTTATACGTTGATTGAAATATGTTACGATTCCAAAACCGGTTTTCATTTATTGCATCACTATGATAATATAGACATCATTATATTATTTTAAAATATTGAGTTGTTTTGAAAATAATATTAGTCTTCATTACATGTATATTTTGTGAATATTTGCATCATGCCTCTTTCACGACTGTGCATGAAACCATCCTGTCCTGACGTATATGTTTGTTTATGCAACATGTGAACCATATTGAATATCCATCAATCTTTAATTCCTACTATCTACGAAACATAGCCGGGGGGATTGAGAACAGATTACAGATAAATCAGTCGTAATTATATTTTAACCTTACAACATTTAAAAATACACTTTATGTAACTACAATAACCAACTAATTTTAAATCAACACTTAGTTTAAATTAATACAACTTATAAGTTGACAGCTTGGCTGTTTATTAATAATGCAAATAGCTTAGCGTCTGTTCAAAACATTATAATGTGGAATACTTTCGTGCTATAAAAAACTTATAAATCTCGTCACCTCCCACTGGTAGAGCGTGAATAGATTTTCATCATAATTATTAATGTTGCTATTCATATAAAACGAATTGCTGACACTTACTTGACTCGTTGCTTTAATATTTCAGGTGGTCGCGTGCGCCGACTGACTCAGTTCACCCGCAGCCGCAGCTATGTGGTGGGGTGGATACCGTGAGCCCCCTACCTCTCTCCCACCCGCGCCCGCTGGCAAGCACTATCTGTCCAAATACGCACCTGCACACATCGTTTTACTTTAAATTATCCCGTTACAGTTCACTATTATATGTCAAAATAACACTAAATTATCTCAGTATCTCTGGAATTACAAGTGCTAAATTTATGTGTGTGTGTAGTGACACACATACTTAATTTTATCACCTGTAATTTAACTTCAGATTCTGAGGTATTCGTGGCGTAAATTAGTGAAGTTTCCTGGAACCGTTTATGCCAAGCGTATGTGTGAAGAGAGCGTTCGGCTTCTTGTGATTGTGTAGAAATTTAATTTAAGAAGTACATAATAATTGACATTTAAGTGCCTGAATTGAAGTTGCGTATTCAAAATGTGTAGTATTGCTTATGTAACCGCAATTATTATCACGAGCCAAAGCTACATGTGCGAGCTATTTTTGTTGCAGAAGATATTTACGAGTTTTCATGTGACTGAATTTAATATTATAGGTCTTCAACCTAATTAATGGTAGTTTTGTTTTCGAAAACCAGTAATTAGTAACTTTTAGTCGATTTGTGTAGTTTAGTGTTATTTTTACTAACACAATCACAAAGAGCCTTTATAGACAGAATATAATGTACGCTTGAGATAGAATGTATGCGAACAAGAATTGTCATTTTATGTCATTAGAGTCTTAACACTCGCAAAAAACCGTTTAATCGAAAAAACCGGTAACTAAACTAAAAACTAGTCAGATGGCAGGACCATCTCTAGTTTTAAATTAAATCAATTGACGAATAAAATTACAATTCATGCAATCGAATGATAGTCTTGTGTACGTTTTTAATATTAATTCTTATTCTAGTGTGCTAATGAAATCGTATTAATTTTATTATGATATTAAATTGTAATATATTTTATAGATGTGCACATTCCATTAATGCGAAACATGCTTCTCTTATTTTGACGCTTTTAGTGTATAAAAAAGAAATTTTATTGACTTTAAGTTAGGTCTTGAATTTTATTAAATGTTGGTATAGTTATATATTTTTCTTAGGAAACATTGGTGCTGATTCTGCCGTTTACAAACTAAACTAATTCAAATCACGTCACATCTCTTTCTTACAAACATTATTGAAAAAGGATAGGATATTAAAGCTGTCAAGTCAGTCTATGCTGTTGTCATTTACGGTGAAATAGTCTTGACCAATAAAGTTGGCGATTAAAATCACATTAAATCAAGCAAGTGGACTCATTTGACAGGATTAAATTATTTCATCCCTTTCTTATAATTTCAGTTAGAAAGAGATATAGTGAGATTTAATTAGTTTCGTTTATAAACAACAGTTTCGGGGCCATTCATTATATTCGGTGTAGTGTGTGTTTAAAATAACGCAAAGATTTTCATAAATTAAATGAATATTTTTGAAAATAAATTCTTCTTTGTCTTATGAATTCCCGTTTCGACGTGAATTTTGCCTGTTGATAGGCCTTGACAAAAAATACGGTTAATTATAGTACCGTTTTTTTTTAAATGAAAGAGAAGTCATGTTCTGCGTCAATGGAGAGTAATGTTAACTTTACACTTTTCAATAAAGCACTAGGTTTTGTTCGCAATTTGTAACAGTACGGTATGAAGTAAGCTAAATTTTGTATTTTTTCATTGGAAATGTATCAATTTGGTAAACATTTTAGCATAAATACGTTAGCTTTTGTACAGACTCGTAGCTTTCGTAAAATACCTAACCTCCTGCTTTCTTGAAACCAAAAAATATTGCTTAACTTTTAATGTAACTTTATGTATATTTGTTAGAGAATCTACTGGGGAACTATGTGTCCATAACATTGTGATAAAAACATCATGTTTTTTCCATAAAAAAAATACTGCTACCATTTTTTCGTCTGTTAGAGCCAATAAGAGAGATTATTTGTATATGAATTATAGATTTTTAAAACTTAATTAATATTCTTTTATAGTAACGATTTATGGAAAATTAATATAAAACATAATTTTATTATTTGTAATGATAGATTTATTTATGTTGATATTATGGTTCAGGAGCATTTTGATCCAACGAAAACCTTGACTAGTAGAGTCGCAGTTCTGTAGTTTGTGACGAATGTAAAAAATATAATAAAGTACATAAACATTTATGGCGTCTATTATTTTAATTGTTTCAAGAATTAATGAGCTTTTATTAAAGCCACAAAAAAACATGCATATTCCCTATTTTGAAGTTTCGAATCGTTAACGTAAGCTATTTTAGATAATAAAAAAATGGAGAAATAATTTTGATTTGATTTTATGCATCATGCGCACTTTGTACCATACCGGATCTATGAACTCTCATAATCGATATAGCGTATTCCGACAAAGGAGATCTTTACAAAATATTTGATGCCGAGCAAGATTTTGTACAGTGTATAGTTTCACGTGGGCAAAGCCATGGAGGGAACACTAGCATCGTGCATTAGAGTCTGACTATTCATAAGTGCCTGTGAAGGTCTATTTGAATAAATAATATTTCATTTCATTTCTAGTAAATTAATAAACCTGTAAAATGTTGACTAACCGTGTCAGCAAGCGTCTTAAGTCTTTGATGGATTTTAATTTTATTAAGGCATTGGGTAATAATCTCCCTTGGTTGGTTATGGTTAAAATTTTAGTTAATGTGACACGAGCAACCCAGTTTGCTTTCTTTCGGCGCATAAAGTTAAGGTGCTACATTTGGAAAAAAATAGATTTTTGTTGGACTCTATTATAATTAATACAATAATAATAATATCCTGGGACATTATTCACACACTATTATCTAATCCCAAACTAAGCAGAGCTTGTACTATGGAAACCAGATAACTGATATACTACATATACTACTCTTTTTTTTGTAAATACATACTTTTATAGATATAGAGATACACTCAGACTCAAGACAACTCAGACAAGGTTTGGGGATTCGAGATTTTAATATATTATTTTTGAGGATGCTGTAATTGTGAAAATACGTTTGATAGATATTTCCTCGATAATGTTTAATTCCGAAGTAGCCTCTAAATAAAAATCGTTTTACCTGTAACTCCGCTAAGCAGGCGAATTTTACAATGAAATTTAGTGAAAACATTGGTAATTAATTATTCTTTAGATTGAAAGGGACAGAATTTCTATACATAGCATGTTTTTTTTATAAACACATTATCACACACATAACCGTAACCTAACTATAACCTTACTATGACCTCGCTTTATGCAACCGACCCTTAGTTACATAACACTAAAAGTTATTTTGCCGCTCATCGTCTATCTATACCATGATAGATAGATAGATAGATAATACTTTATTGTCACACCTCAAAGATTACAAATGTATAAAAAATAAAACTCTTAACCTAAACAATGAAAGTGTCACAATGGGCGGCCTTATCACTAAGAGTGATCTCTACCAGGCAACCTTTGGATGGAGAGGAGTTAAAAAACAATATAAGACGGGGGTGTTCGATATGTAAAAAATACGAGACTAATAATAAAAAAAAAAAAAAAAAAATACAGACAAATATACTTAAAATACAGTATTAATAACATGAGTCTAAATCTAATCCCTAAATATACTACATAAACTACAATAAAGTTATATAATACACTAATTGCCAATACACATAATACAAATGATATATATATGTTATATATACTCATATAAATATATATATTAATATGTATACATATATAATAAAATGAATAGCTACTTTGACAGATAAAACTTCTTGAGATGTTGTTTAAATATATTAATGGATTGTGCACGTCTTATAGGAACTGGCAAGGAATTCCACAGACGTACTGCTTCAACGGAAAAGGATTTATCATAAAATGTACTGGAATGTGGAGGCATTCTTAGAACTAAGTTTTCTGACGACCTTAGAGAGTGAGAACAGTGAAGGAAATCAAAGCGTTCCCTGAGGTAGCGCGGGGACGAAGGATTGAACAATATATTGTAAAGTAAGGAAAGTATATGAGTATTCCGGCGAAGTCTTATAGGAAGCCACTTGAGCTGAGAACGAAAATGAGATACATGATCATATTTGCGCAAGCCAAATATGAATCTTATACACAAGTTTTGAAGTCGCTCAAGCTTATTTAGCTGGTCCTCCGTGAGATCTAGATAACAGGCGTCGGCGTAGTCCAAAACGGGAAGAAGAAGAGTTTGAGCTAAAGCAATTTTAGTGGCAGTAGGTAGAAAATTACGTAGTTTTTTTAGTGAAGCTGCAGACGCATACAATTTGGAACATGTGGCCTGTAACTGTGGTACCCAACTCATACAGCGATCCATTAATAACCCCAGATTTTTAACTTTCTCGCTAAAGGGAATGATAACCCCGTCAAGACTAACCTGAGGAAGCGTTTGCCAGTCTACCTTACGTATTAATCGCGAGCTCCCCACAATCATCACCTGAGTCTTGCTAGGATTAACTTTTAAACCAAAGGCTTTGCTCCACTCTGATATTCGATGCAGGTCAGTGTTAATGTTGGATATAGCTTCTGATAACCTGTTAAGAGGGGATTGGGAATATATTTGAAGGTCGTCTGCATATAGGTGGTATGAAGAAGATAGATTAAGGGAAATTGAATTAATAAAAATAGCAAAAAGAAGAGGAGATAGCACGCCTCCTTGTGGTACGCCAGCAGACGTGGGACACCATGAGGAGAAACTCTCTTCAAGGCTCACACGCTGTCTGCGCCCATACAAATAACTATGAAACCAGTCGATCACCGATGGAGATACGTTAATTGAGCGAAGTAAAGATAAAAGAACTTCAAAGTTAATAGAATTAAAAGCATTGCTAAAGTCTAACAATGTCAGCACAGTCAAATTACCACTTTCCATGCCCAGCCGAATGTCATCTGTAATTTTAATGAGAGTAGTGACGGTGCTGTGACCAGGACGGAAACCGGATTGAAAGGGGTTAAGGAGATTATGGGAGGTAAGGAATTTACTAACTTGATTGTGGACAAGACGCTCAAGGACCTTGGAAAGGAATGGGAGAATAGAGATGGGACGATATTCAGAAAATGATTTAGGATTGGCTTTTTTAGGAAGGGGAATTATTTGAGCGTCTTTCCAGATAGAAGGATATACTCCATCAAAAATGGATTTATTAAAAAGGATACAAAGGATAGGAAGGATAATATCGAGGATAGGCACCAACATGTTACGACTAATACCATCACCGCCAACAGCATTGGAGGTGATAGATAAAAAGCTCTTCTTAACGTCACAAGCGGATAATCGATCAAAAACAAGAGGAGGGTAATCGGGAACTGGTAGTGATGAAAGATATTGTAAAGTATTTTTTTTGATAGAATCATTCATATCAGAAGTGTAAGAAAAATGAATATTGAGAGAATTAATGTCTAAATCGTTAGGAATAGAGTTTTGGGGTGATTTACCAATTCCCATTGATTTAAGAAATTTCCAAACTTTAGTAGGGTCTTCGTTATTAACAGAATTATGAATGTGGCGACGTAAAGCATCTCTACACACCATATTGCAGCGATTGCGGATTTTTATGTATTTAGATCTATTAACATCCGTAGACCGACACTTAAATTTGCTTTTAGCAGCAGCCTTTTTATGTATTAACAGTCTTATATCATCTGTGAGCCAAGGTGCTGGAAGATGTTTAAGTCTAATGGGTCTTAGTGGGGCGTGTTTATCATACAATTGCGTTATAATGGAGTTGAAAATAGCTACCTGGTCGTCCACAGTCGCAGCATGAATAACAGGTGACCAATCGACGCTACGTGCATCACCAAGAAATGCTTCGCGATCCATACCACTAAAATTGCGCTGAAGAATAATTTTGGGTTTTGCTTTTGGAGGACGAATTTTATATGAAACGAAAACTAAATCATGGTATGAAAAAGCATCAGCGGAGAACTGGCCGTGCTTTGCAACATGCTGGAGGGATGACACTATCACTAAATCAAGAAGTGAGGGAGTAAAATTGGGAAAGTGATGAGTGGCGCTGAGAGGGAGAATGTGCATGTTGCTGGATTTGATGATAGATACAAAAGAAGAAGAACGGTTATCATTTTTAAGAAGACAGGTATTAAAATCTCCCATGATTATATTATGATTGTATTGGGGAATAAGATCTTCTAAGATCTTTTCAAAGGAAGCAAAATAGTTAATACGTAAGGAAGGGCTATAGTAGACTCCGAGTAAGATTTTGGTATGCGAGAGCTGGGGCTCTAAAAAGGAAGCACTTGTTGAATCATAATGAGATCCTATTATGAATTGAATTCAAAATCGTAAAATGGCCGCTTTTTATGCAATTCAGAATATGATCCTAATACGATTCTGTATCTGCAATTCATTTCTTTGACAGTTTTCTATAGAGTTTCGTAAAATGGTTCACTAAATCCGAATTGCTTTTACGTCAAATAGTAGAATCATAAGAAGATACTGAGAACTATCTTTTTACAATTCAACTTAGAGATTTTGTTAAAAATCAATGAATATTTAGGAATTAAATATGTATTTTTAACGTCTATAACCCATTTTATGGACAGTTTAAAGGTTGGCTTACAAATAAGTTCATTACCACCAGTTTTGTGAACCTCATTCTTACCATCGTAATTTTTACAAGTTGTCTTAATATTATAATGAGCTATAGGTACCTACCTACCCATAGGGTGTTTTAGGGTTCAATAGCAATAGGTAATTTATTATAGCCTGAGCCTATAGGTAACCCTCTTCAATAAACAGTATATCTAAGGCAATAATACATTTTTAAATCAGACTGAATCAGTGTGTTCTAACATATCAACGCCTTACTTATAACATTAGTAGGTAGGTACCTATAAATACATTGGATGCATATCTTTTCAGTACAAACTAATTATTGCCAAGGGGAACAGACTACCTACAGCGTAAATAGGATGAGCTTCAGATGGTCTGAGCAATAATTCCTACTACCTGTCCCGCAGTTTCACTTGCTTTCCCAGGATAAAAAGTAGCCTATATGTCATCTATCTTTATTCTAAGTTTCAATCTAAATTATAATACCTTCATAATATCAAAACCATACCCAGGTTGATAGTTTGTGCAAAAAAAATACATTATTATGAGCATATCTGTGATGTCTTTGATTAAATTAGCGGAACTGCATGATTTCATGATAGGCTAAAGGTATCCATATGTGAGAGTCAAGGATAGATGAGATCAGAGAGACATCCTCATGATATAAGAATTATCATTGGTCACTTATTTAGTTAGGATAAATAAAAGAATGTAAATAAACAGCATAAACATTTATTACAGTATCATTGTTTCATCTTTCTGTAGTTTAGTGTAATTATTAATACTAAGGCAAGAATCAGCCAGTATGCAAATACAGCTCCCAGAAACTGCATATAATAATGATATGTGGGTATATTAAACTGCGACACTAATTACAGCATGACTACATCAATATGTAACTGTCATGTTAATCATAACATTTTACTTTCTTGATAATTCTATGGACCATTAATCACCTTCTTCGGGTAACCTGAAAGTTAGTAAAATTAATTGATGGAATATGCACATTATCAGTAATATCATCTTTAACATAATAACAAGAGGAAGTTTATAAAAAGGTCTTTGCTTTGTGCAATAATAGTATAACATTAATGAAATTATTATACTTATGTTTAACAAATAAAATGGTTCTATTCTAATGGGTACCTAAGTATTTAGATCATAATATCGAATTACTAATGGTAAAACCATTTTTGAATAACTGGTAAGTACCTACCTAGTATCAAGCTTGACTGACGAATTAAGAAATAATAACTTTAATGTCTGTTGGAATATCCTCGTAACGACTTATCAAAAGTATGAAATACTATAAGTAGGACATAAACTTACTTTAGGTTAGGTTTGCGAGATTCCTCGCCTTTTCATTTCAAAAATCTTGACGTTCTAAAAGATTCTTCCGTGTTATTCGTCCAATACTGATATTGTCTTCCTTTTACATTTTTACGTAAATAATTACAGGTATAATAATTTTCATATTTTCCTTAAATTATTGAAAGACTATTATTTTAATGATAAACTATAATTTTTAAATATTTATTTTGTACTCTATCAAAACATCCAATATAAAGTTTGACCGACCGACCACAGACAAGATAAAATATATTGTCATTGATTGATACCAGTCGAAGAAGAAAATATTTTTATAATCAATTAAAATGTCAGTTTGGGTACCCAAATCCAATCAAATAGATGCTATGGAGCAACATTCGATTGGTTTTTAATTATAATACAAAAAAACATAGTTATTCAGTCTTAATTTAACCAAAACTAAATAGAAAGAATAACCGGTAAAGTTACGGTTTTAATTTTTGTAGTCTAGTAACATTAATTCATAACAGAATCTGTTTATGAATTGAATTGCGCAGAAAGGGCGACTATTTTACCAAAAAATAGATGAATTGCATGAGATCTGCTGTGAATTCAGGAAATGAATTCCGTTTAGCAATATTGCGTAATCCTTCCTTTTTAGACGCCCTGTATCTCTACAAACAAATGTTCACCGGCATTTGAGGGAGGTGGTTGTGATGAGGTACTGATTATAGAGAAAGGAATATGTGAGCGAAGGTAAATAGCTACCCCGCCACCGCCACTACCAGGGGCTCTAAAAAGGAAGCACTTGTTGAATCATAATGAGTTCCTATTATGAATTGAATTCAAAATCGTAAAATGGCCGCTTTTTATGCAATTCAGAATATGATCCTAATACGATTCTGTATCTGCAATTCATTTCTTTGACAGTTTTCTATAGAGTTTGGTAAAATGGTTCACTAAATCCGAATTGCTTTTACGTCAAATAGTAGAATCATAAGAAGATACTGAGAACTATCTTTTTACAATTCAACTTAGAGATTTTGTTAAAAATCAATGAATATTTAGGAATTAAATATGTATTTTTAACGTCTATAACCCATTTTATGGACAGTTTAAAGGTTTTGGCTTACAAATAAGTTCATTACCACTAGTTTTGTGAACCTCATTCTTACCATCGTAATTTTTACAAGTTGTCTTAATATTATAATGAGCTATAGGTACCTACCAACCCATAGGGTGTTTTAGGGTTCAATAGCAATAGGGTGATTTATTATAGCCTGAGCCTATAGGTAACCCTCTTCAATAAACAGTATATTTAAGGCAATAATAGATTTTTAAATCAGACTGAATCAGTGTGTTCTAACATATCAACGCCTTACTTATAACATTAGTAGGTAGGTACCTATTACATACATACATTGGTACATTGGATGCATATCTTTTCAGTATAAACTAATTATTGCCAAGGGGAACAGACTACCTACAGCGTAAATAGGATGAGCTTCAGATGGTCTGAGCAATAATTCCTACTACCTGTCCCGCAGTTTCACTTGCTTTCCCAGGATAAAAAGTAGCCTATATGTCATCTATCTTTATTCTAAGTTTCAATCTAAATGATAGTACCTTTATAATATTAAAACCATACCCAGGTTGATAGTTTGTGCAAAAAAAATACATTATTATGAGCATATCTGTGATGTCTTTGATTAAATTAGCGGAACTGCATGATGTCATGATAGGCTAAAGGTATCCATATGTGAGAGTCAAGGATAGATGAGACCAGAGAGACATCCTCATGATATAAGAATTATCATTGGTCATTTATTTAGTTAGGATAAATAAAAGAATGTAAATAAACAGCATAAACATTTATTACAGTATCATTGTTTCATCTTTCTGTAGTTTAGTGTAATTATTAATACTAAGGCAAGAATCAGCCAGTATGCGTATACAGCTCCCAGAAACTGCATATAATAATGATATGTGGGTATATTAAACTGTGACACTAATTACAGCATGACTGCATCATTATGTAACTGTCATGTTAATTATAACATTTTACTTTCTTGATAATTCTATGGACCATTAATCATCTTCTTCGGGTAACCTGAAAGTTAGTAAAATTATAGTTAGTTAAATTAATTGATGGAATATGCACATTATCAGTAATATCATCTTTAACATAATAACAAGAGGAAGTTTATAAAAAGGTCTTTGCTTTGTGCAATAATAGTATAACATTAATGAAATTATTATACATATGTTTAACAAATAAAATGGTTCTATTCTAATGGGTACCTCAGTATTTAGATCATAATATCGAATTACTAATGGTAAAATCATTTTTGAATAACTGGTAAGTACCTACCAAGTATCAAGCTTGACTGATGATTTAAGAAATAATAACTTGAATGTTTGTTGGAATATCCTCGTAACGACTTATCAAAAGTATGAAATACTATAAGTAGGAGATAAACTTACTTTAGGTTTGCGAGATTCCTCGCCTTTTCATTTCAAAAATCTTGACGTTCTAAAAGATTCTTCCGTGTTATTCGTCCAATACTGATATTGTCTTCCTTTTACATTTTTACGTAAATAATTACAGTACTATAGGTATAATAATTTTCATATTTTCCTTAAATTATTGAAAGACTATTATTTTAATGATATACTATAATTTTTAAATATTTATTTTGTACTCTATCAAAACATCCAATATAAAGTTTGACCCAAAGAGAATTTAATACTACGTTTTAGTTTGACCGACCGACCACAGACAAGATAAAATATATTGTCATTGATTGATACCAGTCGAAGAAGAAAATATTTTTATAATCAATTAAAATGTCGGTTTGGGTACCCAAATCCAATCAAATAGATGCTATGAAGCAACATTCGATCGGTTTTTAATTATAATACAAAAAAAAACATAGTTATTCAGTCTTAATTTAACCAAAACTAAATAGAAAGAATAACCGGTAAAGTTACGGTTTTAATTATTGTAGTCTAGTAACATTAATTCAAAACAGAATCTGTTTATGAATTGAATTGCGCATAAATGGCGACTATTTTACCAAAAAATAGATGAATTGCATGAGATCTGCTGTGAATTCAGGAAATGAATTCCTTTTAGCAATATTGCGTAATCCTTCCTTTTTAGACGCCCAGTACGATCGTTACGAATTAAGTGAAAGCCAGGCAAGGAGTATGAAGTAGAGGGAAGACATGGCTTAAGCCAAGACTCGGAGACCAGGGGGTCTAAAAAGGAAGGATTACGCAATATTGCTAAAAGGAATTCATTTCCTGAATTCACAGCAGATCTCATGCAATTCCTCTATTTTTTGGTAAAATAGTCGCCCTTTATGCGCAATTCAATTCATAAACAGATTCTGTTTTGAATTAATGTTACTAGACTACAAAAATTAAAACCGTAACTTTACCGGTTATTGTTTCTATTTACTTTTTGTTAAATTAAGACTGAATAACTATGTTTTTTTGTATTATAATTAAAAACCGATCGAACTGTTACTTCATAGCATTTATTTGATTGGATTTGGGTACCCAAAACTGACATTTTAATTGATTATAAAAATATTTTCTTCTTCGACTGGTATCAATCAATGACAATATATTTTATCTTGTCTGTGGTCGGTCGGTCAAAGTTTATATTGGATGTTTTGATAGAGTACAAAATAAATATTTAAAAATTATAGTTTAACATTAAAATAATAGTCTTTCAATAATTTAAGGAAAATATGAAAATTATTATACCTATAGTACTGTAATTATTTACGTAAAAATGTAAAAGGAAGACAATATCAGTATTGGACGAATAACACGGAAGAATCTTTTAGAACGTCAAGATTTTTTAAATGAAAAGGCGAGGAATCTCGCAAACCTAACCTAAAGTAAGTTTATCTCCTATAGTATTTCATACTTTTGATAAGTCGTTACGAGGATATTCCAAAAAACATTCAAGTTATTATTTCTTAAATCGTCAGTCAAGCTTGATACTAGGTAGGTACTTACCAGTTATTCAAAAATGGTTTTACCATTAGTAATTCGATATTATGATCTCAATACCCCCATTAGAATAGAAACATTTTATTTGTTAAACATTTATATAATAATTCCATTAATATTATACTATTATTGCACAAAGCAAAGACCTTTTTATAAACTTCCTCTTGTTATTATGTTAAAGATGATATTACTGATAATGTGCATATTCCATCAATTAATTTAACTAACTATAATTTTACTAACTTTCAGGTTAGCCGAAGAAGATGATTAATGGTCCATAGAATTATCAAGAAAGTAAAATGTTATGATTAACATGACAGTTACATATTGATGCAGTCATGCTGTAATTAGTGTCACGGTTTAATATACATATCATTATTATATGCAGTTTCTGGGAGCTGTATTCGCATACTGGCTGATTCTTGCCTTAGTATTAATAATTACACTAAACTACAGAAAGATGAAACAATGATACTGTAATAAATGTTTATGCTGTTTATTTACATTCTTTTATTTATCCTAACTAAATAAGTGACCAATGATAATTCTTATATCATGAGGATGTCTCTCTGGTCTCATCTATCCTTGACTCTCACATATAGATACCTTTAGCCTATCATGACATCATGCAGTTCCGCTAATTTAATCAAAGACATCACAGATATGCTCATAATAATGTATTTTTTTGCACAAACTATCAACCTGGGTATGGTTTTAATATTATGAAGGTACTATAATTTAGATTGAATAAAGATAGATGACATATAGGCTACATTTTATCCTGGGAAAGCAAGTGAAACTGCGGGACAGGTAGTAGGAATTATTGCTCAGACCATCTGAAGCTCATCCTATGTACGCTGTAGGTAGTCTGTTCCCCTTGGCAATAATTAGTTTATACTGAAAAGATATGCATCCAATGTATTTATAGGTACCTACCTACTAATGTTATAAGTAAGGCGTTGATATGTTAGAACACACTGATTCAGTCTGATTTAAAAATCTATTATTGCCTTAGATATACTGTTTATTGAAGAGGGTTACCTATAGGCTCAGGCTATAATAAATCACCCTATTGCTATTGAACCCTAAAACACCCTATGGGTAGGTAGGTACCTATAGCTCATTATAATATTAAGACAACTTGTAAAAATTACGATGGTAAGAATGAGGTTCACAAAACTGGTGGTAATAAACTTATTTGTAAGCCAAAACCTTTAAACTGTCCATAAAATGGGTTATAGACGTTAAAAATACATATTTAATTCCTAAATTTTCATTGATTTTTAACAAAATCTCTAAGTTGAATTGTAAAAAGATAGTTCTCAGTATCTTCTTATGATTCTACTATTTGACGTAAAAGCAATTCGGATTTAGTGAACCATTTTACGAAACTCTATAGAAAACTGTCAAAGAAATGAATTGCAGATACAGAATCGTATTAGGATCATATTCTGAATTGCATAAAAAGCGGCCATTTTACGATTTTGAATTCAATTCATAATAGGATCTCATTATGATTCAACAAGTGCTTCCTTTTTAGAGCCCCAGTACAGCATGAATATTTTTATGGTCAAGGGACGCCAGCATATCATGATAGTGAGCGGGAATACTCTGCGCATTAATGTGAATCACGTTGAAATTTTTCGGTACGTCAGAAAACTGAGCTTCAAGGTTTTCAGAGAGCGATGGAATGCTAACGAAGCTATCATTATCATCTGTGCTACTGCCATTTTCAGATGAAAAAGACAAAAATTGTTCATTGTCACTATTGCTATCATCATTAAATAAGTTTATCATAGTTATAAGAAAAAATAATATATATAAGATAATAAAAATAATAAATATATATAAATATAGTTTATCAGAGGGTCCAAAACCTTTAAAAAAAATAAAATAAAAACTCCACCTGCCGGTTATGTACTGATTAGATAATAAATTAAGAATATACAATACACATCACTGCGTTAATAACAATCACAAAATTAAATAATAACATAAAAAAAATAAAAAATAAAAATGTAAAAGAAAAGGTTTAAAAATTAAATAGTTATTACTCGACACTGGCAAAAGTACAGAATTGCTGCCAATACATTAGATGGAACAAGTTGTCAAATGTGTCAAATGCATTTATAATGTCATATCGTTGACTTGACAGCAAAAAAGTAAATAAAAATCAAACGAAGTGGGTAAAAAGTAAACAAGCTATCATGAACAAGATTAATAATTATGGACGACAACCAAATTATAGAAAGTTATTTCTTACTTCCGGTCGGGCGAGTGACAAGTGAGAAACGTTCTGTGTACGTGCAGTGATAATAATTAAAAATCCAGTCTAAAACTCGTTAAACCTTTACCAAAACGAACCCCAAGTATTAATGGTAGTGCGCGGCAAGTAAATCACAAGTGATTGATCGAAATAACTTGTCGAAGAATCAATAAAGTGCTTGAAAGTGGGGCTACAATAAAACATACATATAAAAACGTATATATAACATCTACCTTCCAACTTCCGACATATGACAGTGTCAATCAAAGTGACAACTAATATTGTGCTGCCAGAGTAGAAAAACGCCATAGACACAGTTTGGGGAGACCAACCTAAAACCTGAGTTGCCAATAGAAATAAAAAACCTTCCAAATAGTATAAACTGAAGGCTACCGAGGCATGGACGACCAACTGGAAAAGTTAGTTATGAAAATGACAGAACAAATGAATGATAAAATGAATGAGATAAGAGACGAATTTCTGAAACAATCAAATGCCCTTGCGGACAACTTTCGGAAAACAATCTCAAGCACTATGGACGAAAAGCTTAAACCCTTAGTGCAAGAAAACTTGCAATTAAAGAGCGAAGTAAATGTTATGAAGAAAAAAGTATACAGTCTAGAGAAGGAAGTTAGGAAAAATAATATTTTACTCCATGGGATAAACGAAGTCGAAACTAACAACACGGAACTTCTGGAAACGGTCCTGGATACACTCAACAAGGCAGGAAAGGCGGGCGGTCTAGAAAACTTCGACAAATGGGAAATTAGTGACGCATACAGATTAGGAACAAAATCCCATGAGAAAAAGAGACCCATTCTTGTAAAACTAACACTAGCATGGAGAAGAACAGAAATTCTGAAAAATAACAAAAATTTTCCAACCAATACATACGCGTCAGAAGACTTCCCCAAAGACATTTTAGAAATAAGGAAAGAATTAAAAGCAAGAAAACAGGAAGAAACTAAAAAGGGGAAATTAGCAATCATTCGCTATGACAAACTCATTGTAAAAGAAAAAAATAGCCAGGATAAAAGAAAACGATCTCCGTCTACAACTCCAACACATCCAACTAGAGACGCAGAAGAGATATCAGGAACAAGGGCCCCAAATAAAATAAATAAAACGAATGCATTCCAATACATGTCGCGGCCGAGATCCAACTCACAATCCGGATCGAGCAAACAGTAGCAATTAGCACCCATCAGCCCCCGGAAGACAAACAACAGAAAACTAAGAAATAGAAACAGCAACAATAAAAAACCAACTTCCCCAAGCCGGTCAGCGGTCACCGTGGGGAATTACGACCGCAACCCTCCAAGAACTTCCCTTTCCAACCAAACCACAACAATAACTAGGAAAAATGAACAGACCAGCCTAAAAGGAATACACGAAAACCAAATAAGTAAAACACACCAGAGAAGAGATAGAGACAGTAACATTCCGAATACAACAAACAAACAAACTAAAGTCCCCAAGCCGACCGGTTGCCGTGGGGCATCTGACCAAAACACACCAACCCCCGTTGTAAACAAACTGTACATATGTACCTACAATGCCAGATCAGTAGCGACAACAGAAAAAATGATAGAGATGAAAAACGCTTTAAGTAACATTAAATTCGACGTCATTGGTCTTGCAGAGGTGCGACGCAAAGGATATGAAATTGAAGAAGACAGAGAGTACATAATGTGCTGGTACGGGGAAAGACAAGGACATCTAGGAGTGGGATTTCTGGTGAAAAAGAAACTCAAACAAAACATATCAAGTTTTATTGGCCTGTCAGAAAGAGTAGCAATACTTAATATCACATTCAACAACGATGAAATATCCTTGATCCAAGTTCATTCACCAACAACAGAAGCCAGTGACAATGATATAGATTTTTTCTATAAAACAATCGATAAAGCCCAAAGCCTTGCAAACAAGACCCAAATCATCCTTGGAGATTTCAATGCAAAGATTGGAAAACCAAAACAATCTGAAAATCTAGTCATGGGAAGATTTGGTACAGGCATGAGAAACCAAAGAGGACAACGGCTGATTCAATTCGCAATGGAACAACGTATGAAAATCATAAATACTCTATTTTATAAGAACAATAAACATAGATGGACTTGGGTTTCTCCAGACCAGAAAACAAGGAACGAAATCGATTATGTATTAACCAATAAACCAAACAACTTCACAAATATAGAATACTTGAACATATCATTTCCATCAGACCACAAACTGATAAGAACAACATATACACCCAACAACTACAGGAAAAGCAGAAAAACATATAAAAGTGTACCAAAAACACCCACAACTGTTGAAGAAATAAAATGTTACATATCGAAATTGAACAACTACACACTCGATCTACTACAAGACCCTCCCATGACCGTACAAAGCTACTATAACAAACTTGAAGAAAGCATAATACAGTCAGCAAAAGCTGCTAAAAACGAACAAAATAAAACAAAAAACAATACAATCCTACAAGAAGACACAAAATACCTAATTGCAAGACGCACAGTACTTTTAAATAAACACAATCGAACAAAGGAGGAAAGAAAAGAACTAAGCACCCTATTCAAAACGGCCAATAAAGCAATAAAGAAAGACTATCTAAATCATAGAAACAGAATAATAGAAACGAACGTGACAAACTACAGAAGCACAAAAAAAGCATTGAAAGAACTTGACTCAAAAAGGAATTGGATACAAGAGCTTAAGGATGACGGAAAACAAGACTACACTAGAAAAGGCATTTTGAACACCGCCACCAAGTTCTATAAACAACTATATGCTTTCCAACTACCCGATAAGAACAAGGAAGCACCAAAGACACAGAACAAAGAAGCAACAAAACAAATGAAGATATCAAGAACAATCTCAGCTGAAGAAGACACACCATTTGATGAAAATGAAGTACAGAACCACATTAATAGACTGAAAACGGAAAAGAGTCCGGGACCAGATGGTATCAGCAACGAGCTGCTAAAAACAGGATCAATAATACTTAAAACTCCAATGACCAAACTATTTAATATGGCAATAAATACAGGAAATGTACCTACACAATGGCACACCTCAGACATCACTCTTCTATACAAAAAGGGAGACCCCAAAAACATCACGAACTACAGACCAATAAGCCTGCTATCAAGTGTCTATAAGCTCTTTGCATCACTAGTTTTAAGCAGACTCAAAGAACAAATCGACGAATGTCAACCTATAGAACAAGCCGGTTTTCGATCAGGATTCTCAACCACTGACCACATACATACCTTGGAACAAATCATAGAACGATTTAAAGAATACAACAAACCGCTCTACGTGACATTTATAGATTATACAAAGGCATTTGACAGTATCTACCATAATGCTATATGGGAAGCACTTGATGACTGCAAGGTGAACAGTAAATACGTCAACATCTTAAAATATGTATACAACAATAGTACCAGCAAGGTAAAGCTGGAAGCCAAAGGAGAAGAATTCCCAATAGGCAGAGGAGTCAGACAAGGCGACCCATTATCCCCGAAGTTATTTATAGCTGTACTCCAAAACATTTTTGACCAACTAGACTGGGAAAACACCGGCATCAAAATACATAATAAACATCTGAGTCATCTGAGATTTGCAGACGATATCGTACTATTCTCTGAGAACACAGAGAATATGAAACAAATGCTAAATGCCCTCAACATGGAAAGCAGAAAAGTTGGATTAGAGATGAACTACAGTAAAACAAAGATAATGACAAACAGTAAAACACCAAGAGTTTTCATCGGAAACGAAGAGATTGAATATGTTGACCACTACATATATCTTGGAAAACGCGTTTCATTTAGTGCCAATAGTAACACAGAGGAAATAGACCGAAGAATTGCCATAGGCTGGAAAAAGTTCTGGAGCCTCAAAGAAATACTCAAGGGATGCTTCAATCTACATCTAAAGAAGACAGTGATGGATACCTGCATCTTGCCAAGTCTCACTTACGGCTGCCAAACTTGGGTCCACACCAATAAAGCCAAAAAGAGCATAAGAACATGCCAAAGGGCGATGGAAAGAAGCATCCTAAAAGTAAAAAAGCCAGACAAAATAAACAGCAAAATTATAAGAGCCCAAACAAACTTTACGGACGCACTAACTTTCATATTAAAACAAAAATGGCGCTGGGCCGGCCACATCACGCGCATGACTGATGGCAGATGGACCACAAGAGTCACCAAATGGCCAGGGCCACAAGGTAAAAGGAGAGTGGGAAGGCCTAGAGCAAGATGGATGGACGACATCATAGCCATTGCCGGACCCAACTGGCTCAACCGGGCCAAAGACAGGGGTGAATGGAAGGAGTTGGAGGAGGCCTATACCCAGCAGGGGTCCTTAACCTAGACAATGTTTAAATAGTATGTAAGGTATATACTAATATTATAAGGAAATGTAACTGTTAAGGAATAATAAAAGGCTTTATTATTATTATTATTATTATTTATTTCTTACTGGCCGCAGCGGCCCCAACTCGTCGGCTCTTGGGTACTGTAGCCGCTGTCGGTGCCCTTGCGGCTACGCTGGCCTCTGTCAGCTTCGGTGCATCAGTCACTGCAATTTTGTCGAGCTCTGCTAATGAACAGATGCGGTGTCGAACGCCATCGCCACCGAGCACAAACACGTAGCCGTCGCGCGTCCAGCACTTATTTACGCCAAATCTCTGCCGCGCAGCCATAAAAGCATCATGACGAGACTTCGTTAAAAATTCAGAGAGAGTTACACCCGATCCCTTCAAGTTGGTTTTGGCATACCAGATCTTATTTCTTTTCTCCAACTCACGCACCTTGAACAGAACGGGTCTGGGCCTATCAGATGCAGAGGTGCGCCCCATCCTGTGACAGCGACTGATGTCACTCACAGTAAAGTCGGACACCTTAAGCTTGCTTGCTATTGCCATGCCTTGCCATGATGTATTTATAGAAAAATTAAGCTAATAAAATGGATTTATACCTTTAACGAAGGCTGAAGGATGACACGCTAGACCGTGTCGGGACCGAGCCGAGTGTCGGCCGTAGCACCGGACATTTTCCTACGAAAATTAAATGAGCGAAAATTTAAGTCGGCCTTAACCCTGTTGTGACGTAATTAAAATACGAATGAGACTTGTGGTCACGTTAGACTATGACCAAAACAACACATCGTCACATACCATGGTATGTGTTGTGTAGATAGGATCTTAGCAATGGTAAAAGCCGCCGGGTACTATGAAGTACCATAACGTGCTTACCTTCGCTTCTATCCTGATCACAGATTTCGACGTCGTGACCTCATGCATTATTTTATATTGCTAGATGTCAGAAGGTTGATAAGCAGGCAGGCAGTCCATTTAATGGTAAGTGGTTACCGTCGCCTATCGCCATTTGCAATACCAGAGGTATTGCCTGTTACAATGCCAAGAAGGCAACTGGCTCTCAAGTGTAATTGCCGGAACACATCGGTAGGTGCTTGGTGACAGATTTTCAAGATGAGGGTGGTAGCCAGCCAGACGGGTACTACAAAGTACCCTATCACCGTACTATGGTTTCCTCACGATGTTTTACTTCACCAAAAGCTCAAGCTCATTGTAGAATTCATAGTAGAATATAATACCTAGTTGCGATTGCAATTGAACGGTTGCGGAGATGATTTATTTTTCTATGTAAACGTACCGGTGCCAATGGTGTTGCCCAGTGCGAGCTGTCGACCGGCTCAATCCCATAGCGTCCATCTGCCTGATCCTTGAATGCGTAGGGCACCAGCTGCGTACGACAATACTCCGGCGAAGCACTCTGGTGAACCGCCCAAGTCCGCCGCTGAGCCTGAATAATTATGTATACCTGTTAATTAACAAACTAATTGTTACACGGTGGTTTAGAGTCCTCACAATATATAATTTTATTAACCCATTAAAGCATAAAGTTAACCCATATAGCACTTATTATGATTTTTATGTAATATAAGGGCTTATTGGGGGTCACATGAAAAGCCCAATCAGTAAAATTTCAACATAAATATATACAGGATGAAAATTTGAAACGGGTCAGTAAGGGCAACTACGAGTACCTTAAGGGTTGATTGAAGCCACGCGAATATCCCATTATCACAAATATTTTTTTTTTAATATCGCCGACTGAAACTTTTTTCGTAATCTGTAAATGCCGATAGCAATAACTCAAAAAATAACGGAAATTTGAGACTGGTCCATATATTTTTATATGTCGTGATATACGTAATTAAACTTTTACAAATGGGGCTGCCAATGTAAAAACAATATTAAACTTCCGATTAAAAACAAAAACTAATGATTATATTTCCACAATATTTTAAATTTTCTAGCGTCCGATTTATCGAACATTATGCACTAATGGGATAAGGAAAGTTGGAATTACAATTCCTACCTGGTGAGTGACAACCAATGTCTGCCAAATAATAACGTCGTACCCTCATCGATTACAAATACTCGAGAGATTTGACCTGGCTAGCGTACCTATATTTATCTTTTGGCCTAATATTAATAACCCCAACAGTTTTACCACCATACAACTTGATATATTTATCTGTCTGATTTTAAGAAGCGGGTAATAGGGAATATACCTACATGATTTTTTTTATCGCATTTCTTAACAAAATATGAAAATACCGTTAAAAAGGTTATAAAAAAGTAAGATAAAATTGGCCAAGAAACACAGAAGATAATTACTAATTAGACAGCGATTAGACAGAGAGATCGAACATATTATGTGACGTCATATACTATTACGGCCATATTAACTCCATGCTAAATTGTGTTTTGCTACAAAGAGATAGGAATAAATCTTTGATGGCTTATATCTTGGTTATTTTTATAGTTATCCGAAATACTTTTTCCTATTGTTTCTTATATGAATGAGCTTTTATTGAGGCAAAAAAAAAAAAACATGCATATTCCCTATTATCAAAACATAAACTAAGACTTACTTACTGGTACAATTTCTCTTCCATTTCATCCACAGCGAAATCTTCATTAGTTTTCTTGCACATGATTGACGTCACTCCTTACTACCGTCCCCAGGCTCCGGCTACCCGAACTGCGGCAAACCGCCTCTTTAAAATGCACGCTATTCCAATCGCTTGCATCATATTTCATATCAATTTCAAGAAACAACCTTTGACAAATCACTTCACTATGCACGCCGTATACCAGTGAATCCCGCAAATGATTTGACCCCGTTCACCTTGAAGTACCCAATAGTTCAAAACTGTTGTTTTCCAACCGAGTACATTAAGTATTGTTGTAGTCTGAATTGTACAATTATAATCCTCGTCCTCAATCGACATTAAAGTTAACAGGAAAGCGGGAGCTTAATAAAAACGCTACATTGATCACGGTATATTCCAGACTGAATAAAAGTGATTGGTATCAAAGCCTACCCCACTTTTTAAATACGGAAAGCCTACCCTCTAGATTTTTTTCAATATATTTTATGACACACTGAGGTAGTGTTACCAGCCCTATAAGCCAAATATTACTATATTATCCGCACGTTATAATTTCAAGCATACTTTATTGAAGATGTATCCTACGAACTACTTCTGGTGTATTCGGATTATAAAAAAAAAACACTTTCTAACTCTAATAGTTGGCACGTTTATTTTTATTTACCTCCATGTCCCGTTGTATCTCTTCAACCTGTATATTTTTTGTGACACCGCAAGTCGCAAGAATGTCTAAAATATTATTACAGGAGCTATATATTAAAAAGAACATTTAACACTCAGAAAAGTATATTAAAATAAAAATGTAACACTTAAACATAAACGAAGAGTCAAATAGAAATAGAATACATTAAATTGTTACTAATTTTATTTAGGAAGGTATAACTTAATATTAATGAAACTCACAATCAAAACGAATGTACAGTGCGATGAAGATAATATTATGTAAGTCAACACATAGTCTATGATTTTAAAAAATCGAAACGTCATTCAGTTAAAATTCCGAACTCTTTATCTGACACGTGACGTATGGTGATCGAAAGAGTGAGACGAAGGACAATATAACACTGATTTAGTTAAATTGCGTTTATGAATAAGGGGAAAAATGTTTATTGACATTTTATATCTGTTGAATTGAAATCGGTATTTGTACGGTCGCGTTTGGATGGGTAACGCACTTTTTAAAATAAAAATAAATAAAAATAAAATAGCCTTTTATTATACAGAACCATTGCTTAATAGAGAATAATTCTTCAGGTTAGTTTTTTTTTTTTTTTTTTTTTTTTGTTGAATTATAATATGTCTCTGGTTTCTGTGTGCCTTTTGGCAAAGGCCTCCTCCAACTGACGCCATTGAACTCTGTCCATTGCTACTCTTGTCCAGAGAGGACCCAAGGTTTGGCTAATTTCATCCTCCCATCTTCTTTGTTGGCGTCCTCTTTTTCGTTTGCCGTCTCTGGGGTACCAATGCGTCACCCGTTTGCTCCATTTTTCAAGGTTACACCTCAGTAGGTGTCCTGTCCATCTCCATTTTAATTGGTCGATCCGTGTGAGTATATCGATTACTTTGGTTTTGAATCTTATGTCCTCGTTACAAATTTTGTCTTTCAGCTTTGTTCCAAGCATACTTCGCTCCATTGCGCGCTGGCACCTAGCTAGTTTCTCCCTAAGGTGCTTTGTGAGGGACCACGTCTCGCATCCATAAGTCAGACATGGTAAGATACATGTGTCGAAGGTTTTCTTTTTGATGTTCATGCCTAACTCTCTGCTTTTCATGATTTCCTTCAGAGACCAGTATTTTTTCCACCCATAGGCTATCCTTTTATTAATTTCCTTTGTCATCTGGTCGCTGGGGGATATTATTTGTCCTAAGTAAACATATTCTGTTGAATAAATGAAAAGGTTTCCATTGATTTCTATGTCCACCTGTTTAGAGTTAGTCATCACCCGAGTTTTGCTTTCGTTCATTTCCAGTCCTATTTCCTTGCTCTTCGCGGCTAGATCATTGATCATACTTTCTAGTTTCTTTGGATCTTCTTCGAGCAGGACGATATCGTCGGCAAAGCGCAGGTGGTTCAGACGACAGCCATTGATATTTAGGCCGAATTCTTCCCAGTCGAGTTTCCTGAAGACGCTTTCTAGCACTGCCGAGAAGAGCTTTGGGGATAGTGGATCTCCTTGTCTGACTCCCTTTTTTATGGGGAATGGGTGACAACGCACTTTTTACTTACTATGAATGTTTTTGAAATTTCAACTATAATAATGAAGTCCTGAGTCAAAATTTGACATTATTATTATTATCGCAATGTACACTCGGCAACGAAAATTTGTTAACATCGTAGTTTACTAAAACTTTCTAGTAAATGTTGTGGCGGCTACTTTATTTCCCAAATAAAAGCTGTTTCACGATGCAAACAGATTTTTAAAGTTTTATTCAAATTAAAAATACGTCAAACGCGAAAAGTTGTATGGTAGAAAATAGTTTAAGGATACTATTAGGTATAATTATTGTCGATCTTTGGATAACATTTACAGACATTACGCCTTCTAAGTACAATTAGGCCTAAGCTCTAAATCTATTTTAAAATATTGTAAGCGTTTAATTTTACATCACTAATTTAGTTTCATTGGAATGTAGTTATTTGAAATGACAGAAATGAAATCTTCAACATTTGAAAACTAATCTAATCTCTCATCTAGCAAGAAGTAAGCAAGCTTTATATTATTTAACACATTTTTTCGAGACGATACCATAATTCTAAATGACAATAATAATTTAGGTATCTCATAAAAATATTGCCAAAAAATAATATGCTTAAAAGCAAATCAGAATCTAAAACTTGTGAAATAAGTTATATAATAAATTGACAATGGCACCATAATATCGATTATTTAACATCCTAAGTACATTGTAACTACATATAATTAAATTGTATAATCCGCGTTATAAACTACAATACATTAATTAAAAAATAAAAGCATAAAAAATTATAAAAAAATAGCGATACTATTGCAGAGATCATCATACAAGTAATAACAATAAGTGGTCCCGATTCTGTTGTGTTTCTCTTTCCAACAAAAAAAAACAAGAAAAGGATAATATAAATTCAACATATTCTATCTTTTTTCAATAACGTTTGTAAGAAAGAGAGGTGGCGTGACTAATATTAGTTTAGTTTGTAAACAACAGAATCGGCACCAGTATCTACAAACTATAATGGATTTATTTAACACTAAAATATTTCAAACTCATCTTACTATTTAGAATATAAAGGTAATTAGAACACACAGCATCTTGAAATATAGAAATAGTACATAATCCGAAGCATAAGTGGTGCGAAGCATACTGACTAAACCTTTATCCGAAATATTGTGACTAATTAGTTAAACACTAAAATCGAAGACTAATAATAATTGGAAGCATATTTTTATATGAATACATTTTTAATATCGGTACACATAAGCTAATTTATTCTACCGACATATCTTTTTAAAACTGAGCTATCGCTATGCGATTACAGATTGTGAAAACACATATTTTTTGGTCGACCATGAGCAGTTATTTTATAAGACTAGTGTTATTATTGTGTATGATAGTATTGTGTTTTTTAAATATCTATATATTTATGTCTAAGCTTTATTTTACGACAGTATAAGGCTGCTTTTTCACCGCGGTCTCGTGGCGTGGGACGTGATTTAACCCGTAAAAGTTGCTTCATTTTTATAGTGTAGCTTACTTTAGGAGTAAAGTGATTCTAGACGCAAGTTAAAACATATCCCACGCTACACATTTACCGTGGTAGAAAACTAAATTACTAAATCGTTGATACATATGCGTATTGGTCGATTTTTTTTTAAATAATAATATACAACCTGTCTTTATTTACATAATATTATTTGAAAATAATTAAAATAATGAAGTAAAATATTCCTAAATGAGATTGCACCTTTATGAAACAATAAAATCTTTTTAAATTTGATAATAAGTACAAAACTCCTACTTTAAGTAAGCGTTTATGAAAACAATAATTATCTATCAAAACCGATTATTAAAAACAAAACTTATCAATTTCAACCTTAAATAAAACTTATTAAAACTGCATGTAGCATAACACATTTGCTTGACACTCGTTAGTTTAAGCATAGGTATTAATAATAATAAATAGCTTTGAATCGCTGAAATTGCTTAAATAGTCTACACCATTCAATCAAATATTTTAAAAGGCCAATTAAATAAAATATATCATAAAACTATAGATGTCTTTGTCTTTTAATACCTTATTGACAGTGCACATTTTACATAATGGGAGTAAGTTAGTATATTGAAATAGGGACCTAAGTATATATTCTATAAGAGATATGTCTTTATTGCGCTATTATGTAACGCCGGGTACACATTAGCAAACTGTAAAGAACTACACTAGATGACTTACTTATTGGTGCCTACTCTGTTGTTTACGAACTAAATAAATTTAATCTCACTATATCTCTTTCTAATAGTAAATATAAGAAAGGGATGCAAGATATTTTAGTCCTGTCAGTTTAATCCGATCACATATTTCAACGTGAATTTAAGCGCGATCTTTATTGGTCACGACCCGTACATTTACAGCATGGACTAAACTGACAGGTTTAAAAATGTCTATCTTTTTTCAATAAGGTTAACATGAAAAAAAAAAGAGGTGACTTGTCTAATATTAGTTAAGTTCGTAAACAACAGAATCGGTACCATTATGTCACTTTTTTGACAGTCCATATCCTTTCATAAGTCAATAAGAGACAACATACAGTCGAATTGAGAACCTCCTCCTTTTTTGAAGTCGGTTAAAAATAGTGCGGGACAGAGGCGTATACATATGAGGGGCGTGTTTGACCAGCACATAAACGATTTGAATAAAGTTTTCATAAGCTTTGTATTTGACTGGATGATGTTTTATTATCTCGACTATGTTCGAAGGAAAAACTACCTTATACTCACCGCACAAAAATGATTGTAGGATGGCGACAAAATGGCAAATGCGCTTCATAAGCTACATGAAAGTGGTACTACATTTTTATAGGCTTTTCTTTGACAATAATTTAATCATGGTAAGTGGTAATGTTGATGGTGTTAAGAATACAAAGTTACTCCAGAAAATAACTATGATTTCTGGCAATTAAGAACTTAACTCAGTATCTTAATATCTCATTGACATGGAACAAGGTACTGACTTTGAATGGGTGTAGCCATGGGACATTATAACTATTCGCCAAATACTGAAACGCCTACATTTAAAATTTGGTGAATTTGACATTTGACAGTCCGATTGTTTGAGAGGCTTCATAAATGTACAGGATGATTTCGATTGGATATATTAGGCCTAATAGGTACTGCAGATTATAGATATACCGACATCATTATCAACAATCCAAAATTTTAGGAGCCTGACCATTAAGAAGTTACAACAATTAGAAGTTTAACGTAAATGCCTTAAGACACTCAGAAACGTAGTGATGTGGCGACATAGGTTATAGGTATAAATATAGATAGGAGATATATTTTAGTAATCGAGTAATAATAGGTACTCGGACTTACGTTTAAGCGTAATTAATTCCAATTTAATTTATAGATGTTTTTTTCAAGTTTTTATGGAAATATTTTGTTTATGATCTGTTTATGGTTACACTTCAATACCCTTGCTACTATACCCAACCATAATCACCCTGTATAAGTATAGCTCCAGTATTTGGTGATATGGTAACTAATCCGAGAGGTTTAATAATGGTTAAATTTTAATATACTATCGTTAGTTTTGGTTCACCTTTAACAGCAAGGTAAGCGAGCCTATATCAGGATAGTTTATTTATACGGTGTTAGCTAGCTCGGAACAATGCTTGTCGTTTCGCCTCCAGCTCAACAGGTCGTTTAATAGAGCCTCCAGGTGAGGGTTGCCTCCCAGGCTTTCCACCTGTAAATTGCAACACAAACTTTATTAAGCTTTCCTAGTTTCACCCGCTATCGGCGTGATGAAAGGAATTTTATGTCATTTTTTACACCTTGGATTACATTATTGGAGTTTTCGTAGGGATCTCAATTTTTTTTTTACTTTATTGTATATTTTTTTTTTAAATTGTTCTCGTAGTTTTTTAGTTTATTCATTACCAACATAATAAGACACAATAGGATGACTAAAAAAATCTAATTAGTCCTTCAGTTAGATTATCAAAACATACTGGACACATATTTTTTCTTTAATTCCGAAAACAAAAAATAACGAAGACAGTGCGTTAAATTTCGCGTGACGTCACGTCTTAGTACACTTTTTACAGAGACGTGACATCAGAAGCACCCACTCCTGAACTTTGACGTGCCTTATCTTTGTAATTTTTGATTGATTTTTACTGTACGGACGACCACAAGTCAAGGTAAACACTGCACCTTATTCGGTTGTAATAGGAGCTATTTTGCAACAAAAATGTGTAGCTTGATCTGTGGCTGTGTGTACCAGTGGGTGGGTACAGGTGGGTTAGTTACCTCTCTCCTGGCGTCGGCGTCTAGCGCGTGCAGCACCTGGCGCGTGTGCTGGAAGCTGCCGAGCCGCTCCAGCAGCGACACGCAGTACCGCTTCACCTCCACCTCGCGCGTGCGCTGCCGCAGGATATCTGCACGAGCTGGCTCAGGAACTTATTACACACTATCTACACGTTTTTACGTTTGACAATGGTGTCGATTCTGTTGTTTACCAACTTAACTAATATTAGACAAGTCACCTCTCTTTCAAGTTAACCTTATTGAAAAAAGACAGAACATTTTTAATGCTGTCAGTTTAATCCATGCCGTCGTAATGTACGGGTAAATAGTCGTGACCAATAAAGATCGCGCTTAAATTCACGTTGAAATATGTGATCGGATTAAACTGACAGGACTAAAATATCTCGCATTCCGTTCTTATATTTACTATTAGAAAGAGATATAGTGAGATTCAATTTATTTAGTTCGTAAACAACAGAATCAGCAAACAATAAATATCCTGGGACATTCTTCACACACGGTTATCTGATCCCAAACTAAGCAGAGCTTGTACTATGGAAACCAGATAACTGATATACTACATATACTACTTTTTTTTGTAAATACATCCTATAATATTATAAATGCGAAAGTTTTTCAGTATGTATGTATCTTTGTTGCTCTTTCACGTAAAAACTACTGAAAAGGATTTGGATGAAATTTGGCACATAGATAGATCATACCCTGGAATAACATATAGGCTACTTTTTATCCCGGGAAAACATAAGGTACCGCGGGGGGCATGTTAATGTTTGTCTCGGATGGGAACCGAGTCCACGATCTGAGAAATGATAGACGGTGTCTTAACCAACCACGCCAACTGGCCTGTCGAATTTTGTTGATAATAATTATGTATTGTACATTAGACGTAATTGTAAAAGGATACGGAGCACTTGGTTGTCGACCTCCTGGTTCCTGATCGCGTGTATGATGGGAAAACTGAATTTCCCCTCCGTGAGATCCTCGCAGAAACTCTTGTTCTCAGAATACTGTAAATTTTAAAACCTGTTAGTGTTTTTACAAATCTAAATCCTAAATACTATCATTTCAACATATTATAAAAGGAAGTCGTCCTCCGCGTCTGTCTGTTTATCCGTTAACTCCTTCTAAACTACGCATCGGTTTTCACCATCATGTAGATATTTTTTTCCGGTAGGTTTATATGTATAGTATATCCAAATTAAAATTTCGTATGTGTAAATAATGACCATATTTCGGAACTAAGTCGCCAAAAATATATCTCTCCTTAAATCTAAGGCCTTTTTTTACTACGTCATACATGGCGACAGGTTTTCAACTAGCCAGTCAGGCGGGTACCTACTATAAAGTAAACCCTACCACCATGCTATGGTGTTCTCACAATGTTTTCCTTCACCGAAAATTTTTCATCATCGCTTATTCAAATATAGGAATTTTTCATAGTACAAGTTTTAGTTCATACCTCCTGCAAGGACAAGTTGCAATAATCATCTCTAATCTGGAAGTAGAGGCCCAGGATCGCAGCCAGCTTGGTGAAGTCAGACTTGTCCTCGCTGAACAGCTGCATCAGTCTTATTGCGAGCATAAATAGCCCTCCCGTCTCTGAAAAATGTTACTACTATACCCAGTGATAACTTTACCAACTGTGTACAGCCGTGGTAAGTAACTTTTTCACAGGCAAGGGCTACATAGTGGCAAAATGTGGTAGTGGCGGGCTACACTTGATCATAATTTTAAAAATAGATATATCTACACAGGGTTACTTTTGTGTGATGAGAAGCATATTGTACTCGTCATAATTAACAACTTTTACTTTAAAATGTGAAAATAATTTAATTTCAATTTAATGAATTGGTTCGTAGTACATCGTCAATGACAAAGGAGCAATTAATGGCAAAGAAATGAGGGAAATAATAAAAAAACTTAAAGAGAACTTCAAAGTGGGTATATGACTGAACTTATACAACATTCAATTTGACTTTTATTTCGTCTATATGTTTTATCAAGAACAGTTTTATTTCTTATGTTTTTGTTAGAAAGAGATATAGTGAGATAAAACTATTTGTTTGTTGGGCCTATTGTTTAAGTACTCAAGTAAGGAGATATTCTTAGCTTATATAGTCGACTTACTTTTAATAGTCATCTCTTTGTACTCGTCCTCGGAGGGGCACTGGAAGTTGTCGCGCCAGTATATCTCCATGCCCTGCCCGCGGTGCAGCTCTAGCAGCTGTTCCGTGTACACTGTCGTAGCCTGTTACATAATATAACATTTATTAAACCGTTCCTAGGATGACGTTAACAAAAATGAAACTTAAAGCTTTGTTTTAAGACTCGGTTTGAGCTATGCTTTCATATACGTGACTGACTACGTTTATCTTCTACGTTTATCTTCTATGACACTTATAAACGTGTTTATGTTTGGAATTTCATTTTAGAAAAAGTTTTGTGACGTAGTTTCTTAACGTAGGTACGTTTGGATGGGGAAAATTAAAAATGGTGTTCCAAAGCACAGTGGAATGTTAAAAGCATATCAATACTATGCTATTTACCCTGCTGAGAGCCTTCTGCGCTCGCCGGTTTGTCCGGTAAGGTTGGTGCAGCCATCAGAGGCTAACTTTAGTCCTTTAAAAAAAAACTGCTATCACAACGTTCACTCACCATTGGGTGTCCCAACTCCAATGTTTTGGCAAGGGCGCCAATCATGGCGTAGTTGGCAGCATTGATGGTGCTCGCTACGCCGTAGATAGAGTGCGCCACCGGGATGCCGCGTCGGAGTATCGAATTGTCTTGGATATCGTCGATACTGCACATACATTCGACTTATTAACAAGAATCAGGGGCTACATAAAGATATCAAATTATTAATCATGATAAACTAAGGTATATATGTCTTAAACGAATCAGGGATTCAAAAAAATATGCGTCTTTTTTACTATGATTAAACCTAAAATTTTTCAACTAGATTCTGCCCCGCGTTTTCTGCCGCGTTCCCGAGGGATCTTATGTTTTCCCGGGATCAAAAGTATCCTATGTGTTAATCTAGGTTATAAACTATCTGTGTTCCAAATTTCATCCAAATCCTTTAAGTAGTTTTTGCGTGAAAGAGTAACAAACATCCATCCATCCATCCATACTCACAAACTTTCGCATTTAAAGACTTGAGTACAAATTGTGATACAAATTGATAAAATTTTGTATTCTAAAGGGAATACATTAACATATATTTCCAAAGTTATCTTAACAATGTTACGAGTGTTGCAAGGTATAAAATGATAGCCATCTAACCTTCTCTTTATTCATACATATGTAATATAGTTTTCATTGAACGCAGCGTGCGGTTTCCATTGTTATGTATGTATTTTTGAATTGATAAGTAGATAATACGAAGTGGGTACTATAAAATAACATATTTTCGAACTCTATGTTGGGTTTTTTTTCGTTTAAAGTCTGTCTCATGAAGGAAGTCCCATAAGCCCACCTCTATTTCAGAGGCAATAAGGCAGATTTTAATTTATTCCATGGGAGATGTCGCATTTCTCACGTAAGACCGTATTAGAAACATCTTATGATAGAAATGTATTTTTAAATTTGTTCAGCATACTGCATAATGCACATATAAGTTTCGAAAAGATGATCTCAAAATATTTTACGAGATAATGGTGACCCGTTTCTAGCAACACGATAAATGCTAATCTCAGATTGAAATTATAGGTACCTTAAATTACAGAAATAGTTTAATCAAAGATTCATTTTGAAATTTCGAAACCAGTGGCGGGGATTAAAATTGACCTTAAGTTTAATTATCATGCAAGATTTTGAACTCTATCTCCATAAGCATAATATACACGCGATACAATTAAAGTCGAAAGTATATTTGAACATTTGCAATGAAATAGCTTCATATCACCACCAAGTGCAAGGTCTCTTATAATATTATCATAAAGCTAATGGCATACATTGAATAAATAATATAGTTAATTATTCCAAGAACAAAGAGTTTGAATATAATGCTTCCATCTTTTGGCAAGTCATAAATATCATTGACAATGTATTTATAGTTGCATCATTGATAGTAAATGTTATTAGTTTATGGTCATGTAATTTAATGCTTTGAAGGACTTTGTTTTTTAATTTTCTGTAGGTTTATATTACGTCTTATTTTTGACCCCAATTTAACCATGGTAAGTGATATGCTGACCGACGACAATTTTCATTCTTTGAAAGTTAATACCATAGAATGAATAATATACTACGAACCTAAAACCAAGTCGAGGTGGAATATACCGATTCGTGCTTGGCATTACCACAGTGGTTGGAACATGATAAAAGAAGAAGACTGAACAACGAGACAAGCACAATTCTAGTATATTTAATTATTCAGACCGAATTTGTTTTGGTTATGCATTGCTTATTTCCGTTTAAATATCCCACGTTTATTGTATCTTGAAATATCATGGCCATACCATAGAATAAATAATATATTACTTACTAGCCATACAAATGTTTAACTCTTTATAACTATAAAAATAACCAAGTTATGCCATCCAAGATTTATTCCTATCTCTTTCTAGCAAACCAGAATTTAGCATGTAGTTTATTAGATGCGATTAGACAGTGAGATCGGCTCTCTGTCTAATCGCTGTCTAATTAGTAGTTTAAAATGCTTTTATCTTCCATGTTTCTTGGCCGATTTTAGTTTTAATTTCACGTATAAAAATATTCTTTACGGTATTTTCATATTTTGTTACGAAATGTGATGAAAAATTGATTAAAAATCAGCATGATTTTCAGTAACTCCCAACTACCTATGTAGTAACTGTAGCTAGTCATTGCTACAGTTACTACATAGGTAGTTGGGAGTAGTTTACCTACTACTCAATGAAGTCATCCATTAATATTCGGCCCAAACAATAACTTTGTGACATGCGATAACAACGAATGAATTCCTAATAAGTATGAATGGAGTTACCATAGATAAATAAATAGAATAGGTATACATGTATATGTAATTTTTAAAGAATATTTTATTGGGTTTTAATTTATTACGTCATTTTCAAGCGTATCTATGAGTCGTAATTTTGTGATTAACGACTGAGGATTATGGTTATAATAGCATAATATCTCGCATTCAAAATATTACAGAACTGTACATTGGTTCCATACTCAAATATAATTATAAGGAACCTATGAAATAGTTTTAAAAGCATAATAAATACATATAATAATAATCGAATTGACATACGACTCAGACGCTAAACACAAAATTCCGGTCAATGGGTTCTTTAAAATGTATATGTAATAAATTAAAACGCAGAAAATATACGTTAAAAATTCAAAACTGACGTTCCGCGATGCGGTTTATATTGAACAAGTACGTTAAGTTCAAATTGTTATTTAACAATGCCATTATGTGGACTAATTGTTTACTAATAATAACCATCATTAGTGGGAACTAGTACAAGCCAATTCCAAACCTGTTTGCGCATTCTGCAAATTGCATAAAATATAAACAAACATGTAGGTTATTATCGCAAATACTATTTCCTAAATGAATGCTTACACTTGCGAAATATTTAGGCAAGTCATTTAGATATGAATTTGAAATCTAAAAAGTAATATGCCCCCGTATTTAGACGGAGTCGGTTTTCATTCCGATCGGTAGGAACGATTTATGTATTATTATCGTGATCGTGAACTGATTGTCTAACTCATTCTAAATTGATGTCTGAAATCGGGAAATACTAGCCTTTTTCCTCCTATAAATTACCTATTTGGTCGTAATCCGAATCGGGCCAAGAATCGAGCGGCTCTGAATTACCCAGATTATGGGATGTGAAAGGGATGTAGGTAAATAGTGGTAGCACGTTTCATTTGTTAGTCATTTGAGACCGCATGGTCCGACCAAATTTATTTCCCTATCATTTAAAATATAAAGCATAAACTCACAGCAGACTAGAATTGTGGAGCATCTGAACAATTTCGCCAACTGACTTCAACTTGTCATCGGATATCTTCAGCCAGTAGTTAAATGCTGACGCGAGCTTCGCGCGGATCTGCTTGCCTGGTACTTGTTGGATGTAAGTGTATGGCATAAGAACTTTCTGTAAAAAAAAAAAAGTTTACTTCCATAGTTTTAAAAAGAGTCTTATTTTGTGATGTGTCAGATAAGGTCGACCTTATGACGGTTTTATCGTATGACATACAGAAGTGTCGAATAAAAGAAGTGTGCAATATGATGATGATGAGGTAATGCTGACGACAAATAAGTTGTAGTCACTAGTTGTATTTTAGGCACTAACATACAGAATTTCAGTTTTATTCAATACAAAAAACATGGGAAAATAGCAATCTTCTTACTTTGTTTCTTACCAATTTTAAATCATAATGAAACTAATAATACAAAACAAAAATGGAAATATCCAAACAAATTAATGATAATACATTAATACTACAAAATCTTTTATGATAGGAAAGAGACATATTTCAAACAACCTTAAAATAAATACTAAACTAACCTCGCGTATTTCAAACCAGTGGTAATAGTCAGCATTAGCCATGAGGGGAATGCTGAATATTGAATTAGGATCATTTTTAGGAAGAGGATTATAAGTGGCACTTAATACACTCCGCACACATTTCATATTGGAACTGACGTTCCGAGCAATAAGTGCAGCCGAGGAAAACATTGTGTAAACTATCACTTAACTACAACAGTAACTTGCACAAAAAAATAATGTTACTTCAACCACAGCCGGGTGGGTATTGACACAATAATATTAATAATGGCCTATAAATATTACACTAATGAGTTCGCAAACCATATTTAACATTCAACACCATCAATTATCAATTAAAACATTTAAGGTACAACTACAAGGTATTTGTAATTATGTTGACAATACCTCATTTTTGTGCAATTAATTGAGTGGTTTTTAATAATTATTTATATTAAAAATTACCTACTTCATTCTTTCATTAAGCTTCGGTTTGACCACATATCACCATTGGAAAAGAAAAAATTAAAAATAGTGGGTTTTACACTGACAAATAAAATGAGAATTTAAATAAGAATAAAAGTTCCCAAATGGTGTTTTGTGATGATTTTGCCTTTTGTGTAAAAGTTTGCATAAGTGTATGTTTGTTACCATTCAGCTTCATAGTGGTGGAACAGATTTTAATTGAAACATCCTACTGGGAATCTCAGGAATGTGATTTAAACCGCAGGAAACAGATAGCAAATATATAAATCACAGTGAAAAAGGAATTTAGTGTATAAAGTATTACTGAAGATATATAACCAATCATTTTACATGTCTGACCAAATAAAGTCAACTTTTTTTATTTTATTTTTCTATTCTAAGGTAAACGTATCAATTTGCCTAGTGAAATTAAATTTGATGATGATTGTATCTGCTTTTGAGTTGTTTCCAAACCATTTGAGAGTTCAAGGATACATAATATACTTTTGTTATAGAGATTAACAGATTGATAAAAAAATAGAATAATTTTATTTATAGTCAAACAAGCTTTACCAACTTACCTGATGGTAAGAGGTTACCAATACCTGTAGACCTACAGATTTGAAATTCTGAGGAAACATTCCATTGCACTATGTGCCAATAGTCGCATAGAACAACGTTTTCCATAAAGCAAAAATAAGGGATAGCAGGTGATGCATCGGAACAGAAAATAAGTTTATTAATATAATGTGGACAAGTTTCCGGCTGCAACAATTTATTTACGATATCATTGTTCAGTCGATGCCGACTATAGAAGCTCAAAGAAAAAATCTTTTAAATAACGTACATACACATCCAGACGTGACATTAGTTTAACTAATGAGACGATAAATCTCTATTTTAATTGACAAAATACATACGTATTCGTCGCATTGCGTCATTTCTATTTAAAATTAATTTATAGATAATATAAAACATCGGACTTCGCAGTAACATTCTAGAAATCTAGCTAATTCATCTGAGAACAATAAGATCTGAATAATTTATCTATTCAAGGAAATAAAAAAACATTTCAATAAACGCGGTAAAAAAAAAGAAGTTTAAGAATACTTAATTATTTACCTCGTCTTGCTCTTTCTTTCCACATTTAGTTCCAGAATCAGCTAACTGCGACATGTTGACGATATTATTAATTAATTTTGAAAAAAATTGCTTCGGCTGCAATAAAAATATGTATGAAAATCGATTTTCCTAGGATCGAACAAAAAAGCAAGATAAAATTAAAAACACTGACAGTTGACGTCACTTGACGTTGACTGTGTTTTTTAAAAAGGCAAAGGTATAGAGCCATACAGCCTTGTCTTATTTGATCATCTTCTGTAGGTTTTAGTATGGCAATATTTTAAGGATGTTAAAATCGTTTCATACTTCGACCATGACTCCTAGCCCCTATTTTCTTTTATTGATTTTATTGTGTCATCATATCAGTGATCTCTATTCTAATAAATAAACTTATAGTGATAACTTATTGTTTAATTTGATCTTTTCTAGACATTTAATGCCAGGAAAGTTGAGCGATGAACTTATAAATGCAGAAGTTAGTCAAGCAAAAAAATCTCAGCCTAGTAACCCCAAAATGTGTATGAATGAAGTACCTGGAATAACCTGACTTGATACTTTAGAGTTATTTGTTTATTGTGTAAAACAATATTTAACTGTTTGACTGACATATTATTATATAACTATTTCATGAAAATGTTACTAATAAAATTGCGGCCGGCAAAAAACGTAATAAAATTTGAAGGCACCTCAATAGCGTTACTTTATTGGATACCGATAAGAAACCTAACAAAATTAGTAACGAGTTTCGGAATTGGAGTATCGTTACTGCAGACTGTAACGATACAGTGCAGTGTAACGTTACGGCAAAAATACCGGTTTTCAAGTCCCTGTTTTATTCTGTTAGCTGGTTGGCAGTGCTGTTTCTGTTTCATTCATTCCATTCATTCGCTAATTCAATTTGAAATCGACTTTTTTTGTCGTTGTGTGGATCGATTTACTAAAAAACAAATATTTTCGTGATTTCGTAATTTGTTCCGATACAACGTAAATGTGCACATTATGATACATATTTAGTTACATTGATTTGTTATCATAGTAACAATGAAGTTGCTGCGTTAAGTTTTTGATTATGTCTGCGAGAAACTATTTATCGGCTCGCGATAATAATATTTCGAAAGTTGATTATTTACCAAATATAAACAATCAGAAGTTCAATAATTATCGTTCTGGACAAGAGCTGCCACCATTATCCGCAAATACAAGCAAATACGTGAATAGAAATCTGAACTTTTCATATGAGATACAACCTTACATGGTCGATAGTTTTGAAAGAGCTGGGACGCCTTTCTCGGACTTTTTTTCTGAGAGTGAGACAGGTAAACAATAAGTCTAGTTTCTAAAAATTAATAGGTTTTCTATATTTTTAATATTCTACTCAAAATTAATTAATTCCAAAACTGTTTCGGCAGAACCTCAGCCTTTAGCTGGTAATTTATCATCTCCATCACACAGGCACACCAGACTTCCACAGTGAGGAAAGTGACAGCAGCGCTGGGTCGGCTCTTCGTAGGAGTACAGCAGAAGCTTCGAGGATATTGGCGGAAGAGTGGGAGAGAATTGAAAGAACTTTGTACAACGAAGATGGTGATAAATGTGCAAGACTGCATATGGTTGAAGAGTGCAAGCAATGGAGGCAACTACATCCACAGCTCAGGTGAGATTTTTTTAATTACATGAATCTAAAAGTCTAGTTATGGGATGCGTGTCTATTGCAGTATAGCTGCCTAATAGTTGTGTGGTATGTGTTAATGTGGACTAAGATTCATTATTTATTTTAATGTAAAGAGATTGATAAATGTTGTTTTTTTAATTGTAACAAATTATGCTTCTTGTAACAATTGTTTTCATAACACATTATACATCAATTGAATAACTAGTTAATCAACTAATTAATGACAAGGGTTAACCAGGTCACCTACATTACAAAAAGGTCATGACTGTGTGAACTGAAATTTTAACTTGCCAAGGTCAGCCTTTACAATATTAAAATATGTATGTTTATTCCTAAAAGAAAAGAAAAAAGTAATCTTCGAATACAATTAAATTTAATGGTTTTCAGAATCATCGGGAAAGCCATACCATTACCAGAAAAGAGGCTATGTTACAGACAGATGGACCATGAGGAGATTATTGCAATGCATTATAGTGATTATGAACAATTCAGTGAAAGTGAGGAACGACTCTCGCAAAGCAGTACTGATGTCACACCACAGAACTCTCCTCGGGTATCCTGCGAAGCATTTCATGAGCCAAAATTATCAAGAGAAAAAGTATCTTTCTTCCAAATGTATGATGAACCAGAATTGCCTGATTCATTCTGTTCTCTCCTACAAATCACACCGATACAAATACGGAGTCCATCACACAGGAAAAGACAGAATCCTTCAATATTAAGGTCTGAAGTTGCATCATCAAAATGGATGAAAAATTCTAGACCAGAGTCATCATTGAATTGTGATAGAAATAGTGCTAAGTCTTTTGTTTCTTTAGATACTAGAAATTTGGGTAATCTGGCTCTTAGTGCATCTGATCGTAATAAATTATTGAACAGTAGAGTTGTTACAGCGAGGCATAGGGATTTGACGAGGCTTGAGCCTTTGGGGACTCCTGATACACATCAAAATGATGTGGCAAAATTGCAGGTGGCACATCACTATAATACTCGTAAGGTATCATTACCACCGCTGCTTTTGGATGATGAAAAGAAAAAGGTCACGTCAGTACCTTCTGCCAAAAAGTACAATTCAAAAGCAAGAAAGAGTATCACAAAAGGTTTTTATCAGTTAGACAGAGTAAGACACAATTGAAATTAAATATTAAACTAATTTCACCTGTATTCACAGGAAAATATAGGTCTAAATTAGAACAAACATGCAAATACCAATGTAACACCAAATATTTATGATCTATTAGTATAAAATAAAGCATTGAATGCAACAAAATATCAATTTTAGGACAAATATTAAAATTGAGTGATGCAAAAAATGCCTATGAAAAAGTCCACAAACATTGGATTGTAAATTGCATTGTAAGACCTAAATGTTACACTTGGTGTAGATACAGTATAAATTATGTTTTTATAGTCAATATTTATTGTTACCGTTTTAAAATCGATAATTAATACGATATTTTACTACGGAAACGATTAATTAAGTATGACTAAAGTGCGAGTGAGAAACTATGTTTCTTTATTGAATTGGCCACCATATTGACCTAACTTGAACACCTATTGACGAAGCTTATAATGAGCCTTATGTCTTCTACCTACAAGTTTAATTTTATTTGGTTTATACTGTGATCAAGTGATATGTCAAATATCTGTGTAATTAATTGTGTCAATCTAAAATTAACATTATATGCTCCATCTTTATGATCATGTTATAAACTGGAATAACATTTGAGTTACCCTGAGGTTAGCCCGTTGTGCACAAGTTTTTGTTTTGTAAAAAGGCTCTGAAAAAAGTTATGTCATCGTTTATGAATATATTTTCAGTATAAACTAAAACCGGGTGTGTTTATTTAAAATCCTATCAATAAAAGTAAAGGGACGGATGTAGGAATTTACTTTAATAATAGCAATTCTTACTTACCTCACTGTTTCGATTTTCGACTGGAAATGTGATTTAGGTCGACAAGAAGACGGACCGATATATTATAATTGGCCGTTTTCGATGACTTTTTCCTGCGAAAATTCATGGTACACGCCCGATTATAATTTATCTATTTATAAATTATAATTTTGGACTTTATCTGTGAAATTTATAGCTTCAGTCGAATCCAAGCGAAAAATAGTTGAGGGTACAATTATAATAACTGAAAAGGGTTGTCAGTAAAACAACTATTCAAATACAAATACAGAATTTATTTTGATATTTACATTATTTGCATTTTATTAACAATCAACATCAACAATATTAGATAATTTGTTCCTGTGGTGTGATACATTTCGAACAGTCTGATAATATTACATATCTCTTGTCGTGCAGACATTTTGTTAGATTTAGGTGCACAAAATTACCGACCATTTTACAAGGGCGATGTAATATTATGTGGAATATAAATTGTGGTTTTAATCTGTAAATGGTTAACTAGAAGCAGTGAAATATGGGGTTATAATGCATAGAAATTTGAGCAACTGCGGAGAAAGCTGTGAGCTTTATTTGTTTGGGTTGCCACATAAAATAAATGAATATGTTTTATGTATTTTTTGATAATTTAGTAAGATTCTTATATGAAAAAAATAAACTTGTTAAAAAGTTATTTATGAATTTCTAGTCAGACATTAAATATTATGGCAACCCGTTGCTTAGTGTCAATTTTACGCATCGACAATGATTAAATTAATTTGTTCGGTTTTGGCACTGTAGTTCAATATCGATATTTTGTTTATCTACTCTACTCTTAACATTTTAAATCTTTGGAAGGGTTAACAATTAGGGCCTATTCAGATAAAGGTGGTATCAGCTACCATTGGAGGTAGCGAGAAATGCCAAGCTGTTTTACCTGAGTATTAGTATGAACGTATACTTAGTTGGTTTTCCCATACCGGTAGCGGGTATCTGAATAGTCCTTTGCTTGACACTGACTACAAACACATTATAAAACATAGATACCCACTTCATTAAGTTATACGTTGATTAAACTGTTATCTAAATAAATGGCAAAAAATTATGAACTAAATAATTTGCACCGTACGGTCTTTGTATTACCCGCCTGCCTGGCCACCACAAGATACCACCTTCAAGATGAAAATTTGTCGCCAAGCATCTACCGATGTATTTCGACTAGGTACTTGAAAGGCAGTTCCCTTGTAGGTATTGTGTGCTTGCTAACATCGGCCACATTAACACTGTGAAATAGCTAAACACAGTTCTGAACGAAGGCCTAAAAATAAATGTGAATTAAATGCATGAGTGGTAACTAAGTACATGTATTTTTTTACAATAAATATATTTCATTATATCCTAAGTTTAGTGGCTTACCTATTGCTATTAACTGACTGCTTGCTGCGCAATATGACAAGTCGATTAGATTCATAAGACAATGTAAGGTACACGTTTATCGACTTAAAGACTAAAAAATAAAGAGCCTACAGTGCCAAATACATGACAAGCAAATACCAGAATTTATTATCAAGTTTTTGATCTCATTTCTGATCTAGCAGAAGATAGCTTTGTACCAGTTTATTGCGATAGAGCGACGTAGGTATGATTTTTTAAATATTCATTTTTACACAATATAAATTTAAATTGTTATAATTATTTACCTCACAGCCATCATTATATATTGATACTACTTTAATAAGAGGGCTAGTGTGTAACAACACTATAAGATGGCGTACAGCTTACAAAAAGGGTCTAGCGAACATTTCGTTATAGAGCATTTAAGACGAGTGATGTAACGAGTCGATAGTTTTGTTTTTGGGAACACTAACAGTTATGACGAAAACTGTCTGTATGAATGTAAAAATAATTGAGATCAAATAGTTTTCTAGATCAAAATAATTACGTAGAACATTTCACAACGCGGGTTGGACGAATTGCATCATATTACAATCGATTTTCTAGTCACTTATTTTTTTATTTGGCGACAACTTTTTTTTAACTAAGAAACATCTAGGTAGGGACTCTACTCGTCACATCACTTAAAGATTTATATACGTATATAATACATGAAAAATTCACCATTTTCGTTCTAAAAACGTTAACAACCTCAAGCTATTAGCATTAGTCAACAATGTTGTTAATTCTAGGATTTAATGCACACAGAAATGGATACTAGACTTGCGAGTAGGCTTTTTAATTTAGTGTCTGTATATTTTATAATAATTGTACACCTTATCGTAAATTGTGAGAGATATCGTTGAATCGTAGTATAGTGACGTTCTATGGGCGGGATGTAAAATCATTCCATCAAATTGAGAAATCATAGATTAAAAACTTTTTTTTTGTAGGAATTTTGCCATCCCGCCCGAAGAACTAAAGATATTTAGATCACCACCAATGAAATAACTTGCGCACTAAAAATAAGTGTAATTTAACTGATAACGTGATATCTATAGTTTACAATATCAGTGTGCGTTTGCACAAATCAGAAAGTGTTAGTAACGTGTTTTAAATATAATATACTTAGTACGCACTTATTAAATTTTATACATCGATAAATTAAAATATGACCTTATTCATAACACCTTTTTTACTTTTAACGATTCAGAATGATCCGTTTTATCTCTTGTTTAGACAACCTATATTTCAATTTATCCTTGTATATTTTATAACGAAAGAGGTACGCGTTTGAATCTAATAGTAAGTCGATCGGAGTTGAGCTATTTGGCTTCGTTTATGGAGGTACCGTTAAAGGACCACTAAGGTATCACCTAGTAACAAGTTAGTCGTGTGACATGCATTCGACACGATACATACACATTGCATAAACAATAATGATAACATTAGACTTCAAGCAAACACTCGCAGAAAGACTCAGCTATATTCTCTCTCGTTAAGGCGATTATACAAATTTAAACACTATTTTTTTCATTTTTAAATTGCACATTGACCCACCTCTATAAACTTTTAATTGCGATAAATATTTGGTAATGCTGTATAAAAATATTAAAGGAAAAATCGTCATTTAATATTAATTACTTATTTAACATTCAAATTAAGAGCGAGTATTTTACATTTTTACAATGAGACGTCCGAACTCTAGCCTAACTAGCATACAGTGACATCGAAGCCTAGTTAACAACAAACTACACACGATAGTATTGAATATTTAAACTTTATTATGTAACCGTAGCCCACTATTTAATGCAAAGGAGACGTATTTTGAAAAAATCCTTATGTAACATACAAAATTACATTTGACTATTTACAACATTCTAGCTAATAAATTTTAAAAATTGAGTGTTGAATGTTAGCACAATGGCGGTACACTAAATATTAGGTACCTAGTTTGGCGTCTAGGGCTCCAGATGCATGCATGGGTAACTACTTACCAAAATATCAAGCTCAAATTACAACTAAATGGCTATTTAGTTGGCTGGGTCTGAGGTGGTCAGTACCGTAGTGATGATTCCAAGTCGAACTGCATTCATCTCTCTGATAGATAGGTCAATTTGATATTTGACTTTCGTAATTGCCATCAAATGTCAATAGTCTATCGAGATATTTAATTCAACTGCTGTACAACACATAACTTAACTAGGCGCAACTTTGGTACCTACCTACATTAAGTTTTGACTTCGGAGTAGGTATCAGATTTATGAACGAGTACCTATAAAATACGTAGGAAGTTCAGCGTAACATAGCAGAATGTAGTTCGACTTGGAAATTTCTCTTTATACACGCCCTATAAGCCTATTTAAACATTTGGCAAAGCCGACTCAAATGTTCGGCCAAATAAGCCAATAATTTCCATTTTTAATTTAATATTTTTTTTGGACAGACCGATTAGTTCGATTTATAATTACATAGATAAATAATTCTATCGTGCACAACCATCTCAACTTTACATTTTTTTACGACAGGTCGGTGTACCTAGTGATAATGACGGTTAATATTTTGATTAAGTACTTAAAGAATCTCCATTATGATCCATAAAGATTCGGGTTGTGTGTGCAAATTCAGATATTTTTAAAATTTGATTATATTTTTTTTTGTCTCGACTCTAGCTCAATTTGGTAGAATTTAAATCAGGGCCTCGATATTTTTTTGTACTTTTTATGTGGGTATATTGCGTTATACGGAATAGTAGTGTTACTAAAATATGGCAGTATGTTTGCATTCAATTCCTTTTTGGGCTGGGGGGGATATCGCGTTACTTCTTTTGGACCGAAATGCGACAACGTAGGTTTGAAATTTAAACAGAACGAACCACATACTCGGATAACTCGAAATTTAAACGAAACGCCACATCAGAATTGTCTCCGGAATCATTACACATTTGAATGTCACAACTAGACCTCACACAGAAATGTAATACACCCACATTATCCTAAGTTGTAAATTAAGGCCGGTTTTGCCTAATCTATCTGAATGAATTATGATTCTCTATGATGTGAATGTATCTATATACAGGATGTTTGACAAATTTAATATTTTCAAAATTCACTATCAGTAAAATTGAGGTATTCATTAATATTATTAGGTATTTATTTAAAATAATTTGGTGCTATTTTGCGAGCGTGCGCGTGACGCTTGTAGCGGTCTGGGTATTCTACGCGATGCTACGTAAGTATATAGTACATTATAATCTTCATCAAACATCTTGTAGTTTTAGTAATAATTATTGCATTATGTTGTCTCACTAAACGATATAGGAATGACTCTAATATAACCTTTGGTGAATTGGCGAATGTAACTAATACCTAGTAAATTCTAAAAGAGGACCTCTAACCAACTGCACAGATTTCGAGTCAAAATGTAGTATCGTTCAATTTTGTTTTCGAATAATGTTCGCGTTTCGTGCAGCCGATTCGAGTACTTATCTAATACAATCAACATAGTAAACTATGAGAGTCCACAATCGTCAAAGCACCCGGAGTTAACACTAAATACATCGCAGGCTTCAAAAGCCCTATTTTCATCATAACAACGACGTTTCGAAAATAATATCACACAATTACAGCAAAATTACACTTTGCACTTTGCGTCTTTCAACATAAAACCATCCCATTGAAATTTCGATTCACGCAATGGCATTTATTTCTCGTATAATTTGTTTCAGTTCATAAGACATTTTTATGTGCAGCGCCATAAATCACGTCCACTTTGACAATCCCCCACCATATTGGGATTTAATGTTAAAAAGAAATAAAAGAACAAAAAATCAAATAAAAAAATTATAATTTTATTTAAATAAAAATAAACAAAACATGGTTCTAGATGAGATTAAATGTGGCTAAAATTGTATGTAGTGTTCCATAATTTTTGTGCACGTTTGAGAATAGGTACATACAACAAGCGTGCACAAAAAGTATTAAGCGTTGTCGAGTTCGTAAAACTAATTAAAATATAATAATAAAAAGGAAAACAGTATGCGCAGTGGAACTGTATGCAGACTACTACCATTAGTGCAATATAGCAGAATTGTGAAAATGTAGCTTACAGCTAAATGACGAATTCAATGTGAATTCAGTACAAAAAACTAAACAACTAAAACTTAAAAATAATGACTATCGTAGTGTCGTTTACTCATAACATAACCGTGGATATGAAGTGCTTAACAATCAGTCAATGATTATATTAAATGCTTAAAATATATCTATATATCAGGTTTATAAATAGCAATTTTATCATAATGAGTCATGAAAAAAAACTAACGAATAAGGAATGAATACTATAAAAGAAGAAAAGAGAAAAAAGTATGCAATAGCTTATAGTTTAGTAGATAATACATATTGTAATACAATCATGCAATTAAAAGTTTAAAAGGTTCATTTTATTGAGCTGTTACCTTTATTTTCACATTATGGGCTTAACTGTTCAATATCGAAGAGTTAGAAAGAGTTAGAAATAATAGAATAAGAAAGAAAAAACGAGATTTTGCTGTCTGACCTTCTCAAAATATATTTCGGAATGAAATTTTTGCACTAAGCAGTAATGCCTATGAAATGAAAGAAGATTTATTTTATTTCTTTAAATTACCTTTCGTTTTCGTAGCAAGTGTAAGAAGTGACAGTAAAGTGATAGAAGTGTAACTGTAGCTCAGATGTTAGCCAGCTGAGAAGTGCCCGTGTTCGTGTCAAAATATTCACCAACACCATGTATAACAAACTTAAAATTAAAATCGTACCGTCACCATTGTAGCTAAAATATATATTGTGACTAAATAAAGTGTTTTCTCGTTAACTTGAAAGTGCAGTGTGCATATTATGGTGGATACATACAGATGGACATGTCTAAAAGCTAACGTGCATGGGTATTGGAAATCTGTATTTTTTTTACATTTTTCACGTTTTAATTTTTGCTACACTCTGTATATATCCACACTGCAAGTTCAGTGTCTTAACAGTAAATTGAGTGCCGTATATTCAGATAGTCATAAAATTATATAAAACGCTGTTTCCACTTTAGTAACATGAAGAATTGTCAGAATCGAACTGACATTCGCACCGCTTCGTTTTGCCTCTCTTTCATATGTCGTAGTGTGTAAACGAGAGGCGTTGCAACTAGTACGTGGCATATAATTTGCTACTAGTCTAGATGGTAAATCAAGCTGCGTCCATTCAGCTTATTTACAGTGCAATGACACGTTGCAAGCCCCACATTACTCTCATGTTACTCAAGTTGGAGCATCTAGAGTCAGCACAGACACTTAATACGTATGTCGTGTATTAAAAAGATATAGAGTCGTTATCATTTTTTTTTGCTAAAATAAATCGATAAGCGCTAATTGAGTATCTGCGTTATACCATATAAGAAGAATCTAAAGCAGTATCTCAACTAGGCCATTTTCTTGAAGTAACGCAGTTAAAGTTTGTCTGCTAGCTCAGTCATATTGCATCAAAATGGGCTTTAGTATGAAGTTGATTTACTGCTTTAGAGTATATGTACTGTGTCTACAACATAAAGATAATTCAGTTCAACGTTACTTTCTAATAAACTGAATTATCAACCTTAGCTTGGAATAGTTTTGAGCAGTGTAAAGTGCAATGTCCAATAAAATGATGGTTCAAGTGCTGGTAGGTGGTGGGTGGGATTGTCGGAGTGTGTGCGGCGGGCCCTAGCGCCTATATGTAGGAGTAGGGTCCGTCGGTGAGGGCGCTGCACAGCAATAGTCAGGAGGCGTCGTCCTTCCCGCCGCCGGGCGCCGCGCCCCCTGCGCCCCCGCCCCCGCCCGCGCCCCCACCGCCGCCGCCGCATCCGCTGCGCCTGCTCGACCGGTACTCCACGCCCGGGTCGAACTGCATCAGCACGAATACCTGACGATACATGCGGAACGGACATTTAAATAACGATACTTTGGCATAGGCAAGTAATGTTGTTGATGTTGATAATTTCTTTTGTTATAATTTTATTTTTATTTTAATAGGCAAACCAACAGTATACATATAACACATTTTCTAAATAAGCTATTTCAACAACATTACAATAAATAAATCAGCAAATATACTACAATTTTTGTCGCAAAACACATGTTGACAAACTTACGACCTATAACTGAGCTGCAATTAGTAAAACACGTAATTAAATTTGAATTTTGCGGGCTACCTTCTCAGTCTTCTCAGTTTAAGCGTATACCGAACCGGTAGTAGAGTCTATTGTAAAAATTGTAACTATCGACATTCATTAGTGCCTTAACAGGGACTAAGGACCTTTCCCCCTTAAGTAATTGACGATTACGATGGATAGGAATCCAAATAACCATCAAAAATGCTGAATATATATAGCATCGGAGATACCTGATCAGTGGGCAGCAATGAGAAGTCATCAGGCGGATTGGTGATGACGTATCGCTTGCTGCTCGCGTCGCAAGAGGACGAGGTGTCTCGGAACCGATAGAGGCCGATGCAGAGCATGCCGTACGTGCCCAGCGCCGCCACGAACAGGTCGCCGTACTTGCCGGCCTCGCCGAACTGCGCCAGCGGCCCGTCGTACAGGGATATCTGACCTACCCTACACCGGTCTCTGTGGACACCATATGATGAGTAAAGAACCTCCTTCAAGTATACCATGCTGTTCTTCAAGAAGGATGTAAAGGGATTTTTGCAAGAAAATTTAATTGCAAGTGAAAGTGAATCGTACGGCCATGGCGCAAACCATATTTTTCTATAATTATAAAGTTTGTCGCGGATATCAGAATTCAAATTTCAAACATTTTTAGATATTTTATAGCACTTTCGTAGTTAGGAAGTGCTATTCGTAGAACTGTCGTAGCAGCTTGTCGTAGCTAGAGAGAATAAAAAACGTGCGTATTTGTAGCACTATCGTAGAGCATTCAAAATAATACAAGTATATTCGTAGCACTGTCATGGTCTGGCTCTATAGAATAATACAAAACTCGTAGCACTATCTATATACTACAACTTACTACCCGTAATATAAGTGTATAATACGGATATCCTCGTAGCACTGTCGTAGCATGCGGAGATAGCACAATACATGATATATTTTATCTACTCTCATATCGTAATGTTCTTATTATGAAATCAAAATCAGTACTTTAATGACCGACTTTAGGCACACCCGTGTATAATGATTCATTATAGTACAGTTGTGTTCCCAAGATAATGCTATAAAATAACTTTTTTTCTATTAAAGTACACTTTGGACCTATCAATAGTATAATCAATCAGTATCAATTCAATTTGACGATGACAATGTCACACGTTTTGTAACTTGAACTTTAGAGGTAAGAATTTTTGGGAGTTGGCAACACGGATTTGATTAAGTATATGATTATTGTGTCTGTATATTTTATTGTTTTTGCCTACACATATCATTTTGACCAAAAATGTCACAAAAATAGCAATTTTTTTTTTTTTTGCAAAGTTTGTAGAATTTAATTTTTTTTAAATGACATTATTTATATGAGTTTAAAAGTACTGTATGATACTGCACATAATTAGGTATTAAAAACTCGTGTGATACTATTAAGAACCTCGCCTACGGCTCGGTACTTAAACTCACACTCGTAGTTAATAACCCCTATTATGCAACAGTATCATAAACTACTATTATGTAACGCGTGTTGATGACTAGTACATTTTTACAAAAAAAAATTGACTAAATAAAAACTGACTTTGGCAGAGCAAAGTTGAGAACATTTTTCGTAGCACGTTCGTAGATGTTTGTAGACGTCTACGAACTATATACAAAATGATGTAGGGATAAGGTTACCTATTAGCTAAACTCTCCGGCGTGGAGTATCCTCCTCGGAGACCAGCTCCCTCGGCGAGGATCAGCTCCAGCTCAGGAGTGGCGCCGCCCGTGATCAACGACCGGATCAGCGTTAAGGCATTCTGGTTGAAATACGTCTGCGGACAACAATGATTGCTTTTATCTATACTTATATTATAAATCAAAAGTAGCTCTGTTTGTGAAGGATATAAGGTACTTTTTATCCCGAGATCGTGAGTAAAACTGCGGGGGAGAGCTAGTAAAAAACAAGTTTCTATCAAAAATTTCATTTTCAATTTTTTGCACAGTCTTCAACTACTCATTAAGACGGTTCCAATGAGCTCAAACACGACGGGGTTGTGTCTTTTTATTTCGGAGTTCCTATGGCGATCTTCCAGCTCCATCATCAGATCAGCTCCACGTCATCATAATATTGCATTGTCACGCGAATTGCATATTCGTGCAAAATTTCAGCTCAATCGTAAACCGGAACGTGTGTCAAATTTAACATGCAAAATTACATTACAGACAACGGGACAGGTAAAAATAAATAAAAGCTTGGAATATATTGAAGTATTAAGCATAAAGGCTTTTGTAATTTTTTGTAATTCTTGATTGGGAACTTTAGATGGAGGATAACAATAATGATCTTCTTTATTTGTATATGGTATGATATACGTACGGTGGACATAAGAGAGTCGAGCACACTGACAGCGAAGGCTGTGCCGCACGCGAAGGGCTGCGTGAGGTACAGCTCCGTGTCAGGGTCGTCATCATCGTCCTGGTCCAGGAACTGTACGTTGCTGTCGTTCACTAACTCTGTTGCATAACCATATTCAATTAACCGTGTATTCCATTACAGTTGAGATATAAGAAGCGAAGTGTAGTTAATGCTACTAATTTTATAAAATTTGTGAGGATGTATATATTACGCTGAAAGACCATAACTTTTCAAGACTAATAGGACCCATATTGCAAAGCACTGTGCGTCATAATCAAATATGGTTCCATACGCTTCATGGCTTTTCTTCATTGCCACATACAACACGTTGAGGATCGAATAACATGTCAGCCACGACACGAATATCACTATGTGTTTTTTCTGTGATTGCCACAATGCGTCGTGTGCGTTTTCATTAGAGCCATAACATGAATTTCGCCACGTGGATGTTTTACTATGACCAAAACGTGTTGTGAGCTATTTTTTGCGTTTTTCGTCTTTAAGCGTAACATATGTATGGACGTTTGTTACTCTTTCACTACTGAAACACGTAGATTTAAGATTAAAGACAATAGAAGTTTGAACTGAATAAAAGGCTTCGAATGATAAATACGAACCAGTAATCATAGGCACATTGGCACCATAGACGGACCCCCTGCGCTGCAGCAGCACGGGGGCGGGGGCGGGCGCGGGCGGCGCGCTGCTGGCCACGCCCGCGCTCAGCACCCCTATCGTGTCGTCGAACGTCATCGCCTTGATGTTCAACGAAGCCAAGATAGCTTCCTTGTCGGCCAGCGTCGGGTCATCGTTCGATGGCACCTTCGCTGATAGGATGCAGCACATGTCACACAGGTTCACATTTACTGCACGCAAGTCGGCTCGGCTTAGCGGTGAACCCTGCAATAAAGATAGCACGTGCTTAGTGCGTGCCTATTCTTGATATGTGGAAGTTTTGTAAGGCGCGGTTTTCGCTGTTTGAGAGTTGCCAGCCCGCGTCCGAAAAAGATAGAGGAGTTATCCTTCTGTGCAGTAGAGTTGAAGCAAGTTTATTTATTTATTATGGAGTTTCAATATTGACCGTTAGCTGGCAAGATCTAGCCGACATTTTTTTGTTCTTACATATATTATGTATACCTGTTAGCAAAATGTCGGTGTGAGCTAAAAAAGAAAATAAGTTAGGTGGTCTTGCCAGATGAATTTAATTTAGATACCTATATTAAATCAAATCAAATCAAAAACTCATTTATTCAGTTTAGGCCCTAATAAGGCACTTATGAATGTCAACAGTTACAATTTTTAGACTCTACTACCGTAATTAATATTTGAATTATACTAACATTCAAAACAGAAATCTTGGGTAGATTCTGCAACATCTTCCACTCTCGCCTGATATATTCGACACTGCCCACTATGACCACGTGCTTCAGCTCGTGGTAGTGGAAGTTTGAGGCCCGGAGAGGCATCACCAGGTTCCTCAAACCGATGAGGGGGGAGTCCGGGTCCGCGAACAGACAGACTACCACGTGGCCGTTTAGTACTGTCATAGCCGCTTGGTTTCTGTCCTGTAATTTATTATTTATTCTGAAGTTTTGATTTTAAATAAGAAATGAAACACCAATGCCATTTCACGTGAGAATGTTACCAGTTTCCTTTGTGTGTTTTCACAGACAGCGACTTGGATTTTTTTTTGTGTTAGAATGTTGACAAAAAGGCAGGCGGTCCACCTGATGGTAAGTGGCTACCGTCGCCTATCGCCATTTGCAATACCAGAGGTATTTGTATTCATCTTCTACATCTTTTTATTTATTTTTTTTCACACACGGTTATCTGATCCCAAACTAAGCAGAGCTTGTACTATGGAAACCAGATAACTGATATACTACATATACTACTTTTTTTTTGTAAATACATACTTATATAGATAATTACACCCAGACACAGGACAAACAGACATGTTCATGCACACAAATGTTTGTCTTGGATGGGAATCGAACCCATGACCAGCGGCTTGATAGGTGATGTCTTAACCAACTGCGCCAACTGGCTGGACATCCATTGTATTATACTTATTATTTTTTTATTCTGTAAGTAGTTATACCTAATGTAATATTGATATTTTATTTTAGTATTAATTGATAAAATTCTAATTCTAAACAATTTAAACTTTCTGCCATCATCACCAAAAATAAGAACCTCACTCAGAAACCATATCTATCTTGAGATCAAGTCCTATATATTTGTGGGTAGGATACTTTTACTCGATTTTCTCATGACTGAGTACATTTTTTTTTGCGTTAGTCGGAATATTTTATCTTAAACAAATTTTGCGATCAATGAAGAGCTACAGATTTAAATTTTATAAATATTTTCTACTTACCAATATACAATCCTCCAGGTTCCTGGCAGGGCTCCAATGGAACATCCCAGTGGAATCGTATTTCATTTCAGTCTTTTCAAAGTCGAAATCCTTCGACTGGTCGTCTGCCAGACCGGCTGGCAAACTGACGCCGTTGCTGTTCTGATTGCCACCGCTACTTCTGCTCGTTGGCCTGGCAAATTGATTTATTGTTTTATCAACTCTCTGGCATACTGCGAAAATTATGTTTATATGGTGCTTTAATGTGTTTTTTAATGTCTTTTAATTTTTTAAGTTAGGTTTTGTGTGTTAAGTTAAAATAAATGTGATTAAAAATTATTGTTTATTTATTTTACGTGTTTTTATATTTATTTCCCTATATCCCTTGCTACAAATTTTAGTAGGTTGAATATGGAAATAATTCTATTGTAGTTTAATTTCAATTTGTAGTAAAGGACTACATCCTCTTCACTAATGGCCAATTTTAAATATTCAATGGTCATTGTTGAAGAGGATGATATATGTAAAGGAAATTATTTATAACTTAAGTTACGATTTTAGCAATTCTACTATAACCTAAGAGAGGAACTACAGTAGGTAAATACGTGAAAATACATAGACCAAAAAGTGAGTGACAAACATGCTTGTGGAGTATATAAGAAATGTCGTGCTAGATTGAAGGGTAAAATATATTACAATCATAACTTAATTTCATTAATAAAATGACAGAAATATTTCATTTTTAAACAATTTTGATGCAAGCACTACCGTCTACTGTCCAAGATACGAGGAACGTCTGCAACATCTAAAATGTCAGTAATGGTATAGCTATTGTCAGCTCAGCCCGTCCCAAGGCTAGCTGAGCTGACATAAAGTGAGCAATAAGTGACATTACAAGCATCGCTGACATTTCACAATAAGCTCGACAATCGACAACTACAACTGAATTCATGACTAAGTCAAAACTACTGATAATAAAAATTATCTAGCAGATATGATAATTTTGTTTGAATTACATGAGTTTTTTCACTTCGTAGGCAAGGTGATAGGCCTGGTAATTGGTATCTTGATCCTGAGGATTCCTGTAACACAGGGTCAAAGAATCGTCTCAGATTCTTTTGAGAAGCTTAAAAATAAAATGTGCTACGATCAAATATTAAATTAATTAAGGCAACATTTATTGTTTAGTGCTTGTGAAGGATAGTGTCGGAAATATAAAAATATTAAGCCTTACACGGGAATATTTATTAGGGACATTTTAAATAATTATGCATTTAAATTCATATTAATTTACATTTTGAGATTAAGTATTTGATGTTATAAGCTACGGTTATTGGGTAAGGTTTCCAAGATATAAAAATTGTGGTTGAAGTTTTCGTAATTCCAGAATAAATATTTGTTACAGTACATGGATATGATCATCTACAATAACTCCACACGAAGGAACAGAGGGCCTACTCCGAATAACGATAGAATATTAACCAATAGAATTGCAGCAAACTGATGAGACGTAAATTTTGTGCAATGCTATTGGTTAGTAATTTGACAACGATGATCGAACTATCGTTTATCGTTTTTCGGAGTAGTCAACGATGCAGTCATTACTTGCGTAAGTACCTACTCGTATATAATACTGGAACGCAAATATAACGGATCACTTGAATAAACTGTTAAACGTAAAATGTACTTATTAATAAATAAAGCACATATTACTTATACCATTTCCTATATATTATTTTCATTAATTAAGAATAACACAAATGTAAAAATGCCCTACACCTCCACGACCATGTATAACTTAATGTATAGCATGCTGATAATCAAATTTCCTCTAACGCATAATATTGAAATTTATTTAGCGCGCCGCGCCGCCCTAGCTCGTCCCAAACGAGCTCGTGCTGGCTAATACAGACATTTCGAATTCAAGCGTTGTCCAAACGAGCGGTTGCTATTTTGTCATTTGAATTTAGAAGAAATTAAACTTCTTTTTATCTATCCCTACAGAGTCAAATAACGTTATCTCAAAGTGACCTGTTATTTTTGCGTCCCACCATTGTATATTTGATTCTCGACCTTTTTAACTCATCTTCGCTTTTCACACTTAATTTCTAGCCAATTCTTTGAAAACTGTACGTTGAAGACTTTATTGAATTAAAAAAAACAACAACTCACGTATCAGGTGGTGCTCTGTTAACGTTAGGCTTGACTTTGTTGACTTGTCTCGTGGTAGTGGTATTCATGAGTTGATTCGCCATCGGGGACAGCAGGGCTGTGGGCGCTGCACTTCGGTGGTTACGATTGATTACTGTAGGTACAATTTGTAAAAAAAATGATTATTATATATTATTGGTGTCAGGTTTCAAGATGTATGTAAATGTCAGGATGGAGTTGAATGCACAGGGTTATTCAAGAAGCGATCTTATGGAGTTCAGTCATCATCAGGCGAGCCGATTGGTACCTTAGGATTATAAAAAAATATTGGGTAGTTTCTGCAAGGGTTGGCAACACGCAAGTGATAAGTCTGGTGTTGCAAGCTACGGTAACTTTAAAGAAAACTTTTTAATTTTTCTATTTACCTAAGAGTATCTTTATTGATGTTTTGTAGAGTTTTTATCGTTTTTAGAATGAAATAGACGTCTCTTGATGGAAATATAATTCCAACTAGTATAAAATTGGATTCTCATGATAGGATACTTACGACTAGTGTCTTCGCCTCTTTCTCTCGCAATTTCACCTGAAATATAATAAGTAAGAGTGTACTCCGTGATTTCATGAGTGGGTAAATTAAATATTTCAAATTGGTATCATTCAAATGTGAATAAAAATTTGCAAATAATTTTTCATTCTAGGTACTATACTTTTTCTAAAAAGTTATGTTTATTGAGGGATTCTTAAATAATTCATTATTTCTACTACGAAAGCTAAACAACATGACATTTATAGTGTTGCCAATTTTGGATATGGATTTTAAGTAAAGACAAAACGTTAAAACACAAATTAGTAATATTATTATCTCTCAAGAAAGAAAATAAAAATTAGGAACACAAAATGATTAAATTAAACAGTTAGTCACATTTTGGTATAATATAAGTAATAAATAAACAGGTATTTCATTTAAAATATTAATTTAATAAGGTAATTATTAGTTGGAAGTGAGGGCTAAGTAAGGTTATCTATTCACACGTATATAAGTCAGGAAACCAATTTCTTTATTCTGAGTCTGGGGACATTTACATGTGAAGAATGTCCTAAGATTAATTAATTTAGTTAGATTATTAAAGTTTCTTTAGTGATTTGTTTATGTAATCCGCCACCTTTTTTAAGTAGTACCTGTCAATAGATAGCACTGAATAAATAGGAACTATTCCTATTGGATGCTAGATAGCATAGACATCAACATTAGATTACATTGACCAGTTTTTACTATGTTAAATAATGAGCTAAATTTTATGTAAAGCCTTTAGCTATTATGGCATCATTGAGCAAACATCAATCAAATATTCACATAAACTTTCACATTAATAATATTAGTGGGATTAATAAAACATAAGAATCATAAGTAAAGAAAACAAAAGAAAAACATGTACCTAATCATCCATAAATTGGCAACCCTGTTTCAAGGACACAAAGATGGCGGGCAGTTACGACGGGTAGATGCAATGCCATGAGATATTTGCAATGCTCGGCGCAAGGGTACAAACCACAAAATGATAAACATCCGCTTTAGAGTTAACCAAGAAGCACAGATCGATGGAAATTTACTTCATTACTTTACTCAATAAAAGGTGAATGCAAAAGTAACATAAAGAAAATTAATTTATAGTTCCTGTCATATTAAAGTGTCACAATTTAGAAAGGCAAAACCGTATAATTGGACCAAGACGTTTCATGTAAGCGGCAAATATGTTTCACTACAAATTGCCGGAATCATGCCTGATAAAGCGGTTAATTCGAAACCTCAGATGGCATTTCACTCGTCACTGAAACTTTATAGTGCTCGCTATGAAAAAATGCGTGATGAAGCATCTAAGTGCACGTTACCATGAGGTAACCAAGGACAAAGCACATTGCTCGATCAAAGGGTAAGTGTGGGCCGATGAAGAAAAAAAACAAAAAATAAAACCACTCGGCCCTCTGAGCCTGAGATGTACCTCGAACATGGACCTTCTTGGGCAACTCTGGCGGCGTGAAGGTGGGGGGAGGATGGTGATCATCTGCAAAACATCAGCACAAGTTCGCATTCCGGTACACCACTTAGTAAATACAGTATACCTGCAGGCACATCGCATTATCATACAGCGTGTGGCTGAGGCCGTCATGTTTGACCATTATAAAAGATTCATCAATTTTCGGTTTCACCTTGTCCAAAAGCTTTATTTGCGAATAGCAGCAAGCGTTTAGCCCGCTTCAGAATGTTCTGGCAATTAATGTAATGTCCAATTGATAATTTTATTCTGTTCATTTTAAATTGTTTTATTTAAATTTAGAAAATAAATGTTGCAGTGCATTCTGAAGAAATAAATACAACTTTGCAGGTGAAACCGAATTGGTACAAAATACTCAATACATTTTAAATAAAATCACAATAGTCAAATTACTTACAACAAAACTACAAAGAACAATACAATACATACGACAACACAACACATACATGCAACAAACATACAAATAAAAGTTAAAAAACACACAAAACATAAATCTAACTAATAGACAAGCTCGGTGCGCTAAACTATAATGTTTTAAAAACGGTTTAAATTAATTTTAGAACCCTAATTTTAATGGAAGAGGCTACCTTACAGGGAATGACATAATGAGAATATGGGATGATAAGTTAGGTATTACCAATAGTACTAACGGCTCTGATGAAAACAATTAGTTACTGGGAGATGATTGTAGTACAGAAAAAATACCACATTGTTCAACTGGAACAGACGCAGTAGCCAATGACTGCAAAGTCCTGACTGGTTCTATCGAGGCGGGATCATCTAGTTAAACGTTCCCTAAGCAGGGTATTAAAAATAATCTTTCCATAAAAATCTTAGAAGCATAATAAAATTACAAATTAATTTGATTTTAAAACTATAACTTCACAACATCAATATCAGAGGGTCTATACCGATGCAGAAATCAGGGATCAAAATACTCCTAGATAAAAATATTTCGATATAAATAATGTACAACACCAAAATAAATAAACGACATCACATTATGTCTCTCGATGTTTATATTATCCGCTAATAGAGAACATACATCTAACTGCTGTAAAATGCACATATAGTAACGTATAAGACAAGACAATGATAACAGGACACGAGATCGCTATAGCCTCTCGGGTGGCCGTTAATCACCTCCACCCGATTTGTTGTTTATAAAGAACATCACATCGACATTTACATTGAATTGTATACACATTTAGGTTACGTACTTGCCCTGCCAACCATCTGGACGGCTCGTACGCCCTTCCTGAACGTAGCCACTGAACCGAGAAATAAGTAATACTTTTAAACATGATGTAAAAACTAATTTATTAAACCTGTTTATTTGTGGATTTACGGAAGAATCGCAAATAATAATAGGTACTTATGCAGACAGAGATGCAAAGCTTACAGATTTTCAGATGGTAGCTTTGATGACTAACAAATTACAGATTTCTGATTACCCGAATCCAAACTCAAATTATCAAATATTATGAGAAGCAATACATTTATTTACAAATGAATTTTATTACAGTTGCGAGTTTAGGATAGTCAATAATCGAAATCGCATTTTAAAATTTCATGTTTATGGGTTCTGGGGTGTCATGTCATGTATATTTCGATGTTCTATCCTGTCTACCTATAACTGTCTATAGAGAAAGCATTTTGTCGTTAATATTGTGACTTAGCCCAGCTGCACTATTCTAGCTGCGTGTCGTTTAATCGTGTATTAGCATACTGGTAGCTCAGTACAATAACGTCGTCATGAGCAATGGTTAGTTGATGCAAACAAACTAAACGTGTGTAAGGTACGGTAATATGGACTAGCTCGAATTTCCATTCCGTACCGTCGAGACAACCACGGTACGTATTAAGACTTTGTTTCACCATCCCAGTCTGCATCATCATCATTCCAACATCTGTAAAAATCCAAACACTGACAAACACGAAGGTACGCCTAATATACTGTTGAATTGGAAATGACTTTGTTATTGCGTTGATAGAATCAAAATTTGCACTTCTTTTTTGAGTGTTGGTGTTGTCATTTAGTGCAACAAATTTGATTTTATCACAAGCGTGAATGATAATGTATCGTGACTGCATTTTAGTTTCTTTTGAACCCACGTTAGTTACTGTCAGTTAACACAGACAAGCCGGAACTGTTGCTTAAGTCTTTGTCCTCCAAAGCTCACTCGATGAGGTAATTTTAATCAGCACGTTTGTGATTATCGTCACTCTTTTTTTCTGAGACATGCTTTCATGGACTTACATATAAATAAATATATCTAAGTGTTTTGGGATATAATGACGGTGCAATTTGCAGTTTGCAATATTTAGTTACTTCTACTATATTAAATGTAATACATGCAATGTACTTTCTGTGCCGGGCTTTGAAGTGCATCATATCAATTTTTGCTTTATATTAATCGATTCGCACCGAACTTGAGACAATTTAGAAAAGTTTATGCTACGTAATCATGTATAGTTCCTGATTTGTGATTATATGTATGACATTGTATGATGCACTAAATCCTCTCAATACCAAATCAGAATAGAGCGAGTAATATCTCAAAAGGCATAGAAAAATGGTGAAGTGTCGGAGTGCGTCTCTTGTGGCGGTATCCATTCACGAGCGAGCGGACATACACAATGATCGCTAAATTATAGGGTGTGAACGAGCACGGGTCAAGAATGCCTTGCAGCCGATCCAGTCTGTGAGGTACGGACGCAACACCACTAAAGCAACTCAAAAATTATATAGACACGAAAAATAAATATCGGAAAACGTCAATTTGTGAGGTTAGGTGTGGTGCAAGTTACCTATGTCGGCTCCAACCTTCCGCTGGTGCGCGGTCACTAAAAGTTTAGCCGAACAATATTCCATTAATGTCTCACAAATAGAAAGAAAACAGTGTGAGGATAGCGAGTCTGTGTCGACGTGTCCTCGAGGGAGCGAAGGTTCCTACAGTGTTACACGTGTGACATCAATAAGTAGATATGTACCAGAGAAACGTGTTCGTGGCCAAAATATATTACAGGACACAGCTCGTGATATAGATTATAAAAAGTTATAAATGTTCCAGAAAGAATGTCACAGAATCTTTCGTTAAAAAGTTTTCTTAAAAAGTTATAAGATATTTAATTCACTATAGTAAATTTGCTAAGTTAAAAAAGATATTATTAAATGTAAAGGTTATATTATATTCATTTCATTTTAAAATTATTTGGGAAAGTAATTCAATGATCTTACAGTTTTTGCATTTGCATTTCTTGATGAGTGTTTCATCCCTGATGTCTTCGTGGCAAGCTTTGCAGTAGTACCAGGCTCTGAAAATTTAAATAAGAATAATGTGAAAAAAAAACAAATAAAAAAAGTGTTTCTTTCCAGCTTCTTTCTAACAAAGCCATTGATTCTATAGTAACTTACCTTTTCACCTCGTCAGCGGATTGTGCAATAAAAAATCCTTGGGTATTAGCGTGTATTTTCACGTTCCGAGGATTAATGGAGATCTTGCTATCAGCCCCTTCTTCACCCTTAATCTCTATAGCTAGCAGCAGTAGCTTCAATTTTGTGAAGCATAACCTGAGGAGAAGTCGTCATACTGTACTGGTTGCTGTATTACTGTTAACTGGCTTTGCTTGGCACTTGGCTGTTAAAAAATGTCAAGCGTTGAAATTGGAATGCCATTATCTTGAACGATTTACTGGAGTTAGACTATCGAATGACGGTTTAGATTTTAGTGTTTTTTTTTAAATTTAATACAAATTTTGGATGAAAGTTATTATGTTGTAGTAAAACAATGGACAACTATGTACAACAAATGAATTCGTTTTTAATATCATGCATATATTTTTACACATTAGGTATAATTTACATATTGACCAATACCACTATAGAAAATAGGCTAATACAATATTTATAAACATAAAGCCAAATGGGAGAAGCGTTAATTCCTCAAAATTTACAGCAGGGTAACAAAAGATAAATTTACTTTTATTTTTGGAGTTTCTACAAAATGTTTTGAGTCGTTATGTATTAATTTTATCTTTTGTTATTGTTTCCTAAGTGAATTTAATAAATTATGCTAGTGTTAATTGGTTAAATTTCATGCTTTTAGTTAAGTGATTGCATTAATACAATGTTTGTTAAAATATAATGATCTTACTGCACTGAAGTAATTTGATGAAACACCTGTAATATTTTTTTCATATAAAATAAACAAAGTACCTACCTAAGGTACCTACCCAACAAACGGAACATCTATTTAATATAAATAATCAAATAAATTTCCTACATACTTAAATATACAGAAATTAAGTAAAATCGTACTTATTTATACCACTAATATTCAATTACGCATTCAACATGCATATACATTTTCTGAAAATCCAAATTCCTTTTAGTTTCTATTCAAAAAATCAACCTTGATGTATTCTGGAATAACCTATAAGTACTTGTTAATAGTGCACACTCAACTAGCAATGGTAGCAACTTGGCACACAAGTGTCTACGGTGCGGGGGGATGCAGGGCCCAAGGATCAGGGAGGGGTCTTACTCGCTCGCTTGAGGGAAGCTCATTCCCGTGAAGGAGGTCGACAGTGTTTCTGTGTACATCTCGCAGCCAGTACCCTGCAGGTAATCGTTCTGCCAAGCTTGAGTGTCGGGGGACTGCAATCAACCAATAGGAGACGCTAAAGCTCGTGCTATGTTAGTCATAGCCACCGACGACTCCTGATGGAGGCCGTAAACAACCACCCCGCTCAAATTCTCTTCGATCTATGTATTAGTCCACGATGTCCCTATATTAGATCTACAATCCAGTGTATCTATTAAGTTATTCAGTGCAGTACCTATAAAATGTTCGAGAAAGAAAACATTGAGGTTTAAATCACAGATTGTAAGCTTGCAAACAAGAGTAATGTACAAACAGTAAATGAGAGAAAGCTTTGCGTTTGATTATTAGTTAGTGACGACCGTCCCGTATCCCGGTGCTATGGTATGCTCAAACACTTGTACAGGAAAGTTCTGTGTGTGACTTTGTCATATGTCACAGTATGGCAAGCGTCTCGTTCGCTGCTAACTTACTCTGCGGCGTGTTTGAATGTCATCCCGATAAAGGTGGAACTAAGCGTCTCCGTGTACATCTCCATTCCGGTACCGCGCATGTAGTCATTAGTCCATATAGCCATTTCTTGGGACTGTGGAAATTCCGCATATGTAACGTTAGAACTGTGAGTGCGATCAAAGACTTCGAGGATTACCAGCTATTTTTGTTGTCTCCGAAAGTACTTTGGAGATAGATCTATTTAGGAGGCGTAATAAGAATAACAAAACAATAGTATTAAAAGGCTGACCGTCTTAAAACTCCTCATGGCGAAAAGATTGGCCATCATAGTGGAAAAACCAGGAGCGAGACAACTCTGTGCGATGAAGCCAAGCTTCAATTCTGCTAAGCAAATCACGTCGTCCCCTTGCTTCCAGTCCCACGATGGAATGTTTAGGAGGTAGGCCTACAATGCAAAAGTATATAACTATAAGAAAGGAAATAAAGAAACACAATGGCATGTTAAAATGATAGAAGATCTTTATTTTTCATACCTTATTGTGGTACTGCATCAATTGAATGATAACCCTGATGTCATCTGAGTAATTTTTAATAGAAATGACCCTCATGATATTGGCGGCATCTTCCGCATCAGGGTCCTGGCAGTATTTATTGGCTAGCACCAGACAGGCATCGGCTTCGTGTACCTAGATGACATTATAATGTTAAAGAATCTGGTTACATTGCACTTGTTTGAAAGCATTTACAAACAGGCAAACAGAAGAGATCTTTGCTGATGGCATTATTTGTTGATATAGACATTTATTTTTGCAACAGCAATTTTAGAATATACTGTGAAATACTTACCGATGTAGTGAACAGTTAAAAAGTTTAGTGTAGGTACATTATTGGACATAAGTTAATTTTTATTAAAGGATCTTTAAGTAATAGCTCTAAGGTTATATACAATTCTAATAAACAAGCATGAGAGAATTCTATGCAAAATAAGCGTAAAAAATATTCACAGCTTAAAATGACCACTACTACTTCAATAATTCTTATACCTCTCACAAAGGCATCTAAATAAGAAATATTGATTAATTTAATTATTCATTAGTAGTCACTGAGTTATATTGCTACCATGAAAATCACGGCGCTTACGACTTTTTAGTCACGAGGAAAGGTCTAGTGTTACGTGTTTAAACTTTCTGGTTAGAAATGGAGCATTACCTTTATATAAGATAGCTTCTCTATACGTAGTAATATAAATCAGTGTTAGTAGTATTCATTTAGGTAAAAGCAGGTGGGTGTAAGAATACTAAAGAAAAGGTAAGCATGCAGACTTCTGCAGTCATGCTGATATGCAAGCCATGCATCGACACAAACTCACCGCAAACAATATCGACAATCGACAACTGTACTTGAAACTACTAAATATTAAATTTTGAAACAGAAATCCTTTCGTCGGCAGCCATTAATGCCAATAATACCTCAGGTAGGTAGGTAGGTAGGTACAGTAAAATCGATATCGATCGTTTTTAGTATTAACGTACGGGCCAGCATCGCATACAACACCGATTACTGGTACAGTAAGACACATGGCCGGCGTGGTCGCGGCGAAGGGGCCGAGGGCGGTGGACACAGACCTGGCCCGGCGCGGGCGCCGCAATCCACGCGAGCCCCGAGCCAGGGCGAACATTTATTAGCGACAGGCACTCACAGACAGCGCTCAAGTCATGACAGAAGGGTTACTGTACACGGCATCGTACATCTTCAACGAGAGGTTAGTCAACGAGCATCGCTCTACTTCTATAGAATTTTGTACAGCTTCAAACCGACACCACGCCCAAAATATCACATCTTCTCGAGTGCAGTGCTACTTACTTTCACCCTCTGTAGGTCGATTGGATTCATAATGGTGCCTTGAAAGAATTCCACAGTGGTAAAGTGTCTCTTGAACAGGCCCTCGAGCTCCAGGTCGGGCGGTTTCCTGTCATCAACGGTTCGTTAACACTACTGACCAGACCAAGTACAGGATAGTCCGCCGCCTGTTGCAGGCCTTAACATGCAACTCTAGTTACCAAAATCGCACGCAGTCGTGGAGTGAAGCGGAGGCGCCTAGCCGCGACGGTACGAGGCGCCACCGAACCACCGTGAAAAGCAATGATTGCATCAAAATAACCATAAGATAAAGTTACCAAAGTGATATAAAACCTACTGTGACTATGGAACAGCATCTTTACAGAAGAATAAGATCTGTCGTTATGCACATAAATAAATAAAAAAATTCACGTAGACGCGTATCAATGATAAAGTACGGCCGTGCGATCTAATGCCTGCACTATTTGTTCTTACGCTAACCTTGACTCGCTCAAGGTCGACGGCATTCATCATTGTACCCTGAAAAAACTCGACGGTGGTGTAGTGACGCTTCAGTAAACCCTCCAGCTCAAGGTCGGGCTCTTTTCTGAAAGCGTCGTCGGATCATACATGATACACCGCTTCCAAGTCATTCTGATAACATGCTAGCTCAGGCTAGCACGCATCAATATATCAACATTATACATATGCAGCAACGAGATTATCCACTGGTGAACATAGCCTTACCATACCCAACTCACGACCTGCATGAGTAGCTTACAGTTTCAAAATATGTACAATTATATTCAGTAGATAAATTTGATGATGATAATTATAATTTGGAAGATCTTTATTAAAATTCGAACAATTTTTTTTATTGGATAGATATAGTTTAAACGCGTTTTATTAAATAAATTAATAATAAACACACTGACCTGTGTAAAAAAACAACCTCAACGTCCACATCCTCACGGTCCTCATGTAGGAAGTCTTTTAAAAAATGGCTCACTGACTCGTATGTAATATGTCCACATACTACTATATGCCTGAAATTTTACAAATATATTACAGTATCGCTCTTTAAAATCAATACGTCAATAAGTGCATCTAAGTTATATTTTGCAAGTTGAAAAAGAAGCTTTACAAGCGAATTTATCGAAAATCTCAAAGCCTTTGTATCGTTTCAAAATATAAATTGAATCTGTTCAAGAGAATTTTAAAGAATTTTAGCTTTGTGGCATCAAGAATTTAAAGAAATTATATTTGGCTTAAAAAAAGTAACAAAAAGCAAATGTTCAAAAGCTCTTATTTATAGAAGATAGGAAAGATACAGCAATTTGAAGTTTTATTTAACACCTGGGACCAACATCATTTATATTTATGAGAGTAAAAATAATAAAATTGAAAATAAAGGTCGCAACAGGGTTAAACAAAACAATAAGTGATAGAAGCGTGAAAATCTACTGAAATTAAATCGACAACGTCTTTATTTTGGGGTATAATTATAAAAATCATAGATGCTAAGAAAATCAGAATTATTTACATGATTGTAGAAAAGACAAAATTTACCGAATATTAAGAAAAAATAATGACGTCGTTAAAAATAACCTCCATAATTTACAATTATAATGTTCATTGATTTGTGACCATTTCGTAATTTGATCTAATTTATGGTGAAAATTTAAAAATGAAAATTTGTTTGCATTGAAATCCACAAATAAATGAACCATCTTATCTAGAAAGCTCAGTTTCGTTCAGGATTTGTGTGACTATCTACTACGCTAGATAAAGGAAAATAATGTCAGAATTACGACGGAGGGGACTATCTGGGTGTGATACTTGCGAGGATCATGTGATTTGGGACTCAAAGGGACAGTCAACAATCAGAAAAATAAACAGCATTCATACGAAGAACTATGAATTCAGTGTGAATGTGTGAATGTCTGTTAAATATCTAGACACAGTAATTTGCCAGTTCATATTCCACATAAAATCTACACATTAATAACAATTAAAGCATGGGCACGCACGTCATGTTTAGGCAAATTTGGTTCGTATTGTACGGATATAAGGCGCATAGAACATCGGATACGCGATTACGAATATCAGTAATAACGCTTTAGATATATCAGTTTGATTTTATGTCTTTTGACAATACATTGCCATTGTGCTAGCCCTTCAGATTTTACCAACAATGAATTTTATATCAATTAATTTTATAAATTTAATGAAATTTTTAGATTTTCAGGGTCGGCCTATAAGGAATTGTTGGTAAAATTATTATTACTGTGTTTAGATCTTGCAAGATTAATTTAGTATTTATCATGTAATATTAAAATTAAAGAAGCTTGCGTCTCAGTACTGTTTTTTGAAAAATGTTTTTAATGACATCGACAGTTATGTTTTTGTGTCATGGACCTCAGGTTGTTTAAATTCTTTGTAAGTTCAATTATAGAGGATACAGGAGGATTAGATGAAGCTATATATCAGTGTGACCAGACAGTCAATAGTGTGGGTATAATGATGGAGGTTAATGCAATCAGAGAAGTCAACACAAAAACAAAAGTGGAAAGAGAGGATCACAAAAACTCATCGCCGAAATTCAAAGAAAGTAAGAAAGAAAGAGAAAGAAAACAGTTGGTTTGGAGCTAATTACATCATGCACTATTATTCATCTATGGTGTGGCAAAGGAACTGATTTCATTTTTTATCATAATAAAATTAACAAATCTCTACCTTGTATTTTGAATACGATTGCATAAACATCGCAAAAATATTCAAATTAATAAATTCAAAATTTCATATAATATAAAAATGATTCGTGTATCACTGCTATGATGATGTAAACATGTCCAATGATAATATGTTATCGATAAACTAAACTAATTTTGCGTTAAAAATGTCCTCAATGCACACAGCCTTGCCACGCTCTATGAATTATTTACGTAAATACATTACACTAAATTAACCGAGGGGGTCGTATCAAAAGTACATTACAGATCATAAACAGTAAAGTGGGTCAACATTAAGAGTAAGAGTACAAGTACAGTAACAGTAAATAGTCGTGCAGGCAGGAGGTAGAGAAGGAGGAGGCGAGCGGATGGCACATGGCACTGGCACTCACTAGGGTATGGTACGTTACGGTACGGTACAGGTGGGTACGGTACAGGTGGGTACGGTACAGGTAGGGTCGCATCAACAGCGCCCCCCGGGGGCAGCGCGGTCGCTCGCGCGCGCCGCGCCGCGCCGGCCCACAGAAAGGAGCTGTCGACGCCTCACACACCAGAACTCCAACAACGCACTACGGTACCACTCAACATTTAACTCTCCGTAACTAAGCTTTACGATTAACATTCCTTTACGTACGTATACTAACAGAACATAATCATGATACCTAATATGACGAGCGATAACACTAGCCACTATCTGCTGTTCGCTATTCAACTGAACTCAAATCAATTCAAAGTTACTTTACAATCAATACCGACTCATAAAAACAAAGACAACTCGCGGGACTCGCGTCCCGCCATAGATAAGTGAGAACACAGAAGCGTGCTAAGAGAGGAAAAGGAAGAATAGATGTCACAACACGGAACACATTCAACGGAACGGAGTGAAGAGAGCGGCTCACCTGCGTCCCCGCTCATTCTTGAGGGTGCCGCCATACTTGGGTCTAGTGCCGATTAAGTCAATTATCTCTGGGATACAACTGGCAAATATCGCCTAAACGCCGACAGACAAAACAAGACATTCACATTCAAGTCGACTAGTGAGTCGTGGGAGCGGCGACGGAAGCGAGCCGCCGGCGCCACCGCTCGCACTGCTGGCGCCTCGTGGTCGTGGCGGCCACGGCAGGGGTGGCGCGGGCGGCTCGCTTCCGGCAGCTCCTCCGGAGGGGCGGGCGCGGGCGGCGCGGGCGGTTAGTGACTCGGCGTCGGCGTCGGCGTCGTGCTGCGGGCCGGGACCGAGGTGCGGAGGGGCGGAGGGGCGGGGGCGCGGCGCGGGACCGGCGCGCGGGGCGGCGCGGGCACTGGCTGTGTGTGATCGTCGGGACTCGTGGCGAGGTGCCGGAGCTAGCGCTACAGCGTGGCGACAGGCATCGTGTGCAAGCGAACAAACCAAACACTACTTCATCGACAGCATTACAAAACTTTACATCGGCTCTCTCCAGATCTAGTCTCGTTAGAAGGATTAAAAAGCTCAACGGTATCTCGAGTAAAATTTACGAAAAAAGGCATGTAGTAGTGCGTCGGTCGACCGCGCGCCTGTCTCTCTAGTCGGGGAGAGGGGCGCGGCCGCCGGGAGCTAACTCTTCGAGCATGCGCCACGGCACCGAGAGACCGATTCTAGTGAAGGATTAATAAATTTCATTAGCAAACTCCGCATTCAATCAACCAAGATCGAAACCGTGAGAGGTAGGAAGGCAGGAAGCCGCGTGGAGCGGGGGCGTGAGAGCAGGGTACCTGCGGCGGACGTCCTTGTTGTACCGGCCGCCGTATTTGTTCCGCTGCGCCGCCAGCTCCGTGATCTCGGGGATCCAGCTGGCGAACACAGCCTACGATACACAGCAAACACCGAGAGGTGAGTGACCGACCCCCGCGCGCCCGCCCCGCCCCGCCCCGCCCCGCCCGGCCCGCGGCCGCGTACCCTCGCGCTCGCACAAGGCTGTGTGGCTTGAGTGTCGTCTGTCTGCGTGGTGGCTGTGGCTGTGGCTGTGGTGTGGATGTGCGGGACTTGGGTGCCGTGCCGAGCTACGCTAGCGGCGGGAGCTGTGACCGGCGCAAGCCGTGACGGGACTCGTGACCGGGTGCATGCAAAGCCTAAGGATACAACTAACTAATCGATGAACAGAACTTAAAAAGAAATCGGTTCGACCGGTCCTAAACTAAAACGATGGGCATTCGATATAGACGCTTGGTAGAGCGCGAGCACTGGCCGGCCGTTGCGGTGACCTGCCAGGAGAGGACTCGCCCCAGCTCTACGCGGAGAGCTCCGGGTAGCGCGGGGGCGAGTCGCCTCCCGCCGGCCACTGTTGGGCCTGCGAGTGAACGCGAGTAGATAACACAATACATCTGACGGCACTGAGCAAGCTTTCTTATAGGTGATTGTTTCACGTCGTCCTCGAGAGCTCGGGCGATTCATACCGAATGCGACACGAGTGGTTCGTTGCGATCCTCGAAATGAATCGCCTTCACTTTCGGCGATCAATTTATATATCAAACTGATACCTTTTTCCATGTTCACGCTTCAGCTCGCCACTGTACTTGGACCTACTTCCTACCAGCTCTATAATTTCGGGAATGCTACTAGCGAACATTGCCTGCAACAGACCACGGTGTCGATCGAACATCGAGTCTGGGGGCACGCGGACACCATCGCGTGATGCACGACAATGTCCACCTCAAGTCTCGGTTTACAATCTATGGTGACGTAAAGTCGTAAAGTGTAGCCGGTAGCGGAGCGAAATAAAAAAAAGGAACGATTGTGTGTCTACCGGTGATGTGAGCAACTGAACACAGCCAGGCACAGGTGCGGCATGCAGAGATCGCGAGGTGGGAGGGGTGGGACGCGGCGCGGGAAGCCGGCGCGGCGGGCCCGGCGTGGCGGGACCAGCGCGCGCCGGCCCGCGGGCGAGACTCGGACGCGGACTCGGACACGGACACGGACTACTACGTATCTCGTCTCGTACCACTGCACTGTCCCCATTACACATCGCCGATACTTAAGCACGGCAAGAGAGATCCTCCGGCAGCACATTATGGTGAGTATCACGTAACAAAGCAAAAGAAAAAAAAATACATCCATGCATTCGCACGAAATTAAGCGCATTTAGTGTTCGGCGATAGTCAAAAGATGCTCCTTCTAGTGGAAGCTGCCGAAAAGTTAGATGGTTGCACACTGAAGGTGGTGGCGACCGCAGCCGCGGCGGCGGCGACGACGGCGCTGACGGCGCTGACGGCGGGGCGGCGCTCGGCGTCTCCCGAACGTTATCCACATTAACTTGACATGCTTTCTATAATGGTGCACTATTCAGGCTTACGATCATTCAACGAGCTGTGCTATAAATCAGTACACTTGTCTTGCAAGTCCCATGTGATTTAGTGACCTTTTATTGGCAAATCTTTGTTATATTTCCTTTTGCTTTGTTATTCATAATAGCCTTATGCAAGGAATCGCAAGCGTGGCGATCGACAAAATTGCCGTGACTACTAATTTGACTATTAACGAGGCAATTTAATGAATGTCAGGTGACTTCAATGCCATAGGTCTAGTGACTATTGAAACTTGCCTCTCCTTGCAAATGTTAATCAATAAATTTGTTGTAGTGTTTTTGAAATCAATATCATTAGGTAATCATTATCTTAATTATAATAGTATATGTGAAAGTGAAACTTACCAAGCCGACGAGGAGAAAAAAAACCAAAAAGGTTCTGCCAAGTACAGTGTGACAGAACACATCACCGTAACCTACTGTTGACATGGTGACTATCAGGAAGTACACGCACGTCCAATACGATAACTTCTGAGAATTCTCAAACGCTAACGGATCACCGGAATTTTCCAGCTGAAACATAAATGAATCATGATAACAATCAAAATTGATTTCATCCTCTAAAAGAGTTCAAATGAAGGCACTTGAGACTACCGAATACTTTATTACACAAGCGTCATAAGAGCAGAAACAACAAAGGATACAGTCATTTATGATTTTACATAAGAATGAACTTCCATCAATATGGTTGATTTATATTTTGACAGATAACAGTGCCGATTCTGTTGTTACGAACTAAATAAATTTAATCTCACTATATCTCTTTCTAATAGTAAATATAAGAAAGGGATGCAAGATATTTTAGTCCTGTCAGTTTAGTCCGATCATATATTTCAACGTGAATTTAAGCGCGATCTTTTTTGATCTCGACTATTTACTCGTACATTACGACGGCATGGATTAAACTGACAGCATTAAAATTAAGTTCGTGAACAACAGAATCGGCACCAAATAATTAATATTTAATATGTAATTAAAGCAATGATGCCACTTACCAAATGAATAATGCCGGCGGCAGTCAGCCACACTGATATAAATATAGAAACTAATTGCGCCAACCGAATTGAACTCGATGTCTTTAATATATTGAGGTACTGCAAAATATCAGGCACGGTCATTAAGCGTAGAGCTCTGAGAAATCTCAGCCCTGGAACAAATTCGTACAAATTAGGATACACAAGAGATTATATTATCAAACTGAATGAAGAATCTTCAGGTATAAAAAAATAAGAGCACTTTACTAATATTTAGGAAGCTTTTCCATCAGAGATGTGTTGTTGCTATGCATTTGATATCCACCAATCATATTCATTGGTCCAGCATAGCACTGGTGGAAACGGGTTCTGCTAATCTGTTTTTTATATGGACGGATGCGTGTTACGGATGCGTGCTAAGGATGACCGCTCCCCGTACATTCCCTACTGTCGATGTATCGCATGGCCCGGGCTGCGTATCTCCATAGCACTTCTATATTTCTTAGCATCAGTGGAAACGGTCACATAGTTTCGTAGCTCAGCTTTCACATCCTCGCATTGTAGCTACATAGTACCTATATCTCTGATGGAAAAGCAGCCTTAAAGTACTACCAGAAGATTTGTTTACTTTAACACTTAGCCTTACCTATCCACGTTCTATCCAGGTATATTGATACAAAGGATGGGGGTATCGTGAAATAATCTACAAATGAATACATCTCGAGCATGAACCACAGTTTGTCACTAGCTGCTATAAACTGTAAAGGAAACATAACACGTTTATTAAAATGCATTAAAACAATAAGTACATAGACAAGGAGATGTAACTTACTCGTATAAAAAAGTAGACCATAAAAAATATGTTAAAGGCAAGGTCGATCTGCTGAGTAATATTGTCACTCCATTTCTGGCACCGCTCCACCTCTTCACTGCAATTAGACGCGTATACGCAAAGGTAATAAATACAACATAGAAAACATAGGGGACATACAACAAGTAACATATCACGGTTAAGCCACTTGCTAAGGTCAGCTGATAAAATAAACATAAGCTTAACATATAACTAGTTGCAGCAAATACATTTTGGACACATTTATTTGGCATTGTTTAACTCACGTATTCCTTATGATTTCAGCATTATTATAAGATATTTGTAATTAATATTATTAGCTACGGAATTATATTTATAATTGATTTTATGGAAAATCCTTTACCTGGACGCGTCAATGAAGTAGATGATGAGCGATGCTATACTCAGGATGAACACCAACACTACCTGGAAAACAAGAAAACATAAATTATATACAGAGCAGTAACAATTCCATATATTTTTTACAATTTATAGGTGAATGCTTGACCATTATCTCACATAAAGCCCAATGCCTTGAAGGAATAGGCATTCAAGTGGCTTGGATTTGCCAGAACATACTGGATTGGCTGCATATTTTAAACTTGAAGATGATACTTATCCAGGCATCTATTACAAAGCCACACTAGCGTGCTATAGATTCCTCACGATGATTTCCTTTCTAGCTCATTGTAGGATTAGAGCCGACAACCTTCATCACGGCATTTGACGTTACTTGCTAAGCTATCGTCACTTAAATTTGTTGCTCAACTTGCTAAAATTACCTTTTCTGTTTCATGATGTATTACGATTAATGTTAAAGATTTTTCATATAAGACAAAATTGTTTATTTTTATTTGTATATCTGAACCAGAGGTTCTCAAACTTATTTCGTCTACCGCCCACTTTGAGAATCTATAATTTTTTAGCGCCCCCTATAATTTTTACCGTTACCACATCTTAAACATCACAATGGCAATCATTAATTTTATTTCGTTATTATAGCGTGCCATATTAGATTTATCCTGTTTCATACTTACATTTTAAACGAGACTTTCTAATAAGTGAAAATAATTAAAACAGAATAATATATATTATTCAAATTAAAAAATGCTACCTATATCAATTTAAATTTTCTCAGGGCCCTTCAGCACACCCTTGTAGGCCAGCGACCACAAGGGGGCGTTATCGCCCACTTTGAGAAAGACTGGTCGAAACATTATTCAAATTAGTATTGTCAAGGCTACAGCTTCATTGCAAGTCAGGACACCGTGCACCCTATAATCGAGGATCATCATTTTAATAAACTGCATGACTTCATGCTTGTTCATATTTATGAATCATTATTATGCGCATGATTGTATTAATGAATCACTCATTCTCAATCATAGGTGTAGGAAGACTTAGGAGGTAACCTTGAGGTAACATTGCTAGGTTTATGATGTAATTTAGTCTAATTGAGATATACTTGGAGATCAAGAATTGATTTTTATTTCTAGAGCTAAGCAATTTTATAGGCGACTGCTTACCACCAGACGAGCCGAAAGCTTGATTGCCGGTTTTGTTGTATAAAAAGAAAGTATTTGAATACTCAATGTATTTTTTTTTTCTATGTGTTTCTTTCTCTTTATTTATAAAGGACTTTTATCCTATTCAATGTTATTAAATGCTAATAAGGCATTAAAGAATGTTGAGTCTTGATGTTGAGGTATTTATTTTATTTAAATAATACCCACTATTTGTTTAAAAGCTACAGGAAATAACGACGTTTCTTATTGAAATGATTTTAATCTCGATCATTCTAAAAATAGCATTCACTGTTTACATCCAACACATCCTTTTAATCGAATAGATATTATACGAAAATTTACATGCACAGATGATTTCAACTTCCGGAGATAAGCCATGGAGTATTAGCATACGAAAAGCCTCCGGATTCCCATAACGCGTTCAACACGGAAAATAGGGAGGATTATCCTGTATTATTTTTGTACGGAATCATATATATGACGTCATCTTGGGTGTGGCTCACTGCAGCTAAATCTGGGTGAAGGGATAAGAGAATAATGTGATATCAAAAATCTTGCGAATTCAGAAGTCTGTTTGTTAAATAAACAAGCTCGTTAGCTTGTACACTTTCTCTTCCATCTTAATTACTTGCCCAGTTACAAATGAATACAATTTAATTAATAGTCTGACCCCAAGTTTTAATTGCAGTTTGGAACAGAAGCTATTTTATATCCCAAGAAAATAACAAGGTAATAAAATAGTTACAAGTCACTCACGGTTTTCACGCTCGTCAGTAAAATGTGCTGTTGGCTAACTAAGCAAACTTACAGAAACTGAGTTGGAAACGTCCATAATAAACTCTTTTCAAATCATTTCAGAGCATAGTGCATCGCGCTTTGAAGTCAAAGGCGTAGAAGTTAGGAGTTGCATCAACTTGTCACTTAAGTGTTCCGACTTGGCAACTTGCCTGGAACTTGAAGCAATAAGTGGAAAGTACGATTTCGTGTTCGAACAACCATTAATAGGTCTGTAAACTATCTTCATTCGGACAGTTGAATGTTTTCAAGGCATTTCAAAATTTGCATACTTATGGAAAAGTAAACTAACACCATAGAATAAATAATATATACTACGTGTACAACTGACACCATTTGACTGGCAGAGAAAAAAATAATATGTCTATGAAAGCATACAAAAGAAAACTAAAAAAGGGTACCGTACAAAATATTAATGCTGATGTACACATAATGGAATTGGTTCAAATAATAAATAGCACTATAATAGTCGTATTCACGGCTAAACATCACGCTATGCTTCGTCCGTGGGGGAACGGCTGCATTGACACCGAGTTATGTTTATTACAAGCATTATTGGATTATATCAGTTGGCCAGTGCACGCATCAAGGGTAATCCATTTAGTGGTTTGAATCCTATTATGCTCTTGCTGGAATGCCATATAGTCATTGCTGAAGGCTAGTGCCTTGACTTCAAGACATTGGAGATTTGTCTTGTGAGCCTATTTATAAAGTCAAAGACAAGACTGTTTCAGAAAATGGGTGGTAAAATAAGGTATACAAGTGGTAATTTGTGATATCGAATGCCATGGCGAAGGTTTGAATTCTACAATGAGTTTCGAGGTTTCGGTGAAGGAAAACATCATGCCTACCTAAGAGTTGATAAAAAAAAGTATTAATCTAGCTTCAAGTAGATCCCTCTGAAGTATGTTTCTATAGAAGCAGAAACACACGCACAGAGAAGAAAGCAGAACCAAGATGGGAGTAGGGGAGCCACAAACCGTGGAAACAGATTCAAGGATGCTTTCGTCACCACCATTGATAACAGCAACACCCACACCACTGAAGCAAATTTGTCAGCACCCTAAGGCCACACTACGTTACTTTAAGGGGGAACGTTACCTTTAACTTTAACTGAGCTGCAATTAGCAAAAAACTTGATAAAATTTGAATTTCGCGCTCCAACCGAAGGTATACCCTTAAGGAGTTAGGATGGCTTGGGTAGAGCTGGCAGGGAATGCACAATACACTCCAAGCGGGACATCAGTGCAGGCTTCATCACCACATAGAATAAGTAACACACGCTTTTTAAAAAAAATGGGTACTTTTATGTGAAACGAGATGGGATACAACAGCACTTCTGACCACTTCATACGATCTCAAGTTTCAAGAATAGATATTTGTCGAACAAAGGAATAGTAAATAACCGGTTAATGTAGTGAGGCAAGTCCTTTTGTCTGGAGCGGTGATTTATAGTGTCCTACTTATTGCGTCACATAAAGATTCCGATTTTTATTTTGTGGCCATTTTCAGTTTGTTCAACCGCCATTTTCTTGGCGTGGTCGGTACGCCAAGATTGACGTTTTATAGGTTACCTTTGTCGTTTAACGACGTAGAAAATATTAATTGTTTTGCTGAAGTTAAGGTATAAGTTATAGCGTTGATATGACCTAGATTTTGTTGTAAAGGTTGGTTTTGGGAATCGAATTATTATTCTCAGGTATTTACTTACTTTGTTTTCAGAAAATATGTGATTTTGCGGCTTCAAATAGGATGTCTCAACTCGTATTCCTACACCTACTTCTAAGATTGCGCACTTGCTTTTTTGTGTTTTTGTCTTGTAAGATCGAAATTGTGCTAATTATTTAATAATTAATTAATTAAAAAACGGCATTTGATCATTAAAAAAAGGCAAAACGTTTTCGTACACTTCACTTCCGATTTAGACAGCTAATAAAAATCATTAATTATCGCGCCATTCAATGTTCAACAAGATCATTTTTGCCGATCATTTTTTAACACATGAGTAATGTTGTAGAAGCACTCTTTTCGGGAACGATCGATTTTACGAATTTTGCCGATGCTTCATCTAAGTTGTGTCATACTATACAGTCGATTGATTCTACTACACGTTATTATGTAGGTTCATGTAGATATTAAAAAATAATAGTATGTCTAAGAAGCGTAGGCACCGCATTTTCATCAGAAAAAGCAATATTGATCGACCCGAACTAATTGGATCACAAGAAAACGACGATTCTCAGGCTGCTTTTCTTTGATTACCCAGAAAGTCTATTAATTAATTAATTTCGATGGAAAATATATCAAGTTGGCTCGGCTACGAACATTCATGGCTACGAGAAATCGGCTACGAAAAGAAAGGCATTGCATACATATTGCTATTGAAAATATTGTTTGAGTTTGTTTATTTATTGATTTATAGTAATACTTATATTTTAGTTAGTAGGTTGGTATCTATTTATTTTTAAGTCATAATACCTACATAAAGTATATTTTCTATCAGTTATCATAATCTATATGTTTATTTCAATAGTTTATCACTATCTGAAATATAGCTATGCCCCGCGATTCCTTGCGTGTCTCTCAAGTAAAAGTATGTTTCTTTTTAATTAAGTATAAGCTTGTGTTTAACTACAGTAACACATACCATGTGAAAATTTTGTTGATGGTGGTAAGCACGCCAAGTCTCGAAATAACTAATACTCAAGTACACCGGGACACACCTGTATGTACTTCAGCGAAAGCTCAAGCTTATTGTGAGAGTCGAACCCACGACCTTAATCTTAGGTACTCATCGTCGCTACTGAGCGTTCTTGCTAAATATTGTATTTACGAGTCGAAATGGTAATCTTAAACGTGATGAACAGACAGACTCACATTCATATTTATGAAGACAAGTGACATTTTAGGTCCAGTTTCCTACCTAAAAACATCTACCTTGACAGGCCAGTTGGCGCAGTTGGTTAAGACACCATCTATCGTGCCGCAGGTCGTGGGTTCGATTCCCATCCAGGACAATCATTTGTGTGCATGAACATGTCTGTTTGTCCTGAGTCTGGGTGTAATTATCTATTTAAGTATGTGTTTACAAAAAAAAGTGGTATATGTAGTATATCAGTTATCTGGTTTCCATAGTATAAGCTCTGCTTAGTTTGGGATCAGATAACCGTGTGTAAAGAATGTCCCAGGATATTTATTTACCTATAAATCTTTATAGACCACGAAAAATATACTTAGTTTAATTAGTCACATTAATACCAATAAATCTAGAACAAACGGCACGCCTTGAAGAAACTTTAAGTGAAGGCGTTGCTCTGACCTATTTTTCCGACACTAACCTTTTTTAGGAAGCCATATCTAATCGACCTGGGGGAATAGCTCGTGTTTTGGGTTCATGTTATTTTTTGTTATAAAATCTTTTATCGAGATTATATAGGCTATAGGATTTTATTGTCACTTCTGAAGAGATGCCATAAAATCTATAGAACTAAGAATTTTGTTTTTGTCAGTGTCAAGTTGAGTAATATATTCTTCATGTATTTAATTCTCAATGTCAAGTTATATTTTAGGTTCTAGTCACGTAGTCAGACAGATTAGGTTAGGTTTTCGTACAATGGTCGCCGTACTATACTAAAACTTTTCACAGACCTTTTTAAGACATCTTGAAAAGCTATAGGTACACGTAATCATTTCATTTTACTTCACTGGTGCACTTGTATTGATCTTACTACCGCTACCGATAATGTTCAATAAAACTCAAAATACACGAACTTCGAAAAATAAAATAAAAACGCAACGTCACTTTGCAAGTTCCCGCCAAAAAGAAACAATTATTTTATTGATGTGTCTGAGAATGCACTCGTAAAACAAAAGTCCACAAATTATTACATATTTTTTTTTAAAACAAAACACTAGCACATCGACTAAATTTTATTTACAAACTGGCCAGTACAGATTCGAATGAGGTCCTATGCTACCCAAAGCAGAGAGCTACATTTGATTGTTGTTACCCTTCTAGGGGGTTCTTCTTTTTGTGCCTACCAATATTGGTGACATTATCTTAAAAGCCTATCCAATCCAGGTAAAAAAATCATTTTTTATTTTTTGATTTCAAAGTTGGTCCCATACTAAGAGTTGTTCATAATGATGAGCACTCCTACCCCATAAAGTAATGCAGATGATTAAAAATATATCTGTATATTATACCTAAAATTGTCTGATAAATACTTATAATATCGCTTTGTATACGCACATAAATATCTGCTATGACAATGGCTATTGTCTGTATATTCGCTTTAATAAATGCTTTCTCTTTATCTCGCGTGGTCCCAGAATTCCCCTGTACAGTAAAGAATATCTGAATTTTATTATATACTCCGGGATATGTATTCCTTACTGGCAGCCCGGGTGCACATATCCCATTTGTCCCAATCCCGCGCTCTCGTAAAATCCCGTTTTAGTGGTATCTTACGATTTACGATCGAAAAGGTTCGCGTAGTTTCTGGTGTTTCTTGTGGAGTCAGCCTGTGAATTTGAGCTTCGTTTTACTTATGTGAATTTATGATTATGTTATACCTTGTTGTCAACTACAATAGTGTCCTGACAAATCAAATCAGCAACTTTTTTTAATGTCAAAACGTTCTATATGAAATAATGCACTATGACGTCATAGTTTCACAGCATCGAAATTATCAACTAAGAAATCATAAAATTTACAACATATTTGATGTTTCCATGTGTAGTTTACAAACTTTTCAGATTTATTATTACTAGTATACGACGATTCGACGATCGAATAAAGTTTTGCCTATATCTGTACCATTTACTACCTAACGTAGAAGTATTAACATCCATACTGGAAGATAAACGATTGGACAAACGAATGAAATGTTAGGAATTGAAAGCGAGTAATCCTCGCAGGTGTAACGAGGTGTAACAAGGTGTCACAGGCCTGTTTAATTGTTACGATATGTGTGGATTAGGTAAATGTTTCTGTTAACATTGGAAATGGTTTTGCATGTTTCACACGAATTTAAGCGGGACGCTTGCGAGATTCCAATTATTTTTTTATTGGTACACTCTGAAAACAATTATACAGTATGATTCTTATCACTGATGTCGGCGGAAAAAGGCACCAATTACAGTTTTTTTTAATTTTTAATTAGTTTTTATAGGGATGTGAAAAACCATTCAAAATACCGTTTTTAATCGGTCTTTGTATTTCCAAAAAAGTACATGGATTCACTGGTGATTATGATTCAAAGAATTAGAAAGAAAGAAAAACATTTATTCTGACTATATACAACAGAATTACAACATACAAAAGACAATTAAAATACCTTATAGGTAATACTTGGCTCGTCATATGGGTCCAGTGGGTATTGGGGTAGTTCAGTTTTTTACTGTAGGTACTGTAATTTTTATTAGCGTTCGACATAATAACATATAACTTATTAAAACGACCAATTAAAAAGTCTTTAGCTAAGCCATCGTCAGACATAGGATGGAATAATTTTACGATTTCGCGAGCAATTAAATAAACGCGCATTTTCGTTTTATGTTCGGATTCAGCAATCCGGGACATCAGAAGAGTTGATATATGGGACAAATGTGACCGCGACGATTACTGCCCGGGGTTCAGTGAACATTTTTATGTTTCACTGAACCCCGGACCACCTTGACCATCCAACAGATTATAATTGACGAAATGAATTATGTCAGTTATTAATCAAAGCATTAGGTCACTCTTTATTTTAATACTAGCTGTTGCTCGCAGTTTCAACCATTTCAAGGATGTATAGTAGCCTAGCACTCAGGGATAATGTAGTTTCCTATTAGTGAAATAATTTTAACCAAACAAACAAACCTTACCTACCTCTTCATAGTATTTTTGCATTATATGAAAAAGAATAAAATTACATCTACATTATACGGTTCTTCGTTGAAAACTTTATTAAGAAATTACTTTGAGTTACAAAGTTATTAAGTTTATGTTAAGCAGGGTCTTGATTAAAGAACTTTGCGGTTCCCGTGCGGTGAAGGAAATGCGTACGGAATATCAAATCGATGTTGAAAGACGAATATTGATTAAATTTACAGTCAAATACCTCAATTCAAATAAGGAAACGAAGAGTGAAATATTACAGCTGAAAATTTGTAACTAGCTTCTGTCCCGCGGTTTCATAAGCGTTCCCGGTATAAAAAGTTGGTATGTTACTGGCAGGAAACGTATATAAACGTGTATATTTCCGACCAGTCTACAAGTAGGTATGTTTAAATTAAAAAGCCCTAAATATTAATATGTTTAGTCAGCCCATAAAACATTTGGTAAATCACAATATTATTTATTAAACGTAACTACAAACAAATAATAAAAAGTGTGCCAACGTTTTTATGTGCTACGCAACGCAATGATTAAAACACACTACGGTATTTTTATCCACTCATAAGCTTATGGTTGACGTTCAATGGCTTTGCTTTATTAGAAAATCAATTAAAATGTATGGTTTAAAAATATATATTTTTTTTACTAAAAATCAGAATTCTAGATTTAATTTTATTAATATATAATTTTAATTAGGACTGAGAATCCAATAATATAGGTTGAATTAATCGAATATGAACCTTATGGTGTCATATGTCTATACCTAATATAAAAATAATTTATTTTAATTTCTCCTTTTTCATGAAACTCTAGTTAGCGAAAAAAATTTTGTTACAGTAAATTCCATCACATTGACAATTACTAAAAGGTGGCCAATGAATACTTTACCTTTCAGAAATTATTTTACCTGCCTGAGGTTAATCTATACTAATAATAACGCTCAAGAGTTTGTTTGAACGCGTTTGTTTAATCACTGGATCTACGAGTTGAATTCGATCATTTTTTTCACTAATACTCGTAGCAAGCTACATTATTCCCGAAGGTTATAGGCTATTTTTTATCCCGGGAACGCGAGTGAAACCGCAGAAAACAGGTAGTACTTAATATAAAACTTAGTAATATTATGTAGTTCATCTTATGATAGTTAGGATAATATGAAACTTATGTCTTTAAACCTCCAGTACTTTTTACGTTGGCCTATTTAGGAATTAGGTCAAATGGGGTTCTACGTAGTATATGAGATCGTGTCACGCGCGATAAATGATTGATAGGCAATTTTTCATATTGGATGACAAAATCAATGGATGAGTAACATTAGGAAACTTTTTTTTACCAAAAATTCAGGTCGTGAATTTCAGATACGCTTTTATTATTATGAATTAACGTTTTTTGGATGTTATTTAGTCATTTTTCGCATCGCAATGTTTTCTACAAATTGAGCGAACATTTTATTTATAAATAGGTAAAAATCGGTGTGCGTTAGACAGGCAAGGAATCTGTTTTATTTATAACATATCATTTGTCATTCCGTGCCGGGAAGCGTAGATTTTTGTGTCACTATTAAAATAGACATGTTACTCTACTAACACTTACATGAAACGCTTTTTTTTGTACAGACCTACATAAATAAAGGTTTGGACTTTGACTTTTGTTTTGGTTAGTATAAAATTTATACTCAATTAGATCTCGCACAGAAAAAATACGTTTTTCCATAAGACAATCTTACCTTACGTAATTTAACATTCTATATTTTTTATTGAAATATACTAAAAAAATAATTTGTACAAATCAATAATCGATGTCAATTTTTTTTATTTGTCATATAAGGAAAATATTAGAGTATTTAAAAATCAGAAGCGTAGTGAAACCACGATATTACTGCCACGGTGAGATTGTGCTCAAACACAGGTCTAACCTACATGTAAACCTGAAAAAGAAAAGAGACAGAACTACGTAAAGTATTTTCCTTTTTTCCATGTTCAACTTCATTCTGCTACGCTGTCATAACAGTGCGGTTTTAGCAATTTCATTCCCACATTTCCACTGGCTCTTATGAACATATTATTGTTATCAACATAATACAGCATGTCTTTGTGTGGATACAATTTGCATTTCGGACTGCGCCTGAGCACTACTAATTTAGATTTTAGTATGTTACATAATTGTTATTGCATTTAATAGCGGTGATATACAGGTGTTCAAAACGTATGCTTTGTCTGTGGATAATTGCGTGATTATGGTAGTTTTTTATTCAACTAGCTTTCCCCCATGGTTTCATTCGCATTTCCGGGATAAAAAGTAGCCTATAACCTTCGGGGATAATGTAGCTTCCTATTAATGAAAGATTTTTTCAATCAGACCAGTAACTCCGGAGAGTAGTGCGTTCAAACAAATAAACAAACTCTTCAGCTTTATTATTAGTTAATATAAATATCGATTACTTCCTTACTAATATTAGGTATAGATACTTGACGTAACTTTTTATTTACCTATATTATTTTTACAATAGACTCTATTGTAAAAATTGTATCGACATTCATAAGTGCCTTATCAGGGCCTAAACTGGATAAATGAGTTTGAGTTCATATAAAATTGCGGAACGGATTCTACATAATAAAAGGGTATTAAACCCAAATACCGTCTTAAAAATATTTTCTTACAGTGTATTTTTATACGCAACTCGACAATCTTTTAATTTACAAGCTCGGTTGCTTACTTCACATCTTCGCGCACAAAAGGGCATTGGCTTCACTCCGTGAAATCATAAAAACATTTCAATAATAGCTATACAATCTACCTTTATAATCCAAAGTTGCTGATGGTCAGTTACTTAGTGTATTTCTTTCAAATTAGTCTGTTTGTTTATTTCATGAATTTATAATATCAGTTTTTCATGTAATTCAATGGTCTCTGTAATATATTAGAATTGAATCTAGGCTTTTTTTGGTAATACCTACTCTGATACAGTTACATAAACATTGGAATACTTATATTATGAAAATTGTTTGAATATTTCTTTCCTTCTTTATCTAAACTCAGAAACAAATTACCGGAGATTACTTCGGATTTACTGATCGGAATCAGCTAATTCTTTTACTAATAGGAAAATTCATATAACTTGAGTATTACGTCCGCATTATTAAGCCGAAGTACCCGCGCGGGAATGCGGGCGAGTTTGTGGGGAACAGATAATTATAAATTATTTTTAAGATGGTCATATCATACGATTAATAATTTATATTACGTCTATATCTTATATACCTATATCTATCTCGTGGGTAGACCTAAAATATAATCCTACTAATATTATAAACGTGAAAGTTTGTATGTATGTCTAAAAATACTCAATAATAATATTTGTTGCTCTATCACGCAAAAACTACTGAACGGATTTGGTTGAAACATGGCACATAGATTGATCATACCCTGGAATAACATATAAGCTACTTTTTACCCTGGGAACGCGGGCGAAATCGCGGGGGATAGCTAGTAATCTCATATTAGTAAGTATCATATTGCAACATTTGATTTACAATTTGTGGATAACACATTTTGAGAATCAATTTGTATGATATGTAATCTTGAGACGAATTGCTTTCCCATGACATCGTGTGTGGCGACCTTGATAAATACGAGTATTTTTAGACAGTTGTTGATCGACAACTCTAACCCTATAATACTCGCTCGTTAAGTGTTTATGGGAGAATCAAATGGCTTGTTTGTGATCGATCAAATTTAATCCTTCGAAAACTATAGTGATCTTACAATGATAAAATTGAGCAAATATACGATCGAGAAGTAGCATTTAAAGCAGGGATAGGTATAGAAATGCTCTTCAGTGTCGCTACTTTATTAAAAAATTAACTGTAAAAAGCTTAAACACAAATTACTTAGTAAATACTACGTTACGCAAAGGATTAATTTGGTATTTCTCGAAAATAAATCTAGTAAGCTAAGTCTGTGTAATGTGTCTAGGAATTGCTTTATTAGTTGGTCATGTATTTTAAACTGGTTCTTTTCTGAAGCATCATAATTTTTTAGTAAAGTGTTTTGAAATTTATGTTGAAAATATAGAACATTATTTCCTGTTTCCTTTAATTATTAGTGTATTCAATTTTGTTAAATTAGATGGGTGACAACTTATTCATAATGTCAAAAAAAAAGAAATCTAAAATTAATATTCACAAAGGAAACCGAATTTTTAAAAAAATTGATCACATTTCACGGCCCAAAACACCGCACAACTTTTTTATGTATTTTTAAGCTATATTGAAAACTGTACAAAGTTCAGTCTAACGAGACCGTATCATAGTGGTGTATGGTAGTAAATAGAGGCGATATTCGTGTATCAGCAATTATACAAGAGCAATAACGTGCGGCGATGTCGCGCTATGTGACACGACCGATATATATTTAGCCCGGGGTAAAAATAACCCACTCGCGTGGAGCGGGTAAGCGCATAGAGTTTTGGTTTTGATCATTCAGTGTGTGTGGTTGATCGATGTGATTTATATAGAAACAGGCGTTTAGAGAATCGTAGAGCCTTTCTGATTTGTTGGCTTAATGCCACCAGCATGAGAAGGGTTAAGGTTACGACAAATTTTATTGAACATGCTTATTTGAAAAGTATAAAGAACGTTTAGCCAGTAATGCCTGTAAAAAAATTGGGAGTTTACAAAAGTTCTGCAAAATTTACCTCACAGTTGTTTTCAGGAAATCGCATTATCTCAATTATCGGAAAATTGGGAAATTCCAGAAACTGAATATCTTTCGAAAATAACGAATAAAGAAGATATATATCGGATATTTATCGTCTGTCCTATTACTGTGTGAGGCAATTAAATACAATATACTGAACCACTTATCAACGCCACTCCGGCGCCTAATTAACATAATTTTAATGGTTGCTTTATGCACACTTGAGAACCTTTAAAAAGTCGTTATAAAAAGAAAATCAAATTTTTCCTTGAACTTTATTTTGAACCACTTATTGTTATTTAATGAAATCTTTTTCAATAATATTATCCTATATTAGCTGTTTCCCACGGCTTCACTTGCTTAACTCGCTTAGCTTATTGAAGTCTGTGCCTAACTTCCTACGACATAACTAAATAACAGATATCTATATCTACGTAAACTAATAATAAAGCTAGAGAGTTTGTTTGTTTGAACGCGCTAATCTCTGGAGTTACTGGTCCGGTTCGAAAAATTCTTTCACTAATAGGAATCTACATTATCCCCGAAGGTTATGCTACATTTTATTCCGGGTACGCGAGTGGAGCCGCGGGGAACGGCTAGTCGTTATTATTAGCCGTATTATATACAAATCTATTAGACATTCCTCAAATAATATTAAACTTATCGTATTTTCTTGAATATTTTACGTTCAATGAGAGAAATGAAATCCAGAAAGGAAATAAAATTCTAACTATTATACTTATGATACAAATTCCCGAGAGGATTCGTTGTCCGATCCCAAATCCATATCAGATAAAGGTAAGTACGGAGATTTAGAAATGTAGGTATAGCTGTCCGCCTGTCTTACACGTTTGCGGCCAAAGTGAGAAAATGGTATTTTTACGATTGCTTTTTTATACGCTGATGGTTAAACCGGGATAAATTCTTATTGAAGTTTTGTCTAGTGCGTTCATAGATCAGTCAGTCGGTCGGTTATGCTTTCCTTTTATATATCTACTAGAAAGCTTTAATATTAAATTTTATGCTTCATCTTTCAAAAGTCTTCTCAGTTCAAGTGTATTCCGAACCGGTGGTGGTAGAGTCTATATTGTAATGATTGTAACTATCGACGTTCATAAGTGCCTTACCAGGGCCTAAACTGAATAAATGAGTTTTTGATTTGAAATGGTTTTCAACCCCTAATTCACCCCCTAGGGGGGGGAAATTTTCAAAAATCTTTAGTTAGTCGTGGGTTCGATTTTCATCCAAGACATACATTTGTGTGCATTTACATGTCTGTTTGTCCTGACTCTGGGTGTAATTATCTATTTAAGTATGTTTTTACACTAAAAAAGTATTATGTAGTATAGGTATATCAATTGTCAGGTTTACATAAAACAAGCTCTGCTTAATTTGGGATCAGATAACCGTGTGTGAAGAATGTCCCAGGATATGTATTAATTTATTATTTATTCAATGCTCTTACGGACTACTATACCCTCCCAAAATGAACCTGTATAGCTTCTGAATAAAATTCCATCAAAAATATTATAATCAACTTAAACTTAAAGGTGCAGACCGTCTCCGGGTGAGTGACTCTAAGTATCGATATCCATCAGGCGTCATCATCGTGGGTGTGACTCAGCACCACCAATAAGAAACGAGCTTGTCATTACGTCATTGGCTTACACTCTGAATTGTTTCCAAAAAATATATTCGTACGTTTATTTGCGTGGGTTTGAAGCAAAAAAATATTATTAGTGAGTTAGCAATGGTAAATTTTTAGAGACATAAAATATTTGCCTTAATACACCTATTTTCTATACTAATAATCTATATCTTCTATATCTATCTATCTATACTAATAATAAAGCTGAAGAGTTTGTTTGTTTGTATGAACGCGCTAATCTCTAGATCTACTAGTCGGATTTGGAAAAATCTTTTTGCAATTGAAAGCCCAATTGGGCTTTCAATTTAGGAAGGTTATAGGCTATATAACATCACGCTATGATCCTTAGGAGCCGAGCCGATTATAAAAAGAACGCTAAGCGATAAGCATTTATAGCACGGGCGAGGGATGCGACGCGGCATGTCAATGGATGACAGCAGTCGTTCGATGTAACCCGAGCAATACTGAAAAGAACCAAACTATGCACGTCTATGTCAGGTGAAGTCCTTCCTATACGTAATTTATTTGATGATATTTGCTACTTTGTATCCCGGCAACGCGAGTGGAACCGCGGGGAACAGTTTTTAATATAATAATAAGACCATTACCTACATAACCTCATATATTCCAAGAAATTCTGAGTGTGAGTGTGAGTGTGAATATCATACGCCATTTTGTGACATCAAAGATTCGATTACTCATGTATCATTAACGCATGAAGGCATGCATGCCTTTGCATAATTAATAAAGGAGTATGTCAGTACATATTCCTTATATTAATACAACATAAAAGTTTATATTGTAGAAATATTCCTCATTTCCTCAGTTCACTAATTATACTCATTCTCTCTTATTCAGACCAACTCAGTTGCCGTTCCGATCGATAGGATTTATTTCCTTAAATTAATGCTGATGCTATGTTAAATGTAGTCTCCATTTACCGCAAATGGGAGCCATTCGTTTAAGTAGGCTACCCAACCGATTAGTCATCCAAATCGGGACCCCTACCGAGACGCTCTGAATAACTCCGAATATCTACTTGTTATGTCAGAAAATGTAATGTTTACTTATAATATTAGGAACTGAACAGAACATAATTAATAAAACACTTGTGGACTTTAACAATCCGTATTAAGGAATGTTAAAGTAAAGTGTTTTGAAAATGTGTGTACTAAAACCTACATTATGGACGATAAATAGAAAGTATAATGCTGCAAATGGTGGTATAGAAGGAAACTGACTAAAACTCAGTGGGAGATTTACAAATTTGCCGCCAGTAGGCTGTTCAATATTTGCCGCCCCTACCTGACCGCTGAAATTCGAAACCCTAGCGTTTGCAATCATATTAATTACACTTATTCTCTCAGTGAAATTGCAACTTTCTTCATTACATTAGCTTTTTCCGTTAATAGCGTGTTTTTTTTAGTAGTTACTAAAATTAAATTATAATTCTGAAACCATATTGCAATTTTTTAAAATGCATGATTATAAAAGTATATATTACAGAGCGTTTAGTATTTTTTTCATATACAGACGTTAGTGTTCAGTATACTGTACCTAACTACCTACAGTATTAAAATATTGAAATGTTGGTTAAGTTTTCGAGACTCGTTTTCTCCATGTAAGTAATCTAGTTATATATAGTTATATATTTTTTAATTTCTGTAAGACTTATATTTTTGGGCGAAATTTGCCGCCCCCTAAAATCTGCCGCTCTAGCCTATTGGTAAATCCGCCACTGCTAAAACTCATCTGCTGGTACACATCGAAAGATACTACAAAATAGCCTAGCTATGCTATAGCTAGCTATCCCTCACGATTTTTCTTACACCAAAAGTTCAAGCGTACATTTCCTGCTAGCTAATTTCCTAAAGATATTTTTCATCTATTTTGATAAATGGAAAATTCATGACTGACAGCTCAATCAAATTTAAAAAGAAAATATCACAAGTGTCTTCTAAAAGCAACTAGTGCTCGCAGCTCGTTCCAATTCCACAATTAAATGTCACTTCCACAGAACTTATTGCCAACTTTAAAAATCGAGAGAAAGAAATATGAAAGATGGTATAAAAGATTAAGCCATTTTAAATCGCTGTGAGTTAGGCAAGAATTTAATAAATCCAGTCTATAAAATTCCAGTAGAATTTCCTAGGAATGGTAAAGGCCCCTTTAATTTTCCGATCTATTTCTGTGCCGGGAAGGCCGGATATTGTCTATCATTGAGTTGGTGGGCATTGGAATTTGAATTTCCACTTTGTGATTACATTTTTTTTAGTGAACAATATTTTTTGTTGATATTCGTTTATGTGGTTTTTACAGAGTGATTCCAGCTTGAGTGTTTTTAATAAATATATTTCTGGAACTATGGCTCACTATTAATATTTACCTACAACTACTATAAATCGGATAGTCGTTTGCATATGGAGATAATTTAATTATGTGTCAATCTGATGACTGATTTTTCTTCTTTCTTGTATACTCGTAGTATAGTAATAGAATTTGATCGCCATCAAAATTGGTCTCCTGAATGATAGTGGCATAGACTTATGTTTGTAGTAAAAGATCAGTTAAAATAAGTTTAGTGCAATTAACAATAACAGAATCGACCGGACGAGTCAATATATGGTTTTAATTTACTCGTCAATTGTATGCGAATTTCAGAAGTGGAAGCGAAACACGAGTGTGAGTTTAAGTACCGAGCCGTAGGCGAGGTTCTTAATAGTATCACACGAGTTTTTAATACCTAATTATGTGCAGTATCATACAGTACTTTATCTAAACTCTTATATAATCATATACCTAATCAAATCCGTGTTGCCAACTCCCAAAAATTCTTACCTCTAAAGTTCAAGTCAAAAATTTGTCACATTGTCATCGTCAAATTAAATTGATACTGATTGATTATACTATTGATAGGTCCAAAGTGTACTTTCATAGAAAAAAAGTTATTATATAGCATTATCTTGGGAACACAACTGTACTATAATGAATCATTATACACGGGTGTGCCTAAAGTGGGTCATTAAAGTACTGATTTTTGATTTCATAATAAGAACATTACGATATGAGAGTAGATAAAATACATTATTATTTTTAATAACGCAATTTTGCAGTACTCTGTCTATTAGCTAGTTTCCTTAGAATAATTCTTCATCGAAAAGTCGTGCCACGACCTTTGTCACATTCGACATTGACCCATACATTTCATGAATAACAAATACTTATTTGAATGTTTTATTGGGTTAGATTTAATAATTGAATCTATATTAACACTAGCGACCCGCCCCAGCTTTGCACGGCTGCAAATTTATATGTAGATACCTATACACAAACCTACCTCACTTATCGCTTTTTCTATTAGTGAAAAGCATATCAAAATCCGTTGCGTGAAAAAAAGTTTAAAAAGTAAGCGGAGAAAAGTAGCATGTAGCGACTTTGCTTTTATAGACTTTTTTTTACTATTTAGAGTGTTATAAAGCTGAACAGTTTGTTTAGTAGAACGCGCTAATCTCCGGAGTTACTGGTCCGATTCAAAAAATCTTTAGGATAGGAAGCTACATAGTCCCCGAAGATTATAGGCTTTTTATCCAGGAACGCGATTGAAGCCGCGGGGAACCGCTAGTTTCTTATATACTTTTCAATGAGTTGCCAACTGTATGTACTCATCATTATGAACAACTTTTTTTATAGACCAACCCTGAAATCACAAATTGAATGAAAATTTCAAACTTTTCATTCAATTTGACCATTTTGACTGAACAAGATAGAAGTTTTAGAAATGAAATGTTGAATTAGAATGAACTACTACCACAGCTACTACGAGTATACCTACTATGTTATCTTCACGGCAATTTGATTCAGATGATGTCTATATATAATAAACTACAACAATATATATATATATACCTACCTATTCTTTTGATTATGCCAAGTTTATGCAAGATTTGTATTCATAATGCATACATAGTCGACATTTGACATCCATTTTGGTATTCGTAATAAAAATAACATTAATGATCTGCATATTAATGATATTTAATCATTTCAGAGCGCCATCTATACATTAACATATATTGAACTATCTTTCCGCCCCGCGGTTTCAACCGCGATGCCCTATTTTACCCCCTTAGGAACTGAATTATAAAATCCTTTCTTAGCGGATGTCTACGTAATATACTCATAGCCATCTGTATGCCTTTCAACTCGATCCATCCACTAGTTCAAGCAAAAAGTTGTGATAAAATATCGACTTTGGCTAATAGGATACCTACGGTCATGGGTGTCGTTTCTTAAGGCGACGATATCCGAGAAATGATGAAATGAAATGAAATGAAATATTATTTATTCAAATAGACCTTCACAGGCACTTATGAATAGTCAGGCTCTAATGCACGGTTCGGAAGGTAGCTTTTGCTGAGAAGAGCCGGCAATAAACTCAGCAATTACTCTTTTCAAAATAAACTTCATAATTTAGGTACATAAAATATATCCTGCAAAAGCGAGCGCTACACCCAAGCCTTTTTGTCATTTAAATATTCGTTAATATTGTAATAAGCCTTTTTTACTAAAACTGTCTTAATATGTTCCTTAAATTTATGTGAAGGCAAATTTAAAAGTGAAAGAGGTATCATATTATAAAAGCGTGTACACAGACCTAAATGTTCTAGATGATGATTCTAGATTAAGTTTTTCTCGGCATTCTTTATTAAAATTCTTTGTAATTTGTAAAAAATATATGTTAAACTAGAGAACATGTGACATGGAATAGTTTTTAAATTGGAATGTTTCATTTGTAACGTCAGAAAAAAATCCTTAATATGCCCCTTTTTAAAACTAAGAATGATTTTTTCTTTTATTTGGGCTATCCAAATAACTTAAAAATATTAACATACATTCTGAGATGTTTAGGGAATAGTTTTCATACTTTAAAAAAAAGCTTAGTTTTTTTTAAATAACATAAAACCGTCTTTGTTTACTAAAATGGTGCCTCTCCTGTCGCGCTTGTCTCCGTCATTTTAGTAAGGGACGTAGTCATTCGCAGAGAACCTCCTCTTAAATTCTTAATGAATATGTATGAACCTACATAAAAAGATATAAAAATAAATTTAAAAAATTAACACCTATCTTACCTACTTATACTTCTTTTAGTTATTATAGATATCACATGATTACATGTATTTTGAATATAAATGTCATAGCAATTAAGTTACATTTCGCTTTTACTCGCCACATGTTTAATTGGAGTATTTTAGTAATATTTGTCATCGCTGCTGGAATAACTTTATTTTGCATGCGCTTACGCAGAGGTTGGGAAAAAATCTATATAATCAAATCAAATCAAAAACTCATTTATTCAGTTTAGGCCCTAATAAGGCACTTATGAACGTCAACAGTTACAGTTTTACAATAGACTCTACTACCGGTTCGGAATACACTTGAACTGAGAAGACTCCGGCAAGAAACTCAGCAAGGCGTTTTTTATATATTTATATAATAAAATTTAAAGCTTCTCGTGTAAATTAGCAACCCAGCTTTTAGACATGAACCTAAATATTATCCTTTTAAAATTATTAATCATAGTATTCATTCAGGACTATCTGTTTACCGCGGTTTCATCCGCGTTACGTTAAAATCCGTTGAGTAGTTTAAAAGATCTATGCGAACAGACAGCGGAAGAGACTTCATTTTATACTATGTAAAGATAAAGATTAATTGCTATACAGTTGCAACTCCCTCATATTTCAAAACTATAAATTGGCGAAGAATGCTCGTAACATGAGAAAATATTACATCTCGCGCCCGTACCAGCGACCTTTTACAACTACCCACATTTATAACGAATGTTATGTTAGCATCTTTTAAACATGTTATATGCTTAATTCGCGTGTCACGTGCGTTGGCAACGCTGAGATTATGATTCAAAACAAATACAATTTTATTAATAATATATTTAATAATAATATAGTGGACTTGAGGACAGCTGAGGTGGCAATACGCCAGGGTGTACTATGCCAAACGTACGCTTGTGACGTATGTGGTTACAATCGGGCCTCTCTTTCACTCACACGCGTTTTAATACGCTGTCTTTGTCTACAGGTGTGTTTAATGAATGTTTGTAAGCGTCTTTAGTTGAATGGTAACCTGAATTTGAACCTTATTTGTAGACTAGCAATTTGTTGAACTTTCCTTTTAAAAGTAATTTTTTGCCCTTACTATATTAAATTACCAATATGCATGATTTTTTTTTATCGCATTGAAAATACCGTAAAAAAGATGTCAAAAAGTGAAATTAAAATCGGCCAAGAATCTCGGAAGATGTAAGCATTTTAAACTACAAATTTGACAGCGATTAGACAGAGAGAAAGATGTGACGTCATAATACTCTATGACGGCTATATAAACCCCATGCTAAATTCTGTTTTGCTAGAAAGGGATAGGAATAAATCTTTGATGGCTTATATCTTGGTAATTCTTATAGTTATCCGAAATATGTTTTTTGTTACTGCTTCTTATATGAATGAGCTTTTCAAAACATGCATATTCCCTACTGTCGAATTTTTAATAATTATTGTGAAGAAAATGTTTACTTCAAAGATGGTGAAACCGACATTTTACTTTACAGTTAATTATGATAAAGGAAATCATGATAATCAACCATTAACACCATTGTTTTATTGTTTAAAATAGAATCAGTCCACAAATACACTTTCTACCCGGAGACGGTAATGAAAGTAATTTTCATTGTCACTTACTATACAAATGTTATAAAGAGCTTTTTGTTTGTTTGGATGGGATGTAGGAGGTAGTCCCCGGAAGTACTGATCCGATCTAAAAATGATTTTGCTAGGAAGCTAAATTATTCCGGAGTACCTACCTACCTAGCGGAATTTTTATTTTTGGAACTCAGTTTTAATAAAAATACTGTTCGCGTGTGCGGGTTCATCAGTGTTCCTTAGATAAATAGTACCCTATGTCCTATTTTGGGATGAGTACCTACCAACTATAAATATGTAGTACATATTATATGTATCATCAATTGTCTTCACAACCCACGCCAAATAATGACTTTTATAAGCAAATTTCTGAATTTTGATACCTTATTGTAATTTTCGTAGGGATCTCTAACTTTTTTGGAACAAAATATAGCCTATGTTACTCGCAGATAATGTAGCTTTCTATAGGGTAAATAACAAAATAATCAATCGAAAATTCAACACTAATATGTTCACTAGAACTCACATTCAAGACGCGTTTATAGGAAATACTAACGATGCGATTTCACATTATATCAAAATATTTAGATAATATTAATAATACACTTGAAAATTGAGAAATATTCCACAAATACAATACCTCTCTGACGGCCATTCAACAATCACTTTAATTTACACGAGCAATTAATAAATTGTCCATAAACAATTCATAGATTCTTGTACAGGCAAAACGGCGAAACGTGGCGCTCCTGCGAACCGCACAAGTGCCGGCAGCGGGCAATCGATAGGGCTCCACCCACTGACCTATTTACGGGGATTAGGAAGAGGCCAGTCCTCACTCGGGCGGGAAGACGTCTTGTGTTTTTGTCTCGAGTCTTTGGGAGGCTTAACAACACTTTGGAAAGGTTGAAAATACGCTAAATGGTCGGTGTGCCAATCCTTTTTTTGTTGGGCTGAAATAGTGACAGTTTGTGATAATGCGTTTACATTTATACATTTTAAGGGTTAGCCACTTTTCTAACTTCATTTTATTAGGTGTAATATAATGTAATAAGGTAATACCTACTCTTGAAATTTACGTGTTAAGGTGGAGGCTTCGGTTGGAGCGCGAAATTCAAATTTTGTCACGTTTTTTGCAAATTGCAGCTCAGTCATAGGTCGTAAGTTATCAACATCTTATTTGCGACAAGAATGATAGTATATTTACTGATTAATAACAAAAGAAATCATCAACATATTCTTCCAAGGTATATTAGTAACATTTTCATGAAATAGTCGTATATGTCATTAATATACCTTTGTATACCCTTAATAGTCAAACTTAGGCCAGGGTAGAATACCTAGTTAGTTTCCATCTAAGATAAACATAATGGGAAGTCCATACTATATTACATTTTTGTAAGGCTAATTAGAAGATGGTTATCACCATAAGAAAGTCTAACAATGAAAAGAGAAAGAATAACAATTATTCCGATGAATAATGAAATAAACTTTATGAATAATAGATAAAGTTTTAGCAAAAGTTATGAATGGAAATATCCATCAATCTTTTAATTATACTAAACACAATCGGGTGTAGTTTGGATTTCCCTTAATGTTTATATTAGGTGGGAATCAAACCTATGCTCTGTAGTGTAGCATTTAGGGTAATATACCTCTACGTCATATGCAAAAATCCTTTCAATAACTATGACAAACAACCAACAAATACACAATCTGGCAAACAATGTGCTCGTATTTAGAGCATTTGAGCACTGGCATGCCAAAGCCAATTGGAGTGGAAGCGCTCAAATAGGTCGATGCCATAACATAGGTGCCATATATGACATATTTTCAAGGGGGATTAACCTTTAGTAGAATGCAGACAATATGGTTGTCTGCCAAAACTCTTGCTCATGCTTACAATTCAAACAATTGTACTATATAATTGCATAAGCAAGTCTACTAACACATTTTGGGTTTTCATAAGTGCATACAGGTCACGGCCATTGTAATTTAGGAGTTAATATTATAAAGCCAAAGGTGAGTTTTCAATCGCCGTCTTTTATATAGGTTCTCAATCGACACGCATAAAATATAATGTCATAATTTAGTGTGGCATAATACTAATTACGCATAAATATTTACGCATAATCGTGTTTATCATAACTGAAGTTAGCACAACAATAAACAAGCATAATATTTAGTAGCATATTATTTATTTAATTACATACTTCATTCATGATATCTAAATATAAACATAAAGCTTATTTAGTAGGTAGGTATACATCATTACAATGAACTTATATTATATCAATCAAACGCGTGGGTAGAAAGCCTCTTAGTTGCCATGCTGTTATTATTATTTCATCAACAGATTTAAGTAATTTAAATCTGATATTTCAGCAACTTGAAATCCTTAAAATAAGCAATACGAAGCCTAAAATAAATTTATCAATTCAAAATGTTCTTATTCCCTTTTCCGAAAGGTCAAATGTTTCCATGAAAGGTCACATTTACCTACATAGGTTAGGTTATCCTACAATTTCGAAGTCATAGTATTTTAAAACTATAAAGCTTTCCGCCCGTGGCTTCATCCACGATCTTCAATTTTACCCCATTAGGAATTAATTTTCAAAAATCCTTTATTAACGGTTGCCTAGTCATTATACTTAGCTATTTTCAGCAAAATCTGTGCAGTGGCTGAGCTGTGCGTTGATGAAGATACCTAGACTAGATTTCAGCCCCACGGCTTCACCCGCTATCCCCTATTTTACCTCATTAGGAATTGAATTTTCAAATATCCTTTCTTAGCGGATGCTTCCGTCACAATGGTTATCTGCCAAATTTCAACCCAATCACCATCATTAGGGTATTTAATGGCATATCAAATCAGTAACTTTTTATTAATCGTTGAAACGATAGTTTATTACGAAGTTTTGTATGAAATAATTGTGTGTACCACAAGTGTTGTGTTGTTTTTAAATGTTTTATATTCTGGTTAGTGTTTAGTTTACTTATCAAACTGTCAAATAACCAATTTCACACAACTGTTGTGTATCACAGACACAAACAAGTAAATTTATAAAAGCCGTCAAAATATCGTTTTCCCTTTACTACACCAGCTTTCAAACTCCAGCGACAAACATAAAACTAATTTGCGAGCGAAATAAAAGGCCTGCCGACGACGCTGACGTTCGGAATGCTTTAAGGGCTTTTCTGGCCCACATTCCCTTGAATACGTGGGCTATCCGAGGCTTTTGTTTAGGGCCCAGTGATTTCGAGCGTCCCATAAAATAGCTGGGTGATGGATAGAGGTATTTTGGTCTATTGATTGATTATAAACCACGCTATTTTAGGGATAAGTGTATTGGTAATGTATTCTATTAATCTTGTAGGAACTTATAGACAGGCACTTTTTTTCTTTTAGGGATTATTGTCCACACGGACATGTCAATCTCATACCGTAATATATGAAATAAAAGACATTTCATTATAAATGCGAATGAGAGTTTGTTTGTTACCTTTTCACACCTAAACCACTGAACCGATCGCGATGCCTATTCTAATTTTTAAATATCCAACCTGATATCTTAACTTTATCAATCTTATTACAAGAGATAGTGTAATAGCATCGATTGTCCTAGTAAAGTACGTCTGTAAAACATGGATCTGTAGAAAACTAATTTACTAAAGTATGTAACTATTTTCTTGATATTATCTATGTGTGGGTGTCTTAATTTTGTAATAGATAAATTATATTCAAACTAGCTGTTCGTGCCCGCTCGAAATACAGAACTAAAATCGGTTCAACCTGTCAGGATCTATGGTGCCACAGACAGACATACTATAGAATACACTATAAACTTATAACACCCTTATTTTTCGTCGGGGGCTAAAAATGATTAGGCAAGGCCCACGGGCCATTCAATGTGGGATATAACGCCTAAACCCCTAGATGTTTGGTTCAGTTTGGTTTTGGTTAAGTTTTTTTTTATAATATATATATTTTTTAATTTTCTGTGGTGTGACAATAAAGAATTATATATCTATCTATGTTTAAAGTTTCATCATAATTATTTTTTCTATGTTCACAATCCTCCAAAGCGAAGAGAAGGAAATAAACCCAGCAAGTTGCAAGTCGTTCAATCAGAGTTAATTAAAATTTGATTGATAATTTATTTATAATGAAAATACCAAAGAGTATTTAAACATAAAATAATGTTGACTATGGGTTATTCAACTCAATATTTAATTACATAGTCAAGACCAAACACAAGGTCAGTCAAATATTTTTTCTAATAGTCCTTTAGTGCTAGCCACACTATGACTCAAGTAAGGTCAACAAACTCCAATGTGTACGTCTACTGTTTTTTTTTATTAAATGAGCTTATCTTCAAACATAGGCCTCAAATATGTGCATTGGGTATTAAAACACGATTTATTACGCAATGTTGAATTATAATAACCAGTTTGGCTAATTTAGGTAACTCGACGATTTAAGGCGATGATAGCTCAGTGGTAGTGACGTCGGATGCCGAGACGAAGGTCCCGGGTTGGAATCCTACAAAGTACTACAAAGTACCCTACCACCGTGCTATGGTTTCCTCACGATGTTTTCCTTCACCGAAATCTCAAGCTACCACCCTCAAGTTGAAAATCTGTCGCCAAGCACCTTTCGGTGTGTTCCGACGGCTGCACTTGAGAGCCAGTTCCTTTCTAGGCTTTGTGTGCTTACCACCATCGGCCACATCATCACTGACCACGGTGAGATTGTGGTCAAACACAGGCCTATACATAGTAAAAAAAAAAAAAAAAAACTCATAATTGATGAGAGTTGTCATATCGAGTTGCATTAGTTTATGAGTGAGTTTATAAAAATCTCAGATTTAGAGGTTATTTTAATTGTAACTTAGAAAAGGATTCTCACATGAGTACCCGTCTTTCACTTGAAACAGAATTTTATTTAAGGCTCGAATGTGGGTCATATCACAAAAATATACGTTGTGTTTGTGTACAGTTTTTTGCCGAATCCTTTCGTTTACTTGTTCTGCGAAAAATATATATGTTATAGTTTAGTTCATCATAATATTTTAACTGTAAATTAAAATTTGAATACTCCCCTCTGTATGACGAAATAGTAAATTTATAGAAAGTAAAGAATTCAATTGCAATGCTAATTACTATAGCAAAAACAAAAATTTACTTTAGCATTTGATTTAAAATTTTCACATAAGATCAAATTCCTAGATGCTTATCTAGCTGACATTCAAAAGCAATTTCCAAATTGATCCAGACATGTAAGAATAGATACCGAGACCCACTTCGCTAGCTCAACCTGCCTCAGGTCACTTTAGACAAATATACCTATAGTACTTGTGACATCTGCCCTATATTCCAATATTGAATATCAATTTCGATATAGGGTTGAGAAATAATATAGTACCTAACTTAAAATTGCAAAGGTCAGGGTATCAGGTCAATTAGCCTAATATAGAACCTGTCTAAACTGTTCTAATTTATATTTTATACGGGCTTCCACCCCGCGTGCCCGAGGTGTCTTGTTTTCCCGGGATAAAAAGTAGCCTATATGTGTAAAAGTTTCATCCAAATCCGTTTAGTAGTTTGTGCGTGAAAGAGTAACATAAATTCATCCATACATCTATAATATAAGTAGGATGTAACACAAAACCAAAAGAAAGTAGGAATCGAGATCTAATTTGCAATTTGCCAGATTGTAATATTCTACTAAATTATTATAAATGCGAAAGTTTGCGACGATGTTTGTTACTCTTTCACGTAAAAACTACTGAATGGATTTGGATGAAACTTGACACAAAGATACCTTATGAATCCCTTGGGAAAGCGGCTGAAACCGCGGGGCGGTAGCTAGTTGTATTGTGTGGGTTGTAATAAAATTAGACAGGTCAATTTAAGTCTATCACTAAATTAGGCTATTAGTTGCATATTAACTCTGTGGTGACGTCGAATGTCATGTCATGCAAAGGTCGCAGACAATCCTTATGTGCCTATGAATAAAGACCTGTTTGAATTAATAAAAAGTTTCAATTCGTGGCTGGCTACGGTTCTCAAACTGGAAATCTATCGCCATGCATTTATAGTCTTTTGTTTTTACCATTATCATTAGTATATTTTACACAATAAAATAAAGTGCAACTAATATTGTACCAGAATAAATCTGTTATTCATTTTACAAAGGTCAGGCCACCAGGCGGTCTCCGGTATAGCCGACTCGACAGCTGGTTATGCACTTATGCAATCCATTTTATATGTAAATTTTATAGAAGAGATAAGATGAAAATAGACTATGCGACCCACTTTGTAAGGGTCTTACCATCTAGGGTAAGTTATCCCAAATACCAATTTACTGACTTATATCCTGATTTATTGACTTATAGACTGATTTTCATAATCGTGAACCATAAAATCCCCCGCTCCCCCCCTAAATCCCACCCGCGGGCGTATGAGCTCTGGGTACTTCATTGTATGGACGAGTAATCAAGGTTATTGGCCTTAGTAATCCCCTCAACAAAGGAATCCACGTAATATTATATAGGTATTTTGTGTAATATTTTATTTGGCAATAAAAAATCTATTGCCACCTGAAAAGTCAGGTAATCTCGCGATATTTTAGACGAATATGCCTAATCTTATACAATACTAGCTGTTCCCCGCGGTTTCACTCGCGTTTCCGGGATAAAAATTAGCCTATAACCTTTTGGGGATAATTTAGCTTCTTATAAGTGAAAAAAATTTTCGAATCGGTCCAGTAACTCCGGAGATTAGCGCGTTCAAACAAACAAACTTTTCAGGTGTATTATTAGTATAGACTATAGATATTGATAATATACTTGCCCTATACCCTATATATGATACCTAAAACTTATTAACAAACTAAATATAATACCAAAATGAAAATAGACACCAATAAGACCCACTTTGCGAAGTTAAGCCATATTGGGTCAAATTTTCATTGGCCTGTCCTAACCTAAATTCTATTTCAATACATTCAAGCTAAATAATTAAACAGCTTACTGCCGCATTTGATTTGATTGGGAGCAATTTTAAAGGTCATATGCCAAATAGGATTATTATAACTTGTAATTAATAATTTATATATGACTATATAGCTTACCGCAAAGCAGTTTAAGCTGCAATCCGCGTGATATAAGGAATTGTATAGGTACTATTTTTACTTCTTGGGTTATATTATATTACCCCTATTATGCAACAGTATCATAAAATAATAAAAACTTAAGGCGTCTAGGTTGCTGGCCAAATTTGTTCATCACCATTTCAATTTTTGTGTCCACTTCTACTCTTTGCATTTGAACAGTGAGCATTTGACTTGAATTTGACATTAACTACATGTAATTTTTTTTAAACTAATATGTATTTGTTGTTATGAATAACTTTTATTATAAGTACCAATTGCGACCGAATTTATCTTTGGTAGTCGAAAATTTAAAGCACTTCATAAATAAACAAACCTTCATTGGGTGATAGAAGAGCAGATAATGGCCTGAAAGGTCGATTTCGACCTCAGGATGGGCAGCTCGACCAAATGTGGTCGTACCTATAAATATTTCGCTCCATATTCCAATTCTGTTCATGTCGGGGTCTGTCGCGAAAAGTTTGAAAGTTTAATAGGTCACAGTTGAAGGCAGGGCCTGGAACATTCCATTTTATATGCATTTGTGACCATTAAAGAATATACTAGAAAAGTGACGTAACCCGTTAACGTATATTTTTTTATTATTTAAATATTTTATATACGACAGGAAAATGGATTGTTGTGCTCCTTTGCCTTGTATGTAAATATGTTTTTTTCATTATCCTAAACATGAAATAAGCACGTTTTTATCGACGGCGTCATTCTAGTCATTCACAAAAAGAGAGATTATTTCGCTGAAAATTTTAATATTATTACAGAAACAGTTCATGAATATATGTATAATAGTTATTTTCATAATATCTACTTATTTTTTTTTCATATCTATTTATTACATTTAAACGGTACACTAGTAGCAAACTATTCTGTCCGCTAAATTGTTTTGCAGTTTGTCAGTAAGCATTCTAATAATTTTAAAGCCTTGTTATAGTGTATCAATTCTTAATTTTCATTGTTTATTATGTACAAAAAAATGGGGTTACATTTGTAGGTATATATACTTACCTAACAGTAAAGCGTACCTTTGACACATTTGCTCAGAACTTTTGAGTAACGTTGTACACACAGCCACAGATCAAGCTACACACTGCGACACCTTATGCGGTTGTAATAGGAACTATTTTACAATAAAACTGTGTAGCTTGATCTGTGGCCGTGTGTACAACACTCACGCGATGTGACTTCAAACAGGGGTAAATGTATTTTTTGTAGTAGGTAGGTACTTAGACGTCATGGGAATTAATTAACTAAATACTTGATAGAATAACGTTACATAGGTAGTTACAGTAGGTACCAACCGTACCAGAATACATAAATGGATCGTGATTATGTTTTTCAGCTTAATTAATAGATTGTGTCCTACTAAGTATTCATAATGTTTTTCAAGTTGTTATTACTTTTGCTTGTTTTTTTTTTGTGTGTTTGTGTACCTACATACTTATATGGTTTTGAAAATGATAAACATTAGAAAACACAAAATCGGTTGCAAGAACAAATTACGACCAAATTCACTCCATATAAATTCGGGGAAAAAAAGTAAAAGAAATGGAATACTACATTTTCGTACATTACCAAGCTGGATATGAGCCAAAAACAATACAAAATAAATAAGACAGCACAAAAACAGCCTGATAAGGTTGATTACAAATACATAAATCTTTTGGATATCAGATACATAAAATGAAATCTAATAACTTTTGATCACAATACAAGGTCACATCAGTCAGTCATAAAAAGTCGATATGTTTAATTTGTGTTATGCTGGTCTACGAGAAAAAACAAGGGATACAAAAACAAAGCAAAACACGTCACGCCGCGCGCATGCGTTGATATCTTTTGAAGGATTACACTGTATGTAGGATGTTTAGAATAGAAAAAGGAAACATCTAGACAGCAATAAAAAATATCACTATAAATGATTGCAGTAATTTAGAAACGACTATATTAATATTAATTAAGCATAGTTATCTCAAGACCAATTCATGATTGCTTTATTGGTCTATTATGGTGGTTTACTGTGATATCAAATGTTACATAAAATAAGGTAATTTTGTAGAAAAAGTAAAAAAAAACCGGTTAAGTACGACTTACGTACTACACCGAGGGTTCCATACCGATAATTCGGATTGAAGGATTAATTTGGATTCTCGAATGGAATGTAAAGTAACCGCATTTTTTTGTTGTGATATAACTACAAATTATCATGTTTCGGATTTACCTTTTTTATAGGTTTTGGTTTTACTCCTAAAGTAACAAAATATGCGAATAAATTGCCATATTTTGTTGAATTAGAAGTTTGATTTTTTGACAGCTTCAAGGGACTGTAGATAGTATGGTATAAGCGTTTGGAGAACCATTATTATCTATTATTTCGATTACAATTGTCATTGGTACCAAAACCACATACCATAAACTTGGCTTAGTTTTCATTAGATTCGCTATGCTAAACAACTTTTGACTATAGGTATAACATGGTATCGATTCTGAAAGCGTCAAAAAAAGATAGATAGTGAGGGTTGTTTCGATAGCAAAAGTTGTTCAAAGTCAAAGCTCATTTATTCAGTTTGGGCCTTAATAAGCCACTTATGAATGTGAACAGTTACATTTTTTACAATAAACTCTGCCACCCGGGTACACTCAAACAGAGAAAACGAACCTTGAAACTGATCTTCATTTACATACCCATCTTAAAGTATCCGTCAAGAATAAAGAAACATACTAAATGAGATCAGTACAGCCCTAACAACTTAGCAGGGACTGTATAATCAAGTCACCTGTCTCAAGAAAAACAAAAATAACCGACGCGTTAATATTATAACGCAAGACATAAACTGTTAACGAAAGGGAAAAACGCTCTTGAACTAGGAGGGTGGCGAGGGTTCGCATCGATTACTTGCAAGTGGGTCATGGTCTCCATCGCAGGTCACGTGAGGAACACCTTATGAGTAGAGACACCAGATGGGGACTGTGACTGTGCTTTATGGGTGCGATTGAGTTAATTGGGTCCCAGCCCAATCGTTGGTGAGCTACTGAGTAATCAATCCTGTAATCGTTCGGTGCGTTTTTGTGATTGGTTTTTATGTTGGTAATTGAATACTGGGAAATTCTTTGGCTATCTGATCACAAACTAAGTAGAAAGTATGTGAGTTTCTGTGTTCCACCATAACATTTAAATACAGTCGTGTTTTCTTAATTTTTGTATTAATTGCGACTTGTCTAATACTAATTTGTAAAATTTTGACTATGGATTTTAATTATAGCAAGATTAACAATTATATCTGAGATATCATTATAGGTATTAGGTATACCTTATCAATTAAATGAAATCACTATCACTACATTGTATAAAACAAAGTCGCTTCCCGCTGTCTGTCCCTTTGTATGCTTAGAGATCTTTAAAACTACGCAACGGATTTTGATTCGGTTTTTTTAATAGATAGAGTGATTCAAGAGGAAGGTTTATATCTCTAATACATGCATATTATAATACAGAAAAGCCGAGAAATTCAAAGATTTGTACACCCATGCGAAGCTGGGGCGGGTCGCTAGTTGACTATGAAGTAAGTACCTGCTCTAAAAATAAAATCCGTTTTTTTTTTCAATTACTTTTCTGTTTTGTTTTAATTTCAAAGTATATATTTTTTATTTATTATTATTCCAAATAAATAACTGTACCGTAAAAACGGAACAGCATTCAAACCGCGAAATGAGGTTACTGTTGTATAAATATAAAATGTATTATGATACAGTTTTATTTGCTTTTTCAGGATATTTTTCATGAAAACTTTACGGCATACCTACCATATAATGTAGGTATTTTTTATTTCTATGAGACTTTTCTAGATTACTATATAATTTCGGCTAGGTCTGTTTATTATTATTAGGGTTCCATACGCAAAGGGTGCCCACGGAACCCTATTACTAAGCCTCTGCTGTTCATCAGTCTGTCAGCGGGTTGTATCTCATGAACCGTAAAAGGTAGGAGAACACAGTTGAGAAGATAGATAGATAGTTGACATTTTCACAGAATGTGTATTTCTGTTGCAGCTATAACAACATATTGTAATGGTGTTTTAAGGCGATGGAAACCGGTTTTGCGATTAGTGATGGGCAGTGCGTGCAGTAGTGATGCGCACCACACTATAATGAAAATAAAATAATGTGCGATGGTACGGAACAATTCCTGTGCGAGTCCGACTCCTACTTGGCACTTTTTTTAAATAACGCTCAATTTCTTCAATGATAGAAAAGTAACAAAATTTAAAGTCGCTAATTGAGCACTTACTGACATATCAGCACTGTATACATCGCTTGTCCTACAGACTTGAAATTCTATGAAAGTATTTTACGAAAATCAACTCAGGGGGTAAAATGGGAGGGGTGAAACCTCGGGGGAATACTAGTTTGAGTTTTATTTTTATTACTATGTTTACGTTTCACCACATTGTTATCACGTTACGTAATGATGTGGTATGTAATTTACATACTAATTAAGTTATCAAAGTATGAGGCTTGAAATTGAATTATATCAGCGTATCTACTCATCAGTACAAAACTCAGATCGTTTTTAGGGTAAAAAATACATGAAAAATAAAAAAACTGGATAAGTGAGAGTCTCTCACGTCAGGTATAGTTTTGTCTATTTGAGGTATGGAACCCAAAAAATATTAAGCGTATTAAAAAGTTTAAACAGCCTTATAATCAACAATTTGAAATTGTAACTAAATCTCATGGCTGTTTTGTATTTTTATTAGGTACTAGCTGTTCCCCGCAGCTTCACTCGCGTTCCCTTGATAAAAAGTAACCTATAATCTTCGCGGATAGTGTAGCTTCCTATTAGTGAATATTTTTTTCGAATCGGACCAGTAACTCCGGAGATTAGCGCGTTCAAATAAATAAAAAAAACTCTTGAGCTTTATTATTAGTAAGATTTTATCTTTTTTACTCTGTGTCACTGTTATGTTCGTGATGTCGTGGACTTAGGCCCAGACTGAAAAGCGCGAGGGTTGTTATTTCTTTGTTAACCTGAGCATTATGCTGAGTCAGGAACTATTCGTGACATCGCGCAGCATTACATTAAGTATTGTTTGTTTGTTATGTGTGTTGTCTTGAATAAATATTTTTTCTTTCTAATATATTTAATAGCATCAATCAATGAACATATAAGATTAATTAACAACGAATCAATACAAATGGCACGGTCGAATGATAGTAAATTGATATCTAGGTACCTACTCGGTACTCATTTCCCCAGTTAGAATTTTCAACGAATATTTCGGAGGTTTTAATTTATTATGTCGATTTTAAGCGCTTATGAGTCAATTTTGATTAGCTGCAGATTTATCTATTTATTAATTTTGCTTTCAAAATATATAGGACTGTAGGTAGGTACATGGGTTACTTTGTTATAGATGTGCGTTATTTATTGATAAGGAGCCAATGTATGGATTTAAATAGTTTCAAAAGCATAATTAATTGATACAATTCATCAATTAGCATGTCTTAAATAATCACAAAAATCCTTTCTATTACTTAAAATGATGTAATAAATTAAAACGCAAAGAATATGGGGCCCATACCCCTTAATGGATCTAAATACACATGGAAACATTAAATATTTTGTAATATGTATATATTTTAATTATCAATAACAAGAACTAATAGCTGTAAAATGATGACGTCATAACTTACTATTTCATACAAAAATTCAAAAACAATTATTTTGACAATAAAATGAAATGTCAATCAACTACCTACTGGTAGGTACTCATTGTTCCACCAATCTCTAAAAAATTGATGCGAATACAAACAATAAAACCAGTATCTAAAAACTATCCAGCCTTCTAATGGAATACGTAAAAAAAGAGGGTAGTAAAATATTCCCGTCACAAAAAGGTTTCTTCTGGAAGTAATGAAATACTGCAGTACTATCCAATGAATTTTACATGACTAGGGGTGGGTACACGCGTCTTACATTAGTAAATAGGTAATTCGGCCATCATGCAGGGTCATGTACGAAATGCTATGACGTCATTATACTGGGATAATGACATTTTCCTTCAAGCTGAAGGGTATGCCAACTACACTGTTAACGAATCAATGATGGGTCTGACGTCACACCAAATCGCTAGAAATGGGAGGGTACTTCATAAATATTATCCAGCAATGGATCTTTTCGGTTGAAATTTAAAATATTTCAAATCTGAAATATGACTTTGTCTGTTTATGTGTTTAAATGAGAAGATATTGAAAATGATAACTGAAAACGTGTTGTCAAATCGCTGAAAGGTAGACACGTTTAGTTAACCAGTTGGTTAATTAATGAGGTTGGGTTGGGACTCACCAGTATTCGTCCGGTGGTGGTCTGACCGGATATAAGTTCGCCGGCCCAGTCTTTCGCTTCGGTCATGAACGTCCCCTCGAACTCCTGCTTCCCCTGGCGCGCCGCCTTCTGTTCCTTCTGCTTGGGGTCGTTGGGCGCGAGCTCCGGCTCCTTGTGGCAGCAGACGAACGCGCACGCGCGCCATAACAGCACCACGAGCAGCCCCGCGAGGAACGTGACGATCGACGATAGCAGAAAGCACCACCATTTTCGGATAGTGAGGCATTCGGCATCTTCATTCGGCGCGGTAGTCGCCTCTTCCTCGGACGAAGCCATTCCCCGAGGGCGCGAGGCATCCAGTCAGGCGCGCCATGCACGTGCAGAGAAGCGCGCGCCTGCACGCACTGTTCGCGCGCGACTGAGCCCGCGCCGCCGCCGCCGCGCCCCGCTCCGCTCGGTGCTCGGAGCTCGGTCGATGTCGCCCTCACCGCCGTCACCGCCGCGCGCACGATCGATCCACGCCACGCAGTCGCTGTCTCCGCCCGCGCCACTCCGGCCAGCCAGGCACACTACCGACCTACCACGGCCGCCATCGTTCTTCCCCGCTTACCAAAAGCCTTCTCCACTATTTACGGTTTCACTTCACCGACTTCAGTGCCATCGTCGATGCTTTAATGACACTTTTATGACTGCAGATGCTTCAGTGTTTTTTTATCGACGCCGTAACACGCGCGACTTTCTTATCTTCATTATTTTTGCAACTGTTATTTCTGTAGAGGTGAAATCTTCAGTAAATGCGGTGGTTTCGGCAAAGGTCAATGTATTCCGCCTGTAGCCCGATAAGCGTAGCGCTACGCCGCCCTATGACTGCGTCAGCGGGCGCTACGAAACTCGTAGACGTCTACGGGCGAGCTACGATTGGTCGAGAGGACTGCGAACGCAGCGATACATTCGGGTTCCTTCCGAATGTTTTACCTATATTTGTCTTGTTTTTTTGTTACTTATGTATGTACCTACTCCGTTTTTATCTAAGTTGCTTCTACTTAATACAAATGGGCTAATTAGCGGGTAATGGCAAGTTTTTATGGAGGAGAGATACCCATGTTACGTAAAGGAACATGGTAATTGTTTACCTACTTACAACTCAAATGAAATGAGTCACTAAGGCCTAAATGAATTAGTCAGTTTAATATACCATTTCATTGTTTTAAATTAAAAATTCACTCTCGTTGATAAAATCCTTACATAACTTATCTATAAATGAGCGAACATTTTAATTTCAGAAACTTATTTTAATTTATTTTTAATATTCCTCAGTAAATAGAGAATTTATTGAGAGACGGTATAAATTCACACTATAATGTTATGTACATAAATGTGAAGGCGATGATAGCTCAGTGGTAGTGACGTCGAATGCCGAGATGAAAGTCGCGGGTTCGAATACTACAATGAGCTTGAGCGGTTAAGAAAAACAGCGTTCTGAGTGCATAGATGACTATTTTACTAGCGTATCTGAGTCTCGCACTCAACTAAACCTCACACTAAAGGCTTGTATTAGAGATTATCTACGCTAAATAGGCTAGCCGACAAGTTCTAAATGGTGTTAATTATTGCTCAAGCTTCTAAAAATATGAACGATAACTCATTGGATTCGGAATGACGTCTAGATAAACGTATCTCAAGGATGTATTAGCACCACAGAGAAAATAATTTACTATTTAGCACATATAAATTTGCAAGGAAGGAACAAATTAAGATGAAAATAAAAGGTGTTTTGTTTTAAAAAAACTAGAAATTTTGAAAAAGATCCAAGTTTCCAATGCTTGGAAGTCTATCTCAATTACATATTTATATACGTAATTATTGCATGGGCACCGTCACTGAAGGTCGAAAATATTATTTTTCTTTTCAGTACGAGGAGGAATTAAATAAAATACTGTGTACGGTCCCGGAGGTGAAAAAATGCTTGCTACGAAATCGATGTAATCAAAAGATGGCCATGTACCAATCGATTTATGTATTTATCGAACTCATTTATCAATGAATCATGGGCATGAAGAGTGTATGCCACAGCTATTTTACTTGTAAAAAAAAAAAAAAAAAAAAAAAAAAAAAAAAAAAAAAAAAAAAAAAAAAAAAAAAAAAAAAAAAAACACACAAATAGATAATTGTAAAGCCAACAAAGTCAGGAACAAAATTAAAGAAAAAAAATACGTTTAGCATCTCGATTGAGGTTTCATTGTAGGTACTGTTACTAGCTGTTCCGAGCGGTTTCCCTCGCGTTCTCGGGATAAAAAGTAGCCTATAACCTTCGGGGATAATGTAGCTTCCTATTAGTGAAAGAATTTTACAAATCGGTTCAGTAATTTCGGAGCCTATGTAAAACGTGACTGACTGATCTATCAAGGCACAGTTCAAACCACTAGACGGATGGGATCCAAATTTGGCATCATCATCATCATATCAGCCGATTGACGTCCACTGCTGGACAAAGGCCTCCCCCAAGGATTTCCACGATGGCCGGTCTTGCGCTACCCGCATCCAGCGGTTTCCCGCGACCCTAACAAGATCGTCGGTCCACCTTGTGGGGGAAATTTGGCATACAAATACCTATTATGATGTCGACGTCCTCTGTAACTAAAATTTACAAAATTAGGAAACCCCCGAATCTCACTAGTAAATTGGTCATAACTTTTAAACGACTGAGCGGATTTTCTTGAAGCTAAGATCACACTCTCTTAAGAAACGTTTCAAACAAAAAAAACGAATTCATAATCGGTCCATCCGTTCAGGAGCTATGATGATATGTTTTCAGGCTCCCTTCATGATCATAAAGAATTAACAACACACTATCGCATTTATTAAATTTATTTTTTTATGTCAACAGCAGGCAGACGATCCATCCATGTTGCCGACTTTGAAGAGCTCTTTTTGCCTTTTTTGAAGAAACCCATATCGTAGCCCTGAGGGAAAGGAACCACCTTGCCACCATTACAGCTTGAAGTTACGTGTCTAATATGGTGGTGCTATAAAATTTGGATATAAGTAAACTCTAATAGCGGTTCCATATAATATGCCTAGACATCGCAAAAGAGACACTTTCAGTTTGCCCTTCGCAAGAACTAACTTGGGTCTTTCTTCCCCAATGAGTAGAGTCATGCGAGACTACAATGAACTTTGTAAACAGGTTGAGGACTTGGATATCTTTTCCGACACACTTTTTAGGTATAAAGCCAAAATCAGTAAAAAAAAAAAAAAAATTAATTAGTTAATTTTAAGTTTATATTTAATGTTTATTATTTGTATCTTGTTTTAGTTTTTTTTTATTTTTAATTTCATTTTAAAATTCTATATGTTGTCTGTGCTATTTTGAATGTTGTGTACATCTGTAATTGGTGCATATATCAGAACCTTTTTTATTCTTGATACTTTGTAAATGTAATAATGTATGTGCTGTTGATGTACCTTTTTATAAATAAATAAAAAAAAAAAAATAAACTCTCAAACACAGAATGTGTCAGATTTCGTATGATTTTTAAACTAGTTTTATAATTAATCTAAAGTATATTTTTGCTTGAAAATTTACTTGCGAGCTAGAACCTATAAAATTTTTAATACAGCCAATTGAAAGTACTTGTAGAGTTGTAGACGAAATAAATAAAAAAAATCGTAGGTATTCTGATAAATCAAAACCGGACAAATTCCCCGACTGAGATTTTCATAATTTATTATCAATTAATAATTAGAAATTTAGAATAAAACAGGACTTTTAAAGCAAAACAAATTGCAAATATTTCAGATTGTTTTTATTGGCATAGGTACTCAAATTAATCATACTAATAGCAGTATATTATTAAATCTGTGCTAAATGTATAAATTTTCATCACATTCTTACTGTTGGTACTCTTACAAATAAATTACATCTCGTACTTGATACAAGACTTGTTACCATCAGGTAATATGTCGTGACGGACAATTTTACTCGCTTTGTATCAATTTATCACTTTCAATTTTCTTTAAAGCCAATAAATGTAAGTATTATTATAGTAGGCTTTTCTAATTCCAAATTATTTATACAAAATAAGTCATTTGGTGTTATAGGAAAAAATAATTATATTATACAGGCTGAATTTTTAAGTGGGCGTGGTAGACCAAATCTTAAAGTATAGGGAATAGCGAAAAATGCTGAAAGGAGTCTCGGGGCCGATTTTGATAAAAACTAAAACTGTATAACTTGGATTTGCAAAAAAAATATAATATAGGCTGTTTTTTTTTTTCAAAATCATTGAGTTCGATTCCCGGCAAGGCAAATAATTTTTTTTACCACGCCCACTTAAAAAATTCACCTGTATATTGTTATTTTTTACAACCAAGAACATTTTTACATTTAAACTAACTGAAAACTTAACAACATTAAAAAATACTCTTATAGCTAAGTATTGTTATTTATAAAAGTACCTGCTTTTTTTACCAATTTAATTTGATGTCATTTTTAGATACTGTAAATATAGCTATTTCATAAAATATTGCTAAAACCGTAGTGTGACATATATAAAAATAATGTAAATTAGTAGAGATACAATAAATCTCATGATACTTTGTGTTTCACCTATCAGAAATAATCATAGTATTCTAATTTCTAATCAAAAGGCATACAAGAAGGTACCTTCATAAATGTTTCAATAGGGTTCAATTTAAAAGCTAATCCTTGCTTCCCGTGGTTTCAGTTTCAGGCACATTCTCACCAATCCATTTCAAGTATGGCGGGTTACCATTCTTGATTGGAAGTGAGATTACCTCGCATACTTCATATGGGTGGTTAGAGCGTACATATTCCGTTAGTTTGTCTACTTGGGATGTACGAGTTTTGATCATGAGGAGAGCCTGAAAACAGAAATGTTTTTTTAATTGATATTGATAGTTTGATTTCAAATTCTGCACCTTGAATTTAAAGATATGAAGATTTGAAAAACAAAAAGTAGACTTCATTTAGATTAGATTCAGATTAGAAGGAGGTTATTATTTTAATAAATAGGTACATTTCTTTTTTTACAATCCTACTAGGCTTTTCAGAAATATTGTTATTATATTTTAATAATAATATAACAAGAAAACACACTTATGCATAGTAGATCTCCAAGATATAATAGTATCAAGCTTATTTTTTTAACAGTAATCTAAATCATTACAAAAAAGTACCAGGAAGACAAATAGGCCATAGGTAAGGCCTAAAATTAAACCTTTTGAAATTTGGCTCCTGGTTTTTTTTTTTATGTAGCTATACAGGATGTGCATCTATTTGCAATGAGTTATGAAAAAGTAGACATAAACTAACCTCACTGTCTTCATTGATTTCATTCTTCCACTCATAGATAGATGTTATCTGAGGTATAATGTTGACACATGCTGCAAGCTTGTTCTTCACAAGACCATGTCCAATAGTCTTGCCTACATCTGCACTGGGTACCGTTACATATGCCACAGAGTACTTGTCTGAAAAATATAAAATCAAAATATATGAATATGAACAGATTTAGGATGTTGATTCCCTAACAGCTTTGCTTTAAAATTTTAAATTATAAGTCATAAAAAATAACATTTATTGCATTCTTAAAAAGTACATGTTAAACAAACATTGCATTACTGGTGGTCCCCACACTAGGGCAAGCCTGTCTTGTGGGAGCCACAGAACCAGGAAATAAAAAAAAATATAAGCAGTTCATACAATAAATGATTGTACAAACAGAATATGAAAATATGAGTCTAAAATAACAAAATTAGTTATAAAATTAATTCTTAAAACATTTAATAATCCTAGGGGGATAACATTTTGCGGAATCCATTGTTGGGCTGGAATATTATTAATATTAATCATGTCATTATTCTAATAAATCATGTCCGGTTCAATTTAATTTTATGCAAACCCTATGTTTTGTAGACTCAGGTGTTTGTTCTGAAGGCTTTGACAATATTATTAAAAATATATATGTATATACCTACTTACACAATAATGGTCTTACATACCTATAATAGAACCTACCAATATAGCCTTAAGATAATTTTATTCCATTTGTGGTGGCTTAATGCTACCAACCTCTTTTATAATTGCGAATTTGTATATAGCCGTACATAAAGGAAGAATTTTATACTGTTATTTTAAAATGTAGCTTGTCAGTAAGACAAGAGTTTGATTTTCCAAGACATGGTCTGGAACAGGTCATTAATTTAGTATAGCTTCTCTAATGATAGAGTTTGTACCAATACTGTACGTCCAAATATAATATTATAAATATATACTGCTCCGAGATCCTCGTATCATTTTAACGCTAACATCAGGTGAAAAGCCAACCTACCATCCCGAACCAAAGGCTTTACATTTAATATACTATGATTTTCAGAATTATATTACAACTACTTATTATTTAATTAAATAACGTTATAAAACATACCGGCATCCACACTTCCAGAAGACATATTCGCTTGTGTCAATACGAAGCACGGTCTCAAAACAGTTATATAAAGCGTAAGTAATGATTTCTTATTCAAATGTACGAGCATGTCTACTCTCTACTATCTGGCCATATCCTTCTGAACCTTTTCTGAAATATTTGCACCTTTCCTGAAAATCCTTTTGAAAATCAAACCAATTTATTTTTATTTTGACATTTCAGTGACATCTGTCTGACATTACACTACAATTTAAGACTGCCAACTCCTAAAAACTTTTACCCCGAGTTATGTCGAATTACCCTGCTGTGCTGTAATTACACACATAAATCGGACATAGTAAGTGACATCATATACTATTACGACTATTTAAATTTCATGTTAAATTCTGTTTTTCCAGAAAGAACATAATATAAATATCGGTTATTTTTATAGTTATCCGAAACATTTTTTTCATACTGTGTCATGTATAAATGAGCTTTTATTAAGAGCAAAAAAAAATATCATGCATATCCCCTATTGGTGGAGAAATCGGAGAACATAATATAAAGAAACATTCAGTCGAAACATATTCGACTCCTCCTTTTTATGAACTTGGTTAAAAGCTTTATTTTGTGTGGTGAGTAAGGTCGTCAGAGCTTGGGGCGCAGATTGGTGGTAATAGGCTATGGTATCTGCTTACCATCAGGCGGGGAGTAGGTATGCTTATTTGCCTATATTATGTATAAAATAAAATTGTTAGCAAATATTTTTATCCCAAGCCATATTATGTTTGCCATAAATGTAACTTAATCCCCAAAGCTGGCAGCCCTCAAGTATAAGAGCTCTTGACTTTGGCTGCATTCCGAATGATGATGATATCGATAATTATCGATGTGAGCGCGCTAAAACGCGTACCGAATCACTTTTAGCGCGATAACGAAGCCTCGCGAAACGTCATCGGTGACGTCATTACATGCGCCATATTGCGATTACGACGACCATGGTCCAAACGTTATCGCCGTGAGCGTGGATGTCAAAAGTGACACTTGTGTTGTGTTTTTGTTTGGACAAAGGTTTTTATGTGAGATTAACAAATAAAAATACACTATATTCAAGTTAGGGAGTCTAATAATTGAAGTTAGGGAGTCCCAACGCGTTGATCATTAATTTTTTAATCCCTTTTTCGATTGTTTTAGTTCTAAATACTGTCAGCGCGTTCACAAGCGTTCCGAATCATTGACAGATCACGGCTCTTATAGATGTGACATTCGTATCGGAACGCAAATTATAGATGTGAGCGCTAAGATCGATTATGACATGTTTCGGAATGTACCCTTTGACAGCTCATTGGACCGAAAGAAAACGTTTTGTTCCGATGAATAAATTCTAGTTAGTGATGCTAATACACATTGATACATTACCTATAAATATACCTACTATCAATGATATTAAATAAATGAGAAGCAGATATGTTATAAGCGCGTGTGTTGTGAAGACTTAAAAACGGCCCAATTGGGAAATATTTTGATCAGCTGCGGCGAGCGCAATCACGAGTGTGCCGCACTCACTAAAATATAGCTATCTCTTTCATTTATGTGCTACTTCGTATCTTTTGTTTTATTTATTCGTGAAACTTGTCAATGTGTCAACATCATATTAGCCGAACATCGTCCACAGCTGGACAAAGGCTTCCCCCAAGGATCTCCACGATGGCCGGTCTTGCGCTACCCGCATCCAGCGGTTTCCCGCGACCCTAACAAGATCGTCGGTCCACCTTGTGGTCAATGTGTGCAGTTTTGTATTGCTTGGAACAGATTTAAAACGCAAATTACTATGAACGTAACATATTTTATCTATTAGTTTAATATATCATTGCCTACTATTCATACTTTTTAAAATAAATAATAACAATTTATGTATTTTTCTGTGTATAATATTATTTATTATTATTTGTTGTAAGGAAATATACGCAGAATTTATAAAAAAAATACATAAAATGTCAATGTTCGTGTATTAGAGACAGAACAGCTATTATTCTAGATTCTAGCATTGGTTTAAAAAGGCCAACCGAGCAATATTGCTAGACGCAATTCATTTTCGAATTTTCAGCAGAGCTTAGTTCCAATATTATTTATTGAAAATGTTACTCATTTTAATAAATTAATATCATTAGCATTTCCGAATTTCTAATTTCCTATAATCTGCTGTAAATTCCAGAAATGAATTGCATTAACAATATTGCCCGAGCGGCCTATTTAGACCTCCAGGTCAGATGAGACACCCATGGGCGGACCAACTGTCGTTAATTGGATGAAATCCTTAACCAAATTCGAGCTTTTAGTAAGTAAAAGTAGGTAGGTAGGTACATCATTCGCTCAAAGCTTGATTGAATCACTTTCTTGTCCCTGCGTCCGTGTGTCTGTCAGACATTTTTTCGGAGGAACACGGTATTATTAGTAACTTATTGTACTTAGGTATGTCATATCATGGTTGATGGTTTAAATAAAAAAATAATAATATTTTAAGAAAAAAATTCAAATATAAATTGATATGTACTAAATGGTAGGTAGGCTAAATAATAATATTTATTTATTTATGTACTCACACACAAGTAAAAACATAAAAGATACAAATGTACAACAATATTATGACAAAGTGTAGGTAGCAGTAAATTATATACCATGTAAACACGTGTACCAACTAACCGACTAATCTACATATCGCGTGTGAAAACAATTATATTTTTTTTACAAATTACAATAGAACATCGGGTAAAACCCTAACATTTTAGTGAATCCTGTAAATGTTATCGGGAATACCGCCCAATAACTAACAGATTCCGCCTTTCGGTTTTACCCATGTGCATATGCACGAAGGATTTAAATGAAATAAAAAAATCAGCCCATATTGTTACCTTTGTAGGTACTTACTTACCTTAGCTAAAGAAAAGAGACACACTTATCGAATCAAAGAGAGACATCATGTCAAAACGCGGGAAGTGAAAAAGAGATGATAATAAGTAAGTAAGAAAGGAGTAAATGCCGTTACAAAGCTCCAATGAGAGGCTGAGATCTATAGAGCGTGCTTAGACTTTGCTCAGGGTATAAACCTACGTAATAAAGTAAATATTTGTGTGTTTTAATTTGTAGCAAAGTTTTTGGTAAGTCGTCGATTAGGTGCACTTAGACTTTGCTTAACAAACACTCAGAGAGATTCGAAGATTGCATTTTAAATACCGACTTTGTACGGTAAAGTCTGAGCAAAGTCAAAGTACCCTATATACCCTACCCTGTATAGATCTCAGCCTAATTTGTACCAAGCTTACTTGTACATTGTACCAAGGTTATAAGTCAGTTACCTATGTTATTCACTATAACAGTGGCGGATTTGCAGTCTTAGCCACTTTAGGCCCGTGTAGTACCAGCCCCTTTAACAAAGGTGTCCTCTGAAATCTGCCGCCCCTAGACCGCGGCCTATACGGCCTATTTACAAATCCAGGACTGCACCATAGCCTTGGGAAACTCCAGGTTATTTAGTACCCTGGTCATTGACAGACCTTAATTAATTAATAGGTTTATCAGCAAGGCCTCTTTATCACTTTCATTGTACTTTCTAGTGTGATTTGTATAAATGTTCGTTATAAATTATAATCATTTTTTATCGACGGTATAAGAGAATCAATTTAATTAATAAGTTACAATTTTCCGATATAGGGATGCGTTATGGTCAATATCGATGGAATTTAAATAACATTCAGGTATAGTATGACACAACTTAGATGAAGCATCGGCAATATTCGTAAAATCGATCGTTCCCGAAAAGAGTGCGCCTACAGCATTACTCATGAATTAAAAAATGATCGGCGAAAATGATCTTATTGATCGTTGAAAGGCGCGATAGTGAATGATTTTTATTAGTTTTGTAAATCGGAATTGAAGTGTACGAAAACGACTTGCCGATGCTACATCTAAGTTGTGTCATACTTTACTTATATGAATGACTATTGTTTTGTGATGGTGCTTAAAAGTAAGCGCTGTCAATAAGAAACCATACGGCACGGTTTCGGTGTCACAATGCCGGCCTCCTACCTACACCACCTACGAGGGTAAAACATTTAAACAGTACGTGCGTTAGAGCAGGTCTGTGTAGTATAAGCCGCCCTTTTAAAAAATCGAGTGGGCGTCCTCTGAAGTCTAGCCCCTAGGACGCTGCCGCTCCTATTTACAAATCCAGGACTGCGTTAGAGGATCAAGTTCACGCCGAGACCACTGAGAGTACAGCTGCTAGAATCGAGCCGCAATCTCAACTTCAGCTTTCAATTTCAGGCTTTCGTGCATGGTGGCCGGTGGTGGGTACTCGACCTACCAATTTCTGCACCTTGTCGTCATGGAAAAGGACTTTTTCCGCAGGGTGTGGTGCTCTATCAGAGATAAGTGCCACACGATCTCAAAATAAGAGTGTGCTTAGATAAAGTTTTTGTGGAAGACAAAAATACATGGTTGTAGTAGCTTCTCCCTGCACTTGCATCCCCTAGCTAAGTGACAATGATTGTAAGAAGTTTGTATATTTCAAACAAAAACTATATTTATATAAATTCAAAAGATCCGAGAAAGAAAGTAGCTTTGCTGAGTTTCTTGCCGGAGTCTTCTCAGTTTAAGTATATTCCGAACCGGTGGTAGAGTCAATTATTATTCCGACATTCATAAGTTCCTTATCAGGGGCTAAACTGGGTTAAATCAATATCTCTGTCCTTACCTCTCGATCTCCGTGGTCCTTACAAAAGAAGACACACAGAGAGTTTCGTCTCATTCCGATGCAAGTTACTTCACGGGCGGTGTCGGAGGGAAATCACGTAAAGTTATATTGGTACCTACTATAATTTCATCAAAGGCACTAACTATCAACAGGTACGTTTGTGTTTTCCGTCGATATCGGTGTTTTTTTATTCACGTATCTAACTATACGTCATATCGATACGTAAATAAATACGCGGACAGTTTGATAATATGTAATTATTGAGTGAACACTGCGTGCAGTAGCGGTCCATTTTATTTTTGTTCGTATTTTATTATTATTCGTGTTTAGTGATGGCCTGGATACTGCAAAGTATTTTTATAATCGTGGTAAGTGTCTATTATATACCATAACAGTTTTAGTCGCGTATTTATTTATACCAAGAAAAAATATTTCGTAATTCAAACTCTAGCCGAAAACTGCGGATGTAAATTAGAAAAGTTTAAGACCTTACTTAATAGTTATTTTGTCCAATAAAGACAAATACAAGTGCATTAGTGAAGAGAAATGAAATGATTGGGTAGGTACCTTACCTACACGTTGTACGTAGTATACCTATTATCTTACCATGTGCTACAAGTATAGTGTCTTTTCAGCTTGTTTCAAAAAGTCCGTGAAATATTTTAGTAGAACTGCCACATTATACTAAAACCTAGAAAATTTAGCGACTCCATAACTGAATTAACTAATTGTAAGTGATTAATCAACATGACTTGAACTTGAACTGGCAAAATATACCTAGAAACCATGTTATCTATATATATAAAAGAGTAGCGGTTTTTTGGGTAAACATCCCCCTGCCCACACCGCTGAACCGATTAATGTGAAATTTGGCATGTGCATAGATTTTGTCACGTAGACCCCTTTTTAAGAAGCGATTTTTCGAAATTCCTTTCCGCAGCGGTGGAAACGGGCCCTTTGTGTGATTTTAAGAATCTTAATATCTCTGGAACCTTAGGGCCTAGAAGTCTGAAATTTTTAATGTAGCTTTTTCAGTAAAAAATATTAGATATAACAAAAGTTTGAGAAACGCTCGCAGCGTTTCTCAAACTTTTGTCTATGGGAGGAAAATTAAAAAAAATAAGGGATTTGCTTTGTTTCCGTTAAACCTTGATAACTTTGTGAGTTTGAATGCTACAAACTCAAAATTTATAGTGTAGGTAGTTTAATAATACTGGTAAAATGTATTTTCGGCGTTACTCAAACTTTTTTTCTTCGAGGAAGATATTACCGATGGAAATTATGGATTTTTCAAACTCTTATATCTCTGCAACGGCTAAAGATAGGCAAATGAAATTTCGTATACGCGTTATGCTATACAAATACTACAAATTTCAACTTGGTGTTTGTCAAAGTTTTGCCCATAGACAAAGTAAAAATGTCGAAAATTTACTTTTAGCATCCTGTTTTTCTCAGTTAATATTCATAGCAGAAGCATGATTTTTGAAATATAAGCTTTCTACGGTATTTGTTTCAAAATGTACTGTCACGTTTCTTAAACTTTTCATGCGGCATAAAGTTATAAAGGGTGAAATATCCAATTTTTGCACTTTAATATTTTTGTAATGGCTCAAGCTAGGGACCTTAAATTTGAAATATAAACTATTTAATACAATTGAAACAATATTCAAACCAGTGTTTCTCAAATTTTTCATAGTTGTCAATTTTATGACACCTTAAATTATTTTCTATCAATCTGTATAACGGAAGTACTATACAACTGAGAAGCATGATTTTTTGGAAATAAGCTACCTATAGCAAGCACTATAAGAATCCTAAAGCATTTTGCAATACTATTTAGCAATGAAATGTTATAGAGGGTGGAAAATTTTATTTTTGACTTTTAATATTTTTGCAATTACTTAAGCTAGGGTTCCAAAATTTTTAATGTAGACCATGTAACATAAGTGTAACAACATGCAAGTCAATAATTAAAAAAAAAATTATCATAGACAATTTTATGACCTTTTTAATTTTTTTTTATCAACCTGTATAACGCAAGAACTATTTAACTAAGAAGCATGATTTTTTGGAAATAAGCTACCCATAGCAAGCACTATAAGAATCCTAAAGCATTTTGCAATACTATTTAGCAATGAAATGTTATAGAGGGCGGAAATTTGTATTTTGGCCCCTTAATATTTTCGCAATTACTTGAGCTAGGGATCAAAAATTTTGGGTGTAGACTATGTAACATAATTGTAACAATATGCACATTAATAATTTTAAAATATTTAATCATAGACAATTTTGTGACCTTTTTAATTTTTTTTCATCAACCTGTATAACGCTTTTCCTATTGATTTAAGAACCACAAATTTCTGGTTATAAGCTACCCATAGCGAGAACTATAAGAATCCTAAAGCATTTTGTAATACTATTTAGCAATGCAATATTATAGAGGGTGAAATATTTCATTTTTGCCCTTTAATATTTTTGCAATTACTTGAGCAAAAGATCCAAAATTTTGAATATAGACTAATTAACACAAATGTAACAACATAGAAATCAAAATTATTCTAAATTTTAGTCATAGATATTTATATGATTTTTTAAAAAAGTTTATCAGACTGTATAAAGCTTCTCTATTCATATAAGTACCATATTTTATGAATTTAAGCTATCATATAGCAAGCATTGTTTATAGCAAACTAAAAACCCTTCCACTCACAGTATTGTTCAACTTTCATGCCAAAATAAAGTAACAAAGCTTTAAATTTTCTTCAATATCTCAAACAAGTGATCTAAAATTATAATACTTAGCATTTAGTTTATATAAAATAACTAGCTGTTCCCCGCGGTTTCGTTCGCGGGTTTATAAGTAGCTTATAACCTTCGGGGATAATGTAGCTTCCCATTAGTGAAACAATTTTTCGAATCGGACCAATAACTCCGGAGACTAGCGCGTTCAAACAAACTCTTCAGCTTTATTATTACTACCTATAGAGAGATTAAGTTTTCACCCAAGAAATAAAAAAAAACAAATTTAGTAAAAATAAACTCATAACCAATTTTGTTAGTTTCTATGAAATCTACAACAATTCAACTTAAAAATATTCAACGTTAAAGCAATTATCATCAAACAAATTACGTATAGGACTTCATGTCGGTAAAGTCGTGCAGTTCGGTTCTTTTCGGTATTGCTCGGGTTACATCGGGCGCCACGTCGCATCGCCCGTGCTATACAAAAATAAATAAATATCCTGGGACATTCTTCACATATTTTTTTTCAGGTTTTCAATTGCAAAAAGATTTTTCCAAATCCGACTGGTAGATCCAGAGATTAGCGCGTTCATACAAACAAACAAAAACTCTTCAGTTTCATTATAGTTTAGATAGATAGATATATAGATTATTATTAGTATAGATAAATTATAGATGGGTTTATGTTGGCAGTTCTTGACAATTTTGCATCAATCTGTATTGTATCATTGAGACAATCATTTAAGAAGCTGTCCTTAGTTTCTCACAAGTTCTGGGATAAAAATACCTACCTTCTTATCTCACGGGTCTACCTCTCTGCCAATTTTCATTACACACTGTTTGAACGTTTAGAAAGAAAGAAGAAAGAAAAACTTTTATCTCCTGCATTGCATGCCATTCGAAACTTATAAAAAAAATATCAAACATAAAAATTCAATATACCTACAAAAATAAAAAATAATAAGAAGGCTGTATGGCTCTGAACCTTTGACTGTTTTTTTTAACGTAACAAAAACTTAGGTATTACTAATAATGGATTGTAATTTTTGACAAGTATATATTTATGTATTCAATCGTCACTGAACTATACCTGTCCCTGGATATTAAATAGCCTAAAACCTTCATCTAGGAACCTGAACCTAAGAGGATACCTTTATCTTTGAAAAGCGCTTCATAATCTGTACTGTGGTTCTCAAGGTATGAGAATACTAACGGACAAATTGACCTACATATTATTTGGTTGGTTAAATTGAGTACGGGGTGTTCATGAACTCTAATGCGGGTGAAACCGCTGGGCGAAAGCTAGTCTATATATATAAAAGAAAGTCGTGTTAGTTACTCCACTTATAACTCAAGAACGGCTGAACCGATTTAGCTGAAAATTGGCAGGGAGGTAGATTAGAGCCAGGAGAAGGACATAGGATAAGTAGGTAGGGGTAGGTAGGGTAGGTAGGTAAGGTAGGTAGGGGTAGGTAGGGTAGGTAGGTAAGGTAGGTAGGGGTAGGTAGAGGTAGGTAGGGTAGGTAGGTAAGGTAGGTAGGGGTAGGTAGTTAGGTAGGGGTAGGTAGTTAGGTAGGGGTAGGTAGTTAGGTAGGGGTAGGTAGATAGGTAGGGGTAGGTAGATAGGTAGGGGTAGGTAGAGGTAGGTAGGGTAGGTAGGTAAGGTAGGTAGGGGTAGGTAGTTAGGTAGGGGTAGGTCGTTAGGTAGGGGTAGGTAGATAGGTAGGGGTAGGTAGGTAAGGTAGGTAGGGGTAGGTAGTTAGGTTAGGGGTAGGTAGTTAGGTAGGGTAGGTAGGTAAGGTAGGTAGGGGTAGGTAGGTAGGTCCCAGTTTTATTTTTGTTCTCAGGGCAGGACAACGTCTGCCGGGTCAGCTAGTATAAAATAACTAGCTGTTCCCCGCGGTTTTACTGGCGTTCCCGGGATTAAAAGTTTCGATAAGCTTTCTATTAGTGAAACAATTTTTCGAATCGGACCAATAACTCCGGAGATCAGTGCGTTCAAATAAACTCTTCAGCTTTTTTATTAGTACCTATAGATAGATAAGTTCTCACCCAAGAAATAAAAAAAAAAAACAAATTTAGTAAAAATAAACCCAATACCAATTTTGAAGTAATTAGGACCATCCTAAGTAGTATTTGTTTCTATGAAATCCGTAGGTAATATCTACAACACTCAACTTGAAAATATTTAACGCAGTAAAGCAATAATTATCGTCAAACAAATTACGTATTAGTAGTTCGGTTCTTTTCGGTATTGCTCGGGTTACATCGGGCGCCGCGTCGCATCGCTTGCCCATAATTCTTAAGAGCTTAGCGCGTTCAAACAAACAAACAAACTCTTCAGCTTTATTAGATTAATAATAATCATGGATAGGTTTATGTTGGTAGTTCATGACAATTTTTCATCAATCTGTATTGTATCATTGAGACAATCATTATAGAAGCTGTCCTTAGGTTCTTATAAGTCCTAGAATAAAAATACCTACCTCCTTATCTCACGGGTCTCTTCTTACCTCTCTGCCAATTTTCATTTAACACTGTTTGAACGTTTAGAAAGAAAGAAGAAAGAAAAACCTTTATCTCCTGCATGCCATCCGAAACTTATAAATAAAAACAATACATAAATAATTCATTACAAAAATAAAAACTATAAGAAGGCTATATGGCTCTGAACCTTTGACTGTTTTTTTTTAACGTAACAAAAACTTAGGTATTTATTGTAATTTGTAACCAGTGCATAATACATATTTTAATGTAGTATTCAATCGTCAGATCAACTATACATATTCCTGGATATTAACATAGCCTAAAACCTTCCTCTAGGAACCTGAACCTAAGAGGATACCTATCTATGAAAAACGCTTCATAATCTGTACTGTGTTTCTCAAGGTATGAGAATACTAACAGACAAATTGACCTACATATTATTTGGTTGGTTAAATTGAGTACGGGGTGTTCATGAACTCTAATGCGGGTGAAACCGCTGGGCGAAGGCTAGTACTATATAAAAAAGAAAAGATATCAATTTTACTATGTAGGTAATCATTAAAATATTTTGGGCCTTTCTTGGGCCGATGTTCGCGTCACGTTACGTTCAAGACCAGGTATGTGACAAACTACTGGATTAATTCAAAAAACGCTTGATTTAAAATAATTCCTGAAATAACTGACGATAATTTCGTTATAAATTCAAACCATAATTTTTGTTACTTCTTTTTTACAAGCCGTGTTAGTAAGTATGTTTAGGTCAACATTTGTAAGTAAATTTTTACTCGCTTCCCGATGTTCAATTGATCAGAAATTTGGTATGAAATTCGCATGACAATACAATAAAATGGTGTCATTGAGCTCGTCTGATGATGGAGCTGAATAAAAAAATATGTGTGAAACATACTACTATTAGCGCATACCTAAGTAGGCTATATATTTTGGGAGAACGCTCCTCGTCCTCGGTTGTCGTGAGGCAAACGAAAGTAAAAGTGAACTGTCACTTTCTTCTTTATGCATTTATGAGTCCATTGGTATTCATTCATGCGTGAATTTAAATGATGATCAGATAAATTAGGTGTACATTTGCCTATCTTTAAGGTTGACTATATCTAAAAACAATTGAAATGTTTATCTACAACAGCCTTTTTTAGCTAAAATACCCAGTTACCCAAAGGAGTAAGAGCGTAATATTGCTCTACTAAGAATAAGTATTTGTGCACGTCTGTAAAATGGAACAAAAACACTGATTCATTGGTTTTGATAATAATAAAAATGTAGGTACTAAGTATGTAAAAATAATATATATTTTATTTATATTATGTTTTGAATGAATTATATAAAAAAACTTAATTGAAAAACTGCAATCACCAGATATCAGACAGAAGGTTGAATGGATAATTTGAATAAATGATTGTTTATGTATGTTTTTGGATATCTTTATGTCTTTGACACCTTTCGACTGAACTACTGACGCCATCCGACCGATTCATAATTCAATATATTATTACCTATGTAAAAACAGAAGCAAATTCAGAACAATTAACTATAACTTTTCAAACACTGAGCCAGGTAACTAAAAAATCCCATTCTTCGTGCGTCTTCCTAACATGGTTGGAAGAGCATCCAAAATATACAGCCTAGCATCCAAAAATATACAAACTACATATATATAAAAAAAAAAAATTGTCGATGTTTGCAGTGCAATATCGAAATATTATTTATTATTTTTGCACCTTATTTATCATACACTGAGCTGTTTCTCGCGGTTTCAACCGCGTTACGACTGAAAACTAGCTCATCATTCATAGGAGATCATTAAAAATAGGTACCTACCTAATGATTATGAATAATAGGAATAATTCACCTATTTATTTTTATTAAAAACATACTTATCAATATATCCTTGGTAAAATCCATTTCATTGCGTGTCAGTGAAAGTGTAAATACCCATTTTTATTATAAATATTGTTTTTTTTATATACTCAAATGAAAAAATATATATATAAAAAAAAATATCAGGTTGTCGATATCAGTATCCTACGGGAAGCCCAAGTATTTCATTGAGTTTGAAAATACCTGCCAAACTATTACTACCTAAGATATTTAAAAAAATAACTATTATCTACTAACATATCGATATAATTTATCGATAATGAATTTTTACTAACGATATTTAATTATTTAGGTACCTACCTGTACCTATATTCTAAGAAACTCTAGCATTTTGCAATTGATATTAAAATTTGTTTCAATTAAAGTTTTTAAATTAAGGTACTTAGGTACTAAGTTTAGATTTTTTTAAAATAGGCTTGTGTTAAAATTAACTTCGGCCTAAATCAATTTGAGGTTGAATGTATGTATCATTTCAGTATGTGCAAGAATTCGCTTTTTATTTTGATAAAACCGTATCGGAAGAAATTCCCGTAGGTACGTTGATGACACCCGGGAAATTCGGATACAATGTTTTATTTCTCACGCTACCTTCACATTTGGCCAGAATTTGGAAAGTTTCGGCATATAATCGCAATATATAACCTGATACCGTCTACACAAGCTTAATTCAATAAATAAAATGGAATAAAATTATGAAAAAAAAAAAACATATAGTTCACACACCGAAGGATAGATGGCGCAATAATTAACCTACATCGCCCTGATTAATTTTATTTGTGCATTGGCATATAGGTGATATAGGTACAAGATTTCAACATTTACAGTATGACCGCGGTCCACAGGCAAGATGACCCAACCTGGCGGAAAATAATCCTCCTTACTCTTCCATACACACAGTATGAATTTTTGTAAAGATTTCCGAGTTGGTCCCATAGTAAAAGTTTTTTCTATTGATCACCATTTCCATCACTTAAAGTACTATAGTAATTATAGCCTTTATTTACAATCATTAAGCATAAATTACATAATAAATGTTCTGTAGGCACCGGTTACTTGATTGTCTTGCATTCCAGCATAGGCCTCCCCAAACGATCTCCTTAAAGTACTAATGCACCCTAATTTACTATTTACAGATGGTCGCTACCGTATCAAAATGCAAGCACAACTTAAGATATTCCTTATCGGAAGACTTCCCACAATATGACCATAGCCCGGTGTTACGACGGCTTAATCAACCGAGCTACCAAAACAATCCAAGAATTGGACGGTTAGCTGAAGGAACAAACAAGAGACCACATGAAAGATCATTTTCAGCTCACGGCGGTACACAGCGGGTTCAAGAACAAGAAAGGAGAAGGATAGAATCTCGCATAGCAGAACCTGTCACTCGGAATGATAATGGATCGTATAACTTTTTAAATAATTCAGCCAGAAGAGGTGAATTTTTGAATTATCTTAACATACCTAAATCATTTTCTTCTCCATCTAATTTGTGGATGTCCACTGCTGCACATAAAATTTTCCATAACAAAAAGTTTTGTGTCATTTGCAACCGATACAACTCGGGGATATTTAGGTTTTATATTCAGATAATTGAATTAATGAAAATGAAATTAATTTGAATAATTAAGTCTTTAAACATCTATCTACCAGCGAGGAGTGAAATTTAGCTTTTATGTAGTTCTCGTTATCACTTAACAACCATAATATGGTTAGATTTTGGTCAAACACCTGTTTTATATACAGCGATCTGGGTAACAAGTCTTCTAGAACCCTACAGGATTACAGTACAGGCAGATCATGTGCTTTCTATCAGAAACACCACGAAAACCCATCTAATAAGTTAACTTCTCAATTTATACTTTTTCCAGGTGGCTCCGATGCTTCTTTAACTGAACAGCTACTCTCAGGACCAACATCAGGCAAATGTCAAGATATACCAGAAGAATGTAGGAGGATTGGTATTTGTGAAGACGTACCAAACTATCCCAAAGAGCTAGTCGAGAAAGCTTTAGCAGAAGTAAGTGAGCTGTCTTATTATGAAATATGGTTTAAAGCAAGTTTTCTACTCATCATCATCATCATATCAGCCGAAGCCCTCCACTGCTGGACAATGGGAGGCCTTAGGCCAGCAGAAGCCCAAGGATCTCCACGATGGCCGGTCTTGCGCTACCCGCATCCAGCCACAACCTTAGTAGTTTTATACTACTAAGGTAAGGTAGTAAACAAGCATACGGCCCACCTGATGGTCAGCGGTTACCGTATTTTATAGATGCTTGCAACAATAAAGGTATCAGTCGCGCGTTTTTAACCCTGCAAAAATGTCTTCACACCCTTCTTGAAGAATCCCATGCTGTACTTGGAAAACTATAGCGGAGAGTTAATTCCATAACTTGAGCGTCCGCTGAAGGAAGGTCCTTTGAAACCGTACAGTGCGAATGTGTGAGGATGAACTAGCCTCTTTCTGTCTTATGAGGTTAGAAAGTGATGTATATATTTTAAACCTGCATTAAACCTAGTTACTTGATAAAATACGCAATACAATAAACCTACACGTAACCATACTACTAACTCCGTCAATTAACCGTGCAAATAATAAACAAGCTACCCAAAAGTACATAGTTTTGAATTAAGTTTAAACCAGTCTGTCAGTCCAGTAATCTTATTTCAGGATGGTGATTTAAGAAGCAGGTTTCAAATTGATCAACTGGACATACCAGAGCTTCCCGATATCGGACAGAGGGCAGGACCATCTGAAGAAAATCAGGAGCTTTGTTATTCTAAGCTGAAGGTAACTTCAAAATAACTGCACTATTTACTGTGCGAAGTCAGATTCAAAGAATTATTTCTCTAATGAAGCTACATTATCCCTGAGTGCTATAGGGTACTTTTTATGTCTGGAACGCGGGTGATACCGCGGGAAACAGCCAGGAAAATATAAAGAACCCTGTGTGATCCCCTTCACTGTGCTATCGCACGATAGATTATTATCAGTGCCTCAACTGAAGAAAGGAGTTTAAGTAGATCGTGACCACAACGACCCATCCATCATCTTCCTTGAGATCGCTTTTGGACACATAGGGTCCCGCCCTGATTGCCCACGACTCTAAAATACTCCATTTAGCGTTACAAGTATTAACTGCATTACTTTCAGGCGGACAAAAAAGTTTGAAGGTTGACAGTGCTTGTTTGACAAAATAAAACATTTTTTTTCAGATAGTCTTCCCCAAAGGCGCAGTAGATAGAAATGGTGTTTTTTTATACATCTTGAACGACGACGACAATCCTTTGCAAGGTATCAGAGTTGAAGAATGCGAGTAAGTTGGCACTATGTTGTTTTCAATGACTAAATGTATCCAGTTTTTTCAGAACAACAGTTATAACAATAGGGGGTTACCTAAGTTACGTTACGTTAGCAGTAACATAAGGTAAAATGGCCTCTTATTTTTATAATCTTATAATTAACTTCACTTGTATATATATAATGTTTAGGTCGAAACTTGCAAGACAATTTTAACCCTGTTCTTGATTTTTAATTGATCTGTGGTACACATTATGTATATTCGATAACTATACCTATATATAGGTATTAATAGTGTCATTGAGGTGGTCTGTTGAAGCTGAATAAAAAAAAACTTGTCCTAAAAAAATACTTGAAATTTTTATATTATTTTTAAGTTAGGACATTTTATCTTTTTTTATGTTTTTTGTTAAAAAAGAGAAATAGTACGATTAAATTAGTTTAGTTTCTTAATCGGTACCACTGACTAACTGAACTTTCAGCTGATTTAATTGAAATATTTTTTTTTAACATTATATAATATACAATATTTACAATTATTTACAACAAATATACAAACTATATATAAAAAAAATCCTCGAGGCGGCCGCTGCTGCCAATCAACGGCAAGGTTCCCAGAAGGCTGGCAGCGTTCCCTCTTTGTATGGCCAAAAGTATTTTTTGTTTCAGCTTAGAAAAGAATAACGGCAAATGCAATAAATATGCGATGTTCAAACAAGGGACGACAAGCACATGCCTCCAAAAACATTTTCCACGTATCTTGTGGGCGCTGGAAAATAACAAAGTGGTTGAGAAAACAATTCCTATCCCCAGCTGCTGTTCATGTGTCGTAAATTATACCAGGAGTCTATTCTAAAAGTACTAGATTTTAAACGACATCATATAAGGAGAAGGTTCTCAATTCGACTGTTTATTATGTTGTTTCTTTGTATCTTTATTACTCCGACAATAGCCGACCGATTTTCACAATTCTGAGTAGTTAGTAACCCAGAATTTTGGCTATTGTTGGGAAAGGCCTATGTCCAGCAGTGCACGTCTATAGGACGATGATGATGATGATAAATAAAAACATATTTTTATAGGCCAGAACTTTTTTGTTTCATTTAATTTTGTATTACCTATTTATGCATTTTTCTCCTATTTATTGTAAATAATCATTTTTAAATTTAGATTAAATAAATTGTCTAATACTTTTTATCTACTTACTTACTATTTACTCTGAGGTATAAGCATGTCTCAATTACTAGTAGATCCTTGTTTAAAAAAAAGTGGAGCGATCGCATCAAGATTCACTTGGCGAAAACTTTCACTTTATGCGAGCTGACAAGTGACGTTGCAGCCACAGTGAGAAGCGAAAGCAGTAACTCAACTTGGTCGTAACCTTGGTCTTGTTATGACGATCGACATCACGTGTTGGATCACACGCATATTTTTTATTATTGCCTGGCTATTTTCGCCACCGGCGTATTCAAGCAGCTCCACTTGAGAGCAGTGGGGGATTTACAAATTTGCCGCCAGTAGGCTATGTACTCAGTTTTTGCCGCCCCTACTGTTTATAGAAATTCCATACCCTAACTAAGTAATTTACAATCATATTAATTACAGTTAATCTGTCAATGAAATTACAATTTCCTCTATCGTCTTTATTACATCAGCAAAAAAAATTAAAAAATACTTAATTTTAATTATAGTAATGAAACGCTGCTATTGGAATATTTTAAACATGCATGATTACAAAAAAAAATGGGCGAAATTTGCCGCCCCCTAAAATCTGCCGCCCTAGGCTCCAGACTACTCAGCCTGCTGGTAAATCCGCCACTGCTTGAGAGGCAGTTAATTCCGAAGCTGTTAGCTGCGAAGTGTGCTCATCTCACTACTTTCCACAATTAGATTGTGGTTAAAAAGTAACCAAAACTCCATAAAAAAAAAAATCGTAATGAAAAGAAAATATATACGAATTTACGAACATACGTAGGGTTTTCAGGTAATTATGATACCTACTTATTTGACAATAGGTATACTGTAATTCTAGGAATCTAACCTAACTACATGTTTATTGCACAGCTTCAATAAACTACAATATAACTTGTAAGAAGAAATACAGGTATTGTAAATATGTTCAAATACTCAAACTTCTCGAAATCTGACTGAGCAAATATTGCAATATGTCATATAGGGTCGCTATTTCGCAAGACACTGATACTTTTACTATTTGAGCTGTGTGCTAATACTGCTAATTAGATCAATATTTGAATTTGACATGCCGGGCACCTGGCAAAATACTGATGAGATTATTTTGGTAAATTATAGCATTACTCAGTTTTATTACTGTAATTTGTAATACTACTTTTAGAAAATATATTTTATTTCCTACAAATATTATAATTATGCGAAAATTTGCGTATGTTTGTTACCACTGAACTTCGATTTGATTGAAACATAGATACTTAGATCATAAAAGTAAATATCATTCCCCCCAATTGCCGCATCATCTCGGATAGACATTGATGTGCATATTACTATTGTTTCTAACTAGCACAGATTTTTCAAAATCATCAAACTTCCTTCACCATGAAACTTAGATTAGCGGAGTGACGGCCGAAAGGTCGAAACCCTCGGTGCGCGCGAGTCAGACAGTTTGTAATATAAAAATCTAAATATTTTATTTAAAATATAGTAAAAAATATTTTATTCAAATCGACCTTTTGCATATTATGAATAGTTTGTCTCTAATACCGGTTCCAGAGGCTACTTTTGGTGATAAGAGCCAAATTAACTCGATCGATACTCTTTTATAATAAGCTAAGATTCCTTACATAATATCTTACTACTTGGTATGTATTAGTTATGCTTTTAAAACTATTTAAATCGGTTTCTTATCAATAAATAATGGACATTTGTAATTAAGGAACAGTTCTATAATGTTTTGAATGCAAAATGAATTCATAAATAAATCTAGGTATACGCCTCAAAGTAACCGACATAGCCCGAAGAATTGCCAAACTGGCAGTGGGCGGGGCACATCGCTCTTAGAACCAACGGCCGCTGGGGCAGAACGGTTCTCGAGTGGCGACCACGCGGTACGCGACGCGGGTACGCGAAGATGCGGGTAGCGCAAGACCGGCCATCGTGGAGAACCTTGGGGGAGGCCTTTGTCCAGCGATGGACGTATTTCGGCTGACATTCGTTGAAAATTCATACTGTGATAGAGAGACAAAAGATATTTTACTAAATATAAAACTTGTTTGGAAATTAAATTACAATGAACAATAGTCAATTGATGAGTTTATTTTCTGAGAATTATCCTATAGGTAATTATTTATTATGATTTATGAGACAGGGTTGTATATATCTGAGATCAAACACGACTTCTTTAAACACATCATACTTAGTATTATTATTAGCAAGCCATTATATCAACCACCTTGAACTAGCACGCAAGCCTGCCTCATGTAGTAACGAGGGAATATCTACATGTGACGTGTGTGGCTTGGTCAGCGCATGACGGTTCCAAAAGACCGATAAAACAAGGACCAAGGACCATCCATGTGATCCTGCTCCTGAGAATCTTAGGAACGATATTCACTCAAGAGCTCATATAAATTGCCTCATACATGGATGTCCCAGCATATTTATTGTTCGAATTTACAGCAGACCTGCAATATAAAGTTCAATTTTTTTTTGGTGAATATGTAACTCATTTTAATCTTAGCATTTCCGAATTTTATAAATTGCATGTGCTGTAAATTCGAGAAGGAAATGAATTGCATGTAGTAATATCGCTCGAGCGGCCGTTTTTGACCCCCAGGGCATCATTTGCGCGTTTTTGACCCTGCAAAAATCTCTTCACATCCTTCTTGAAGAACCCCATGCTGACTACTGCTTAAGGTTCTTGGGAAAACCGGATTTTATACAGAATAGGATTTGATGTTTGTGTTTTAAGTCCTCCTTATTTTTTTTATGGCTGTTTTACTTTAAGTACCTAACTCATGAACTACTACAACTTTATAATAAGCAATATTCCGGCAACAAAGAGAGGTAGCATTACGTGAGCGATATAACCTTGACTGGTGGACAATAATTAGTGTATTTACAGACGGAACAGCATACAATACAATATCGCGTGTCTCTTTACCGCTCTTAAAAGGTATTCGTACACAGTAGACATTTCATTGTGTCAAAAATGTAAATGAAAAGAGATTCATTACGTATTGTCCTATACCTATATAAATAAAATCTATAAAAATGACTGCATTTTTTTATTAAATGTTTGGAAAACACCGGGGTTGTCGAAAATCTCAATAAAATCATCTGGGTGACGCCGTGCCGGTTCACCTCAAAGTACTCTAATCATCAATATGAGCAACTTTTTCTATAGGAAATACCTACTATGAAATTAAAAAAAAAAAAAAAAAATTCATACAAAATATCAGCCTACTTGCTCGCTCAAAATGTATGAAAAATAATCCTCTATATTGAAGAATTTTTCTTTGAATTGAACTTTTCATAAAAATTAATTGTTGTTTTGAAAAACAGTATCATAATACCTACTAAGAGGATTGATCGTTTGAACACTGAAAAACAAAGCTTACGGATTACAAATAATAATCCAAATATGATGGGTTCGACTCCCATCCAGGATAAACATTTGTGTACATACATACTTAAACATTTCATTTCTATTTAGGTATTTAAATAGAAATTAAATGTTTCATTTCTATTTAGGTATTTAAATAATGATCACGGCTCATAGTTACCCAGTAGGTACAGTTATGTACATTTATGATGGTCATTTTAGAAGTCATAAGGATTGACGTAGTTTTGAATCACAGAGTCAAACAAAACAAACTTATGTTATAGCTAAAAACCTAAATACTAGAAACAAAGATAAAATTGTTACACCTAGATTCAGGCTAGCGGAAGTCAATAAGTCTTTTCTCGGGAACTGCATTCGCTTTTATAATAAAATCCCATATGAAGTAACTAAGATGTCTTATAATAAATTCAAAGAGCATGTTAAACATAAGTTGATCGACAAGGCCTACTACAAGGTGGCTCATTACATAGAAGACAAGAATACATGGATGTAGTAGCTTCTCTCTGCACTTGCAGCCCCCTGGCCAAGTGATAATTGTATGAAGTTTATGTATATTTAAGACAAAAACTGTAATTACCTACATAAATAAAAAAAAAAAGATCCACCCAAAAAAAAACGCCTTGCTGAGTTTCTTGCCGGAGTCTTCTCAGTTCAAGTGTATTCCGAACCGGGAAACAATTTATAAAACGCGCCTCACGCAGATTTTTCAATACCGCCGTTAATCACCGCAACCCTCTTATAGTGAAAGCCGCAACGTACACGCCCTCCCGTATACTCCGTATCCTTAGACCAAGGCAAGCCCTCAGCGAGCCGGATGACCCCATAACATTAGCTCAGATCGAAGCTGACGAAGCCCGTAAAAGTACACAACACAAAACCGATTACGCTACCGTCCTCGACGGCGAGGACCGCCGCGACGTCCCACTCAGTCTCGTCCCGTTCAAGCGGCCCGAGCTGCCATTAGTAATCCGACCGCCCCCAATTAGTCGTAACTCGTACAAAGTCCTCCCCTTCCCCCGGTAACGCCCTGAGCCGAGGTTCGTACCCCACTCGGGGGTGCCCTCAGGCGTGGTTACCTAAATGTTACCCGGCTGAGAGCTCTCTGCGCTCGCCGATTGTCCGGTATGGTTGGAGCAGCCATCAGAGGCTACCAACTTTAGTCCTTTCAAAAAAAAAAAAAAAAAAAAATCCGAACCGGTAGTAGAGTCTATTGTAAAACTGTAACTATTGACGTTCATAAGTGCCATAATAGGGCCTAAACTGAATAAATGAGTTTTTGATTTTGATTTTTGATTTTGCTAATAAAGAAAAGGTTATTATGTGCCACAATTAAAGTAATTCCTATAAAAAAAATGTTAGCTAAACCTAATTTTTATCAATTATTTATCCTTAAATCCTGTAAATCCCATACGAATAAATCAGTGATAAATTACCTTAGAATCGTCATTAAACATGACTCAAACTAATGCTGTGACGAAATTAATGATTATGTACCTATATGTAGTCATCAAATTATATTATGTGTCATTATCTAATACCTAACATAATGTATTTTATTAAATTATGCATAACACATTTTACGACACTACCATCGATTGACGTCATCGAATTAAAGGTAGATGACCGTATTCGGTTAATATTTAGGGCGATGACAGCTTCGTTAACGCAAATGCGACAGCAGTGCCGTTTCTGTTGTTTACAATCAAAACTAAATTAACTATCTTTCTAATGAAAACCATAAGAAAAGTATAGATATAAGAAATTTAAAGCTGTCAAATTAGTTCAATTGTTTGTTTCAACATGAATTTAGTCGATTTTTATAGGTCATGTCACGACTATTTCCCTTTATACAATTTTTATTATGACAATGGCATAGGCTAATTTGATAGGTTTAAATATCTCCTATCCTTTACAATAGTGTTTGTGAGAAAGAGATATAACGTGATGAATTAAAGTTAGTTTAGTTTGTAAACAACAAAATCGGTACCAGGGTACCATAATCTTGGATAACGTGGCTAGGAATTCACTCTCAAGTGCAGCCTGGAACATATTAACATAGCAAAAGTTTGAGAGGATGGATGGATGTTCGTTACTCTTTCACGTAAAATCTACCGAATGGATTTAGATGAAACTTGGCACGTAGATAGATCATACCCTGGAATAACATATAGGCTACTTTTTATTCCGGGAAACATCCCTCGGGAACGCATGTGAAATCACGTGGCAGAAGCTAGTAGATTCATAGTCTGCAAAGAGTTGTGAAAGAGCATGTTAAATTTGCCAGAAATAGAAACAGGAAATTGTTTTGTAATATCCAATATCTATAAACATGAGTATATTGGAATACCATAAGAATTACCTACACAGGGTAAATGGCGACTCGTGCGTTTGTAGTAGGTCTAGGTAACTAAAAAATAAGCAGATGTGTATTTTCAATAAAATTATGCTTGTAAATAGGTCAACTTCCTGATGCTCTGGATGTAATGTCATATCAATGGGATTTCGAGACACAATAACAATAATTTTCCGACATAACTTTGGTATGTAGGTAAGTCCATGATTATAAATTTTATGCCTATAATAATAATTATAGTTGTTATTCAATTTACCACTTTACAGTTCTGTTTATGTAACGATGATTTATTAATCAATTATGTACTAAAGTAAAGACGTTAAGGGAATCCATGAGGCCGAAGTTTAGCAGCATACATAATAATAAGCGTAGAATGGGGCTTTCAAAAATAACGGGACGAAATTGATAATTAAGTTTTTTTTATATTTTGCGTCTTACATGCCATAAAAAAATGCCGATTTCAAAAATGATAGCATAACTGGCGTATAATAAATGGTACGCAGCCGTTTTAAAAATATGATAGATTTTAATAATAATAGGTATATCGGCTGTTTGTACCATTATTCGCAAGTTATGGAGCAAAATATAAAAAAACTGAATTATCAAGTTTGTCCCGTCATTTGAAATTCGTCCACAAACATACATAGCGGTTTTCTACGAATAATATATTTATTTTTTTGAGTTCTGTCTATGCGTTAATAAATTCTATAATGTATGTATGTAATTCTATAATGTGTGTGTGTTATATTTTATGTGTCATTTATTTATAATGCATATTATATACTGTACCTTTCTTACTCCTCCGTCAGCGTAATTTTCTTAAAAGGGGGTGCCTTTAAACCACATAGTAAAGCTACGAAGTGTATATATTGATACGTATTACAACTAGATTTATGAATATGGAATACAATACACGAAAGCTAAAAACTCTTATAATGTATTTTTTATACTATTTATGTACGTAGTAAACAACAGTCATCTCTTCCACCAGTGGTGACGTAAAAGGCACCTACCTGATGATTTGTTTATCTTCCTATTACTCATAACCACCGTTCTCTTCCCCTTTCACTATGATGGGAATCTCTAGGTTATTACTGTCTGTTCACTGTCATTCTTGATAATGATCCTCATTAATAGCTTTATCAGCGTAGGGCTCTTTATCACTTCCATCGTACCTACTCTTATGAGAATTATTAGTTATACAATATTAATTTTAATTACTCATCGACATTTGTTTATTTATGGTAAACCACTGTAAATGAAAATCAATTTAATATTATATTACAGTTTTCCTTTCAATAAGGATGCGTTTTCGTTCAATAAAATTTATCGATAGAATTTCAATAAAATTCAAGTTCATAATTTGAACTTTGAACTTGGAAAGTGAATGGGTCAGTATCAGTATGAAAATCGTGCTAAAGGCTGTCCTTACAAAAGACCAGTGGACAGAGAGCTCCGTCTCGTTTCGTTGCATATTATTTTACGGGCGGTGTCGGGGGGAAATCACGTAAAGTGGAGGTCTTTGTAATATTGCTACTGCTAATGGCACCGCAATCTCGGCCCAGACTATACATACACTAGTGGTCAGTTATTATTCACACGTATTAACAGGTGCACGTCTGTGTTCTCCGTCGATATCGATGTTTTATTTTATTCACGTACCTACGTCATATCGACACGTAAATAAGTACGCGGACGGTTCGATATGTAATTATTGAGTGACCACTGCGTGCAGTTGTGGTCGTTTTTATTTTTGTGACCATGTATTTATGTGATAAACATATGTAGTGATGGCCTGGATACTGAAAATTCTTTTTATAATCGTGGTAAGTGTCCTTTAAACATTACTAAGATAACACATTTTATTTCCTGTCCTATTAAAAGACTATTTATTTACACGAACATTATGATACGATTTATATAAATTGATACATTAGTGGTGAATACATAATAGTTATATGATGTTATAAAATCGGTAGGTAGATATGTAAATTATATGTTTTTATAGTCATTAATTAAAGGCCAAAAATATTGATGAGATGTAGGTACCAAACAAATTCCAATGTTATCATTAACTTCCATTCCACCAAAAGTAGCCTATGTCCTTCTCTATCCATATCATTGGCTATCTGCATGCCAAATTTCATCGCGATCGGTTCAGTGGTTTACGCGTGAAAAGGTAACAAACAAACATACAAACAAACAGAGTTACTTTTGCATTTATAATATTAAGTAGGTATGGATTATGGATGCGAAAGTGAGTTTGATTGTTACCATTCCACGCTCGCTCTGATCGCGATGAAAGGTGAGGGTAAAGCAGGACTAAGTTTTGATATTAGGAGAAAGGAAAATTCCAACCCAAGTATCAAATAGGTAACTTATTAGTATATAACACGTAAGTGTAAAATCATCCTCCTGAAAATAGACTTGTTTGAAATATTACCAACTTATGGCATCTAAATTCCATATTTGGTAAAATTACCGTTTATCGATGACCTTGCACATAACTCTATTGCACATTTGCTCATAAAATTATTCACTTAAAAAAAAAAGTTCATACTGTTTACCGAATTACAAAATGTTTGTCCGCTCTACGGTTTCTCGAGATTCCCTATTTCATATACATATAAGGGTCTATATCGGAATCTATATAGGGTCTATATCTACATATATCGGAATCGGAGATAGACAATCGCCATGCTGTTCAGTGGTTTGAGCTGTGCGATGATATGAACTATCGATAAGTTCAGTCAGTCACACTTTCCTTTAAGGGGGAACGTTCGGTTGGAGCGCGAAATTCAAAATTTATCACGTTTTTTGCAAATTGCAGCTCAGGTATATGTCGTAAGTTATCAACATGTTATTTGCGACAAGAATGGTTGTATATTTACTGATTAATAACAAAAGAAATCATCAACATATTCCTCCAAGGTATATTAGTAACATTTTCATGAAATAGTCGTATATGTCAGTCAATTTCGCGCTCCAACCGAAGCCTCCACCTTAATATACTTATTTAGAATTCAAGATATCATATTAATGACAATGACGTCATCTCTTAATGCTTATCACAACTTGAAGTAGACTTGCAACATTAAATTTATATATTCACTGTAGTACAGGTTGCATTAACATTAAGCTGCCATAATTATTTTTGAACTAATTGTACGTTTGTGTTTTTATACGACAGCCAAATGGAAGGTTATTCAAACCTTTCCTGGTTCAATGATCTTTAATAATAACTATCAATAACCGTGTAATCATCACATTATTGTGAACCGTTAATTAGATTTAAACGCTAGCTATCGATTACAGAAAAGTGTTTGTAAATGTTATCAATGAGGAAATAAGTCATCACCATTTAAATATTGAGTAATTAACGTTAATTTTGTGGGACGAGATAAAATTAGTAAACAATGGCCCTGATTCTGTTACGAACTAAACTAATTATATGTCTTTCTTAGTTTCCATACCGGAGATACTAGTTGTCAGTATTAATCATATATCTAAGGCAAAAAAACTGTTACAAAAATTAACGACTCGTAGAATTTTGTCTAATTGTCCGTAACTAATGGTTATATTTTGTTTAATTCAAGATCTGAAGTAGGTAAAGAGTATTTTGAGACGTTGATATTTATCTGAAATAATTTATTTATTGAACAAATTTATGTTATTTATTTATTTACAATACATAAAAACTAACCAACTTACTACGTAGAATAAAATTAAACTACTCATAAATGTAACTAAAATTAAATAAAAACCTACCTCCCCGTGTATCTAAAATCTAAATATATAAAAGGAAAGCATGATTGATTGATTGACTGACTGACTGAATGACTGATCTATAAACGTACAGCTCAAACTACTGAACGGATCTGGCTGAAATTTGGCATAAAGATATATTTTATCACGTAGGCATACGCTAAGAAAGGATTTTTGAAAACTCAATCCCTAAGGGGGTAAAATAGGGGATCGCGAGTGAAACCGCGGGGTGGAAATTTAGTCTATATCTATGACCTCCCCTAACTTCTCCCCCAGTAGCAGAGTAGCAGGAATGCTGGCGGAATTGCCATTATTTACTTATTTTCTTGGTGTGAAACATAGCGTATATTTTGGCACAACGCTCCTCGTCCTCGGTTGTCGTGAGGCAAACGAAAGTAAAAGTGAACTGTCACTTTCTTCTTTATGCATTTATGAGTCCATTGGTATGCTAGCGTGAATATAAACGATGATCAGATAACTTGCAATGTATATTTGCCTATAATTTTATTAACGTGGCGGACATGAAGTTATATTGTACTCTAAATAAATAAATAAATATCCTCGGACATACTTCACACACGGTTATCTGTTCCCATACTAAGCAGAGCTTGTACTATGGAAACCAGGTAACTGATATACTACTTTTTTTTTGTAAATACATACTTATATAGATAATTACACGCAGACACAGGACAAACAGACATGTTCATGCACACAAATGTTTGTCCTGGATAGGAATCGAACCCATGACCAGCGGCGTGATAGGTGGTGTCTTAACCAACTGCGCCAACTGGCTTGTTGATTGTTTGTCTGTATCTATCTAAGCTATAAAGGTATGTGGGATTGGGTGTGACGCCTGAAATTATGTGTCTTTTTTAAATTCCGTTTTGAAATTGTTATTGACCTAACTTAAACTTTATGACTTATTAGACATTTTTTTTTTATTTATATGTAAGTAGTATACTTGAGGTAGTAGGTAAGGGTTATATTAAGTTATATACCTATCTACTTTTATTTACATTTTTAAGTAGTTTAGTTTTATTTTAGGTACCTAAAATAAATTGTATTTATGTATATATATTACAAAAAACATTTTAATATAAATGTTTTATATTTTATACATAAAAAAAAATGTTTATTTAATCTGAAATTACCAATATATCAATATCAGAAGGTTCAAAATAGATTAGGTACCTATATTTTTAATAAAATAAATAAATAAGCATTTATGTTAGTTGATAGTTGAATTGATGCGATTCTCAATTATGTAATATCATTCAAAATAATTTTGTTTGTAATTAACTATAGGTATATGTAATGATCATCATCATTAAAAAACAATTTCTCCATTCCTTATATTAGATTTCTCCTTTCCCCGCGGCTTCACTCGCGTTCTCGGGATAAAAAGTAGCCTTGGTGGATAATGTAGCTTCCTATCAGTGAAATAATTCGAATCGGACCAATAACACCAGAGATTAGCGCGTTCAAACATACACACAAACTTTGCAGTTTTATTAGGTCATTTTGATGATTTTAAAAATTTGAGTTGTTTTAGGATAGGATTTTTATTGTCTTCGACCCCTTCCGCATCCGACTAATTGGAGCCATCCGACCTTGTAGGTACGTAGCACTATGCAAAAACCATTATTTGTCATTCAACGACTCTACTACAGAATATTGTCAGTGTAAACCCATAAAGCAATTTATTATTCAGTACTATACTGCATTATTTTTAAATGCAAAATACTACAAAAAACCCATTCATACGACTTCCTAACTAAGTACGTGGTTTTATAGTGATGCGACAGTACGGTATCGATGTTTTGGTTGTAGGTACTTAATGCGTTGTGTGTGATGCAGTTGTAAGCGTTTTTTTATTGGTCAAAAAAGTGCCTTGGACTACCTTGTTTCTTGTCTGCACAGGACTTATTATCTAATGTTCTACCACTCAGATGTAGGTACCTATAGGAGCATAGAATTTATTAAATGTACAAATAGGAGTGTTGTCTTACTATAACTGATTTAATGTGAAGGTCGTAATGACCGCAAGCTTAGCCTTAAAGCTATTAAAATGTAAACATTATGGATTATGTTTTGTAGGTAAATAAACCTATTTAAAGATTTTCTTATAGTTCAGAATCGGTAGTTACGTATGGTTTTTGTTAGAAATGGATCAAAAACGACTTTTGCTGTTCGGCAAACTACAGAACTTCGCTTTGGCCATATCATGATGACCTTTTATCTCGTCCAAGATTTCGTGCCCAGGTAAATAAGGCAAACCAGTAAAAATCCGAGTATTTTCTTCCATGACAAAAGATGTAGCTGGTCCAAAATGAAAGAAAATAAATCACAATGTTTGATGGAACCCAATTTCGGAAGTTTAAATACCGCTGAGCGACTATCGAAACTTCAGTCCATCTCTAGCCTTTATCACTTTTACCTATTTAAAAATTATTATTTTGTAATTAATTTCGAGGTTTATGTAATTAATTTAATGTTGTTGATGTTTATGATTTTTGGTTTCATATTTATCAACTTTTTCAGTATTTGAAACCATTTTATTTGGAGGAGATTTTTAACGAATTACTTTATAATAGATCATGCAAGGTATCTGGACGAACTCGATTTTTTAAATGAAAAGAATCACAGACTCTTTAACTTCCCACCCCTGTCTCATGCCCACCACCACTTTGCTTTGCTTTGCTTTGGGAGAGAGTTTAGTATAAAAATTGTCACAGGAGGACTCTGATACTTTTTGGGGGATTTGAGCCTCATAATACATTATATGTATTAGTTACCATGTCTACTCGTATGAACTAAAACTGAATCTCTGTCACGGATTTAACATTAAACAATAGATGAATCAGATAGGTAACTGACAAAAGAAACTGGAAGTTACATCACAGTAATAAGATGGACTTGACTTACACACAAAATTGACATTATAATTTGTAACATTGACTTGAATACTGGAAAATCCTACGTGCGGAGATAATTGCTGGCATTCGCTCATCTAGCGAGTTGAGCTTGAATAACATGCATTGGTGGCAGAGACCTTGTTTAGTTACACGCATATTGAGGCAGTGTTTATATTTGTCGCAGGGATCTAAGCACTAGCGAAATAGTCCATCAAATTAAAATACTCGGTTATTCTTCAATGAATGATTAGCTAATGTTGTAGGGAGGAGAAACAGGTAAGAAGGTAATCAAAAGTAGGTACATTACTATAAACAAAATAGCAGATATGATTTTACTATTTCTTGGATAGATTACTAACTTTCTAACATAGGCGAGCCAACATTTTTGAAAGATATTCCTACATTCAAAATATTTCTTCAAGCTTCATTGCCAACTATCTGTCTACAGAACCTGTCTTGACAAAAATACCAAAGCTATTCATTGAAAACTTCGACGATATAATATGACATTAGGATTATCACAGTTTTACTACTAAGAAACTGTGATACCTATATATTATCTTTGTTTAAACTCTTCTTGATTTATAATTATGTGATGCCTCTATGATTTTTTATAGGAACCTATATAGATTGTTTTTTTTTTATATAATCATGAATAGGTAGGTATGTGAACTAAAAATCAGCATGTAACATTTGGTTATCGTTATTCTAAAATAATTATATAAGTAACGTAACGTAATCTATATAATGTACATAATTTACCAATATATCTAATGAATAAATTAAAACTAAAGATAAATCTAATTATTTATAATAAAAATGTAATCTATATCATATAATAAATAATAAACCTATAATATTAAGTGAGGTATTATATAGGCATGTATATATATTACTAGCTGTTCCGCGCGGTTTCACTCGCGTTACCGAGATAAAAAGTAACCTATAACCTTCGGGAACTTTTCGGGAATAATGTAGCTTCCTATTAGTGAAAGAATTATTCAAATCGGTTCAGTAGTTTCGGAGCTTATTTAATGCAAACAAACAAACGACAAACAATCAAATCTTTCCTATTTATAATATTAATAAATATAGTAGTATGTATATGTAAAAGGATGACATGTAAACAATTGAATACAACGACATAATATTCGATATTAAGCTATAATTAATTTTATGATACCTACCTCTTGTCGGTTATATTTCCTAAAATCGTTCAGTCATTATGAAGTAATTATAGAACTATATTAAGTCTTCTACTGTTATTCGCTGTAAAACAAACCAGGAAAGAGTGAATTATTGATTACCTACAATGAAAAATGTATAGTGCTAAACCTACGAGGTTCGTGCAATTGGACTTTAGCAGGTTTATCTTCTCTTGGTAACAATTGAGTTGCACGTAGAGGGTACAAGAAAAAATAGTAGCGCAGAACTTGCAATAGGTAATGCTTGGTCTCTATCACACGTGACAAGGGCTGGCGTCTATCTAGAACAACGGATCAACTTTGCCAATATTGCCATTCAACGCAGCAATGCCGCTAACATTCTTGGCACGTTTACGCATTCTAGGGTATTTATTTAGGTATGTTTATGTATATGCGAAAATATATAGGTAATATTGATAAAAAAAATATGAAGTTTAACTATATTTTAATGTATCTCACAATATAACACAGCCAAAAGTCTGAATGTGTTAAACAACCAATCTTATGAGAACAACCGGCTAAGTGCGAGTCGGACTCGCGCACGAAGGGTTCCGTACCATTATCTATAAGAAGGGCAAAAAATCACTGAACTTGAACTTAAATATTTATTTTATTCTGTTTTTTATATTTGTTGTTATAGCAGCAACAGAAATACATCATCTGTGAAAATTTCAACTGTCTAACTATCACGGTTCATGAGATACAGCCTGGTGACTGATGGACAGACAAACAGCGGAGTCTTAGTAACATGGTTCCGTTTTACCCTTGGGTACGGAACCTTAAAAACGAATCGAGACCTTACTAAGATTCTTGTCTTGTAAAAGGGCTAGTTAGTTAATTAAAATTTATAAATATTAGGTATATATATTATTTCTTGTTAATATTTTAGTTGTTAGTTTGATGAATTAAATACGTTAGTTAATTAATTTACAATTATTTACATTAATATACAAAATACAATCTACATATAAAATCCTCAAGGCGGCCGCTGCTGCCGATTAACGGCAAGAGTTGGTACATACCTACAGTTGGTAGATTATTGACTTACCCTTTTATTTACATCATAAAACGGGTACCCAAAAAAATTTTATGTGGAGAGTAGGTAAAACCTGTGTTCAATATTTTTTTAAATTATCAATTCATGACTCACAATAACGAGTATAATAAAATATTATATTGCTTAATAATTGTTAATACTTACCATTTATATATATATAATACTATAAAAATACAATCTCTTCGTATTGAGTAGGTAAAAGTCGAAATCTGGACGGAGTCAGTCGGACCTTGTTCTCGTTCCAAGAAACATAAATAAAACTGTTCAAGTTGCACATAAAATATTAACTACCTGTTCCCCGCGGTTTCACACGCGTTTCTAAGATAAATAGTACCTTGTCCTTTTTCATGTTATAGGTTATCTACATGCATAATTTCATCGGGTTCGGTTCAGCGCTTTAGGCGTGAAAATATAACAGACAGACCGAGTTACTTTCGCACATATAATATTAGACGTAGTATAATGTTTATTCTATGATATTAGTAAGTATTTTTATATACCTTCGATTACATGACATGACAAGCCAGTTGGCGCAGTTGGTTAAGACACTACCTGTAGCGCCGCTGGTCGTGGGTTCGATTCCCATCCAGGACAAACATTTGTGTGCATGAACATGTCTGTTTGTCCTGAGTCTGGGTGTAATTATCTATATTAAGTATGTATTTACAAAAAAAGTAGTATATGTAGTATATTAGTTATCTGATTTCCGTAGTACAAGCTCTGCTTAGTTTGGTATCAGTTAAATATGTGAAGAATGTCCCAGGATATTTATTATTACATTATTGGAGTTTTCGTAGGGAGCCCTAATTTCTTTGAAAATAAAATATAGCCTATGTTACCCAAGTGATAGCTTTCTATAGGTGAAAGAATTTCAGTAGTTTTTGAGTTTATTCCATATATTAATTATTATTCGATTTTACCTACTAGTGTTTTGATTGACTAATTTGACCAAAAGACTGTTATTGTGACTTAACTATAATAGTTAGAAAAATAACCTCAAGGATTTCTTATGGGTAATGATGAGTAGGCACTATATAAACATGTAGTAATACAATATTGTAATAGTTTTCGCAGCGCACGCCAAATAATGACTTTTATGGGAATTTTTTTGATACCTTGAGTTACATCAGTGAAGTTTTCGTAGGGGTCTCAAATCTTTTTGGAAATAAAATATAGCCTATGTTACTTGTAGATAAAGTAGCTTTCTAAATGGGAAATAAATAAAGTCGGTTTACTAGTTGTTGAATTTATCCATTACAAACAAACATACAAAAAAAACAAATCTTTCCTCTTTATAATATTGTATATAGATACCTATCCATATCAAAGTGAGTTAATTGAGCGACCAAACAGCTCACAACACATTGCAAAATTCTTGTTATCGGACAGAGCCAACACAGAAAGACTACAAAGCGAATTCGTGTCGTGACATTCTTGATATTCGACCAAGACGCGTTGTAGCAATGAAGGAAAGCCAACCTACATCATGTTGTGGATTACCTCGTTGTATGACGTTTTTTCTCTAGGCCGTGGTAAAGGTAAATGGTCTCGCACTGAGCGGTTCCAAAGGAGCTTCCTACCACAGACGCTCAAGTTGTGGAATGACCTGTCGTTGTGCACCCAAGAGACTATAGCATGGGGTTCTTCAAAAACGGTGTGAAGAGATTCTTGCGGGGTCGGCTACGCGTGAGTAACCACTTACCATCAGGTGGGCCGTATGTTTGTTTGCTGCCTTAGGTCGATGTCTAGGTTTACCGACTAGATAACGGTCCGATAAGTTATAATAGGGCGTTTACGATGGCATTTGACTACGAAAATTCTAGTCGGTGAAAAAACGGTATCAAGTTGAAAGTAATGGTCTAAATAAAGACTTCTGACCGAAACATCCTCCCTATTGGCAATAACGTCATAACTACAATATAAAAACGTAAGGTAGGTAGCTAGGCATATAATCTAGTAAGTCTTGTATGAAGCGACATAACATTTTAAATAATTGGTGTCACTAAAGGAAACGAACAAGGTCCATTCTCGAGTTGAGTCTTTATTCAGAAACCGACATAAGAAATGTTTACGGATGTAAAATATTAACAGACTCTTTTTTTTCTTTGTATAGGCTTGTGTTTGACATTCTCAGTTTTTTCAGGGATGACGTGGCCGATGGTGGTAAGCACACAAAGCCTAGAAAGGTACTGGCCCTCAAGTGCAACTGTCGGAACACACTCGCACTCGTACTGCCCGAGGAGATTAATATTTATGATCTTTTTACAAATACTTACTATGTTGAGAAAATCAGATCTAAAATCAGGTCTATTTAATTTTATTGTTATACCTCAGAAACCCCGTACGCAGATTTTGATGCGGTTCTCAATTGCCCTAGAGATTATTTGAGGAAGGTTTAATGTACTGTTGCTACCTATCAATGCTGTCTAGGGGATTCCTTGAGAATGATTTTATGTATCACTGAGTTACGCACGAGTTATGCTGACTGTTTCAGTAAACTATTTCAAGAGAGCCTTTAGAATCAGGCTGACTGTATTAAATAAAGATTTTATTTTTATTTAATGAGGCTTACACATAAAAATATTTGGTAAGCAAAAAGAGTTGGTACCTAGTTGTGCGACCAACACCATTCTCCGCGAGTATGTAACTGAAAGCCAAAACGATATTAGGATAGATACTGAAATAGTAGATTTTTTTGAATAAAAATATTTGAATTCAGAATAGCATTAAAAATAAAACTTAAGTTGTACCACATGAGTAATTATTACAGTTTAATTACTCATGTGGTTGTACCATAGAATAAATAATATATAGGTATAATTTATTATTTATAACATTAATTATTCTATGGAACATGAAATAAAAGGATCAATAGGCCAGAGGTCCAAACTTTGAATAGAAACTTTAACTTAGGGCCATAATGTTTTTTTCAGTATGTTCTAAAAAGATAAAACTCTTACTTACATTTTATTGCCATCTCATTCCAGATGACCACTTCAACATCAAAATGCAAGAATGACTTCGGCTATACTTTATCAGAAGACTTACCACAGTATGATTATGACTTCACGGATTACAGCCCGGTGTTACGACGGCCTTATCAATCGAGCTACCAAAATAATCCAAAAATTATTGGACGGTCAGCTGAAGGAACAAACGAGAGACCGAATGAAAGATCATTCTCAGCTCACAGCGGTACACAGCGGGTTCAAGAACAAGAAAGGAGAAGGATAGAATCTCGCATAGCAGAACCTCTCACTCGGAATGATAATGGATCGTACAAGATTTTAAATTATCCAAGTTTAGCTAGCAGAAGAGGTGAGTTTATGAAGTATCTTTCGCTCTTTCTTTTTTCATTATTTTTATTATTATTTTTTTTTATTTTTTTTTAAGTATTAGGTTTACCAGTGACTGTAACAAGTAGTCTTAAGAATAATTTCAGTACAAAAATTATGCCAATTGTAAAATCTATTTAAGGTAAACACCACTTGCATCTAATTGAAAAATAAAACAATAAACGCGTAAAATAAACAAATATAATTACTTAATAATATTAATATAATATACCTATTTTACTTATATTCTATACAATACAATATTTACTTTTGCAAATACAATAGAATAGGCACTACTCATCTATGTACCTATACATAAGTAAGTATATTGTATAGTGCCTATTTGAGCAACAGAGTAAACTCATTTACGGTTATCAAAATTCATGCTATTTTAGTTTTTATATGTTGTTATGAAGGGCCAGAATAGCATGAACATTTTCCTCAAATATATTGGTAAATATACACAGTCAATTTCCTCCTTTTACCTACTCGTTTTTGGGGTTCCGTACATCAATAGGAAAAAGGAACCCTTAGGTTTGGAACTTTTGTACAATTGTACCTATTGGTTAATTTTTAAGCTCCGTACCGCTGTCTGTCTCTCTATGTGTTAAGACCTTTTTCTCAGAAACGCTAGATGGATCACATTTTTTGGGGTTTCAAATTTACATTGTAGTTTGAGATAATTCTAGTGGTTGTCCTTCATTCCAACGTATCTGTACGGAACCCTAGGTGTGCTAGACGGCTCTGCTGTCAGCGACGGCTCTGAGACCATAAAAACCAGGCTTATTTTTAAGTTATTTAAAAAAACCTGAGAAGTTTCAAATAAAAAAATATTCTATAATATGAGACAAGTACTGCTTAGTTTGGGATGTAGCCGTGTGTGAATAATAACAAAATGTCTGTTAAAGTATTAATTATAGGATGGGATAGAAGGATATTTATTATACATTAATATTTATCCTTAATTTTCCATCCATAGCCGATAACAGCGACGTCAGAAACCAAAGCACGAAGGTATAAGGAATGTACTCCTATACATCATAAGGAAACTGCAACCATTGTTATCACCTCACTAGCCACCAGTCTCATATTCCGTTGCTAAAATACACCTACGATATGAAGTGAGATTCGAGTCTTTCTGAGTTAACCTTCGGCTACATTATCACCATCCACTATATGGTCATATCATCTGATGTAATATGATATTCAGGGAATTCTTATTTGAGATAACTTGTTACCTAATACATAACACATGATAAGGATATTCTCATTAAGAGTAATTAGGTACCCATACAAAACTACAAATACTTATTTTTTAATTTATTGAAACACCCAAAAAACATTAGGTACAATTACCGATATAATACTACTTCTATCAGACAGTTTTTCGGCAGCAGTTCCCGTCTTCTCAACAAAGAAAATAAAGTCGCAACAAAATAAAATTAAAGCTAAAACTGATTTCATATCATAACAGACAGAAGCGCATTATACTAACATTCTATAAAATAATACGTTAAATAAGAACTTCATGTGTGAAATTCAATGTCCCCGACAGATACCTACTTATATTTCGAAGAGATGAAATTTGGTGGGTTTGGTTCCTAGCAAAATTTAGGCATCCGCTAACAAAGGATTTTTCGGAAATCTACTTGTAAGAGGGAAAATGGGGAATATACTATATGTAATGAACAAAAACCATAACCTCATAGGTCTTTTACCAAAATCACTAAATCAACTAGTGCAAGCTACCCGTATGTGTATACCTAAATTATGCCATATTAACTGTGTAGGTACTTAGTTATCGAATCGTAATAAATAAAAGACCCTACTGTTATTAACGCAAAGTCTTTTTTCATAAAGACTAAAGCTACTTTCATTTTTATGCTTTCTACCAGGTTCACCACAAAAATTCATTCAAAATCTGTAGATATCTCCTTAAATTTGTAAACTTTATTTATTCCAGGTGGCACCGACGCCTCGTCAGCAAAAGACAGGATCGTATTCCCGGGACCAACATCAGCCAAATATCAAAAACAGGATATACCAGAACAATGTATAAAAATGGGTATTTGTGATAACGTACCGAACTACCCGAAAGACCTAGTCGCGAGGGCTTTAGCAGAAGTAAGTAAAAGGTCGCCGTTTATATAGGTACCATCCTATTATACTGTAACGTAAAAGCTGAAAATACAACTGCAAATAGGCTAGATGACAGTGTCAAAAATAAATGACCAAACACTAACCAATGCATAAAACATCTGAAAACACGCGGAAACATCAAATGTGTTGTACATTTAATGCTTTCTATGATTTTTAATTACCAGTAGAACCACTAAGAGTAGATCATTTGATGCTGTGAAACGATGACGTCATAGCTTAGTATTTCATACAATATTCCATGTAACCGATCGTTTTGACATTTATTAAAAAGTTGCTGATTTGATATTCCAGGAATCTACCCTATTGTTACCTTTATATCCCATTGTTTTTATCCCAATTTAAAGAGGTTGCTTTCCGCGAATGACTCCATCCCTTACTAAACTGTCGGACAAGCGAGACAGGAGAAGCGCTATTTTAGTAATAAATACGGTTTTAAGTATGTTATTTAAAAAAAAAACTAAGGGTGGGTTGCACCATCCAGCGTTATCGTTAAATTGTCTGTCAAAAATGTCTTTTGCTAGCAATAAACCATTGCTCTGACAGACAATTTAGACCCTAAGCCTTTTTTTTAAAGAGTAAGTGGTCAACAGAATCGGGGCCATGTCAACATTTCAAAACACACTTGGTTTTGTCATACTAAACTATTAGACAAGCCAACCTTGAAATTTTAAATTCTGAATATGATTGTTGGAATAACGTTAATAGGTAGATAATGATTCAGCAGGTAATTTTATTTTAAACCACACTTCGTATTTCAGAACGTTGATCTAAGAAGCCGATTTCAAATTGATCAGCTGGACATACCAGAGATTCCTGACATCGCACAGAGGGTAGGACCGTCTGAAGACGAAACGGAACTTTGTTACTTTGAAATGAAGGTAAGTTCAAGATATGTCGTATCTACCTCACTATTATGCAATTAGCAAAATTGCAGTTTATTTTAGCGTTTTGTTTCTCAACTTTTATACTATATTGGGGACCTCTTGAGCGAGTGAGCTAGTGTTTTTAAAACTGTGGATCAAGACCCCTAGGGGAGTCGTGATGCCTTACTTGGGGGGGTCGCGAGCAGTAGAAAATAGGCAAGTGTTTCTAGGTCCTACACTACAATAAAAAATATTTATTTTCGTAACTAGAATTTTTAACTTGTAAAAGGGTCACGTTACCTACGCGACGCGTTACTTAGGCAAAAATAAGTAGATGTTTTCGTTGCCTTCGTTATCGCCTAGTATCTTTGCAACGCCCCAGTCTGAAAGCTTCGCCCGCGTGCATGGTGACGCAAAATTAAAGATATTATAAAGAATCTATTTTATAATTCCAGGTGTACTACCCCAAGGGCGCAGTAGATAAGAATGGTGTATTTTTATACATCTTGAACGACGACGACAACCCCTTACAAGGTGTCAAAGTTGAAATATGCGAGTAAGTTGACATGATGTAATCAATAAAATTGTAAAAAATAGTATATAAATTTTTTGTTTTAGAATATTTACAACAAATATACAAACTACATATAAAAAATTTCCTCGTGTCGGCTGCTGCTGCCAATCAACGGCAAAGTTCTCAGAAGGCTGGCAGCGTTCCCTCTTTGGATGGCCAAACTAACGCGTTGGCGGAAAAAGCTCCCCGCCCGCCAGTCCCCTGTGACCTCAATTAGTTTAGAAGATAATTCTCGAGTAAATCGGCGAGTCTCGGACCCCCAAGGACCCAAAAACAAATAATTTGGGCCAATAGAAGCGTATTTTTTGAATTTGGAATTTTCCACACCAGCCGCAGCCGCAAAATTATTATCTTAATAATATATTTTTTTGTTTCAGCTTGGAGAGGAATATAAACGGCTCGTGCAAGGGATTAGCGACATTCCCACTCGGGTACACAAGTAAATGCAACCAAAAGCATGTTACACGTAAATTGTGGGCGCTAGAAAACAATAAAGTGGTTGAAAGACTCTTTCCTATACCCAGCTGCTGTTCTTGTGTCGTCAAATCTAGTATAGGACCAGTTTTTTAATATTCCATAGAATGTGAAGGCCGCTTTCAAAAGAAAGCTAACTATAATGGGTGTTCCTAAGTGACATCGTAACGAATTCTGTACCCCATTTTGAACCCCTAGTCTTTTAAAAAAGATTACGACTTTGTTCACATGTATTTAATTTAGTCATAAAAATTGCGAACAAAATTGTTTTTTTTTAAATAACTACGCAAAATTGTAGTAGGTAGGTACTAAGTGTAGCGACACCTGACGATGGAAGGTTCGGACGGAAAGTTCCGCTAAACACTTTTTTTTTTTTTTTTTTTTTTTTTTTTTTTTTTTTTTTTTTTTTTTTTTTTTTTGAAAGGACTAAAGTTGGTAGCCTCTGATGGCTGCTCCAACCTTACCGGACAATCGGCGAGCGCAGAGAGCTCTCAGCCGGGTAACATTTAGGTAACCACGCCTGAGGGCACCCCCGAGTGGGGTACGAACCTCGGCTCAGGGCGTTACCGGGGGAAGGGGAGGACTTTGTACGAGTTACGACTAATTGGGGGCGGTCGGATTACTAATGGCAGCTCGGGCCGCTTGAACGGGACGAGACTGACTGGGACGTCGCGGCGGTCCTCGCCGTCGAGGACGGTAGCGTAATCGGTTTTGTGTAGTGTGTTGTGTACTTTTACGGGCTTCGTCAGCTTCGATCTGAGCTAATGTTATGGGGTCATCCGGCTCGCTGAGGGAACTCCGCTAAACACACTCGCAGTAATTTTAAGTAACAGTCACATCAGCTAAACGTAACGCGCTCTAATACTACGATAGTTCAGTTGTGGAACTTTCCGCGCCGTTCCTTCCGCAGGTGTGGCGCTACACTAAGGGGTCCAAAATAACGCACGTAATCCATGGTTTCAGTTTATGACTTAAACCCAGTTTATTGTAAATATGTTGAAATTGTGTATTTTTATTGTGTATTTTTAAGACCTACGTAGACGTAGATCTTCCTGGAAAGGTACATTTTTTATGATGATATTATAGGAGGACACATACTCAATGTAATTTTGGCTCATAGTAAGGTTGTAACAATAAAAGTCAAACCAAAGTATGAAAGAGTTACTTATTAGGTACATATTCTGTGTAGATTTTTATTGACTACATTTCCTCTGCGGACGAATCTTCTAAATGTATAAAAGGAAAACATACAAAACTATATACAGCTAGGTATTATAATGTAAGCATCCACTAAGAAAATAAGGGATCGTGGGTGAAATCGTGGGGCGAAAAGCTGGTTTAAAAAATAAATTAGAGGCTCTAAATGATATAAGTACTTACCTATCAAAATTATTGAAAGAATCATCATTCTTCTGTTAAAATACTCCTTTAACTGACTCGCGCACTAATTTACCGCAGCAGCTAAAACTCATTTATTTAGGCCCTGATGAAGCACTTATAAACATATTTTGATTCCACCACCAGTTCGGAATACACTTAAACTGATAAGACTCTAGCAGGAAACTAAGTAACACTTCTTTTGTGAATCTTTCTTTCCTCACGCGGATATTGGAACTAATTTCCTAAGCTGTGCTCTAAACAAAAAAACGCCTGACTAATGATTATGAGCAAAAGCCACGATTTATGATTTCACAGGAGATCTCATTAAAATTTATTTACTAGTTAGTCTACATTTTGTTAAACAGTTTTAAACAAGTTTTGTGGTATTTTTTTTTATTGTTGTTTTAATATAGAGTGGATATGCATAGATAGAATCAGATCAAGTTAGGGGCTACTGTGTATTTCTGTTTTTAAGATTAAGCGGGAAAAGAACACATTGAAATTATTTGGCGTTATATGTAGGAACTTCTTTGAGTTTAGATTTTTAGTAAATTTCCACTAGCTATCAATTACGGTTCCATACATTGAGCCCTGTGACAGATATACATAGCCTTAGTAGGCAATAGGATCTTGTTGGGCTCCACCGAAACTCTAAGAAATAAACATTTCTCTCTTTTGATAAAAAATGAAAACTCGGGGGATTAACTGGATTTTTAATGAAAATAATTTTTTAGATTAATTTTTTAAAATTATTATTATTATTTTTTGTAATCAAATTAAGACTGTACATAATTAGATAAGTAATACAAAACATTTTGAATGTGTATATATTATAATCATTCCTATATATACGAGTATATACAACAAATCAAAATAAGGTACATATTAAACGCGAATTAAAGTTAAGGGGCTATCCATTGCATAGATATTAAATAGAAATAAAAAATGATACAAATTATACTTTATATTAATATTTATAGAGTTCGTAATTTTAAAGATTTTCGTTACAGTTTAAAATACTTTAGATTTACGAGTGACGTTACGAAGCTTTTAACACCCCCACCCCTTGTCTTGTCACACGATGTCACCCCTTCCTCCCTCTAAACGTGTGACGTATTTGTATAATAGATGGCCCCTAAGTAAAGATTAGATAATTAAATTTGAACTCTTTTATATAAAGAGTTTATTTTTGATTAACCAAGTCTAATTCTTGAGGTTTTAATTGTCGTTTTATTATACGGGCCTAAAAATGTATTCACATATTGTGCATTTAATTGTAAGCTGTTTTCGGTAATGAATCTGTATATACATTTTATTTTGCATAAATAAAGATTTTTTTTGTCAGTGCACAAATGAATGTCACCTAAGTGAGTAGGCAAAATAATACTGGGTATATGCAATTTTATAATTTTATGTACGTTGCTTAAGTGTTTTACTAGGCCCGCAACACCTGCGTAAGGTTCGGTGGCGGAACTTTCCGGTCGATACGCTCGCAGTGTTTTTTTTTAAGTTACCTATGACAGATCAGCCGAACGTAATGTAACGTAACGCGCTTTAACAATACGACCGAAAGTTCCGCCCAGTACTTCCGCACTTAAGCAGGTGTGTTGCTACACTTACTGAAAAAATATTTTGTGCACTAACTATAAAAATAACATACAGATATTATTATATTCTTACCTTTTTAATATAAAATAAAATTGGTGATGTAATAAAATATTGTATCACATTAATACCTAATTGTTTGGATTTCTTTGTGACCTCAACCGGCCACATGTACCACATGACCACCGATGTAAAAAAATAATAGAAACAGAATTGAATCATATACTTAATATAATATTTTATTAGGTAGTTACATTCACATTATTTAGGTAAGTACCTACTTACTTACATATAATAACATCTGCAACGATCCATTAAAAATTGTAATGTAAAAGTACTTAAATATTGGAAATGACAACACAATATTAATGTTCGATATATGTTGATTTCTATCCGAAGGTTTGAAAACCCTAAGAAATTCAGATGGTATGTATGGAGGGTCCCAACGGTCACCACGTCCATTTCAATTTTGCTAATTCGTAGGAAACAGTTGGTTCAATTTCGGCGCTTATTAGACTTCGGCTTACAATAAACCGGGAGGTTTTTATTTGGTTTGTAGCACGAGTACACAAGTACAGCAGCTGGCGATCGGGAAGAGTCTTCTAACTACTTCATTGTTTTCCAACGCCCACAATTCACGATATGCATGTTTTTGCACACACTTAGAGCCATCAACGATTAACAAAGGTTCTCTGCAGGCATTTTGATTTTTTTCAAAACTGAAATAAAAGGAAAATAAAATCAGCTTTTTGAAATGTTCACACTAGCAACAGCGATCGGTGGAGCCATTCATTGGTCGATAGTCGCGGCAATATGTTTTCTAATGCAGGCGGACAGCGGCACGGTGGGTGACGATTAGTGCAAGGCTTCGGCTCAAAATACGCAGTAAATTGACTGAAACCGGAGATTTCTAGCGAATGAGCGAGAGAAATTTACTCTGCGTTGATCTACTAGCTGCGTGCGCGCCTGTGCCTATGATCACAGCACTTTACACTTAGTCTTCTATTGTATTGAATAATAACTTAATAGACTTACTCGCATACTTCAACTCCGACACTCTGCAAAGGGTGATCGTCATCGTTCAAGATGTATAAAAAAATTCCATTCCTATCTACTCCGCCTTTAGGCCTAATATTCTGAAAATAAGTATAAATAGTTTATATGTATTTAATATCTATAGGTACGGGATGATTTGGTTAGGGTTATAGGGCTAAAAGGGTTTTGTACAGTTATAGGTCATAAAAAAGAAATAGTAGAATGAAAACACAAAATAATTTCCATACAAATCCCATACGATTTTTTATCCAAATAAGTAACAAAGGGAACTGTTGTTATTATTTAAAAAAAAACATTATTTTAAATAAAAACGTCTTTTTTACTAGGAGTTTCCCTCAGCCCGTCAGTTTCGTATGGGACGGGTCATTGGCGTACACCATCCTCTCAAGTCCGGTTGTAAATAGGGTAATAATAGTCAGGTATGATAAAATTTGAAGTTACCCTCGTTATAAAATAACAGAGATCCTGATTGTATGATCTAACCCTCTGTCCAATATCGGGAATATCTGGTACATCCAATTGATCAATTTGGAACCTGCTTCTTAAATCACCGTTCTGAAATAAAATGTATTTATGAGTAGCTGATTATTGCTGGGTTGGTACAATTAGGTTTTCACATTGAATATCTAACTTGACGTGCAATACCTATGAAAATAATTGCGAAAAAAAATGATTTCTTTGAAGAGTGGGGTCCACCAAACCTAGACATAAGTCTATGACCTTACCTGATATTATATTTATAGAACTATAGTACCATATTACAATTACAATTGGTGTTTTAGGAACCTTCCTGCAACCTACAACATCCTTAAGCACAATAGCAATTGGTGTTTTAGGAATCTTCCTACAACATCCTATAAACATAATAGCAATTGGTGTTTTAGGAATCTTCCTACAACAACAACATCCTTAAACACGATAGCAATTGGTGTTTTAGGAATCTTCCTACAACAACAACATCCTTAAACACGATAGCAATTGGTGTTTTAGGAACTGTCCTACAACCAACAACATTCTTATAAAAGATGGAAACTGATGTTTTAGGTTTTTCACATGATAGTGTTTAAAATTTACTTACTTCCGCCAATATTTTTTTGACCAGGTCTTTGGGATAGTTCGGTACGTCTTCACAAATACCAATCCTCCTACATTCTTCCGGTATAACTTGCTTAGCAGAGGTTGGCTCCGGGATTTTATCATTAGTCAAAGGGACATTGAGGCCTGGGTGAAAAAATATATGAAAATTTACAGATTTCGGTTGGTTTAATACGTCGCTCGCCCGCGCCCGTAGGTATAATATAAATGAATTTATATTTTGTTTGTTTTTACTCAATAAACGTTATTATTATTATTAATTTAATGCTCAGAACGCGTCATGGCTTTTCTCCATTGCCACAACGCGTTGTGGCCGAATAGCATGTCAGTCACGCATGACACGAATATCGCTATGTGGTCTCTCTGTGATTGCCACAACGCGTCGCGGCGTCGTGAGCGTTTTCATTAGAGCCATAACATGAATTTTGCGATGTGGATGTTTTAGTATGAACACAACGCGTCTAGAGCTATTTTTTGGCTCAATGAGCGTTTTCGGTCTTTGATCGTAACATAAATAATGTAGATAAAGATTAAGTGTAGATAATAAACTCACCTCTACTGCTAGATAGACTTGAATTATTGAATATGATAAACGATCCGTTATCAATCCGAGTCACAGGGTCTATGCGAGATTCTATACTTCTTATTTCTTGTTCTTGAACTCGCTGTGTACCGCTGTGAACTGAGTATGATCTTTCATTCGGTCTCTCGTTTGTTCCTTCAGCTGACTGCCCAATCGTTCTTGGATTATTTTGGTAGTTCGGTTGATTGGTTCGTCGTAACATTGGCCTGTAATCCGTGTAGTTGTGATCATATTGTGGGAAATCTTCTGATATGGTATGTCCAAAGCTGTGTTGGCATTTTGATGCTGTACTGGTCATCTGGAATTATAAAATAAAATGTAAGTCATAGAAGAAATATAGTGCAGTTGGAGCCAGTTCCCTTCTAGACTTGGTGTGCTTACCACCTTCAGCTGCATCATAACTGACCACGCTGAAATAGTGGTCAAACACAGGCCTAAATATAAATAAAAGATAAAAATAATAATAGAAATCTCTGGTAAGTACCCTGTAGGTTTTGATTCCCTTGCGAGTGTCGAAAATTTCCACCATAAACGGCTGTATCTTTTGATTGCGTTCGCTTAGAAGTTTGATCTTTTCACAGCTCCAAAGGACAGTAAACCTGAGTATTTGATATGAATTTCAGATTGATACCTCCACGCATTCCTGAGAAAAAGGGTCTTGACAGACAGACAGACGGACTACAAAGTGATCCTTTCAGTTTTTTCCTTTGAGGTACGAAACCCTAAAAACATACCTATTTAAACTATTTAGGTAATCTGCCATAAATTAGTATAAAGCTACACTGCGCATAATGCAGTAGTGCAACGCTCCAGACTCCTATAATTATTGTTGATAAATTCTGAATCGATACGTTATCAATAGTTGTTAGATATTAGGTACCTAGAACCTCTACTAAAAATATATTTATTATTTACTCATTTTCATTAAACGGGCTTCATGTTCAATGATACTGATATCGTGAACTTGAAAAACTATTTACTTTTTTTTCAATATCTATATAATTATGGGAAATTCTACTTTCACTGACTCATAATGAAATGGTTTTTACATAAAATATAATAAATGTTTTCGATAAAAAATATTTTATTTAATACATGGTATTTTTTTATCAATATTGTGGAGTTCATTTCTCTCACGAGGTTCGAATGTTCAATGCAATGTCGATAACTCAACTTCTTGCTTGTTATTTATTTTCATCAGTAAAATTCTTTATTTTAGTGGACTGTAGGCACTGGACAAACAGAAAAGACGCAAGACGAGGGCGGGGCGCGGACATAGGTATTTCCTTTTCATACAAAATGCCGTCTTTTCTATACGTTTTGCGTGGCGACCGACGCTTCTATACATTCTGTATGAAAGGGCCGTGGAGGAGTCATATATGCGCCCCGTACTCGTCATACGTCTTGTGTGTGACCGGCGACTAAGACTTTTTAAAATGTCGCTAAACTTTTTTGTAACCCTTAATGTACCTTTTTTGTAAATTTGTGTGAACAACTTTTTCATACACTTCAAGGAGTCGTAGGTTGTTGGAAAATAATGAAAAACTCACATTACTCACAGAGGCATTCGTTTATAATTTGGTGCAGGTTCCCATGGCTAATAGGTATTATGATATACTAACATTCGCTCCGCGGTTTCACCCGCGGTCCCAGGATAAAAATAGTCTATAAGTATATCTGCGTGCCAAATTTGATCGCTACCGGTTCAGAGAAATAAGCTCAGACAGTAATTTCTCATTATAATAAATCCAGTGTTGGTTTCGAATAAGTCATCTCAAAATACGGGTTCAAATCCTACAATTAGCTTGAGCTTTCGATGAAGGAACCCATAGAATAATTCTAGTAGGTACCTGCTTCACTGCCAAGTAAAACCCTCATGTTAAACAATCGGTCACCAAGTAGGTAGGTACCTACCCGTGAGTTCACTGCTGCGCTTGAGAGCCAGTTTCCTCGTAGGCTTTGTCCGCGTACCACCTACGGCCACATCATTACTGACTACGGTGAGATTGTGGTCAAACACAAGCCTATACGTAGCAAAAAAATCTACCTATTGTCTTGGCCACTGGGGACTTGAAAGCCAGGGACTTTTTCACCCAGAAGCTAAGCTTGACTATTCAGTGGGGCAACGCCGCCAGCATCATGGGTACCATGGATAATTTTGATGAGCTTTTATTTTAGATATAGTTAGTTTTAGTTTAGATTAATAGTGTAGGTTTAGATTGTATAATAGTAATTATTTTAAAGTAATGTAATGAAACTTTATTTAAAATATAACCTGTAAGTTAGTGATGTAGGATACTTACCACGATAATAAAATAACTTAGCAGTATCCAAGCCATCACTACACACGCTTAGCACACTATTTCATTATCACAAAAATAAAATCGACCACAACTGCATGCAGTGGTCACTCAATAAGTATTTCAAACCGTCCGCATTTTGTATTTACATATCGACATGAAGTAGGTATGTCGATATGTAGATACATCGATATCGATGGAAAACATCGACAATATATAGACCTGCACCTGTTAAAACGTGTGAATAATAACTAACAACCAGTTTCTATTCTGAGTCGAGTTTACGTTGCCATTAGCAACATCAGCGACATAACAATTAAAGACCACCACTTCACATGATTGATACCCGACACCGCCCGTGAAGTAACATACTCGTACATGAGAAGGAGACAGAGCTCTCTGTCCACTCGTATTTTGTAAAGACAGCCTTTTCATACTGATACTGACTCATTCAATTGAATTCCCAATACCAAAGTTTGAATTTTGAACTTGAGTTTTATGTCAATTCTATCGATGGATTTAATATGAACGAAACGCATCCTTATATCGTATTAATTAAAATTATTTTCATAAACCGTGGTTTACAATACATATATAAATGTCAATTAATATTTAATCAAACTCGAAAGTCCAATGGACGTGATAAAGAACCCTTGCTGATAAAGCTATTAATTAATGAGGATCATTACTATGAGTGATAATGAATGCGTTCAGACTTTAAATAACGAGGAGATCTGCTTTTTTAAAAAAAGAATATCAATTGTATATAATTTAAGTGTTGATCGGCAGCAGCGGCCCCCTCGAGGATTTTTTTATTTGTAGTTTGTATATTTTTTGTAAATATTGTATAGCCTAGAATGAATGTATATATATAAAATGTAAAAGCTCTTGTAGTCGCCAATGTGCCTTCTGTAGTGGAACCAGTCGGTATTATGCGTGGCGATGGCAATTAAGAAGCCGGATGGTATGTCTTTGATCCCATGGAGTGTCGGTAAGTCGTTGGTGTGGGATGCCACATATGTTGATACACTTGCGCCATCTCACTTGCCAGCGACATGTAGAGTTGCAGGTGCGGCTGGTGCCGAAAATTCCAAATTCAAAAAATACGCCGAAATAAGTATATTTTTGAAGAAAATTATTGAAGGATTGAAGAGTTAGGCAGAAAGTTTCTAGAGTGCCGACCAACAACTGAAGGACGCAGCGAGGGCAGGCCCCCCACAATGTGGACCGTCGATCTTATGAGTGTCGCGGAAAACCGCTGGATGCGAGTAGCGCAAGCCCGGCCAACGTGGAGATCCTTGGGGGAGGCCTTTGTCTAGCAGTGGACGTATTTCGGCTGGCATGATGATGATAATGATTTGAGTTAAACATAGATCCTTCGGGTAAAATCGCTAGGTTGAACGGTTTTCCCGATGTCAGTATTCTCTAAAATATTCGGGTTTTACCCGATGTTATATTGTAATTTGTACGAAATATTATGTGATTGTTATCACACGCGATATGGAGATTATAGGCGGTGTGTACACGTGTCTACTATTTATATAACCTATGTGAATTTTTAAAAAAATATTATATTTATTAACGAAAACTTTTAAATACGAGTACATAGCTCGCAAACATTGAATAATAATGTCAATAGCTGTTGGACTTCGAAATAAAATAATATACAGTCGATACATCGAGATAATACCTATCTTATTTAAGGTGAGGTTAGTGTAGTCATACTGAATAACTTTTACGGTATGACTATAATTCCGAAATAAATTTTAATTTTTTCATACAAAATGTCAACCCTGCTCGATCGAAATGTATAAAATATGTATATTGATAAATTACCTAATTTATCATCGATTTTTAATAAGTCATTAATTTTGAAACAAAAGAACATCCAATTATTTAAAGGTGAAGAAATAAAACTTTCAATAAAGTACCATTTTATATTAACTAAACTTTATTTATTAATATTATAAAAATATACTTACCTAGTTATACCTACATAGATTACAAGTTACTAGTACTAGTCTAAATGTAAATACAATTTAAATAATGTTGCAAATTCGTGTAAGTGGCATGAGATCATCGAGGTACTGTGAAAATATTACAAGCGATATTATTAAATGCTTAAAGTTTGAATTACTTTGCTTGCTTTTATGCCTCCATGTTGTTCACAAATAAAAAAAATGGGATCACATTTAAATAAGCCATAAATTCTATATAATTTAATTATTGTAATAGAGATTTTTTTTTTATATAGGATTCTTGAAAAATCTATTATAACAAATAGCTGTCAAATCTATTCCTCCAAAGTTACTTACAAAATAATTATATGAAAGTTCTTTCAATCGCAATAATTTTTTTTATGTGGCCATGGCCCCAAAGGCGGTTTGTATTGAATTTTAAGGTTATGTGATGAGCTCATGTGATCAAGACCACGCCAAATTAATTACAATCAACATTTACATTAAGGCCCTGTCATGTCGTAAAATTATCGCTATACATAATTGGAGGTGAAATTAAGCTAGCGCAACTCGTAAAACACAAACAAAACAAGAACAAAAAAAAACAAAAAAAAAAAAAATACAAAAAAAAAGAGAAATACTGGCTTTGAAACGTTTAATTTTTTTTTTATCTTTCTAAGTACCTATATCCAAATATGTTTCGTCAAAAGCTGCAAAAAGGTCTTGAGAATTTCATACATATATTTTTTCATTAAAAATAAGTATCTCTATAGGAGATATTTTGATGGTTTCAAATGGTTTCAAAAACCCCTTTTTTATAGACTTCGTGAAATGACAGCGTGTAAACGTGGCCTAGGGCCCAATTTAAATTCCTGGATCCGTTGCTTCAATGATGTCAAACAGTTCCACGTTTACTTCCGCCTGTCAGACATATTGGTAGTCTTATAATGACAGGAGCAACATACTGGTAGTTCCGAATGTATTTTCTCTGTACCATTTTTGTCATTTGAGACGAGGAATTCCCATACGCTGTATTTTTGCTTGCAAAATGTGACAACGTCTGGAGCGAGTGGGAATGCAGTGAAACAGGATCCTCCGGTTTGTCTGAAAACAATTAGGAAGCATTAAAAAGAGTTTAGAGATCATCTTAATCAATTAATATATATTTTATGGACATCAATTATTTTATTCTTCGACTTTAACAAGCAAGCACTTTTTATGACAAGCATTGCAGAGAAGAGCAATTATCTATTTAAGTATGTATTTACAAAAAAAAGTAGTATATGTAGTATATCAGTTATCTGGTCTCCATAGTACAAGCTCTGCTTAGTTTGGGATCAGAATAACCGTGTGTGATGAATGTCCCAGGATATTTATTTATTCTAAATAGGTAAAAGGAAAGCGTGCCTGACTGACTGACTGATCTATCAATGCATAGCTCAAACTACTGGACGGATCGGGTTTAAATATATAGGCATCGGTACACTATTATTATGACGCGACGTAGGTATCCGCTAAGACAGGATTTTAGAAAATTCATATTCTTAGCAACCGGACCTAAGTGAGGGCGAAATAAACGATCGCGGGTGAATCCGCGAGGTGGAAAACTAGTTTCATATAAGATTAGCTTGTGCCACGCGTGTTCTGATATCATATCATTGTATAGTCAGATTTAAAAACGTGTTTACTTTATTTAACAAAAATCTAATAACAATATTCTGCTATTTACTCTTGTGTGAAACAGACAGAAAAAAAAATCATCATCCAGTTTTGGGCTATGCTTAAAGTTCCAAGACTTTAATCTTCCGGAAGCTATAATAAAATATATTGCAACTAACAAATAGACAAAAGACGGCAACTAAATAATAAAAGGTGATAAAAAAGACAACGTGACAAAATACTCACTTGCAGGTCTCCAGGCGTACCAACTGCACGTAGTTCTCTTCGGGAGCTTGTACCACTGTTCGCCACTCGCCGGATACAGCTCGTACTTTGTATAGGGGCTCGTACTGAAATTAAAAAATAATTATAAGGTTTCATGGAGGTATATTTTGTAAATTAGTCTATTTTAGTCAATATTTAGGTGAGACGTGTAGCGAATGGACGTGTAGGTGAGAATTTCAAAATAAATCATCTTTCTACTAGCTTACCGCCCCGCGGTTTCAGCGGCGATCCCCTATTTTACCTCCATAGGGGTTGAATTTTTAAAAATCCTTTTTTTTGTTAGTATACGCCTAATTTTAGACCAATCAACCCGGATGAGCTGGGAACTGATAGATCAGTCAGTGAGTCAGCCACATTTTCCTTGTAAATTCACACGTGATGTTATTATTTATGTAGATTTTAATAAAAAAAATAATGATGTTTTTCTGTATCGTATTTGATGTAGTGCAAGGAATTTAGTTGTTGATGTGAATATTTTGGAGAATATAATAGTCTAAACATTTGATATAATCAAAACGAACCTTGGTCAGAATTGGGTTTCAAAAACGCAGGTACAAATTTTGACAACCAGCCATTTACGAGATTAAATAGAATACCTACTACAAAATAGTGCTATGGTAGTAGTAACTATATTTTAAAACTTTATTACATTCATAATAAGGTATCTAAGGAAAACCAGCTGGTAACCTTGGCTAGAAGATTTCCGTGTAATATTGCATTGTTCTTCACATATTTTATATAATTATGTTCATATACGTATCAATCTATATCATCTCCTGCGATATATATATAAAATGAACTGATATATCAATGCACAGCAAGGTCTAGAAACTTTATATAAATACATAGGACCCAAAAATTATGTGGTCAAACGACGACAATCTCACCGGGGTCTGTGATGATGTGGTCAGCTATCGTAAGACTGGTATAGGTAAGAGCTTTAACAGATTTTGAACTTGAGGGTGGTAAGCCAGCCAGGCGGGTAATACAAGGTACCCTAAATGTAGTAGGTATTTGAACCCGCGACCTAACGCCACGGCATTTGACATCACTACCACTGAGTTATAAACTTACCGTTATTTCAGTCTCACAGTTGTCCTTGTCTTCAGGGTTCCCTTGGCGGTCACCTACTGTCACTAAGATAGGCTGACTGTAAACTTTCTGAAATTGAAACAGAAAAAAAAACAGTTAACTTTCAGTAAAATTCCACTGAGGAATAACAACAAAAGAATCTAATTAGTCCGTCAGTTAGATTATCAAAAAATATTAGATACGTATTTTTTATTTTGATCCGAAAACAAAAAATAACGAAGATACAGTGCGTTCAAAATTTCCGGTCTGCAAAAAGTGTACTAAAAAGTAGTTGTACAATGACGTCACAAGCCCCCAATCCTGCACTTTGATAGGACTTATCTTTGTAATTTCTTATTGATTTGATAAAATAAAAAATACGTATCCAATATTTTTTAATTAGACTAATTAGATTTTTTTGTTGTTATTCCTCATTGTCGTATACTTTTTGGTAAAATTACACCAATAACAATTTTGAAATTTTTGGGATTCTACTCTACATGCTAATGAAAATAAAAATAAATATATAGATATAAAGCTAGAATACCATAATATTTCTGTAGTAAAAACATTATTATTGGGAACAGGAAGAGAAAAGAAATAGAGGTACTTTCATGAAATATCGTATTAAAGCCGTAATAACGTTTCGAATATGGAGAATCAATATACAAAACTACGTAATCAAGTTTTTAGGTGATGTATTTTAAATGGCGCAAATTAAATACATCAAGACTCACCGTTCCTTTAAACATCTCATTGAATTTCTGCTGAGGGTAATCTGGGGGCTTCACCACGCAAAAGTTCTGACCTTTGCACTCGTCTGGTACGTCATTGTCAAACTTGACAGTTGCAGCTGATGTCATGCCGCCATGTCTATTTGAAAGATCCTGTATTTTACCGGGATATTTCAGTGGTCTGTATTCCTCATCTGAAAGTTAAAGTTTGTGGAGTGATTTAGTTTTTGCCAACGTCGAAGCTTTCGAAGTCTAATCGGGTTCAAAAGTAAGCTAAATTGAGATTTTTAGTGTTCACCGTTGCGTCTGACTAACGGTAAACGGTAAGCGCGTCACACACGGTTAAGATTCCGTATTTTATCCTAACATCATTGACTGTAAAATCCAGGTATCTAGGACCACCTTTAGGTTCAAAAGTACCAACTTGTGAACCTAAAAATCTCCACTTAGTCGTTTCGGCGATTTAATCCAAAAATCAGGCTAGTTGGAATAAAGTTACAATAGGGATGATGACTGGGTAAAAAATAATTAATTCTATTTAGTCCGTCAGTTAGGTTATCAAAAAATATTGGATACGTATTTTTTATTTTATCAAATCAATAAAAACTTACAAAGATAGGTCGCATCAAAGTTCAGGAGTGGGGGTTTGTGACGTCACTTCTTTGTAAAAAGTGTACTAAAGCGTGACGTCACGCGATATTTATACGCACTGTATCTTCGTTATTTTTTGTTTTCAGAACTAAAGAAAAAACATGTGTCCAATATTTTTTGGTAATCTAACTGACGGACAAATTTTTTTTTTTTAGTCATCACCCCTATTAATTTTGAAGCATATGGTCCACGTTGGAGTTATCATAATCAAATAACATTATATTTACCGCATAGAACAGGTTTTAAAATGATTCATATACAATTATCCAAACACTGATATAATAGGTGATTAAGGTCAGGCTAAGCTGCAAATTATGTAAGTTTTCATAGATCCATAATTATGTAATATTATATGATATTTTAGTACTGAGCAGCTATAATATCAATCTATACTTGCATGCATCCAATCTCTACTTACTGATATTATAAAGGCGAAAGCAAATCTGTTTGAATAGCAGTTATTTTTTTGAATATAGATCCTAGCCTATGTAAGGAGAAAGTACCTCGTCAAAATGAATAACTTTTATTATTGGACAAACTCTGAAAATCTTTTGTGTCAGGTGTCTGGGTCTTCTGTTTGGTATAACAAGATTGATGTTTTGTAAATGACCCTGAATATACATTTACATTCTAGTAGGTACGTAATGAGGAATATCACAAAAAAACTTACTTTTCTCAGTACTCGCACCATGCACTGCCTGCGTTATGCAGATTGCAATCTGTAAAAGTAGAAACAACAATTTTTAAAAGACGTAAGAGTTGCCATAATGACCTAAGATTTTATAAAAAAAGTTTTTAGATTATTTTTTAATTAATGAAATATAGACAAAATGGATTAGTTTATTAATTAAACCAGTTGTCCCAGGAACGTGTTTCCTCCTCACTTTCCAGGGACAAAAAGTAACGTAAATTACGTCGATCTGTTTCTTCGTGATAGAAGGACAAACCAGCGACACACTTTCGCAGTTTCAAAGTAAGGATATATAACATGATGTCAGCTCATCTTAGCTCTCAGCGTGATGTGATGAATTTTAATGACTAACACGTGGTGGACCTTTGTAGTCTACATAATAATACGTGGGAATTTATGTTCATATCGTTACCTGAATACAAAGCAAAGTAGTGATTTAAAAATGGCCAGTAACTAATTGACTCAGACTTGACCTTGCGGAAATCCATAGACAAATATTAAGTAACTAGTTCCGTTGGATTTCCTTCTCTGTCGACTCCACACAAAGAAAATCTTGAAATCATCAGGAAAGCTTTTGCGCGTTCGTCGAGTCGTTGACAGCGGCTCTACTACGTCCTGATGATGCTTCGTGGAGAAGCGAAACACGTGTTGATTTCCTGTTGATTTCCCTTGAGTGGGACTTGATAAAGAAGGAGTTCTTAATATTTGTCTTTTGTATATAATAATCTTGTAATGGATTTACGCAAGGTCTAGCTTGAGTCAATTAGTTACTGGCCATTTTTTAATTCATCAGATCATGAGATCCAGCGGAACTAGTTACAACGGCCATTACATTTTAATTTAGAATACAAGTTCAACAGATTCGTTTTAAAAACCATACAAAATATTATGGAGGCAGATAGAAGGTTGCTTTCTATTCTCTATAATATTGTACGAGTGTTTATAAATCAAATCTGAACCAGCATTCGAAGTTTCTATTCAGTCTATTAAACGCTTGAGATATGCTTATCTCGGTATAAGAGAAACTTAGTAATTAAACCATTCGAGCATAAAATCGCAGCAAATATGGAACACATGCGTGAAAGATAAATGTAAATAAGACGGCATAATAAAAAAATACATAGATATGTTATTTGAAAGTGCATTGAGCATGAAAGTAGACGAGGCGTTCTAGATAAATTAATTCGCAAATAAAATTATTTTTTACTTTTAACGAAGTAAGGCGAGAGCCGATAGAGACACGGCATCGCGCTTCTTACACGACTGCACGAAACAAATAGAGTGTAATTTTTTTTAGGGTTGTATGTTTGGGAAACCAAGAATTCGTCTTCCCGGGTGAATTAGTTTGAACTTTTTAGTTCACTTTTTAGAACGGCACGAATACCGGCCATCGTGGAAATACTTGGGGGAGGCCTACTTGTACCAGCAAATTCTCAGTCCTTTTGGCTAGTATTATGATGATGAATTATTTCTGTGCTACAATAATAAAAAAAAATATCTTAGGACATTATTCAGACATGGTTACGTAACTGATCCCAAACTATAATAAAATTATATTTAAAAAGAAATAATGACTTAAACAAATAAAGTCTAAAAATCTATACTATTATTATTTTGATAGATTGAGCGACAGTTATTATTATAAGAATTTATGTTTATTATGTAAATATACTACTATGTGTGATTACGTAACCATAACCAGGCTACGATGGTGAACTTAGACCTTTCCGGTAATATTAATTAATCCATACTGATTAATGATACTCACAGTAATGAATCATGTTTGCACGTTTATCATCTTAATGTACCTACTTATATTGATAGGTATATACCTATCAATGTAGGTCAAAATAATCTTAAATATATTATTGTTTATGAATTCGTTTATAGGTATGTTTATGTTTGCTATTCAATATAATATTCAACCTATTTTAATAAACTTTCGTCTATTTTTAGCCCTTGGACACCATCTCATAATTCGTATATTTTCTGGTATTTTTGCCAATGAAAATATTGAGAGATATATCCAGCGGGTTTTTTTAATTAGTTTAACTTTATTTTAGTTTTTCTAGGTCTCTGTGTTAAATATGGTAATAATATCTAATAAATTGAAACTACCTTGCAATAACGTAAAATATAATACAAAATGTATAAATTACTATGTTTGTTATATTTTTTTAAGAATACTTTGCATAAAAAATAAATACCTGTACCAATAGATTACATTTTTGACAGCTGCTAGAACTGGCGCCAAATAGTCGCGTACGCTGACTTCTTGAACTTTTGAACCAGTTTTTTAACGACCTTTTTTTAAAAGCGACAAAATTTTTGAAAATTTACGTGATAAGATTTTCAATAAAATAAAAATTGAAAAAGTTGTCCCGAAAAATGGATAATTCACATCATGCACTGTCACGAAACTACTGTAGGTAATCATTAGCAAGTTAATTAGATTAAGTCTTCATATACATGATGAGAAATTAAATGGTACAATAAAATCATAAAGCCCGGTTTCAATCGCGCATTTCCCACACATTAAGTGGTAGGTACTTAATGTGTGGGAAATGAGCGGAAGCGGGACTTGGCTTACATATCCCCCAACAAAGAGTTTTGGTCGTTGTTATCAAGGAAAATGAGAGAAAGAGCTGAGCTGGTAAATTTAACTTTCTGACCGCTCAGTACTTTCCGCTCGACTATTTGTTGGTGGAAATACAAGTATGCAGTTTATCTACTTATTGATGACTTATTTCATAGGTGCATAGTGCAATAGTTGGTTAAAAGGAGTCCGTAATGAGTCCTCTCCGCTCGTGGTGGAAGGCCCTGTCTTATAAAATCATCGCCATACATGGAGATGAAATCAAGCTGGCGCAACTCGTAAAATCGAAAAAAAAATACTTTTCACCAAAAATGAATCCGGCAATCTATTTATGTGGTTTAGAATTTGAAATCTTGTGATAAATTTTTAATTTTAAATTAAATAAAAAATTAAGGGAAACACTGGCTTTAAATGTTTAAAGTATTTTTTATGTATCTAAGTATATATCCATCAATGTTATGAGTTCTATCAAATGCGAATGAGAATATGTATCATACAGATTGTTTATGTATTTAACAAAATTAAAAACAAAAACAAAATTACCTAACTATAAATAGAAAATTTGTGCCAAATCGCTGCCCCGCGGAAGTGTGCCAAGAAGACTGGCAGCATTGCCACGCTGGATGGCAATGGCAATTCTTTGAGCAAAGTATGTGCCAGCCTTCTTGTCACGAGAGGCCTCAACAAGACGAGCGGAGACCATATATTTTATTATTTAAATAAACTTCAGATTTCATGAAGTGACAGCACCGTTTATTGACAGAAAAATCTAACAATGTGAGCAATACTTAGAACAAAATGTAATGTAGGTAATTGGAATTCTCCTCTTTATATTTATTGTTAATCTAGTTATACGAAAGAATTATGTACCTAAGTAATGCGCGCGCACCCGTTTTGATCTAGGTATTCTAGGTACTTAGTTCAAGGCTGACATATTAAGATATTTTTTTCAAAATGTTAAATTTTATTTTAATACTAGATGAAATATTTTAAATGTCAAGTGTGATAACTATATGAATCCAGATTTGACCATAAATTTTGGTAGAATTTAATTATATCGAGGGGCGAAGTACATAATTCGATTCTATAAATAAGCTAAAAAATCAAAATTATCACAAAACTGCCTTGAAACAAACGCCTTTGTCTCCTCTCAATATAAAAAATAACCTACCTAGTACTTAAAGTAAGTAGATACTTGTTTTTAAAGTGTACTTACATATAATGCAAAATGAAATGCAACATAGAATGGTGTCGCTGATTACAAGTACGACATTTCAATTTAGACGAGCAATTAACAATTTTATGCGTACGACTTAAGCAGTTAACACATGCGTTGTTATTTTTTATATGCTTAAATCGTTCAGCAGGCGAAAGATTTTCGAACGCGGTACATTTATAGTAGTGATCGTGAGTAGCATAATTACACAGCGAACATTTGTCAGAAGCCGAAGTTGTGATGTATGACTGTGGATTCGGCGGACTAGTAGTCTTAGCACGGGGCTTAGGACTGGACCTATTTGAATGGTTACAGCCACCTGCAGATGCAGACTGTGTTCTCTCTTAAATGCGACACTGACTCTTAATAAAATCAATGAAATTATCAAGTGTGGGCACTTTTGTATCACGAGAATACATTTGAAACGCTCGTACCGTTTCCGTATCGAATTTTTGCGTAGCTACATGCAGTATAACAAAATCCAACAGATCATCGATTTTCAATGATTTTAATGAGTTAATAGCGACAACAAACCTATCGATAAACAATTGGTAATTAGATGCAGATGGGGAACCATTTAATTTAAGGTTGAGCGCTTGATCTAAATAATTAGATCCTAATAGCCTGACATCTTGATATTTATCGAGAAGTGTTTGGTAAATAACTTTATAATTTTCGGCAAATGTAGACTGGACGGTAGGTGACAGTTTTCCTATTAGATAGTACAGTTTGTCTGCGTCTGTAAGCGAAGAATTATCGTGCACTGTGGCGTTAAAACTAGCGTAAAATAACGGCCAGTTATTCAAATTACCATCAAATGACATAAATTGAATTTCTGGTAAACGCGTCTTAGCTTTGGGAGTTGTCGAGGGCTCTGATGTAACCGTGGGTTTCGTAAACTTCGACTGAACCTGCCTGATATAACAATATAGGTCTTCGAACGAAGAATAACACTGATGAGAAGGAGTAACTTTGGGGTTACTCTCCAGAAGCGTCTCATTATACTCATCGAGGACGTTGTGGAAACTAGAACGTATATTATCAATCGTCACGCACGAATTCAAAAATGTAACGTGTGCTTTAAGTCGAAACCGCGTCCTTTATTTCCACTTATGGCTGATTTACCCAGTCAGCGTGTTAATCAAGTTGATAAAGCCTTCTCGCATGTTGGGTGCGATTATGCAGGCCCTCTGCAGTACACACCGGTTCGTGGCCGGGGGGTGAAGAGCCGTAAAGCTTGGCTGTGTATCTTCACTTGCCTTACAACCCGTGCCACTCACATCGAGATAGCTACAGATCTCAGTACTGTCAGCTTCTTAAATGCGTTCAAACGCTTTCTTTCTAGACGCGGACCTGTAATATGCATGTATTCAGATAATGGAACCTGCTTCGTTGGAGCACGCTCTTATCTATGCGACCTCTACAAATTCTTGGATGAGTTACGCCCTCATCTGGAAGTAGAACTTTCTGAGAATCGTGTAGATTGGAAGTTCATTCCACCCGCTGCGCCGCACTGGGGCGCATGCTGGGAAAGTATGGTTAAAATTATAAAGACACACTTATTTAAGTCTATTGGACAGCAAATAGTTTCATACGAGGAGCTTCTCACTATACTCGCTCAAGTAGAATCTCTTATTAATTCGCGCCCGCTAATAACTATGAGTAGTGACCCCGCAGAGCCTTCAGCTCTTACACCGGCTCACTTTTTGCAAACTGTGCCACTGTCATCGCTACCCGCGCCCGAAGTTAATCTGAAGGACTTACTACAAAGACATAGCTTATTGGATAGTATAGTTCAGTCTTTTTGGAAACGCTGGCGCGTAGAGTACTTTCACCAGCTACAGTCGCGAGCTAAATGGAATGTCCCTTCTGTTCCTATACAGGAAGGAACAGTAGTGATTATCAAAACTGATAATGCTCCGCCATTTGCTTGGCCTTTGGGTGTTGTGGAAAGGGTTCATCCATCTAAGGATGGCACTACTCGAGTTGTCACAATAAAAACGTCAAAGGGAAGCTACCTTCGTCCGGTAGTAAAGTTATGTCCCCTTCCTACCCAATAGTTATAGTAATTAGTAAAAACCATATTACCATATATATGGTAATATGGTTTTTTACTAATACTTAGAACAAAATGTAATGTAGGTAATTGGAATTCTCCTCTTTATATTTATTGTTAATCTAGTTATACGAAAGAATTATGTACCTAAGTAATGCGCGCGCACCCGTTTTGATCTAGGTATTCTAGGTACTTAGTTCAAGGCTGACATATTAAGATATTTTTTTCAAAATTCAAAAGTTTATTTTAATACTAGATGATGAAATATTTGGTATTCTATTTTAAATGTCAAGTGTAATAAATATATGAATCCAGATTTGACCATAAATTTTGGAAGAATTTAATTATTTCGAGGTCAACTCTTTCCGTTATATTACCGGCGAAGTACATTATTCGATTCTATAAATAAGCTAAAAAATCAAAATTATCACAAAACTGCCTTGAAACAAACGCCTTTGTCTCCTCTCAATATAAAAAATAACCTACCTAGTACTTAAAGTAAGTAGATACTTGTTTTTAAAGTGTACTTACAATTAAAATGCTCAATCCTGCGGACATGTTGTTTGTTTTATGAAACTAGTTTGCAAAGGTCGTCCCAATTTACTGTCACTTATTTATAACGTCCGTCACACGTGTGTTCGAGCTGATGTCTTCACAATAACTGAGAGTTGAGACGTATAATGTGTTGTGTATATGAGTCTTTTGTATGATCGGCGACACCGCGCAAACCGCAAACTTTTCCCGTTCAAACGCATACGGTGACGAGGAAACGCTCATCTTTAGGTAGGTATGCGTTGGTCAGACGCGCGGCACATTTTGGTTTACAAAAATGTATTACCGATTCAACTGTTTATTTTTTTGGCATTTATTGATTTTGTGTAAGTAATAATATATGATGCTAATTCATATTTTTCTCCAAAATACTCTAAAGCCGTTATAATAGATCACTTTTGACAAGTGGTTGTCTCTCCTTACTGTGCTATGTTTATTTATGTCCTATATGATGGCTCTTGTTTAATTGGTTCGTTACCTAAACACGACAAATGAACTTTTGTCGAGAATGGACTTACTCGTACAATGACATTTATTATGCAGGACACTCTACTAATTTGTATCACAGATCCCAGATTATTAAATAATTTAGCAAATTTATTACGATGTTTAATTAAATCGGTTGAAATACTTGCAAATGATATAAATGCAATACAACGGAAAAAATAGAGCTCTTCACTATGAGAAAAGCTAGTCCAAAACCACGTAATGCCAGAGAGATTGACACAACAAAAAATCAAACCTGTCAAAAATACAAACAAATTACCACTTCAGCTAAATGTGAAAAACTGGAGCAATTATCATCGTTTCTATGACCCATTGTGCGCCCGCCTTTACTCCAGGCATAAAGTTAATAATATACTACGTACAACTCCAGGTAAAGAAGTAACGTTTATTATTTTGATGCTCTGCATCTTGTAGGAATTCCCATAAATTTGATTCAGTGAAACAACAACTACTATCATTGGATGGCATTGCATTACGCAACAAGACTAATATTTTCCAAACTGAAATAATCAAATGTTGGAGTGAGGCATGTCCTTGTTGTTTGTTTTGAGGAAAATCTCTCTGTAAAATTGTTGCTTGAAGTACCTAAACATGTTTGCTTGATTATTATGCTACATAAAATATTTTGCAATAAGAGCATTATGTCATGACCTTTTTTTTCGGTTATAGTTCCGATTTGGATGTAGAAGTGATTTTGAATACTATACTAAATTGACCTAACAATTCCGATTTCAAACGATAGTCTAGAAAATGGAAATTAAAATTTCAAATGAGGCAATCGATCAGGGCAAATTTATTTATAAATTAACTGATTTTATAAAAAAAAACCAGTCCGTTACGAAAGAACGTTGAGGATTGCTTTTTTTACATTCTCATTCTGTTTATATTACAGGAGGTTCCGGTGGGACGGACATACAAACATACGCGTCAAAAACATTTCCAATATTCCTAGGTCAGTTATTACCCAAAAAAAGTTCGGCAAGCTTTATACCATTTCACTGTACAATTTAACATTTTTAAATTAGCTTTGCTTAGGAGAACAAAGTACGAATACATAGTAGGTAAGTAGGTATATAGTTCCCGATGTAAATGGTATACTAAGAAAAAAAATAAGACGCAGGCGCACATTCAGTCATAATAGTTGTTTAATTGAACTCATCAATGACGTAAATTACTATTGTGAACAATAAGGATACTCTTCGATTAAATAATTCAAACCTGAATTGTTTAAAACTACTTTCAATAATAATTATAGTCATTTTGTTTTACGCACGTAACATTTTTGAAAGGAAAACTATCATCATTATTAGATACAAGCTTATATTAAACTTCACATGTTTATGTTTAGGTCGAACGAAACTGTGCAAGGCAATTTTAACCCACTTCTCGGTGTTCAATTGATCTGAAATTTGGTACGCATTATGTAAGTTCAATGATAATACAGGCCGGACCTTGAGTTAAGGGGGCCCTGGGCTAGTACCAACACCTGGTAGACTTGAATTAAATGAATTGAATGGGTTTGATTAATTGTAGGATTCGCAGGGCTGCAAACCATACGATCTGTTTAATTTAATAAAATTATGGATTCTTTCGCATTATCGTCTATTTTTGAGTTGAATACAATAATATGGTGTCATTGGGTTGATCTGAAAAAAAAAAGAGGAAAACATTCCATTGCCTTTTTGATTTGAGGATACTTTATACTAACGTAGGTATTCCTTCATAGTGAATCACATCTACTTAATTATTTTTTTATAATGACTTGTCTACGTCACTGCATTAAACGGGAAATATCAGAAATGAACATTTTATAGGAAATTAATGTGTTTCAAAGCATTAATTAGATATTATGAAAACAATATAAATACTCGTACATAATGTTTAAAAGCCATTTAATTTTATTATTTCAACAAAATACTTATACAAAATACACATTCTTTTTAGTACTATAACGTGTTTTTTTTTATATCCCATAACTCTAAGGTTATATACTGTAGGTAAAAATAATACTAAAACTCCGAGAATAGGTGGTCCAAAAATGCATAGTTTCGGAGATATCATCAATCATAATAAAATTAGGTCAAAAATAGTCACCAGTATGACGAATCATTACTTTTCACCTACCTAATTTTGTTTGCTTACCGTACAAAATAGACCCTCGATGTGTCTAGGTATCTAAGTTTCATTGATAAATACGAGTAATTCATTCATATTTAAAGCTAGAAAATGCGACGTTGTCATATTTCACGTAAGGGTGTTTTACATTAATAATCGTGACTTTGTCGAATTATTTTGTATGAAAAATGATAAAAAAAAGGATGTTTGAAACATAATTAATATGCCACTTGATTCTTTGATATGGTCTCAGTCATACCCTAGAGTTATGGGATATAAAAAAAACACGTTGTATAGATACACAATACTACTGCCCCTACGATTTCACTTGCATTCCCGGGATAAAAAAATACTCTATGTCCTCCTCCATATCATAACCTATTTGCGTGTTAAATTTCATCGCGATGAGTCCAGCGGTTTAGGCGTGAATAGGTAAGAGACAGAGTCTGATTTGCAATGTTTATGTCAAAATGTATAGTGAACCGCAAAACAAGTGTTTCGCGGTGTCATAGTGAGTAGGTATATATACCTATACCTATTCGAAATAAATATTCCTTTGTTATCCTTAGGTACATACCAATGCCGCGGGCCAAACGAGCAAGTCCGATACAGCACGATTTTTTTATTTTTTCCATATCTCTGCTGTTTAACTCATACGTTCAGTGGTTTCGGAGATGAGCATGTTTGAACATATAAACAATTTGAATTGATTATTAAAACAATTCTAAAACCTAGAAAAACGACTTCCAAAACCCTTGATTACGTGAGATAATTTAAGTCTAATAAAACCAAAGATTAAAATAAATCCATCACTTTATTTCTTCTTTCAACGTGCGTTTTAATTTATTGCGTCAATGAAATTGTCTTATAGTATGACACAACTTAGATGAAGCATCGGCAAACTTCGTAAAATCGATCGTTCTCGAGAAGAGTGCGCCTACTACATTACTCATGTGTTAAAAAATGATCGGCGAAAATGATCTTGTTGAACGTTGAATGGCGCGATACTGAATTATTTTTATTTTTTGTGTAAATTGGAAGTGAAGTGTACGAAAACGATTCGCCGATGCTACATCTAAGTTGTGTCATATTGTACCTATATTCTACCAATAGACAAGAACGTTTATGAAAACAATATTTCCAAAATGCTGGATTTACATAAAATAATCAATTCTCAGGCGCTAATTAAAAAGTTCATTTCAATAAGTAGAGGTAATTATGTAATTAAATTAAAACACAAAAAATATCCAAATTAAAAATTCATAATGCGGCCCTTAAACCTGGGTTTTACAATACTCACATAATAAGACAGTTAATGGAGCTTTGAGGACTAAGAGCATTCAAAGAAAGGTAGATACAGTTGTGGTTTGGTGACGTATACAAAATAGAGACAGACGGTTATGACGTATTTCTGTGGAAAAAAATATGTGTGCCAGCCTGTTGTCAATGGTTTTGTGGTTAATGCAGACTAGTTGATAAAGGTGTCGTCAGCGTCACTACAAATACCTATATAATTATTGCCCTAAAGGATGCAAACAAATGCTTGACAAATACATTATGGAATGAATCAAAAGCAAAATTTTAATTCAAATTTGTAAGGTAGGGTACCTATTCTATAATAATACAGTTTGTTATTTGTATGTTCTCGAATAGCGACCACGAACCGGGACGCAGCGTAGGCAGGACAAGGTGGACCGACGATCTTGTGAGGGTCGTGGGAATCCGCTGGATGCGGGTAGCGCAAGACCGACCATCGTGGAGATCCTTGGGGGTGGCCTTTGTCCAGCAGTGGCCGTCATAATAAAATATTTTTTTTGATTTTATTTTAACACTTTGTCGACGTGGTTAATACACATCCATACAAAGTTTCATCTGGGTTCATCAATGACGTGAACTATGGTACCCTAAAACTACTGGCATACCTACCTATTAAAGTTTCATAAAACCATAACTTACAAAAAACCATCACCGTAGGTAGGTACCACAGAGTAAAGGCCAGTATTTATAGGTGTGATGAGTTTAGGTGCTGTCCTATACAGCCTTGTTTTTATTGCTACGTCATTTTATAATTATACCTACCGTGTATGCAGGCTCATAAATCATACGCCTATCCTTTAGATAGAGCAACAAATTTTGTATGTGAGTTATAAAATTATAAAGTCAACAGGAAACATTACATGCTAATATATTGCATGAAGACCTGAGTGAGTGGGCCTGTTTTCAGTTAGACTGATGACTTGAAGATTATATCATAGGCTATTGTGAGCTGTACTACTTGACTCTTCTGGTGCCATAATATCCAAAAACATTATTGAGAAAAATAAATTTAAAACATTTTTTTCATTAATATTCTCATTCATATTCTTTATTTTGACAATAAAGAGGAGCTGGTGAACAAAAGCGGACTTTTCCACTCCGAACGTTTTTTTTTTCATAGTTTCATACTCAACAACATCTAATAATCTAATAATTATGTAGAACCTTAAATTATTTAGCTTCAAAAGTGTTTTAAAGCAATAGGAAACAGAGTTCAAAGGCGTGATTTTGTTACATTCAAATTCAGTTTTTTGCTTTATTGTAAAAACAAGTAATATGGGACATGTCCGTCCCCTTTGGTTCGTCAACTCCTCATATATGTATTACTATTTGCATTTTTTTAGATACCTACCACGGTGAATTTACACATTCAGGAACATTAATTTTATAAAAATAAAAAATTATTTGTCTTATCAATTTTTTTTCCAAAACAATACCTAAAGCGTAGAAAGATTTGGACGGTAATTTAAAAAAAAATGGTACAGATAGTATCGTAATAAGTTAAGACGAAAGCAAACGTAGTGGAGTGAAACTCTTCGATCCTAAATTAAGCAGCAATTATATAAAAAAAAAAAAACCACTCCAACTCAAAACACATTTATTCAGTTTAGGTCCTGATAAGGCATTTATGAATGTCGATAGTTACAATAATTACAATAGACTCTATCGATAATAATACCTACCAGCTTCCGCCCCGCGGTTTCACCCGTGCTCCCGAGTGATAAAAGGTACCCTATGTGTTAATCCAAGGTGTCAGCTATACCTTACATCAAAATTGGTTCAGCCGTTTTAGCGTGAAGAAGTAACAAATATAGAAACTCACAAACTTTTGTATATTTATAATATTACAAATGACACATATACATATAAAATGTACATAAATAGGTATTTACAATTCATGTGATCACGGGAGATGGAAATAATTAGGTATATGGAAATACCATAAAAATATATAAGTACATCATGTAAAATAACAGAATTAGTCATAAAAGTTACTAACTAATAAGTAGCTTCCTACTTATAGTTGGTAGTAACTACTTATATATATAGGTACGTATGTCCTATTTAAAAATAAATGAAATAGTTTTACATTACCATCAATACAGAGTTGTCTGTTGATCATCGATGCTGTTATGTTGTTTTGTCAAAAAAAATGAGAGAAAGAGCTGAGCGAGTTAATTTTCACCTCTTTCCACTCGCTCAATCCTTTCCGCTCGACTATTTGTTGTGGAACAAGTAAATGCAGTTTACTAGTCCATATAGTTATTATGTACATATGTATGGGTCCTCACCGTTCGCGGAGGAGTGGAAATGTGACATATTAACGTATTTTGCACCCCACTGTTAAAATTAGTTTGACTTTGTTTTTTTAAGGTTACCTATCTTTAAACAAGTTTCTGTCAAAAATTTCATTTTTGGTACAAGCTTTCATTGCCGACGATACATTATTTTGCACAGTCTTCAACTACTTGTTAAGACGACGAATCAAACGAACCGAAACTCGATGGGTTTGCGTCGTTTCATTACAGAGTTCCTATGACCACCTTTCAGCTCATCATTGAAAGACAAACTACTCGTCAAGACGATTCAAACGAGCCCAAACACTACGTGTTTATGTCGTTATATTGCGGAGTTCCTATGGCCACCTGTTTCCAGCTCCAGCATCAGATCAGCTCCATGTCATCATTATATTGCATTGTCACGCAATATACCTATACATGTGCATGCAAAATTTCATCTCTATCGGAAACCGGTATAGTATGACACAACTTAGATGAAGCATCGGCAAACTTCGTAAAATCGATCGTTCTCGAAAAGAGTGCGCCTACAACATTACTCATGTGTTAAAAAATGATCGGCGAAAATGATCTTGTTGAACTTGTAAATCGGAAGTGAACGAAAAAGATTCGCCGATGCTACATCTAAGTTGTGTCATACTGTAATTAAATTGAACTTGCAAGACAAACATAGGGACAGGTGAATCTAAATAAAATCTTGTAAAAATGCGAGCACAGTCGTCAAATATTGCGTACCTAGTTTTTATACCAAAATAACGCACTGAATCCATGTTTTCAGTTTTTGTTACGATCTCACTTGTTTACACTCCATATAAGTTTAACTACTATTAACTAACTTGTGTTCCTGATTATATCTTTTTACAGGTCTCTAGGACCTCGTAGATCTGACAAGGACTATAAAATAGCGTTGAGTTTGCATGTAGGTAATTACCTCGCGTTGTATTAAACAAGAGGTATAATAAACAAACACCCATAAATTTGGAAATCATCACAATTTTATTAAAGTTCCTTACGCACTAACAACTACTACGCAATAATAACTCAAAGTTAAGTATAAAATAATACCTAAATTAAAAAATATTAAGCAATAAATTACCTACTATTTAAAATACTGTCCTTATTATCAATTTAATAATTTCTCTTAACAGTTACAACTTGTACGTAGAGTTATAACAAATAAATATTGCAGACACAGAGATCCATACAGAATTATAAAAATAAAACATTTATGTACTACAAACAGTCATTCAGCACAATCACACCTCGCTGTTTATAGCTTGCATACGAGTATATCAGGCGGCAATGTCCACCCATCGTTTTATGTACAGACGTTGTTTGTATTTGTCTTTCTGCCAGACTTCTTATGATAGAATTATTACACATGTCAACACTGGCCATATAGGATCTATTCTACTTCTCTGGATGGTTTGGAATCAATTTATTTCATCTATATACTAGTCGGTATCTACTAATTTACTTGGACCATGATATTCACAAGCACAACATACTGGTATTCCATCCATAGCCTGCGCTAGTTCTACGCCCTTGAAGTCCGGAGTCAGCACTAGGAAGTTGAAATGTATATTCTTCTGTTCGCATGTCAAAACATTATAAAACAGATCGTCCTTCGTAAAATGCAACGTACGACTCACACTAAGACGGCCAGGCTTACTGAAAATATACATTTAATGTTATAAAATATTGCTGTTTCCTCGCGTTTTGCGGAATAGAATATTGTAGCTTCCTATTAGTGAAAGAATTTTTCGTATCGGACCAGTAACACCAGAAATTAGCGCGTTCAAACAAACGAACATAAAAACTCTTCAGCTTTATTATACCTAGTATAGATAGATGTACTCGTATGTAACTAACATACGCGTAAATCTATCTATAGGTACGCTTCTACATCTACACTCATCTATACTATAATAAAACTTAAAGCTGAAGAGTTTTAATGTTTGTTTGAACGCGGTAATCTCTCAGAAAAATCTACGAATTAGTAAAAATCTACCAGTCTGATCAAAAGTGCTGCAACTTCAGTCTTGACCAAAAAGCCGTGGCATATCTCGATTGACATGGACGTCAATCAATACACGGTATAAAACAAAGTCGCTCGCTTCCCGTCTGTCTGTCCCTATGTATGCTTAGATCATTAAAACTAAGCAACGGATTTAGATGCGGTTTTAATAGATAGAGTGATTAAAGAGAAAGGTTTATATGTATAATACTTGCATATTATAGTACAGAAAAGCCGTGCGAAGCCGGGGCGGGTCGCTAGTTATTAATAAAGACTTTGCAACGGCAAAGATAGACCCAAAATAGCCCAAAAACGATGTCTTTGGAGAAGGACGATTAGGAGAGCCGACCCCAAATAGAAGTGGGAAAAGGAATTGGAGAAAAAGAAGATTATGCGGTCTCCTCTTTGCAATACAATAGGGAAAAAAAAAGCATGATTTTTTATTGCTTTAGTAAAACCTCGTTTATTTAAGAAACAGTAGAATTTTTTTTTCGAGATTTTCTATCATAATTTAGCATGAAGTTCATATGGCCGTAGTGTTACCTATATGACGTCACATACTATGTTGAATCCCTCGGTCTAATCGCTGACTAATAATGTAGTTTAAATTGCTTATATCATGCTTATTTCTTCGCCAATTTTAATTGAATTGACATATTTTTGACGGTAGGTATTTTCATATCTTGTTAAGAAATGCGATAAAAATAAAGTAAGTAGTTACTTACACACACTCCTCGACCCGTAATAATTGCTTGAATCTATTGTCTGATTGGACTACGTAACGCAAATTTCCATCTTTATCAATTATCTCATAAATGGCACCACTCTGGGAACAATAAAATTAATAAAAAATTATGATTACTTCAACTAGGCTTCCTTTCTAGGCTTTGTGTGCTTACCACTATCGGCCACATCATCACTGACCACGGTGAGATTGTGGTCAAACACAAGGCCTATACAGAGTAAAAAAAAAACTACGTAGAAATAGTAGAAAAATTTAACACAATGCAGCTGTTAAATATTTCGAGTAAACAGTTAAAAACCTACATGAGTTTTAACTGGATAAAAATAGAATTCCAAATCCAAGTTAATATTGTAATTGAATGTGAAATGACTTATTACATTCCATTACATACAATTAGGTATTGTATTGTGTTTTATTTATAAAATTTTATTTTATCAGTTTTATTGTTTTAGTTTTAGTGTTTTTACGTTAAATTTTAGTTTTATTGTATATAGTTTAGTTAATTTTTATTGATGATGTAAATATGTATTTAGTTTTATTAAAATTAACTTATAAATTGTGTAAATAAAGTGCTTATACATTAGGTACTAATACCTAATATTTGTAATACTCAAAATTATTGCATAGTGAAAAAAACTTATGGGGTAATATAAAATAATATTACGACGCGAGTATTGAAAAATATTGAACCTAGTTAATAATTAAGTTAAGTTGTTAAACACTGGATCAAAACCTGTAATTGTGAAAATGTTACATAAGAACTAACCTTACTCTATTATCAATGGTAATAAATGGTAGTAGCGTTTAATATAACTCACCTTTTTGTCAACTTTGCAATCATTGTTATCGGAACCGACCCGAAAATCAAAGTCTTTGGTTTCGTCCTCAACCCAGAGGTCTGTTCCCTGAAAAATAATAATAAATCGGGGTCATTTTGGGTTTATAAATTTTAGAATGAAATACCCCAAACATTTTCAGCCCTTTTAAAAGAATTAAAGAGTATTAAAATTTACTAGATCAAAAATATTCCCATTATTAGGTAGGTACCTTCTTTTATTTTATTTTTATCAAGTAATGGTATTTTCATCTATTCATCAATATATATGTTTATGGATGATTTTAATTATGGATACGGTTCTCAAACAGATTTGCATGAAATTCAGCACATAGGTAAACAGACTCTGCAGAACGCGATACCGCGGAGCAGAAAATATAAGGTACTGTAATACAGAAACCTTCACGTCACTAACATTATATAACAAAAACAAAAGAAACTAAAAAAAAAAAAGTAGTACAACTTACCGATTCATTTAGAATTTTATCAACTTGTTCTTGCGGGTAATTGTGATGTTTGTAGAAACAGTAATTCTTCCCTTGACATATCTTTGGCATTTTATCTGTACCTATAGCAAAATGGCCAAAATGTTAATTAAAAATTAAATTCTAATAATAAATATCTTTATGTCCAATCTTCTCAACAAATCAATACGTTGGCTACAATGTCACCGAAGATATTTTAAGTTCTAAAGTGTCATGTGTTGAATACCTATTATTCCCATATCTTTGTCTCGCTCGAATACAAATAATATCGATTTCTAGAACGTCGATTGCAAATCATCCCCCACTCGAGAACCGAACCCAGGAGCACGGATATCTTTTTTTTTGTATTATAGGTACATAGGCCTGTGTTTGACCACAATCTCACCGTGGTCAGTGATGATGTGGCCAATGATGGTAGGCGCACAAAGCCTAGAATGGAACTGGCTCTCAAGTGCAGCTGTCGGAACACACCGGATGGTGCTTGGCGACATACTTTTAGATCTCGAGCTAAATAATTAAAAATTATGTTGAAAATCTTACCTTCATTGTTAGGCCTGGCTAATGTCGACAGGGGTCCAAAGTTTAATGTGATCTAAGAGAAAAAAAAAAAATCTATGTTTCACTTCATTGTTTTACGGCGCTTAAATAGTGGTTAGTCCTAGTATTAAAGTCATCATTTAAATTAAAAAAACATAACTTAAAATCTTACCAATATCACCAAAAAAGTTAGAGAAAACATTTTTATGAGGTAATTATTAAAATGCCTTTTTATATATTAAAATGAAATTATTGTGTCGATGTCTTTATTTTACACGAGGGCACTGTAATGAATAATTTATCAACCAAACACTCCATTTATATATGTATATCCCTTATATCGTCACTTCATGACGTAACACTTACGTAATATTTTCCTATATGTCATACTTATGATTGTCCCATAAGTAGTAGGTACTTTGTAATTTCCTCTTTTTTGTTTTATTGCAATAATAAATTTTATATCAGTATTCATAGGGTTTAAAAAAGCCGCTCGGGCAATATTGCTACGTGCAATTCGTTTCACAAATTGACCACAGAGCCTATGTAGTTTTATTATTCTTTGGTGAAAATGTAACTCATTTTAATAAATTAATTAAATGAGCATTGATGAATTTGAGTAATTGCATATAATTTTCTGTAAATTCGAGCAATGTATTGCATGTGTAATATCACTCGAGCTGCCGTTTTAGACCCCGTTTTAGGCCCATGAGGAGTTTCTTGCGTCGCTTCTTCTCCTCATACGGGACTGTTCCGAAGCGATGGTATCACGTTGTTTTATCGTCTGCACTACGTCCACTGAATCGGATCCTGATACCACTGAACCCTGTACGTGATGTTTGTATCGCTTGGCTGTCGCTGACGCCGACATATATTTTAATTAATGAAATGGAAAACGCAGCGTGGGCAGGCCCCTACGTAGATTTTTAATTACGTCATATTAATCTGCGGTAATTACTAAAATTATTAAATAAATTTAAGTCCAGTTAGAAACAACAGACAAAACATTTCGGACCGATTTTGCCTTATTGCGTCATATTATGCACGCAACTAAGTTTACCGCCTCGGATGCATGAACATAATGACGGCAATCGTAAAATTGACAATTCCTTTAAAAAAAAAACTTTACAAAAAATAGAACCGACTCCAAAACACTAAAAAGCATAAAATAACCATGTAGGAACTCTAAACTACCTGACATTGTTTTGAAGTCAGCGAAAGTGTAGTTCATGTTTCATGGGAAATATCATGGTACCGCTGACTTATATTTTATGTAAAATGTTTTTTATTTTTCAATTTTTAGTTTCTTAATTGTTATCACTGACCTAGTATAAGCTATCGTTGTACCTTCCATCATCACATCAAATGATATAACTAACGGTCTAAAAGGTTCTATAATTTTTAAAGAATTTATCTCGTAACTCCTAACCGTTAAGGAGTTGTACCTTCCATCATCAGCTCAGCAACGTATATGATGACTACCAGACGCAAATATTTGAGTAGCTTTAAAAACATTGTAAGAGCCTATAAAATTTGTCGAGTTCCCTCGATTTCTCCAGGATTCCATCATCAGATCCTGACCTGATGACCATGGGACCAACTGTAAACCACCCTTTGAAACAAAAAAAGAATTTTCCAAATTGGTCCAGGCGTCTTCGAGTAATCGGGGAACATACAAAAAAAAAAAGATTCCGGCGAATTGAGAACCTCCTCCTTTTTGAAGTCGTTTAATAAGCCTAATCAATAATTTCATCGATTTAGATTAAATATAACTAAACATAACGGTTGTCCCAAATACCACAGTGTCTTACGGAGCAGACACGTGGTCGCTTATAATGGGCCTCATAAGAAGGTTCAAGGTCACCCAAAGAGGAATGGAGAGGGATATGCTTGGAGTTCAGGCGAACCTAACTAACCGACATAGCCCGAAGAATTGCCCAACTTAAGTATCAGTGGGCGGGGAACATCGCTCGTAGAACCGACGGCCGCTGGGGCAGAAGGGTTCTAGAGTGGCGACCACGAACCGGAAGACGCACCGCACGCCCCCCACAAGGTGGACCGATGATCTTGTGAGGGTCGCGGGAAACCGCTGGATGCGGGTAGCGCAAGATTGGCCATCGTGGAGATCTTTGGGGGAGGATTTCCATTAGTGGACGTCTTTCGGCTGACATGATGAAACTTAACGGTCTCATATGAAATTCTTATGAAAATTGAACTATTACTGTTATCACCAACAGAATCGTACGGAACTGCAGATAGTTAGTTGTGTGTGACTGACGGCTTCGGAAACTCGACACAGCTTTTAGAAATATTATTATGTTCAAAATTGTAATATTTTGCTTGTATTTAAACTAAAGTTTATGTGGTATTATAAAAGAAATCATGATTTTACTGACTGAGTAAAAGGCTATCGAGTATCATCAGGGTTTGTTCAGAGGCTTCAGTAGGGAGAGACGATATACAGACATATATAAGTTACTTTCGTATTTATTATATGAATATTAAAATGAAAATACAGTATATTTTTGATTAAAAAATATAAATCATAATTTATGTATCAACTGCTGTGGTATACACATGTGCAGCTAATCGGTATACCGTTCTTTGGCTGCGCCATCTCAACTCCTTCGAAGTCGGGAGTCAGTACGAGGAAGGTATAATTAATACGTGTTTCATCGCACGATAAATTAATATGTTGTAGATCTGATTCCGCAAAATGGAGCGTACGCCTTCGAATACGACCAGGATTTCTGTAAATAAGAAAAATAAATGAATTTCTTAGATTTCCTGGACCCAGTAATTTACGCGAAGAGACACGTGAGAAAAAGTATTTTGTGTAACTTTATGTAGCTAAGATTCTAAAATATTCATAATGTTTTAAGTATGTGATTAAGAGGATTCGTATATAATTAAGAGGAGGCTATCTGCGTATGTCTCCATCCCTTACTAAAGTGAAGGAGACAGGAGAGACGTAATTTTAGTAAAAAATATGGTTTAATGTTTTTTAGAAATAAACTAAGCCTTTTTTTTTAATAAGAAAACTATTACCATTCTAACGGATTTCAAAATATTTTTGAAGTTATGTGGATGGCCTAATTAAGAGAAGAATGCATTCTTAGTTTTAAACAAGGGCATAGGTATTTACGATTTTTTTCTGACGTTACTAACGAAAAATCCCAATTTTTAAAAAAACTATTCCCCGTCACATATTCTCTAGTTTAACATAGGTTTTTTCCAAGAGATTTGGAAAAAATATTTTTCCAAATCTCTTGGAAAAAATATATGTGGAGTGTCTCATGGAGTAAATATATATCTCTTGGAAAGAATACAGAGAAAAACTCATTTTAGAATCATCATTTCACGTATAACATCGCCTTAAGTATCTTTTAGAAAACGTTCACACAATTTTATAAAAAAGAAAAAAAATCTCAGGTACTTTTTTCTAATTGGAACTCTGGAACAGTGTAGGTAATTTATACTCACAAACACTCCTCGACCCTCAGTATTTGCTCAAACCTCTTGGGAGATTGGACAACGTATCGCACTCTACCTTCTACGTCAACGATCTCATAAATAGGCCCAACCTGAACAAAATAAATGGTGATACAATAAAATGATGTGATGATCATAGTTTTTAAGGGTGTAGTAAAATATTCACTACCAACAATTTTAAAGGGGATAAAGGCCATAATCCATCACACAGGACCAGATGGATGGATGAAATATCGATAGGTCACAACATTTAATCCACGGATGTCTATTGTAGACATTGTGTAGGGTTATAGGTACATCCTTAATCAAATATTAATTAATCTCTGGAGTTACTGGTCCGATTCTAAAAAAATATTTACTAGGAAACTATATTATCCCCGAGGGCTATAGGCTACTCTAAAGAAAGCGGACGTTCTTCGAGGAAAATAAGTGTACAGCAACTCGACCCGAATGCGAAGCACAAAATGTTACAGTAGGTATAATATGGTGAAAGTAAAATCACTGGCACAAGCGACACTGAACCCTATTGTTACTTTTTACTTCGCAATGTGGTATGACAACCGATCGGCAAGCATGGTTTATATTGGTGAGTACCTGTACTAGAGTGAAACTTTTTTGTACATCTATGTTTTTACCATAATATCTATGGTTTTTCGATTGTTAAGGTCGCAAATAACATGTTGATAACTTACGACCTATAACTGAGCTATAATTTGCAAAAAACGTGATAAAATTTTAATTTTGCGCTCCAACCGAACGTTTCACCTTAAGGATACTGTAATTATAAAAGTGTGTGATATCATACGTAGGTTGTAGTCCTGCAATCATTTTCAAAGGTCCTTTCTCCAGTCCAAATACCGATGAAGTCGGAGCCAAGTTCTTTCCAGAGGTTAGATTCCTTAAAAAATATTTACGTTACAAGCAGGTATAGCTCAAAGAGTTAGCATACATAAATAGATTAATAGCTAATAACGACATAGTCTAAGTCGCTGGGGCACAATCATCTGATGCAGTAATCTCGGTGAGTAGACCTGTGTTTGAAAACAATCTCACCGTGGTCAGTGATGATGTGAAAGTCTACAAGGGAACTGCCTCTCACATGTAGCTATCCGAATACACCAGTAGGTACTTAGCAACAGATTTTCAATTTGTATAGCCAGTCAGGCGGGTACTACAAAGTACCCTACCACCGCGGTTTCCCCATGAATGTTATCCTTCACAGAAAGCTCAAGCTCATTATAGGTTTCTAATCTTCGGGTGATAGTTGAGATAGAATTCGATCGAAGCTGACGAAGCTCGTAAAAGTACACAACACACTACACACAACCGATCACGCTACCGTCCTCGACGGCGAGGACCGCCGCGACGTCCCACTCAGTCTCGTCCCGTTCAAGCGGCCCGAGCTGCCATTAGGAATCCGACCGCCCCCAATTAGTCGTAACTCGTACAAAGTCCTCCCCTTCCCCCGGTAACGACCTAAGCCGAGGTTCGTACCCCATTCGGGGGTGCCCTCAGGCGTTGTTACCTAAATATTACCCGGCTGAGAGCCCTCTGCGCTCGCCGATTTGTCCGGTAAGGTTGCTGCAGCCATCAGAGGCTACCAACATTAGTACTATAAAAAAAAAATATATGAGATAGAATTGAAACTCAAACCCTCTGTTATTCAGTTTAGGCCCTGATAAGGCGGCTTATGTATATTGGAAGTTACAACTGACTCTACCACGGGTTTGGAATACTCATAAACTGAGAAGACTCCGGCAAGAAACTCGACAAGGCTTAAATTCTTTCCTCGGAAAATTTATAAATGTAACTAGTAACAAAAGAAATTAAGAATGTACTAGTACTTACCACTTTATTTAATATAGTTTCTATTTTTTCCTGTGGGTAGAAATTATCTTTTTGGAAACAGTGATTTTTTCCACTGCAAGAATCTGGCATTGATGCTGGGAAAAAATGATTCGTATTTTAATTTCACATGTAGTAAGAATAAGCCTACAAGAACCTAAGTCTAAGGTCTAAAATAACAGAATCACTTTTCATAGGAAAAAGTCATCGTAAACGCCCGATTATAATTTATCGGATCGTTTTCTTATCGGTGATCATCGACCTAAGTATCAGTGTAAAGCTAATTATCACCAGAGATTAGTAAATTGATACTACTATAATCTTCTGTGTTTGAAATATGGCACCAAATCCTTTATAATATTTCTGCCAGTGTCAAGTCACGTTGTATTTTTCCTAGAAAAGTAAGCCTTTTAATTTTTTCTTACATCCTTTTTTATTTAATTTTTTTTTATTTATTTGTTGAAATACTGTAATTTTTGTTTTTTGTTTTAGGCTAGTTGTGTCGTATGGCGCGCAAAAAATTAAATATTTTTCTTTCTTTTCTTTTAACAACGCCTGTGTCGTTACAGGGAGCAGGGTTGAGTAATTTGGTCGATGCACACGTAATAAACAGCCCGCTCCCCGCGCGATCGATCTCCTTTGTCGTCATCCCCCGCTACCCTCGCGAATGACCCGTCCCGTACTAAGCTGACAGGCAGCGAGGCCATAAAACAGCTGCTCTTGAGAGCCCTTCTAGGCTTTGTTTGCTTACCACCATCAGCCACATCATCACTAACACTAACCACGGTGAGATTGTAGTGATGTGGCTTACATGCCCGTGGGTGGTATATAGAGGGTAGCGAGGAATTTATGCTTCGCGATTATGAAATAAATAAATGACAAAAAAACTAATTCATTGTTTTAAATTGTAAAAAAGGGGCTTTGTGAAATATAAATTATTTATCTGGTGAGCCGTTTTGTCAAAAATTACCGATTTAGGTTACAATTACATATAAGACATGATATTTTTTTCTGCAATATTCAGGGATGTTTACTTAAATTAATTTAATTAATACAATTAAAACATTATGATCAAAATTACAATATAACATTTTTTTAAGGACAAACAGAGGAAAAGAATCGTCCAAAAACCTGTCTAACTAAACCCATCGTATTTTTGCCATTTCACCCCAGCCAAGGCACTAAACAGGCGGACAAAATATACAAAATTATGCTATTTGTGGCACTTACCATTATACCTGTATATTTCATCGTTGGGTCTGGCTAACGTAGACCCCACGTAGAAAACAATCTATAATAAATATAGGTAAAATCATTTATAAATTACGTATTAAGATGTCTCCCTTCTCCCCCCTTAGTGAGATGTCGTGAGATTTGGTCAAACCTCACCCTCCCCTAAACGTGTCAAATAATTAATGGCCTCCCTAAGGGTCGTTTGCCCGTACATTTTAGTTAAAGTTATAGTCAAAGTTAACCGCCGAAGGAAAGCAAACTGGGTTGCTCGTGTCACTTTAACTACAATTTTAACCGTAACCATAACCAACCGAGGGAGATCGGTCATCGTCAAAGTGACTCTACGGTCAAAGCATGGTAATAGTTAAGTTAACTTTGACTATAACTAACTAAAATATACGAGCAACCGACCCTAAATCGGACGTTTGATTATTCAAAATGTGTATTTTTAGTTTATATACGTCAATCTGAGTTTGCGAACTATTTTGCGGGGTTATGCGAACCATGACAAATATTATATGATGATTATTATTATTATTATCACACGGTTATCTGATCCCAAACTAAGCATAGCTTGTAGACCTACTATGGTAACCAGATAACTGATACACTAAATATACTACTCAGTGGTGGTACTGGTGGTGTCTTAACCAACTGCGCCCACTCGCACGTCTTATTATTGTTACAAAAAAAAGAGTGATTATTTGCCTATTTGCCGGGATAGTTCATAATGTTTCTCCATGTAAGATTGAGTGAGAATCGGCTTGACAAAAAATATTTGAAAAAATATACAACCAAATTGAGAACATCCGCCTTTTTGTTTTTAAGTCGGTTAAAAATTGTTAGTAGGTATGCTTCGACGATAATAAAAATCTTACCATGGCAACAGTTACGGCTACACAAAACATGGTTACAAATATTTTATTTAAAATACTAATAATTGAAAATTCAAACAAGGCCAAGGTGCTTTACCACTGACAGTAAATGAGTAATACTATAATTAATTTATGAATGAAACGATCTTTTATATAGAAAGAGTTTAAATTGTAGGTATTTTCAAACAATACCAGTGTTCTATATATTTACTTAAATGAAATACCCATGACAAAACAAAGGCAAATGTGACTATACAGCCGTAGGGAGTAGTAGCTTAGGTCACGTATCTTTTTTGAAATCCAGTTTCAATCAAACCCTGATGCGAACTAAAACAAACTTCCATCGATAATCTGCGATCTAAGAGTAACTTAAAATATATGTAAGTTTATGGTAATAATAAATAATAGTAGTTTATGATACTGTTGTATAATAGGGGTTATTAAAACACGAGTGTGAGTTTAATAGTACTAAACGAGTTTCTAATACCTAATTATCTCTATAATAAAATTAATAAAGAGATATCTATTCTTAATAGAATCAAATGTAAGCGTGTTTTAAAAGATTGGCTGGAAGCTGAATTACATTAATACAAAAAAAATATTGGTACTTATTTCTTAAATAATATAAATCATTCATCGCACAAGCAACGACACATTCATAATCAGTCACCCAACACACACACCCACACACACACACCCCCACACACACACACACACACACATTTTTCTTGCACAGTAAATCCTTTTTATTTAGTTTACCAAATTTCATTCGTTTTTATGTTTCTTTAATTTTTATGCTTGTTTTTTTTTGGAAAATATCCCCATATTCCACTAATTTTATTCTGTTTGATTACTTGAGATTTTATACTTAATTGGTTACATCATCTGTGGAGACCTGGTGTTCTGAAATACGGGCCCTGCCTAGCTTAGGCAACAGTCTCCCGCAACATAAGAGATTTTTTTCTCATCATTTCAATTGTTTCTTTTATTACTTATTGTGGGAGAAAGAAATTTATTTTTATTATTAATTATGTGCAGTATCATACAGTACTTTTATCTACTCTCATATCGTAATGTTCTTATTATGAAATCATAAACAGTACTTTAATGACCCACTTTATGTACACACCCGCGTATAATGAAATTAAAAAATTATATTATAGTACCTACAGTTTTCTTCCCAAGATAATGCTATAAAATAACTTTTTTTCTAATAAAGTACAAGTATTTGGACATGTCTGGCCACTCATAATGTTTTTTGGGTTTTAATACTTCAATTACTGTCAGTCAACTTGTGAAACGAAATAATAAAGAAAAAACATCAGGACTAAACAATTAGGAATCAATCAGTATCAATTCTATTTTAGATGTAAATTTACTTTGTCTGTGGTCGCGTATGCATGCGGTAAAGATCTCAACTTAGGGCGCCATGATTTGGGCGCCATGATAAATGTTTGTTTATTTTAATGATTTTTTTGCATAAGTACATATTATATTTTGGCCAAAAATGTTAAAAAAATAGCGAAATAATCGATACCCGTAAAGTCATAAAAACCTATGACAAAATATTATCGATTTTTTACCTTTAAATTACATTATTAGATGAGTTTAGATAAAGTTCTGTATGATACTGCACATAATTAGGTATTAAAACTCGTGTGATACTATTATTACTTAAACTCACACTCGTATTTTAATAACCCCTATTATGCAACATAACCCGAAGCATTCACTTTAAAAAATCTGTAGTGCTTAAGTAAATGATTACAAAAAAACTTGTTTATATAGGGTTTCTATAGTTCTAGCATAGTTTGGGATCAGATAACCGTGGAAAATTTCTCAGGATAGTCCTACGTGAAATTTTGTGAGTATGTTTGTATCTTTGTTGCTCTTTCACGTAAAAACTACTGAACAGATTTGGATGAAACTTGGTACATAGATAGATCGTACCCTGGAATAATATATAGGCTACTTTTTATCCCGGAAAAACATAAGATACCTCAGAGACGCGGGTGAAACCGCGGGGAACAGCTAGTATACTATATTATTATTCCGATTCTAAATGGGTAATAGGTAATCCATTCGTTCGGTTTACTATAATCGGGTCTTCACTCTGAATAACATCGATTTTTAGGAAGAGAACATCAAAATTTGACGTAGGTACAATAAAGCGAATATGACGTAATCATCTGAATTAAGAGGACATGATTTCATATGTTATTTTATTAGCGATGTTTCCTGAATAATAGATACTTTATGTAGTTAGTAAAATTCTTCACATGTGTCGTTCAAATAGCTTCCACTATTGAGTTAGCAATTTTTATGTTTAAGCCTGTGCCTGACCACAATCTCGAATGATATATAAATGTCTGTCTGTCCGTCCGTCAGTCACAGCCAATTTGCTCTGAAACTACTGGACAGATTGAGTTGAAAAAAAAACACATATGTAAGTCGGTGACCCAAACCCTGACGTGTAACGTAAATATATAAATTTGAAACTCATGGCCCCATGGCCACTTTTGAGGGGTAAATTAGTATAAAAAAAAGTTGCAAAACTACCTATATATCTTGTAAGGTGAAAATTTACCTTCGCCCCCGTATCTCAGAAACTACAGGGCCTAAAATTAAATAAAAATACAGAAAATAGGCCTTACCTACCTATAGATTACAGGAAGATCAATAGTAACATAAGAAATTACGGAACTTTCAGTGCGCGATTCAGAATCGCACTTGTCCAGTTTTTTATAAAAGAATAAGAAAGAAAAGCAATTTGTGGTTACCGTAGTTTACCGAAGCTTGTTACAACAGGGACAAGTAGGTATGATTTGCATGTTGTCGACCCTGCAAAAATCTCCTCATATACCCTTTTTCCATACCTAATGATTTTACTCTTACTAGATATTTCCCGCAGTTTTACCCATAAAAGACTCGGAAATAATAAAGCTTAGTATTTGTGAAGTAATTTTTTTAGAATCGAAACAGTAAGTATCTCTGAAGATTATACTTATCTCTAGAGTCCTCTTAAATCCAAACTTACAAAATGCAAATTAGTGTAGAGAATGGGTTCGTTTTATTTTCATGAAATCGTGTTTTTGTAAAATGTGCATAATCTAAGGTATTTATTAGAGATAGAGATTTTTTTTATAATACCTTTTCATATGTTTTTTTGTTCGATAGAGATATATGAGTAGGTATCAGGACTAAATTGGTTTAGTTTATAAATAACAGATTCAGCAAACTATGCGAGATATTTGCGGTTAATATTTTATTTACCAACCGATCTCAATCTGGAAATTCCATACCGAGATGCGAAGTTCAATGCTTTGTTCGTTCAAAAGTAGGTTTCGGTATATAGCCAGTGAACCTCGGGATGATGTAAGGATTCTAACGATACCTCGTCTATATCCTGCAGGGTTCATCCTGCAGGATTCATTTTGTCACATTTGCATTTTGTTTTTCATAATATGTTTCGGGTGGCATTTCATCGACCTATCAACTATCTTTTGTTTCATCAATTTTGACAGATTTATAGAACTGTGCATTGATTACTGTCCATTATTTATTGAAAAGGAACCAAAATAGATACGGATAAAAAGCATAATGTATTGTCACAGTGTCACTGTATCGTTGTAAGCGCCGTCAGTTCACAAAATATCTCGCAAAATTGCATACTGGCCATAAACTGTGAACTGCACCATACCGCCTACAATATGACGTATTAATTTACGGTAGTTCACAATAAATCCACGTCAAACCGTCACTATGTGAATGGACCTGCACTTACCAACAGGGTTCACAATCTGTTCGTGTTATCACTTGTAATCGTGAATCATCCCTGATTGGCGGTCTCGGAGTCAAATAAAGTAAATGCACATTTGATCAGGTAAATCAATCAATATTATTTTTTTATGAAACTATTTAAAACCCACAAAAACATCTGTTTGTTTACCATATTTGACAACAGCTAAAGATGGCGGCGCAAGGCATATGCCGTTCGATCAATCAACGCGCAAGGTCACACTCAAGTATGATGCCAGTTCATAGTTTAACGGTTTGACATGAATAAATTATAGGCTATCGTAAATTAATACGTTATATTGGATGCAGTATGGTACCTTTCACAATTCTTCGACAATTTTCATTTTTTCGATTTATATTATGAACTAAAGACGTTCACAATGGTACGGTGACATAATATAATCAATAGATAACTACCTGATATATTAATGACCTGCAATAGGGTAGTTGACTGACATATCAAATTAGCTACTTTTTAATAAATGTCAAAACGATAGTTTATTTGGAATTTTGTATGAAATATTACATTATGACGTCATAGTTTCACAGCATCAAATCATCTACTCTTATTGGTTCCACTGGTAATTAAAATCATATAATGCATTAAATGTACAACATATTTGATGTTTCCACTTGATTTTAGATGTTTTATGCATGGTTTAGTGTTTGGTCATTTATTTTTGACAGTGTCTACTACCCATTAGCAACCGCTTTCCGCTCAACTCATAAATATTAGAAAATAAATAACATAATTATATATTTACAAACAAGTTTATTCAAAACTTTAGATATACATTTTATAATATTAATGAAAGCAATAAAAATATTGTTTTATATGTCTTGTTTTCACAATGCCTGGCTGATTGACGTAGTGGTTGATAGGCTTAATTTAAAGCCTTTGGTTGGTTGGTTGGCTTTTTAACCATGTATTCAGTTTATCAAGCGTCTTGACGTAAAATGATAGAGGATTCTTGGAGCGAATATTATATTTGAGCGTACAGTATACAAACAGTATATTTTAATAGAATCTATAATTAAATTTAATACAGTTCCAGACCATGTCACAGAAAATAAATATCGTCAGGTTAATGAATATAGTACTAATACAGATAGGTATCGAAGGAACAAATCCAAGGAACGCTTATACGCTTGACAAACTTCAAATTACTTATTTTTGTCATTACAATTAAAACTCTTTATCATTGAAATAGAGACTTTAATACTATAATCACTTGAAATATTGTAGCGTTCCACCGATTTGTATGGCCAATACCATAGCGTGTAAATATCTGTCTGTCTGACCTAATACTTACTCAAAGCTGTCTGACTATGTCTGACAAGCTACATTTTTAAATCTCCATCAAAAAAACAGGATTAAATTCTTCCTTTACATATGAATAGGTACTGTACAATTTTAGAAACTACAAAAGAGGTAGCATGAGGCCACCACAGGCTGATCTGCCACGGGGCATGGGTTTAATTCCATCCCCCAACAAACATTGCTGTTTGTATTTTTATTATAACTGACATATCAAATTAGCTACTTTTTAATAAATGTCAAAACGATCGTTTATATGGAATTTTGTATGAAATATTACACTATGACGTCATAGTTTCACAGCATCAAATCATCTACTCTTAGTGGTTCTACTGGGGGTCTAAAAAGGAAGGATTACGCAATATTGCTAAAAGGAATTCATTTCCTGAATTCACAGCAGATCTCATGCAATTCCTCTATTTTTTGGTAAAATAGTCGCCCTTTATGCGCAATTCAATTCATAAACAGATTCTGTTTTGAATTAATGTTACTAGACTACAAAAATTAAAACCGTAACTTTACCGGTTATTGTTTCTATTTACTTTTTGTTAAATTAAGACTGAATAACTATGTTTTTTTGTATTATAATTAAAAACCGATCGAACTGTTGCTTCATAGCATTTATTTGATTGGATTTGGGTACCCAAAACTGACATTTTAATTGATTATAAAAATATTTTCTTCTTCGACTGGTATCAATCAATGACAATATATTTTATCTTGTCTGTGGTCGGTCGGTCAAACTTTATATTGGATGTTTTGATAGAGTACAAAATAAATATTTAAAAATTATAGTTTAACATTAAAATAATAGTCTTTCAATAATTTAAGGAAAATATGGAAATTATTATACCTATAGTACTGTAATTATTTACGTAAAAATGTAAAAGGAAGACAATATCAGTATTGGACGAATAACACGGAAGAATCTTTTAGAACGTCAAGATTTTTTAAATGAAAAGGCGAGGAATCTCGCAAACCTAACCTAAAGTAAGTTTATCTCCTATAGTATTTCATACTTTTGATAAGTCGTTACGAGGATATTCCAAAAAACAATCAAGTTATTATTTCTTAAATCGTCAGTAAAGCTTGATACTAGGTAGGTACTTACCAGTTATCCAAAAATTGTTTTACCATTAGTAATTCGATATTATGATCTCAATACTGAGGTCCCCATTAGAATAGAAACATTTTATTTGTTAAACATTTATATAATAATTCCAATAATATTATACTATTATTGCACAAAGCAAAGACCTTTTTATAAACTTCCTCTTGTTATTATGTTAAAGATGATATTACTGATAATGTGCATATTCCATCAATTAATTTAACTAACTATAATTTTACTAACTTTCAGGTTAGCTGAAGAAGATGATTAATGTTCCATAGAATTATCAAGAAAGTAAAATGTTATGATTAACATGACAGTTACATATTGATGCAGTCATGCTGTAATTAGTGTCACAGTTTAATATACATATCATTATTATATGCAGTTTCTGGGAGCTGTATTCGAATACTGGCTGATTCTTGCCTTAGTATTAATAATTACACTAAACTACAGAAAGATGAAACAATGATACTGTAATAAATGTTTATGCTGTTTATTTACATTCTTTTATTTATCCTAACTAAATAAGTGACCAATGATAATTCTTATATCATGAGGATGTCTCTCTGGTCTCATCTATCCTTGACTCTCACATATGGATACCTTTAGCCTATCATGACATCATGCAGTTCCGCTAATTTAATCAAAGACATCACAGATATGCTCATAATAATGTATTTTTTTGCACAAACTATCAACCTGGGTATGGTTTTAATATTATGAAGGTACTATAATTTAGATTAAAACTTAGAATAAAGATAGATGACATATAGGCTACTTTTTATCCTGGGAAAGCAAGTGAAACTGCGGGACAGGTAGTAGGAATTATTGCTCAGACCATCCTATTTACGCTTAAGGTAGTCTGTTCCCCTTGGCAATAATTAGTTTATACTGAAAAGATATGCATCCAATGTATTTATAGGTACCTACCTACTAATGTTATAAGTAAGGCGTTGATATGTTAGAACACACTGATTCAGTCTGATTTAAAAATCTATTATTAGATTACTTAGATATACTGTTTATTGAAGAGGGTTACCTATAGGCTCAGGCTTTAATAAATCACCCTATTGCTATTGAACCCTAAAACACCCTATGGGAAGGTAGGTACCTATAGCTCATTATAATATTAAGACAACTTGTAAAAATTACGATGGTAAGAATGAGGTTCACAAAACTGGTGGTAATGAACTTATTTGTAAGCCAAAACCTTTAAACTGTCCATAAAATGGGTTATAGACGTTAAAAATACATATTTAATTCCTAAATATTCATTGATTTTTAACAAAATCTCTAAGTTGAATTGTAAAAAGATAGTTCTCAGTATCTTCTTATGATTCTACTATTTGACGTAAAAGCAATTCGGATTTAGTGAACCATTTTACGAAACTCTATAGAAAACTGTCAAAGAAATGAATTGCAGATACAGAATCGTATTAGGATCATATTCTGAATTGCATAAAAAGCGGCCATTTTACGATTTTGAATTCAATTCATAATAGGATCTCAATATGATTCAACAAGTGCTTCCTTTTTAGAGCCCCTGGTAATTAAAAATCATGAAATGTATTAAATCTACAACATATTTGATGTTTCCACGTGTTTTAAGATGTTTTATGCATTGGTTAGTGTTTGCTCATTTATTTTTGACAGTGTCAACTACCCTATATTTGTAGATCAGCGCATTTTCAGGGATTATTATATTCATCATTATTAAAAAAATAAAAAATTTCAAACCTTTCATACAATTTTGACCGAACAAGATAGATGTTTCGTATGAAGAGTTTGAATATTTTTTCTTGATTTCATGATTAATCTCTGAAAATTAATGCATAGATCTACAAATCACCTTGTATATCATAACAAGCTAAGCAGCTAAGCATTAAGGCTTTGCTCTGACTTTACTTCGAGTTAAGACAAAGTTTAATCCTTCAGAGTGTATTCTAAGCAAAGCCTAAGTGCACCAAATCAACGACTTACTTTACTTCAAACAAAAATATACTTTATTACAACTCGTAAATGAGCCAAGTTTTACTTAAGTAAAGTCCAAACACTCTCTATAGATCTCCTTATACTGTAGTAATAATGTTATAACTGTATCGCATCACTACCATAATATGATATAGCACATGTACAGCATACATCAATTTTAACCGGGACTCGTTGAAGCTGATGTTCGTTTATATCATAGACATAAATTTTTACAGTTGTAAATTTAGGTTCGCATGTCCCCTTAAAACCGGAATCAGCCAAGCCCATAGATTCGAAACATTGTGCACCTTTGAAGTATTTTTCATTAGAGAATTCACGTTCTCTGGAAAAAAAAGCTCTGTTTATATCTTTTTTAAATCTATATAATATATGTATGTTAACGGAAAATTATCTAATCTGTCATTGTATACATTTCCTAGGAAATCCATACATTTCCTAACTATCTATCGGAGGATTACATTCGGGATATTTGTAAGGATAGCGGTATTTGGGGGGTTGTAAGTGACATTTATTTTTGTACGAATACTTTCAAATATATGCAAAATAAAAAAATAACCCCAACCTATTTTTTTCAATAGAATTTATATATTTCCTAGTATCATTATTGAAATAAAATTTCCTAGGAGAAATACACAGGAATTGTGTACAATTCCTATGTTTCATACAATTCCGGTGACATATATAAAAATCAATTGCCACATGTCAGACGGAGCATCGTTTGAGGACGGCTCGACCGATTCGGCTGTTATTTTTTGTTGTGTTTGTAATTACAGGACCGATTTCACTCGGATGAATTTCAGAATAATGTACCTCCTGAATGCATAAATCAGTTACGATATCACTTTATACCCGGTATAGGGTAGGTATTAGCTGTCCGTTTCACCAGCGATCTCAGGCTGAAAGGTAGCCTTAATGTTATTCCAGATTGTAATCTATTTATGTCTCAAATTTCCCTCAAATCCGTTCAGCCATAACGGAGCTAAGTGTAACAAACACAAACTTTTGCATTAATAGTTTTAGGAGTATGTACTTACTTGCAAGTTGTAATCATGAATTTCTGTTCATAGAATTTAGACTGTACTACAAGCTTGGTCCCATTCCCTTTATAAATAAAAGGCTTAAACATCTGAAAACAAAAGATAAATCTTAATATATCCTTAGATAATAAACCTGTCTAGATAGAACATAGAAACATTCCTCTTGAATCACTTATTTATTAGTGTAAACTGCATTAGAATCCGGTGAGTAGTTTAAAAGATCTAAGCGAATAGACATCGACTTCATTTTATACCGTGTAAAGATTATATGGCCGTATTTTTTTATTGCGATGACTTATTTTTTTACATATTTCATATTAATTTGAGCTTGATACCTCCACGCATTCCTATGAATGTTCTCGACACATGGAATGACATTTTTTCCTAAAAATATGAAAAAAAAATTGAAAAAGTTACCTTGCTCTCAGTTTTACAGTGGTTTTCGGTGTTATTGCTACATGAAATCGACCAATTCAAGTCATTCCTGTATTTCCATGTCTGTGGAAAAAAATATGAATTGAATTAAAGGCTTAATAATACTTCAGATGTAAATGGAGAATATCTTGGAATATCGGAGATGGACGGAGAGTTGACCGCCAAAAGCGGAGAGAATTATTTCAAGAATATCAATTAATTCTCGGTATTGTAACAGGTCAGCAACACATTGGCAATATAAGTATCTGGTATTGCAAATGGCAATAGGCGACGGTAACCACTTACCATCAGGTGGGCCGTATGCTTGCTTGCTACCTTAATAGTATAAAAAAAGAATCAATATAAAAATACATAAAATTGAATTGTCTGTTCGTAATGTGAAAATAACAGCTATTTAGTAAATATGATAGTTTGTATACGGCGCCAAAAAACTATTTTAAATTTTTGTCTGTCCATCTGTTTGCTCCGGGTAAAAATCTCCAAAACTGCTGTACCGATTTTGAGAGGACTTTCACTGGCAGATTGCTTATATTATAAGGTGTAACCTAGGCTACTTTTAATTAAGAATAAATAATTAAAAGATAAAAAAAATAAGGGTTTATAAATAAATAAACGCGCGCGGCCATAATCAACCTATGAAAAATGTATAGAGTCGAGTCAGCCGCAAGGCACAGAACTGGCTCCATACAATTTAGCACATCTCTTAATGGAAAGGCAGCCTTACGCGCTGGTCGAAGTTATAGTAAACAGGAACAGGAATGCAGATGAAACTGCGGAGGACAGCGAGTTTACAGTAAAAGTAAAAATATTATTTGGGAATCTGTTCAAAAATCAAAAACTCATTTATTCAGTTTAGGCCCTAATAAGGCACTTATGAACGTCAACAGTTACAGTTTTTCAATAGACTCTACTACCGGTTCGGAATACACTTAGTTAGTTAGGTACTTAGTTAAAAAGACATACGTTAGTTAGCTACACTTAGGTACACTTAGTTCGGAATACTGTTAGATTACCTACCTCATGTAAAGCCTTCATGTGATCATCTATCTTGCGTTGAATTTTTTTATATATTGCTGGTTTCTTATCACATAATTCCTTTTCGTCACAACCATGTACATCGATATCTTTATCTGAAAGAAAAAAGATATACGATAAAAAAAAATAACATTTATGGAAATGATACAAATGTCAATTATTTTTCGTAAGTAGGTACTAACCTGAGTATGATTTGCAGCTAACAGCAATAAATAAAACGATCATCTGTAAATAAGCATTTCATAAAATGAGTAGATTTTTCGTGACCATATTTTTTTTTTTTACCTTTTTTTAAATTAAATTATAATTGTAATGTTGTAGTGCCCCTGCAGGGCTCATATATTGGACAATTTACGATGTAACATCTTATACACACTATATGAAGCAACAAATAAATGAAATGAAACCTAAATCATGGAATCGGAATTCAAAAACGTCAGTCTGTCACAAATTGCTAGCAATTTTAATTAAAATGATTTGATAAACATTGTAAATGTTACCAATAGTAGGTACTACAGACAGCAGTAACTACTTAGTCCATTTAAAAAAATAAGTCATTCATGTTAGAACGATGGGATTAACATGTCCAAGAGGACAAAAATCCCTAATAATAAAACAGAATAAAATAAAAAATGTCATGCAAGAAATGCATTACAGTAATTTAAAAAATATTAATAATTTTCACGGTGTATACTTTGTAGTACCCGCCTGGCTGGCTACCACCCTCAAGTTGAAAATCTGTCGCAAAGAACTTCCGGTGTATTCCGACAGCTGCACTTGAGAGCCAGTTCCCTTCTAGGCTTTGTGTGCTTACCACCATCGGCCACATAATCACTGACCACGGTGAGATTGTGGTCAAACACAGGCCTATACATAAGTGGTAAAAAAAACAATAATAATTACCATAACATAAACAAATCGCTGAGACGCCATTATTGGAAAATAAAACACTTTTTAATTAACCTTAAAAATTATCAAAATAATCAGCTTCAATGTTGAATATCTTGTTTAAACAAACGACGAACTGAAGCGTCAAATAATAACTAATTGTAAACCGATTGCGACCTGCTATTTTATAATACTTAAGGATTTTTCCTGCTCCATTTTTAATAATGTTAGTTGTATGCTGACTACCTATTACGTATTCAGAGATTATCATAATTTAAAATACCATAAACAGTTACGCAAGTTGAAATCATTTTGTTCCAAAATGACATTATTTGCATCATTAGTATTAAGTATTAAAATTTTATCCTTTTGGATTACGTTGGTTAATTTATCGTTATTGTTACTATGGCTAATAATGTAGGTAATAATTCAAATCAAATCAAAAACTCATTTATTCAGTTTAGGCCCTAATAAGGCACTTATGAATGTAAAAAGTTACAGTTTTACAATAGACTCTACTACCGGTCCGGAATACACTTGAACTGAGAAGACTCCGGCAAGAAACTCAGCAAGGCTTCAATTATCAAAATTACAGTATTTTCAATAAGTTAATCATTACCAAAGGTATTTAGTAGTAGGTACATTGACAGACATACATTGTCGTTGTAAAATCCCATATTATGAAGTAGGTACCTAACTAAGTAAGATATATCATAATAAATTCAAAGTATTTTTTTTCCATAACTTTTTCGAGAAATTGAGAAATATGAATTACGGAAAAATACGTTTGAAAGCAAAGTAGTACTAGGCACTCGTACCTATATTTTTTTCGTAGGAATTCCTCATAGGTTACCCAGCTGCCTCGGGGGTTAGGTTTTGCCGGACTGATTCACTCTTCACGTCCAGTGCTGAAGTCAGTTTTACATAAAACCTCATATGGAATTAATTCAAATCTAAGAAGACAAATATTTTGTAAGTAACTAATTCCGCTGGATCTCCTTCTCTGCCAAGTCCCACACAATGAAACTTAACAGGAAATCGACACGTGTTTCACTTCTTCACGAAATTGTCTTCACAGAGAAGGAGATTCAGCGGATTTAGTTACTTAATTGTCTTTTGTTTGAATCTTAAATGGATTTCCGCAAGGTCACGCCTCAGTCAAATAGTTAATTCAAGTCTTATTGGACTTCTTTCGTGAGTCCAAATTTACCTAACCAAGAATCATTAATAATTTTTATGTCGGAGAAAATGTGTAATTAAAATATATTATATATACCCTGGGGTCATCGAGCTCACCACCTCTTTAGAGAAATCTCTAAGCGGTTGGTGGAAGCTACGCGGGATCCCAGAGCTGGTGGCTACTTAGGCCAAAGAATAAGCCTCGCAATACAGCGAGGCAATGCCGCCAGTATTCTTGGTAATCTACCACCAGGGGAGGAGTTAGGGGAAGTTTTTTATTTATAATTAATTTATTTTTGGGAAATACGTTTTTACTCTTAATAAATCGCTCATATTTTAAAGCAATAACAAATTATTCGCCTTATCAGTGGTGGGTTTTGGTTTTCCTTTTGATGTAATGTTATGCAATGCGATGCCAAATACTTATGACATATACTTACTATATCCTAGGTAATAGAAACAGTACCTATCTCAAATATATCAGTATACAATGGGAAATCGGCCCCTTTTCTGGAGTATGATCTATCACTTCTGTCATAATACGGTAGAGTCCTTGGCATTAGCTTATTGTCTTCAATTTGGTTCGCAACTATTGTATGTACATACGTAGTATATTATTTACTCTATGCTACTACTTTAGAGAAACTTTCATATCATCAATTATGCATGCAGATAGTATCTTGATAAGATTTTTTTTATATGATAAAGTTGGCAAACAAGCATACAGCCCGCTTTATGGTACCTAAGCGATTATTTACTGTAGCATATGGACACTAGCACCAACACCTGGGGCACAGACTATTTACTATTTAATTGGCTAAGGATGGAATACCAGTATGCTGCGCCTGTGTATAATTATCATAGTCAACGAAATTAATTTCATAAATTCGCTTTATCAATTTGTTTAGTATTTTTTTACGTAGATAATATAATTAACTTTCAACAAAAACTAATTATTAAAACCGGATCATAAACTAAAAAAGTAACGTGTGATCAAACATAAAAAAACTACAACCGAATTACTCTTTTCTCCTTTTTTTATGTCAGTTAAAAATGCAACAATGGTGCTGATTCTTTTGTTTAAAAATAAAACCAAATTTAGTTTATCTAAATCTCTTTCTAACAAAACATAAACAACATTATTACATGAGACGGTTTAAAGCAAGTCTAGTCTAATCCTGGTTTTTCCAAATTTCTGGTCATGTTTTTTTTTTTAAATGAAAAAATGCATTTTCATTTAAATCTCCAATCATTGTAGGGGAAGTACGGACAAAATGACACGGTGTTTTGATTTTGAATCTTTTTTGAAATTTGAATTATAATCAGTCTCATACATTGACAATCATCTTAAGTTCACTGACTACTAGTAATACAGTCTTTGAATTGAATAGGAACTACATCAAATAAAATATTAAGAAATAAATGGACGAATCAAAAAAACCATTTTGTCCATATAGTATGGACAAAATGACACACTTAATATGAGTATAAAATTTTAAGAACAAAGATCGCAAATTAATCTTTTACGCTGTTTTGAGACATCAGCTTAAGAAGTGTGAGTCCAACGAAAACTACTCATGCATCTTAACCAGCTTTCTCCCGGCTTAGACCGCGAATAAAGATCATTGCAAGAAATGCAGGGGCATCTTCTTCATCCTCGTTTTTGGCGGCAAATTCTTCATTTTCGGAGCTGGAATCGATAATTTGAGCAAATTGACGCTGCCTCTTTGGTATCTGCCTTTTTTTCTGGAGTTTTAATTCCAGTGCTTTTGGAGTGATTTTTTTGCTTGTATTATTGTTATGTCGTTTTGTCCATCGTATAGGTATGTCATTTTGTCCAAATGTACACAACAAACATTAAAAATTATATTTAATTAAATCGATTGAAAATTGTATTAATACTAATTCAAATCACAAGTTTATATCATAAGCCTTCAATTTTAGTAAATATAATATACAAATATAATATACAAATCACAAAAAATCCGAAGAAATCCATATTTTTTTTTTTTTTGTGGACACGAAACACGTTCTCTCTCGTAACTTCAAAGAGGCTGCCCCAATGGCGCTGGGTTTCTCGCAGGATTGAAAAAATGGTCGCCGTCACGTGTTGTTATGTTCATGACCTGGCTATAGCCCGCCAAATTCGAAATAAACCCGCTATGTCGTTTTGTCCGTATATGCCATTTTGTCCGTATTTCCCCTACTGATAACAAATGGAATTTACGGACGACGACAATTCAAGGTAACCACTGCGACATCTTATGCTTTTGTAATAGGAGCTATTTTGCAACAAAAAGGTATAGTCTGATGTGTTGGCGTCTATACACTATCTTTTGGCCCTACTCAAATTAACTATAGCATAAAGTAAGGTGCCTTATAGACTTCACGCATATTTTGAGGCGTCGGAGAGAGTTTAAGACGGGGAGCAGCTCAATAAAACTAGAATTTTCATATTTATATAATGTCGTATATTTTAATAATCAGTCTTCTAAGATTAAATCTAATTAGCAATGATTGATGATCCTACGAATCCATATAGGTACTTATTCGGTATGTAGTCGGAGTCTTCTCAGTTCAAATGTATTATGCACCAATGGTAGAGTCATTTGTAACTGTCGACGTTCATAAGTGCCTTATTAGGGCCTAAACTAAATAAATGAGTCTTGAGTTCGAGTAAGATTCGAACCCACATCCTGTCTCGGCATTCGACGTCACTTCCACTGATCTTTGACCTCCTTAGTTTGAGATCAGATTGTCATGTGTGAAGAACATCAAACTATATTAATGCAGTACATACATTGTAGTACAAATATATATAAACTAATGATATGATATGGCGCATGTACAGCATATATCAATTTCCACCGGAACACGTTGAATTTCACCTTTGTTTATATCGTAAACATAAATTTTAATAGTTGTTTGTTTAGGTTTGCATGTACCCTTATAACCCATGTCCTCTAAGCCCATTGATTCAAAACATCTTGCGCCTTCAACGTATTTTTCGTTTCGGAAATGTCTGCCAGTGGACCGTTTTCTGAAAAAGGAAAATGGTTTTGAAATCAAATCGCTATCTACGAAGTTATAAATATCTATCTATACAATTATACATATTAACTAAGAATAAAAATGGCTGAACGGATTTTCTTAAAACATCATCATCATCATATCAGCCGAAAAATGTCCACTGCTGGACAAAGGCCTCCCCCAAGGATCTCCACGATGGCCGGTCTTGCGCTTATTTTGGTTCGCCTGCGGATCTCATCATTCCTGATTCGATCTCGCAGGGAAACTCCGAGCATAGCCCTCTCCATCGCTCTTTGGGTGACCCTGAGCCTTCTTATGAGGCCCATCGTAAGCGACCACGTCTCTGCTCCGTAAGTCATCACTGGTAACACACACTGGTCGAAGACTTTCGACTTGAGACAATGCGGTATTTGAGACGAGAAGATATTACGTAGCTTCCCGAACGCTGCCCAGCCGAGTTTGATTCGACGATTGACCTCTTTCTCGAAGTTGGACAGGTAGGTCCAGGTCAGGAGTTCTTAAAACATACCTACCTAAAAACACTCTAGTTTAAGACACAGACAAACATAAAGCTACACAGATACACTGATACATACTACAAACTTACACCACTCCTCTTTTTTGCATTTATTAGGTATATTAAGGAAATAAGGACTATGTACTTACTTGCATGTTGTAGTCATGAATTTCTGTTCATAGAACTTCGACTGGACTACTAGCTTAGTGCCATTCCCTCTATAGACAAATGGCTTGATAACCTAAAGAAAAAAATATAATTAATAATCGTGATAGCATTATTTTTTCCATATTATTAACTAGCTGTTCCCCGCGGTTTCACTAGCGTTCCCGGGATACAAAGTAGCCTAAAACCTTCGGGGATAATGTAGCTTCTTATTAAAGAAATAATTTTTCGAATCGGACCAGTAACACCAAACCAAACAAACTCTTCAGCTTTATTATTAGTAGAGCTAGCTTTATAAACTCCGCTGGGGCAAAAGAATACTAAGTGCCCCGCCAAAAGTATGTCAAAAAAAGTAGCACAGCATTAGCTACTTGAGAACTAATTGATTTTTAGGCTTCGTACTATATATCTATACTATACTAATGTATTATACATATACACTTTCCTCTTGAATCACTATCTATTGCTGAAAACTGCATTAAAATCCGTTGAGTAGTTTAAAAGATCTAAGTGAACAGACAGCGGAAGTGACTTCATTTTATAATATGTAAAGATTTATTACTTGACTTTTATAAATACTATAAAATTTTCTATAATAGTCTTTTTTATTTCATAAAACTAGCTCCAATATTTTGGACGTGGTAGGTCTTTGGCTATTAGGTATAGGTACCTATAGATTTCCAACTTGAGGGTGGAAGTCATCCAGGTCCTACCATGTACCCTCCGGGCTAGGGTTTCCTAACGATGATTACTTTCACCGAAAGCCTATTCACATAAAAAATAGTTAAAAAAATTACCTCGCTGTAAGTTTGACAGTTATTTCCGGAGTAACTACTTGGAGTATACGAATTCAATATTACTTCGTCGTTCTTGGGTTTCCATGTCTGTCAAAAAATAATGCATTGAATAATACTTACTATACAAATGGGGGGTGAAACATTTGAGATTTAACAGGAAAAACCATGGAAACAAGAGCCTAACAACCACCCATATTAATAATAATAAAATGTATTCAACAATAAATGTTCCAAATACATTTAAACAAAAATCGTGTAAATGCTCGAGTATAACTCATTTATAGCTAAAAAGGGATAAGGTCGCATCAAATTAACTAGCGGTTTGCCTGAGCTAGGTTGGTGCGCCTGTATTTATTTAATAGCAAATACAAAAAAGTGTATATAATGGGGCCAATTCTGTTGTTTACGAACTTAACTAATATTAAACAAGTCACCTCTCTTTCATGTTAACCTTATTGAAAAAAGATAGAACATTTTTAATGCTGTCAGTTTAATCCATGCCGTCGTAATGTACGGGTAAATTGTCGTGACCAATAAAGTTCAAATTTCACGTAAGTTTCAATTCACGTTGAAATATGTGATCGGACTAAACTGACAGGACTAAAATATCTTGCCTCCCTTTCTTATATTTACTATTAGAAAGAGATGTAGTGAGATTAAATTTATTTAGTTCTTAAACAACAGAATCGGCACCATTAGCTTCTTTTAGTATTGGGAATGTCCAAAATGCTCTAACCCTTTCTTCGTTGTAATCACAAATGGATTTTATACAACACCAAGCTAAATTTGTTCCAATTCATATTTATGAGGCAGAAAAATAATCATTTATTTTTTTCGACTGAAACCCATTGGAAGCATTAATCAAGTCTATAAGGTTTACTACATTGCACATTGTTAGCACTTTAAATAATTTTCTTAACAATATTATAGACCTTTATTAGGTAGTATTGCTTAAAATGTTGCAGTTGTTCATCTTACTGCTATTTAGCGTCATGCTACCCTCATGGTTGAAAATAATCTCTAATTAAAGCTAAAATATTTTGAGAGTAAATAGTTTTTGTTACCTTATGTATAATCTCCATGCGTTCATCTATAACAGTCTGATATTTGTCGTATACAGCTGGTTTTGGTATACATAATCCCTTTTCGTCACATCCTGTTACATCGATTTCTTCATCTGAAAGAAAAAAAAATAGGACGTTTTAATGATAAATTGATAAAAAATTCAACGTTGACAGATAAGTGGTGAATACTTCGAATGCATCATAAAGGTTGTACCTATTTTCAGTTGTGAGGAAACCATAACAAGGTGGTAGTGCCTGATTACTTTATAGTAGGGGAGCAGAGGGTTTGTATAACTTATGTATCTTCTAAAGTTCTAAACTTAATATTGTACCTACACGACGACAATTTATTCAACTTTCATATTTAAATCCAAAATGCCGTTTGAATTGCTCGGTTTAACGAAAAACTTTTTTTTTAAAGTCCCATGTTGTACAACCCCGTTTTGGGTATTAACATTTGGTTTCATATTGGCACTTTGTCGTGTATGGTTTAGTATCTAGAAGCTCCCCGTTACAAAACAAGCTCCCCACTCCCCTACTCACCACCAAATTGAAAATCTAAGCGCCTACCAGTATATTTCGGCAGTTACACTTGAAAACCAGTTGCCTTCTAGCATTGTAAAGGTCGGCAACACATGATATTGCTTATGTGGATCCATAAGATAAATCGTCTGCCAACTTATTGGGTATGCAGATAAAATCGCAAAAATTTAGACTGAGTGATAAAACTTATTTGCCGAAATTTGCGATATAAATAGCCATAATTGAATTATTAGATTGTTTTTTTTCAAGCTCCAAAGAAGACCTATTATGTAAATGACAACAATTTCAACTCAACAACACCTTCATAAGAAAAAAAGATCAGATCATCAGACAGTGATCCTTTAATGATCCGTTTTATTTTCTTTTGATGTTCGGAACCTTCAAAATATATTATTGATTCCCCATTGTTCCCAGAGGTTACTAAGGTCTATCTATATCCAGGATAATAATATTAAGTTCTTATCGATCCATAGAGGCTCGATCCAAATGTCTAAAAAAGTACTGACCTGATAATGATTTGCAGCTTCCAGCAATCATAAGAACTGTCATCTGTAAAATAAACATTTAGGTATTAAATCTAGTTTTTTTTTAGTATGAAATCTTATTCAGAATATTGTTTTAAATTATTGATAACCAATATACAAAATATTTGATTTTATTGCTTCTCTATTTACTAAAATACAATAAAATAAATAAATAAATTTTCAAACATCTATTTCCTATATGAAAATAGATTTAATCATCATTGCAACTAATAGGAACTTTTTTGCGCTTTTCGAAATTGCTACTAACTTATAAAAGCCATATTTTTACTTAATCAAGAAAAAAATAAATAAATACCGTAATAAAAGCAACCCTCTGAGACGCCATAACTGATATACCTAATTGAAAAATATCACTTTTGGATTACTCAAAATTTTTTTTATATTTAACTAGCTGTTAACAAAATAACCAAGTTCACTACCGTATGCTTGGCTCTATAATGATTGTAGAGCATTCACGACATATTCTTTTATAATAATAAACAATAGGTATTTCCTGTTTTATCATACCTATTACGTAAATCGGGATGAACTTAATTTTTTACCTTAAGCAATTACGCATAACCCCGGGAATTATTTATTTCAACATTTAATTCATAGTATAAATTGTAATTATTATCCTTTTTGACGTTGGTTATGTCATTATCAATAAGAATATAATTACATATAAGTCCCTCGCTGCGTCTGTCTGTTCGCGTAAAACAAAAAAGTACTAAGTGGATTTTCATGCGATTTTCACCAATATACAGAGTGATTCATGAGTAAGGTTTTGATGTATAATTTGTCAAGGTTGAATATGTGGGAAAAAATCATGAAGCGATACCATATCTTGCGAAGCCAGGGCGGTAAGCGGTTACCGTGGTCTATAGACGCTTGCAATACCCAAGTTGCTTTCCCAATTCTCCCTCCCTCCCCGATGAGCTTAGAATTTTCGTAATTGTGTTTGATTAACTATGTTTGCTAGTGTGTTTTGTTTTGTTTCCTTTTCACGCCAAATCCACTGAACCGATCGCGATGAAATTTGACTCGCAGATAGTCAATAATATGGACAAAGACATTAGCTACTTTTTATCCCGGGAATGCAGGTAAAACCGCGGGGGACAGCTAGTTGTTACTATACCTATATAAGATTAAAATTTCTTGTCTACCATAATGGTGACTATTTGGTTTTCCTATTGATGTCATTATATGTCAGTCACGGATTACACAATCATCCAATAACAATATCTAGATATGCAGAAAGTCAGATTCCCTTTATTCTTCAAAGATTCATCATCATATCAGCCGAAAGACGTCCACTGTTGGACAAAGGCCTAAGGTTCTCCACGATGGCCGTTTTTACGCTATCCGCATCCGACGGTTTCAAGCGAACCTCACAAGATCGTCGGTCTACCTTGTGAGCCAAAAAGTAAACCCTGCATTTTTTTAAACAAATTAAACCTTTCAAGACTTGTTCCTGACCGAGGATAGGTATCGGTGCCGATTCTGTTGTTTACGAACTAAATAAATTAAATCTCACTATATCTCTTTCTAATAGTAAATATATGAAAAGGATGCAAGATATTTTAGTCCTGTCAGTTTAGTCCGATCACATATTTCAACGTGAATTTAAGCGTGATCTTTATTGGTCACGACTATTTACCCGTACATTACGACGGCATGGACTAAACTGACAGCATTAAAAATGTTCTATCTTTTTTCAATAAGTTTAACATGAAAGAGAGGTGACTTGTCTAATATTAGTTAAGTTCGTAAACAACAGAATCGGCACCATTGTATATATTATTTAAAAATTGATGACAATATTATAGAAAATACCCCAATCGCGATATTCGTGCTCTTTTCTGTTGAGGAATTCCATAATATCAAGTCTTAGGGTACAACTTAATTTAAGCCATCTAAATCTGTTACAGGACTTACAAGTACAATAAAATAAATGAACTACAGTTATTTGTTTCGTCTATTTCTTACCAACAAACAAACAATTTATAATGCATTTCTAATATCTCATTGACTAGGTTGTATTTTCTACACGCATTTATAATAAAAACATTGTGGCGTCATAATTTGATAAGCAATTACTTCTCGCTAATCATATCATTGTAAAAAAACCCATATTTTGCCTAAGATAAAATAAATACCTACCTAAATTGAAACAATCTCAAAACATAATTATGATATAAATAGGTACCTATGTAATTTAATACAATAATTGTTTTTAACCTAATATATAATATAGGCAAATTATATTTTCCAAAGTGATGATAATCTGTTGCTAATACCTATATAACAGTAGGAGTACTTAATATTAACTTATTAACAAATATAGGTATATATAGGGATGATGACTGGGTAAAAAATAAGTACGGCATCAAGTGTCGCACCTCCAGCCTTTCTATCTTCTACTCACAGCACACTGGCACTCATCAGCAACATCTTAAATACTCCTTTAACTGATGTTTGTGTCAGTGGTCAAGTGGAGGCTGTGTCCCACTGGATTTCCATAAATCCTGGCGAAGTCCATCCTGCTAACCCTGAATGGGATACCCCTCAACTCAATACATCTTTTGCTTGCCTCCTTGAACATTCTAATGATACGGATAAGGCAAGATTGCTAGCAGTTTCTCAACAGGAATCTGGTCATTGGTTGCACGCGCTTCCTTCTTCTAAAATTTGTACCCTTTTAGATGCGACGGTGCTACGTATAGCCCTATGTGAAGACGAAGGCGAAGGCCTTGGCTCAAAAACCTGCGAGCCACATTCCTGCCACAGTTGTGGCCACCTTGTCGATGACCAAGGACTCCACGGCCTCTCTTGTATGATACTGCACATATTAGGTATTAAAAACTCATGTGATACTATTAAGAACCTCGCCTACGGCTCGGTACTTAAACTCACACTCGTATTTAATAACCCCTATTATGCAACAGTATCATAAACTACTATTTTGTCATCATCCGTATTGGGGCCGGGCGGCGAACCAACGTGTTATTTTTTTTTAGTCAACAGATTGTCAAATAGGTAAACGATCCACCCGATGGAAACATACGGCCCGCCCGACACCCGGGACACAGACTATTCACTAATCCGAGCCCTGGGTACTACTCGCGCGTTGCCGAGTCTTCCCACATCCGACCCGCGATGAGCTCTGGAGACTTAAGAGGAGGCTATCGGTGTATGTCTCCGTCCCTTACTAAACTGGCGGTGACAAGCGAGACAGGAGAAACGTAATTTACGGTTTTAAAGTTATTTCAAGTTATTTGGATGGCCCAAATAAGAGAAGAATGCATTCTAAGTTTTAAGAAGGGACATATTTACGATTTTTTTCTGACGTTACTAATGAAAAATTCCAATTTAAAAATCCCCGTCATATATTCTCTAGTTTCACATATATTTTTTCCAAATCTCTTGGAACAAAGAGTACAGAGAAAAACGCATTTTAAACTTCGCGTCTTAACGCACGGACAGGAACACAACACAAAGTTTTTTGGCTGCGGTATTTTGTAAGGTGGAGGTAGCTAGGTACTTCCCCAGTCGAGCTGCTCTTTGAATTAACCTCTTTCTATCTCTAACTTAATTGTAAGTACATAATTACGACACCACGATTATTTTATAGCACAGCACATTAAATATTAAAATGTTTATTTAATGTTTTTGTGCACACAGTTACCCTAAAAAAATTAATGAACATACTTTAATTCACATATAATTTGCGCGATCATTTCATGTGTTTGTCACATTATGTCATAAAAGTTAGACATTTGAGCTACAAAATCGTCCTCGCAAGACATTTTGCAAACAGTAAAACCAACAAAATAAAGCTACAATTTCTACTCTATATTTATTACTGTAAGTTACCTTTTGTTTTGTTAACTATTTAAAAGATTTCCGCGTCAGCCACGCGCTGTTTCCCTGCAAAATTGTCACTATAGGTTGTAATTCACATTCCTTAGTAAGATCTAATGGTACAGAATGACGTCACAATACCGTATTGCGCAGTATTACGAAAAACAAAATATGTGACAATTCTATACGTAAATCTATATATATAAAAGAAAGTCGTGTTAGTTACACCATTTATAACTCAAGAACGGCTGAACCGATTTAGCTGAAAATTGGCAGGGAGGTAGTTTAGAGCCAGGAGAAGGACATAGGATAAGTAGGTAGGGGTAGGTAGGTAAGGTAGGTAGGGGTAGGTAGGATAGGTAGGGTAGGTAGGGTAGGTAGGTAAGGTAGGTAGGGGTAGGTAGAGGTAGGTAGGGTAGGTAGGTAAGGTAGGTAGGGGTAGGTAGTTAGGTAGGGGTAGGTAGTTAGGTAGGGGTAGGTAGATAGGTAGGGGTAGGTAGATAGGTAGGGGTAGGTAGGGTAGGTAGGTAAGGTAGGTAGGGGTAGGTAGTGGCAGGTAGAGGTAGATAGGAGTAGGTAGGGACAGGTATGTAGGTCCCAGTTTTATTTTTGTTCTCAGGGCAGGACAACGTCTGCCGGGTCAGCTAGTAGATAATATAGGTAAGTATTAGCCGGTTTCCACACGTTCCCGGGATAAAAAGTAGTCTATAACCTTCAGGATAATGTAGCTTCCTATCAGTGAAGAGAAAGATTTTTCATATCGGACCAATAACTCCGGAGATTAGCGCGTTCAAACAAACAAACTCTCCAGCTTTATTATTAGTATAGAAGAGACATTTAATTACTTCTCCCGACTGATTTATCAACGCAGAGCCTAAATCACTGAGGCAACAAACATGAAATTTTGTAGTTTATATACAGGATGTGTTGTAAATTAGTAATCCAAAGTTAAGGAATCGACAACGCTAACGCTCTATATTATGCTATATCATAATATACTACAATTTAAACTATGAATATAATAAATAGTCATTATTTTGAAAAATCTATACAATGAGCTACTAATTTGGCTGAAAATCCAACATTACGACTTTATTTATATATTTTTTTGTGTATTAAAAAAAATATCTAATAGCTGAAGGAATACGGAGTGACGAATCTCTAACATTGGACCACTTATTATGTTCGTCACACCCCACCCATCTATAATCGGTACCTATAAATTCGTTTACAAGGAATGCCACTTTTGAGGCATATAATAGTAAATAGGTTTTTAGGAAATCCGCTCCTAAATGTCTTTAGTAACAGCAGTTCAGGCTTGCGTTGATAAGTATACCAGTCAATGATCATCATGGATTTAGAATGTTATATGTACACACGGCCAGAGATCAAGCTACACATTTTTTTTGCAAAATAGCGCCTATTACAACCGCATAAAGTGCCGCTTGATCTGTGGCCGTGTGTACCTATCTATTACAATTAATTGACGTATCAAAAAGATTAGGCATCCTCGGTTCACTTTATTTGTCATTATAATGTTTATTGCCTTATTCATAATATGACACACATTATAACTACATAAATTACTGACTGGTATCTATTTAATCATACCAATAATGAATATCCTCAAGGTATATTTTAAAAAAATCAAGCAAAAGATGCCTACTATACAGCTGGAAATCAGCGAAAGCAGCCAGAAAGAAAAGGCAAGAAACAAATTTTCAATAAATGCGATGGTGGCAAGTAGGTACCGGAGTACGGAATAAGTATTAAATTTCTTTCTTGACAAGCAGGCGGTCCACATGATGGTCGCCTATCGCCGTTTACCGACCTGTTACAATGCCAAGAAGGCAAGAAGGGATCATTTCTATTTTATGAAGTCGTTAGTGAGTCGGAATTGCGCGAGAGTTTGTTACTCGTGTTCGTACCCATTCAGGGGGTGCCCTCAGGCGTGGTTACCTAAATGTTCCCCGGGCGCTCGCCAATTTGTCCGGCCATTAGGCTACCAATTTTAGTCCTTTCCCAAAAATAAAACCCTACTATCAGGCCGGCCGTATGCTTGTTTCCTACCTTAGTAATATATAATAATTTACTGTTGCAACGTTCAACATACGATCTCCTATTACTAGTGATGATATGCCTAATCGATAGGCTATAGCCTCAATTCAGGGTGCAATATAAATATAATTATTGCACAACCACGTCCCAGATTCGCCTTCCATTGGTTATATAACCGACGCAACATCCTTAAGTGTATCCGACTTGCATGCGCAAGAGTGGAATACCGAACGGATATTTCCACGTAAAACATATATTTATCTTGGGTTTTTTGTAGGAAAACTTTAATAGTTTTATATTTAGTTTGTAACCGAAAATCACTTTTATTAAATTAACTACATTACCATAGACTTATAAACCTAAATGTTAGTAGACCTACTAAAGTCGTTATGTGGTTTAACTCATAAATTATTGTTATATATTTATTATTGTGGTAATTCATTTTTTTTTATTTTTACTATTTAAAGACTTCTGTTTGACTACAATCTCACCGTAGTCAGTGATAATGTGGCCGATGGTGGTAAGCACACTGCAACACACTGCAAAGCAGCTGTCGGAACACACCGGAAGGTGCTTGGCGACAGATTTTCAACCACTGTGCTATGGTTTCCTTATGATGTTTTCCTTCACCGAAATCTCAAGCTCATTGTAGGATTCGAACCCACTGCGTTATCATGGCCTTAAATTGCAGTTAGTATATCTGCATGATTAGAGGTCTATCACGCACTGAGTGTTGGAGTAAAATATGGCTGACGTATAAAAGAGCTTTTTACACTTCTTTTTTTGTTCACACCTCTTTTGAAGAACCCCATGTCGTAGCGCTGAGAAAAAACCGTGATGGAGAGCTCATTCCATGTCCCAATGGTCCGCAGTAAGAACGTCCGACTGAAGCGTTGCGTGTACAAAGGAGGCGTCTCGAGGAGATAAGGATGAGCTCCATATCTTCAGCGAGTGGTGCGATGAAAGAATGGTGACGCTGGCTCCAGGTCAAAAATTTCCTTGGAATTCTCTCCATTCATTAATTCCATTATACAAGCGGTAGAGCACGCAGAGTGAGCCTATGTCTCTTCGGAGGCTAAGAGGTTCTAATCCGCGAGTATGTTCGAGATTAACAATAGAGTGGCCCGTCTTTGCTTGGATAAGCTGGTAAGCGGGTGCGTCAGCCCATAGGCGCGGCCTGATCTGCGCTTTATAAAGCTGCAGCCGCTGGATTGGAGATTGGCCATAATTTAATTCCTATTACAAAATCAAGAAACATGGCCACAAAACACAGTCCCTGATTCCAATTGCCTATTAATAACATGCTAAACATTACTCGCCCTTTTAAAATTTGGTATAATGCATTAACATCCACAGAATCCCAAAATCAGGGTGTGCCTATCAGGCATTAGTAAATATTAAGATTTTATGTCACAATATTGATGTCTCTATCAATCAACAACCTTTTATTATTTCATCACAAAACTAGCACCTTTTTATATTTTTATATTGTTTAGGTTTTGCTCAAATGTCAATTCAGGATTCTTTTGTGTCCCAATTAACGTATTTTGATAACATCCGATGCAATAATATACACAATCGTTGAACCAAAGAGGGGATTACTACTTTAAATAAAAAGAAAAGTGCGCGATGCCGTCTGGTGAGAGTGACAACGCCTTTGCGAAGAACGCACGTCGATTCGCGCACGTGAAAGTTAGCATTCGAATTACGAATTTGGCGCCATTTGTACCTGTCAAAAACTGAACGTCAATTATTTGAGAAGGGTACATATCGATAATTGCAGTTATCGATGATGCACTTGTGATTGTAATATCGTGGGTATATCGTGCTAAGTGTTTTTGTGACAGAGTGAAGCGCGTGTTTAGTGACTTTCGCCGGGAACTGTTTGTACAGGATGATGTTTAGACGTAACATAAAGGTAAGAACTTCAGTTAACTTAGATTAGGTTTGTTTCATAAAAAAAAATCATTTGCGAGTAATTCGTTTATAAATCAGTTAGACGATTTATAAACGACTCGAAATATATAATTAAACTGTATGATTTAGGGAAAACAAAATCAGTAAGTAAATATAAACATAAATAACATTTGTTTACTTTAATAATAATGTACTACAATAGGTACATGCATTTCTATATTTGCGTATTACTCTATTTTTCGTATTAGAAATATTATAATAATTATATGACAAATATTATTAATTTACTAACATACAAATAGGCATAGTTACACAAAAGAATTATGTAATTATACAAAAATAAGGTAGCGCACGCGTTTTGTGAGCACCAAGTTTAAAATACAAGTCTACTTACTAAATTTTAACGTACCTCGATCTATATTTAAACGAGGACCAACTTTGAATATAATTGTTTCTTAAAAACACAAAAAAAAAAACGGACAAGTGCGAGTCCGGCGCACGCACCGAAGGTTCCTTAATTTCCCATTTTACTTTAAATAAAATGCCTCCCCCCATGTATAAAGTTTATTTATTTACGTTACACGTCTGTATTTGGGTCACCGTCATACATGTGTACCAAATGTTAACTCAATCGGTTCAGTAGTTTCAGAGCAAAAATAAGGGTCCCGTATTCCTTTTGACGTTTGTGACCCTAAAAAACAAAGACAACAACAACATCCTTATTGTAATTACTGCCAAATAGAAAATCGCATCATATCGATGTCGATTAAAAATTAAAAATAATGACAACAACTAAAGAGCGAAGTATTACAAAAAAAAAATGACAATATAATACAGTAGTATACGTCAGTTTTAAATCGTACACAACTCTATTTATAATCTCATAACAATGTAGAAAAAAACAAAAAATAATTTGTGGCATTCATCACAAGTTTCACTTTTCACAACGATACTCTCATGACAAAACCGTGTGAATCACTTTAAAGAAAATTATATTGAATAGGTAAAAAAGGTGCGTAAAAACTATAAAAATGTACAAGCTATATAAGAAGTTAATTGTTTTAATTAGTTTGTATTAAATAACTATAATAGGTATACATAGTTTAACTGACCAATATTATTTATTGTGGTTTATATCATACTGGTTTTAATTGCCCGTGATTCTCCCACGTGAAAGAGTTTTATGCATTTGTCTTACTACCTACTCTAATACCAATTAGCTGTCCATAAGTATGCCTTCCTAAGGGACTAACAAGGGGAATTATTTTAGTAATTTCATGAAAGATACAATTATTTTATATAATTAATGAATAGCTTGGTAAGGATATATTTTGGCACTGATTAGCAAGCGAAATTAATAAACCTGGAAAAAAACTATTTATGTATTTTGATAGAGTAAAAATCTTGAATTTTATTTCCCTAATCAATGCAGTTTATTTAAATATCCCTGTATAACTTACCGAGCTAATGTATTCAATGGAAATCACTAGGCTAAGCATGTCAATATGGTAGAATATATTATAATGCAAATAATGATCACAGATAGAAAAGTGTTCCACTTTTTTTTTAGAGAAATTTAAAGAAAATGTTCGGGCAAAGACAACGAGGATGTTGTGTTAAGTATATACTATTAATTAATGTCATTATCTCAACTATGTATCTGTTAGGAAGTATACGCTTTCGTTAAAAAGTTAATAATGTTGAAGATAATAAAGATTGTAGGTCTTTTCTAGTTTTTTTCCTTCCTCGTAATTACTATTATGAAATGCCAAAATATAAAAAAAAATAGCTACCGGCAGACTCAAGTCACGATTCCTTTATAAGCGCAAGAAATACGGAAGATAAACTACTAATTAGACAGAGAGGTCCGACATGCCCTGTAACGTCACAGGGCACTGCGGCCATAATATAAACTCCATTTTAACTATTCTAAGCTACGACGCAAATAGTGTAACCTATATAAAGAGATTTTCACTGAACTATTCCTAAGAAAATACATACTTAAAACCATGTGACATAAATTTATCGAACCTTTCCGTGAAACACCGATTGAAAACAGATCAGCAGTTTTAGAGATAATAATTCAGATACATTTTCTCATCTGTCGCACTTTGGTGGTAGTGATGTGCGTTTGATAAACATCGATCTTTTTTTTCGATCTTTGACACAAGCTATTTTTACACCTGTTATTAATATTGCACAACTCATCACCTCAGTGATTGTATATTTTGTAATAGTCAGCATAGTGAATGTTGTACCTAGAGTGTCGGAAAAAGTGGATTAACTGCTTCTTTCATCATCATAATATATAAATTCATCGGAACACTTCTCTTTATGTATTTGCCAATATCAAGTGCGATTGATTACTTAACGATCTTATAAAAATCATCTTACATTTCGCAATTATATTTATCAGATCTTAGATTCTACTTTCGATTACTAAACATCTTTATATTATACCTCAATTTCTGATGCTTTATAACCAACTAGCTGTTCCCCGCGGTTTCACTCCCTTTCCCCTTATAAAAAGTATATTACCTTTGGGGTTAACGTAGCTTCCTATTAGTGAAAGAATTTATCTAATTCGATTGGTAGTACCAGATTTGCGTGTTCAAACAAACAAACAAACTCTACAGCTTTATTATTAACCTCATATTCAATTATTAATTGTATTATTAAATGCATAATTATTCAGTAATATCTTATAATGTACTAGCTTTCGCCCAGCGGTTTCACCCGCATTAGAGTTCATGAAAACCCCGTTCTCAATTTACCCAACCAAATAATATGTACGTCAATAGGGTAGTTGACTGATTTATCAAATCAGCTACTTTTTAATAAATATCAAAACGATAGTTTATATGGAATTTTGTATGAAATATTACACTATGACGTCATAGTTTCATAGCATCAAATCATATACTTTTAGTGGTTCCACTGGTAATTAAAAATCATAAAAAGCATTAATTGTACAACATATTTGTTTTTTCCACGTGTTTTTAGATGTTTTATGCATTGGTTAGTGTTTGGTCATTTATTTTTGACAGTGTCAACTACCCTATTTGTCCGTTAGATTCTCATACCTTGAAAACCCCAGTACAGATTATGAAGCGCTTTTCAAAGATAGGTATCCTCTTAGGTTCAGGTTCCTAGAGGAAGGTTTTAGGCTATGTAAATATTCAGGGATATGTAGGTATAGTTGTTCTGTGACGATTGAATGCTACATAAAATATATTATGCACGTGGAGTTCAGTTTTCACGTCTAAATACTGGTTAAAAATTACAATCCATTAAATACCTAAGTTTTTGTTACCTACGTTAAAAAAAACAGTCAAAGGTTCAGAGCCATACAGCCTTCTTATAGTTGTATGTATATTGAATTCTTTATGTGTTCGATATCGTTTTTTTTTATAAGTTTCGGATGGCATGAAGGAGATAAAGGTTTTTCTTTCTTCTTTCTTTCTAAACGTTCAAACAGTGTTTATTGAAAATTGGCAGAGAGAGTAGACCCGTGAGATAAGAATGTAGGTATTTGTATTCCAGGACTTGTGAGAAACTAAGGACAGCTTCTTAAATGATACAATACAGGTTGATGCAAAATTTTCAAGATCTACCAACATAAACCTATCCATGATTAATCTATACTAATAATAATCTATATATCTATCTATCTAAACTATAATAAAACTAAAGAGTTTGTTTGTTTGAACGCGCTAATCTCTGGATCTACCAGTCGGATTTGGAAAAATATTTTTGCAATTGAAAACCCAATTAGTAAGGAAGGTTATAGATAGAACATAGGCCATAATAACATCATGCTACGATCCTTAGGAGCTGAGCAATAATAAAAAGAACGCTAAGCGGGAAGCATGTATAGCACGGCAGAGCGATGCGACGCGGCGCCCGATGTAACCCGAGCAATACCGAAAAGAACCGAACTATGCACGACTTCACCGACATGAAGTCCTATACGTAATTTGTTTGATGATAATTGCTTTAACGTTGAATACTTTTAAGTTGAATTGTTGTAGATATTATATACGGATTTCATAGAAACAAATACTACTTAAGAAGGTCCTAATTATTTCAAAATTGGTTTTGAGTTTATTTTTACAAAATTTGTTTTTTTTTATTTCTTGGGTGAGAACTTAATCTATCTATAGGTAGTAATAATAAAGCTGAAGAGTTTGTTCGAACGCGCTAATCTCCGGAGCTATTGGACCGATTCGAAAAATGTTTTCATTAATAGGAAGCTATATTATCCCCGAAGGTTATAGGCTACTTATAAACCCGCGAACGAAACCGCGGGGAACAGCTAGTTATTTTATATAAACTAAACGCTATTATAATTTTAGATCACTTGTTTGAGATATTGTAGAAAAATAAGAGCTTTGTTACTTTATTTTGGCATGAAAGTTGAGCAATAGTACTGTTAGTGGAAGGGTTCTTAGTTTGCTATAAACAATTCTTGCTATGGCATAGCTTAAATTCATAAAATATAGTACTTATATGAATAGAGTAGCCTTATACAGTCTGATGAACTTTTTTTAAAAATCATATAAATATCTATGATTAAAATTTGGAATAATTATGATTCCTATGTTGTTACATTTGTGTTAATTAGTCTATATTCAAAATTTTGGATCTTTTGCTCAAGTAATTGCAAAAATATTAAAGGGCAAAAATGAAATATTTCACCCTCTATAACATTTTATTGCTAAATAGTATTACAAAATGCTTTAGGATTCTTATAGTGCTTGCTATAGGTAGCTTATAACCAGAATTTCGTGGTTGTTAAATGAATAGGAAAAGCGTTATACAGGTTGATGAAAAAAAATTAAAAATGTCATAAAATTGTCTATGATTAAAAAGTTTGAAATTATTGATGTGCATGTTGTTACAATTATGTTACATGGTCTACAACCAAAATTTTAGATCCCTAGCTACAGTAATTGCAAATATATTAAGGGGCCAAAATACAATTTTCCGCCCTCTATAACATTTCATTGCTAAATAGTATTGCAAAATGATTTAGGATTCTTATAGTGCTTGCTATAGGTAGCTTATTTCCAAAAAATCATGCTTCTTAGTTAAATAGTTCTTGCGTTATACAGGTTGATAAAAAAAAATTAAAAAGGTCATAAAATTGTCTACGATCATTTTTTTTTAAATTATTGATTTGCATGTTGTTACATTTATGTTACATGGTCTACATTTAAAATTTTGGAACCCTAGCTTAAGTAATTGCAAAAATACTAAAAGTCAAAAATAAAATTTTCCACCCTCTATAACATTTCATTGCTAAATAGTATTGCAAAATGCTTTAGGATTCTTATAGTGCTTGCTAAGAGTAGCTTATTTCCAAAAAATCATGCTTCTCAGTTGTATAGTACTTCCGTTATACAGGTTGATAGAAAATAATTTAAGGTGTCATAAAATTGACATCTATGAAAAATTTGAGAAACACTGGTTTCAATATTGTTTCAATTATATTAAATAGTTTATATTCCAAATTTAAGGTCCCTAGCTTGAGCCATTACAAAAATATTAAAGTGCAAAAATTGGATATTTCACCCTTTATAACTTTATGCCGCATGAAAAGTTTGAGAAACTTAACAGTACATTTCAAAACAAATATTGTAAAAAGCTTATATTCCAAAAATCAAGCTTCTGCTATGAATATTAACTGAGAAAAACAGGATGTTAAAAGTAAATTTTCAACATTTTTACTTTGTCTATGGGCAAAACTTTGACAAACATCAAATTGAAATTTGTAGTATTTGTATAGCATAACGCGTATACGAAATTTCATTTACCTATCTTCAGCCGTTGCAGAGATATAAGAGTTTGAAAAATGCATAATTTCCATCGGTAATATCTTCCTCGAAGAAAAAAAGTTTGAGAAACGCCGAAAATACATTTTAGCAGTATTATTAAACTACCTACAGTATAAATTTTGAGTTTGTAACATTCAAACTCACAAAATTATCAAGGTTTAACGGAAACAAAGCAAATCCCTTATTTTTTTATATTTTCCTCCCATAGACAAAAGTTTGAGAAACGCTCGCACCCATATATAATATTTTTTACTGAAAAAGCTACATTAAAAATTTCAGACTCCTAGACCTTATGGTTCCAGAGATATTAAGATTCTTAAAATCGCACAAAGGGCCCGTTTCCACCACTGCGGAAAGGAATTTCGAAAAATCGCTTTTTAAATGGGGTCTACGTGACAAAATCTATGCACATGCCAAATTTCACATTAATCGGTTCAGCGGTGTGGGCAGGGGGATGTTTACCCAAAAAACCGCTACTCTTTTATATAATAGACTAGCTTTCGCCCAGCGGTTTCACCCGCATTAGAGTTCATGAACACCCCGTACTCAATTTAACCAACCAAATAATATGTACGTCAATTTGTCCGTTAGTATTCTCATACCTCGAGAACCACAGTACAGATTATGAAGCGCTTTTCAAAGATAGTTATCCTCTTAGGTTCAGGTTCCTAGATGAAGGTTTTAGGCTATTTAATATCCAGGGACAGGTATAGTTCTGTGACGATTGAATGCTATATAAATATACCTATTATGCATGTGGAGTTCAGTTTTCACGTTTAAATACTTGTCAAAAATTACAATCCATTATTAGTCATACATAAGTTTTAGTTACGTTAAAAAAAACAGTCAAAGGTTCAGAGCCATACAGCCTTCTTATTATTTTTTTTTTGTAGGTATATTGAATTTTTATGTTTGTTTTTTTTTTTTATAAGTTTCGAATGGTATGCAATGCAGGAGATAAAAGTTTTTCTTTCTTTCTAAACGTTCAAACAGTGTGTAATGAAAATTGGCAGAGAGGTAGACCCGTGAGATAAGAAGGTAGGTATTTTTATCCCAGAACTTGTGAGAAACTAAGGACAGCTTCTTAAATGATTGTCTCAATGATACAATACAGATTAATGCAAAATTGTCAAGAACTGCCAACATAAACCTATCTATAATTTATCTATACTAATAATAATCTATATATCTATCTATCTAAACTATAATGAAACTGAAGAGTTTTTGTTTGTTTGTATGAACGCGCTAATCTCTGGATCTACCAGTCGGATTTGGAAAAATCTTTTTGCAATTGAAAACCTGAAAAAAAATATGTGAAGAATGTCCCAGGATATTTATTTATATTTGTATAGCACGGGCGATGCGACGCGGCGCCCGATGTAACCCGAGCAATACCGAAAAGAACCGAACTATGCATGACTTCACCGACATGAAGTCCTATACGTAATTTGTTTGATGATAATTGCTTTGACGTTGAATATTTTTAAGTTGAATTGTTGTAGATATTATATACGGATTTCATAGAAACAAATACTACTTAAGAAGGTCCTAATTATTTCAAAATTGGTTTTGAGTTTATTTTTACTAAATTTGTTTTTTTTTTATTTCTTGGGTGAAAACTTAATCTATATATAGGTAGTAATAATAAAGCTGAAGAGTTTGTTTGAACGCACTAATCTCCGGAGTTATTGGTTCGATTCGAAAAATTGTTTCACTAATGGGAAGCTACATTATCCCCGAAGGTTATAAGCTACTTATAAACCCGCGAACGAAACCGCGGGGAACAGCTAGTTATTTTATATAAACTAAATGCTAAGTATTATAATTTTAGATCACTTGTTTGAGATATTGAAGAAAATTTAAAGCTTTGTTACTTTATTTTGGCATGAAAGTTGAACAATACTGTGAGTGGAAGGGTTCTTAGTGTGCTATAAACAATGCATGCTATATGATAGCTTAAATTCATAAAATATGGTACTTATATGAATAGAGTAGCTTTATACAGTCTGATAAACTTAATATATAAATTAAAAATGTCATAAAATTGTCTATGATTAAAAAGTTTGAAATTATTGATGTGCATGTTGTTACAATTATGTTACATGGTCTACAACCAAAATTTTAGATCCCTAGCTCAAGTAATTGCAAAAATATTAAGGGACCAAAATACAATTTTCCATCCTCTATAACATTTCATTGCTAAATAGGATTCCAAAATGCTTTAGGATCCTTATAGTGCTTGATATAGATAGCTTATTTCCAAAAAAACATGCATCTCAGTTGAATAGTTCTTGCGTTATACAGGTTGATAAAAAAAAATTAAAAAGGTCATAAAATTGTCTATGATCATTTTTTTTTTAATTATTGACTTGCATGTTGTTACATTTATGTTACATGGTCTACATTTAAAATTTTGGAACCCTAACTTAAGTAATTGCAAAAATATTAAAAGTCAAAAATAAAATTTTCCACCCTCTATAACATTTCATTGCTAAATAGTATTGCAAAATGCTTTAGGATTCTTATAGTGCTTGCTAAGGGTAGCTTATTTCCAAAAAATCATGCTTCTCAGTTGTCTAGTACTTCCGTTATACAGGTTGATAGAAAATAATTTAAGGTGTCATAAAATTTACAACTGTGAAAAATTTGAGAAACACTGGTTTGAATATTGTTTCAATTATATTGAATAGTTTATATTCCAAATGTAAGGTCCCTAGCTTGAGCCATTACAAAAATATTAAAGTGCAAAAATTGGATATTTCACCCTTTATAACTTTATGCCGCATGAAAAGTTTGAGAAACTTAACAGTACATTTCGAAACAAATACTGTAGAAAGCTTATATTCCAAAAATCAAGCTTCTGCTATGAATATTAACTGAGAAAAACAGGATGTTAAAAGTAAATTTTCAACATTTTTATTTTGTCTATGGGCAAAACTTTGACAAACACCAAGTTGAAATTTGTAGTATTTGTATAGCATAACGCGTATACGAAATTTCATTTTCCTATCTTCAGCCGTTGCAGAGATATAAGAGTTTGAAAAATGCATAATTTCCATCGGTAATATCTTCCTCGAAGAAAAAAAGTTTGAGTAACGCCGAAAATACATTTTAGCAGTATTATTAAACTACCTACACTATAAATTTTGAGTTTGTAGCATTCAAACTCACAAAGTTATCAAGGTTTAACGGAAACAAAGCAAATCCCTTATTTTTTTAAATATTCCTCCCATAGACAAAAGTTTGAGAAACGCTCGCACCCATATCTAATATGTTTTACTGAAAAAGCTACATTAAAAATTTCAGACTTCTAGACCCTAAGGTTCCAGAGATATTAAGATTCTTAAAATCGCACAAAGGGCCCGTTTCCACCACTGCGGAAAGGAATTTCGAAAAATAGCTTCTTAAATGGGGTCTACGTGACAAAATCTATGCACATGCCAAATTTCACATTAATCGGTTCAGCGGTGTAGGCAGGGGGATGTTTACCCAAAAAACCGCTACTCTTTTATATAATAGATAAAAAATACTTATTTTACTTTCAGTGATTACCTATTCAAAACTCTTTTGCTCTTCAGCATCGTGTCATCCCAAAGTTATTTTTTACCATTTTTTGCTGTTATCAATCAAATCAAAAATTCTTATCACCATTTTGAGCTAAAGCTTTTTAAGTGCTGTAAAATAGTGAACTCGGAAATAACAAAGAATGGGAAAGGTGTTAAAACATTTCCCAGTCTTTGTGGAAAAACTTATTTCTACAAAATTATCACTTGAGTACACTTCAAATTATCACCTTAACACATAAGGCCATTGGCATGTAACGTAATATATTATAGAACTACACATGAAAGTGAAGTCGGTTTTGCTTTCTGAATACTACCAGTAAGTGTACGTTAAATTATAACTATTTGTCATATTTTGTTTAGTCGATGTTGTATAGTTATCGATAGAAAGTAGTCCCCACACTATACTTAATGTTAGACTTATGATATTTCAAGTAACACTAGCTGTTATGCCTATATTTGAATGTGGTTAGGATATTGGTGTAGTTTTAACATCCGCCTTTTTAATTTATTTTTATAAAATCAATAACTAGGTTATTATCTGATAGTTCAATGCATTGCTAAAACCATAATAATGAATTATCTAGTATCTTGTACACGTGTTTCTAAAATAACGTAGACATCTATCAAATAGGCATAGCATATTATGCCAAACTACTAGATTTGTCAACAGGTAAGTCCTCATTAACCGACGTCATTTTTAAGACATCTTTCTTTATTTTTTTGTTTTAATAACCAGTCAGTTGTATTGCTCATTATTGACATCAAAACTATCAGATTAGAGTTCCTGGAACTATTTTTAATGCCTTTGAAGGCGGCTCTATTTTTTGTAAAGTTTTTAATTTCTTATTTTCTTATTGGCCTTAGGATAAGCATACTAGCGTTGTACCTGGAACATATATAAAAAAAAAAGATTCCAACGAATTGATAACCACCTATGGAGGAACAAGGTGGATGATTCCTCCATTGAAAAGGGAAGATCTTCCGCCAGGCTGGGTCATCGTGCCTGGGGACCGCGGTCCGACTGTTGATGTTGGAATCTTGTATATATCCGAATCTGCGAACAAACTCCACTAGCGCGATGTAGATTTGTATGTAGATAGTTCTGTTTGTAGTGTTGATCTATTGCAGCGCCATCTATCCATTCGGTGTCTGAACTATGTAGCTGACAGGGGTCGCTACACACCCTTGAAGTCGGTTAATAAATGAGTAGAGAGTTTTAATTTTTTTTAACTGTGTCAAACAAATCGTGTGGCTATTTTAATTGTGTCCGATGACAGAATAGTCTAAATTAAAAATAAAATAAAACACATAATTGATTAATGAATGATTTTGATTTAATATGCGAATAATGTAGTAGGTAGGCTGCAATATTGTTTGTTACAATTATTTGACTGTACTGTAAATGTACTGTTAAATCAAATAAGATGATGTGATGTTATCCAAAAACAGCAGGGACGACTACATTGCCATTTCAGATGTCAAGTTTGCGGTAGGCACCAAGCCAGTTTCGGATGTTTATGACTTTACCCCAAAAATAATTGTCAAGTTACGTGTTGGTTATACAATGCTTGGTCATTATTGTATAATGTAATCTTACGTCACATAATATATTTTGTTTAAAATACCAACATAAAAGCTGTAATTTATGTTTACATGACATGAAAGGAAGGGTTGATAATATGCGTTTGCTAAAACGTGTATACCTTTATTATATTTATTTATTTGTGTATTTATTTTAAAAATAAAATTTTTGATGAAAAATATTCACAATAAATAATTGAAAAATTTCGGATAAAATAAATTCAAGCTTTTTTTAACATTGACAAAAAAAATTGTAAAAAAATAGACATTTTGAAAAATGAATTTAGGTACGACTATTGTACCTACCTCTTTAATAGTAGTTTATGATACTGTTGCATAATAGGGGTTATTAAACACGAGTGTGAGTTTATAGTCTCATGTCTTAATAGTATCACATGAGTTTTTAATACCTAATTATGTGCAGTATCATACAGTACTTTATCTAAACTCATACAAGTAATGTAATTTAAAGGTAAAAAATCGATAATATTTTGTCATAGGTTTTCATGACTTACGGGTATCGATTATTCGTCATTTCCACTGCCACCTCCACAATTTCAGATCCAAGTTTATTTCACCTTAGTATCACTGCTATTTTTCTATAATTTTTGGCCAAAATAAAATATGTATGCAAAATTTCAATAAAATAAACAAACATTAATCATCATGGCGCCCAAATCCGTGTGGGGAAAAACTCCTAAGTTGAGATCTCTACCGCATATGCGACCACAGACAAAGTAAATTTGTATCTAAAATTATAATTGTTTAGTCCTGATGTCTGGCCACTTATAATTTTTTTTTCTTTATTATTTTGTTTGACAAGTTGACTGACAGTAATTGAAGTATTAAAACCCAAAAAACATTATAAGTGGCCAGACATGTCCAAATACTTGTACTTTAATGAAAAAAGTTATTTTATAGCATTATCTTGGGAAGAAAACTGTACTATAAGTACTATATTTTTTTAATTTCATTATAGACGGGTGTGCATAAAGTGGGTCATTAAAGTACTGTTTTTGATTTCATAATTAGAACTTTACGATATGAGAGTAGATAAAAATAAGAAAAGTAAACAGTATTTTCTTTAAAATATCTTTCTTTTTTGCCATAATTATGAGATGGAGCAATAATACAGACTGTGTTTTATTTTTCAAAATCATTGAGTTCGATTACCGGCAAGGCAAATAATTATTTTGATAATCCAAGTATACAGTTTTAGTTTTTATATTATTATATTCATTTATACTTATTTTTATCTCAAAAATAACTATTTAGTAAAAAAAATATCATCAGCCTCTATTCACACACGTATTTATTAGCGAATAGGTACTTGTCATTATAAGTTGTATGAGGAAAGCCTAACATGCTTATGTTTTTATTAATGACTTTAAACAACTTATAAATCGAAAGTGGGGAAAATTACGAAGATAATAGGCAAGTTTGCTCACTGTATGTTAATATGGTACAAACTTTCACCTTCTCAGTTAAAGATTCTTGGAAAGAGCAAATTTACACCGCGTTGAACTCTTTTATATTGAACATACACGTGCCTAAGATTTAAAGTTAACCTTTAATAATAAAATCTTGGGACGTTCTTCACACATGGTTATCTGATCCTTAACTAAGCAAAGCTTGACGTTTAAGGCGATGATAGCTCAGTGGTGACGTTGACTGCCGAGACGAAGGTCCCGGGCTCGAATCCTACAATGAGCTAGAACTTTCGGTGAAGGAAACTATAGCACGGTGGTAGCGTACTTCGTAATACCCACCTAGTTGACTACCACCCTCAAGTTGAAAATCTGTCGCCAAGCGCCATAAGGTGTATTCCGACATCTGCACTTGAGAACCAGTTCCTTTGCTGCGGATTGTGGTCAAACACAGGTTGTTCGTCTAATGTAGGTATAGGTACCTTGAAAGCTAGGCCTACCTGAATACACCTCAACGATTATATCGAAATTTGACAGGAACGTCACTTGACGTAATACGTAATACGGGTTATTTGATGATTTCGCAACGACATCGTTGAAATTTTATTGCGTGAATAGGTCTAGTCAGTGTCGCTGAAAACTCTTCGTTGTGGACATCAGTGAGGACATCGTTTAGCTGAGGAGATTCTAGGGCGGGAAATAATGATGATCATCCTAAGATGATGAAACTAATATTATAATCTTCTTTTTAATATAAATAAACTTGTGTTTCATAAACAGTCATGATCAAGAATTTGAAAATGACATCGCAATAACGGTGTAAATTATTTTATTTAAAATGATAGCTTTTAAATGCAATGTATTTATTATTCTCTTAATTTATTCATCACCTAATTCTATGTCGACGAATCTTTAGAAAATTATACTTACCTAAGAAAATTTATGATCGTATCATTTCGTGAAAGACCTATTGAAATCAGACAATCTGTTTTCGAGATAATCGTATATTTAACAGGCGTCAGAAACGCACTATATCAAAGGCCGCGCTTTAGGATATTCGGATTAGGTAGGTAATACAATTATTTCATTACCTTATTAGGATTTTTGAAATTTGTCCTGTTAACTGTTAAATAACTGATACATTGACAATTTGTGCAACTTACGTCACTGTTTATAGTATGTGCCATCATAATCCTAACATAGTAAATTTTTAACCAAAATGGTAGCGATTTCAATCTACCTACGTAATTTTATATGATGTCGGAGTAAATGACTAATTTCATGTGAATATATTTTATACTCATATTCCTTCCTTATATAATTTTACGTAATATTAAACAAACGACAAAAAAAATATTGCAAAAACGAACACAATTGTGTTCTCAAAATCCTTACTAATAAAATGAGAAAGTGAGTTTGTTGGATTGTCTTTCTTTCACGGAGCAATGAAGAAATGAATCGACATGATTTTTGGCATAGTAGGTTATGAGCGGGAGAGTAAAATAGGCTGCTTTTTATCCCGAGAACGTGGGTAAAACCGCGCAGCAAATTTTTTAAGGTTTGTAATAAGTTACTTAAATTACATAATTATGGTGTAATAATAAATGTTTAATACTTTTAATTTTAGAAATGCTTGTGTTTATGTTTGCCATGCAAATATATTTAGCTATTGTGTAGTTTTGAATATACATGATTATTATCTGAAAATATAAATACCTATTTATATAACATAGTAACTAATATTGAAAGATTTTAAAAAAAAGGATCAGTAGTTACAGATATTACACTCCATATAGGTACTTACAAACTCTCAAAATTCGCAGTATATCTCCTTTTATCTACTATAGATTTAATATTTATAGCACAAGTAGGTATATTCATTTTTAATACTACACATTTTAGCCCAGCCTAGCCTATATTTATAGTAAAATATAAAATCTACTTTATTTAACATTTTACGATATACTATACATATTAAAGTCAGACCGGAATTGAAAAAGGAAAGAAAGTGGACGTAAGATATTTTACTGAGAAGTCGATCCGGTTTCTGCAGCATTCTCGTTAATGACGGCTGATTTACTGCTATATGTGTTTTATTTCCAAGTGTTTTAAAAACGATTTTTTTTAAATGCTCTATTTTATTTCGTTCGTTTTTATTCGTTGACGCCTGCAGTTTGGCGGTTTATAAAGAGCTTCTTTATAGCATAAATTATTCTGACCATATTACACTATGAGCTTTCAAAATCGTGATTTTTGTCCGGTTACTAGCACACATTCTGCGTTTAATAGGTTTTAGAAATATGCAGTGATTAAAATGAGGTTTTTTAATAATTTATCTTTGAAAACCACTCCAATACCTACTTTCCTATATTTTACTGAATTAAAAATTTGATAGATAGATAATACTTTATTGTCACACCACAGAAAATTAAAAAATATATATACAAAAAAAAATTACCAGAAGAAAAATTATGCATGTAGTAAATAAAAAAGGTACATCTATTTTTCTTTAAAATATTAAAACAATAACAATATTTTGAGTAAGTACCATATTATTTTTGCTTAAATAGATTATTTAGTAAAAGTTTGGTATTGTATTTTAAAATATATATGTTAAATATAAATAAAAAAATAAATTATACACTTCTAACGTGCAACAAGATCGGCACAAATGCCGCAAGCGAGATCGGAAGGCGGGTCATATGGTAACAGGTCAATGTTCTACGAGAAACTGACTGGCTGCCACAGCTGACTGCGCATGCCGTTCGGCCCGGCCGCGCCGGCTGTATGCGCGAGTGTGTTATCATTTACAGATTAGTATCCGTGGTAGTAAACATAGTAACTTTTCCGATAATATCATAAACAGTGATAATGCTGATAACAATTTGATCTTATAACTATTTTTCATAATAGGTAGGTAAATTAATTAACTTACAACTAGGTTTCCGCCCTGCAATTTTACCCGCGTTCTCGAGACAAAAAGTAGCCTATGTTAGTCTCCGACACATAAGCTATTTCTATGCTAAAAATGTTTCCGAGAGATCTTATGTTTTTTCGGGATAAAAAGTAGCCTATGTGTTATACTAAATTTCATCAAAATTGGTCCAGCCGTCTGATGCCTGAGCGTGAAGTAGTAGTAGTAACAAATATACAAAGATACTTACACAATCCGGTACTTTCACATTTATAATATTAGGATTATTAAATATACTAACATTAACTCGAATGCGAAAGATAATGAGATTATCAAATCATCCTCTCTGCCAGCTCACGAGACTCAAGACGCGTCACTATTACGATAGTCAGTGATATAAGGATGTCCGGTCACTAACCTGCGCGATGCTTCACGTAACCAACTTCATTCTGAGAAACACTTATAAATTAACATAATACTCGTAGATAGGTGATTTATTTATTTGCAATAAATAATTGCAACTAAATAACATTAATTAGGATTCACGAAGATTTTCCCTAATCGGCACTCACGAGACGCGTGACTATTACGATAGCGAGTGATATAGGATGTCCGGTTACTCAACTGACCCGATGTTTTACGTAATTCAATAGGAACACTAATAAAGTAACATAATAGGTAAGCATTTAATTTATTTGAAATTATTGAATATTAAATACGGTACTGTTAATTGAAATTCACGAAGATTTTCCCTGATCGGGAACTCACCCTGTATCGTTATACTCATGAGACGCGTGATTATTACGATAGTGAGTGTTATAAGGATGTACGGTTACTGACCTGCTCGATGTTTTACGTAACGAACTTCGTTTCGAGGAAGTCGTACTAACATTATTAATACGAAAGTAATCAGTCTATTTTTTAACTTTGATCCGATCGCTATAAAATTATTATTAGGTATACATGCAGGTTATAAATAAGGATGTATCAAATAGACCATGGCATAATAACAGCAACATTCGACCTTGCATAAAACTAAACCCGTTATAATTACCCAATATCGTAAAACTAAATCTAATAGTCCAATTACCCCTTGCGCACTATTACCGGTAACAGACCATTAACGATATACGCCTTTAAAAGGAATTACAACTAATATCCAAGGTAAACAAACGTGTTACGTAAAATAAAGTTTCCCCATAATAACTATTGTAGTCTGACGGTATTGTTTGAAGTAAAAAATGTCTCAAAAGGAAGCAGTCAATAAGCACCTCGGCATAGTGGTTATTACTACGCACCACTGACCATAGAAATTGACGCAAGTGACATTTTTATTAGCACCTATGCGCACTCTTACACTGCTAACATGGTGGTGTTTTCCTGTAATAAAGAAATCTTTGGTTCAAGATTTAATATTTTTCTTTTAACATGTAGTTAGATCTTTTATGGAAAACTTCAATTAAAATACTGAGAATATAATTATGTTCTGCAACTTATTGCTCTTAATTTCTACCTTGTATAATGCTGCAAATTATGAAAAATCTTTAAATCATAAAACAATACAACATTTGTTTGTATCAAAATATATAACATGGTATTGTTTTTCAATTTTATATTTGGTAAAAACTGAGTAATACTTCCATCAATTTATTTTTTTTAATGATTCGCTTCAGCTTTTAATTGATTTGTATTATTCTAGTAACAAGTGCGACTCTGACTAGCGCACTGATGGTTCCGTAATTTCCTATGTTACTCTAAACACTATAGACTTATGAATAGGTTTTCAACTCAATCCAGTCCGCAGAATTTTTGAACAGACAGACAGACATACGAGTTTTTTTTCTTTAGAGTTTCGGAACCCAAAAAAAGGAGTACATAGTACAAGTTCTGCTTAGTTTGGGATCAGATAGCCGTGTGTGAATAACGTCCCAGAATATTATATATTGCTATAAACACAAAATTCCACGTGGACGAAGTCGCGGGTAACAGCTAGTTCTAGTAATATGGTTCTGTTTTTAAAACTAGAAAGGAAGTCAATAGAATCTTTGACAAGCCAATCAGAAACGGAACCTTTTGTCCATCATAAATCACGGAAAAGCATAGGAATAATAATTCTAATTGCTTGTATTCAACGTGATTAATAGTCGCCATAACAAATTGGTCACGACTATTTTGCCCTCAATTAACATACAATTAGGCCCAGTAAAAATAAATGTAGTTTTTAAGTTACTTTTTTGGAAAATTTACTAATGATACCGCGAGATAGAAGCTAATTAAGAATAGAAGTACCTATAATCTGCAGCTATACGAAATATAATATCGACATCCATAAATTACTCCTTATTCAAAGTATTTCAATTAGGATACAATTATGGAGAATCTTTACCCTATTATATGTTAAATTATATGTTAATGATGAACACTACAATATTATTATCTTCCCTCTAGTAACGTCGGATATACTTATTACGTATTAAATACTGTGAATAAGGAATAACCATGAATATTACGTATAATGTTGCAATGTTAAAGGATAATTAAGCAATATTGTATTCCTGTAAATTTGACGTGACGTCTTTAACCACAATATTTACCAAGTACCCAAAAGGATAAAATAATATTGTGCTTTTGTGATGTAATATACAACATAGCCGTTCCCCGTGGTTTCACTCGCTCCTAGGATAAAAAGTAGCCTATAACCTTCGGGAATAATGTAGCTTTATATTAGTGAAATATTTTTTGAAATAGGACTATTAAATCCGGAGATTAGCGCATTAAAACAAAGAAACAAACTGTTAAGCTTTATTATTAGTATAGATTTGAAGGTGCAGTATTATTTTAATTTTCTACTTAGAAAATTTAATTATTTCAAATTACTATTTACTGTATCTAATCGACTAATCCCTCGCTTATTCCGAGCCACTTTAAGGTCTAGTCAAACGGAAAATACTGCGGTGACGTCACGTTGTCGCACGCCTCACCTGCGCACGCGCAGAAAAACTTTCACTGCCAAGGCTCGCGGTCCGCGGCCGAAGCGAATATAAGCTGTCGCGTAATGTGCTATTGTGTTAAACTAATTTTTATACAATGCACAGGAAATAGAATACATAATTGTGTGGTTATAGATTGCGTTGTCGACCACAGATCACGTAATCAAGTAGAAGAAAGGTTTGATAAGAATTGTGAATACCTACCTCAAGGCTTTGTAAAGGTCGGCAACATTGGTAAACGTCTGTATGCCAAACATCTAACTGACATTACTTCGTTATGTTAATGCTCAGGCTCCTAATTTTTTTGTGGGATTATTGATAACTAGATTCCGCCCTGCGGTTTCACCCGCGTTCCCGAGGGATTTTATGTTTTCCCGGGATTAAAAGTATCCTATGTGTTAATCTAGGTTATAAACTATCTGTTTTCCAAATCCGTTCAGTATTCCGTTAACCCAGCGGTTTGACGTCCGATGACAGTTGTTTAAGATGGCGACATAAGGTTGTCAAAACACGGAAAGAGATGCCATAGAGAAATAAGAACAGGACAGAGATAATATGACGTTATACTGTGCCCCTCGTTACACTGTCCCCCACTTGACCCTAGTTTTTGCGTGAAAGAGTAACAAACATCCATCTATCCATACATCCATACTCACAAACTTTCGCATTTATAATATTAGTAGGACGATGTATCTTCACTATCCACAGTATTTGGCCTAATATATCTAACCGAAATCAGCCTGTATATAATCTATAATGTATATAATCTGTATATACTCATATTCACATAAGAATAAATAGTGATGAAGTTCAATTAAATTTACTATTTTGAGTCTTCGCAGAATTACTGATTATACGAAAACTACAAAAAAACAAGACGCAGATGTTTCTTGGTAACAAAAACAGATAATACATTCAAAACAAACAACAAATTAATTTTTCAATTAAACATCTCGTAATGACGTTTAACAACTGTTTATGAAATAGAAATAACAATGTTTATTCTAATCAAATATGATTTAAACGTTTGTTTACGTTCTGAGTCCCGGAGTTAGCAAAAACTATTTTTATTTTTTATCCTTATTTTGGGGTAGAAATCCTTATGAGTAAATTAGGTGATAGGTCAGTGGAAGTGACGTCGAACAACACGAACGTCGTGGGTTCATACATCGTGAGAAAACCATTGCACGGTGTTAGGCTACTTTGTAGTACTGTTTACTTTTCTTTTACTAAGCATTTTGTCAACCAATAGCCGCGAATGAGCATTTACAATGTTCTAGTATAACTTTTACTAAGCATTTTGTCAACCAATAGCCGCGAATGAGCATTTACAATGTTCTAGTATAACTTTTACTAAGCATTTTGTCAACCAATAGCCGCGAATGAGCATTTACAATGTTCTAGTATAACTTTTAATAAGCATTTTGTCAACCAATAGCCGCGAATGAGCGTTTACAATGTTCTAGTATAACTTTTACTAAGCATTTTGTCAACAAATAGCCGACCATTTATAATGTTGCATAATGTTGTAATGATGTTATTATTTGTCCTTAGGTGTGGATATGCGTGGCTTGCATGGCTACCTCATTGGCAGCGCCAGCACCAAGACCACAAACCTTTCCACTAGCACTGGATATCATAGACATGGCTGCGATTAGCAGAATGAGCCCCCAGCAGTTGGAAACATTGGCTGAAGGATTAGCTGCCGAGGAGATTATGAGGTATAGATTCAGACTTTAATGTTTTTTTATTTAGAGTTGTTCAAAATATTTTGCAGTGCTTTTTAAGGTAGGCAATACATATAGCAACCCCATGTTGAACCATCTATCTGTCTGTTAACTTACTGCCATAAAATAAGTATTTCAATCTTTTTTATTGTTAGTTTTTAATTTATTGTCACTTGCAACAAACAATTGAGGTATAAGTAAACACCACATGTAACACAACATATTGATTCCTATTTTATTTTTTACACAAAAGGTATCGATTCAAAGCTAACTATACATACAGTGAGTAAAAACACTATATTACAAGTATACATCAAAGTTTCGAAATTCGAAACACTAGCTGTATTGCAAAGATTCAAGAGTTCGAAACTCGTTAGTTCAAAAGATATCTATGTCTGTGAATGTTTTTGCCTATGAGTACATTCAATAAACCACTTGCCCAGTGTATAAAATCACAAACAAACTGTAACACTTGAGTTAATTTTACCGAATTAATCAATGATTACACGCTATACCTACAATCGACTTTGTAGATCCGGCTGGTTACAAATCATTGCTATTTTAATTGCTTAACATAGTATTTATTGATCACATTAGGACCTTCTGCCCTAGTCATCTACATTTTTTTTTTCAATATAATAAAGCTGAAGAGTTTTTTGAAATACCAATCGGATCTAAAAAAATATTTGTCATCACGTTACGAAGCAAGCAACACCATTAGGAGACAAGCAAAAAAAAAAGAACGCTAAAGGTACTAGTCCGAGGGTCGCGGCCGAGACGTCAGACCATAGTCAACCTATGAGAATGTATGTAGCCACTTCCGAGGCTCGCGACAGACGCGCGCAGCTGAGACGGCTGTATAGGTACAGGCACGGCGCGTCTGTCGCCTCGGCCGCGACCCACGGAAGTGAGGTGTGTCGATGCGGCCGACGGCTAACGCGGGCGACAGCCGCGCGTGTCAGAAGCGAGCGTCAGCCGCGCGCGTCTGTAATAAAATGATTCATAGCTTGATCCTTCAAAGCTTTGAGTCCTTGCCACCTTAGGATAAATGAAGAAATGTTGCCTCTCTACTGTAGAGACAGTAGACTCTCACAGTAGAGGTTCCTTGTAAGTAAAATAAAATTCCCGCAGTTACAAGGATATGATTGGATTTATGGATGACAAAATTGCATAACCCACATGAATAATTACAAAGCGATTCAAAAAACAAAAGTTAACAATGTAAACAACGTGTGAAAACATCCAATATGAATTTAAATGCGGAACATCGTGCGTGTTCAAGTAAATCATGATGTTTTGGTAATTACCAATGCGTATCTAGGTACATATGTTACAAACCGCACATCTGTATATAATTCTGACCAATATACGTCATCAATGCGACAGTTTCATGTACTTTGAGCTTGCTTTAAGACCCAGGTATTAAATGACGCTCGCGCGGGGAATCTATTTCTCACTACATTGTATTCAAAAAGCGGAAGGAAACTCTCATACTAAATTATACATTTATACAATTAAGCAATGACTGGATGAATGATACATATTTATCAATAGAGAGGACTTTATTTAAAAAAGGGGAAAGACATTATTTATCAATATGACCAACGCTAAGTGCGGGGTCAACTATGAAAAAAATATTTTTGAGAAACTTTTTGATTGAGCAAGAGTTTGATTATTCTGATACTTTTTTGCGATTTTGAAGTTGGTCCCTTAAAAAAATAGTATTTAAGTGTAATAGTACTTATTTCCGTGTTTTGTAAATAAATATCAAAATTAAACAACGCTGCGTCACGTCGGCGTCGCGTCGTCGGCGAGATGCTATATTGATACAAAAAAGAAAGATAGCATTTACTGTAGCTCTCGATTAGACAGAGATAGCATTAGCAATACAGCCAGACTTGGTTAACGTCCCTCTTTTGTTGTTATAATTTTTGAAAGTAGAAATATATATATATATATATTTTTAATTTTGGCATCACACTTGTTGTATTTTGCCAGTGTCAAGTTGAGCAATGTAGGTATTTTTATATTCTTCATGGTATTAAATTCTCGTTAATCGTCAAGTTTCATAGTTCTAGTCATGTTAAAACTTCAAGTCATAAGTAGTCAGTTTAAGTTAGGTTTTCGTACAATGGTAGCCGTTCTACTAAAACTTTTCACGGACTTCAAGAGACAACTTGAAAAGCCATACACCATACACGTAATCATTTGATTTCACTTCACTGGTGCGCTTGTATTGATCTTTATTGGACAAAATACCACCGATAATATTCAATAAAACTCAATACACGAAACGTCACTTCGCAAGTTCCCGCCAAAAAGTCCAATAGAAATATTAAAAGAAGATAACATTCTCTATTTATTTTTTTGTTCTATTTTATGGACAATAAATTAGTACTGACCACTCGAAAATAACTTTTTAAAATATTCATTTAATTTCACGTTTTTTTGTTTCAGGACGAAGCGGTCGTCAGTCCAAGCGCTGACGTCAGTGGTATCCAAAGCATCATCAGGGCTGCAGAGTAAAGTTGGCCTGCTGGGTCAGGCTTCAGCATTCATCTCTTCTGCATCCAGTAAAACTGGAGGCCAGGAAGAACACGGAGGATATAATTATGAACCGGTAAGTTTTAATACGGTAGGTAAATCAGATTACTTATATGAATAGAAAAGGTAAGTAACATTCACAAGTCTCAATACAAGTTCACCAGTGAAGTTATCTAAATGAAATAAATATTGGCATATTGTAACTTTTCAAGTTGTCTCAAAACGTCCGTGAAAATTTTTAGTAGAACGGGCGCCGTGCCATTGTACTAAAACCTAACATTAACTGACTGACAGCGTGACAAACTATGACTATTGAAAATGACATAATAATAACTTAAACTTAAAATAAAATGTAATTTTATGAGAATTGAATACATAAAGAATATAGAATACTTACTACTTATTGATCAACTTGACACTGGCAAAATACACAAAAGAAAAAAATAGGAGCAAACCGCAAACATTCACAACCCTAATTACTCCCACAGCAAGGCGAGAAATACGACTACTGGGGCTTAAAGAAGTCCATCCTCTTCACACTCTTCCAAGCTGTGAAAGCCATCACTGGCGGAGTGACTATCTTGAAGGGGCAGCTGATCAAGGGCGGTGGAGCTCTAGCTTCGACTCTGGGCAAGGTGATAGCAAGCAAGGGTGATGTTGTCAGCAATTTGGGCAAGAAAATCGTCAGTTCTGCTGCTTTGAGCGAAAAGAAACCACACTGTAAGTAGATTATAGTCTTTATACTAGCTTTTCGTCCCGCGGTTCACCCGCGAACCCTTATTTTACCCTAGGGGTTGAAAGGCGATATCCGAGAAATTATGATTCTACATTAAGTTTTTCTCGGCATTGTTGTTGCAGATTTGTTAAAAATATATGTTAAACTAGAGAATATGTGACGTGGAATAGTTCGAGGATGGAGTCATTCGCGGACAGCCTCTTCTTAACGGATGGCTAAGTCACAATAGCTAGGTATATTTATGTCAAATTTCAGCTCGATCTGTCCAATGATTTGACCATTGCGTTGATAGATCAGTCAGACAGTCAGTCTCTTATTTATTTTTTAACCCTCGACGCAAAAACGACGTGTCTGCCATCTGTATGTGTGTGTGTCTCTGGGGCCTCATAGCTCCTAAACGGATTGACTGATTTTGATTTAACGTTTTTTGTTTGAAAGGTAACTTATTTGACAGTGTTTTTAGTTATAATTAAAAAAAATCCGCTTAGCCGTTTGAAAATTATCACCAATTTTCTGGTAACTTTCGGAGGTTTATTTGAATTTTTAATTTTACTTATACTATTAAATTATGCAAAAGTGTGTCTTATTTTAACTAAAACTGAGTTGTTTATTATGAAACTTTGTGGAATTCCTTCCTTGGAAATGTGACGTGTATTAAGACTTAACTGTGGCGTCAATCCTTTATTCATAAAATTACAAACACCAGACATCTTGGAGCCTTTCCTTTACAAAACAGGAAAATACGCTACTCTTACAATACCTATACCTAATAATAACATTATTCATATTATATTATTTGTGAGAAATTTGTAGGAGTCCCCGTATTTTTGACCTCCTTCAAAAAGTGGAAGTTCTCAATTCAGCTGTATGTTTTTTATTAAATGTTTGTTCACGCATAACTTTTTTGCGTATGAACCGATTTTAATAATTCTTTGCGTTGGGTTCTGTATAGGTCCAAGGTGGTCCCATATATTTTTTTATATGATCAGATACAGCTGTTTATTATGTTTTCACGAAACTTCTGAACCAATCAAGATAAAATTTGCCACAAAAATAGCCTATAAAACGGAAACCACAATATAGGATAATTGGTAATTTACCTGCAGTTCTATTAATGCCAATAGAAGACCATGACGATACTTGTGTTTTTTATTGTTATTTGACGAACAAAAGTCAATGTTTCATGAGACGCCTGTCGGGGTCTTACATATTAATAAATTTGTGTTAACATGCTCTACTTTTGATAACACATTCTCATTAATTAAGAAACGAATAAAATAAACCTCAGGGAAAACCATAGTCCATAACTAGTACAGAGAAATGTGACTAATTGAACAATATGCATAACGCAGTTATTGCAACATCAAAATTTCCAAAAAAAAAAAATTATAAGCTTGTTTATTCTTATTTATTCACATATTATATCTAAATTTGAAAGTTTGTTAGTATGTTTTGTTACTTCTTCACGCTCAAACAGCTAGACCAATTTTGATGAAATTTGGTATAGAGGTAGCTGACACTCTGGATTAACACATAGGCTACTTTTTATCTCTCAGGAACACCGGTGTAATCGCTAGCCGGAAGGTAGTACTGGTTTCCATAGCTCACTTAGTTCAAAAAGCTCTGCTTAGTTTGTGATCAGATAACCGTGTGTGAAGAATGTCCCAGGATTTTTTTAAAAGTAGTAGTGATAATTTGAGAACAATATTTAAACTGTGTATGGTACCTACCCTGTACATACATATATAACACTATTCTGCAAGAGATTCATCGTAAAGTTAACACTGATGAGCGACGAGATACGGAAACTGGTAACAATGGCCGCAACTATATTGCACGTAATTACAGAACTAACGAGTTTCAAAGTGGCGATAGTTACACTAGAACCTTATGTCACAGCTACATTGTAAAAACAGGCGCTTTGGAAATAGTCTTGAATTATAATGAGGCTTGCGACTCGCTCTAGGACCAATGATAAAGCTTTGAAAGTCTTGGTTGCATTATTGAGCAATATGTTTTGTCTTTGTCTTATAACCTACGGCGTCGGCCATCTGACAGCGGAGCTTTATTTTTCCACATGAAATTTTCAAAATAAGTTCCCTGAAAGAAAAGCGTTTAAATGCCGTCACACGGTTGTCCACTATAAAGGGAAATCTATTAAAGCTGTATTAAATGGTGGCGTCGCCCAACAGGTTAAGACATACAGACGCATAGGCTGTGAAATGAGCTCGCCGTCCGTGGTTTTCCCACAGGAAGATGAGGTTCTTCAAGAAGGAGTAAAGAGATTCTTCGACGGTCGGCAACGCACGAGTGATAATCCTGGTTTTGTCAAACGTATAAATTTACTACATCTCAAATTCTATACGAAAAGGCTATCGAGTTCAAAGTCGACTCGATTTATTCAAGAGTATTTATTTAGGCTACGGCAACCGTTTACCGTCGATACTAACTAAAATTGTGTTCAATCTGATAATATTAATAATACGTATAGGTAGACCAGGCTTACGTACGCATAGAAGTAGATAGGTATGTATTTGTTTCAATCATGACTAAAATCTATACTAATCAATATCTATACTAATAATAAAGCTGAAGAGTATTTTTGTTTGTTTTTTGAATGCGCTAATCTCTGGAGTTACTGGTCCGATTCGAAAAAATATTTCACTAATAGGACTACAGCACAGAACTACTTTTTATTCAGGGAACGCGAGTGCAGCCGCGAGAAACAGCTAGTGTTACATATATATAAACCAACATGTAATGTATTGATGCAATCAAAACATATACTTACCTATTATGTAAATAACAACATTCATTTCGGATTATGAATGCGGAAATGTTTTAGATCGTTTTTTAGGAGGTGATCATTTTAATACTCTTAACAATTCAAATGTAAAGAAATTATAATATTTTATTTACATAACAATCACATCATTTACATAAATCTTATGCTGAAGATAAGTAGCCTAGGTATAACCTTCGGGTATAATGTAGCTTCCTATTAGTGAAAGAATTTTTCGAATCGGACCAGTAACTTCAGAGGTTAGCGCGTTCAAACAAACAGATCTTCAGGTTTCTTATTAGTATAGATTATGAATAATACGGTGGGATTGTGATCGAAAACAAGCCTATACGTAGTAAAAAAAAATAACTAATAAAGAATCATATTTTCACACATAGCCATCTAGAAACTGTACTATAGAAACCAGATAACTGATAGCTCATTTTGATTCTACTGGTTAATACATTTATAACCCACTTTCACTTAGTTTTTGAGACTTGATATTATACTTCTATTATGTAAAATTTTATTATACAATAATAGTTTGACATTTGCGCTTGTATATATAAGCTGTTTAAATACTTCCATATCGTGCTTCCGTTCGCAAAACATACTACCTACTTCAGATGGGGACTACAAAATTTGAAGTATTTTTATGAATAGATATTATATTTCATCTAGTTTGATCCATTGTCAATCATTTGTGTACGGTGGTAGGTTACTTGTACCATCTGACTGGCTACCACCTTCAAGTTGAAAATCTGTCGCCAAGCACCTTCCGGTATGTTCCGACAGCTGCACTTGAGAGCCAGTTCCCTTCTAGGCTTTGTGTGCTTACCACCATCGACCACATCATCACTGACGTAAGATTGTGGTCAAACACAAGCCTATAACTATGTAGTATAAAAAAATCTCTTCTTCCATTATTCAGCCTATCTATCTGTCATATCGACATTCACTCCTTTCTTACTAATATCGTAATATCTTAGTTTTGAGTTATCTTTTTTTAAATTACAATACTTATACTAAAAATTATTCAAAGTTTTCTAATATTGTTATGGACTGATGGTTTTGTCTTGGTTCAAATACATTATATTAAGTTGTATACATAACTAATTTACTTAGATACATTTATTACTTGGACTTCTATACTTATCTCGGTGAAATTGTAACTCTACATATAAAAGTTTATGACACAAAATATTGACGACAATGTATTTTTCAAGCTAGTATTTTTTTTAATCCTGACTAGAATTGCTTAGTATTTTTTTTTGATAATTATTATTTTAATACTGAATACCATTTTTAAGTAATTACTTAATAAATAAAATAATCAAACTATTTTTACAAAATGAATCTTCAAAAAGTAATAACTTTTTTTTTCCGATAATCTCCACTTTTTTATACACACAAATAAATTCCTTATCTCACTTATTTATTGTTAAATTCCAGCAACCCCTGTATATGGGCCCCCACCACCGACACATGTAGAGTATGGGCCTCCCAGTGCCTACGGGGCCCCCACTGCTCCTGCGCACTACTCGCACACTGGGCCTTCTCTACCAACCGGATATGCTGCACACAAATACCCATCACATTTAGACGGTAAGTGTACTCATTATAACCTAGATTTATAATATAATGGATAATTATTATTATAATTTAGATTATAATTCATTTTAGCAAGAATTTCTCTTAGAAAAGACATAACGAGTGTTCAGCACTGATATTAAGAGGAAAGTTACCTAAATGTGAATGCCGTGTTAGTTTTAATTATTTTATAGGTTATTTATAAATTATCGCATAAAAACTTTATTACTCAATTAATTACTAACAAAATTGAAAGATAGATAAGTTTCAACAATTATTTAAGTAGGTATTTAAATAAATAGATCATATATTTTTTTAATCAAAAAATAATATAAACTTAAATGAACTACTGTTCGATGAAACGTCTCAGCACAAAAAATCAATATGTTACAAATAGGTAATTAGACTTACCTATTACAAATCATCATTATAACAAGTGATCACATAAAAGTAGTGAAGATCCAAATTCGCTTTCAATTTCAAATCTGGCACACGAACACAGTAATAAAAAGGCGTATAAAAAATAACCACCGACAAAAACAAGCTCATTTGGCAGTAAACCGTCCGCAAATTGTATCACAACTGATCGTTGTTGCATAACAACGACCAACTGGAAATACCTATACAATAGCCGGTAGATGTAAAAGTCACATTACATAAAGTTTCGTTGTTTGTTGAAAATGACTTTGGTATCTCGTTACGGAAGCTTTGAACAAACGAAGTGTTTGGAATGCAATATAAGAATTATATTCTATGACCTCATATTCTTAGTGGCGACCATGAACAGGAAGACGCAGCATGGTAAGAAGCCTCCACAAGGTGGACCGACGATCTTGTGAGGGTCGTGGGAAACCGCTGGATGCGGGTAGCGCAAGACCAGCCATCGTGGAGATCCTTGGGGGAAGCCTTTGTACAGCAGTGGACGTTTTTCGGCTGACATAATTCAGAGTCAACTCTTCGCTTCTGTTTATTTTTGCCTGTTGTACTAAATTAATATAACACAAAGGGCGCATAAGGTGGTGAAATTGGTGTCAAATAGTGTCAATATTATTCTAACTAAAACGAAAAAATCTTTACAAAACCCCACAAAAGCTATAAATAAACATAAGAGAAAATACTACAAGCTTACTTAAAACGAAATTAAGTGGGTCAAAAAGCAGTAAAGGATATTGCCCAATAAGCTAAGTTCATAGTGCGCGAACATGACACTCGAGTTCAACGGAGTCCGGAACAAAACAAATGATGAACATACTTACGTAACGCGTAACACTTCCTCGCGTATCGGTGCGCTTGCGCAAGGGATTGGATGTTAAATTAATCGTGAGAATCTAGTTTATAGAATTGTTTTGTAACAGTTTGGATGGTTCACATAGTAATATATAATTTGACTATTAGATTATCTCCAGTTTGTTATGTAACCATACTTTGGTTGGCCATACCAACCTGTAGACAGAGATGTGATTTCAAAAAATACCTCTAGTCATTTAAAAGAAATCAGAATGTTTTAATGTGAATTAGAATTTCCGCAAAGTTTTTATACAGAATTAACATTTTACGCTGTAGGTAGGTACCTATATAACATTACATTGTGGACCCTCTTGGTAAATTTTGTCAGCAAACTGCAATTCAGTCCTTATTTATTAAATATGTAGAGAAATAGACTTACGAGGAAATTTAAAGCGTAACACAACACTTGATTTAGAAAGTAACCCAGTAAAAACGTAAGAAATTAAACATATCCACTTGAGATTATTTTTCCGTAAACTAATACACGTATTTCCTAACTTGTTACCCAATAACTATTCCACCTTTTAACCTAAGTAATACACTCATGAGCTTGAATAAAATAAGCACTATAATGAGCAATGTCCATTAAGAAGACTTAAAAGTTGTTAAAGAAACAGCTTATGAGTATTTAACAGGGTTTATTTATTCATAAATACTTTACAATATAACAATTAATATATAGAATAACTAAACAATACAAAATCATTTTACAAGATGAATGATGATGACTGGATATCTTATGAGACATACCCAACATCGTATTGTGACCAGTTGTCAATTTTAATCATGTCATAAGACTCTGTTAATATAACATTGGTGTCGATTCTGTTGTTTACGAATTTAACTAATATTAGACAAGTCAACTCTCTTTAATGTTAACCTTATTGAAAAAAAATAGAACATTTTTAATGCTGTCAGTTTAATCCATGCCGTCGTAATGTACGGGTAAATAGTCGTGACCAATATAGATCGCGCTTAAATTCACGTTGAAATATGTGATCGGACTAAACTGACAGGACTAAAATATCTTGCATCCCTTTCTTATATTTACTATTAGAAAGAGATATAGTGAGATTAAATTTATTTAGTTTGTAAACAACAGAATCGGCACCATTATCAATCGACTAGTGGAAACTTACGGTAATGACGATAGTTGATTGAAAAAATCTTTGGGTCGGTTGCATAAAGCGCGGTCATAGTAAGGTAGTTAGGTTACGGTTATAGTTAACTTTAACCGCCGAAAGAAATCAAACTGGGTTGCTCGTGTCACTTTAACTAAAATTTTAACCATAACCATAACCGACCGAGGGAGATCGGTAATCGTCAAAGTGACTCTACGGTCAAAGCATGGTAACAGCTACGTTATCTTTGACTTTAACTTTAACTAAAATGTACGAGCAACCGGCCCTTACACAAGCGAGGTATCTTTTAACTATTATGTAAAAGATAATTCCATAAGAAGAATGAGTTTTAATAATAAATTATTATTGTGAAATTAGTCTTAAAAGTTAAATAACTTTATATGGCTCTTAAAATAATTAGCTTATGTCGGAAGTAAATGTTATAAATGAGTTCAATAAGAACTTAAAATTACATAAAGTGACCAACTTAAGGTGTGTAACATTTCGTACTTACGTGTGATGTGAAAGGTGATACAAATTAATTATGCAATGTGTTTTCATAGTATGATTTAGATCTTCAATTATAGTGACCCTATATTATCTGATCAATAATTGTAAGCTTATAAATAAAAGCATCAACTTTTAATATTTTACCAAATATATTTTGCTATTTGCTATTTTGTGCAATGTAATATTATGCTATTTGTTTTCCTGAAAATAGTGACAAAAGACAAGATCACTGAGAAACAAACTATAAAAAAAATACACAGAATCAATATCAAAATAATATAAAATGTAATATTGATAAAGTAAGTTCCAAATTAGCTTGAGATGTTGCATAAGTAAATAAAACTCATTCTTTATAATCAGTTCATTCGAATCAAAAAGGAAAAACGCAGAAACAAACTGCACCCAAAACACTAAAGCAGCCGACTACATATTAAACTAATACTTAATATTATGATTCAACATTTTATTGACTTTATTTTTCCAGAAATGATAGTGATGTCATCAGTGGCAGATGAGGTTATAGAGAAGCCGATGCCTTGGCCCTCTCAAGAACTAGTCCAGAGATATTACGATTTAGTTAACGAGATCTAGTGGTAAGCTTCTCATCATTATGATGAAGAGTTTCAATTGTTTTTGCCTTTTCTCAACTCATTCCTTGGCTTTATTGGTCTTTCTTTCAAACTTAATTAGCTGGATTGACTTGCTATGTTCGTCGTAGTCAATACTATTAGAATTGTACACATGGTTTTAGTGTCTTTGCTTTGAGCTTTATTCTATTGAATCATTTATATCTGTTTATTATCTCTTACTGTCTTCTAAATCATAGATTTAGACATTATTGTTTTTAATGTCCAGTTAAGTATAAATATTTAGACCTACATTTTGGGTTTTACAAACATGTTTTATATTCCGATTAGTAAACTAATTTCATTCATCACGTAACATAAAATTTATGTGTTAGAAAAACGATTGCTCTTTTGTTTTTTGTGACGTATTTGTCTTGGCCGATTTTGCCAATGCCATTTTTCTAAATCTTATTTTATGTCACGTTATCCTATTGTTTCAAAGGCAGTATAAATTTATTTTGTTTTACGCTCTATCCGCAATGTATTCTATTTTCATTTAAGAATGAGATTCTATGTTTACAAATTTTTGCATGATATGCTGTCCCACTTCTAAAGTAGATTCGGCCTTCGAACTGTGTCCAAAACTCAGCACCTTATTAGCATACCTACTTTCCCTTTCAAACGGAAACGGACGTCTGTCATGACGAAACGAAACAAAACATATCTGTCTCATACGTATGTAATTTTGCGGAGTCTCATAATTTTGTTCGGTAACTATTGTATTTGGGTGAAATGTCATAACATCGATGGTTTTTGTTTGGCATTTTTCACTTTTAGATTCCGACTTGTGTATTGATAGATTTGTTTGAACACAAAATGTTAGACTTTCTAATCCATTCTGCGATGTAATCTTTGGAAGGTTACTAGTAAGCTTTTAGCACTTTCTCCTATATCTCCATTTCTACATTAGCTTATCACACATCACAACACACCACATGCAACATCTGCATCACAAAATTCCTATGTACTATAATTGTTTCTATTGCTGTTTTTGCTTAGCATAACAACATGGTAATTTTTAACTGTGTTAAACTTATTTTTGAACACGATCTGGTATTTGATGCTGCAGCTGAAGGTGGTAAGCACACAAAACCTTGGCTTTAATGTAAAGTGGCTGCCGGATCAAATTAGCAGGTGCTTGGTGACAGATTTTCAACGAAACTCAATATGACGTAACAGACAGGTACGTCATTTTCTCGTAATATTATCCTTCACCGAAAGCTCAAGTACTTAATTTGAACGTGAATCAATTTCTATGAATATTGATGATGAATATATACCTACAGTTTTTTTTTATCACAAGTGACGTTATTAAATTAAAAATAAACCCATATTGAACTCAATTCACAAGGGAACTTAACTTTGCCTTTATGTATATCCTAGTTACAAAACCCTTCTGACACGATGCAGCAAATATTCCTTTAAAACCAGCATCACTATACACACCTTCATAAATGAGGACGCAACATTTACACTTCGATCGAGGAAGGTATCTTCAATAGAATTACACAATTACCCTAGTTTGTGACGTAAGGTTTTAAGGAAGGCACGCGGACAATCGCAAGTCCAAACTTGGGGTATAACAGCACAGATAACAGGTCCCTTTCAGTGAAAGTTAGTTATGTCATAAAACAAGTTCTGCCAGCTCACCCAGCGCTACGTATCACATGTGATATTCTCTTGCGAGATGTTCATTAATGCACTTAAAATTCTTTAGCCGGAAAGTAGATCGTATAACTTATGGAAATTAGGATGGATCTGGTACATGCAAAATTTTGCAAGTAATACCGATGCTAAGTTATAATGTATAGCTGTTTCCCGCGGTTTCACCCGCGTTGTTGGGTTAAAAAGTCTATAGCACTCAGGGATACTATAGCTTCCTATTAGTAAAGTATTTTTTTAAATCGGATCTGTAACTCCGGTGATTATCTCCTATATTTGAATTTTCAAACTTTACCTCTTTATAATATTAGTGTAGATTCATTCAGGGTTTATCATACGCGGAACACTCGTAACATTGATTATGAGTATAGCTCACTTTATTCAAATCACATGTTTTTCGTCTAGTTACACATTTTAATCAAAATGTAACAATTTATACAAACAAATTAGAACTATATCTCCTAAACAGAAAGATAGATATTCTTTTGCAAATCCCGAACCTATATTTACTTTTTGTCAAAAATTGATTCTGATTATGATCTTGAATCACTTCACAACTTAGGCGTGTTGATGTTGTTCTAAGATTAAACCATCGTTCGAAGATTGTTTGGAGTTCTCTTTTGTATGAGTAGTTCCAAGTTAGGTAATTACGTAATTCTATTGCTAATATATTGGTTAAGGCTTAGGCTATTTGAACACTATCTGTATACCTAAATGGTTCCAATATTGATGACTTTGTTAAGTTACAAAAGTTGCAAGATATGGTTACAAAACTTCATTGTATCTAATTTCCTTTATGATACATTACAAAATCTTTGCAAGTTTGTTAACGTGTAACATTAAACTTATCTCATGTAGTTTATGTTACTTCACTACTTAACAATGTAACTTTATTGTTTTCTATTTTGTTCTCAGATTAAATTGATTTCATGTGCCTCTTATTTTTGTTCCAATTCGGATAATTTGTCGACAGCTATGTTTTTCCATTGTTCTATCTTATTTTGATGTGTGGAAATCTGTTTCACATCATCATTACGGAAATCATTATCTTCATGTATACTAATTACCTACGAGTCATTCAACCAAGTTCTTTAGAATCGTTGCTTTTCTGCTTAAAGAATATCATCTGTAGTTTAAAGGTTCACTTTCACCACAGGCTTTTGTAGTCAAGGAAAGTAAAGTAAAAATATCCTATATATTTTTAAGAGTTAGCCTAAGGTTAAAATGAGGCAGGAAACTTGACGAAGCAGAATGCCGAAAGGGCCTATTTCTCGTGCTTTTGACATCGGTGTTGCATAAATATTTGAGTATAGGGATTATCTTTAAAATTCAATACAATATTGAATTACGCCACCATTTTTTTGTTCTTGTTGTTTTTCGCCAAACGCCAAGTGTGTCATTGATGTCGAAAATTGGGCAAAGAGAGCGTTAAAGAATACCGAGCAGTTTACCACCGTCTCGGTATTGAAATTCTAAGTATGTCTATTTAAGTTCCATTAAAAGCTTCAAAAAGGTCATGAGGATGTGATACATATATTTTCATTGAATATAAGTATCTAAATAGGAGATATGATGTTTTGAAAAACCCCTTTTTAACAGACTTTGTGAGATGACAGCACCTTAACTGAATGCTGAAATGGAATATTTTGCAGCAGACTATCTGCATCTCCATTGATGTAGTATAATTATATATGACATTCTTAGTGAGTTGAAAAGATTAACTTTCTTAATGTTGATGGAAAGTCAGTGACCGCCGCGTTCCGTCGCTCAACGAATGTTTAATTATTATGTATGCCAAATTGTTTTAGAGTTAGCCCTGTTCAAATAAATATAATTATCCTAATTAGTACCTATTAATATTGAACGCAAAAGCCTAAGTGAACGTTTACGTGTGTTACTTAATTATTAATAAATAACTTGGAAGATACTATGGAGCATATTTAAGTCATATTTTGGATATAATTATTGGATTTTATCTTGAAAAAACATGAGATCCTTTAGTAATGTGGAAAAAAAAAAACAAAGTCTATTAGGTACATAATATTATGATAACATCTCTGGATATTAATAACCTAATATAATTTATATACCTACCGGGTGATTTTTAAATGTTATAGTAGACCGAAAGGGCATTTATGTATACTTATATACCTACTAATACTACCTATCGCCACCACTGTCAATAGCAACACCTACATCACTGAAACAAATTTGTCAGCACCCCCAAGGCCACACTCCGCTACTTTAAGGAGTTAGGATGGCTTGGGTAAAGCTGGCAGGGGGGAATGCACAATACACCCCAAGCGGGACGTCAGTGCAGGCCTCATCGTCCCCATACAGAATAAGACTAATAACAAAGCTGAAGAGTTTGTTGGTTTTAATGCGCTAATCTCTGATGTTACTGATCAGATTCAAGAAAATATTTCACTTATAGGAAGCTACATTATCCCCAAAGGTTATAGGCTACTTTTTATCCCAGGAACGCGAGAGAAGCCGCGGGAAACAGCAAGTTTATAGTATATCAATAAATTTAATAAAATATGTAACTTTACAGTAGAGAAAGAGGTTGTATTTTACTTTGTGGTGTCTAGACTTGCATTCACTATGCGTCGTTCACTGGTTCATTTTGTGGTTTTACCACTTTCCATCCATACAGGGCCCGAATTGAAAAAAAAAAACGAAATTCGTCATCACTTTCACGTGTCATATCGCGTAATAACGCGCAATGGTTTTGAGGTAATTATTTATTCATGAGGATACTAAGCTAAGTGAAAACTTATGCTAACTAATATTTAACTAGCTTATTTGAAGATTCTATTGTATTCAAATGTATTATGGAAATTAAAATTAAACAAGACGGTTTTCGCATTAAAAAAAAACAGTTATAAGAATTATATAAATTATAGCTAACTTAAATTTTAATTGCATACTAGCTTCCGCCCCGCGATTTCATCCGCGTTCTAGAGGTATCTTATGTTTTCCCGGGATAAAAAGTAGCCTATATGTTATTCTAAAGTATGAGCTATCTATGTGCCAAGTTTCATCCAAATCCGTCCAGTAGTTTGTACGTGAAAGAGTAACAAACATTAATCCATACTTCCATACTCACAAACTTTCGCCTTTATAATATTAATAGGACCTATGACAAAATTAGATAATGAAAAAATAATAAAAAAATAGTAAAATACGTAGGTACCTACTAAAAATAAAATAATATAGGATTCAGTACAAATGACAAACCAAATAAATACTTCCGCCTGAATTTACCAATATCATTAAAATATACCAAGCATAAAATGTCGAAAAATTCAGTTAATAGACCAAATCAAGTTATGTCTTCAATATAACTACTCGTAAATAATAGGCTGTCATAACGGGGGCAAGGCCCAAAAAGAGGGCACGGTCGAATAACCAATAACAAAGAATCTCCTTTAAAACCGTTTAATAATTTTGTTTTTGAGGAAGTGGGTTGCATTGTTGCATAACACTTGTCTTATTCAACCTGTAAGTGGCGGTGAAAGACTTCTGAAATGTCACTTGATAACATTATTACCATTAGGTGCTCATCTGTGCTTGGTAACGTATTATTGCGATTTGATTAGGGTTCAACAATACAAAAGAAACAGAATTTACTTATATTAGGTATACATAGCGATTACAAATTTTGTGAGGGTAATTATTATCATCCTAACCGATACCACTAAATACTACTACATTTTTTTTTTAATTATTATGAAATGCAGCTTCCTATTAATGAAAAATAAACATTATTCATGAGTGCTATAGGCTATTTTTCATCGCGGATAAAACTGTGAGAAATAGCTAAAAAATAGTGTGATAAACAATGGCTGTAAGATATGGATCAGGTTTTAGATTCGTTTTAGAGGTAGGTATTCAGCGACAAATTCGGATATACCTACGTACCTATGTATAGATTTTAAAATTAATTTATTTAGGTAACACGTGTTATGTGATTTAGGGCATAGTAAGATTACAGGTATGTATGTGAAGTATACTTTATACGGGTCACGAAAAATATATTTTAGAGTGGAAAACAAAACTAAAATATTTCCACACAAATTTAAAATAAATATCAACAAATTAGCGTTCAAATACACTAAGTACAATAAGTAAATATAAGTCTATCTATTCAAGTAATAAAATCTACTACTACATACCTACTATTTACATAAATAAAAACTAAATGATGATTATGTGTTTGCGGTGCTTGCGGTTGAAACTTTGGGCCCTTGGTCATCTGACACAAAAAAAATCGTCCAAGACATAGGCAAATGTTTGATCTTGGCCTCTGGGGATCTGAGAGCCAGGGACTTTTTTGCCCAGAGGCTAAGTCTGATCATTCAGCGAGGCAACGCCGCAAGTGTCATGGGTACCATGCCAAATTTTGAAGCAGATTATTTTTGTAATTAGTAGTTATATAGTTTAGTTTTTATTTGTTTAGTAATAAAATAGCTACATCGCCTCTAATTGACTAGAATGGATACTAAGCTATTAAGTACCTACTACGTTTTAGAGTGCGAATAAAGACTAAACTTCAAACAGTCGTATCTTCGGCCTAATTTGGTTCATTCAAAATCATTGTGATATTTTAAACAATCGATTTTTGAGTTTTAAACTTTCAACATAGAATATGTACGGAATCTCTGCGAAGAAATGAGCTACATGTAATTTTTGCAATAAAAAAAGTGTGTCAACGCGACTAACGCTAGTCGTCACAATGTTACATAAACATTAAGTAAATGATGCTAACTTTTTTACATGAGTCAGTATTTCAGAGGTGTCAAACTATTTTATATTCTTGAAAAGTATCACCTTCATTTGAAGTAGGTAATGACTTTTAACAATAGCAAAAAAATAAGGATTTGCTTTTTCGTTCCTTATACGAACTGCAAATGTGTGGAAGTTACTTCCGGGGTACTTATGTTTCCTGGCATAGTATATAACCGTGATATTATTATCTGTCGGAACCATAGATTTCGTACGTTCTTTTGGCTTTAAAAAGTTGCTAGTCTTTTTTTTTAACGAATAAGTCGGTGTAATAATTTTTACTCGGGAAAAGTGTTTGACGATTTCCCATCATCAAATAGTAAACAGAAAAAAAGGTATCGTTATTAAACTGTTAGGTACAATATAATTTTTTATCCAACAATATGTCAAAACAAACTTCACCTCTTCATATTATTGGTATAGATCCATCCTTATCACGCTGGGAATAAAATTCATGAGGAAATATAATTTAAATAAACAGTATAGTTATTGATAATAAGTTTCAAAACATAAATTACAAAATTATAGGTAATTATTGGTGCCGATTCTGTTGTTTATGAACTTTACTAATATTAGACAAGTCAACTCTCTTTCATGTTAACCTTATTGAAAAAAGATAGAACATTTTTAATGCTGTCAGTTTAATCCATGCCGTCGTAGGTAATGTACGGGTAAATAGTCGTGACCAAAGAATAAATGTCGTGACCAATATAGATCGCGCTTAAATTCACGTTGAAATATGTGATCGGACTAAACTGACAGGACTAAAATATCCTGCATCCCTTTCTTATATTTACTATTAGAAAGAGATATAGTGAGATTAAATTTATTTAGTTCGTAAACAACAGAATTGGCACCATTTCACATTATGAGCTAACCGTTATTTAAGCAATAATATATGTTTTTATTATTGTTATCACAATACTGAAAAAATAAAATGGCAATTTCACAGTTGATCATACCTAATCTAATTCACCACTCACGAATACGAACAACTTTTTTTTACTATACCTACTACCAAATCTCGAAAAAAAATATCCCAAACTATGAGAAAAATGTTTGTCTTAGGCAGAGATTTATAGAGCGTAGGTACTTAGACTTTGCTCAGACTTTACCGTACAAAGTCGGTATTTAAAATGCAATCTTCGAATCTCTCCGAGTGTCTGCTAAGCAAAGCCTAAGTGCGCCTAATCGACGACTTACCAGAAACTTGGCTACAAAATACAACACACAAATATTTACTTTATTACATAGGTTTATACCCTAAGTAAAGTCTGAGTAAATTCTAAGCACGCTCTATAGATCTCAGCCTTAGAAGGCATTCCATGAAACCCACGACCTAGGGTCATAGGTGATGTCTAACCAAACGTTAAAACTCCGTAGATACCACATTCACCTCTTAAACATTTAAAAAAATTGAAAGAAAATGTAAAGTGAAGGCTTTATTTCAGTAACTGAAAACCGATTTAAAACGTATTTTCTTACCGATTATTCTCACTACACAATTATTTATCTCTATTTATTTATTCTAGGATACAACAGACATCAAGATACTCCCGTACAATATCTACATAATATAGGTACATTTTACTAAGAACATGTAGGTACGTCATTGAAGTAAGGTAGCTAGAGAAAGTATCAATAAAGTAAATTAAAATTTCAAAGGATAGAACAATTTAATTTAGTTTGTTCTGTGACGGTTAAAACCAAGCTATTTAAAAGTTTACAACGAAAATCTTAATTAAATATGTAAAAGAAGCGAATATAAAATTATAAAAATCGTTTTGAAGTAAATTGATTGTTATCATGGCACGAAAATGTGAAAAAAAAAAATAGCTTGATTTTATAAGTTTTAATATTATTTATGATAAATAGAAATTAAGTATGTAAGAATTATTAGTTGTTTGTTTGCTGCCTTAGTAGTATAAAAAATTAGATATATTTAATAGATATGTAGCTAGTGGTAAAGTACTGACAAATGGGCTTTTATTTTAGAATAACACATCGAAACATTATTAATAATTCAGGAAGGTAGCTTCAATTTGATTGAAGCCGCTTTCATCGTATGTTATGTATACCTGACTAAGACTGACGCCCTTTTGAGACAGGACGAAGTAAACTGAACGGGGTTCACGCTGGAGTGGTCATACTGACTCCATTGGGCGATGCAGCACCGAGTGAGACCCTCGAACCATCGCAAACCGGCCATACACCTCTAGAACCTCCTCCATCCATTCTCAACACTGTGTACAGTGCTCTCAAAAATGCCTTTTCACCAGCCGCACCTACTAATGAAATAGAGGATCCTTTAATAAACCAGCCACCTCCTCCTCCTCAGCCCATACCCTCATTTAAACCCATGGAATGGGCAGTGAACTCTTATGGAGAGCCAGCCGCTGGAGAAGCGTACCCAGATTACGATCCTCGGAACCCTCACCCACCTTTCGACTACGCTTCCAAGCGAACAGTACACCCGACCCCACCAAAGCCAAAACGGGGCCTCACCCCAGAAAAAATACAGAAGATCAATTTCAACTTAAACAAAATAGCAGCTTATAGAAACCAAAATAATCAGAGATCCTCAGAGGTCTTTCCACAGTTCAATAAAGAGTTCCTTCAGAAAGGTCTGTTTTTACCCACTCCTGTTGTAAGTGACAATGAAATTGGGGTGATTCCTGCTGAATTCCTTCCTTCTGATCCTCCATCTACAACTACTTCTGTAACTTCAACTACGGAAAAACCAAAGACAACGACGGGCGAAGCAAACAGAAGAAAAGACGTGAAGTATTTCCTACGAGGCAACAAGATTGTACAAGTCTGAATAACTGACAGTTGACTGACTAGAGGTATGTGATGACTAAACTGACTGACTCTACTCTTCTGTTTATTCTACAGGATCTTCTGTGTATTCTTTCTCACTCTCTCAGAGAGAAAAGAAAGAGTGCGAATGGTGTTCCTATAGAATTCCAAACTAACGTAACGACTCTGACTGGAAGCACAGGGCTAATTTTCTACTTTAACTGTACATACTTATTAATGTTGTTAATTTGGTTTCTTTAGTTAGTTTGTCTTTTATTTTTAGTTCTGTATATAACTAAGATAGTGGATATCTTTTAAAATAATTATACGCTTGTAATTTTTGTAATAAAATAGAAACGGTGGTAAGAAAAAACATAATCTTTTGGTTGTTTTGAATGAATAGCTCAAAAAGTAAAAATTGACAAGAAGCATAGTGTAATAATAAGTTTCATTGTATAATATAATGCTACTACAACCAATGATACGAAATACAAAAGCGTATAATGTTTTTGACGGATATCATAATGAAACGTAATGTAAGTTAATATTAAGTTTCCAAACCAAATTTCTTACAATTTGTATATATTGTATTTGAAACACGTAGTTAATCATTATGTATGTGGGTTTTTTGGATATGTACTTATCACTGAAATATTTTAAATATTACATGTAAATATAAACCTACTCATTATATAATAAAAAAACCCCAAACCATCATAGAATTTAACTGACACGAATAACTAATCACAAATAAATTATTTTCCCTAAAAAACAAAGGTTGGTGAATAAAGCATTTTCATGAAATCAATTCCTTCTTATAAAAGCTAACCAAACGTCAATACTATTTAAATTATATAACTTCTAGTTTCTAATTATATTTATTTATTTTACAGATGTACCAGTGCAAAGTGCACCGCTGGGTGCAGAAGAATTGCAATATTACCAACAACACGCTTAATTTCTCCTTAACTTATGGCAGAATGCAGAAACGAACAAAATACAAATCTAGATAAACGTTTGATGAAATTATTTCATATAATCACTCGACTATAAATGATAAGTGTATTTCAAATAGAACGTATATGACTCATTATTTTTATAAGTTTTGTCACAAAATAATTATATGCGTACTTATTAGTAAGGTTAAATTAATTGAGGTATCTCAGAGAAATTGTGTAAACTTTCACGAGATAGGGATAATACATAAACCTTGCAATGTACGTTCCTATTTGAAATAGATTTAGTAGCAATATTTAATGGTTATAGGTAGGTAAATACCATTTTTAAATACTGACATTTAACCTACGATTCTACCTACTGGTTAAGTTCAGGGGGTCTTGTAATATAATGCAGATGTAGACACTTAGAAACTTTTGAAGCGTTGAAGCGTGTCGAAAAAACACGCGCTAAAATTATATGAAAAGCAATTTATGACAAAAGCATGTTATTTAGCTTAGTTTCGTTTCTGCCCATAAACGCCTGCATAAATAAGTAAATTGGTGATATTCTGTTTTTTCTAGACTTAATTTTATTATATACCTAATGGTTTTTTACAGGAACTAAATTATTAATGGGTATTTTGATTATTTATCTGCAGTTACCCAATAATTATTGTAATCTGGGAGATTAAACATGGCGATGATGTGTAACTTTTAACCTATTTAACTTGAATGTTTTGACTTGAGGCAACTTTTCGCCAAATACATTTGAGAGCTAATTTATTAGAGGCATTATGTGCCTGAAATCAATAATTTGAATAATTTATTTATGAAACTAATACAATATTTTTGTATATTTGTTGTAAATACCTATGGAATTTATTTGATAAACCATATTAACATGATGTAACCATTTTCTCTACCTAATTCTGGGTCATTTTGTAATTTAAATTAATAACTTCTGGTATAAATAGTGTTCTCAGTATTAGCTTAACTATTTTCTATTAATCAAGATATTTTATGATGTAAAGAATAGAATAATTTGGTTCAATAAAACTAATAAATAAGGTTGTAAATTCATATTGTAAAATTATATAAATAATTTGTAAATATTGCTCAATTTGTTTGTTATTTATAATTTTAAATTTGTATAAAATTATGTATAAGTAGGTTGTATTTTTTATTCTTTTGTAAATAAATGATGACGGATGTTTGATTTTAGTATTTCATTTCTTAACCAAGCCTCAGTATATCTACATTGTGATCAGATCAGCATTCGATAATAATTCCAATTAACAGTTTACCTAAATAGTTACATACTAGTAACCATAACTTAGTTTACCAGTAAGTAGGTATACTTTTTAACTGCATATCTATGACGAATGACAATAAATAATTTATATTAGACTAGATTCCGCCCCGCGGTTTCACCCGCGTTCCCGAGGGATCTTATGTTTTCCCGGGATAAAAAGTATCCTATGTGTTAATCTAGGTTATAAACTATCTGTGTTCCAAATTTCATACAAATCCGTTCAGTAGTTTTTGCGTGAAAGAGTAACAAACATCCATACTCAGAAACTTTCGCATTTTTAAAATTAGTAGTATATAATCAGCAAAATACATTTCGGGTTTGTACTGACATATACGTACCTACTTATCATACTATTACTTAGTGAATAGCCGTTTACACAAGACAAGACTGACTGTATCCGTGGCTATAAGTACCTAAAACAATAATTGGATCTTAAAAGCTAACGCAAAATACACTCTTATATCGGACAACAAAGTTTTTTTTACGCCTTGTTAAAAAATCTTAGCAATTTTCCTGTAAGTATTATTTGCTATGTTCCAGTAAATCTTGTTTAAAGGTATAATAGTTGTACAGTTGCAGCGCGAAATTCAAAATTTGAAGTTCGCGCTCCAACCGAAGCCTCCACCTTTAGTTTAGGTGATTCCTTGAGTTAAAGTTGTAAAAAGTAACGTTTTTATAAAATAGTCGTATATGTCAGTAATATACCTTGGAGGCGCGGTACCTACACAACTTTGACGGTCTTATTCATAAAAAAGTTACGACACGTCATTAATTAGTTAAAATTCCGGAGTCTGACACGTGACGTATGGTGATCGAAAGAGTGAGACGGAGGACACTATAACGCTGATTTGGTTAAATATGTATGAATCAGGGGATGAGTTTTTAAAAGAAATTAAATATTATAATATTAATCTAATCTACCTAATAACTTCCTCTAGGAAACAAGCGCATCATATTATCAGATTTTATAAATAACCGGTTTCCAAGCTTATTTCCTTTACCGTAGGCCATCGACACTTCTATAATTGCCGGTCTAAGGCCACCCATCATTCTGAAAGCAGGCGCAATGAGGCTTAACTTTCCAGGAAGGCCTGTGGGTAATGACACCTTCGATTATCTATGATTACATAAGCATTGACTTTTTTATTGGATACTTATTTCCGCTTCCGTTGGGTCTGAAGAAAGTAAGAGTGATTGGTTTAATTATAACTTATCTACCTACAGTATTCTATTCTTGACAAATTTTGAAAAAAAAAATATCTCGGTGTAGTCTTTGACTAAAGGTCACATTATAAATCAAACAAAGAACTAAAATCTTATTATTAAAACATCTTACATCATACTTTATTAGTAAAAATTTAATTACAGTCGGACTATAATAGTGTGCGTTGATCGATGTAATTCAAGTCGCGTGCGCAGGAGTCGCTGACTCTAAAGATGGCTGAAAAACTACAGCTCTCACTCGTACATAAATTATCTAATCTATCTATACTAATAATAAAGCTGAAGAGTTTGTTTGTTTGTTTGTTTGTTTGAACGCGCTAATCTCTGGATCTGCCAGTGGGATATGGAAAATCCTTTTTGCAATTGAAAGCCCATTTATTAAGGAAGGTTATAGGCTATAGAACATCACGCTACGACCCTCAGGAGCTGAGCAATGATAAAAAGAACGTTAAGCGGGAGCATGTATAGCATGGGTGAGCGATGCGACGCGGTTGTCAATGGATGACAGCGGTCGCCTAGGTAACAGTTTTTTGTTATTTTTAACTGTCATCAAGACGAGGTTATCAATTCGTCGGAATCTTTTTTTATGTATGTTCCTCGATTACTCGAAGATGCCTGACCCGATTTGGAAACTACATACAGGTGGTCACATGGTCACCAAGTCAGGGTCTGATGATGGGATCTTGAAGAAATCGAGGGAACTCTTCAAATTTTATAGGCACTAACAATGTTTTTCATATATTTTCTAAAACTATTCAGATATTTGCGTCTGGTAGTCGTCACATGTTGCTGAGCTGATGATGGAAGGTATAACTCCTTAACGGGTAGGAGTTAGGGGATAAATCTTTAAATATTATAGGAACGATGATGGAAAGTACAACGCTAATATGCTTATCCTAGGTCAGTGACCTTGAGAGTCATTGATTACACATAAGAAACTAAAAATTGAAAAATAAAATACTTTTAACAAAAAAAAACCACAAAGGCACTAATAAGTATAAAATAACTATGTAAGAACTCTAATCTGATAATTTTGAAGTCAACGAAATTAGCCATTGCTGTTGCATCATCAGATATTTATTGCTGCTACACTATTGACAGGTAGAAGGACGGCTCATTTCACTTCTAAACAGACCCTTACGGTATTTCTTGAAAAGACAGCGTACGCTCTATACGTAAAAATGGACCATTGGGCAAGGTTTTACAAGATGCAAACCTAATAATATGGGATGAGTGCACAATACTCATAGAGCTCATCTAGAGGCTTTAGATAGAACTCTCAGAATTATAAAATGCACAAATAGATGGCTAATGTTTGTTTGTTTGAACGCGCGAATCTCCGGAGTTACTGGTCCGATTCGAAAACTACGCTGTCGGCTGGTAGTTTAGCCATTATTTACCACCCATGGGGGTGGAATAACTTTGATGTTTTCTGGTGATTTCAGATAAACGTTGCCTGTTAGGGAAACTAGAGCAGATATTATTAAATCTTGCTTAAAATCTTCCTCATTATGAAAGTCTGTTGAATTATTGAAACTGTATACCAAAATGAGGAGTCACTTGGGTAGAGGAAGCACAGATTTCCCAATAAAGCTCCATTTAATCGGGGATGGGAAAGTACCTGAATCAGATAAAAAAATAGCTATTGACAAAGACCTTTGTAAAATCGTGACCAACATTGAAGACCTGATCTGTAGAGTATATCTGGATATAGTCAATATCGACCAAAAAAAATATTAATGGATGTATGAGAGGGCAATTTAATTTAATTAGCTGCCAGAAATATAAGCGTTGACGCCATCAACGACAAAATAATGGCTAAACTACCAGCCGACAGCGTAGTTTTCGAATCGGACCAGTAACTCCGGAGATTCGCGCGTTCAAACAAACAAACAAACTTTTCAGCTTTATTATTTAATGCTAAATAGCTTTCCACCCGCGATGCCCCCCGCGATCAGTCAGTCAATTAACCAACTTCAAGCGGAGGTTATCAATTCGTTGAAATCTTTTTTTTTGTATGTTCCCCGAATACTCGAACGCCTGGACCGATTAGGAAAATTATTTTTTGTTTGAAAGGATATACTTCACAAGTAGTCCCATGGTCACCAAGTCAGGATCCTAGACAAATCGAGGGAACTCTTCAAATTTTATAGGCACTTACAATGTTTTTCATAAACTTCTCAGCTTTAATATAGAATGCTAAATAGCTTTCCACCCGCGATATCACACGCGATATCACCCGCGATCAGTCAGTCAGTCAGTCAGTCAGTCAATTAACCAACTTCAAGCGGAGGTTATCAATTCGTCGGAATCATTTTTTTTGTATGTTCCCCGAATACTCGAACGCCTGGACCGATTTGGAAAAATATTTTTCGTTTGAAAGTATACTTCACAAGTAGTCCCATAGTCACCAAGTCAGGATCTGATGATAGGATCCTGGACAAATCGAGGGAACTCTTTAAATTTTATAGGCACTTACAATGTTTTTCATCATACTTTCTAAAGCTATTCAGATATTTGCGTCTGGTAGTCATCATGTTATGTTGCTGAGCTGATGATGGACGGTACAAATCCTTAATGGTTAGGAGTTAGGGGATAATTCTTTAAATGTTATAGGAACGATGATGGAAACTACAACACTAATATGCTTATCCTAGGTCAGTGACCTTGAGAGTCATTGATTACACATAAGAAATTCAAAATTGAAAAATAAAAAACTAAAAAGCAGAAAATAACTATTAGTAACTCTAATATGATAGTTTTGAAGTAAGCGAAATAAATCTGCGGTTCCATGATATCGGTTCTAATTTTTATTAAAAGTTTTATATATTTAGATTGGCTATTAGACGCCGATCAGTGTTATTATCACCATCGGCATCAGCGTAGGCATCAAAGTGACCATAAGAAAGATCTTGGGAAAAACGTAACCTTTTGATGGGTTGGTCTTCTGTACCAAATTTGGCATACTGGTTTCCATTTCGATATACTTCAAATACAAATGGGTATATTTGACCGGCTGCAACTAACTCGCAGAAATGTAGAGTGTTGTAGAATGTAGAATGTACATCTAATTTATACTTTTCTTTTGTCCCATGATTGTTGCCAAGATGGTCATGAGACATAACAGCAAATTCATCCCAATTGTTCGTCATATGCATTGCATTGCACCAAGCTTTTATGTGAGTTCAAAAGCAGTATTGATATCAACTTCGATGCAAATCACCACCAAAATAACTTTCTACAAATCTAAATCTAAATTTGAAGTAGATTGGACCAAGGAATCACGTTGTTCCATACAAACTTTGTCCCAGTTTTTCAACCCCTAAGGATTTCGGAAGATCCTTTCTTATAGGATGCCTACTTCATACGAAGAACACACCCTCTAAGTTTTAGGTCTCTACGATCAGCGGTTTAGGCTATGCGTTGATCCGTCAGACAGTCATTCAGGACAATGCATGTTAAATAGATATTAGACCACCAAATTTATGTAATGGTACCAGACTTCAAGTAAAATTTCCGTCATAGTAGCGATTGGTTTTGACTGGGCCAGCAGTTGGGCAAACAGTACTGATACCTCGCATTCCGATGATACCCACAGATTTACCATATAGATTTAAACGAATAGGTACAATTTCCTGTGAAATTACCTACCTATCGTCTGAAGTCAATATAAATAAAGCACAAGGACAAACTTTTAAGCATGTTGGAATATATTTAAGTGAAAACTGTTTTTCCCATGGACAATTATTATGTTGCCTTATCTAGATCAGGTTGCATAGGCTACTTTTTATTTGGAAACGCGGGTGGAACCGCGGGGGACAGCTAGTTTATTATACACAACAATATTTTGTGGTTATTGACTTCAAATTACGCATAAACAATTTGATATATTTCACTATTGGTTGATAGAAAAGTAGTTTCATTTAAAATGTATGGCCTATGGTGTGATTTGGCGCCAATAGAGCGAGGTGACTTGAAAAAAAAAATGGTGGCTATTTTTTCAATATTTACGATGAATAAAATTGCTTTTAATTACTTTGTTTTTCTTTTGTGACGCAGTATGAGAAACTAGCTGTTCCCCGTGGTGTCACTCGCGTTCCCGGGATAAAAATAAGCCTATAACCTTCGGGGATAATGTAGCTTCCTATTAGTGAAATAATTCTTCAAATCGGATCTGTAACTCTGGAGATTAGCGCGTTCAAACAAACTCTTCAGCTTTATTATTAGTACCTATAGATCATATTTGTAAATATAAGTATCTTCTAAACAACAATTTTCATGAATGAGTTAAGGGTTGTAAAAGATTCGAGTGCATTAGCTAATCACATTTACAGCTTAGGTATAGGTAGGTATATTCCACTAGATTCTTGCAAGTGGGGGTTGATATAAGACGTAGAGTGACCTATTTCGTCCCCCACATCGAACAGAACGCTGTCCAAGGCTAACGATGTTAGAAAAGTTAAAATAATTAAGAAAAATAAAAAGAAAGCTGTGTTCTATGTTTAAAATACTTGAAATAAATTTTGATGTCAGTGTTTTAAAAAAAATGTGATACACAATAAATACACTTTAGTGCGCAGCTGTGTTTAGAAGTGAAGTGTTTTATGACTGTTTGGTGATTGAATAAACTTTAAGATGATGAAGGTGAGTCGTTTATTGGTTATTTTTTAATCTGTAGTAAGTGGTGCGTGTGGTTTATTAATTCTTGGGCTTCTAATAAAAATAATACTTTTTTGTTTCTTGAATTTTTTATATTAGCTTTATGACACTGACACGCCCTTTGCTAGTACATTACCTTCAATTACCTTTCCAACAATAATCATTAAGTAAATATTTAGGCAAAAAAAGTTATTGATGAAATATTTATTACATAAGTTTTCAAAAAGATGCCAATAAATATGGGTGGGAGTTACCGCAAAAATATGGACAGAGAAAGATTGGTAGGTAAGTGTTTAAAGTGTTTTGCAACCTAATTTAGGTGACATAATAATATAGTTCATCATACAATAATTTCGCTTCCTCGTGTCGTATGCAGGTGCAGCAATGTCAGAGAGAAATATCTAAGTATAGGTATCCTATGAGACCGGTTCATCTAGTCTAAGTTCTAGCTCTAAGTTTCACAACGTGATGGACCAATGACAAGGTCTCATATACCATTTCTTTAAGAACGTCTTTAGAAAGACATACCTATATGTAGGTAATTATAAAAATAATATTGCTTCTCAGAAACAATTATACCGAGAGTGAGTGACTGTTAACAAATACACTAATTAACAACAATACATGATTTTGGACCCCATAGCTAGAATGTTGCGTCATGTCAAAAAAAAAACTTTTTTTTCACTTAAAATTTTATTGCAATGTAAAAATTTCAGTAGCGTCTTATCAACTGATAAATTGACGGCCTAGGTAACCAAAGTAGAATTTAGTAGAAATAAGTAAGTAAGATTTGTAAGATTTCTGAACTTTTGTGTTCTCAAAAAATATTGAATATTAAAATTAGTCAAATTATGGAAAGTAACTCAAAAATTCGTTAAAAAGAAAACCATTCATGCTCAGCTGCCCAAACACACCGGTACCTATGCTTGTCAATAAATTTATAAACTTTGAAAAATGAGCCAACAAAACGAAGATTTTCAAAGTCCGCGATATCTATCTCTATTTTACACGGATTAATATAGGCTGTCAAAAAATAAAATAAAATAAATCTCTATTAAGTTTTAAAAGTAGGTATATTCCATAGGGATACAGTTTAACTTATCTACGGGCTACAGAAAGAGCCGGAAACCAAACATCCTTGCCTGCAATCCACAATGGTTAGGTAGATACTAGGTACCCATTAGCTACAGTTAACATAAAACATGAAACGGGTGGTTATTTTCTCAAGCGGACTTGTAGTATAGCAATTAGACTGAGTCGTACCGTTAATGTTCTGCTTTATTTACCTCACGATATTGTAAATATAGGCATTATGAAGGTAGATATATGGATTACGGAAAGTACACAATTACTATTCGAGCAATATTTCTATAATGATTAATGTAAAGCTGAAAATTTGTCGCCAAGCAAATGTCTCTTTCTGTAAGTCTAGACTAATATTATAAGAGAAAATATTCGATTGTTTGTTGGTAATGGATAAAGTCAACAAATACTTAACTGATTTTATAAATTCTCAAACCTATACGTAGAATGTTAAATTATCAACGATTAACATAGGCTGAATTTTATTTTCAAAAAATTAGAGATCCCTACGAAAATTACAATAATGTAACCCAAGGTATCAAAAATTGCCTAAATTGAAATATGTTTATAGTTCTTGAGTCTTTTATTTGGTACCTACAGTAGTAAATATATTTGGAATGTAAAAATATCAATAATTACCCTGCTAAATTAATTGAATAGTGAAAAAATCCCCCTTGGTTGCGATTACATTATTTCAAAGTGGCGCTTGCATAGTAAGAATGTAAACTCAGTTAAAATAGAATAGGTTTAATAATTTATAACATTTAAAAAAAAAATATGAGGTCGGTAATTATCGAGGTAACGGTACGTTAATGGCCACGCCACACATCGCACGCATGCTATTAATCAACACGAATCTTCAGAAACAATAGTTTATCGTTTGTTTTTACTTCAAACACATCTGCCGGATTCCAGCAGCTGTAATGTAACCAAAACAGTTGATAACAAAATAATATGCTCGTTAGTACAGTCAGCAACTTCAAATTCACATTCCTACAACTATTCACATTAAATTATGGAAAGACAAAGTGGATACCTATTATTATGTACCAAGTTTAAGTGAACTGCAGAAATACTGAAAGCAGTCCACAATTTTTATCATAAACACCTAATAATCAACTCTAGCGCATTTCTTCACTAACAATAGGTATAAAGAGAAGATGTTACGCAGAATTATGCGCAAAGTTTTACAACATTTAAGTAAATCTTGTCCACAACCGTGACTAACTAATAATTTACACTCGGTTTCGCCCGCAACCACCCGTAACAACGTGTTTCACTGAAGACATTCACATACTAATACTAACATACATACATACATACATACATTAGATAGATGTTATAATGTATGTGTTATACTCCTTGCATGATCAGACTAATTAAGAAGCACGAGTGTCTATTTTAAATGAGCTAAAAGTGAAATTGTTAAATTGTGCCTTTTATTAGATAAAATGTAGCAAATTGAACGTCTCATAATCTTTAGATGAATAATTTGATCTTTAAACTTGACGTTGAGAAGTAAAACTTTACAGTTATTCGTTGTACCTTGTAGAAAATTGTTGGCAAATTATTTTGATAAAATTGAGCCGGATGGACCCATAGGTATAGAATATCGTCCACAATTGAAAACAAAAATGCATGCACAATTTATATAACAATAGCACTACTTATATACCTAACTTTAAAACATAGATAAGTAACGTCACTAAGTAGGTGTTATAAGGGTCGGTTGCATAAAGCGCGGTCATTCATTGTAAGGTTATGGTTATTTTACGGTTATAGTTAACTTTAACCGCCGAAAGAAAGCAAACTGGGTTGCTCGTGTCACTTTAACTAAAATTTTAACCGTACCTAACCATAACCGACCGAGTGAGATCGGTCATCGTCAAAGTTAACCATACGGTCAAAGCAAAGCAAGGTTAAAGTTAACTTGGACTATAACTTTAACTAAAAGTACGAGCAACCGACTCTAAATAGTTTATATGTGAAACTAACTAACAATTATTTTATGGAGGATCTTCTCAGATGCCTTCCTAAACCTGTCAGTTTTTTGTTTTAGAAGATAGCTGTGAATACGGACAATTCGTAAAGACCATAATGTAGGTACCTTTCTACATATAATAATATGGGAATCGTGTACCAAGAACAGTTTTCACATAGAAGAAATAACCTAACCGGTTGCGAACTAGTGTCACTGGCAGCACGCCATCTCTCCCGGCTCCACAAATACGGAATGTTGTCTTGTTACTGAGTACCCAATCGTATTTTAGATGCTTATACCTACTGTACAATATGAGATATTATTATTTTCACACAAGCCAATTTTTGCAAAAGTCGATAGACACGAAAAATATAAATAATTCAAAAATCTAAGAGCACAGCAGCGTGCCAAGGAAATTCCTTCAACTCACATAGAATACTGCAGCTGCGCGAGAGTATCTAAGATCGCCAGCTATGATATTCTCTAATGATTGAGCTTAGTAAACTATAGAGACAGAGTACTGTGATAACGTCGAATTGGTCGTCGACCTTATGACATTACCTTACAGAATTACTCCACAGAGCTCATTGGGGAGGGAAGGATCAGTAACGCGTGGATGATACCCCGGATATCCCAAGCATCCGTACGCTACAGTAACTGCTTACCATAGGTGGCCCGTACGCTTGTTTGCCGACTTTGTTGTTTATTCATGTTCCAATAGTTGAGATGGAATTTCGTGCATAATATGTTGAACAATTCTGTAGGATGTTACTGTTTTCATAACGTCACCCGCAACTGAGCCACAAAGCCACGGATGTATAACAACGATAGATTAAACATCCAACATGAACGAAACGCCACAATTTCGAATGCTGAAAAACAACTTTCGTGTCGCAACCTAATAGGTACATAACTTCAAAACAGTTATCGAAAATATTTTACATGAGAAAAATCGAAGATGTTTCCTCTCATTTGACCTACTTCTGCTGAAGATAAGCCTCTCCCAAGGCGCACCACTCCTTTTGGTCCATCTTCCTCACCCGTTCACTACCTATAATTTCCTCAGGTCATCTGTCCAGTGAGCCAGAAGTCATCCTACTCCACGTTTCCCTTTTCGACGTCTCCACTCCAGCACTTTACAGCTCCAGCGACCATCTGTGCGACAACAGATGAGGCCAGCGTGCTATGCTTGGAATATCCTTGCGTGACAGTCAGAAATTAGTAATACCAAGGTGACCTAGCAATTCTTTGAAGTGGCAGTGGGCAGGCCACATCTGTAGACGCACAGATAATCGCTGGAGCAGAAAAGTGTACTTCTTTTAATAAAAAATAAACTAATACTCATTTATGTGTGATACTTTTTTTTTTACTATGTATAGGCCTGTGTTTGATCACAATGGTCAGTGATGATGTGGCCGATGATGGTAAGCACACAAAGCCTAGAAAGGAACTGGCCCTCAAGTGCAGCTGTCGGAACACACCGAAATGTGCTTGGCGACAGATTTTCAACTTGAGGGTGGTAGCCAGCCAGGCGGGTACTTAGAGAAATAAGACCATATTTTCCACGTACTTAAGGTAGTATGATTTGAATTTTCATATAAAATATTATTTAACATAATAAAGCTGCTAGATGGAATCACAAATCATCAAAATGTGACCTAAATATCCTACACTGCTCCTGCAATCCGCAACGAAACTACAAAAACAGTCCTTATTATCAGTCAAACATAAAACAAAATTTAAAACATTGCTTCCAATTCCAGGTTCAGTTAGTCTACCTTACGCTCTGCTCGTTGTCTCAAAGCGCGTACATAAGCCGCATGGCCACCGTCAACCGACTGCGAATGCCCACGCCCTTCAGACCCGGCGTCTCCATGCAGCGACCCTGGATACACCAGCGATTGGTACAAGCTGCATCTCATAGAGCACCCTATGTGCTTTACAGGAATCCACCCCACAGGTTAGTTATCAAATTATCATACGGGCCTATCTGGTACTAAGTATAAGGCATATTTAAAGCGCAGTAGGTATATCGGGTTTTATCGCATCCAGGTCCTAGGTCTATTGTACGAACTCTCTTCAGTCTTTATTGGTGCAACACGCGCTCTCGCTTGCAAATATTTTTTCGCTTCAAAATACGTAAATTTCAACAGGAGGTAGGTAAGTACACCGTCATCGCATTAATCCTTATTTATTAAATCTAGTTTAACAAGTTTAGTGTAAGTCTAATAATTGTAATCTAGAAATAATGTAAATACTACTAAGGTAAAACGACCCAGGTCAAAAAACAATAAATGACAAACTATGAGTGTATATACCTACACGGGTTTATGACGCGATTCTACATTCCCAGATATGCCATAAAACATTACGGTCCAAGTGCAACTCGCAACATCTACACCGGTGGAGCTTGGAAGACCACGGCACGACTGCCCCCGGTGACCCCCGTCACTCCAGAGTACGAATTCATCAGAGCTGCGTCTGCGCAACCCGTGGTGCACACTAACGGTGACGCAGGTTGATTGTTATATGCACACGGCTTTCTACTGTTCTATTTTATGCTGGTTACTTTGAAAGGTTTCTATAGGGTATTTTAGTGCCTTGAATAGTTATGGATGGCAAATACTAACTTGGTCGCTAAAAGACATTTTCAGCTAAGGTTATAATGACAAATCCTCAAGTCATACGTAAGTTCTGTACCTAGTCAAATACGACCACCCATAACTACAAAAACAACCACATACAACACATTTTTACACGACCGAAAGCAAAAGAACGTAACGACTTCTCTAATAGTCATAACATTTTGTACATTTTAGTTTACTTCTCGAAACTGCTATAGATTTCAATTTCAAAATTTTCGTGCACCAAAAGTACTAATCCCTCGTCTACAGCAAGTTTGTCACAAGAAATACTTCCGTATCTTGCGACATCTTGCTGTGGACGAAAACAATCCGATTCAGACGTGTGACCAACAGGTGCCATCCACACTATACCAGCACCCAACCTCAGCCTATCAGAGAAACCGATTGTAGTCATTGAAAGCACTGCTTCCGAGAACAACGTCCACGCGAGTGCAGCTACAGAGCCGGTATTAACATTGATAATCTTTTAGCAGACATATTCACATGAACTTTTTTCGACTTGTAAGAACATCAATTGCATCCCCAAGATCTTATTTGAGCTTTATCAGATTGCTAATCAACAAACTAGTTTGTAACAATTTAGTAAAGAAAAGTATTCATTTTTGTAATTTTCAAAACAAAATGAGGAATAACAAAAAAATCTAATTAGTCCGTCAGTTTATCAAAAACTATTGGATACGTATTTTTTATTTTATCAAATCAATAAGAAATTACAAAGATAAGTCCCATCTTCGTTATTTTTTTGTTTTCGGATCTAAATAAAAAATACGTATCCAATATTTTTTGATAATCTAACTGACGGACTAATTAGATTTTTTTGTTGTTATTCCTCATTATGTTACCTTTGTTGAAGATATAATTTTACCACAATGTTTCAGCCAAAGCCAACGTATGAAGTGACAGAGAAATACCAAGAAGTGCCCTTATATCAGATGGCTAAAATCGAAACACCTGTATCATTTTCAAAAATAAACGTAAGTACAATATACCCTAACATCTTCTTTACTTAATTAGTATAATCTGCATAAATCTGTTTTGTTGCAGCATTTAACCTCGCCAGAATTGCAAGCTTTAGTGCGGAATGGAGCCGCTTTGCAATATGCATCAGATTATGGATTATCGGCAATAAGTATGCCTCAAAATCCTATTCTACCACAGCAATTTACAGTACAGGTAAATAAGATTGTATCCTTAGAAGTATCTAATAAGGTACCTAACTATAGTTAAATTAAATGAGATATTGAATTCCAGACTATAAATAATCTTCCAACGCGAGAAGACATTTTCAATCCAGCAGCAGAAGGCATAGTAATACCACCAAATGCATTATATCAACCAGACCCAATGTTCCTGCAAAAGCTGCAGAATCAGCTACTACAACGCTACCCTTCTGTTGAGTTCATACCATATTCTGCAGACGTACCCCAAATACAGATACAGTCGCAGCCACAGCCAGCACAGACACAACAGCTATTTTTACTCGAGAATGAACAGATAACTAAGCAATCTCCGTCAGCATTCTTGCCCAATGAAGCAAAGAACATAGTACAGAGAGCTACACAGGAAAGTTCTGTAGTGACTCTAGTCCCTCAAAGTTTAAACAATAATATCACGGAAGCCATAGAAGTGACGTCACCACCTCAAACTAATATAACTTATCAAATAGTCGCAGCTGAAGCACAACCAGTAACGACTACAATTAAGTATGTTATTGAGAGTAATACTGAACAAGAGAACACGACACCCATTTATTACGCGCAGATTGGTCAAAGCGTCGGTAATGTCATAGCTAACGGTTTCTATTCGGCAATCAATGACGTCAGAGCGGCTGCTGCTTTAGAACAAGTTGAAAGTCCACAAGCAACAACTCAAGCCCAAGTAACTATTTTAGAACCTAACAAAGACAATTTTACTTCGACAACGTTACATCCAAACCTAAAGGGGTATTTCATGCAGAATCCAGAGAAAAATGAGAAGAACCAAACCATTAGCGAGCTGAAACCTCTATTAGGAGTTCCATTTGCAAAGAAAGCAGATTCTGTTAACGTAGCTTATACTTTACGAAGAGTCGATGAGAAGGATCCTAAAATGACACAAGAGGGGGCAGTTTATGCTGGTCAAATAGTTGAAGCAACAATAAGCGAAGACCAGGAGTTTAACAATGAAAAAGCTTCACTTTTGTCAAGGCGACCACCTATAAGACTTTTCGCGGTATCGGAAAATAAGGATCTTACAGCAGCTGCATCAAGCATTATGCCCAAGTTAGCCGTAGTAAAAGCGAAAATACCTCCAAAGAGCAAATTGACTTTTGATGATAAGACTGGCGAGCCTATTTTGAGGATATACGCGAGTTATGTTGACAGTCCAAAGCAGGTACGCTCACATTAAAATTCTGTATGAATTCAAGTATTTCATAAGCCATAACTAATTGCTAAATCTTTTCATTTCCAGAGAGAAGTGGTAACAACGAAACTCTCAAACATACAGCATTTAAAGGAAGCTGTAACACGAAAGGAAACAAGTGAAAATTGGAAGTCAGCAACGGTCAAATCTGTGGACAAAACGCAAGGTTTCGACGCAAATCAAGTGACAAAATTTGGACTGAAATTGAAGTCTCGAAGTGACGACTATATACCACTTTTTGAAGAGTATGATGAATAGAAAATCTCTCTCAGTCCTACAGACTAAAACTTACTTCTCAACCTACAAAGAATAAATTATTTTTCTATTGAGTTTAAAATTGCACTAATGGTATTTTACAAAAAAATATGTGCAACCAAAAATCCGAAAAAAATGTGGTAATTTATTGACCAGTTTGAACATAATATTCATAAATAAATTATTTTGTAAATACCACAATACAATATCATGAAAATAAATTAGATATAATTAGTACATAATAAGTGTTTATTGCATTTAGAACATAATTTATTGTTATTTATAAACTTAAATGCCAAATTTGTTACAATAAAATTACAATTAATGTTTTTATCCTTTATTTTATGTTTTGAATTACATTTCAATTTACAAAAGTTTTATATTAGTACATGAAGTTTTTTTTACATTTAGGCATAAAGAAACACCACAAATCCGTGTATTACCTTTATCATGGCTCTATCAAGAGTCGGTAAAAGGCATGTAACCTTTTCAATTAATTTAGAAAATATATATTGAACTAATTTTGTTAAACTAACAAATTCGAAATTCTAATTAGATAACCGCTTTGCAGCAATAATAAATACAGGTAAAATTATGCATACAGATTACACATCATAGTTCTGTCATAACAATTTAAAGAAGAATTTGGTAGTATCAAAACATTCGATATCTATCTAGCAACATTATGGCCAGCGCGAGTGCCGGACGGAATGGTAAAGGATTTAAAAAACGCTGGTTGAAACTTATACCTTATTTCAATTAGATAACTATTGAATTGATAAATTTTATATCTTCTGCCATCCAGTCCGCCATTCTGCGCCGGCCATTACTGTCATACGTCAGAATTTCACACCGGGTTTATAAAAATAGGGTGCGGTCCGAATTGCGATTTTACGTCTCACTGCTATAATCGCTAATTAGAATTGAAATTGCGTTCATGGCGCTGTTAGCGTTATAGCCAATGGAAACTATACGATCGATGATGGGATTAATATGACAATGCAAAAACAATGACTTCATTCACTTTACTCCTTTAAAAAAAAAGTTTAATTTACACAATTCCGCCAAGTGTCAGAAACGATGACTGATGGTGTATTGACCTATAGCAAAATAAAAGACAGCACTTATATTGTGTAGTGATTTCACATAGAAGTAAGTCCAATATGGCGCAGGTAATGACACCATTCATGCATGACGTCATGCCTTCTGTCATGGGCGCGCTTACACTGATACGGAACGCGTCTTTCAGCGATCTTTTGGCGTGTATCGGGCCGCACCAAATTTGTCACATTCTAACGTAATATAACAAAAAGAGATGGGGCTTTAAACATGAGCTTTACAGGGCCAGCCTTAAACCATATTTTGTAATACCCCTGGTATTGGCTTACATTAAACCTCATTTATTTAATCTATTGTTCATTTTATGATGAGCCTTATGTTCATTTTATAATGAACTGCACTGAGTTCTTAATTGAGAATATGCAAATATAAAAAATGTCATGCCAAATACCTTGGGACTTGAGTTAAAAAAGCAAAATGTTAATGGTGCCGATGGTGTTGTTTGCTAACCCTACTAATATTAATCTCACCTCTCTTTCTTACAATCGTGATTGAAAAAGGATAGGAGATATTTAAAACTGTCAAAATGCCATTGTCATTGGGGAAATAATCATGACCAATAAAGATCATGCTTTTATTCACGTTGAAATAAGCAATCGGTCAATTTTTTTTTTAAAGGACTAAACATTGGCAGGGTAACCACGCTTGAGGGCACCCCCGAATGGGGTACGAACCTCGGCTCGGGGTGTTACCAGGTGAGGGGGAGGACTTAGTACGAGTTATGACTAATTGGGGGAAATCGGACTAATTTGACAGACCTAAAAATTATTTTAAGGGTTTCTTATGTTCTTTGTTAGAAAGAGATATAGTGAGATTAAATTTGTTGAGTTGGTAAACAACAGAATCGGGGCTATTGTGTCACTAGCACTCGAGTCTGTTCACGTGCCAAATATTTGGCACTCATCCACTATTGGGCCATGGCCAAACTTGCGTTACTTGGGCGACAAGTTGTGTTGTACTGACCTTTGGACAAAACTACTAAGTGATGTAAAAACATGAAGACAAATTTATTATCATTATAATTATTTTTATATATCTCCTTTAATTTATCATTCACCGAGGTGAATCACTTTAGTTGATAATTAAAATATGTAGGTACGTACTGAGTAGGTACTTAATAATAGAAAAGTTAAAATCTATTTTTCCGAAACACAGACAGAGACCGCTATAATACTGTTATATCAGCACTTACGTTAAGGCAAGCATCAATCGCTTACAAAAAGAAAATACAGAATAATGCCGGGCTATCGCGTATCTTTTAATGGTAATCGTAATGAACATCATTGATATCATGAAATGGGATATTTTCAATGAGTGCTCCAAATCTAACTTACAAAACACACAATAATTCAATAAAATTTAAATCTATTGCATTTATCGAATACATTTTTCTTGATTAATATTGTCATAGTATACTGTGACCAACAAATAAATAGTAAAGTAGTTCACCTCGGTGGACGTCCCTTCACATCATGGTCTATCCTAGCACCACTAGCACGCATTGAGCTTTTCTAATTGATCCATGAACCAGGGCCTTCCCGTTGCTCGCTTTGTGAGGATGTCACACCCCGTCTCAGTCACTAATAGTGTTTGTTCAAACTGAAATAAGAAAGATTATTGAGCTGTTGCTTATTATTTTTTACTAGATTCCGCCCCGCGGCTTCACCCGCGTTCCCGAGGGATCTTATGTTTTCCCGGGATAAAAAGTATCCTATGTGTTAATCTAGGTTATAAACTATCTATGTTCCAAATTTCATCCAAATCCGTTCAGTAGTTTTTGCGTGAAAGAGTAACCAACATTCATCCATTGATAGGCATGTAGACGGTGGACTGATAGTAAGTGGTCACCACTAAAACTATATTAGGATTCAAATCCATTGTTTGAGTTTTTTCATTAGGATATTGCTTGTTTGACCACAATCTCACTATAGTTTGGTGCCAAAAGTGGTAGTCATACGAAGTTCACAAGTACGACGCTCAAAACTCACTAGTAGGTGCTACTGATTTCTTCACAATATTTTAATCATCACCTCGAATAGCCTCACTGCATGCCACCAGGCAGACCGTATGCTTGTTTCCCAAGTCCCAACATCGAAGTAAAAAAATAAGATAAGTTACTTGAGCAGAGCGTTCGCCATCAGCGGTGACGGCGGTCCAGTGGTCCGGCCACTGCTCGTCGCGCCACCCGCCCTCGTTGATCATCGGCTCGATGGTGAAGCAGTGCCCCGGCTTCATCACACCAACTGCTTTGTTCTCTGGAAATGATAGTACAACATATAGTATAGATAGTAGAATAATATAGAAAATACTTTATTAAGCTCAAAACATATGAAATAATTTTAATTTTTTTAGTAATGTCAGTTGAAACATAGGAATTACAAGTTTGTGATTTTTTACCATGTGGCGGTCTACTGTGTATCTGTGGTGGTAATCGTAATGAACATAATGAGGAATACCAACAAAAAAATCTAATTAGTCCGTCAGTTAGATTATCAAAAAATATTGGATACGTATTTTTTATTTTGATCGGAAAACAAAAAATAACGAAGATACAGTGAGTTAAAATTTTCCGGTCTGCAAAAAGTGTACTAAAAAGTAGTTGTACAATGACGTCACAAGCCCCAATCCTGCACTTTGATGGGACTTATCTTTGTAATTTCTAATGGATTTGATAAAATAACAAATACGTATCCAATATTTTTTGATAATCTAACTGACGGACTAATTAGATTTTTTTGTTGGTATTCCTCATTATAGAAAATCATCCAATGAGGGCTCACTACGCCCACAATATTCGTCGTTGCGCGTCATTGAATGAGATCATAAATAGTGTAGATTACGATTACCACCATAAGATACGTAATAGCCCCGCTGGTCATATAAATAAGCTCAAAGTCTTAGTGAGCTATGAAACGGACTTTATGAGATAATATATATATATATTGTAAAATATTAAACAATCTATCTTAATATACCAGAAAAAGTTTGTTGTTTACTGTAAATAGACTACAAGTCTTTTTAGCATCTTTCACCATAATAAGTGATCATGTGGCCAAAGGTGGCGAGTGCAGAAAGCCTAAAAGCTAACTGACTTAAGTCTAGTTGCTGGAACATACCAGGAGCTTAGAAACAGATTGTAAATTTTAAAATGATATCTACCCAAGTGGGAACTAGTGGAACTACAAAGTTCCTACCCCCATATGATTTCTAAAACTCAAGCTCATTCAATTTTAAGAGGATTCAAACCCATAGCAATCAGAGTAACTACCACAAATCAATCATTGTTTTAAAATTATTCTATTATTTATGAACTAGCAAACTAAGGTAAAGAATAAATATTCAAAAATGAATAATAAAATAAAAGTATAGTATAGTTGTTTCAGCGAATGGTCTCAAAGCGAAGAGTCTCGACCAACATCTTGAGAGGCTCTCGCTAGGTGGCTGGATCAAGGGTCAGATACAGAAGGCGGTACTTCTGGACACGGCGCGCATCGTCAGGAGGTTCCTCTCTCTGCGGCCCTAACCACCGGTAGCTTAGGTCTTACCCCGCTGCCGGCGGGATACTCTTCATTTTATAAAAATATTGTAAAAAAATAATCATATGTTTATTTATAGGGTTAGTTTTTTTATAATATTTTTGATTTTTGATACTAATGTTGTAAAAAAAACTAATTTTAAGGACTAATATAAATAAAGAAGAAAATAAAAGTATTACTCACTAGCATAATGAGGTACATTAGGCGCAGTATGAAACAGTCTGTGAATACCGTGTCCACAGTAGGACCGAACAACACTAAACCCATTGGCTTGAGCATGTTTCTGAATTACATTGCCAATTTCACGGTACTTCTCACCGGGCTTCACAATATCTATGGCCTTCATTAAGCACTCATATGTAACTTGTACCAGTTTCCTGCAAGTTTCTGGGACATTACCAACAAAGAATGTCTCATTGAGATCACCGTGGAAACCACGGTGGTAGACTGTTACGTCGACATTGCATAAATCACCATCCTGTAAGAAATCATCATACTAATATTATAACTGTGAAAGTTATTGTGATGAAAAGTTATTGTATGCAGGTAGCCTATAGCAAGAGAAACTGGAGCTACTTTTTATCTCAGGAATGCAAGTTAAAACAAAGGGGAGAACAGCTAGTATTCAAAAATTACAAACCCCCACACTATAATATTGATTAGACGGGCCAGTTGGTGCAGTTGGTTAAGACACCACCAATTGCGCCGTAGGCCGTGGGTTCGATTTCCATCCAGGACAAACATTTGTGTGCATGAACATGTCTGTTTGTCCTGAGTCTGGGTGTAATTATCTATATAAGTATGTATTTACAAAAAAAAAGTAGTATATGTAGTATATCAGTTACCTGGTTTCCATAGTACAAGCTCTGCTTAGTTTGGGATCAGATAACCGTGTGTGAAGAATTGTCCCAGGATATTATTTAATATGTATTTGATAATTGTATGGTAATATATCCAACTTATCTATAATAACAAGCTGTCCCCCATGGTTTCACTCAAGTTTCCGGGATAAAAGGTAGCCTATATGTTAATCCAGCGTATAATCTATCTATGAGCCAAGTTTCATAAAATTCCATTTAATAGATTTTGCGCGAAAAAGTAAGAAACTTTCACATTTACAAATATAATAATAAGTAATAAATCATATATGTCAATCATAATGTAACATATTTCTTTTTATAATTATTAACTATATTTAAAAATTGAATTAACAAGAAATATTGATTATAATTGAGAATAGTAATATCATAACAGAACTGTTTTAAATTAAGTTATTATGACAATTATTTCCATTATTCTCCGAGACTGTGAAATTGATGAAAATGATATAGTCAATCAAATAAGATGTAAAGTTATATGATATTGTTTCCACTTTTATTACTATAGGATAACCTATGTGAACCTGGCAACCAAGTATTCAATAATTGCTTTTTTTGAATTCCATTCGTTTGTACCCGGTTTGTACCGGACTGTACCGCTTTTAAAATCGTTTGTACCTCAAAGGGGTAAGAGATATAGGGGTGCGAAAATTTGGTCAAAAACTAAGTAAAAAAAAAATCGTTTGTACCCGGTTTAAACCGAATGTAAAGGTTTGTACCCAGTCCCTAGAGGATTGTACCGCTTTTCAAATCGTTTGTACCTCAAAGGGGTAGGAGATATAGGGGTTCAAAAATTTGGTCAAAACACAAAGTACACAAAAATTTATTTTTATGGCTTGCAATCGTTTGTACCCGATCTGTAGAGGATTGTACCGCTTTTCAAATCGTTTGTACCTCAAAGGGGTAGGAGATATAGGGGTTAAAAAATTTGGTCAAAACACAAAGTACACAAAAATTGATTTTTATGGCTTGCAATCGTTTGTACCCGGTCTCTAAAGGATTGTACCGCTTTTCAAATCGTTTGTACCCCAAAGGGGTAGGAGATATAGGGGTTCAAAAATTTGGTCAAAAACCATGTAAAAAAAATTCGTTTGTACCCGGTTTAAACCGAATGTAAAGGTTTGTACCCAGTCCCTAGAGGATTGTACCGTTTTCAAATCGTTTGTACCTCAAAGGGGTAAGAGATATAAGGGTGCGAAAATTTGGTCAAAAACTAAGTAAAAAAAAAATCGTTTGTACCCGGTTTAAACCGAATGTAAAGGTTTGTACCCAGTCCCTAGAGGATTGTACGGCTTTTCAAATCGTTTGTACCTCAAAGGGGTAGGAGATATAGGGGTTCAAAAATTTGGTCAAAACACAAAGTACACAAAAATTGATTTTTATGGCTTGCAATCGTTTGTACCCGATCTGTAGAGGATTGTACCGCTTTTCAAATCGTTTGTACCTCAAACGGGTAGGAGATATAGGGGTTCAAGAATTTGGTCAAAACACTAAGTACACAAAAAAATATTTTTATGGCTTGAAATCGTTTGTACCCGGTCTCTAGAGGATTGTACCGCTTTTCAAATCGTTTGTACCCCAAAGGGGTAGGAGATATAGGGGTTCAAAAATTTGGTCAAAAACCATGTAAAAAAAAATTCGTTTGTACCCGGTTTAAACCGAATGTAAAGGTTTGTACCCAGTCCCTAGAGGATTGTACCGTTTTTCAAATCGTTTGTACCTCAAAGGGGTGGGAGATATAGGGGTTAAAAAATTTGGTCAAAACACAAAGTACACAAAAATTGATTTTTATGGCTTGCAATCGTTTGTACCCAGTCTCTAGAGGATTGTACCGCTTTTCAAATCGTTTGTACCTCAAAGGGGTAGGAGATATAGGGGTTCAAAAATTTGGTCAATAACCAAGCAAAAAAAAAATCGTTTGTACCCGGTTTAAACCGAATGTAAAGGTTTGTACCCAGTCCCTAGAGGATTGCACCGCTTTTCAAATCGTTTGTACCTCAAAGGGGTAGGAGACATAGGGGTTCAAAAATTTAGTCAAAAACCAAGTAAAAAAAAAATCGTTTGTACCCGGTTTAAACCGAATGTGAAAGTTTGTACCCAGTCCATAGAGGAATGTACCATTTTTCAAATCGTTTGTACCTCAAAGGGGTGGGAGATATAGGGGTGCGAAGTTTTGGTCCCCACACTGAGTTCAATATAATCACTTTTTATGGCTTCCATTCGTTTGTACCCGGTTTAAACCGGATGTAAAGGTTTGTACCCAGTCACTAGAGGATTGTACTGCTTTTTAAATCGTTTGTACCTCAAAGGGGTAGGAGATATAGGGGTGCGAAGTTTTGGTCCCTACACTGAGTACACGATAATCACTTTTTATGGCTTCTATTCGTTTGTACCCGGTTTAAACCGGATGTAATGGTTTGTACCCAGTCTCTAGAGGATTGTACCGCTTTTTAAATCGTTTGTACCCCAAAGGGGTACTAAGATATAGGGGTGCGAAGTTTTGGTCCCCAGAGTACACGATAATCGCTTATTACGGCTTCCATTCGTTTGTACCTGGTTTGTACCGGACTGTACCGCTTTTTAAATCATTTGTACCTCAAACGGGTAGTAGTATAAAAAAGTGATTATTGTGTGTATTCAGTGTGGGGACCAAAACTTAGCACCCCTATATCTCCTACCCGTTTGAGGTACAAATGATTTAAAAAGCGGTACAGTCCGGTACACACCAGGTACAAACGAATGGAAGCCGTAACAAGCGATTATCGTGTACTCTGGGGACCAAAACTTCGCACCCCTATATCTTAGTACCCCTTTGGGGTACAAACGATTTAAAAAGCGGTACAATCCTCTAGAGACTGGGTACAAACCTTTACATCCGGTTTAAACCGGGTACAAACGAATAGAAGCCATAAAAAGTGATTATCGTGTACTCAGTGTGGGGACCAAAACTTCGCACCCCTATATCTCCTACCCCTTTGAGGTACAAACGATTTGAAAAGCGGTACAATCCTCTAGGGACTGGGTACAAACCTTTACATTCGGTTTAAACCGGGTACAAACGATTTTTTTTTTACTTAGTTTTTGACCAAATTTTCGCACCCTTATATCTCTTACCCCTTTGAGGTACAAACGATTTGAAAAACGGTACAATCCTCTAGGGACTGGGTACAAACCTTTACATTCGGTTTAAACCGGGTACAAACGATTTTTTTTTTACTTGGTTTTTGACCAAATTTTTGAACCCCTATATCTCCTACCCCTTTGAGGTACAAACGATTTGAAAAGCGGTACAATCCTCTAGAGACTGGGTACAAACGATTGCAAGCCATAAAAATTAATTTTTGTGTACTTTGTGTTTTGACCAAATTTTTGAACCCCTATATCTCCCACCCCTTTGAGGTACAAACGATTTGAAAAACGGTACAATCCTCTAGGGACTGGGTACAAACCTTTACATTCGGTTTAAACCGGGTACAAACGAATTTTTTTTTACATGGTTTTTGACCAAATTTTTGAACCCCTATATCTCCTACCCCTTTGGGGTACAAACGATTTGAAAAGCGGTACAATCCTCTAGAGACCGGGTACAAACGATTGCAAGCCATAAAAATATTTTTTTGTGTACTTCGTGTTTTGACCAAATTTTTGAACCCCTATATCTCCTACCCGTTTGAGGTACAAACGATTTGAAAAGCGGTACAATCCTCTACAGATCGGGTACAAACGATTGCAAGCCATAAAAATCAATTTTTGTGTACTTTGTGTTTTGACCAAATTTTTGAATCCCTATATCTCCTACCCCTTTGAGGTACAAACGATTTGAAAAGCGGTACAATCCTCTAGGGACTGGGTACAAACCTTTACATTCGGTTTAAACCGGGTACAAACGATTTTTTTTTTACTTAGTTTTTGACCAAATTTTCGCACCCTTATATCTCTTACCCCTTTGAGGTACAAACGATTTGAAAAACGGTACAATCCTCTAGGGACTGGGTACAAACCTTTACATTCGGTTTAAACCGGGTACAAACGATTTTTTTTTTACTTGGTTTTTGACCAAATTTTTGAACCCCTATATCTCCTACCCCTTTGAGGTACAAACGATTTGAAAAGCGGTACAATCCTCTAGAGACTGGGTACAAACGATTGCAAGCCATAAAAATCAATTTTTGTGTACTTTGTGTTTTGACCAAATTTTTGAACCCCTATATCTCCCACCCCTTTGAGGTACAAACGATTTGAAAAACGGTACAATCCTCTAGGGACTGGGTACAAACCTTTACATTAAGTTTGAACCGGGTACAAACGATTCTTTTTTTACTTTGTTTTTGACCAAATTTTCGCACCCCTATATCTCTTACCCCTTTGAGGTACAAACGATTTTAAAAGCGGTACAGTCCGGGACAAACCGGGTACAAACGAATGGAAGTCAAAAAAATCAATTATTGAATACTTAGTTGCCAGGTTCACATAGGTTATAGGATATAGTGGATATTTCATTTATTCAAGACATTCAGAAAATCCTTTGGAACCAATAGAATAAGTCATAACATGAGTAGTACCCACCTCAAGAGGACGTAAGTCTGGTATGCCATGACAGATAACCTCGTTGACTGAAGTACAGCAGCTATTTGGGAAATTATGATAGTTGAGAGGGCTTGGATAGCACTCTCGCTCAATGCATGCCTCGTGAACTGCACGATCAATATCTTCTGTAGTTACTCCTACATCGCACACCCTGGAATATTTCAGTGAATATTAACAATTCAGAACATTCTTATGTTTGAATAGCAAAAGTACTGTTAAATTAGGAGAATGTGAATACCCACCCCTCGCAAACCTACAGCATAATATGTTTTTAAACTATGACATTGCTATCAATATGAATACAAAAATATCTAGTTTCACATATCAATCAAATAGAATCTAGTGTGATGCCAGTTGATGTTGATTAGCAATTAATATAATATTATGTATTATAAAACTTAATTGACTTTTGACTTAATAAATACATTAAAAGAATCATGGTATTATCTAAGCTTCAGTAGTTTCAATCTTTAAACCTTGTGGTAGCAAAAGCACAAGATAATACAATAATTGAATACCATTTATCAATTGTTTTGAAAACTGATCATAGATTTTAGAATATCAGTGCAACTCAACAACACAAATCAATAAAAATACAACTTACTTCGCTGCCTCGTCCAGAACTTCTCTTCCAAGACGGCAAGCAACGCGCATACCTTCTATCTCCTCATCATCAAGCACTTTGATTTGTCCAGAGCCCTTAGCAGCGTTCTCCGATGCCGGGAAACCGGTAGGATGGTCAGCGTAGTCCGGACGGCCTATATGAGGAGGCACTGTACGTTTGGGACCGGCGGGAAACGGTCTCAACTTCCCAGTGAAACTGTACGACGGCCAAGGATTAAACTCCACGTTTGATGCATCTGTACTCTCACCCTCTATAACAAAAAATCATAATCATCTCCGTAACCTAACACCGAAACATAACCTCAAAGTTACCACTTCACTTACTCGCCAAAGAGTGGATAATTTTGTGCGTTTTCCATGATTTCTTGAAGCAATCTTGGTTGCAGAAAAACGAGCCTTGTATACCGAGTTTTATACACGTTGGACATTGTAATTGTGCAATTGATTTGCACCCGGGTGTTTCACACATTCCAATCGCCGCCATTTTTATTTAGGGAATTTGACAGATTCTGTCAGTCAACTGTCCTGTCAATAAGACAGTCAAATATTCCAGTTGCCAATAATTAGGAAATAATAAGTTCTGTTTCTCCAATTTAAGGTGGAGGCTTCGGTTGGAGCGCGAAATTCAAATTTTATCACGTTTTTTGCAAATTGCAGCTCAGTTATAGGTCGTAAGTTATCAACATGTTATTTGCGACGAGAATGGTAGTATATTTACTGATTAATAACAAAATAAATCATCAACATATTGCTCCAAGGTATATTAGTAACATTTTCATGAAATGTCGTATATGTCGGTAATATACCTTGGAGCAATATGTTGATGATTTACTTTGTTATTAATCAGTAAATATACTACCATTCTTGTCGCAAATAACATGATGATAACTTTTGACCTTTAACTGAGCTGCAATTTGCAAAAACCTGATAAAAATTGAATTTCGCGTTCCAACCGAAGGTTTACCCTTCATATTACTATAAATAAAACAACTTTCATCGTTTCTCGTTATTTACTATTTATTAGTGTGTACACGTTTAATAATATAAATCTTATTTTTACCTACCACCACCACCATTTTGCTTAATGTCCGTAACCGGCAGCGACGAATCGACCATCTTTGTATGCAGATAGACTTGTTAACAATATTGCTCTGTAAAATAGAGCTACTTTTATCGAAAATAATAAAAATCCAAGGTTTTATTTTATTTGTAACGTCTAGTAGGTAGAAACGTTTGGTCAGGCGTGTAGGTAAAAACATTAAGTATCTAAGTAGGTACTTTACCTCACTAGCTAGTAGCACAGAGTACTTTATGCTAGTAGCTACCAAGAGAAATAACATATTGTTTTATTGTTTATTTATAAATTTTCCATTTATCAAAGAAATACTTACTATATACCCTGCGTAGACTATTTAACCAACCAGCAGGAAGATCCCACGAACGAATGAAAGCGTTCCTGGATTGGATGTACAAATAATTCCACGATGCTTTTAATTCAGCGTCCATTTCCAAACACACACCCACACTGTATTTTTATAGGCACAAAATAGATAACGTGAACCGAAAATAAACTCCGATAAAAAATAATTTTACTGAAATTTTACGATGACGTAAACTGGTTGATAAGAATCTGTCAGATTGGCTTTAGGTTCGCTGCCGAGGAGGTTTTTTGAAAGTATTCCAGAGTTCTAATTTTAAGATTTATTATGCTTTCAGGAAAAAGTCATTACTCAGTGAAAACTTTTTTCATGAATGACAAACAACACCCAACACTACCCACTGCGTTTTACATTCGAACTGTACAATTTTTAATGAACCCGGTACAAAAAAGCAACAGAACTAAAATAGCTCGTGCAGTGTTATATGTGTATTATAGATACCTATCCACCTACCTACTTACTGTGTTCGAGTATGACTCGTTACTATTGTTAATACTATTGTTATTTTTTGTACAATCGTCTACACATTTGTCAGTCATTTAGACATTTACATACCTACCATTATCTTACTTCTAAAGAATTTTGAAAGAATCCAACGAACTGGTAGGTAAAGTAAAAACTACTTCTAAAGCCTTTGGTTCGGGATGGTAGCTTGGCTTTTCACCTGATGTTAGTGTTAAAATGATACGAGGATCTCGGAGCAGTATATATTTATAATATTATATTTGGACGTACAGTATTGGTACAAACTCTATCATAAGAGAAGCTATACTAAATTAATGACCTGTTCCAGACCATGTCTTGGAAAATCAAACTCTTGTCTTACTGACAAGCTACATTTTAAAATAACAGTACAAAATTCTTCCTTTATGTACGGATATATACAAATTCGAAATTATAAAAGAAGTTGGTAGCATTAAGCCACCACACTTCCATATTAATAACACTCTTGGTAATTTAAGTTACACTGTGCTAATAGTATAAATGCCAAAGTAGGTAACTCTGTCTGTATGTCGGTTTAACCGACTCGGTTACGTTTTCACGTCTAAACCTCTGAACCGATCACAATGAAATTTGGGACGCAGATAGCCTATGATTTATGGAGAATAATAATCGAATTGAACCAATGATTGTATCGGATTTTACCAATAAGTAAGGAGGTGAGTATATGAAGTTAACTTAAAGTATATGAAGGCCAAATCAAAATACCGACTAGCTAAAATCTAAAATAAAAAAAAATATTTTGTTGCCACTAGAAATACGACGCCTTACTTAATCTCTGATTAGCTACAATGTCATTTTACCACACGTTAAATGAACTCCAAAGAGGGTAAGGTAAGGTACCAACCCACAAACTAAATTAGGCCAATGTTTGCCGTAATGCGGTGTACGTAATGGGGCTAAAACACGGTTGTTTTCCTGTCGCAAGATATACAATGAAATTAGGGCCTAACGAGAAGTTACCAACGTGTCAGATACAAAATAACTTCCGGACTATAGATATACGAAGAGTTTGCTCTGGTATAGATAACGTAATCTATTCTCAACAATCGTGTATAAAAAAAGAAAAAAAAGAAAAAGAAAAAAAAGAGTGGAAGGAAGGTATGTATGCCAAGATAACTCGCGGAGGGCTTGGGCTATTGTAGTACAAGGACCTCTTGCGAGTTATATATGCAAATACTATTCGTGTATAAAAAAAAGAAAAAAAAGGAGTGGAAGGTATGTATGCCAAGATAACTCGCGGAGGGCTTGGGCTATTGTAGTACAAGGACCTCTTGCGAGTTATATAATAATATGCAAATACTATTACAATGTGAATAATGACTAGCTTCTACCCCGCGGTTTTTCTTGGACATTGGCTGTGCCGTTGAGGCGTCAAGGTAACTTATACAAACAAACTCACTTTCGCATTTATAATACATAGCTATCCTTCCTGGTTTTACTCGCTTTTCCGCGTTAAAAAGTAGCTTTTCTTCATACCACTTGTTATTTGCGTACCAAATTTTATCGCGATCAGTTCGCAGCTTTAGTTTTACTTACGCAAGCAGTAGTATATCCTTAATTAATACTAAAATGTGAATGTTTGTTGGTTCGTTCACGCAGCAATGAAGCAACTGTGGAAGGATCGATGTGATATCCATTATCCTACTTCCTACTATCCCGCTAATATTATAAATGCAAAAGTTTGTGAGTATGGATGTATGTTTGTTACTCTTTCACGCAAAAACTACTGAACGGATTTGGATGAAATTTGGAACACAGATAGTTTATAGCCTGGATTAACACATAGGATACTTTTTATCCCGGGAAAACATAAGATCCTTCGGGAACGCGGGTGAAACCGCGGGGAACAGCTAGTTTTACATAAAGATTTTTACATGCCATGATTCGTCAATGGTCTTGACGTTTTAGCCAATAAGTACATAATTGACTTTCGTAGTTTCGCAGAAGGCTACAAAAACAATTTCATTTTTACTCAACCAAGGATGGAATTTTAATAGAAAGTCGAAATGTCTACCTATATTACGTAGCCTACGGTACGGTTACGCTACGTACCTAATGGCTGTATTTGGTACGAGTCAGCTGACACCCGCGGTTTCGCTCAAAATTAAGTGATTTAGGTTGGGGGTCCGAGGCTCGCCGATTTGCTCGCACATATCGAAGCCTGGGGGAACCGGGGGGCCGGGAGCTTCTGCCAACGCGTTAGCTTGGTTATCCAAAGAGGAAACGCTGCCAGCCTTCTGGGAACCTTGCCGCTAATCGGCAGAGCGGCCGCCTCGAGGATTTTTTTATATGTAGCAGATATGCGGGCTGGATGCCATGGAATCAGCCATGTAGGTGGAACGCGCTACAATATCTCAAGTGATTTTAGTCTCAATTACAATTTTAAATACAGTTTAAAAGTAAGTAATTCGACGTTGTAATATATAATATCTCAAGTGATTATAGTTTGCAATTTCAATGTTATAGAGTTTTATTTTTCATGACAAAAAGTAGTTGGATTTGTTCCTTCGATTCCTATCTGTGTACTTTAGTACTATTTATTAATCTGTAGGCGGTATGCCCATGTGTAAAGTAAGGCCCTAAGCTATGTTCCCAAATAGTTTCAGATAAACAAACCACTCCCATTGAGTTGTTTGTTTTGTATGAAACGAATGTAGGCAGGTTCTTACTTACCATAATCACAGTGGATTAACGATATTTATTATCTTCTTTTGTTAATCCCGAGACATTTTCGGGATATTCCGTTCTGTGTAGGTATTGCTACCGTCCATTTCCAGAGTCGCCTAATTGTGGGGATTATCTTAAATGCATCTCTCAAGGACGGGGAAATAAAAAACGGAAGGTTTTTCAAAGACTTTGCTCGTAGTGTACCTATACCTACATATACGTCATAGTCTATTATCTATACCCGCGTTTTCGAGATAAAAAGTAGCCTAATAATCTATCTATGTGCCAAGTTTCATCAAAATCCGTTCAGTAGTTTTTGCGTGAGAGTAACGCACTTCACATCCTAACAAACTTTCACATTTTATAATTTGTAATGTGTAGGTACTTATATGTGGGTCATCACCAGATATATACCTAAAATGTACTCTTTGGTCATCACAATACATCACCTTCTACGTTCTCACTCACAATGATCACCAACACACATTTGTAAAAGGTATTTATTAGGAAGTAGGTTCATTTTTCGTAAGAATCCATTTCACAAAAAAGCAAACATCACCTCTATCTAGATATAGGATAAAAAAGCCTACAAGGCAACAAAAATATTCCGCCTCCATAATGATACCTTTTCAATAGGTCGGCGACAATAAATGTTTTTTTTTTTACGCGAAACCTGTAAAACAGCTGCTCCTTACCCAAAAGGCTATCTCAATATTGTTATTTACCTACATATTTTGATGGGGAAATCTTTATAATCATTATTTACATTTTGAAGATAATAATCGACTTTAAAAAAAACAGTAAAACCTCCGTCAAAGACAATCAAATTAAAATGGGACCACCTATATAGGTATAGGAGCTGGAGCTATATACTGAAACCAACGCAAAAAGAATTATTAAAATCGGTATATAATAAAGATATTTCATTCATAAACAAAAATGTTATGCGTGAACAAATATAAAAAAAAAACATGCAACCAATAAAAAGACATAAAGAAGGTCCTATACCTTACTTACTTACACTCCCCCGCTAATGTACTGACGCCCACCATTGCTGCCGTAACGTAATAACATAACAGTACTCTTGATAGTATCATCCCACCTATTGCTGCATGTGATCACAGCATAAAAGCAGGAATTAGAATACATTTTGAAGGAAAGTTTTATCAAACATCTTAAATTACACGTTCAGGTTTAATTAAACAAATAATACTTATACATAAAAACCAAATGGCAAAAGACATAATTTCGTACGGCTAGAGCTAGGAACGAGGTTTTTACCCTTTTGACCTATTCATTTCAGGCTCAAGTGTAGGCTACACGCAGTGGGTTAAAAACTAGGTTATAATATGGTGCGTGTTTTATGATGTTTGTATTAAAATTGCGCATATACGACCATTTCATGAAAATGTTACTATATACCTTGGAGGAATATGTTGATGATTTCTTTTGTTATTAATCAGTAAATATACTACCATTCTTGTCGCAAATAAGATGTTGATAATTTACGACCTATAAATGAGCTGCAATTTGCAAAAAACGTAATAAAATTTGAATTTCGCGCTCCAACCGACGCCTCCACCTTAATCAACTTTTATGTGAACGTAATTAGTTTTAAACAGCTTTATACACTCTTATTAATATTTACTGCACATGATACAATACCTAGGTATCCTTATTTTTTTTTTTTATTATTATGCTTTCTGCGATCGGCTTGGTTATGAGCAGAATTAGTGTGAGACTGGTTGTGTCTGATAGGCTGAACCTGTGATCAGTCCTCTCATAAATTTCAGCTTTTTACAGTTTCAGTTCTGATATGTGAACCCTTTTCAGCCTTTTTTTGTCGTCTGTGGTATCTGTGAGCTGTATAACCAGGGATGATGTACCTTATAAAAAAATCTAGTCTATGATAACATCTCGTAATGTTAACCTTTTTTTTGATACAAAATAATATTCTTGAAGCAAAACTACTTTACAGGTAAGTATCTTAAAAATATGCTAAGGTGTTATATAATAGGGTTGCGAGAGTAAAGGGTATAACAAGACCCTATATAGACTACAGAATCAATAATTCTGTCATAGGGCTATAGATATCTTTTAATGTTTAATATAGTACCTATTTTATTTGTGAATCAATAGGTATATGTAGTTGTTAAGCTATGCATGAATTATCAAAGAAGTTTTTTTTCTATCCCCTGGAGAGTTCTAGTAGCTTGGGTATATACCATAGGTAGGATAGGACACATTTACAACTCTAAAACTCTTGTAAGTTATATAATCCACAAATCTGATGACCACTTTCATGATTAGAAGTTATTCCAAGTTACCTACCTACCTTACCTATGTACCATGAAGAAAATAACTATTGTACGAAAAAGAATATTATTTCACCAATCAACGGTACAAAAAAACCAAAATGGTCACTACAAAGAGCATCAATCACTAACGCCACAATAATCTGAATGGATATCGCACCTAGGGTAGGGCGGGCGGATGGCAGAGAGTGGCAGAGAGTCTTCGGGAGCCGAGCGTAGCGGGTGTCGCTTCTGCCGCCCGCCCTTCGGTCGCGATCTAAGTTATTACGTATAGTGCTTGTGCTCAAGATATTAAGTATTTAGGTAAGAATATTGTTTATTTATTTTTAATTTATTATACATACATTGATATTGTGTAGTTATTGTGTTCTTCAAAATTTGATAATAAACGTTAAATGTTTTGCATTTATCTGGAAGACATAATATTATAATAGAATATTGTAGTTGATTTATACATTTTGAATAATGGAAAAACGGAAAGGATGTTTAATATATCGATTTATTTGGTATAATAAACAGTAGAATCTAGTCAAATAAATAAATTATTAAAAAAATATTTATTTATATTATTATGTAGGTATATTGATAAAAAAATATGACATAGATAGTCTGCAGGTTTAGTAAAATTATAGATAAATGTTAACTATTAATATGAGAACCTAATTAACAATGTCGAGAAGAACTATGATCTAATCTTTTTCATATTTTTATTGTGGCCAGTCGAAATTCATCGAAGTATTATTAGTAAGAATTACTAATAAATAATACTGGGTAATTAACTGGGTAGGTATCTAACTATTTATGAATACCTACCTACATTTTGCTATGATGTCGAATAGACAGTAACTGTGTTGTAACTTTCCATAAGATAAATATACCGTAATATATCTTTCAATAATAATTCAGAATGATAGGTACGAGTAGCCGATAGGAAAACATCGTGATCTATCTATATGCAAAGTTTCATCAATCCGTTTAGTTGCATCAAGTAGTTTTTGCGAGAAAGACGAGAACATTTCCATATTCTAACAAACTTTCATAATTTAAAATAGTACTTAGGTCATCATCATATCAGCCGAAAGACGTCCACTGCTGGACAAAGGCCTCCCCAAGGATCTCCACTTATCATCAGATCAGATCTCCACTTATGATCAGTACTTTGTAGGTAAATAAAATTAAATAAAAATGTCGAAATTTAGAATGATAGTAAGAAGTAAGTGGGTAAGTACGCATAAAGATCGAAATAAACAAATATTACCAACAAATTCACATTATTTACTGAAAAACATATTTATTATTTCCTATCAGTGGGTACCAGCGGCGAAGGGTCCATACAAGTCGTTTCCCATCGGCTTACCTTTTAGAAATCCCAGTCCCACAGATTCATCATTTCAAAGCCACTTTTATATAAAATTAAGTATAAAATTATCGGTGTTTTTTAAACGGCATACCCTCGCCATAATTTTACCCTTCGCCACTGGTAGGTACCCAATTTACTCAAAAATACTGAATGTGTTTTGTACCGTTAAAACTTCAAAGCTGTCGTTAAATACGCACCCAAAAAGTATTCATAAAAACCAGATTATCGAAATACACTTCCCCAATTTCACTTAACTCAATAGAAAGCGGCAAAAAATCTTCCCTAATCCCACTGCCCTCAAACCTTCAATTCTGAAGAAAAAATTAATAAACCCTATTAAATTCTAATCTTGCAAGGATCTTGGAGTCGTCACTTCGTAATGAAAAAAACGAGATCTTATCGCGGCTGATTCAATTTTCCAAGCTTCGTAGATTGTTCACAGGAAAAATTAATACTGCCCGCTAAGGCTGAGTTTTTGGGTAAAATAAAATATTTTTTACCTCGCTAGGTAGTTATTTTAAGACGGTAAATACCGCAAGGTATTTACCGTCTTAAAATAGCTAAGGCTTAATTCGCAGAGCAATTTTGTCAAACTTATTCCCTTCTTATTATACGAGACGATTAAAGCAAGTATAGTTTAATCCGTTTTTAAATGTATCCGTCCCTTTCGTACGTCATTTAATAGAAAGAGTGGGGGCTATTTTAAATCCTGGGTTTAACAAGACTTGCTTTAAACTATTTCACGTATAACTTGTGGTGATAGTTTACATCAGTTGAGAAACATCGCTCTTCGATGCAGTAGGTACTTATCGTCAAACCCTAAGAAATTCATATTTTTGTCTTTTTTTGACAATGTAGGTATTAGACTTGTGTTTGACCACAATCTCACCGTGGTCAGTGATGATGTGGCCGATGGATAAAGATTATTTCTATATGTGTCTACATTTTTTTTATGTCAGAAGTTTGACAAGCAGGCAAGCGGTCCAACTGATAGTAAGTAGTTACCGTTGCCTATCGCCATTTGCAATACCAGACGTATTGCCATTATGTTGCCGACCTGTTACAATGCCAAGAAGGCAACTAGCTCTCAAGTGCAATTGCAGGAATACACCGGTAGGTGCTTGGCCATAGATAAGTACCTATACATTTCTACATCATATTGTATAGTTTGTTGTTAACAGTCTTTTTGTGTTATTTGTACTGTCCAGCTACATATACTATCTGTATATAATATATTTTACTTCAGTTCTTATAAACCCTATGTCCAAAAGATTTCAATTAACGGAGATGAGATTTTAAATTGTTTTGATACAAGGTCTATTACAGTTTCCAATAATTTTTCAATCAAGATAGATTACGAAAGACATTTCGTTGAATAATGCAAAAAATAAACGCGTTTGTTAGCAGAATATAAAAAGAATTTTCGAATTTCAAAAACTGCTACACATTGAAAATCGACTCATTGCTAAGTTTAGTATTTATAGTAAGTTCTGCATTGAATCTGGAAAGTAGTCTTAAACTTAAATCTTTATCTGCGAATAAAAGGATAAAAGTGAGTTTAAACTACAAGATATTTTAACTTTCGAACGTAGAGAAAGTTTTCTTTTAAATTCGATATTAAACCAGATTGGCTCTATAAAAACCTTGGTCTTAAATTGGGTGTTTTGTTCGGGCGGGCTAGGGAAATTCAATCTCAACGAAACGATTCCACTTTTGTGCGGTCGCCAATTGTTTGGCACCGATTTAGTTTATTGGTTAAAGATTTTTGGGTTAAAGCGTAGAGCAATGTTTCGTGAAGTGGGTGTTAAGAGGTCTTGGGCGAAAGATTAATTAAACGGCTAACAGGACCTTGAAAGAAAATTAAAATGCAAAATTCTATTCTCAGATTTTACTAGTATTTTGTATCCATTCTTTGAAAATGTTTTAAGACCAACTTATCTATATTAATAATTTCGTGCAGGGGTACGGTAGACTCGATCGAAACCTTACCTGAATAATAAAACATAAAAAAATAAAGATTTCGAGTCGACAACATATATCCGCAAAATTCGGATTGTCGAGTATTTTGTTAAATTCTAATGGTGCTGACTGCTGACAGACAAAATTACAGCCTCCATATTGACCATTCTAGAGACACGTCACTGGACACGACACCGGATGACATTTAAAAATAATAAATTTTTGACTTTTTGGTGGGAACTTGCGAAGTGACGTTTCGTTTTCATTTTATTTTCATAAAATCGTGTATTTTGAGTTTTATTGAATATTATCGGTAGTATTTTGTCCAATAAAGATCAATACAAGTGCACCAGTGAAGTGAAACGAAATGATTACGTGTATAGTATGTAGGTAGGCTTTTCAAGTTGTCTCAAAAAGTCCATGAATTTTTTAGTTGAGCGACCACTAAAATCCTAACACCTAATGAGACCAAACATAAACTGACTAACTACGTGACTGACTATGACTTGAAAATGATTTATTAACCTAAATTCAAATTTACTTGACAAGAAATAAAAATATTAAATACAATGCTCAACTTGACACTGGCAAAATACACAAAGTGTGATGCCAAAACGAAAGTCGAAAGAAATGTAAATTTTTCAGTGTTCATTTAGTTTTGCATAGTGATCATAGAGTAATTTTTATATACGGAAAATATTATTTATTAAACACAATGAACGATGCTGTACGAATCTATGCCTTGCTATGCCTTAAATATTCCTTGAGAACCGATATCTACAGAAATATCTATCAGCATTTTGTACCTACATGTGTATTAAGACTATTAAGAGTCATATTTCACCCGAGCGAAGCCGGGTTTTCATCTAGTATAATTATAATTGAGAAAAGAGTAGAATATTTATAAAATCAAACGAAGTTAATTGCAAGTGCGAATTTTTTTATACCTCAATCCTATTATATTAAAAAAAACAATATCTAAAAGGTTCATATGGTGGGTTGAATGCCAGAATCGACAAATGTTAATCTCTACCCAAGAGTCAGTGGGCGGAAGCTGCACACAAATTAATGGGACGTCAAAGCCAGATTTCCAAATGCAAAGGTCCACCGTTAGATAGTCTGCGCAACCCTAATGGGGTGGTGCAAGCCATGTACTTATGTGCAATACCAGTAATTTATAATAATTGATAACAAAAAATAACAGCTTTTATATCTATATCTATACTAATCTCTGGTATTACTGGTTGGATTCGAAAAAATATTTCACTAATAGGAAGCTACATTATCCGCGGATAATAATATTATAGGCTACTTTTTATTCCGGGAACGTGGGTGAAACCGCGGGAAACAGCTATAGTACATATAATCTGAGAAGTTTTGTTCCAGGAATTTAAAAATTGCAGACGCTTATAGTGAAATTGTAATTATTCATGTCTACTTGTTTATTTTGAATACTTTTAAAGTTACCAAATCCCAACCACGATGAGATTGTGGTAATACACAAGCAGTATGTATTGTTAAAAAAAAATACAAATTATTAAATCAGAATGATATTTTCCATTCCACTTCTGTAAAAGATTTCATGGGTGGCGAAAGATGAAAGGTAAATAATAAACAATATGATTTGTCATCGCTCTCCGCTCATACCTTGGACCACATTTCACCCCACAGTTGGCGACTAGTGAAATATTATTGGAATTCCTCTATCCAAGATAATCCCGGGACCAGTTTGTCGCGATCGTAACGTCTGACAAATTCCGACCTTTATCGGGACTCCCGCCTTGTAATAACGGATTGAAGCTGAGGGGGCGTTGTTTTATCCGTCTGTTTATATCCTACGTATGTGTTTTGTTTTTATTTGAGACTAGCCATATTAGGCTTTCGTTATGTTCACTGCGCTGGAACTATGTGAGGATTTAAATGTAAAGCTTTTGCTTCATTAGTTTCGTTCGTGTTCTTGTAATATTTTAGTGTTATTATTTTTAAGAAAATAAAAAAATTAAGGCCAAACTTTTCTCGAGATTCTAAAGGCACCTTATCCAATTTATTTTTGACGTAATATTTCAGGGAACTTGAGATTGAATTTAAAAATGTCGTCAAGTCCTAGAAAGCCAATAATTTGTGGAAGTTACTTATAATATTTTTCATTATTATAAGGTTTTATAATAATGAAAAATGTTTTTACTGCATTTGTCCAGCAGTGGACGTCTTTCGGCTGATATGATGATGATGAAGGTTTTATAAATACGTGCTACCTACTTTCGATATGTAGGTACTTTAATCCTCTTTGCAAGAGGCAATTTTTTTTATGTGTCGAAACCAACGGTCTGCATTACTGCAAAATAGCAGTTTGGATGCAGTTGCAGTTGGCGTTTGAATCGCACGCCAACTGCAAGCGTAGTAACTAAATAAAGCTTAGACGGTCAATCAATTATGTTCATTGAAAAGAACTCAAACTTGTAAAAACTCATAAGGAACATTTTCACAAAGCCACTTAATTACTTCCCGAGACAATTGATGTTTGCAGCTTTGAAGAGAATATAAAATTCATATTGTCTACTAACTTCTCCTATGGGGCAGAATTTTGTATATATACCTAAAGTAATAGATATTCACATATTGATATTAACGGACGAGACGAGACGAAAAAAAAAGGCCAGGTGCCGTGGTTAAGACATTGATAGAGTCTGGTTAAGACAAACCAAACCGCTATTCACTTGGTTTTATACATAAAGCACGGGAATTCCTGTTCCATAAACACAATCTCTATGTGAACGCGTATCTGTGGAATATTTAGTTAGGTAGACGTGGGGAAAATTTACTTTACCCTTAGCTAACCCTGTTTTGGCCATCAAAGTCACAATTTGCCTCGTAATCGCTTAGTTTAATAACGGCGGCCTTTTAGCTAATGTGGGTTAATAGTTTTCGGGTGTTTCATTGGTTTACTTTGTTTAATAATGATTCTGATGTTGGAACATAACTTTTGTGAGTTTGTAAGGGAAAGTGATTTATAGTTAACTAGCGACCCGCACCGGCTTCAGTTTAACTACTTACTGACTGAAAAAAAGTTCCGAATTATTGTCTTTATTTTGGTCCATATAGGAAAGGTATATGATGGTGAAAACCGTGTGAAAATTCAATTACAAAGTTTATTTTTAGGTTTACAAGTTTTGAAGTTCAGTATGATATCATAGTAAAACAAACTAATGCGAATTTAGTTTTTATAGATTTTATTTGTTGAAGAAGATGTTAGGAACAGGAAAGCCGATCACGATCATACTGATATTATAAATGCAAATGTTTGTGAGAAAGATGTTTGTTACTTCTTCACGCTCAAAGGGTTTTTTTTTATGGTATGGAGGTAGCTGACTAGTAGCCTAAGTACGCACTAAGTAGCCTATGTGTTAATCCAGGGTGGATTAACACATAGGCTACTTATCCCTGGGGAACGCGGGTGAAACCGCGGGGTGAAAGCTAGTTATGTATAAACCAAGTATTAACCACAATCTTGGAACAGTAGGGGTCCAAACATAAAGTTTTCTGAATCTGGAATTCGGAATTGTTTGTGGTTTTTTTTTTTTAAACTACTAAGGCAGCAAACAAGCATACGGTCCACCTGATGGTAAGTGGTTACCGTAGCCTATGAATGCTTGCAACACCAGGGGTATCACTCGCACGTTGTCGACCCTACAAAAATCTCTTCACACCCTTCTTGAAGAACCCCATGCTGTAGTCTCTTGGGAAAACCACGGCGGGCAGCTCATTCCACAACTTGAGCAACTTTTATACAGTAGTCACGTGACGTATTACTTTCCATAAACTAGACGTTTTTTTAAACAGGACAAGAGCAGGTACCTACCTTAAATGCTATAGCTCCTGTACAGGAAAACGTTCTTAGGAAACTGTTCTTAACTTTTGAATAATGCAAAGGCTAAAAACGTTTTTCAGGTACCTGCCCTGACAGGGTATGTCTTACAAATTCACCGGGGCATATTATAATCACGCTGACAGAAATGCTCTGCATGTAATCGTATTTGGTTACCTACGTAGCTAAAGGTATTAAATGAAACTAGCTTCCGCCCCGCGGTTTCACCCGCCTTCTCGAAGTATATTATGTTTTCCCGGGATAAAAGTAACATATATGTTATTCTAGGGTATGATCTATCTATGTCTAAAGTTTCATCCAAATCCGTTCAGTAGTTTTTACGTGAAAGATTAACAAACATTCAGAACTAAATAATGTTTTGAATACGCAAATTAAGGTTAATTTGTAATGAAATATATATAATTGAATAAAACAGAACCAAGATTTAATATAGCTTGTACGTCTTAATAATTTGTTATTAAAAACAATTTTAATTCAAATTATATAGTTAAATGCGATTACAGACTTTAACTTGGTAACTCAGACGTCGTGACCCGAATTTCATTGAATAATGTATTTGAAAGCTTTCTTGTTAAAACGTTTTTGAATTTCATCGTGAAAGTTTAACGAACTATTATCCCTTATTTGCACACACGGACCACTATTTTTTAGGTATTCGATTAATTCAATGCTCATTTTTTATACCCCGACAAAGAAGAGGAGTGTTATAAGATTGTATATAGTATGTATCTGTGTCTCTGTGTGTTTGTGGTATCATAGATCCTGAAAGGATGAATCGGATGAATTTGGTAAAGTTTTTTTTGTTTGAAAGATGTTTTAATTGAGAGTGTTCTTAGCTCCTATATATTATGTTATTCCTGTCTTATTACGTATGGTTGATAGCCGAGGCTCTTTTTATTACATGACGTAAAAATATAAAGGTTCTAATTGAAACCTCAGTTTCACAAGACTTGCTTTAACCGTCTCACATATAATAATTAATAAAATAGGTAAGTACTTATATTCCAATTCCAGTGATAGGTACATTTAGTTAGGTATATACTAGGTGAGTTTATACCTAAGGGACTAGTTGTTCTGTGTACCTCCGATATACAGGCTACCCCTTTGCCAGAATAAATTTGGGCGTACCTTTAGTACCTAAAATATATTCGTCAAGTTTCGAGACAATCGGTCAGTGTAATATATTTTTCACACAAAAATTAACCTCCAATTCCACCCAAAGGGCAATTATGAGAAAATCTTAGTTTAATATAAAATTTTATTTTAACGGCATAAACAAGAATTTGCTCTTTAAAACAAGTCCATTCTTAATTTATAAAATGCTTTGGGAGAAATTAGACATCTGAGGGATATTTCATTATAAGCTTTAGAGCTTTCGTAAGCACAACGTTGACCACAATTAGCTTTATTATACGCAGCTTTGACACCTTAATGCCATATGTATGTAATAATCTAGTTTAGTTGCTAAAATTTATTTATTTATAATGGACGCTTCATTGTTTGTAGAAAATACAATTTTTTCCATGTTTTAAACAATTCTTTTTTTTTTCATTTTGTTTGATGGAAGAGTGTGAAATATCGTCTTCCTATAATGCCATAATACTAGTTTCAAAATAGGTGTAAAAAGAGTTATTAGTTACCCCTTGGTATTCCAAATGTTCATAGGCGGCAGTGACAACTTAGGTATTTACCGTCTGCTTGTCAATAATTTGATATGACTTAAAATATTAGCAAGAACGGACTCATTCTATTTATTACTAGTTGTTCCCCGCGGTTTCGCCAACAACTTTTCATATGAAACTTGTTGTAAAATATTGTACCATTGAATTTTTTATACTCTGTGAGGTAGTTTGATCGGAAAAGTTGCGTTGTTTGTGTCCTAACGGCCTTGAGCGATGGTTCCTGGGGTACTTCTGTTAAATCGGGTAAGTTATAATGAGTTGTGTTTTATAAAAACACTAGCTTTTCGCCCCGCGGTTTCTAAATTTAAAGTTCAGCAGAAATAAACCATAAAAATAATAATTTTGTAGTAGCTACTTTGTATCACAAAAAATGTTTTCTTGCTATGAATGAAACTAATTTGTAAACATACAACCTTGTGATAGTAATAAAATTGCACAATAACCAGATGCTGGCCGCTTTAAATACGGTTCTAAAGTTGCCAGCTGCAATTCTACTTCAATTACTCATATAATCCAGGAATTAATTAAAAATTTCCACTTTGATGGAACCTGCGTTGCAGCCCTACAGTTCGCTGAGAGCACAAATTCAATCTGCCTAAATTAAGACGATACCTATGTTATAGAATGTTTTTTTAATAAATGACCACGTAAAGAATACCGGTAAATATAAAAATAATCAAAGACGTATCTCGCCATTAAGCTCAGAAAATCAACATCTATATATTTCTTTCCACTTCCATGAATAAATCAAAATACACTTTCATTGGATCTGGCCTAAGGGCATCTCCGCGGCGACCAATCAGTGCACAAAATAAACTGTCACCATCGCACGTCCTAGCTGAAATAACACCCTCGGGCTCCTCGGGCTGACTATCCAGTAAAATCGAGTACGTGACCGGTAAATACGTTCATTCATAAACAAATTAGGGAAAAGGGTGAAATAATAATTAAGCAAATTTCTTTTTACAATAGGTATACACTTTCCGGTGTGGTCCGACAGCAGCACTTGAGAACCAGTTCCCTTCTAGGCTTTGTGTGCTTACCACCATTCGGTCACATCATGGTCAAATGCAGGCCTATACATAGTAAAAAAAAAATATATACCTACTGAGAGGAAGGGTCGGTACATGCAAACTCAAACTCAAAATTTCTTTATTCAGTTTTGGTCCTGATAATTTATTAAGGCACTTATGAAGCACTAATGAACTGCGGTTGTAAGTCACACGTGGGAATGGAACCCACGCTCTCACTACATCTATCATTAGTCAGTATTAAAAATCTCAAAATAAATTAGCAATTATTGTGAGAACTCGCTTATCAACGGATTTCCCATGCTTATCAACATACCGCAAAATTAACATTCACGCTGAACTCGAAGTGAAATGTTAGTCACTAGGTAATTGAAAATATTATCCAACTCAAAAACGCAAGAGTTGGAATTTGGATACAGAGATTCACAGGGCCGGCTTTGCCTATTCTGCAGGGTGTGCAACGCATACGGGCGCAGAGTCTTAGGGGGCGTCGAGGGCCGCTCGCGACGTCTCTAAAGAGCATGCATCGCTCGTGGCATTCTCAGTCTAACATTGCAACCTTTACCTAGAATAAATTAGACATTCTCCTAAAAAGACGGTATATATCCTCAAGTGAACCAAAGTAACCGACATAGCCCGAAGAATTGCCAAACTTAAATGGCAGTGGGCGGGGCACATCGCTCGTAGAACCGACGGCCGCTGGGGCAGGAGGGTTCTCGAGTAGCGACCACGAACCGGAAGACGCAGCATGGGCAGACCCCCCATAAGTTGAACAAGGATCGCGGGAAACCGCTGGTTGCAGTTAGCGGCCATCGTGGAAATCCTTGGGGGAGGCCTTTGTCCAGCAGTGGACGTCTATCGGCTGACATGGATGAATCCTAAAGCGAAGAAAATGGGAAATCCGAATTTCCGATCACTGGCGCAAATATATCTAAGTATCCCAATTTGAAGGCGTCAGCAATATTAATTGCGCTACATGGGCTACAGCCGACCCTGGAGATCCAGGTGCCCCTCCTCATATACTCAAGCCACCTTCTTGGTCATCTACGCAATGATTCTGTCGAACGTCCCTATTGCGAAAGTTTTTTCATTACAATTTTCCATATGTCAATGCAGTTTTCCTATAGCGCCATCGTCTGTCATGACATTCGACCACACTAATACTGACCTATAGACCAAGGCAGGGGACATCTTATAGAGAACGGTCTGTAAACAACTATATTAAAAAATCAAAACCAAAAGTCATTTATTCAGTTTAGGCCCTAATACGTATATAAGGCACTTATAAATGTCAACAGTTAGGTACAACAGTTACAGTTATATTCCTCTAAAACTATGTAGCTATTACTAGTCTAGTGGCAACACAGAACGTGTCATTATCCAATGTCTATATTATTATAATTCAGCATTGTCTATGAACATGTAGTGCCTACCAATTCAATAGGTAGATAGATCAGAACAATACAATACTAAACATGTGAAATATGTTTTTAACGGATTGTGAACCGCCGCGGGCCGATCTGCTATTGACACATCATTAATTTATATCGATTATTATACTCGTATATGTATCGTTTATCGATACCCAAACAATTTTTCGAATGGTAACCCTAAAATGTTTGTGGCAGCTGATATTTTATGACTCGACCTTTATTCTGTATCGTTGAATAAAAATATAGGGAAATCTTTTTGGCGGGAACTTACGAAGTAACGTTTCATTAGTTTTATTTTCATGAAAACGTGTATTTTGAGTTTTATTTAATTTAAGTGCACCAGTGAAGTGAGTGCCAAGAAGACTGGCAGCGTGGCAATGCTGCCAGTCTTCTTGGCACTCTTCCGCGGGCTAGCGACTTCGCACAAATTTTCAATATATAGTTAGGTAGGTAATTTTGTTTTTCTTCTTATTTATTTCATTTTGTTACATTATAATAATTCTTGCCATTTAAAAAAAAAAATAAGTACCGTAAAATGGGGTCAATAGAAATCGCGGGGTGTATAGAAACAAATCTGAGAATTTGATTTTGGTCGTTCTAGTTGCTCTATAGTTTGTTAAAGTATCTTTATTTCTACTATTAATAACACTGCAACATTTTTCCTTTATTCTGGCAACCCTAAAATTTACGTCAAGTCTAATGACATAAAGAAAAAAGCCGTTGAAGTGAACGTCTGCGTACAAGTGTTTATGGACAGTCTAAAACTTTTTAAAAAACATAATATTCTTCACTGTTATCTCTTTGTAAATTTGCATACTTGGATAGTTAAGTTTCTCATCTATTAGGAATAAAAAGGTTAATATCAATATTTCATCATTTTGTTCTTATTTTTTAGTAAAATCGAGACTTAGTATTTTTTTACTGAATTCGAGGTGAATAGAACCGAGTTGGGGGTGATTAGAAACGCCTTTAGGGTCAATAGACACGACGAAAGGGGTCAATAGATATGAGTGAGGGGTTAATAGCAACGAGAAAGAGGTTAATAGAAACATGATTTTCAGGGTTGTCAATCGAGTATTTTTTCATCATGACAGTTTTCATTTAAAAATTTTAGTTAAAATGTTTTTCTGTGACAATTTGAAATTTAGATTTTTTATCTTCAACGGCTTTAATCAATTTAATATAACATTTTCTGGATTTCTGAGATAAATATTAAGGATATATTTGCGATAAGCCTCATTCCAAAATTGCCCTAATTGTGGGTTCATTTGCAGAAAGACTTATTCTTAAAAATACATATTTTCGATATGCCCAATTTTTTTTAAATGTTCGTTAATACATTTGAATATCAGGTATTCTAAATTCTACTTTATTTTTACTTGGTTAATTTCAACTCGTACGCGTAAGTGATTTTAGCGACGATTAGTATTTTGTGTTCGAATTATAATTAATTATACCTATATGATTATAATTACAAAAATTAAACTCTTCAATTATTGTTGATAGTTGTTTACTGAAAAACAAATAGGTATAATAAAAGTTGATTTTGACAACCCTTACGTTTTTTCTCTATTCACCCCTCTGTCGTATCTTTTGACCCCAGTTTCAAGGTAAATAGAAACCGCCTACTTTTTCCTTTTTAACAAATAATTCTCATATTTATGCATAATTAAAGAATTACCATTTGGTAAATTAAAACGAGACTCGCAATTCGACGATTCTTTAATAACAGCTTTCATACAAAATATGTAAGAAAATCAGTGTAGAAGTTGAAAGTTGTGTCTATTCACCCCATTTTACGGTATAATAATTATTATAACATCATCTGGTAAAGCTCCTTCATTATACGAAATTCATGTAGATGAAGAATATCTTGACACTGGCAAAATACACAAACCTAGTCATACTAATAAAAACCGTAAGAATATAATATACTTTTCGCTAAGACTTTTCACTATCTAGTCTATCTATCATAATCATCACCTAAAACCAAATGACTGAATACTATGTAAGTACGTATTTTTAAATTCAATAACTATTTTAAGTAACTAAACGAAAAAAGTTTTTTTTAACGAAATAAGGGAAATGTATATTCTAGTAGCGTTTCAAGTAAGACTAACATATTATTACGCTCGAGTGGCTTCCCTAAGTTGTCACAGACAATACCACAACTTACGCTATGATATTCTAACAACATTTATTAAAAACATGGTAATACATAATGCCGACTCTGTTGTTTACGAACTAAAATAAATTTAATCTCACTATATCTCTTTCTAATAGTAAATATAAGAAAGGGATGCAAGATATTTTAGAACTGTCAGTTTAATTCGATCACACATTTCAACGTAAATTTAAGCGCGATCTTTATTGGTCACGACTATTTACCCGTACATTACGACGGTATGGATTAAACTGACAGCATTAAAAATGTTCTATCTTTTTTCAATAAGCTTAAAATGAAAGAGAGGTGACTTGTCTAATATTAGTTAAGTTCGTAAACAAAAGAATCGGCACCATTTTATATACCTAACCTAGTCAAATTGTGGTAGGTACACACACGTACCTACTACAATTTGACTCGCATTCATTTTCTTGTATGATTTTTATTAAAAACTGTTTATTTTACTTACTACTACAGTGGAATCTTGATAACTCAAATTTCGAGGGAACTACTAAAAAAATCGAAATACCTAATGAGTTTTCGAATTTCGAGATACAAACAAAGGATTAATTGCTAAAATATCGACATAGAAAGGCGTGATGTCTAAGTATATTTTTCGAGTTGTAGAGTCAAAGTTAAATAAAAAATCGTATTTACGAGTGAATAAATCGCTGGTAAAGGCATTCACCTACTAGCTCTGGAACGTAGTAATAAGGCGAAATACTCGTAGCTATTTTATTTTAGTACTCGAGTTATCTAATATGTACTCTGTTAGACTTATTTTTTTTTTTTTTTTTTGGAAGTTCTAAAGTTGGTAGCCTCTGATGGCTGCTCCAACCTTACCGGACAATCGGCGAGCGCAGAGAGCTCTCAGCCGGGTAACATTTAGGTAACCACGCCTGAGGGCACCCCCGAGTGGGGTACGAACCTCGGCTCAGGGCGTTACCGGGGGAAGGGGAGGACTTTGTTGTTAGACTTACGCTGAAGCATATTTTATATTAAAGTCGAACTAATTTGTAGTATTTTTTTTTTATGGAAATATTTTAGTGTTGTTTTGTTTTTATAAACTGTATAAAATATACTTCCATCTTTAATATTTGCTCAAAATTAAACAAGACCAACAACAAAACGTCACGGAATCGATAGCACAACTTTGCAGCTGTCAAAAGGGTCGCAACCCAAACTTGTAAACTTTTGAGACACTTGCCGGCAGCATTGCTATGTACATTTCCGAACTTTGCTTTCCGTTGTTCTCACTCTTTTTCTTGAATTATATTTATTCGCAAAATGTCTCGAGGAAAAATTTCTTATGTCCCAAACAAGACCAGTCGAAAAAGTTGTTTGGAAATGTTCAAAGGTCGTGTTTCAATTGTTTTATTTATAGAAATGTCGAGTTCTGTCTTTGTTTCAATTAGTGTAAATGGAATGAATACCCAACCATCACCATACGATATTTACACTCAGATCACATATTATTCGACCGTTTTAACTTAGACAATGACGTCGTGGTCTACTTGAAATCGCTGTATGTGAGACATTTTTACAGACAGTTCGAAAATAATAGGTATAGGTACATGAGGTTAAAGTAGAAAGAGAGGAAGAGGAAGACCTAGATTGAACTATATATACCAAGTGAAGGTAAAATTGGACGTCGTGTCGTATAAGGACGTGCAGGAAGCAGCAAACAACAGGGAGGAATGGAAGAAGCTACACCGACAAGAGCCAAGCTCTTAAATATAGAGAGTATTTAGAGAATATTATTTTTGCTAAATAATAACTTGATGCATATTCCCCAATAAGCATTATAATATAACTAAGCTTATCCTTTTTAAGCTTCGTCTTGACATATCCATATTGTTAACACGTTTAAATTTAATTAAACAGTAATGAACAGTTCTATAACAGGGTTAGCGATTTCAAATGCACCTGTTTCTTTGATATAATGAATAACAACCTTCAGAGTCGTCTGTGTCACCCCTTTAAATAACCAATCTTACCTTCTATTCGAGGTGGTGGGTAAGAATGCGTACGACGTTGACAAATTAATTTAAATTTATAATACGAAATCTAGAACTTTTGTGTACCTATCGAGTCGGGTAGTGAACTTTTTAAATTAGTGTTTTCTTTAGTTAACTTACTTACTTGTTAGAGAGAACTGAGATTGTTGATTTAGTGAGTCTGGACTAATTTATTAAAGTAAAAAATACCTTATACCTATGTATACAAAAGTGTGTAGGCAATTAGGAATACTACATCCAGATAGCTCAGATTAAAATTAGTTTCTTTTGCTTATTTTTTCAGGCTAAACGAAGGTAGTGGGTTTGAATCTTACAATGAGCTTCCGGTGAAATAAAACATCGTGAGGAAACCATAGTAGGTACGGTAGTAAGGTACTTTTCAGTACTAAAAACATTGCATTCCATATTGATCTTTTAATTAGATTTTTTATCTACTCTCATATCGTAATGTTCTTATTATGAAATCAAAATTAGTACTTTAATGACCCACTTTAGGCACACCCGTGTATAATGGTTCATTATAGTACAGTTGTGTTCCCAAGATAATGCCATAAAATAACTTTTTTTCTATTGAAGTACACTTTGGACCTATCAATAGTATAATCAATCAGTATCAATTCAATTTGATGATGACAATGTGACAATTTTTTGACTTGAACTTTAGAGGTTAGAATTTTTGGGAGTTGGCAACACTGATTTGATTAGGTATATATTATTGTGTCTGTTTATTTTATTGTTTTTGCCTACATATATCATTTTGACCAAAAATGTCACAAAAAGAACATAATATACTATCGATTTTTCTATTTTATTAATTACATTATTTATATGAGTTAAGATAAAGTACTGTATGATACTGCACATAATTAGGTATTAAAAACTCGTGTGATACTATTAAGAACCTCGTCTACGGCTCGGTACTTAAACTCACACTCGTATTTAATAACCCCTATTATGCAACAGTATCATAAACATATATTTTCTATTAATTTACTTTTTATTGAATAAAAAAAAACTAAAAAGTCATATTTCAATCCATGTGTACACACAGTTAAGTCATTTGTCAAACACTCAATAGACTATGGAGGCCTATAGACTTCAGTGTGAGCCAAACAACTTTTCATGTGGCTTTTGACGTGGCTCGGATTATGTAAAGGATCGATTTTATATTAAATTTCATATAGAATCTTTATTCATGAAGCAAAATAATGAGCTAGGTATGACAGTGATGGTTTCTACACATTTATTAAATATGTTTTGGTTTTAATATTATTATAGGAACGTTACAGTTGAGAACGTAAATTATTAGGTTTAATAACTTCTCAGAAAGGTGTTATTTTATATTTTTAGAAACTTAAAATATTAATTTACGTTTTGTAGTTAGTTATTTTGTTGTATATACGGACGACAACAATTCAAGGTAAACACTGCGGCATCTTATGCGGTTGTAATAGGAGCTATTTGGCAACAAAAAGATATAGTCTGATGTGTTGGCGTCTGTACATATTTATTTTTGATTCGCCATAAGTTAATAAAATGTAATATTTACAAAAAAAATAACTTACAGCGCATAATAATTTTTTTCGGAATTCAATAATCTTGTATGTTTGTGTGGTCGTTTAATTAATAATTAATTACACTGACGAATCATTATACTACATAGTATAAAACAAAGACGCTTCCCGTCTGTCTGTTCCTACGTATGCTTAGATCTTTAAAACTCAACGGATTTGGATGCGTTTTTTAATAGATAGAGTGATTCAAGAGGAAGGTTTATATGTATAATACATACATATTATAGTACAGAAAAGCGGTGCGAAGCCGGGGCGGGTCGCTAGTTTTATATAAAGATACCCTGGAATTCACCTAAGCGATAAGTCTACTTTTTTCCGACCCCGGGATTTGCAAACATCATTAGGCTAGAGTACTTAGTCACCAACTTTAATTCCTGAAAAACATTAGCATTAAAAAAAAGGGAAAGCAAAAGCATTCAAAATAAACGCTAAATTTAATATTCACAAGGAATAAACATAGAGTTTGTTTCTTGGAGTAAAATATTTTGGTGAACTTTTCAAAACCATGCAAAACACCATTTGATAAGCTGTAACAATGTTTACACAAGTCCCAAACCGTTTCAATATATGACTCTACGACAGGAAAATATACGAACAAAATTGGTATTTTCATACTCGGTACATAAATATTAAAATAAAGACTAAGTATTACTGGAACTTACTACAATTTTTTTTTGACGACTCCACGGTTTTATTTGTTCTCTTTACACTTTTTTTGGGTAGACTATTAGGCGTTTGACTATTATGACATAAGTTATTTTTATGCTTTTTAGTGCCTTTTTGGGTCTATTTTTTGTTAAAAGTTATTTACTAAAAGTACGCCTCTCCTGTCTCGCTCATCTCCGTCAGTTTAGTAAGGGACGGAGTAATTTGCGGAGAGCATCCTCTTAATAATAAAGTCTCCTAAAGTGTAAACAAACATTTGTTTTCTCTATCGCACATTGTATCTCTTAGTAGTTTAGAGAACAAATTTGCACATACGGCAGAACGTGTCGTATCCAGATTATGAAGAATCCGAGATCGTACGATACCGAGCTTTGATCTCACCGCCCTCGTTAATTTAGATGAGATAAAAATGTTGTGATGCGACCGCTAGGGATGTAAATGTGATGTTTGAATTATTGTACATCAATTTTTTTTTTAATGGTAATGTTTGCCTAAAAGTCAATAGTATTTATATAAAGACTCGGTCTACCTAATGGTACACACGGCCACAGATCAAGCTACACATTTTTGTTGCAAAATAGCGCCTATTACAACCGCATAAGGTGCCGCAGTGACCTAAGTGCTATTGAGCTAAGTAGAATCATTGATATCACGGTGACATTGGTTATCAAATTTACAAAAAAGAAACCATCACAATTATTATTTTGTATTATTGAATCACACACAATATAGCAAAAAAAAATTACGTTACATTTTGAAAGCCAGTCGCAATTTAGAATTTATATTTTTAACTCCCGACTCAAAAACTACGGGGTGTTATAATTTTGACGTGTCTACCTCTCTCTGCCTCATAGCTCCTGAACGGATGGACCAATTCTGATTTAGTTTTTTTGTTTGAAAGGTGATTTATTGAGAACGTACTTAGCTATGTTTCAAGAAAATCCGCTCAGCCGTTTGAAAATTATCACCAATTTTCTAGTGAGTTTCGGGGGTTTCTTTAAATTTTAAAATTTAAAGTTATAGCTTATTATTTTCTTGAACATTATTTAACTATACCTACTTGCAGTGTTTAAATATAGAAAACTTTTGGCATCCACAAATGAAGCAAACTGAAATAAAATAGGTATACTTAAAACACTATGACATAAAATAAACACTTTTTGGTCCAAAATCTCGCCCCCATTTTGTACATTGGAGTCGAGTTTCGTCGGTTAATGGCACCGTTTATCAAGTTTACTTTTTCCTGCGTTAAGCAATCTCCAAGATGAAAACGTACTATAGAAAGGACTACGTTTTTCGTGATTATTATTTCCATTCTTTACCTTTGATCAAGGTATGAAGTACTTGTAGGTACGCGTCTGTAAAAGAATATTATATTTAAATCACAAAAAATGTTTTAAAAAAAAGATCCACAAAAAATGCCATACAAATTTTTTTGCCTTCTCAGTAGCAGTGTATACCGACACGGTGGTAGAATCAGTTAAAACATTTTTGAATAAATCTTATAGAATTTTCATGTAAAAAGTTGTAGCAGTAGTCAAATATTTATTAACAAAATACATCAAAAAAAAAAGTAACCATTGCTGACAGAATCACATTATTTAATAAACTAAACTCGTTAAATAAGATGAAAAGTTTACTAGTATTTTGAAATCGAAACGAAAGCGATGGGAAAAAGGGAAAACGTGGGGATGTGTCATAGTTTACGAGCTCCCCCCAGACGTCTGGACATCGTTAGACCACTAATATTTGTCATTTCTCTTAAACGGCACTTTTTTATTAGTTTGATAACGTTCTTCTTCAACAATCTTTTTACTACACGACTGCTCAAAACAATAAGAGTGTAATGTTTTCAGTACCTATGTATTATTTCATTTTAGAAATGTGTGGTATTGTTGGAATCCTCATGTCATTCTGGGTGACTAAGGATCATAACACAGAAACGTCACTTACAAATTTGGAGTATTTTCGCTGCTTGGCATTTTCGCCAACATGCAGCTATTGGGGCACACCGGTAGGTGCTAGGTGACAGATTTTCAACTCGAGTGTGGTATCCAGCCACGCGGGAACTACAAAGTACTACCACCATAAGGTTACCTACTTCACGATGTTTTGTAGGATTCAAACCATCCTTTGTCTTTGTATAGTAAATCATCTACTTCTTATTCGAGGAAATCATGTAAATAATGAAGTACACACGGATAGCTGTAGCTGATGTGAAAAACGAGGACTCAACAGATCAAAGGAATCATTTATCAAAATTCAAAATTGCTCAATTACGTACTGCATAATGAGGAAATTGATTACACTCCCCTGCACAGGTATAACGATGGATAGCGAGGTTAACTGACTGAAAAATTGAAGGAATTTTAATGAATGCCTTAGCCCCCTCGCTGAAAGGGTCGTCTTTCCATTACATTACAATTGGGTAGTTACAGAAATGCAGTAGTGTAAGTGTAGAAAAAATAGACCACTTACTATTTCTCGTTTCGCGTTCTAGGGATAAAGCCTGTGTCCATCTCTGTAGGTACCATCTTTTTTATCTTTACATAGTATAAAATGAAGTCGCTTCCGCTGTCTGTTCGCTTAGTTCTTTTGAACTACTCAATGGATTTTAATGCAATTTTCAGTAATATATATATACTTAGAGTGATTCAAGAGGAAGATTTATATGTAAAATATTTGTACACCCGTGCGAAGCTGGGGCGGGTCGCTAGTAAGCTATAAAGCTCAAATATAATGTAGAGTTACGGTGGGTTGAATTAAAATTTTAAACAAAATTAAATAACGTTATTTCAGTGTCAAAATTTAACAAACTTAGAACGTAGGTACATATCGTTAACCGTTCCTTTGAAACCATGATTAAATTTTGCCATTATTATAATTATTTATCTTTCAATATAACTGAAAATATATAAGTCCAACTAACCTATTGTTGCCAACATCGAGTCCTGACGGTCCTAAAAGCATGCGAAAAATTGCTACAAAAGTATTGAAAACTTTGCTCACAATGAAAGCTTTTAAAATTTTCACGACACAAGATAACATTCACAAGTGCGCTTTACAGCATTTATTTAGCAGCATAAAAATGTTTTATCGAGCACTTCTCTTTTATTCACTTGAATAAACCTGGTATAGTACTCACTGCCAGGCTATGACTTTTAGTATCTTCGAATCTCTTGTCAATGGAACACGATTGATGTTTTTATATGAAAAAAATTGTTTTTTAAAGTCCACTCGTTGTGAAAGTTTTTCAGAATAATGAGTAAATAACCTTTTATATTAATTTCACTGACAAAAGTAAAAAACCCGTCTGCGCATTCCAAATTACATTTAAATATATAAGTTGTATATTAATATTTTTGTAATGACCTTTTAAAACTCTTCAGTTTGAGACCCCACTTGACAAGTTCGTTTTTTTTTAAAAACATCAATTTTGACGCCAAAAATTCTACCCACCTACCCAAAGTATAGACATGAATATACTTACACATTAACACTCGCGCAATAAGATCAATCTAACAACATATCAGTTACGAGGGAACATAGGGACGGACATACATACACACAGAAGAACATTTTAAAAATATAAGATACTGCAAGAACTTTTTTCAGTCTCAAAGAAATTGGGTACCTAATTCTAAGTGTTAGCTCTGGGTAGCTATCGCTTAGCATAATAAAACCTCAAGCATAATATGAAACGCATTTGAGAGTTACCCTCGAGTTACCCTCGCGATTATTATCATCGTGACGAACAGTTATGGGCTTAATTAAAATACCCCCGAGCAAAGATGTCGTCTGCTCATTACTTTTATGGAGTTTTAAAAACACATCGACCTGGGAGAGGATCGATTAAATAGATTATATTTTGACTGAAAATATGAGTTAGCTAACGCTGGTTAATACGGTCCGCAAACCTATCTTAAACCCTAAAGGATAAAACGGGACCCTATTACTAAGACTCCGCTGTGTCTGTCTGTCCGTCTGTCACCAGCTAGTATCTCATGAACCGTGATAGATAGATAGTTGAAATTTTCACAAATGATGTATTTCTGTTGCCAGTATGAAATAAATATTCAAGGGGGATCCCATACAACAAACGTGAATATTTCCTATTACAACCACCTTATATTCTACAATTGGTACGGAAACCTAACTGTGCGAAGTCCAACACACACTTGTTCGTTTTTTTATTTCGTCTGTCTGGTTGTTTCAGCTAATCTTTCTCATCTAAATTTATTTTTAACTTTACTTTTCTCTGCCCTGTACTTCCGTCTGAGATCACTAAAGGTGCCAGCTGAAAATCAGCGCTGCTGGTATCAGCAGCACATGCTGAGCTGGTTTCCTTTTGACAGCACACCTTACTTTTTTTTCATGGCGCAAGTAAATATATCTTGTACCAGTATTGTTATATTTAGTTTGAATTGTTGATTTTTGTTATTTATTAATGTTATGTTTAGTGAAACCTATATGTATATTTCTCGACACTTTGTTCATTATTTGCTGTCAATAAATTTCTATTCTATTCTATAATCTCTGAAACGGATACTCTATTCTTGGAATTTATTTTCATTTTGAGAATTATCATTCGATAAACGTTATTAAAGTAGAAAATGATAAAAAAAAGGTTACAAAATACCTACATTACTTCCGAGTCGTCATGTCCGATTTCGGATGACAAGGGTCGCCCATTATTCAGTATTTATATTGAAATAAATCTTTATAGTGTTATCACATTGAATGGTGTGAACGGAGGGACATTTACCAAGAGTTATGGTGAAAATATGAAAAAATATTTCTCAGGTTTCATATGATAAAGATTACATTTTAAATGTAATTAAATTTGAAATGTAGAGAGGAAAATGGCTTGGGGATAAAGTTTGTTTCTAAGTAGGTTATTGGTAGGTTATGGGAGCTTTTTCTGACAATGCGTTAGTTCGGCCATGCAAGGAGGGAATGCTGCCAGCCTTCTGGGAAACTTGCCGTTGATCGGCAGCAGCCTCGAGGATTTATTTTATATGTAGTTTGTATATTTGTTGTAAATAATTGTAAATAATAGGTTAACTTTGCCGTAGTTTATTGTGAACGAGAACATACCAACCATTATTTTTTTTACAAGATTTTATTTAGTTTCACCTGCCTCGATATTTGTCATCAAATCTTGTAAGTTAACTTTAATCCACTTCCCGGTTACCGATTGATCTGAAATTGTGCATGTTCCCTGCGATTTCACTAGCGTTTCCAGGACAAAAAATAGTTTACGACCTCTTCTCAGACCTACCGAAATCTTTTCTAATCATTATTTCATCCTACTAAAATTATAGATGCATTTATTGTATTTCTTTATGGATGTACTCAATAAAATTCATAAATTGGACAAAACATGGAATGTAATATAAAATAAATAAGTTTTATTTTATTACTTAAATCTCTAGGAACAATAGTAAATCCGAGTAGATGAAACTAATTAGGTGTATTAAAAATAAACAGGTGAATTAAAATACCTGTCCTGTAGTGCTACCAAGGAACCAACTGTTAAATCCAAAAAAAAAACATTTTATACATTTGACCAAGCATATTATTTTGCCATTAGTAATTTTTATAATACGAGTTTTTTCAATTATATTGTAAAATATGCTACCTAAATACTTCTATAATATCCCTAAAAGTAAAACCTATATACATCAATAGTAGGTACCCCTAAAAATAACAAATACACCAACTGTAACATTTAAAAAGTCAGTTGGTAAGTCAAAAAAAGCTTTTACAATCAGTCCGCAGAGTAAATGTCAAGAGAATCTTAAATCATTGGCAACAAGAATCTATTTTTCAAGCTGTCACTCAATGTTCCCGAGTAAATGCTGTTTGACAGACAGTTACCATTTATCCAATTGTTTCTCCCCTAAATTCAATTCTTTTGGGGAGTTTGTGAACAGGAATTGACAGAAAATTGTTACATCATATGGATACTAGGTACCTAGGTATTTACAAATTCTATGGCAGGTCACCTACCTATCTTGTGATTTTGATTTTTTATAAAAATCGTCAAGATAGCAATGATTCCGTCGATATCGTTTCAGCCGTTTCGAGATTAGCCGGGACAAATAAACAGACAGACATAAAACTATATAATAACCTACCTTTTGTAAAATGGTTTTATGCTTAACAAACACTACAGCATGGGGTTCTTCAAGAAGGGTGTGAAGAGATTTTTGCAGGGTCGGCAACCCGCGAATGATACCCCTGGTGTTGCAAGCGTTCATAGGCTACGGTAACCACTTACCATCAGGTGGGCCGTATGCTTGTTTGTAGTAGTAAAAAAAAAATGATTTTGAATTAAAAAAAATTGGTAACATTAAAAATCATGTCAGGTATTGAAAAGCTTTTATTTTGAAATCACAGGTAGGTTAGGTAGGCTTTTTTCAGCAACATATAAACTGAAATAATAATTTAACACTCTTGATTTAAAGCGTTGCTTTTTTAAACAAAGACATCTTTCGATCAAGAAAATCTTGCTGCCCTGGATGACCGGGCTTTGCTCGTTTTTTTTTTGGTAAATCGTGTTTTCTAAAAATGAAACCTAATTAGATCGATTTATCTACCCCGAAACCCTCTGTATACTAAATTTCATGAAAATCGTTCGAGCCGTTTGCGAGATTCAGATTATATATATATGTCGGCGTCAGCGATAGCCAAGCGATACAAACATCACGTATAGGGTTCAGTGGTATCAGGATCCGATTCAGTGGACGTAGTGCAGACAATGAAACAACGTTTTCGACAACAACGGAGCTCCGCTCGACTGAACGTATTAACTGTGAATGAATGCCTGCCCTGTCAAGAGCGGTCGTTTATAAAGCGGTTGCCCCGCCTTTCCACCAACGCGTCACCGGGCTCACACGTGCAACGGGTTGTGCACGTGTCCGTCAGGTAATTTCTATGATTCAGCAAAAGCAGCGCAGGTGTTCAACAGGTGCGATCTCGCAATCGACTGTTACATGACGTCACCATTTCAACCAATACCTCCACCATGATAATAAATTGAGCCAATCGAGTCGGACAAACAACCCTACTCTCCGACACGGCCATCCTGCGATTCACACGTCCTCGTGTGATAAACTCCATCACATGTACCTGGAACCAAAGAAATACAGCACAGCAACTGAACATTTCGCTCGGCCATTCCTGCCTAAACATTCGAACTGTTTTTCTCTACTGATCGTTTCAAATTGATCATCGTACCAACACGAACTCGTACTAACTACCACACCACAATATGGTTCCTACTGTATACTAATCTCTTAACTTTGTTAGGTAAACTACCCTCTACAACTTTCCAGCAAATAGTACAATAATCAACCGCCACAATCGATAATTAAGATTAACGAGAAAAATACCAGAGTCACACACCATCTCATCATTCAAATTAACTACTAACTTCATTACACTTTAAATCTCACGAGTCAGTCTCGTATCGACACTCGTACGAGGATACCGTGTTCCTTTGTCTTGATCGCGATTTCGTATCAAGGTACATTTTGTTTACGATCCGAGTTGGCCGGCCGGCCGCAGGTGTGCGGTGTAGGCTTGGAGCCCGGGTTCTACGCAGTATTCGTTATATGGAGGTGAAATCTGAGGCTGGATGTTCAAAGGACGAGTTTAGATGTTGTGACGTGGGAGAAAAATTATTAGAAGAGCTACTAAATGATGAAGCTGAAAAACGTAAAATAGAAGAATCTTTAGAAGTAATGGAAGAAGACAGATCGAGTGAGAGATGTATGATGGAAGAATCTTTGGAAGCAATGGAAGAAAACCGATTGAGTAAGAGGGTTTTAGAAGCAGGTGACACAGATGAAGAATGGTCAAGGGTGAAACTAAGAGGAAAAAGAATGCGAAAGAATAAAAATACCCCACAAGATATACAAAATAATATTGAAGTTACTATCTCTTGTAAAAATAAACTTCCGAAATCATTTGCTTTAGCTCGACTTTTTAAAGCTGAAAATATAAATAACGTTATCACAGTTAAATACCTAAGCCCCTATAGAGTCCGTATTCAATTCGAAGATGAATCCAGTGCTAAGAAGCTATGTGAAAATGAAAATTTCATATCAAATGGATGGAGATTGAATAAAGATATGGAGGTCAGCTATTCTTATGGCACTATAAGAAATGTTGATTTAGAACTTTCGGAAGAAGATATATTGAAACGAATAGAATGCCCAAATACAGTGGAGTTAATTTCTGTACGAAGACTAAGCCGTCGTGATAACAAAAATGGTGAAGGTTGGGAGCCAAGCGAGTCAGTGAGACTGTGTTTCAGAGGTAGCTCCCTTCCTCCGCATGTCTATGCGGAGAATATGAGCATGAAAGTTGAACCATATGTGTTTCCTGTCTCACAATGTTCGAATTGCTGGAAATTAGGGCATACTACGAAGACCTGCCCAACAAATAAAATAATATGTCCTAAATGTAGTGGGAACCACGCAAATTGTGAGACCACATCTTATATTTGTACCAATTGTTCTGGCAAACATATGGCTTTGTCAAGGACATGTCCGGTTTACATAAAAGAAAAAAGAATACGGGAAATCATGTCGGAGTTCAACTGTACATATAAGAAAGCATTAATTGTTTATGTTCCGCCTGAATCCCCTAAAACAAATCAGGACAAATCTAGCCACGATGTGAAGATGCCTTCCATGTCTTATATATTCATAAATTCAGATGAAGATGCCCCTACTTATTCAGAAGCTCTTAAGACGACAGCTGACATTCATAGAAAAGAAAAAAGTCAACGACCTATGAGACATGCAAAACAGCGCGTAAATAAAATTCAACGGCAACCGACCCCGGCTCCTGAACTACATTCGGAATGTCGGGACCAAATGGATAATGACAGCGAGACAGACTATGGTGAGAAAGCAAAATATGAAAATAACAATAATATTACTTTTAGTGAGTTGTTGATTAGGTTACATGAGATAATATTTCTTAAAAATATGAACTGTAGTATAAAATTTAAAAATATTATTAAATTGTGTCTTGAGTGGGTAATACTTGTAGTTGTTGATAATATATCTGATTGGCCTATGTTGAAGTTAATTATAGAATTTATCAATGGCTTCCTTGAATAAGAACAAATATTTTAATATCGTCCAGTGGAATGCACAAAGTATTCGACCAAAGTTGCTATCTTTTGAACAATTATTAATACAAAATAAGATACACATAGCCGCTATAACTGAAACTTGGTTGGAGCAGAATAGTGAATTAAAAATACCTAATTATAATATTTATCGCTTAGACAGACATGACGCTTATGGTGGCGTAGCTATTATCTTACATAAATCTATCAAGTCAGAGCTTGGACACTTGCATGTCCAGAATACTGGTATAGAAGTGCTATATGTCAAATTATATAACTGTCATCACATAGAAAATATTATTTGTGTTTACTGCCCATCTTCGGTCCATACCAATCAAAGAGACTGGGAACATTTATTTTCTTTAAGTAATTTAAAAACAATTGTTATTGGGGATTTCAATGCACATCATACTAATTGGTCCTATAAAACAGACCAAAGAGGGGCCTATATTTTAGACGCACTAGTAGATAATAGTTTTGTTGTTTTAAATAATGGGGAAACTACAAGATTAAGGTTAGTTAACGGTATTTTACAGGAGTCTTCACCCGATATATCTTTAATTACATCCGATATTGCTTTCGCTTTTAATTGGACGGTATTAAATGAGAGTTTAGGAAGCGACCATCTCGTAATAAAATTAGCTACCAATAATTATAATAATATAAAACCAATTATTAAAAGAAATTATAAAAAAGCGGATTGGTCATCTTATAAATTATGTTTGGAAAAACTATTTCATGACTTATTATTACCGAATGATCCTCAAAAAGCATATAATACATTTGTTGATTACATAAATTTAGCAGCAGATATCAATATACCTTTAGTAAAATTTTCTCAAAACCCTCACTCAAATTTTTCTCCCAAAACGTACTGGAACCCAAAATTGTCAGAGTCGGTAGCTTTACGTAGGTTAGCACTATCAAAATTTCGTAAGAATCCAACTCCACATAATTTATCTATCCTTCAAGAAAAAATTAGAAATGCACAAAAATTTATTCGACAAGCTAAAAGTGAAGACTGGCAACGGTTTTGTTCATCTGTGGACGAAACAACTACAGCAAAAGAAATGTGGCATAAATTAGGATGGATGAAGGGATATAGATCTAATAAGAAATATATACATAGGGATATTGCCGATAAGCTTCTACATAGTTTGACTCCAGACTTTGTCTCTCCAGCACAACCAACATTCTCATCAAATAATTTAGTTTTGGAATCTGAAATCTCCATGCAGGAGCTAGTTAAATGTATTAAATCGAAGGATACATCTCCCGGATGTGATGATATCACTTATTCCATGATCAAGCATTTACCTGAGAATGGTAAAAAGACATTACTTTTATTGTACAATATATTTTTTTCTCTTGGTTTTGTTCCATTACAGTGGCGAAATGTTAACATAGTTCCAATACCGAAACCTGGCCGAGATCACAATCAATTATCATCACTCCGTCCAATTTCATTAATGACTTGTTTATGTAAGATATTTCATTCAATTATAAATAAAAGATTAGAATGGTTTTTGGAAAAAGATAATATGTTTTCGGTAAATACAGTAGGGTTCAGACGAACAAAAGGTTGTATAGATAGTTTGAGCTGTTTAGTTTCACGAATTCATATTGGTTTTTCGGAAGGTCTCAGCACTATTGGCTGCTTCTTAGATATTGATAGCGCTTACAACAACATTGACGTCACAAAATTACTTTCAGTTTTAGATCAGTTAAAAGTGGGTTACAAAATATGTGCATATCTTTGGAGTTTTCTTAAGGAAAGGTATCTTAAAATACATATAGAAGATGGATATATTAGTAGAATGACCGGTCGAGGGTTAGCTCAGGGAGACCCGTTGTCCCCTTTGTTATTCAATGTAGCGACAATTAATATTTGTAAACAGTTGGAAAAAGAAATATTCATTTCTCAGTACGCTGATGATTTTGTGTTGTACTATACGTGTGATAATATTTCTGAAGGAGTAAGAACCGTACAAGCTTCCTTACATATATTAAACGAATTACTTTTAGAATTAGGATTAGAAATTTCGCCCCAAAAAAGTAAAGTTTGCGTTTTTAAGAGAAGTCACAAAATAGATGTTATTAATCTTGAACTCAGTGGAACTTCATTAGAGTGCGATACTAATATTAAGTATTTGGGGTTGTGGCTAGATCGAAGTCTCAGATGGGCAAAACACATTAATGAAGTCAGAGAAAAGATTTTAAAGTTTATAAGCATTTTTAAAATATTGGTTGGACCTGGATGGGGTATACATCCTACTCATTTGAGACGTTTATATGTTACTATTATACGAAGTCGTCTGGATTATGCCAGCTTTCTGTACGATAATAGTTGTATTAGTCATGTTTCTAAACTGGACAAAATTCAAAATCAATACTTGCGCATTATTGGTGGTTTTATAAAGAGCACTCCCATACATACCATGGAATCTGAATTATGCTTGCAACCTTTATTTGTTAGAAGGCTATATCTTGCAGGAAAATTATGGTTAAAAATGCGATCTAATAGCGACAATATTTTAATAATGTTACTAGATAAACTATCTAATTTATGTGAAAATGTTTACTGGAGACGTAAAAAGAAACCGTTATTAGTCCAAGTCCATAATGATCATAAACTAACTCCGATTCACTCCAGTAAGCAATTAGAAATGTTCAGTTTGGATACATGGGTAAGTTATTTAGACACTAATTTTCTAAAACCGGATATAAACATAATTGATAAACCTAAACAACAATATCATAGCAATGATTTATTATTTTTATGTAGTCAATTTATTAACGAAAACTATTCTGATTGTTATCAAATATTTACAGATGGTTCAAAAGATAAACATGGTACTGGATCCGCCTTTTTAGACTTTCAAACAGGTGATTACATAAAGATTTGTATTAAAAATGATATCTCAATTATGTATGCAGAGCTTATCGCCATTGCAGAAGCCCTTTCTTATATAAAATCATTGAAGTTTAATTGTTTTGTAGTTTTCACAGACTCTAAAAGTGCAATACAGCACTTAGAAAAATGTACATCCAATTATCGAGGTATTCCACTTGCGTACGATATTTTAAAATGTTTTTGTGAGCTTAGATCTAATGGTAAGCGTGTAATACTCCAGTGGGTGCCTTCCCATATTGGGTTAGCTGGGAATGACGAAGTGGATAGATTAGCAAAAGAAGCCTCTGAAGATGGTATTATATATGATTGTTTGCCATACTATTCAAATGTATTACGATTAGTTAAAGAAAAATGTTTTAAAATATGGTCAGAATATTTCGACGAGAGATCATTGAAAAAAGGTATTTGGTATAAAACTGTTCAACCTAATTTACTTCGCCGTCCGTGGTACGAGGCATCTAATATGGGAAGGCAAGATATAGTTACGGCTTTGAGATTACGTTCTGGACACATTCCCCTAAATAAATTTGGCTTTATGATGGGTAAAGTAAGTACACCAAATTGTGAAGAATGTGATTCAGTTGAAGATGTGGTTCATATCATTATGGAATGTGTACGGAACGAGACCCGAAGATGGCGTATGTTAATTCAATTTAATATAACAGTTTATGATGTCGGCTGGTGTAATAGTGTTTTGGCTTCTCCCGCTTCGGAGGAGGCCAAGATGCTTTACAAGTTAGTTGATTGTGGAATTAAGGCCCGAAATAATTAGTAATATGTCAATTCATTTATTGTAGTATGTATGTTATTTTGAAGCATTACGGAGGTGACATTTTCAAATTGAAAAAACCTCCAAATAAATAAAGATAAAAAAAAAAAAAAAAAAAAAAATCTCACGAGTAAACCATCTAACGCCACGGCAACCACAGCCGAATAGCAATCACATTGCTCTCTCATACGCGCATTCATCACTCCATGAATCGCCAAGTGCGTCACCCGATGACTACACATTACGGTCTGTTACGACCCCGACCTCCGCCAAAGCTAAACGCGCATCGCGCACCCATGGGTTACTTGAGTTTTCTCAAGAGACACCGATTTCCACCGGGCTACGACTACATAATAACTAATGGCATGGTCGACATTCTACTACGGCCGATAGGTTTCTTACTCGAGATTCCATCATCACTTAGGCATGCTCTTCAGCATCAAAATCATTATCAACAAAAACTGGTACGTGACCCACTGGCATCTTCCTTTACCTATCTTGAACGTAATTGTAGGTACGGTTACAGTTAAAAGCTTTCAGGGTATAACGATTACCGTTCAAAATCTCAATCATTGTAAACGGATCTCTATATTTTGGAGGTAACTTGGTTTGACTACAATAGAGCAAAGGTTTTGAATGCAAACCTGGTATTTTAATAACTTTCATAATGTGACTGCTTTTTAAGTTTAGTTTTTTTTCTTTAAATTTTAAGTTATCAAATTGTAACTACAATCATGTACAAACTAAAAAAAACAATAAACTGGTTTATAGAACCTCAATAATGTTGTATCACTTGACCAGCGATACAAATCTTTTTATTTTTTATTTTTCTTTTCTTTTTGCATTTTCACTTGACCAGTGTTTTTTTTTTTTGTCATTACTTGTCCAGCAACGATTTTAGAAGTCACTTGACCAGCGAGCTTTCTAAAATTTTACGCTTAACCAGCGATTTCACTTTACCAGTGATTTTCACTTAACCAGTGATAGGATGCATAGTTAGATGCGCATCGCGCACTCTTCGGTTAGACCGGAGCTACGACTACATTCCAACATATGCAGCTTGAAGTTATATCAACCAGTTTTACTTCAGGTATCATGATTTATCATGTTTGCCTTCAACACCCCGCTCTTTAGAAACATTTTCATTATTTGACAGTATGAGAAACCAAAGATCAAACACTAACCAGTGTGTAAAACATTTTAAATTACCAGTCGAACCACTACGAATAGCTTAACCGACGTTATAAAATTATTACATCACAACCCGGTATTTCCCATTAAACTCTTACTACACTCTATAGTAAACTATCGTTTTGAAGTTTCATAAAAAGTTGCCGATTTGATACGTCATCGCCTATTATATTCCGCGTTCATACTCAGGGTTACTCGTGATCGACACCCTATCGTCTACGGTCATCCCTGTGATTTGAATACACTGTGTATTGCACAGCAGATAACACTCACTTAATCGATTAAATCTAGCTAACCGACTAGATTTCAACACAAATTACAAGTAACCATTGTCCATCGTACCTTAGGTACCCTCGTATTATCAAACAACATGAAATCGACTCACCAGATATCACTCAGGTCGTTTGCACACCCGGTTCCAGACTTCATCAATTTCCCAACATAAGATTGCGATCATGTACGTAGCACTTGAGGTAGGTAGTCAAAATCACGTTTTCGGGGTTTTCAAGCACGTGGTATTTTCAATACACGTCGCAACAATCTGATTATAGTTTTCACGTTTCTTGCTTTCTTTTTCTTTCGTTTTATTTCATTGCCTGTCTTTATCCCGCTTCTGATGTCGGCGTCAGCGATAGCCAAGCGATACAAACATCACGTATAGGGTTCAGTGGTATCAGGATCCGATTCAGTGGACGTAGTGCAGACAATGAAACAACGTTTTCGACAACAACGGAGCTCCGCTCGACTGAACGTATTAACTGTGAATGAATGCCTGCCCTGTCAAGAGCGGTCGTTTATAAAGCGGTTGCCCCGCCTTTCCACCAACGCGTCACCGGGCTCACACGTGCAACGGGTTGTGCACGTGTCCGTCAGATAATTTCTATGATTCAGCAAAAGCAGCGCAGGTGTTCAACAGGTGCGATCTCGCAATCGACTGTTACATGACGTCACCATTTCAACCAATACCTCCACCATGATAATAAATTGAGCCAATCGAGTCGGACAAACAACCCTACTCTCCGACATATACAAGAATTGCTCGTTTAAAGGTAAGTATTAGATTTAAACAACTTGTTGTAGAGAAACATTCACAACTAGCCCTTCGCCCGCTGTTTGACTCAAGTCTCCGGTAACATTTTATGTTACCTGCTTATATTGCTTTAAAATTGTTAAGAATTTGAAAAATTATATAACCAAATTTTCCAGATTGCTATAAAATAATTTATAAAAAAATGTAATCTTCCCATAATAAAAACCGGTAAGATCCAGAATCTAATCTTGACAGTTCTTCTCAGTTTAAGGCCGACATTCTAACCAGTGGTAAATTCAGTAGCTTTGTCCTTAATAAATAAGTTAGGATTGTAAAGGTACCGAAAAAAAACCTAAATTCCCGAACCATTAAATTGTTACTATGCAAAATTTTAATAAATATCTTCCATGTAGCCACTAATTAAGCGTTAAGTTTACTTTAAGATAAACTTTGACACTGAAATAAATTACTTGTTATGAACAGTTTTGACACATGGTTAAAGGCCAGTACAATCGGCGACACAACTGCAAGAATCATTTTATAATTCACATGGTAATGCGAGCGTTCGTCAAGTGTAAGTGAGGTTAACAAGCGACGGGAAACGTGTCAAGATGGCGTAAATTACTTTTAATTTCCCTAACGACTGGAGGAAAATATTTTTCTTTGGATATGAACAGTAGATATAAAATTATAAATTGTTATGTAGAGTATTAATTTTAACTGCGTACATAATTCAATAAAAATTGAGAAAAATATATTATTATTTTTACATCTGTTTTGCAGCTTTAATTAATAACAAAATACATACCTACTATCAAAATAACTATTTGGTATTAGAAATAAAACAAAATGATAGCGATAGATTAATCGAAAATAACAATCCGTTCCAAAAAAAATCTTTTGTTAATTAAATATTTGTAGGTAAGTATAACCTTGATGTATAAAAATATTTTGAAACTTCGTCCCCTTTTTTTAAATCAACTCTCAGATTTAGATTCCCCTACAAGGAAAAAATCCTAAACAAACGCTCCCAAATCTGTGATCGTCAGTACGCACAGTGAGCCCGCGGAGTGTGACGTGTGTCACTCTCAGTTGCCCTCGGGACCTCGTCACGCGTGTCCGCGCATCACACGCAGTGCCCGCGACCCGCGAGTGAATGAGTATCGAGTGACCAGTGGTAGTGACTTTGTGTTGTTCGTTTCCTGAATTTGAATTTGTTGTTATTTTTATTTTGGTAAGTTTTGTGCCAGGTTTCCCGAATAGATTTTTTAGTTTTTTTAATTCATACCCTACTTTATTATTTTTTATTTGGCCGACCCAGAAGGTTAATATTGCTTTTTCCTTTGCATCTAGCTGTATTTTTTGCATGCTCTTTATTTTTTCTTTTTGTTATTAGTTTACTAAATCCATTATCATTATGCTTTGCTAAGTTTCTTGCCGGATTCTTCTTAGTTTTAAGTGTAGGTATTACGAACCGGTGGTAGAGGCAATTGTAGCGTTCGTAACTATCGTAAGTAGAGTAGTAGCGTGGTAGTAGTAATCAGAATCGAATGAGTTACGAGTTTTGATTTTGAGTTTAAATCATTCAAGTGATAAGTCAGGGTGGAAAGATGGAACGAAACATGAAGGAATACGTAGTTTTACTTACTTAAAAAAATAATGGTTTGTATAAAATTAGCTGATTTTCCGTCCCGTTTTATTTTTGTATCCAGTATATAAAAAAATCCAAACTCAAATCGTAATTTTTATCTAAAACACCTTCCTTAGTTTATCTTGTCTTAAATAAATAAAAAAACTTAATTATACTAAATTCCTGATAAAGAAATATTGCCTCTAGCCCCATAGAGTACATAAATCTCGACCCTTGACGTGAATGGCTCGGCAAAAAGAAGTTAAGACCAACAATGACTTGTAATACTGTCAGACCAAAAAGTAGCTATAGGTATAAACCCCATCAATTTTATAGGAGTACCTACGGGAGCTTTGTCTCGAGTTTAATTTCGTCTTTTTCTACCCCGGATTTACCCACGTTTTCCTATAAAAGTATGCTATATTTTATTCCATGTAATGATCTATCTATGTGTCAAATTCGATCCGATTACTACTGTTATTTCTCCGTAAATGATATTAATCAACTTTTATCAAAAATAGTAAAATCTTTATATTAAATAGTAAATAAATACTAAGTTATCTTGATGCGTACAGTAGTTTGAGCTGTGCGTTGATAGGTCAGTCAGTCAGTCAGTCAGTCAGTCAATCAGCCACGTTTTCCTAGTATATAAGTATTTAGATTTAGTAGGATAAACATTTAAACAAACTAAACAGTTAAAATATTTTATTAAAAACAACAAGATTATCTTTAAAACAATACAACATAAAATGCTCACTGAGTTAAGTACATAATTAATGAGCATGAGAATTATAATGCTCATTTAATTATTAGTACCTGGTTGACCGAGCATTGCTCGTTGTTTTTTATACGACGTTTTCTAAAAATGAAACCTAGATAGATCGATTTATCTCCCCCGAAACTCTCTGCATACTAAATTTCATGAAAATCGTTGGAGCCGTTTCAGTGGTTCGGATTATATTATATAGGTATGCATATATATGTCACCGGAAATGTATGAAATATAGGAATTGTATACAATTCCTGTGTATTTCCCCTAGGAAATTATAATTCAATAATGATACTTGGAAATATATAGAAACTATTGAAAAAAATAGATTGGGGTTATTTTTTTATTTTGCTTAGAATAGCAAGTATTCGCACAAAAGTTACCTTTGACTTACAACCCCCCAAATACCGCTATCCTTACAAATATACCGAATGTAGTACTCCGATAGATATTTAGGAAATGTATGGATTTCCTAGGAAATGTATACAATGACGGACTAGATACTTTTCCGTTAACATATACAAGAATTGCTCGTTTATAGGTATTAGATAGATATTGCCTATGATAGTTTAATTATAGCATGATAAATATAACAGTAACTGCTTTGGTATAAAAAAGATAATTCAGTAAGTAAATGTAGTGTAGATCTTCATTACATAGTATAAAGTAATAAAAAAAAAATAATAAAAAAAAATTGAAGTTGGTTCCGCTGTCTCTTCGCTTAGATCTTTTAAACTACTCAACGGATTTTAATGCAATTTTCAGCAATAAATATAATGATTCAAGAGAAAGGTTTGTATGTATAATACATGCATATTATAGTACAGAAAAACCTAGAAATTCAAAGATTTGTACACCCGAGCGAAGCTGGGGCGGGTCGCTAGAATATGTATGAATATTATAGTTATAAAACTATCATAGATTATAAGAATAATGTGTTAAAATAAACATATAATGGTGCCGATTCTGTTGTTTACGAACTTAACTAATATTAGACAAGTCACCTCTCTTTCATTTTAACCTTATTGAAAAAAGATAGAACATTTTTAATGCTGTCAGTTTAATCCATGCCGTCGTAATGTACGAGTAAATTACATAAAGATAGATAGATATGGAAGTTATAAATACATACCTCCTTGTTGTGAAACGAAGTTTATACATATAACTACCAGTGGCGAGGGGTGACATTATGGCGAGGGTAAGCCGTTCTAAAAACTCCTGTAATTTTATAATTACAGTGTATTTTAAGCATGATAAAAGTGTTTTTGAAATGAGTCTTCTCAGTTCAAGTGTATTCCGAACCGGTAGTAGAGTCTATTGTAAAACTGTAACTTTTTACATTCATAAGTGCCTTATTAGGGCCTAAACTGAATAAATGAGTTTTGATTTTGATGAAAATGTGGGACTGGGATTCCTAAAAGGTAAGCCAATGGGAATCGGCTTGTATGGACCCTTCGCCACTGATAACTTCACTACATTAATTTACACACTACACCAGAGAGCCTGCTCCGAAAAACGATACATGGTAGTTCAAGTGTTGAGGCGATGATAAATCAGAGTGACGTCGAATGCCGAGACGAAGGTCGCGAGTTCAGATTCAGATATTCAGATTTTATAATAAAACTACATTTAATAGGAGACCAACCTTGAAATCACAAAAAAAGAACTATTCTTAGATTTAGACCATTTTACGGCCCGAGCTGCCATTAGTAATCCGACCGCCCCCAATTAGTCGTAACCGTACTAAGTACTCCCTCGGTAACGCCCTGAGCCGAGGTACGTACCCCATTCGGGGGTGCCCTCAGGCATGGTTACCTATGTTACCCGGCTGAGAGCCCTCTGCGCTCGCCGATTTGTCCGGTAAGGTTGCTGAAGCCATCAGAGGCTAGCAACTTAAAAAAAAATAACAAGTCAAGCTGCTGTAGTTAGGAGAATAAACTTTATGCTCTAGCTGTTTCCCGCGGTTTCACGCACGTTCCCGGGATAAAAAGTAGCCTATAACATTCGAGGATAATGTAGCTTTCTATATGTGAAAAAAAAATTCTAATCGGACCAGTAACTTCATAGATTAGACACTAAAAAAGAAGCCTTGCTGAGTTTCTTGCCGGAGACTTCTCAGTTCAAGTGTATTCCGAACCGGTGGTAGAGTCTAAAAATTGTAACTGTTGACATTCATAAGTGCCTTATTAGGGCCTAAACTGAATAAATGAGTTTTTGATTTTGATTTTTGATTAGCGTGTTCAAACAATCAAACAAAATGCTTCAGCTTTAATATTAGTACCTATAGGTATAGATATAGATACGTGTACAGTCGTGTATAGAAGTGTTTACCGGGTGCCGGGGACTGAAACAACACGCTACTCGTATCTTGTTTTCTATCCGACATGGATTATTTGTATTATTAATAATTGCTTAATTAGTATGTGTTAACAATTAACTAATTAATGTAAATATACGCTGAATTTAATGCGGACCCGGTATTATTAAAGCATCTGTACCGGCTTTATGTTTTCGATTACGAATTTAATTAAAAATAAATATCATCTGCATAGTATGGGAGGTGGAGTATATCAAATTTTATCTTTAATATATTGGTTAGGTTAATCACATATACATACAAAAAAAAAATAAGTACATCAATTACGTTTCGCCTTACCAGCGAGTGAACTACTCAAGTAGAGTATGTCGGGCCTTCTTATGTGTACCGATCGATTGTTATTTTTCATCAAGACGTCAACATTAGGTATAGTATGACACAACTTAGATGAAGCATCGGCAAAATTCGTAAAATCGATCGTTCCCGAAAAGAGTACGCCTACAATATTACTCATGAGTTAAAAAATGATCAGCGAAAATGATCTTGTTGAACGTTGAATGGCGCGATAATGAATGATTTTTATTAGTTGTGTAAATCGGATGTGAAGTGTACGAAAACGATTTGCCGATGCTACATCTAAGTTGTGTTATACTGTAACAGTAAGGTTGTGTGTCACTTTTTCCTGCTTCTGCCACTGATTTTAATCACACACACGTTTCTATGCTTCACTTTCTGTTATGGTTATCATCAACATAATGTAAAAAATAATATTAATATTTAAGGTTTTTTCAATAGTAGTCCAATTTTCAAGGTTTATTTAATTGCACACACGGCCACAAATCAAGCTACACACGGCACCTTATGCGGTTGTAATAGGAGTTATTTTGCAATAACAATGTGTAGCTTGATCTGTGGCCGTGTGTACTCATCACGAAATATATTAGGTACAAACTTTTCATACTAAAGATGAACATTCTACACTCAAAATGTATGAAAAAAAAATGTGTTTGTTCTGCAATTTCAGGTTTGGTCCTATAGTAAAAGTTGGTCATAATGTTGAGTACAATAATTTCTGTAAATTTGTCTACTCATTGAAAAGTATCCTGTACTATCTTCTTTACATAAGACCTATAAAATGAAGTCACTTAGATCTTTTAAACTACTCAACGGATTTAAATGCAGTTTTCATCAATAGATAAATATAAAATAAATAAAATATCCTGGGACATTTCTACACACACGGTTATCTGATCCCAAACTAAGCAGAGCTTGTACTATGGACAACCAGATAACTGATATACTACATATACTACTTTTTTTTTGTAAATACATACTTATATAGATAATTACACCCAGACTCAGGACAAACAGACATGTTCATGCACACAAATGCTTGTCCTGGATGGGAATCGAACCCACGACCTGCGGCGCAATACGTGGTGTCTTAACCAACTGCGCCAACTGGCCCGTCAAGATAGAGTGATTTAAGAGAATAGTTTATATCTATAAAACATGCGTAATATTATAGTACAGAAATTCAAAGATTAACAACATATCAACCATAACAACATAGTGAGATTAACCATATCGTGCGTACACCACTATCTACTTACCTACTACAGACATACATACTAACTGACAATCACAAGGATAGACATATAGACAAACATACAAACAGACGGACATACAAAGAGACATATGGAAGGACTTTTGTTAAAACATGAGAACTAACTGCCGACAAACTGCAATGTAGTTTGGCAGATACTTATTTGTAAAAAATGAAACTTTTTTTTTCATAAATAAAAAAAATACAAAATAAATTTGTACGATACAGAAAGATTTGTACAGTTATAGGTACACCTGTGCGAAGCGTCGCTTATACGCGGGTAATAAGATAACATACTTATAAAACGTAATTTTTAAACGATTCTCCCAAAACGTAACTTGAAATTAATATTCAAGTATGCAAGAATAAAACATGAACAATACTTTGACAAATGTATACTCGCACACATAAATCTTTGTACAAATTATGAATTCGCGGCAAACGTCACATGCTGGCAATTTACGAGCATCGTACGACATAAAACGATTACGTCGACGTCGCGTCATTAAAGCCTCAACTGGGTACCTTTAATTGTATCAATTGCGACAAAACGTAAACTAAACTGTCATGTTTTAACGCTGGATTGGCGTTAATAATTTCTGTGCGTGACTGTACTTATAATAAACAATTTTTAACTTTAAATTAACTTTTTTTAACATACATAATTATGTTTGTTACACTTTCAAGTAAAAACGACTGAATAAAACATACGAGTACATATGTTTGTTGGATGCCAAATACTCACAAAAGATTCAAGACAAAAAGGCATGTTCACATTACTCCGGGTGTTTTTTGTTGGTGCATCCCAAATTATTATCAATTTAAAATTAAATTTAAACTCATCATATTCTTTGTATCGGTATAGATAATAAAGTTATCTGGAAAAATAATATCAGAAAGGATTGTTATCACGAGTGGGGGTTATCCCTGACCCCCACTCGTTATCATCGAAAGTTCAATGTTTTCGTCCTGTTACTGTCCTGTACTAAACAATATTTTGTCCGAAAATGTAAGATAAAAATCTCGTGTACGACCTAAATGAACCCCGATATGATGTTTATGCGTTGACCTTTGGGCTTTGTCATTACCAATAGGTATCCTTAAGTTACCCTGAAGTGAAGTGACCTAATTATAAGACAAGCTGCTGAGAGAATTCATTTCCAACTTTTAAACAGGAAATTATGACTATGAAAATACCGAACCTTTAGGAAAATCCCATCGACATCATATTAATCGGATTCTGATATTAACTCCCCCTGGGAAAAATCGATATATAAATAAAAGCCTTCAATTGAAACAAAAATTTTAGTAGCATAGATTAAAAGGAAGATCCACAAATAATGCGAGAGTTTCTTGCTATGTGTTATTAGAGCAAATAACAATTACAGAATAAAGTTCTAAGGAGACAATCAATATTTTTTTAAATAACGATATAAGTCAAATATTGAATAAATAATTGAATATAATAAATACCTAAATACATTATCATCAAAACAGCACATTTATTCTAAGTACTGACAATCAGCCAATGTTCTTTGACCTTTTAATTCAATTGAATGCTACACATCTGTACTTTATCTCATTTGAATATGAACTGTAGCTGCAAACAGCAATGTTTGATTTTGCTTGGAACCAGTGGACAGATATGACGTTAGTGTACGTGTATAATACCAGAGCATTGGTCACTCTTATCACAAAATGATATGTGTGATACATTCCAATAATAAAATGACGCTTTCTTTGTAAGCAGCGAATTGTATGATTGAAATAGAAGAGTAGTTTTGTTTGTATACTATATATATTATAGCTATTTAATCACCTCCAATACAGCACATGGTTCTTCTGTTGCAATTTATTATACAGGTTGATTTTGGGAGTGAAAAGTAGTAGTAGGTAGGCCGAAAGGTTCATAAGTGCCTTATTAGGGCCTAAACTGAATAAATGAGTTTTTGATTTTGATTTTGAAAGGGGTAACAAGATTGAAATATCAACACACGATATACCCTTACAGATCATGAAAAAAATATTTTGGATTAGAAAACAACACTAAAATATTTGCATATAAATAAAAATTCAACAATCTACAACAATTAGATTTAGGTTCTGTATATATATTGTCTTCAATAAATAAATAAATTTGCCATACATCTACAACGTAAGCCTAACTGAGTTGAGTACCTATGAGATTACTAGAGTACTAAAAAAGCTATCTCACCCCATCACTACGTTTTTGAGTGCCAGTAAAGGCTTTTGCCAAATATTTACGCTAAACTTCAATACTTCAAACTTTATTGCTTTCATGTGTAACAGTATGACAAATTGTATACACCTGTATATTATATGTATATATTACTATAAAATCTTCGTAGTCGTAATGCTATGGCTCCTGAAATATTGTAGAATTATTTACACTATCTGCTGTATTCGCCTAATACCTATTCTTAACTATCTTATCGTATCTTCTTAAATCACTCTGTATATGTAGTTCAGAAGATACAGCTTTGTGTCCAACAGACTAACAGACGGAGTAGGCTTATTAATAAGATCCCGTTGGCACCATTTGTAGCAGTGGGTAGCCATGTCCAAATCTATCAACGAACAGACATTTTTTTTATAAATAATATCCTGCAATCAAGCTTACCATTCCCGTCAGGTGGGTCCCTGATGGGAAGCGGTTACCGTAGCCTCTGGTTTTAAAAAAAGTAAATTTAAAAATAGACTCATAATGGGTTTCTTCTCGGAGTAATATGAACATGCCTTTTTGTCTTGAATCTTTTTTGAGTATGGATCAGATTTGGATTTGGATGAAACTTGGCACATAGATAGATCATACCCTGAAATAACATATCGGCTACTTTTTATCCCGGGAAAACATAAGATCCCTGGGGAACGCGGGTGAAACCGCGGGGCGGAAGCTAGTTATTATATATTTACAAAAAACTAGGTAGTAATGTAGTGTATAAGTTTTTTTTTTTTTTAGAAGTCCTTAAGATACAATATTTACAATTATTTACAAGAAATATACAAACTATATATAAAAAAAATCCTCGAGGCGGCCGCTGCTGCCAATCAACGGCAAGGTTCCCAGAAGGCTGCGTTATTTGATTTCCATTCTGCAAGCTCTGCTAAGATTCAAGTTGAGTTGACCCAGCCAAATCAAATAAACATAAATTTAAACTGCGAAAACCAGTATTAAACACTGCCTTTGTATTTATACTACGTACTAATTGATACCAGAGCAAATTACCAACACCGACTTATCAAACAAGTTTTTGTACCAAAAGCATAGATCATAAACTTGCCACGATTACATCGCAAGCACAAAGCGTTTGTGCCAACTATTATGCCAAAGTTTGGTCCAAGTTGGTCCCAACCCCGGTCAAACTTAGCAAAGTTCAGCTTAGCTAGCAACAATGCTAATCATTACATCAAAGGATGCTTAATGTAACGTAGCTGTTAGTTTGTCTCTCCTAACGAGGGGTCTATTTTATTGTAAAGCCTGTAGGGGAAAACAATACGATTCTGCCTGTTCTATCTTGTTATTTTTTTATTTATGTTCAAAGACCGAAAACACCGTTTGAGCGAAAAATAGCTCACAACGCGTCGTGGTCATTCTAATCGTGAAATTCGTGTTATGGCTCTTATAAAAACGCACTTGACGCGTTTTGGCTATAGGTCATGTAGCATGGTACTTAGCTATGACACGATTTTCACTATGTTGCCTATTTTTGATTGCCACTATGCGGCGTTTTTTCGCTCAACGAGCGTTTTTTATTAAATTACTTGAACACTAAAATAACTATACCTATCATCCCATCTCTAATAACATAATATCCTTTTATTTAAAAAAATTTACTTCTCTTTCAACATATTTTTGCTTAGATAAGTATCTTAAAGCATTCGATCATTAATTATACACACTTTAAATACACTTCGACAAAGAAAATCAAAGATCCCGCTCAAAACCGAGGCGAAAAAGTCAAGATTTCATTACACTTCACACATTTTTCAACGCTAAAAAATGTAGGCTTCGAAAGTAACGTTCGCACTAACAATGAATGATAAATTGTACCTAAAAAGCTTTAATACAAAGCTGAAATTAATAGTTAGACTATTGCGGTATTGCGTCATAGTGTTGCCATTTCGAAATGCCAGGGAAGTTTCTGAGAGCAAGTCATAGTGTCTTTGTTTACGAGCACCTAACTCAAAAGGATATTATGGGAGGTTGACCGATGTAGTGCGGGGATATGGAGCTATGAAACTTTGGAGGTGTTATACATTATTTAGGTGACTAGGCCGAATATTGCGCTTTTTCTAATTTTCTACTAATTCAGCATTTTTAACGACATCAAAAAAGGAGGAGGTTTTTTATACGTGAACGCAATTAGCTTTAATCTTTCGTTGAATTCAAAACAGTGTCAGGATAGAGTTCATTATAATGACCACGTACGTGGAAGGTAATTTAAGTTTTTTATTATTATAAATATTTGCTTTTCTTGGAAAGGCTATTTACCAAACCTACCTTATTTATATTTCGTAAAAACAAAAGAAAATCTTCATCTAATTCAGCATAAAATAGTGAACGTAGGCCACTCGGAAAAGTGACTGCCATATCCAAAATGAAGGCGATCCTGAAAGCACAATGATTAATTTCCCGACACATAATGGAGTGAAGGGTACATTATAAAAGTTACTATAAGGAGCCTGATAATGTAACTACCGTCTCGGTAACTTTCTACGGAAAGATAATTGTAATTTGGTCATGGCCTGTGGTAAATAAAGTTATGTAGGAAAACCAAAGTGTTTTTTTTTGTTTTAAATGATAGTTCATTGGTAGTGACATCAAATGCCGAGACAAAGTTCTGCGGATTCGAATCCTACAATGAGCTTGAGCTTTCGGTGAAGAAACCATAGCTCGGTGGTATTTATGTATCCAATTTTTTTTATGTCTCGGTTTCACATAAAAATAATAATTATAGGTAGGTTTATATATCATATAAAATGGGATTGCATTTGATTTGTACTCCTCAGTAAAAATAAAACTCTAACAAAAATATCTAAAAGCTTTCATGAAATAGTTTTGACCGCATTTAGTTCGACCAACGGCTGCAAACCGCGCCTTGCGGTGCACCGTGGTCACCACTCTATTTGTCAATGGCTCAGGCTCTATTTAAAGGATTAACCTTCCATCTGCCCTTCCAACTTTGATTCATTGGTAAGGTTCAATTTATTTATAAAAACATTTCAGCTAAATTGAATATAGGTACTTTAAAGTAATTTTTTTATTTTTTAGTTATACTTTTTAAACTCTCGCGAACTCAATTCATGTTTATAGTAAAGTATAGAGTCTATTCGCGCATAAAATTTTGGACTAACCTCGACGTTTCGATCAAGTTACAAGCCAGTTGGCGCAGTTGGTGAAGACACCACCCATCACGCCGCTGGTCATGGGTTCGATTCCTATCCAGGACAAACATTTGTGTACATGAACATGTCTGTTCGTCCTGTGTCTGGGTGTAATTATCTATATAAGTATGTATTTACAAAAAAAAGTAGTATATGTAGTATATCAGTTATCTGGTTTCCATAGTACAAGTTCTGCTTAGTTTGGGATCAGATAACCGTGTGTGAAGAATGTCCCAGTATATAAAAAAAAAAAAAGTTACATTGATCGTGGTCACGAGTGGACTCAATCATATTTTGATAATATTTTATGCGCGAATAGACCCGATACTATAAACATGAATTTTGTTATTTAGATATTTGTTTTCATCATTTATCTCTGCAATAATCTACTAATTACTACTTAACTAAAACCCTTAAAGGATGTATATTTTGATTACAAATTCCCATTGTATTCCAAATTGTTTTAATAAAAACGGAAACTATTTGCTTTCAACGTTTAATTAAATTCTCTATTTGAACCATTAAAACGAAGCGCAATTTAGATGAAATTGTTTGTTATAAATCATGTAGGTCCATTAGAAGTAGGTACATAAACCGTTTATTTATAAATAGTTATCAACTCATTACTGATATCACTATGACTGTTGTGTGTGATTGAATAACACAATTTGTGTTTAAGATTCATTTTTGTAGGCTTTGTTTGCTCACCACATCAACACTTAACACGATGCGTTTGTGGCAAAAATAACTTTTTTCTCTTTCCAGATTAGTTTACACATGAAGATCAAGACTATGTCATAGTGTTACGTGAGTGAATAAAATGTCAATCAAGATGACATTTTTAAGACGTGTGACGCCTATGACGTTTGGCGTGATACTGACTATTTTAGTGTGCGTTTTCGTCCAAGTAACCTCGGCAGAGGGGCGCGATGAGCCGCATAAATATACCATAGATGAATTGTTAAGCATAAACTTTGAACGGAAGGATTCTGGAGATCTTGGAATGGATCCTTGTAAAGCTGGTGAGTAACTTTATTATATTTTTCCACCTAAAAGTATTAATTATTAAAATATAAAACACAATTTTGTAACGGTAATATTTTATTAAAAATTGCTAATGATTTTACAAACATTCCTCTTGGATACCCGAATCAAACGGCAATCAGGGTGAAATGTAAAATAAATACCACACTACAAAAATGGGACGTATTTTTACAATTTTAAAAGCTTGAGTGCAGTTGTACGATAGCCTCACGTTTAAAATACCTTTTTTGTTTGTGGAAACCTATTTAAGTTTAAAATAAACACCGAATAAAGGATCCTTGCTAAGGCCCTCTGGGCAACCCGGATTTTCGTCATGGACACCTTATAATTCTCGTTGATTACCTCCGTTACGCATTTTACGGGACGCTGTTAGAGTATGGTCTAAGCTTAAAGCGCTAAGGTCAATACTAATGCGAAAGTAACTCTGTTTGTTTGATAGTCAGTCAGTTTGTTACTTTTTACGATTAAACCGCTGAACTGGTACGCAGATAGCCTATTTTATGGAGAAGGACATATGATGCTTTTTAACCCGGGAACGCGGGGAACAGATAGTATATAATATACCTGTTAATGATGTAAAAAAAATTCTAACAATACAATAAAAATGATGAAGTTTGTTAGTAAACAATTTTTTTTTTGCTAATGTGTGTGTATGTAGAAAAATATATTTCGATTCAGCTATAGCAAAGATATAAACACATCACCGCTCACTCTTTCTGTTTTCGTTTAAACCTTCCACAAGGTCCCTCAGACCGTGGAAACCGTAGAGGGTTGGTTTTTATCGCTCGCCGTTGATTTCAGTTTTAGCACTTTTTAATGGCTGGGTTTCCACCCAGATTTAAATACCGGACATTGTGCCGCATGGGGCTGAGCTAAACGGTTTTTTATTTAGCCCGTTTTTAGCTTATTAAAAAGTTTTTGTAGATACCTCTGTACATTGTCTTTGCTTATTACCTGGTGATCTTTAAGGCTTTAATGAGAAAAGCTTTTTCTATTCATTCTCGTCCTTATCAACAAAGGAGAAACTTTGAAACTTTCAGTAAAATTATTCTGTTTTGGAAATGTATGACTATAGACTATGGGTTCTGTTCTTGAGTGGCCACCATAAACCGAAAGACGCAGCGTGGACAGGGCCCCACAAGGTGGACCGATGATCTTGTGAGGGTCGTGGGAAACCGCTGGATGCGGGTAGCGCAAGACAGGTCATCGTGGAGATCCTCGGGAGAGGCCTTTGTCCAGCAGTGGATGTCTATCGGTTGACATGATGACTATAAAAAAACATATCTATTGGTACCTACAGATTGTAATATAAATTTCTAGATGTAAAAATGACACCTTATCATATAGGGTTATAAGTTAAAAGAAGGATATAATACTTGTAGGGATGAAAATTATTCATCAGTATGATCAACTTTTGTTATAAAATCAACTTTAAAATCACATAAAAATTTCTTAAAAAACATAAATATATGTAATACTACCAAAAAAAAAACACTACGGCATACATCTTCCATTAATCTGTAGTTTTGCTATACAAAATAAATTGAAAATAGAACCATTTTCATTCGAAAATATTTTGATTTCCAATAAACCTTTAAACTCATCAAACTTTGTTTGTTATCCATAACTCGCAAACAAATAAATGGATCGCAATAAAACCGTCACGAGTTTGTTTACCGAAAGCTGCACTCGCAAAAGCAATAAAAAAACAAACAACGAATAAAACATTGGCGTTTAAAAATAAAATAACCAATTAACACTTCAATAAATCGACGCGTAACCGGTAAAAAATAACCGTCTAACTTTATCGTTACGAAGTGGACATACGACCGTAAATTGGAATCTGGCACTCTATAAACCTTTAAAGTCAATAAAGCGGTCCCTCGTCTTGCGAACCGTAAAAATCGGTACAATACCGGTTTTTACCGCTCGCCCCATCGCTGCTATTTATTCAGAAACGGCTGTACCTATCAGGATCTTTTATTTTACTTTCTCACAATTTATTTTTGGAACTCTATTTGTTGCTTCCACTGATAGAAATCTTTGTATGGCAAAAGCTTTTACGACGCCTTTATTGGTGTTTATATGAGTCACGAACGGGTGAAAGGAAAATTGTTTCCTTTCATGATTTCTTTTGATATTTTGTCTAATTTTGCACTAGTGATTTTTTTTGTCTAATTTTGATCTCTGTGTTGTATTCTGTCATTGCTCTTAATTTATACTTAAAGTTTATGTGATTGTTTGTCAATGACGCTTTTGTTTGACTCATGTGACGATACGGAAGTAGATTGAAAAAAAAAATTGGATTAATTTATTTTATGAAATCAATTTTATTGCTTTATTATGTATTTGTTTATTGTTTGATATATTTATATTTTTTACTTACCTTTTATTTTATATAGCTATAGTTGGTAGGTTTTAAATAAGTAACTGTTGTTAACTAGCTCCCGGACTGAAAAAAAATATAATTATTAAATCGATAAAAATTCAAAAACAAAATACATTTCGCACGTAGACAGTTTATTACATGGAAACAAAAATATATCACTTGAAATTATTCATACAAAATTATCATATTTGTAACTCAATTAACTTAGTTTATTTTCTAACTTAACATTACATACGAGTATAAATATTTTATAGCCTACGAGCCAGGTATTCAGGTCAAGTAAGCAAAGACGTAGCCTAAAGCGGGATAGTCTATTGTGAAACAAATAAATCGATGTAAGGTACTACATATAGCATTTCAATAAACTGTGCTACTGCTACGAATGTCGTAGCACGTAACAAGTATTGTGTAGACAGTAGACTGTCGCATTGTCATACTCTTGCTCTGCTACGGTTCACTTGATCCATTGAAAAACCGTATTCGATGTAAAGATTTTTTTTCGTGAGGTAACTGAAATTTGTATTGAGTTACATTTCAGGTAGTATCATTTAGGTAATTGTAATATACTGGGTGCATGTCTAGTGACATCATCGTAACGGAAACTGATGGTTTTAGTACATGATTCTAGACTCAGCTTTAGAATGCATGATTTTTCATAAATCTGACTAATCTATAGGTATACTAATAATAAATCTGAAGAGATTGTTTTTTTGTTTGTTGAACGCGCTAATCTCTGGTATTACTGGTCCGATTCGAAAAATTCTTTCACTAATAGCAAGCTACATTATCCTAGAAGGTTATAGACTACTACGACTTTCTATCCCGGGAACGCGAGTGAAGCCGCGGGGAACAGCTAGTATTCCTTTTTTTTATGTATGAAAAGTTAAGATAGTAGATTTTTTTCAAATTGATCAGTAGGTACTTCCATCTCATAAGCTCTGCACACAAGCAAACATAAACCTGTATATATAATATTACATGTTATAGAAGTACCTACATCTCATGTAGGTTTTTGTAGGGTTTTCAAAACATATCGACTACAAAAAGTCCACATCCCTGAACCAAATTAAATGGCAATTCCATTATAAAGTCATAAACAAATACAAGCAAAATCACATCTCTTGCATAACAGGCATTTTTGGATAAGAGATAAGGCATGCCTAACACGTTTCATTTAAACGCTCATAACGTTTGGGTGCCTTTGAATTTTAATAAACGAAACAGCTTATATTGTAAGGTGAGGTGTGAACAAACCGAGATTACACACAGACACACAGTTAGATAGTATTGAGATTGAATTAACCAACAATGGGCTTTTTGGTTGTTGTATACCAACTGCTGGTGGTGTAGTCTCAAAAGTATTCTGAATACCTAATTTTCCGGTTGAGAGCCCTCTGCGCTCGCCGATTGTCCGGTAAGGTTGGTGCAGCCATCAGAGGCTACCGACTTTAGTCCTTTCAAAAAAAAAAACAATAAACAATAATAATAAACTTTAATTAACTTTAAGGGCGTGGGCAGGCCCCCCACTAGGTGGACTGACGATCTTGTTAGGGTCGCGGGATACCGCTGGATGCAGCTAGCGCAAGACCGGCCATATCGTGGAGATCTTTAGGGGAGGCCTTTGTCTCCAGCAGTGGACGTCTTTCGGCTGATATGATGATGATGATGATGAATAAACTTTATTTACTAGAATATGTTGATACCTACATATAAAATTAGTAGCAATCATAATCAGCCAAGACCGCATGGAAAAATTATCATGCGCATTATTATCCGCAGCATAATAGGCATTTACAAATTACAATAAAATTCTTATCATTAAAAAGATGTCCTACAACCGAACCGTCCTATTTTGAGGCAATAGGTCAGCCAGAGCTCATGTTGTATGTGAATTAGTCCTACGAAAGTTTGTGAGGTTATATGGATGTTTGTTACTCTTTCACGTGAAAACTACTAAACGAACTTGGATGAAACTTGGTATATAGATAGATCATACCCTGGAATAACATATAGGCTACATTTTATCCCGGGAAAACTTAAGAAACCTCGGGAACGCGAGTGAAACCGCGAGTTTCTAATAATTGTACCTAACTTATATTATAAACATCCTTCCGCCCGCAATCCCGGGATAAAATAAAAATAGCCTATGTACTTTTCCGTATTATAGGCAAAATTTAGTTTTCAGTTTAGTGGTTTAGCCTTGAATAAAGGTATTTTATCATAAACCAAAAATAAGACATAAGATGCTCTAAACCACAGTGCTTAAGTTACAATTTAAATTACAGCAGCTCCGTTTAACATACGAGCTCAAATTAATATGTGTACATTCACAAGGATACTTAAGTTAAATACGACGACACTTATTACACGGTCATATTTCCTCCAGCTTAATGTCAGAGATTTGTAAAGAAAAATTTGAAGCTGCAATTTTGTATTTTTACTTGATAATTTACGAATGCTACCCACTTTGGAAAATCTCAAGATCTCTCTCTCTCAAAAATATAATTGTTTAAAAATTATAAACTTAATTTTAATTTTTGAGGTTCACCTCAAGGAATTTCCAAGGGATCTTAAATTTTCTTATTTATAATTTCAGTAGGATGATATAATAAGCATTGGTGATACTAAAATAGTATTGCTTTTAGCAACTCGTTACTACTTGTTACTTTTAACTGACAGACTAATAAATAACAGACGGAATCCATCTCTTCACGTCCCATCCACATCTAGATGACTATTTAGCATTTTTCTACACAACCCTGTGACGTGTCCTATGAATGACATACTGATGTAGCGTTTGTCAAGCGTTATTTCTATATATTTTTTGTTTTCCTCGATACGGAGCTGGGGGCCAATTTCACTAAATTACAACGGTTGACATCAAATTTCGATTCAGTTAAAGTTCGTTTCCAATCCAATTCTAATTTTATTAAAAACGGTATTCCACTAAATAAACGAAACCGAACCACGATTGGGTTATTATGATTAGATTGTAATCGTTGTTGCCCTTGGTAACCAAAACATCGTTCGTTCATCGTTGTCAGATTATTATGTGGAATACGAAAACGTGCAACAGTCGTCATTCAGCTGCGATCCAATGTAATCTAATAAAAATTTATTAGTGGAATTGCCACTTTGTCTTTGATGGTGTCTTTATGAATTTATTTTACTTATAATTTTGAAAACGATAAAAAAGGAAGTAAGAAAAATATGTATGCTCTGTAGTATGATATTTTCCATAGTTTGTAATATAACAACATTGCATAACACTATTTAAAATATACCCGACACTCACCTGTGGGTTTATTCGCCACTTTACGGCGAAACATATATTAACTGACGGATTTGCAGAAACAGATCTGTTTCGCCTGAAATTGGGCTATATTACGAAACTACATACAAATCTGTCAAATAGACAGGTCGAGGAAATGCTATCCGAAACATACTATGAAGCTGCAAATGTGGTAATATCGACCATCTTGTTCTGTTTATTTGCATAGATATCCTGTTCGGGATAGAAAATTACATAGGCAGGCAATATTTTTTCCTTAAGAAATCGCGGATGAAATCGTAAATCAAATATGAGATTTTTGTCTACATTCTCATTGTCAGTGTGTCCCAAATTTATCAGACATCTGGTAGAAGCTCATATCCAACGAAAGGGCGGCTCTAAGGGTTCGTGTGTCATTTGAAACTGAAATGAAACGGTGATAAGGGAGGTGATAACTTTTAAGGGTAGATACTTCCCGACATGACTGTCTTTAACTTTGCGCCTTTCTTTTGTTTTGCGCGCTCAGGTTGCGTGGTTTATGGATGTTTTACTTCTTCCGTCTAATGTTATGGGTTTATATGATAAAGTTGGTGACATTTAGAGCCTTATTTAGATAATGCTTTAGCTTCTTTTAGAATTCATGCCCAAATTGGCTGTATCGTTTTATTACTCCGCCCTGCGGTTTCACAGGGAATTACTCCGTCCCTTACTAAACTGACGGAGACAAGCGAGATAGGAGAGGCGCAATTTTAGTAAAAAATACGGCGTTATTTTTAAAAAATTAAGCCTTTTTAAAAAGTAGGAAAACTATTCCCTTTCTATTGGATTTCAGAATGTATGTTAATATTTTCAAGTTATTTTGGATGGCCTTAGTTTTAAAACGGAGCATATTCACGATTTTTTCTAACGTTTCTAATGAAAAATTACAATTAAAAAAAAAACGATTCCTCGTCACATATTGTCTAGTTTATCATATATTTTTTACAAATCTCTTGCAACAAATAATGCCGCGAAAAACTTAATCTAGAATCATCATTTCTCGGATATCGTCGCCTTAAACCAACAATTTTGTTGATATTAACAAGTAGTTACTGCCACTTCAAAAATTACTGCCGCTAAATTACAAATAACCCGAATTTAACATTACCATTTACGTAATCACCTTCATCAGGCATTTTGTAAAACAAAATATTCACTCAAACTATTTCTTCGCCCGTTTAACCTTCTACGCTCTAAGCTTGATTAGTGCGAGCGATTTGTTAACCCTTCTGCAGCGCTTGACCTCTCAGAGTACATGATAAATGGCTTAACTTAACACTCCATTTAATTTTAACTGCTTCCCTTCGGTGTTTTTCTTCTTTCCCTAATAAGTTTATAAGGAAAAATGGTGACAAGTTAATGTTTCTTGTTTAAGCTTTATTTACGTTCAGGGGAAGGAAATAAAAATCAAGTGCGAGGTGTTTCGTGAGAGTCCCGGGGTTTATAAATACGCATTACCAAGGTGGATTGAAATTTTTCCTCCTATTTTTTATTTTTGGACAAAGTAAAAAAAAATTAAGGCGATGATAGCTCAGTGGTAGTGACGTCGGATGCCACGACGAAGGTCGTGGGTTCGAATCCTACAATGAGCTTGAGCTTTCGGTGAAGGAAAACATCGTGAGGAAACCATAGCACGGTGGTAGGGTACTTTGTAGTACCCGCCTGGCTGGCTACCACCCTCAAGTTGAAAATTTGTCGCCAAGCACCTACCGGTGTGTTCCGGCAATTGCACTTGAGAGCCAGTTTGTCTTCTCGGCATTGTAACAGGTCAGCAACACATTGGCAATATCTCTGGTATTGCAAATGGCAATAGGCGACGGTAACCACTTACCATCAGGTGGGCCGTATGCTTGCTTGCTACCTTAGTAGTATAAAAAAAAAATGTAAAAGTTGTGATAGGTATGTTTTACCAGAATATCTGTGATGTGATGATGTAACTGACACCGATGGTAGTAAGCCCACAAAGCCTAAAGGGAAATGAAACATTAATTGAGAGTTATAATTTCGGTGCTCATTTGTTTCCTAATAACGAAGGAAATCTTTGTTTTTTTTTAAGCTATTGCATAGCTTCTATAACGGGCCTTAAGCGTGGATACCGAATCCAGAAATTCCATAACGAAAATAACATAACACCCCCCACTCCGACCAGCACAGCGGTGATACTTTTTAGTTTTGCCATCTATCGATGAATAGCAGAACTTTTAATGACTCTTTGAAATATCACGCTTGTCTCTTTAGTTCAGCAACTCGTCTCTAGGTGGCATTGGTTGTAATAATTGCATAAGTTGATAAAAACAGCTATGCAATAGCTTAGCGGCAGTCTCCGAGTGCCACACGTCTTTTTTATAGAACTGGTGCGCGGTGGTAGTCTTCTAAACTATAGTAACTTCTGACGTTCAGTAAATGTGTCTTAACTGAATAAATGAATGAGTTTGGGACCATAAATTACATTGCAATATGGTTCATTTGAATCTGTCACCCGTACCAAGCTACAGCGTTAATAGTTTAGTGGTAAGTGGTTACCTCGTAGCCTATAGGCGCATGCAACCAATGCAAGCTTTAGCGATCTTACTAATGCGCAGGAGTTTTTTGGCTCCGGTATTCTGTAAGGTACTTCTTTAATTGAGTTTCACTCTAATTATTACACGATATTGTTGTTGGTTTTCTAAATTTACGTAATGTAGCAGAATATTAATTAATTTATGAATGTAACATAATGTAGTACAAAATTCTTAAAGAACTCTAAATGATTATACATAGATTAGATAAAAAATCAAATTTGTTTTGTAATTCCTCGAAATTATATACCTACCGAATGACTAAAGGACAACAACGGACAGATGTTAAGTACATATTATTATAATTGTCCGAATAAACGTCACAAAGAGATTCCTTCGGCTATTTTTAAACAACAAAACATGTTCTCAATTATGCAGATGTTACTTTGAGATATCAACTTGAGCCAATTACATTTAAATACCTAATGGTGCTGATTCTGTTGTTTACGAACTTAACTAATATTAGTCAAGTCACCTCTCTTTCATATTAACTTTATGAAAAAAGATAGAACATGTTTAGTGCTATCAGTTTAGTCCATGCCGTCGTAATATAAGTACGAGTAAATAGTCGAGACCAATAAAGGTCACGCTTAAATTCGCGTTGAAATAAGTGATCGGACTAATCTGACAGGACTAAAATATCATGCCTCCCTTTCTTATATTTCTTATTAGAAAAAAATATAGTGAGATTAAATTTGTTTAGTTCGTAAACAGAATCGGCACCAATAATATGTAACGTAACTAACTAACACTTTTGATACTCCATTCTTTATTGCAATCCGAACAAGAAATTAATATTCCGTGCAAAAGATGTTGCAATATTATTTACGATTTTTTTGGGTAATGGTTTTTTGAGTGATGCCCCGATAGCTTTAGTTATTGTTTTGAGATAATGGTTGCAAGCAGCCATATACTATGCAGGGCAATTGTCTACGCATCTCGACATCGTCATCGGTTTCAATGAAAACGATCATCGACTTAAAATGTTTTTTTTTTTAAAGGACTAATGTTAGCCTCTGATGGCTGCTCCAACCTTACCGGAACAATCGGCGAGCGCTGAGGGCTCTCAGCCGGGTAACATTTAGGTAACCACGCCTGAGGGCACCCCCGAGCGGGGTACAAACCTCGGCTCAGGGCGTTACCGGGGGAAGGGGAGGACTTAGTACGAGTTACGACTAATTTGGGGCGGTCGGATTACTAATGGCAGCTCGGCTTAAAATGAAGCTTTTCGTATTGTCTAAATTCATTACAATTAGTCAATTAGTTTTGGTCGTTTGACATTAGCCATCGGAATCAAAAAAGATAGACAATACCAACATTTTAAGACCATTACGAGGGACCCCTTAATCGGAATTCCGATTACGAGATGCGTAGACAATTGCCCTACTGATATGGTAGGTAGGTATGGTAAGATATAAAAATACATGAAGGATAAAAAATACAATGCTTAACTTTGCACTTCCAAAATATACTAAGGTTTGGTTGCTCGTACATTTTAGTTAAAGTTATAGTCAAAGTTAACTTAACTATTACCACGCTTTGACCGTATAGTCACTTCGACGATGACCGATCTACCTCGGTCAGTTATAGTTACGGTTAAAATTTTAGTTAAAGTGACACGAGCAACATAGTTTGCTTTCTTTCGGCGGTTAAAGATAACTATAACGTAGCCTAACTATAACCTTACTATGACCGCGCATTATGCAACCGACCTTAAGTGTTGATACCAAAAAGAAAATAAAGTAATTCATTACTCATATTCAGCATATTACAGTAGAAAAAAGGCAGGACCAATTAGTGTTAAGTAAAAATTATTGCAACACCTACCCTCGTATTTCATTTTAAGTCGAGGGTTGTAAATGTTCAAAGGGATGCCGCGAGACCGCGCGGCCTGTTTGTCACTGTTTTATTTTTAAATTCGGAAAATTAACGCTGAAATATTGCGTCGGCAACTTCGTTTGAAAGTAATGTTTTTATTTCAAGTCCTTTTTTGGGTATCTGCTGTTTTTTTTAACACAAAACACACACTTTAGGATTCGTAATTTTGTTTGAGTTATTGGGTAGGTACTGTCCGTGAGACAACAACCTTTTTTGTTAAATGATAAATACCTACTTGAAACTTCGTGTGTCGCTTCCTTTTGGCGAGTCTATCTAACTTTCTTCTATGACTTTTTCCGAAAGTATATAATACTTAATTAGGTATAATATATTTGATTGATATGAGTGTCAAGACCCTTTTTCTCAGGAACGCGTGGAGATATCTAGTTAAAATTATTTTTAAGTTAAATATATATACCGTTATAGTAAAAAAGTAATCAATAAAAATGGCCACTTATGTCGCATACTTGACATTTTGCCAGTAAAAAACCAAAACCTATAGGTACTACTGGGCAGTACTGGGTAGTACTTTCAGTTGACCTAAAATCATGAAATTTGGCAAAAAACAAGGTCTCACTGCATTATAAGTAAAACAAGCTATTACAAATTTAATTTAAATTTGCAGTTAGAATCCCCAATTACAGATTGTCCCTCAGATGATTTGTTGGTGTGTCTTGAATACGATAAATTATCCAAATTATCTGTACGGAACCATCAGTGCACAAGTTTTATTATGCAGCCACGGTTACACTGTGGTTGCCACAAAGTGATATCAATTTACATGAATCACTACATAGTACACAATTGTCTTGGCTGTAGATATACTGTGCGTACAATTTCGCGAGCAATAGTTCTGTTAATTAATAATAAACAATTCATTAAGTTTACCCCTCATATTATCAGTTTGATTTAATTGAAATAGTTGAATATTAAAGGTAATACGACGATACGCTGTGTGTTGTTCCACATATAGTAGAAACCTAACCTAATATAGGTATATAGTGAGAATCCGAAATATAGATTTCAAAACAAATTTTATTTACCTAAATAAATTTACAATAAGCCTCGCAATACAGCGAGGCAATGCCGCCAGTATTCTTAGTACTCTGCCACCAGGGGAGGAGTTAGGGGATGTTTTTTATTTATAATTAATTTATTTTTTAGTTACATTTATAAGTAGTTAGTGTGGTTTAGTAGTTAGATTAGTATTAAATTATTATTTAAAAATGTAAATAGTCATAAAAAGCATTAAATGTACTAATAAACATTTCGTATATGTAAAAAAAATTACCTAATATGTAATACATTGTAATTATGTAAATAAATTTCTTGGAGGAGGCCTTTGTCCAGCAAAGGACGCCTTTCAGCTGACATGATTATGATGATGTAATTTTATTATCCGTGGCGATAGGTAGGACTCACAAATAAATTAAATTCTACTAATATTATAAATGCGAAAGTTTGTGAGAAAGTATGTTTGTTACTTCTTCACGCTCAAACCGCTGTACCAATTTTGATGAAATTTGGTATGGAGGTAGCTGACACCCTGGATTAATACATAGGCTACATTTTATACATAAGAATGTTATAAATCTTCTTTTGTTTTAATTTAAAAACTTTAAAACCCTGACTACAAATGTAACCCTGCCCGGACGCTCCCCGGACTCCCTCTAAACTAGGACAAATCCCGGACGGATGGCAACCCTACTTCCAGGCAACCTTTGGGTTACAAAACAAAAATAATCTCTGGATAACATGTTCGTAAAAGTGTTTATCTAGGAGAGAGCTAGACTAACTACATCTAGGTGCCACTTGTTCCAAGCCTGGACCACTTTCTGTAAAACAAATAGCGTTCACAGGCTTGTTGTTTTTTATTTCATTTTTAGTCGTTCTACCCACCTCTGCGAGTACAAATATGTCTAGTAACTACAGTTGTACAGGACTCCTGCTATATTTTACAAATTGCAAAAGTTGATTCTAAATCAAATCTGAGACCTGATTGTATTTATTTATCTACAGGTTTATTTTTTAATTAATAGTATATAATTTACCGGTGTGTTCAGGCAATTGAACTTGAGAGCCAGTTTGCCTTCTCGGTATTGTAACAGGTCAGCAACACATTGGCAATATCTCTGGTATTGAAAATGGCGATAGGCGACGGTAACCACTTACCATCAGGTGGGCTGTATACTTGCTTGCTACCTCAGTAGTATAAAAAAAAATAACTTGCAGATTATTCCAGCATTCCAGTAACTATGTTCCACTTTTCTTTAGAAAAAAGAACGCACTGTTAAAGTCCCTTTTTAGAGGAACTATCCTGCTGAACCTTTTTGTAGTGTTTTCCAGCTTTATTAACGTACTTTAAACCTTATATTTATGCAGGGTAAATAACATTATGCATTAAGTCTGTGCCGAGAGGAACCGTCGACAAACCCCAGAACCACTTCCGTAGCCTAGGATCTGTTGACGCACTCTAGTATGTTAGCATTACACAACCAAATCTCGGCAGGCTACTCTAAACTCTATTTCAAAGTGTTAAAGGCTGCATAAACTGCAGTAATAAGTTTGTATTGAGGTACAACCATCGACAAAGGCGCGTCAAATGTATGGACATGACCACGCAAAGTTGTTCCTCATCTAACATTGTACCTACCTATGTTACGTAAGGACGTTCGACAATAAATAATAGTATCGCTCGATATAGTCAGAAGTTGTGTAGTGATGGTGCAGTGTCGATATTTAATTATTTTTTATTATATCTTCAACAATTATTAATAAATTGTACAAAATATTACTTCACATGTGAATTCCCCGATTAAAATCTATTTTTTTACCAATATTTTTTTGACGGGTGTGATCTAGACAATTTTGCCAAATTCATAATTCCTACATTACATAGTAAAACCTCTATGACAGAAGGTTCCCCATTTTCCTGTTATTGTACCGAACTTTAAAAACTAACTGTTTTTGTAAAATTGATTTATAATTCATTATCTTGTGCTAGATATAATAAAGTATCGACATGCATTATTTGATCTACTTTTCAACACTTCTCTAGAGCCGGAAGCGGGCGGCACATTTTACGATCTGTGCGACTGTCCAGGCGAGTACGCCGCTAATGTACGCGACTGTCCCTACTATCTGCCATGGGCATGGGAACGAATGCCGGCCGCTTGTATCGAATTGTATTAGTACAATCAAGCATAAAACTGTAACATTTTTCTTTATCGTTGTCAATTTTACTTTTCAATAAGTTAAAATTGTATTCCAAATTCAAACTGAAAGAAAACTCGACTCACTTTTTAATAAAACTGTTTATACAAAACTTTGTGGTCAAATTTTATTATTACAGTATTAATGTTCCCCCCAATTAGTCGTAACTCGTACAAAGTCCTCCTCCTCCCCCGGTAACGCCCTGAGCCGAGGTTCGTACCCCATTCGGGGGTGCCCTCAGGCGTTGTTACCTAAATATTACCCGGCTGAGAGCCCTCTGCGCTCGCCGATTTGTCCGGTAAGGTTGTCGCAGCCATCTGAGGCTACCAACTTAGTCCTTTCAAAAAAAAAAAAAAAAAGTATTAATGTTTTAATTAGTTATTATTTATTTGGCCCGAGAGACGTTGTTCTGTTCTGCCGTTTTCAAACTCAAAACTCATTTATTCAGTTTAGGCCCTAATAAGGCGCTTATGTCAATAGTTACAATTTTTACTATAGACTCTACTACCTTTTAGAATATTATGCCGGCTTACCTATCTACCTACCTACCTACCCGATTGCAGCGCCACCTACCGGGTCCAATTGTGACTGTAGCGAGACAACTAACAGCAATTCATTTTTATAATAGGTATTTTTTTTAAAAACAGTGGTAGCGCTAAGTAACAAATATATATATTTTCCAAACAACATACGATTACAAAGTACAAACAATGGAATCTGAACTGGAATTTGCTAAGTACAAAGTGTAAAATGCTTTACGCACACAAACTGCTCATTGTATACCTACCTACTGTAGTATTCTGTTAATACTTACCAGTTTTATATGATAGAAGTAATAATCAATATGAAAGACTTTTAATATGGGACTAATGGCTTGATCAAAATTCATAATATATGAGAACTTAGAAATTATTTTCGCGATTTTATGAATTTTAAACAATGTATAAAACGAATGTCACCAATATTGTAATTATAATAATCCTTTACTCAACACTAGCTGCTCCCGCGGTTTCACTCGCATCCCCGGGATAAAAAGTAGCCTATATATATATACATAACCTTCGGGGATAATGTAGTGTTTAATGTAATGTGTTCCTATTAGTGAAAGAATTTTTCGGATCGGACCAGTAACTCCGAAGATTAGCGCGTTCAAACAAACAAACTCTTCAGCTTTATTATTACTAGGTATAGATAAAAGTAGATACATAGATTACAGTTGAATGGTACTTATTAAACATTCATTTTACAATTTGGTATCTTAATGTTATTGTAAGAGAGTCCTGGCACCTCAAACTGGGATTCAATCCAATCAAACTTTAGTTTTGTTTACGAAGTTTAAAATTACATAGAACAGTCTCATATCTAACTTTGTTTTGATAAATTGAAACGTATAACTTACAACTCCTTCGAGTATAATAGATTATTTAATTTTCGTAAACTTATTCTGTTTTTTTTCTGTCGGCAAAAATAAAGGTAAACATTCAGCCTCACATGTTTGTTTTACTAAGGCTGAATTAAATTTACGTTAGTTAGTGTAATCCATGAACTAACTGGTTCCAATGAAAGACCGTGTATAAGTAGGTACCTATGTTACCGTATGATTGCGAATACCATTAGCTTGCAATCCATCTCGCGAGATTGTAAACCGTCGATACATTGTGAACTGTACCATACTGCTCATAATACAACGTAAAAAAAATCGATAATTCATAATATATCGTTATCAAACCGTTAAATTGTGAACGGACGAGTGCTATCTACATAAGTGCTAGTGCTAGTGCTAGTAACATAGTGCAGTTTATTATAACTGCAAGTCTTGGTAGTTAAATATAATTAATATGATGACCTAGACTGGTCGCATTGATACAAGGCTTTGGAAAGGCTTAATACAGTCCAATTAATAGTAATAATGTACTTAACCCTGAGGCAAATAAAGTTAGAAAAAGAAATATAAAAGGGTTGACTGTGCTAAGCCTTTCCGTTGGCGTCCAATCGAAAGGAAGGGTAACGCATCTCGGTAAATTATGTCGGTAGGGAGTTTTAACTTCGTTAACCCTTTTATACGAATCTTCTGTTTCCAGATTTAGATAGGGTTGTGGCCTTAGTAGAAATCGATGGCTTAGACTTATTTATTTTATTAGGTATATAATATTAACCTTATTTAGAGAGCCTTGAGGATTATTAAGTTGTTTTGAGTGCTAAAAGCTATAACTGCAACTTAGAATTCATTGAAATATTTTATGAAAATATAAAACAGTGTTTTTCTTGACCAACTAACTATTCCTTTACTTTTATACATATTTTCAACCGTGTTAGATAGCCCATAAGATATAAAATTAAAATTACAGGTATTTCCACCCGCATAAAGGAACCGAAAATACCACAACTTCAATGAGGTATACTTGGTAACGTTTTCATCAAACACTTTTTCACGCAATAGTACCATTGCTATAATCAATCGAAGGCGCAGTTACATCGAGCAATGCATGTGCTGTCATGCACTACAGTTGATTACCTACTATGTACGTAGCATTGTTGTGTGTGGATGTACTTGGATTACAGTTGTATGGAGAAATAGTCTACTCATGGTATCGTAGCCATGTATGGGCTTATTCAGTACCGGATTCAGGTTTTTTGGGACGGACCCCGCTGAGGGTAATAATTTAAGATTGGAGGACTCAGATGTTTTTTGAGAAGAACTTAGCCCCTTAGTTCCTTGAGTGTATTACTGGGGTTTTTGGCCACAAATAGTTTTGGATGATTAGTTCGGATGGTAAGCGTTTATAGTGCCAGTGCTTTCATAACCATGTTTACAGTGTCTACAATGATTTTTTTACCGTTTTCGAAAATGTCCTAGGATATTTATTTAATTGATAACGTGCAATATTTCTCTCAACAAACACTCCAGCACTTTTTTCTTAAAAAATCATCATTGTTTATACATGTTTCCAGAGTTTCTCAGGAAAATACTCTTTTGAAGTTTATCTAAAATGGAACAAAAATTTCCTGTAAAAGCTTTATGTGACGGAGATATCGTTAAAAGTTATGTATAAAGCTCGCTTTGTGTAAGCTACACCTATTGTAATAATTTTGAACTTGTAACGATCCTGTTGCTCGTTCATTAATGTTCATTTTCGCATTCTTCACTAAGTTATGTTTATGATATGACATAACTTGAAGTTGGGTTAAGATTTATTAAAATAACTAGCTTCCTTCCTGTGGTTTCAGCTGTGAACCTGATATATCTTATGGATAAAAGGTATCTAAAGCTTTGAATTAATCTATTACGCTATAATTTCATCCAAATTGTTCCAACTTTTGAGACGAAGAATTCTGATCGAAATGATTACCGGCTTTTTCTGGTGGGTATAAATTATTTTATTTTGAAATTATAGAGATTAAATTGAAAATAAAATGTTGGATTTCACAATTAGGCACAAAATTTTCATTTACAAAGCAAATAACCAAATAAGTAGGTACGTAAAAAAAAACAATTTTCGAGAATACCTTCATTGACGAGTAAATCTCAGCTATTGTATCTTCCTATGTAGGACACAAGTTTCATAGCATAATCAACATGAAGCCTCGACGTCAAACACAGGAACAAAGGGTTTCACTGGACTAGTATCGTGTAATGCAGGCCTTTATTTTATGTGTCGATGTACTAGGTACTAGTTATGTGCTTGCCTACATAAATTTAACGAGAAAGTTATATACATTAAAGCTAAACAGTTTGTTTGAACGCGCTAATCTCTGGTACTACTAATCGGATTCGATTTTTTTTATTATAAGCTACATTATCAAAGGTTTTTATCCTGGGAAAGTGGGTGAAACTGCGGGGGACTGCTAGTATTATTATATCAAAACTCATTTATTCAGTTTAGGCCCTAATAAGGCACTTATGAATGTCAAAAGTTACAGTTTTACAATAGACTCTACTACCGGTTCGGAATACACTTAGAGTATATACACACTATACACGGAGAGTACCCAAGTGCTAAGTAAGGGCTATATTTTATCCGAGAGACGCGGATGAAACCATGGGAAACTGTTTCTCACTCAAAAGAAGAACCCTACTTACATAATATTTTTTATCAATCATTGATATTTTTAATACTTTCGCGTTTAACATATTTTTGCATTTTACGATGAATAATAAAAAAAAAACCGAACAAAAATTGCAGCGTAGCAAGTTCCACTTTTCAGCTAAATAAAAGATTTAAACCAATTAAACCGCCTTAATGTGTAAAACGATGTGTGTTTTTTTTTAAATAATGTTTAAAAATACTTATAAATTTGACGCAACAAGACAAGCAAAATTATAACTTCAGTCAAAACCGGAAGGTCGTTAAAATTTCAAGAGTTCATCCAAGTAACTTTCAGCCAATGTTATAAAAGGCATTCAATTCAAAGTTGTGAAAGCGATAAGAATTTATAGAACTGCCAAGGTCTATGAACAAAACTAGTTGAGAAATGCAATTCCAGAACTTATTATGATCTAACTTTAAACTTATTGCCTCAGACACTAAGTTCTCACTTCTCTGTTCACTAAGGATCTTTTGCAGTAAACTAGTTTTTGTGGTAATATAACGCTTCTATATAATTCCATTTATGTACACGATTATACATGCGAGAGGGAGACCAAAGTATAGTCAAAGAGAGAAATAATACCTACTAAAAAGTAACCTATAGCCATGCAAAACATTTTTTTAATCAAAATAATTATGGCAGTAAAAATTTTACACTGGCTCCCGAACTAGTGAAAACTGAATTTCAAGAATCTTATTTTATAGTTCAATAATTTATCAAAAAGACAGATGGAATATTAGAGCTGTCTAATGGCTTTATTAATAGCTAAGGTAAGGAATATATCCATAGACAACCACCATGTTATAATGGATTCTCATAACACTCAAACGATGGATAATGTTTCAATGTTCAAGGCTTTTATCTGTACATATAATAATATATTGATAAATATGTTTCTCACTCTGGGAACGCTGTCACTCCATTTTCAAAATAAATATTTGCCGAAATCTTATAAAAATTCTTTATCTATCTCGTGAAATCATTGTCCCCATTTTATGGAGACCCTAACAATTTCCCGCCACTCTGCAAATATTGCTAAAAATACGACGAAATATTATTTAAGAAAGACCAAGATAATATTGTCGTGCTATTGTCGTAAAACGCCTATGATTGAGGATTCCTTTGTAAGCCGGAAATATGTATTTTATGGTGAGAATTTCTTTGTAACTCAAGCTTTTTTTAACAGGTAATATTTATATTTATTTGAAAGAAAATATAAGAAGCCTAAAAAAGTAGTTACGGACCATGAATATACAAAACAGTTTTTAGATAGCAAATTATACTAATACCTCACCTTTTCTTTATCATAAACTATCTGCGTGTCACATTTAATTGCTATCGGTTCAGTGGTTTAGGTGTGAAATGGTAACAAACAAACAAACAAAGTTACTTTCTCATATTATATTAAGTATGGATTTAGATTAGAAATTACCCATTTAAAGCAATCTTTTTGTTTTTAGATTTACCCCACTCTTTGCTCTCGCTCCTTACAAGCTTTAAATTATACACTCAAATTAATTAAGCTCAGAATCAGAATTAGAAGATTGGAATCGGGGCACATATAGTATAGGTACATACTTTTGTTATAACTTAGTATATGTGCCCCGATTCCAATCTTATAGCTAAAATGGTGCGTTTTTGCTCTTGTAAGTCCCGTGAAACAAAGGCGATTTTACGCCGCGTCGCTTTCAGCCTGCGCCTGCCCTCTAATGAATGCACGACTTACCTCTATGCAATGTAGAGGTACCATCTGTTATTCTATGTGAGGGATAATTTATAGGGCATGCAGAATCGGTCCTCTATTTTAAGAACTGGTATTTCGGTTCCGATAGCCGCTTGGAACCCGGTTCTTTTGGTTCTTCAAAACATTTTTTTTTCGTACGTGATGAAGTTACTCAGAACCGGTGTTCCCGGTTTTTTTGGAACCGGCTACTACCAGTTCCAGTATATGTTAGAGATAATGCAAACAAACGTACGATTTAATTTATTTGATTGGCAACACTGCAATAATTAGACTGTACAAGGTGTCTGGAATAAAGCTGTCAATGTAGTCGTTGTGACAATCAGTAGTAGGTACGTTTGATTGAGGCTAGCTGTTCTTGAAAATTTATAAAAAACGTTTTAAAAAAATCCTCGAGGCGGCCGCTGCTGCCGATCAACGGCAAGGTTCCAGCAGGCTGGCAGCGTTCCCTCTTTGGATGGCCAAGCTAACACGTTGGCAGAAAAAGCTCCCCGCTCGCCGGTCCCCTGTGACCGCAATTAGTTTTGGAGATAAATCATTATATTTATAAGAAGTTACACCGGAGTGCATAAAATATATCTTATACAATAACAAGGATCAATAGAAAGTAATAACCGCTGAATAGCTTTATGTCTGTTCTATACCGGATAGTATGTTATCGGTTTGAATATCGGCTGTACCTATGAACCATAGTAAAAACTACTTAATATTTATTTTATCTATACTTTTTATTTTAAACTTTTACTGCTGTAAACCTACGTGAATTTTTAAAATTCCACAATATTAGTTCGTCATGGTGACCCTACAGGATGACTTGTAGGTCGTGTCATACGCATATGGGGGCTAAAATTGTCTACACTATCTGCAAGAGAGCTATGCGGGCTTCCTGAAACACTGAGCTCGTAGTCAAAGAGACAATAGAATTGTGCCAATGAGTTGCTTATGCTGCTGGCATTAAGAAGTGGGTTTATATAGGATTTCTGTAGCTTTAAGCTTTTTGACAGCCTTGATAAAAAAAGCCTAAGCGAAAAAGAGAACCGCATAGTGAGACAAGGAGAGATATTTTCACAGATATTTTCATGCCCAAATAGCTATCTGAGTGAAGTCTATAACCGTGGCGAAAGTTATGAACTTGAATTTTATTATGAGCTTTTGCTGAAAATCAGTTAGGAGCCAATATGATATTTGACAGTATGAAAAATGAACTATCAAACTCTTGTGTTTAATGTTTTTTAAAAACACGCGAAAAAATCTACAGCTGTAAAAAGGCCTCACGAGCAATATTACTATGCAATTCATATCCCGAAATTACAGCAGAGCCAAATGATTTTTAAATATTTTTTGATGAAAATGTAATGTCATTTTAATCAATTAATTTCTAATTTCGACAAATTACCTACACCATTATCTTCTGTAAATTTCAGAAATGAATTGCATTATAAATATTGCTCGAGTGGCCGTTTAAGTCCGAGCGGCAGTTTCAATTAATTTCAATCTTTAAATTGATAAAAATTTTATAATTTCGAAAATGTTTCCATGAGGATTTCCATACTATTTGGATATGGAGTTTTCAATACGTAAAAAAGTTGTCAAAGGATCGCTATATTTAACCGGTTTCAATCAAAAATGGATGGAACAAACGTGATTACCCCACTGATAGACATATTATCTATGTATTATGGCAATTATTAAACAGTTTCAATTTCGTAGTATCAAAACCTCATTAAGCCGAAAACTGGCTGCACTGGCTAAATCCAGTTTAATCCGCCATTATCCGGTTATATACGGATAAATGCATCTAAGTAGCGTTAATGTTACGTATTGGTACGGTTTCGCTTATGAACGTGCTTTGGGCGCAGATATTTTAATGCAATTTTAAAATGGCGTCTAATTTATTTTTTATGTAACATATTAATAAAGTAGATGATTTAGAAGTTTTAGTTTTTCTGTAGGTCAAAATCAAAAATCAAAACTCATTTATTCAGTTTAGCAATTATTGCAATTTTAAAATGGCGTCTAATTTATTTTTTATGTAACATATTAATAAAGTAGATGATTTAGAAGTTTTAGTTTTTCTGTAGGTCAAAATCAAAAATCAAAACTCATTTATTCAGTTCAGGCCCTAATAAGGCACTTATGAATGTCAAAAGTTACAGTTTTACAATAGACTCTACTACCGGTTCGGAATATACTTGAACTGAGAAGACTCCGGCAAGAAAAGGTAGTAATTAATCCCATCCATCTGATGGTATCTAAATGGTATGGCGTAAATATGCCCCTTTTTAAAACTAAGGACTATTTTTCTATTATTTGGGCCATCCAAATAACTTGAAAATTAAACCATATATTTCGAAAACCAATAGAAAGGGAATACAGTTTTTTTTTAAATAAACATAAAACTGTTTTTTTTATTAAAAGTGTGCCTTTCCTGTCCCGTAAGGGACGGAGTCATTCGCGGAAAGCATCCTCTTAATACCCAAACTAGACTCAACTTAGATCAAGACTAAAATAAACTTATAATTATAACACGATTCCTAAACCATAATGTTTGCATTGCTGCATATCTAGTGTGTAACTTGGATATAACTTTTAATCTATTCTCGAACTAAGCAATCTAAGTTATTGTTTGCATTACTTAGTTAACGTTATTCAGGTGGGATTATATGAGACACTATTTGGTTCTATTACCCGGCTGAGAGCCCTCTGCGCTCGCCGATTGTCCGGTAAGGTTGGAGCAGCCATCAGAGGCCACCAACCTTAGTTCTTTAAAAAAAAAAACTATTTGGCATATATTTAGCATTTGTTTGGTTTAGCTAAGAATTTTCAAAAATTTATTCCGTCTGCTTAATAGCTATCTGTATGCCGATTTTTTCAGATCCGTCCAGTGATTTAAGCTGTGCGTTGATAGATCAGTCAGTCACGTTATATTTTATATGATTAGATTAAAAATAGTATTACCTACAATAGGATATAATTTGCATGGGGATAGTACTTTGTAGTACCTGCCTGGCTGGCCTCAAGGTGAAAACATGTCACCTTCCGGTGCGTTCCTACAGCTGCACTTGAGAACCAGTTCTTAGCCACATTATCATTGATCATGGCAAGTCAATATTATGGTCAAACCTAAGGCCTATACAGAGTAAAAATACAATGAAGAAAAAGGTTCCAATTCCACCGGTAGATAGTACCTAGATATTATCTCATAAACAGAACAAAATCTTCAGATTCCGTAAAACCGAAAATACGATGAGACATGAAATATTAAATTAAAACAATTCAATATACTGTTAGCTGTTTCGAATAGTTCAAATAGTTCCACGAAAAGAACGCGGCTTCACAGAGCTTCGGCTAGGGCTGTCAACTAATATTACTATGAATACTTATCCAATTCCATTTCCTTTCTACATACCTAATGATAATCTGCTGTGTGGTGACGGCGACGAATATCACCACCCCATCTCATCCCGTGGGGGGCGTAGAAGTCGTCCGAGGGAAGGTATACCGGAGTACGGGCAGCAGCGTATCTCTGAGAACTATAACACCATACTGCGATCGCCAACCCGCCTGCCAAGCGTGGCGATTATGGCATATCCCCCCAAATGATCCAGGAGATCCCTGGGGGAGGCCTTTGTCCAGCAGTGGACGTTTTTCGGCTGAAATGTAATGATAATCTGAACTTATCTTTGGAAATAAGATTAAATTGATTACTTCGCTTAAATATAGTAATTTGTCGAATATTTTACATTGATTAGATAATAACTACTGAACAAAATTGTTGCCAGAGTATTGTCCACACAAAGAAATGTCACTGTATTCAGCTTTTTTATTTGGCATATAATTTATAACAATTACGCATGTTTTCTTCGACGAAAACACTCTGAATTTTCAGCACTGCAAAATAATTTAGATCCTACAGATTTTAGCCAAGTAAGTTAATCTCATCTTCTGTTTTTCTTTTGTAATTTATTTTAAACAACATAGCGCACATTTCAAACTTCACGTTCTAACTAAGCATGTTGTGGCAACCCTACTCGAGTATGTTTCATAGCTAACGTGGTGCCAGCGGCAGAGCTTCGACGATTTAGCCGGTCGCCCGCACCGGCTCAAGGCTCACATCGTGCCCAGTTGATATTGCACAAATAACTGGAAATTGCGGCCATTTGTAAAAAGAACACCGCTATTACCCACGTAGTATTAGAAATGGCACTCATTGAGCCTGTACTGAGCTTTATTCCATACATGAGCCATTATGGTATTATTGAGTAATAAATTATTCATAATAATATGAAGTCAACATCCAAATATAATTACATTTCAACAAACAACTAATACCTACAATACAAGGTTGCTAATTATTATCAGATAATCTGTATTCTATAGCACAGCTGTATTCCCGTGGGTTTGTATGCAAAATGTGCGCAACGCAAATCGATTGCATGAGATTACATGCAATGCGGTACTCGCTGATTAAATTATACAATGCATAACCGGCTCGGTTCAAGCCATGAGCGGTAGCGGTTTTAGAAAATATAAAATTATTTGATGTTCCCCGCGATTTCACCCGCGAACCGGAATATGCAGCGTGGGCAGGCCCCCCACAAGGTGGACCGATGATCTTGTGAGGGTCGCGGGAAACCGCTGGATGCGGGTAGCGCAAGGCCAGCCATCTTGGAGATCCTTGGAGGCTTTTGTCCAGCAGTGGACGTCTTTCGGCTGACATGATGATGTCCTTCTTCATAACATAGGCTATCTGAGTGCCAAAATGTATCGTGATTGCTTCAGCGGTTTAGTCGTGAAAAGGTAAAAAACAAACAGAGTTATCTACTTTCGCTATAATATTAAGTACAGGCATAGGTATATTATTATGAGATAAGAATTTACACGAATTGTACACGTATAATTTTATCTTATTATATACACTGTAATATGATTATAAGCTTGTATTAAGTAAATTGGAAAAATAAGCTACATTACCTGAATACAAACTGAACAATTATGTTTGTGCTGAGTGGAAACCGAATGTATGACTTTTGGTCTTGAAATCTCAAACTGCTATAATAATGTATGAATTATGAAAAACTAATTTAAAAGTAGCTTCTTTTTTTCTCTAGTAGGTAAACTATCTACATAGTCTATTGTCTTGCATAATCAATGTTGTGTGCATTTGTAACGGGCAAATATCAGAACTATTGTTACTATATTAAGACCTATAAATATGTATAATGCATGTACTGTTGATGTACCTACCTATTTTAAATAAATAAGTTTATTTTAAATGGGACTTCATACCGGGAAAAAAAAATACAATTACAGTATTTTACTATCGCTACTAACATCATGCACCACTGGTTCTCACGTAGAAGTGCTACGTAATTCAATCCGTAGCGAACTTACGGAGAATATTCCGTTTTATAATTGCCGCTTTATCAGATTGTTCTACAACTGTAAAATCTGTTGAGTGATATCCGCCTACGGCCCAATTTCACCAACTAGAACTGCACTAATCTACGGGATAATTATAATGTTACATAATTTGTATAGACGGTCTGTCAAATTGACATTATTTACCCCGTGGATTATAAGATGCTGGTAAAATCAGGCTTAAGCAAACATTAGTCACAGCTCCAAGGGACAGTAGACCTGAATATTTGATATGAATTTCAGTTTGATACCTCCACGTGTTCCTGAGAAAAAGGGTCTTGACAGACAGACAGATGGACAACAAAGTGATCCTATAAGGGTTCCGTTTTTTCTTATTTCTTCCGATTTTTTTAATATTTAGTTTGTATATTTGTTGTAAATTGTGAATAGAATATGATTTATAAATAGTTCAAGTAATGCTATGTACTACTTACTGGAATGTGACCTAAATATTAAGTACATAATCTAGACAATCTAGAAAAAAATTCGCAGTGTCTTTTTCGGCCATTAGATAGGCCTGGTGGTGCATGGTCTGGTCCATCACGGAAATAAACATGGACGCTAAGGCTGAGATCTATAGAGCGTACATAGACTTTGCTCAGACTATACTTAGGGTATAAACCTACGTAATAAAGTAAATATTTGTGTGTTTTAATTTGTAGCCAAGTTTTTGGTAAGTCGTCGATTAGGTGCACATAGACTTTGCTTAGCACACACGAGAGTTTCGAAGATTGCATTTTAAATACCAACTTTGTACGGTAAAGTCTGAGCAAACATTAAGTACGCTCTATCTCTATAGAACTCATCCTTAGTTTTCTTATTGTAGAAAACCGGGAGCAACTGCGGAGAACAGCTAGTAGGTTAAATAATCAGCATCATTTGGATCATTGTCAGACATAAACCGATTCATACCTATTACACACAATACAAAGCCTAAATTGGCACTTGGTACTAGTAATCAAATTCAATCCACAAACACGGTTTCACTATGAATATTCATGCCGCCGTAACTATCGTAAACCGACATGTCCAATACGCGTCGTGTAAGCATACATAGGCGATTAATTAATTGCTAGCCAGCGTTAGGCAACATCTGGACCATAGACACGGGTTGGCGATCATTAAATTTTATGATCGCAGCAGACGTACAATGTTGTTAATGGCCGGACGCAATCGCTGCGTTTTGGTGGATTTGAATGGAATTTGATGCAAATTGTAATACACATTAGGTGCCTATACATTTTTCGTATAGATAAACCATGCTGATGATAGCGCATTGCGATGATAGCTCAGTGGTAGTGATGTCGAATGCCGCGATGACGGTCGTTGGTTCGAATCCGACAATGTGCTTGAGCTTTCGGTGAAGGAAAACATCGTGAGGAAACCATAGCACGGTGGTTGGGTACTTTGTAGTACCCGTCTGGCTGGCTACTACTCTCAAGTTGAAAATTTGTCATCAAGCACCTACCGGTGTGTTCCGGCAATTGTACTTGAGAGCCAGTTGCCTTCTCGGTATTGTAACAGGTCGGCAACACATTGGCAATATCTCTGGTATTGCAAATGGCGATAGGCGACGGTAACCACATACCATTAGGTGGGCTGCCTACTTGTCAACCTTCTGACATAAAAAAAAGTCTACAATAATTATATTAGGTACTATATCCCATGATAACCTACCTACAGATCCTACATCCGCCAGAAATACAAGTCTAACCGCGGGCTATAGTGATAATTCTGCGCCATAAAGTCCATTACTCTAGATCAATGAATAGGCATTAAACGGTTGTAGGAAAAGGTCTCCGAAAAGTGTTAACGAGCATAGATAAGGCTGAAACATGCTTCACTGGCTACGATACAGCCTCAACTGTGACACGAAAAACGTATAACCTTTTTTATAGTCGAGTATGGGATATGTTTTTCCGTATATTATTTACTCATTTTTGTTTCTATACTGTATCTAAAAGCACCCTTCATTAGAAATACATATTCTGTGAAAATCTCAACCCACTCTATTACCACAGTTTAAATATTCCGCAAAAACGTTGAAAAAACTTTAAATATTTATTTTTAATTGTTGTTATAGCGGCAAAAAAATAATAATACATCATTTTCTGTAAACTGTCTATCTATTACGGTTCATGAGATACAGCCCGCTGATAGACAAACGGACGGACAGACGGACAGCGGAGTCTTAGTAATAGGGTTCCGGCACCCTTTCGGTACGGAACCCTAGAAAAAGAAGGATTCTTTTATTGAATTTTCATATTACATATTAGGCATATTTTTTTAATAAAGTTATGATGACAAATAACCCTGTAGGTTTCATCCAAGTTTTAATCCATTGATTAAGAAATCAGTCCATACCTAATATAATTCACTACACTAAAAGTTAGTGATTTTTATTTTTATTATCGACTTTAAGTGATATTACGAGTATAAAAGAACTGCTAAGCTTTTGAACTTTAAAGGGCATATCTGTAAGCTTTTTTATGGGTCGAAGTCATGATCAAGTAGATCATCTATTTAAAATAGGATCCAGCTGGAGTCACGTAACTATAAAAAAAGGTCTAGATGCCACACGCAACAGTTTTAAAGGTCTATTAATTACAGCGACATCAGAAATTAACAATATTATTTATTTCATGATATACCTACATATTTACATTATTTATTTGAAATGATAAGTACTTTAATTAGAATTATAACAAAATTAAACTAAAAGGACTAAACTAAATGAAAAAGTCGCTATCAGAAGGCATCGTTCCCTGAATACTAGCAGCATTTCCACGTTGGATGGCAATGCTGATTCTCTGACCCAAGTATACGCCAGCATCAAAAATTGACTGTTACTATTCTATGGAATTAACTGATGATTTTCTATCTAGGCTTTTTGTGTAAAAACCACTAATTCCTTATTTCTTTTCCAGGTAACTTCCAAGGTGACATCGCCATTCCAGACTCGGACTTCTACAGGACAGCCACTAGTGCTCCAGTATCAAAAATAAATAAATCACTTCAAGAAGAAGTTGAAAGGTTAAAGAAGGAAGTCCTTCTTGAAGGACTGCAAGTTGAGGAAGAAGGTTTCCCAGATATACTGAGAAAAAAAACAAAGCAGCCATTGCCACTATCACAGGATAAACCGAAGAAATATAATGACGCAGTCCTGATGACAAAGGTAAGCGGTGTGTTTGATAGAACCCTAAAGGGAATTTAAGATCTATCTTGTAGTTCCTAATTTTAAAAATATATATTAACCTCTAAAAGTCTAAGGAGTAATCCTGAGATTTCTTTACATGCCTAATTGTCATATTTAAAATGTTCTTAATTTTACAGGCTTTACCATCAGGTTTAGATAAATCATTACTTCTGAAAAATGGGAAACTACCACCGGATGATTCATTAGATTTCAATAACTCTGCCAATCAGAACAAAGATCATGCCAACCAATCAAGTATAGTTGATAACCTAACCGAATCTGAAAGCTTAGAACAAGATGGTGTTTTAGTAGTTAATATATCTACTGACAATATTTTAAATTTAGAAGAGCTGTACCCTCATATACAACTATCAAATGTTTCTAATAAAATGGATGAAATAACAAATAAGATACAGAGTAATAGTCGCGAAATAACAGGTGATTCGAAGAATAATTTAAAATTTAAAGGATTGCCTGAAAATATGACAGTAGGTCCTGCTCCAACTAATGGAGTTTTATCAACGAATGAGCAAGAGGAAGACAAATTTGTAATAAACAAGACTGATCAAGATCTTATTGGGAAGTTTTATGAAGAGAATAACTTGTTGAAACCTACTGAAAGCCTGCAGAGCTTCCTTGTAGAATCAAGTAGTAGACATAGAAGACGGAGAAGAAGACATGGTAATTCGAGACGGTATGATAATATTTTTAATATCATCTCATTAAAATATAATTTATAGGTTTTGTAGTCAGCAGTTGATTTACATTGTGCAATACCAAATATTATTATGATCTTAGTTGGATTTCTACGTATGAGTGCTGTATTATTTATAAACATTACTATATTACTGATAACCTTTATAATCAGTCTCGTGACTGTTTATTTTCTTAAACGTGAACAAAAATTGGAGATGCAGAAACAACGGAGACAGAAAAGAGAAAAATGTATGATCTTAAAAAATCAACGCACTGTGATATACACTATTAAAATACTGTTATTTGATGTCACTCGAGTGACATCATGTAACAACATGTTGTTTATTAACATTAACACCTTTGATATTACACGCCGTAACATCACAATAACATTTTAAAATAATTTCTTCATCTTTTATTAGATGTTCATTTATCTCATTTTTCAAGTGAGTGCTTTCTATCTATGGAACTCTTTTAATAAGCCTTGTCGACTGACTTTCTACGTAATTGCACCAACTCAATAGTCTTACTCTTTACTATGCATTTGAAATTCAACTTAAAAGCTCGTCTACAGGCAGCAATATCTACTTCATTATTATAGTGACCTTTTAATCATTTAAGTATAAGTCTTTTTAGAGTGTTTTCAAAAGTAGTTAGAGTTGATTTTACTTTATTTATAAAAGTGAAGTATTATTAGGGATCACTAAATTTTATCGGATTTTCAACGCAATTTCTTCTATCTAGCAGACATTAATGTGAAGTGTTAAAATAATTAAAAGGAATCCATTGAAATTCTTAAATCAACCCAAAACTCTATAAATTTTATATATACCACAAATTTATATATACCTATATTTACCACAAAGTACCTACATGTTGTTGTACCTACAATTACTGGAGAAAACTGGATAAGGAGTTCGAGGATACAAACAACCTGGAAACTGTTGGAGGAGGCCTATATATATACCCAATATAGTGATTAAGTTTAATATCCTTGTAAACGAACCTTATAACTTCATGAAACATTAATTTTACATCCCATTTGGAATAGGTATACAACAAATAGTAAGAGGTTTTTAAATAAAATACGAGTGCCTCGCTTTTACAAATCTCGTGCATCTAGATTTTCAATCTGCATACCCTTAATACGACTATTCATTAACTTCGTTTAAACGAGGAGACGAGACTCGACTTTTTAAATCTCGCAATTTAATATTTAGAACATCTTATTTTTTACTGTCTCACAGAAATGGTCTTAGATATAATCTACTGAAAAGATTAAATTATTCATAGCATAAACGACATGGTTAACTGCGAACGAAGGACCGACGGTTATATACTTATACCTACTCTACTTTGTACTGGTAATACGGTCCTTATTCGTGTATTCTGTTCTTGACCTTGCTAGTTATAAAAATACTCTATCTCCCTTACGCTTTATTAAATTACGTTGGGTCAAAAAATAAATCTGTATCGTATTTTCAGACTCAGAAATATACACTCAAATGAGAAAATTGGGCAAACCTCTCTGAAGACATCTGACGAAAGCAATCAATCACATTTTGTTCGCAAGAAGTTTTTTCGTCATAACAAAAAAAGCAAAAGCAGAGAATACAGAAGTGAAGTAAAGAAGTTCGAAATTCCAGAACATGAATTCGAAGAAAAATTCGAAGTAAAAGCACCTCTAAAAGATATTAACAATGAAACTGAAGACGGGCAATTTGATAACTGGTTTTTTCGAGACACTACAGAAGATTTAGAAGCCGCCGAAAGTCAATCTTACAATAACACTGAGGTCAGTTAAAAATGTGGTAACTTCATATATATATAGGTAGGCCTGTATTTGACCACATGTTCATTATGATGAAGGTGGTAAGCATACAATCCTAAAAGTGAACTGGATCTCAAGTGAAACTGTTGGAACATTCCAGTAGATGCTTTGCCTTTACCGAAAGCTGTCATTGCTTATCTCTTTTCTTTTTCTGATCACTTCCAGTAAAAAAAAATATTGGACCCACTCCCTTTGGTAAATGTATTCCTAATATAAACCATTTGCATAAATACATTGCCTCTTCATTACAAAGGGTTTTGTGTTAAATCAATTTGATACCAATTTACCAAGTACAAATTTGCATACATTCTATTCCGATTTATTGAGAAGCCAGTTGGCGCAGTTGGTTAACACACCACCTATCACGCCGCTGGTCATGGGTTCGATTCCCATCTCGACAATCATGTCTGTTTGTCCTGTGTCTGGGTGTATGTTATATATATAAGTATGTATCTACAAAAAAAAAGTATGTAGTATATCAGTTATCTGGTTTCCATATTACAAGCTCTGCTTAGTTTGGGATCAGATAACCGTGTGTGAAGAATATCCCAGGATATTTATTTTATTTTATTATTTATTCTTCCGAGATAATCTTAAGAGATTTTTTAAAAGCTTACTCCTATTTCTTTGTAAAAATATAAAAGACAAAATGGAGTGGTTTGTAGGTATTACGGATTTTTATCCGGCTTGCAGAGAGTGGCAGTTAGAGAAAAGTGTTTATCTACTCTCATATCGTAAAGTTCTAATTATGAAATCAAAAACAGTACTTTAATGACCCACTTTAGGCACACCCGTCTATAATGAAATTAAAAAATTATATTATAGTACAGTTTTCTTCCCAAGATAATGCTATAAAATAACTTTTTTTCATTAAAGTACAAGTATTTGAACATGTCTGGCCACTTATAATGTTTTTTGGGTTTTAATACTTCAATTACTGTCAGTCAACTTGTCAAACGAAATAATAAAGAAAAAAACATTATAAGTGGCCAGACATGACTAAACAATTAAACGTAGTATTATATTCTCTTTGTAAACAATTAGGAATCAATCAGTATCAATTCAATTTTAGATACAAATTTACTCTGTGGTCGCGTATGCGGTAGGGAGTTTTTCCCACACGGATTTGGGCGCCATGATGATTATTTTATTTATTTTTTTGCATACATATTTTATTTTGGCCAAAAATGATAGTAAAATAGCAGTGATACTAAGGTGAAATAAACTTGGATCTGAAATTGTGGAGGCGGCAATGGAAATGACGAATAATCGATACCCGTGAGTCATGAAAACCTATGACAAAATATTATCGATTTTTTACCTTTAAATTACATTATTAAATGAGTTTAGATAAAATACTGTATGATACTGCACATAATTAGGTATTAAAAACTCGTGTGATACTATTTAAACTCACACTCGTGTTTAATAACCCCTATTATGCAACAGTATCATAAACTACTATTAAAATGTAACCTTACTGAGTTTCTCTTGCCGGTTCTTCTTATTAATGTAGTAATATATTTTATCTACTCTCATATCGTAATGTTCTTATTATGAAATCAAAATCAGTACTTTAATGACCCACTTTAGGCACACCCGTGTATAATGATTCATTATAGTACAGTTGCTGTTCCCAAGATAATGCTATAAAATAACTTTTTTTCTATTAAAGTACACTTTGGACCTATCAATAGTATAATCAATCAGTATCAATTCAATTTGACGATGACAATGTCACAAATTTTGTAACTTGAGGTAAGAATTTTTGGGAGTTGGCAACACGGATTTGATTAAGTATATGATTATATTTTATTGTTTTTGCCTACATATATCATTTTGACCAAAAATGTCACAAAAATAGCAATTTTTTTTTTTTTTTTTTTGCAAAGTTGGTAGAAATTAATTTTTTTTAAATGACATTATTTATATGAGTTTAGATAAAGTACTGTATGATACTGCACATAATTAGGTATTAAAAACTCGTGTGATACTATTAAGAACCTCGCCTACGGCTCGGTACTTAAACTCACACTCGTAGTTAATAACCCCTATTATGCAACAGTATCATAAACTACTATTATCTACTCTCATATCGTAATGTTCTTATTATGAAATCAAAATCAGTACTTTAATGACCCACTTTAGGCACACCCGTGTATAATGATTCATTATAGTACAGTTGTGTTCCCAAGCTAATGCTATAAAATAACTTTTTTTCTATTAAAGTACACTTTGGACCTATCAATAGTATAATCAATCAGTATCAATTCAATTTGACAATGACAATGTGACAAATTTTTGACTTGAACTTTAGAGGTAAGAATTTTTGTGAGTTGGCAACACGGATTTGATTAGGTATATGATTATTGTGTCTGTTTATTTTATTGTTTTTGCTAAAACTCGTGTGATACTATTGAGAACCTCGCCTACGGCTCGGTACTTAAACTCACACTCGTATTTAAGAACCCCTATTATGCAACAGTATCATAAACTACTATTAATGAATAGCTCAAAACCAGTCAGTTTAAGCTGTCTATCGACTCGATACAATATCATCTTATACATAAAGTGTGGCAGTTTCTGCCACCTGCTAATACCATTATTAGACCTATGCCTAATTAGGCGGAAATAGCTAATTGAAATTCTATAGGACTTTCACGAAAAGGTCGTATTTTCATTAGGCATTGTTAGTGAAAACCTCATGAAAATCGGTTCAATCATTTTCATGATTAGCAAAATTATAGGTGTCAGTTATATTATCTTCGACCCGATTATCATGACAATAAATATGAGTATTTCTATCTTAGAAAAGAGCAAGACACCGAACAGTAAGAGCAGCCACTAACCGCAAGGAGCGTATTTGGGAGAACGGAGTGATACCCTACGAGATCGACGGCAACTTCAGTGGAGCTCACAAGTCCTTGTTCAAGCAAGCCATGAGGCACTGGGAGAACTTCACTTGCGTCAAGTTTGTCGAAAGAGATGCTGATATGCATAAGGATTACATTGTCTTCACTGAAAGACCTTGCGGGTAAGTAGACAAACCATCTATCGGCTTATAGTTTTGCCATTCTTAACGAGAACTAAAATATCAGCTGGTAGAAAATTTGTTGTCAGCGGGATTTGAGTTTTAAGATAAACATTTCTGAACTACTCTTTCAAGAGCTCACCGTTTTTTTGGCTCAAGGGGCAGCAAGTACCTCCACCTTACAAAATACCATACCTACACAAGTGAAAGCGCGGATTACTTACTATGAAAGAAAGAACGAAACTTATTATGCTGACTTCATTAGTTAATTGGTCTGTGCCTCGGGCGTTACAAACGTCCACAGTCTAACAGTCAAAGGGCAACTGCTTACTACGAGGCTAGCCATAATATGCTTGATTGCAAAATTTCTTGTATAGAAAAACACAGATCCTAAATCTTAACTTTCTGAAATTGACGATACAATTTTGAGATGTAGGTAAAGTAAGCAAGTAAGAAAGTCAATGAAATGGATTATCTAAACCTCCCGTTCTTATGATCACTCAAATCAAAATGTAGTATTTGTCATCACAATTTTCTACTGTTTGTAGATGAATCAAAGCAATTGAACGACTTATGTAGCAGATAAAAATAAAGAAAACACGCAATCATCCTGTGATGTCATGGGATATTGTGAATAGCAGCTCATATAAACGTAATACGTAGCGTCAGTATTCATTCATAGATTGCATGCAATTCTTTGGAGGCTGATAATCAGGCTATATATAGTTTTTTTTAGCTACCTACTGCAGATGCTACTATTTCTAGCTTAATCCTGCGTTTACCCTTTCTGGAGGGATTTTATATTTCCCGGGATGAAAAATATCCTATGTGTTATTCCAGGATATCTATCTATGTTCCAAGAGTAAACTTAAAAACGTTCGGATTGCATTTGTAGTATTACCAGGATTGTATTACATATTATCTTCTCTGTGGCATTACTCTACTTCTTCTTCACAGAAATACGTGTTTTTTTTCCAGAAATGACTTACATCATGGTTAAAATTGTCCTCAGCTGCTGTTCTTTTGTTGGCAAGCGCGGTGGAGGGGCACAAGCGATCTCCATTGGGAAAAACTGCGACAAGTTCGGCATCGTCGTTCACGAGCTGGGCCATGTGGTCGGCTTTTGGCACGAGCATACCAGACCAGATCGGGATCATCACGTGCAGATCATCAGGGATAATATTATGCATGGTGAGTTGTTTTGTACCCTCTATGCAAGGACGTAGAGTTTTTTTTTCATGAATCCTTGAGATTTCAACTGGTGAAATCATAATAGCTCAAATTATTTTTTCACATAGCGAGTGGCCTTCTCATTCACAATTACACATAGGTCCAAATATTTTATGTAGCTAACAGCTAACAGCTAACAGCTGTCAATTTTTGCAATTTTAAAGAATGTCAATTTTAAAAACCTACAAAATTTCTTCTGGCACGTTTATCTGATACCTCTATGTTGATATTGGATACAGAAATCAGATAGTTGATATATCAATTACTTTTATGTTTAGCCCAGGGGCCAGGTGGTGATCACTACCAATCAGAATATCTAGCGTCCATCATATAGGTATTTAAAGTTGTTCCTCATGAGTTTTATATTGGTATATAGAACAGCTAGTTTTCAGGCGCGGTGATCATAGTATGTTTTTGCCATTAATCAGAGCATAAATATAGAGCACCTCACCACATTAAGTTTATGTTTCTTCCTCAGCATATTTCTTTTAAGTATCGCTCGCGTAACATTTTCTAGTTTATTCCAAACCAAATCCAGTGCAATTGAGGTCACTGCGGACGAGCCATTTAGTATATTTAAATACTCGAGTAAGTTAGAAACACAACCACTGAAGTAAGCATAGCATGGTAAGGGTTTTATGAACCAAATATATTATTATTTAGGTTAAGTGGCTGTTTCAAGTTTTCACAAAGCTTGTATCACTGCGACCTGACTAGATCTATTGTGATCTTCACATTAATTAAATTTCACCGCCAAGACCTACAGCTATAATAAACTGTATTATAAGTATATTCTTAGCAGTAATGGATTTTACTTCATCTGGTTGCAACTGTTCCTTCCCTAGGAGATTATTACGTTTAGGCTTAAGTGTATAGCACTCACACCAGATATGAAGTGGTGTTTCATCCGCTTGACTCACCAAATATATGGTCCTCTACCTAAACTAAAGACTAGTTGAAGCAATAGAAGCATCTTTAAGCGCTAGATTAGACTCTACCTACCTTACAAAGTACATCTACTCCATGTAGCCTTTAGCCATTTATAACCGTTCGAGAATCGATCAAAACTTCGTATATAACTAACCTTCATGTTCAAGGATTACAGCAAATGTAAATAACGGCACTTAGAAAGGGTACACTCATACGATAGGTACCTACTTACACTCACGTTCACGAATCTAAGGTACCTACTCACGAAACGCGGTATACTTGACCCGAATCCATTACGAATGTCTTCGCTCAAATCTTTACTACGGACTGCTGTGTACACCGTAGCGTAATGTAGTAAAATAAGATAATATCATAAGACATTTTTCACGCGGCCTTATCCAAAACTTTCCATTGGAAATAGTCGGCCACATCATCAAAAATCAGTCGGCCAAATCAAAAAAAAACAAAATCAAAACTCAATTCTAAGATTGACGATTGTCGTGGAGAATTCTAACGGAGATTTTTCGAAATACTTACACTTCCCACGCGGTTGAACCGTGAAATTGAGCAAATACTTTTTGTTTATGAATTAAAATATCATAAATTACTTTAAGCGTCAGACTAACTTGCCTTATATACAATTTTGACTAAACTTAAAAGCGTTCACGACGTTACGCAGAACACAAGTTTGTGGCGTTTTAAGTTAGAAGTTTGTAAAACATGTGCAAAATTAAATATGCTGAAGGCACAAATAGGTATCGTAGTCACTTTTATAGGTAGGTACCTATCTAATCCAAATAACCTGCCGACTAACTTTGCACATTATTAGTGAACTCGAAAATTAAAAGTAATTTAGGGGTGGCTCATTATAAATTATTTCTCTTAAAGAACTAATACTTTTATACTCGTAAAACCGTTAGATCGGGTAGCGCAAGACCGGCCATCGTGGAGATACTTGGGGAAAGCTTTTGTCCATCAGTGGACGTCTGGCTGATATGACAATGATGATCTCCATTTAAAAAAATAATACCTCGTAAAGTTTTCCGTATCATTAAATTACACTACGGTGTGCAAGGCGGACATATGACAGTGACACGCACGTCCCACATTCAAGACGTCACGTTACCGTGACATCTGACGCATAATCAACATTCTCACTCCGGAAGGAAAAACAGCGGGCTTCCTGTTTATTATCATCTCTATAAGTTTGTAGTTAGATTGAACTCGCTATAGGTATCTGATGTTTATTTACATTAATAAACTAGCTGTCACGCGCGGTTTCACTCGCTTGCTCAGGGTAAAGTAGCCTAAAAATCAAACGAATAGAATCCTACTAATATTATAAACGTGAAAGTTTGTATGTATGTATGTTTGTTGCCCTTTCACGCAAAAACTACTGAATGGATTTAGATGAAACTTGGCACATAGATAGATCATACCCTGAAATAACATATAGGCTACTTTTTATCCCGGGATCGCAAGTGAAATCGAGAGACAGCTAGTATAAATGTATATGCCAAACAACGAATCAAAATTTTCGCATTATCTCCGCATTATGAATGACCATAAAACGCAACGTGATTAAAATTAAACTTTAAAACTATTGCACCAAAGTTCATTTTCCTGAATTTAGCCCTTCAATTACTAAATTTCTCGGCTAATGGACAGTTTGGTCAATTTTACAATACGTCACAGTCACAGATCTTGAAATTTTTAGACATTTACGGAAGTTTGAAAAAACTTATATAAAGTAATTTAAAATTTGCCCATCTGCCCATATAAAGCTATAATCATAATTTATTATGAAACATCGTACTAATATTATACATCTCAAAGCTTGTGAGGATGTATGGATGTTTGATTACTCTTTCACATAAAAACTAGGGCGAATTTGGATGAGGCTGCTTTTTATCTCAGGAAAACTTAAGATTCCTCGGGAACGTGGATGAAGCCACGGGGCGGAAGCTACTAATTAATATTTAATGGTACTATTTGAGCTTTCAACAGCTAGGATTATTTTATATTAAACTAGCTAGCCGCTCCAGCTTCGCACGGGTGTATATAAGTCTTTGAATTTCTCAGCTTTTTTGTCCTATAATATGCATGTATTATACATAAACCTTCCTCTTGAATCACTCTATCTATTGCTGGTTTAAAAGGTCTATGCGGAAGCAACTTCATTTTATACTATGTAAAGAAGCCTTAGGTAAGTAGGTACCTCGAAATATTTCTATCAATCTTCATGTCTCAAGATTTGATGCTCTATGGACAACATTATAAGTGGGTTATCAGTACAATCCAACTAAGCGTTATGGCTATTACCCAATTACATAATCTTTACTCTAAACCGACATTCGAAATTACTACCATGCTCAAAAAGTGGTCAATTGTCTTTATTTTCTGGTAACGTTTCATTTCTATTTTTTCTGTGAAAAATCCCACTACGTTTGGACCATGAGAAGAAGTTGCCTTTAGCACGCTTGCCCAAAACTTGCCTATTCGCTGCCTTGAAGACATTTTTTTTTATGTCAGAAAGTTGACAAGGCGGTCCACCTGATGGTAAGTGGTTACCGTCGCCTATCGCCATTTGCCAGAGGTATTGCCAATGTGTTGCCGACCTGTTACAATGCTGAGAAGGCAATTACTGGCTCTCAAGTGCAATTGCCGGAACACACCGGTAGGTGCTTGGCGACAGATTTTCAACTTGAGGGTGGTAGCCAGCCAGATGGGTACTACAAAGTACCCTACCACCGTGCTATGGTTTCCTCACGATGTTTTTCTTCACCGAAAGCTCAAGCTCATTGTAGGATTCGAACCCACGACCTTCGTCGCGGCATCCGACGTCACTACCACTGAGCTATCATCGCCTCAAGGTTAATAATCAAGGTTACATAGCGATTTTTAATTGACTTCAAAAAAGGGGAGTTTCTATGTTCGACTGTTGTTTTTTTTTTAATTTATTTATTTAATAGAATCACCATCAAGAAAAAGCTAAACACTGCGGCACCTTATGCGGTTGTAATAGGCTCTATTTGCAACAAAAATGTGTAGCTTGATCTGTGGCCGTGTGTACTTACCACTACACTTACTAACAACAAAAGATTCACTAAACACTAATCCAATTTAGGTAAATAAAAATTTCAATACAGTGTCAGATTAGAGTTTCTACATACCTAGTTATTTAATACTTTTATAAAAAAAAACGTCATATAATTTTTAGGTAATTTCGATGTTGCTTTTTTCACGTAATTATAATTGTTTTCTTATCATTACATTTATTCAATGTACTATAATATAAGTACAAGATAAATCAGGTCATTGTTCCGAAGCACCAAAGGCGAGGATTGCTTGAATACCAGCTGCTGGGCGTGCCAAAATCCCAAAAGGCATTCAAACTATCCCCGATATTATACCCAGACACGGAAAATGTAACTTTAACAAGTGTACGATTAGTTTCAATTTACTAAAACTGTTAAATTCTCGGTAGTTTAATCTGATACAAACCGTAACATGGTATGTTAAGGTATGTTTTTCAGGTGTAGGAGCAAAGTTTGAAGCATTCTAAATTGTTAAGGTTCCTCAGATATCCTAAGTATAGTTCACGTAGCAGTGGCTCGCTGGCGCGTTTTGAGATAACTTTGTGTATGAGCGTTCCTTTGCGTGTTCTCATTGATAAACATAGGTACCTAATCATAGTAATTATTTACCAGATGACAAAATACCTACTGTCCTAATACATAAGTACTATGATAAAAATTATATTGCTATGACTAGGTATTTAACCTACAAAAAAGTCTGCAATGATAAAAAAATAGGTATATATTTACCATTTTACTAGACCAAATAAAAACTGTGTTATTTTTGGGCGCACTTTAACTGATATTCCCGAGTGATCTTAATGCTTTCTCCGAAAAGTTAAATATCTTATTCTAGGATATATTCTATTAATTAGTCATGATTTACGCAAATTAGCTTAACCGTTTAGAGCTCGATTGTGTAAGTGTGTAGAAACTTTTATAAATTCAAATGCTTATACGGAAATTGGTTTGGTACATATTCAATCAAAAGTTAACCTTACCAAAACAAGAGCCAAAGTACTCTCTATCTTATCTTTCTTCATTACTAGCTGTTGTAAAACTATGTAATCCACCTTGTACAGTTCATTCTCGATAATACTCTAGATGGGTGGTACTGGAGAGTGTTAATTGATTTCGGATAAGGCGATTATGTCAACCTTAGGCCCAATTAATTGCTTTGATTAACTTCCGAACCGATTGGAAGCTGTTTTATGGCCTCCAATCCATGTCGGAGAAATTAAGGGCTTCAATCCGATTGGTTGTTTATTTTTGTAATGGAGTGTAAAGTTAGGTGTTGATGTGAGTTTAAAACCAAGGGATTTCCAATAAACGTTATACTAAAAAGCTAAAAAAGAAATTGAAAAATATCATCAACTGACTATAAAACTGTCGTTATTTTTTGGATATAATATGCAATATGATTTCATAAATATTGTAATTGATTCTGAAACCGTGGGACAAAACTCAACATAATAGGGAATCTATTTTATGAAACTAATTAGAAATATATCTTCCAGGTCAAGAATATAACTTCAACAAGCTAACAGAAGAAGAAGTGAATTCCCTCGGACAGACGTACGACTATGACTCCATAATGCATTACGCAAGAAACACATTCAGTAAAGGAACGTATTTGGATACGATACTTCCTCTAGAAGTTCATGGGAAGAAGAGACCGGAGATCGGACAGAGAGTGAGATTGAGTGCCAGTGATATTGCGCAGACTAACCTACTTTATAAATGTGCAAGTGAGTCATAATTTATTATATCGTTGTGATCATTAAATAAAACGGACAAATGCGAGTTAAACTCGCGTGGAGAGGGTTCCGTACATGTTTAACTAAGTTCCATAAATATTTTTAGATCTGACCAAAATTTGTTGATGGTAACTATAAAAAGTTTTTATTTTTTTGGAAATCGTCTTTTCTAAAAATGAAACCTAGCTACATCGATTTATCGCCCCGGAAACCCCTTGCATACCAAATTTCATGAAAATCGTTGGAGCCGTTTCCGAGATTCAGATTATATATATATATATATCCATAAATTGCAGGTTTAATGGTATTAGATAGACTTCTTATAGATTTTCCCCGTAATCTTTAGGTAAAGAACTATTATCTGATTTTTTTTCAAAATGTTTGGCCCAGTAGTTTTGGAATTAATTTCTATTTTCTTAAATAACTTCAAAACTATTTATATTAAAATTCTAATAAAAATATATTTGAGATCCTCATAAGAAGCCCTTTTATTTGATATGTTACACAATATTGTCTGCAAACTTTTTTTTTTAATTTTCTAATTTACCCCCCAAAATTAGCCCCCATGTTTGAAATTCATTTATTTACGTGTTTGGGTTACCGACTTACATATGTGTACCAACTTTCAACTCAATCCAGTCCAATATTTTCGGACAGACAGACAGACGGACAGACGCACGAGTGATCCTATAAGGGTTCCGTTTTTTTTTTGGAACCCTAAAAATAACGTAGTCTAAACTTTACCGGGGTCTTCGTCACTGACGTACGTACATATAGTCTTGGCTAAGCAACAGTGTAGCAGTTACAGTTTAAAAAAAACTGTTAGATGATAGAAAGGATGATTTTAGCAACTGCTCCCTAGTATTACAATTTCTATAGGTGGCGGTGACCACTTACCATTTGTTTTGTTTGTCTATTGACAAGAAAAAAAAAGATCCAACGTGTAATCATTAATTCAAATTATGTTCTTAAAATTGTTCAATGTTCACACAGAATGTGGCAGGACTCTACTGGGTAACTCAGGCTGGTTGAATTCTCCTGGGTGGGGTACGGAAACACCACCCGCTACCCAGGAACGATGCGAGTGGAGAATCGTGGCAACACACGGCGAAAGAGTGGTGCTCAATATAACTGGTAAGTCATGTCACCTTTTTAATACTTCTTAAACATAGAAATACAGGAGTTTAAATGTGTGGTAAAAAAAGAAAATGCCAATTTTTTTTTCAGGGTTGATAAAACACTAAATATTACTAGCATCATCAGATAATCCAATAAACATTAAATGCAATTTATGAATAAATAAAATTACGTAATTTATATGTTTCCAAAATATTATTATTCTTGGCATGGTAAATTTATTATTATAATACAACTTAAACTCATTAAACAGTTGTTTGGAAGTTTGGTCAATTTATCATTAAATTATTCGAGATTTACCAAAAGTTTACCTTATTTACCATATCACGCCTAAACGGACAAACCTTGCTATTTAATAAAGATAGCAACTTTTAACCGTTTTAGATCTACAAAAAAATACATATTTTATACATTATCTGGCAATATTCCGGTAAAAAGAGTAAGATTACTTCAAGGCACTTGTCGACAAAAGAGCATTGTCAGGACGAAGGTTTTGAAGTGTTTGCGGAGGGCTTCCACTGCCCAATTTTGCTTCTAAGTGTCACTTGAGACCCCTACTGTTACTCGGAACACGATAATTTTTGCACACGCACGCCGTAACGCATTTTGGTAGTATTTTTGTCTTCAAGAGATAAGTATGAGTCGAATAGGAGCGATCATTCGATAGAATTATAAAGTTGAGCGGAATTCGAAAAATCTTTTGGCACAATTTTTCTAAATTTTTCGGAACTGTGTTCAATGAAGCTTTAACAATACGATGAATAGAACAGAATCAAAAATAATTTTGATAGAACACAAAATTCACTTACCATTCAATGAAATTTTGTATTATTTCTGTACATGTCCAGCCAGCAGCCGTAGTAAAATAGATTCCGAAGTAGCGATTCTACCTCAATCATTTATTATTACTATACCCACAAGGGCCAGACCGAGCTCTGGACCGGAAAACTAGTCATTTATATCGACAAATTGTCTTGTCCCAACACAATAATCCTTTACGGTTGGCAGGGAGCGCAACAAATATATTTTGACGGCAGCCACCTTGTTAAGCCTTGTCCGATTCGTAGTTGAGACAAATTGTTATTTGGACAACGGTTCATAATCCAGAGTTATTAGATATAGTGTTGTATCTTAGCTGACCATGAATTCTCGTATACAGATAAGATTTCAATATAACCTCATAAATTATGCAATTTACTGTTATTTTTTTAATATAATATTTATATTTGCAAGATCGTTAATGCAGAACAATCTAGTTTTGCAATAGCATTGTCAGATTCTGCATATTAGCTTTCCTCTCCTAGACTGTCCACTTAATTCTTTCTTTCTTATGTCATCATAATTTACAGCAAAATTGTTGTGTTTCACTTCAGCTCGATAAGTGGGAACCTGCACAAAACACTGACAAATACCCATGACGATAGAATCAACATTTATTACTGTAATATATTTGATTGATGGTCTCTCTCGCGGAGTGAATGTTGATAAGGCGTCTGCGAACTTTACTCATATATATCTGAGTCAATGAACAAGAAATGAGACCATTCCGTTGATATCCATTCACGGCGCACCATTAAATGATGCAACCGTTGTGATTTACTGTAATTTACGTAAATAATAGTTTTCTTTCCACCCCATACAGTTTTATTCGTGGGAGGAATTTGAGCTATTGTTTTATGGATAGATGTGGGACGTTTTGGTTGACCCAAATTGTTTTCTGCGGTGATCGTAACGTGCCTACATAAATTTTATTCAGTGAATTAACTCTTATTGAAAACTAGCTGTTCCCCGCGGTTTCACTCGCGTTCCCGGGATAAAAAGTATATAGGCTACTTTTTACACACCACAGAGTAATAATAAATAAACTTACAACTATAACCTCCAGAGATAATATAGCTTCCTATAAGTAAAAGAATTTCTCAAATCGACCAGTAACTCCGGAGATTAGTGTGTTCAAACAAACAAATAAACAAACTCTTCAGCTTTATAATTAGTATATATGTTTATTTTAGCTACTAATTATTTTTCTGCGCCGTAGTTATATAATTCTATGTTATTATTATTCTTAAAATAATAGTAAAAATCTGTGGCTGTAATAAAATTGTAAGTATATTCTACTAATTAGCCCCAAGTGGACATATAAAAAGATCCCTTTTCTTAATTGTAGGTACAAAAAACGTATTTTTAAAGGAATAGAGACGGCCGAACCTTTTTTCCCATTGTACAAAGGCCCGATACATGCAAATAACGTCCGATTCCAGTACGAAAATAAATGGATTCCAGTGAATTAATGAATTTATCGCCCGCTTTTATTTTAAGTGCCCTTACAGGCGGTCACTTTGGACCATAAATCTTTGCGGGGTTGTAACTATCGGTTCTCACTCTACTTTAGCAGTCACTTTCGTCCTCATGTTTTTGCCGTCGTTGTTTTTTTAAATCTACACTAGCTACACACAACTGAAAGTCACTTAGATAGTCAATTTCGTCGATTTTCAACTCTATTGAATGTAATTGGGGAAACTCCCAGGTTATTTTTAAATAGGTATTTGGTGATTACGTAAACATTCGGCATCGGGCTGTTATTTTCGATATTATTTTTAAATTAAATACAGCACAGTTCCCATTGGCAGGAGCTTCGCTTCGTCGGATTAGCATACTTCACTCATGCGCCTTTGTTTTTGATATCTTAGCAATGCAGTTTTCATGATAATTTCCTAAAGTCAATATTAAACTATTCATTGACTGACGTAAAACTTAGGCACGGGTGGTTTGAGCCGGAGCATGCGATAACTTGTGCTAAAGAAACTTAAATGCTAAAACACTTGCACTAAAGACACTTGTGATGAAAACACTTGCGCTAAAAACACTTGCGCTATAATACCTAAAAGAAAAAAGAAACAATGTTGAACAACATTTTTGTTTGTCATATAGAATAAATAAAAACACGAATTGAATAGATACGTCTCGTATATTTTAATTAAGCAGAAATAATTGAATGAAACCACATTCAATACAGCTCGATACAGCTTATTATAATTGTTAACATTTTGCAATACGATGAAATTAAAGTGATTAAACTGCCTGTACAATTGAACTGACAAATAACTATAGGTACGGTACAAAACCTAGTTATTGAGCAATATTATATGCATAACGTTCTGTATACTCCTAAAGGTACCTAAATGCATTACAAAATACTATCTAGATACAATATCAACTTACAAATCATGAGACAAGAGATTTTACGTAGGTAGTTAAGTACTTACGTTTATTTTGTACCAAACTAGAATGTGAATCAAAACAAGATACATCTCACAAATACTTAATTCACTAAAATTTATATGATCTATGATTCAAAACTATTGAGTCCTTTTTGACACACTTATAAGTAGGTAGGTACTTATTTTTTGTTATTTATTGGCTTTGATTAGTCAAAATTTCACAGATCTAGTTTTTTTTTAGTTACCGTATATTTTATGAGTTTTGAATATGCTCCTAAGGATAAATTAGGAGGTATCCTATTTGTTAATAAACACTTTACTTGATGAATGGAAAAAGTAACAGCATCGTGGTTCGTCGATCACTAATAAGCTGAAGCTGATGAAACAAGTGATTGATCGCTTGTTTCTAAGCTGAAAAAGTCATGAGTGTGAAAGTGCGAGTCTATCTCGCGCTACGAGGATTCTATACTTTATAAGTACACTAGCTGTTTCCGGTAGTTTCACTCGCGTTCCTGGGATAAAAAGTAGCATATAACCTTTGGGGATAATGTAGCTTCCTATTAGTGAAAGAATTTTCCGAATCGGATCAGTAACTCCAGAGGGTCTACTCCGAAAAACGATACACGATAGTCCGATCATCGTTGTCAAATTATTAACCAATAGAATTGCAGCAAACTGACATAATGTTAATTTTGTGCAATTCTATTGGTCAATTATTTGACAACGATGATCGGACTATCGAGTATCATTTTTCGGAGTAGGCTCAGAGATTAGCGCGTTCAAACAAATAAACTCATCAGCTTTATTATTAGTAAAGATAGATAGTACCACTTCCTGACTTTTTGTCACATTTCTAGGATTACAAATGTCAACCATAAGTATCTTGTAAGTTATGATTCATTTTTTAATGTCAATATATGCAGCATAAATGACCGTACTTTTTGATTGACTTGACCTTCACGTTATCCTGAGAAGAAAGAAGAATATCTTATCCGTGAAGATCTGTACCTGGCTTCCTGAAGAATATTTATAACTATTAGCCTGTAAGTGAATCAGCTGTTGGTCTTATTAAAAAAAATCTTACGAATTGTTAACCTCCTCCTCTTTGAAGTCGGTTATTAGATAAAAACTTAACAGACAGTCGGGCAACTTCGGTTCTTTTTTTCATTTGATTTACGGAATCTTAAAAATCACACAGAGAATATTGTAAGATAAATTATAACTAAGTACATACCGAATCCTGAAAAGTGGAATGTGAAAAGCAATATTAGTGCAACTTTTAATATCCGCATAAACGTTGAAACATCAAAGCATCGTAACTACAATAAATGCAAAACCTGATTCCTAATAAAACGGGTCAACCGTAAAACTGCTGAAACGAACGAAAAATGTTGCATTTAATTGTTAAAACTTTTACTGTTAGAAACGCAGCAAATTATAAATTCACATCGCGGTTTCATCCGCATTCTCAGGAAAAAGAACTTTAGCACTCTGGGAAAATAGCTTCCTAATAGTGAATATTTTTTAAAATCGGATCAGTAGGTAAGTACTTCCGGAGAATACCCTCCACACAAACCAAATTCACAATTTCTTTAAAAAAAAAATTGTAGTGTAGTCGTATTAGACGGGGGATTTAATAATAGATTCAAGTTGACATTGTTACTTTGTACCTTTAGATAATAATTTTAAATAATTAAATTGATTTATTCGTATTTACCAACTCCGAAGCCGAACGCAAATAATTGCCGACCCCAAATTAATTGGTACAAAGTTAAGAAGAATATTGAATAAGGGCTTATTTTCCGGAAATCCATGATTTAAGCTTGACATTTCTAGGATTTATGTGCTTACCAACCTCGGCTTTATCATCAACTGACCACTGTGAGATTGTAATCAAACACAGGCCTATATGTACCTACATAGTAAAAAGAAAGAAGTAAAGTTTGTTTGTTAGTTTGGATGTAGGATCGAATTCTTAACATTATTTCACTAGAAGCTGCTGTAGTGAGAGCATTATGTTCTAAAACGTCGTAATTTGGCACTGAGGTATATTACGATTTGGTGAGGATTTAATTTGACCAATGTATAGCTTCTGGTTCCATCTAGGTCGTTTCCCCGCGAATATGTCCACTAAGAAACAAAATACAGTAAACTATATAGAAGAATAACTTTTTCTACTAATTGAAAATGATTTGTTTGTCTAACATACTCAGCAGCCAACCCATAATTCCGATGATTGCTAAAAGAGAAACACGTTAATAACGAAGGATCATTCTTCAATTCCAGAATACGTTTGTAGAAAGTAATAAGTTTCCACATCGGTTACCAATGTTTGTATAACATTGCTAGAATCCTATACCACATTTTCCACTATAACATGACCCCGCAAATTTTAGCTCTTCTTGTGAATTTGGAGAGGATGGAAAGGTCGCAGGCTGTAATGGTTGTTCAAAGCTGGTCATAAATTTTCGTTGGTCACTACCAGTTTAGTTTACGATTGTGGTTGTACCTACTGGATTTAACGCTATTAATCTGTTAATTGAAAATGGCGGATTTCATGCGGATCCATTTGTAAATACACACATTTTAACTCTACAATAGGGATGATGACTGGGTAAAAAAAAAAACATTCTGTTTATTCCGTCAGTTAGGTTATAAAAAAATATTGGATACTTATTTTTTATTTTATCAAATCAATAATAAATACAAAGATAAGGCGCATTAAAGTTCAGGAGTCATGTCGCTGTAAAAAGTATACGAAGACGTGACGTCACACGAAATTTTAACGCACCGTATCATTTTCGGAACTAAAGAAAAAAAATGTGTCCAATATTTTTTGGTAATCTAACTGACGGACTAAATAGATTTTTTTTAGTCATCATACCAATTGTCTCCAAATTTTAGTCTTTCATAAAGTTACTGCCGTAATTTTAGTTCAGTTAATGTATAAATTTAGAATTACTCGGTACGTCGTGAATTTGTTGTGTTCAATTTCGATATACGAGTCCTGTCGTTATGTCGAGTAATTGTTGCCTGCCTGCATAATTGACAGCTGGAAATGTATCAAATTGGCCAAACGAAGTGCCGTTCATCCAATCACAGAGCTAAACGATGCTTACTTTCGGATAATAATTAGGACTACCTACCATTGATTCGAAGCTTTGTATACCTACCTATCTGACTCAATAATAGGCCTATCCTATTCTACTAATATTTTAAGGGTAAAACTTCGGTTTTAGCGCGAAATTCAAATTTTATTACGTTTTTTGCTAATTGCAGCTCAGTTATAAGTCGTAAGTTATCAACATGTTATTTGCGACAAGAATGGTTGTATATTTACTGATTAATAACAAAAGAAATCATCAAAATATTCCTCCAAGGTATATTACTGACATATACGACTATTTCATGAAAATTTTACTAATATAACTTGGAGGAATATGTTGATGATTTCTTTTGTTATTAATCAGTAAATATACTACCATTCTTGTTGCAACCTATAACCGAGCTACAATTTGCAAAAAACGTGATAAAATTTGAATTTCGCGCTCCTACCGAAGCCTCCACCTTAAATGCGAAAGTTTGTTTGGATGTGAAGATTTTTGTTACTCTTTCACGAAGAACTTCAAATGGCGATAGGAGACGGTAACCACTTACTATCAGGTGGACCGCCTGCCTGCTTGTCAACCTTCTGACATTAAAATAAAAAGATACTGAACGGAATTTGAAGAAACTTGACTCATATTATAGATCATAATCCGGGAATAACATAATATAGGCAACTTTTTATGCCGGGAATGTGGGTGAAACCACGAAAGACAGCTAGTAGTCTCATTGTATACTTCTTACCATAGATATAAAAAAGAAATATTCTTTAGGTAAGCCTTTACACAGAAAAATTATTGATGTACTATGGAAACTTTGAAAAACAGTGGGATAAAAACGATTTACTTAGTTCCCTAAAAAATAGGAACGCTTGGTTTACAGACTTTGTAACTGACACAAGATTTTTCTACAGAAATAGACATCCACAAATCAGAAGATTGTCGCTCAGAGTGGGTTGAAATTCGGGACGGGTACATGCCTGATGCTCCAGTCTTGGGTCGCATATGTGGCTCAGGAAAGGGCCCTATGATGAGGTCTACTGGATCAAGACTGACAGTCGTCTACCAACCAGGACCTCGGCCGAAGCCACATAAAGGTTTCAAGGCATTTTACGAAGGTATGTTTTACGAAAATTCACTATTAATAAAGTCTTACGTATTCATTCTTCTCTCTTTTACCTATTATGATTAATTAGATCAGCAAGTCTTATCATTATTTTTAGTCTATATTTTAGGACCACAAGAATGTTCGTGTTAGAAATTATCATCCATTCGACTACATTCTCATTGTAGTCAGTGATGATGTAGCAGATGGTGGTACGCATACAAAGCCTAGAGAACATTATTAATTTTCCGTATTTCCAGCGGTTTGTGGAGGTGATATAGAGGTGGACAGTAGTGGACATCTAGAATCCCCAAACTATCCTGACGACTACCAGCCTAACAAGCTCTGTGTTTGGCGGCTTTCTGTTCCTCAGGTAAATATTCCTTTGGACTCTTATTTTGAGATTATAAGTATCCTCTATAAGCCTCTGTTAACATTTGCATAATCTTACTACAGGATTACCAAGTGGCTCTCCGGTTTCATTCATTTGAAGTGGAAAACCATGATACCTGCTCTTACGATAAAGTCAAGGTCAGAGACGGTGATTCTACTGATAGTCCTCTGATCGGCATGTTCTGCGGGCATAAAATACCTCCAGATATTAGGTGAGTTATTGCTACAGATGTAGGTGGTATCTGAACTGTACTGACGAACAACCGTGGTACAATAACTGATAGGAGGGAGACAGAAAGATTGAAACTTACAAGGAATTATTACAAGTTATTTTATAGATGATGTAGCTGAATTCATAAATTTAGGACTAGAATGTAGGTAAATAACGAAATATTATATTATATAATTTACTTCCTTTATATCGCATACCACTAAATGCTATTTTATTTACAATTATTTATACAAAAAAAATAGAAAATACAATCTTCGTATAAAAAATCCTACGGCGGCTGCTGCTGACAACGGCAAGGTTCCCAGAAGGCTGGCGGCAAAAGCTCCCACCCGCCGCCGGTCCCCCGAACATATCATTGAGCCTCGGACCCCCAAGTACCCATGATCTCGACTAAAATAAGCAGTTTGGGCATTTTAATATTTTAAAACCAATTCAATTCGTATCCTCAAGAATTTTTACCTCCCTACCAGATCCACCTCAAACAAGCTTCTCGTAATCTTCGAGTCAGACAGCACAGTCCAAAAGGCGGGATTCTCAGCCACCTTCATGAAGGAGTTTGACGAGTGCGCCTCCATAGAACATGGTTGCAGTCACTCTTGCGTCAATACCCTCGGGGGCTACGAATGTGCCTGTGATATTGGATATGAGCTGCATTCTGACGGGAAGAAATGTGAAAGTGAGTATTACATCATTAGTCTTTCTATTTGTTCTTCACCTAAAACTCTCTGTAAATTTAATTCAACCGTTTCTCGTCCCCTATAAGTTCTACGAGTATCACTGTGTCTAACTACATCATCTAAATAATTTGGCATTAATGCCTTAGGGATATAATAGGGAATATACATCATATTTGTTTTGCTTCGGAAAAGTCTTTCTAGCGAAACAGAATGTAGCATGGAGTTTATATGGCCTTCACATTAGTATGTATAGTAACCTTAACCTTGACATAGTTGTCCAATCTCTCTGTCTAATCGCTGTATAATTAGTATTTTAAAATTCTTATATCTTCCGTGTTTCTTGGCCGATTTTAATTTCACTTTTTGACATCTTTTTTACGGTATTTTCATATTTTGTTAAGAAATGCGATAAAAAACATGCACATTCCCTATTCTCCTTTTGAAATGGTTGAATATGTATCTCCCTAACAGGCTCAATACTATTACCGTCTACTTATACTATCATCATCAGATATCATTGTAATTATACTCAGGGTTTCATCAATAAGTTTTTATTTTCCATTAAAAATTTTTTTATCATAACGTTTTATTAATACAAATGAACCGCGTGCTAGTTGATTTCTAAATTTACTGTACAGTCTTATTGCCTATAATTTCAGATGCTTGTGGAGGTGCACTCTATGGTCCCAACGGTACTATTACGTCACCATCATTCCCAGATCTCTACCCTCCATCTAAGAATTGTCTTTGGGAGATAGTTGCCCCACCCCAACACAGAATTACGCTGAACTTCACACATTTTGACTTGGAAGGCAATAATATGTATCAACAGGTAGGTGTATTTATTGTTCTAAAGTAGTACTTATGTTAAAAGCCTAAGCTCGTATGTCTAGTGTAGCACGATCATGATTTTGAAATTGTTTCTTTTAGCTTCATTATTTGTTTCCAGAATATCGAAAACAAACGAATTTAAATCTAAAATATTAGCCGTTTCAGGAATGTGAATACGACAGTGTGACAGTCCATTCAAAATTGGGTGCTGATGTATTAAGAAGACATGGTGCCTTTTGTGGGTCTGCTCTCCCTCCGCCTGTGACGTCAGATGGATCAGTCTTACGAGTTCAGGTAACTTCGTCCTCTAATTATCTCAAAATTTGAGATTTCTTCAATGATAATTGTTATCATTACAAACTTACAAATCGACGCGATTAAAAATATTAGCATAGCAGGTTATCTTGTTTTTAGTTTTCGTGTATTTATCAAAGATTAAATGAGTTGCTAATGTTAGCTGACTCATCTGATTTATACAATTTTATTATCCTTTATTTATGTTTTATCTATTATTCTATCCATACATAAAATTGATCTATATATTTTGTGATTAAAACATGCATGCAAACATGTTACTTTTACAACTATGGGCTATTCGACAGTGTATTATAATCAACTAACCAGTGTGTAAAACATCTAAAACACACGAGAACAATCATCATGATCATTTGATGCTGATGAAATAATGACGTCATAGTGTAGGTAGTATTTTACAGCAAAGTATTTCATATGAAACTCCATAGTTCGTTATATATAAACTAATTTGATGTGTCAGTCAACTACCCTATTATTATGAAAGAGCCTTTACAGTTCACGTCGGACGCATCAGTCCACCGGTCAGGCTTCGCAGCGGCGTACTACATCGACGTGGACGAGTGTGCCGAGAACAACGGAGGGTGCCAGCACGACTGCCACAACACGCTCGGCGGGTACGAGTGCGCCTGCCACAGTGGGTTCACCTTGCATCCCAACAAACACGACTGCAAGGAAGGAGGCTGCAAGCATGACGTCACCTTACCTCATGGAACTATTTTCAGGTAAGGTCTCCTGTTGGTGTAAAAATGCCACTATCAATATTGCCAATAGTTTCAATATTGTTTGGTGATGATGTAACTTTTATTAGCATTTCTGAATTTGACATATTATTATGTTTATAATCGACTTGAAATTTGATGAAATTAAATACTTATTTAAATATTATTTATTTATTCAAATAGTCTGACAATTCATAAGTGCCTGACTTATGAATTGTCAGACTCTAATGCTCGGTTTTTTATTTATTTATTTATAATGCTCGGTTCGGTTTTGCTGAGAAGAGCCGGCAATAAACTCAGCAATTACTGTTTTCAAAATAAACTTAATAACTATGCTAAAGTGGCCGCTTTATATAGACCTGCAGTTCAATAAGATATTGTTATTGTTTTTTTTTTTCGATACACGTCATGGTATAATAATGTGGAACTTAATTAATGGCTTTGTGTAATCTCTGGTTACTCCAACGTGCTATGGCGTATTATTCAATTTGTAAAAATAAACGCTCAATTTTTTATTTCCCTTTCGTCCACAGTCCAAACTATCCATCCGCATATCCGTCTCGAAAGGACTGCGTGTGGCAATTTTCTACAACACCGGGACATAGAATCAAACTGATCTTCAACGTGTTCGAATTGGAGCCACATCAGGTAAGAAATATTTACAAATCTATGAACTTTAAGTGTCAAATTACAGGTTTTTAAAATAAAGAATGTTTTTTTCTCTTATTTGGTCTGTCCAAATAACTTGAAAATAATAACATACATTCTGTTGAGATCTTATAGAAAAGGAATAGTTTTCTTACTTTTTTTAAAAGGCTTAGTTTATTTTGAAATAACTTAAAATCGTATTTTTTACTAAAATTACGCCTCCTGTCTCGCTTGTCTCCATCAGTTTAGTAAGGGACGGAGACATACGCAGAGAGGGGGCCTCTTAAAACTGCTTGATGTCGATGATGTTCTCCTACTTCTAAAATAATAATTGTTTCAGGAATGTGCTTACGACCACGTTACCATCTACGACGGTGCATCAGCGGATGAGAAGACTTTGGGAACGTTCTGTGGCAGCAAGCTCCCTCATCCTGTGGTCGCCTCTCAGAACCAGATGTACGTGGTGTTCAAGTCTGATGGCTCAGTACAGAGGAAAGGGTTCCTTGCAACGCATTCAACTGGTAAGAACAGGGTTTAAATGTCTTCCTTTTCAGGTTCTGGGAGTGAAATAATTACATTTTAACCGAATGCCTAGTATTTTTTAAAAAGCTCGCTTTTAGCTTGTTCTTTCACCGGTCCAGTGTTGAATCTAAATTTACCTGAAAATTTTGATTCCTCTAGACTGTCAACTTTTGTGCTACGCCTTTTTTTTGCAAGCAACAGAAGGCAAGCAGTCACTGAGTATCTAAGATGTGTTTGTAGAACGATTGATAGAAATATTATTGTTTCTTAACTTATGGCAAAAGTCATAGAACAAAAGTTATGTAGGTACATAAGTCACCTATAACAGGCTAAGCGTTAGTTACCAGTAGCCCTGTATAACAATGGAAAGGACGTTTTCTAAAAATGAAACCTAGCTAGAACGATTTATCTCCCCCGAAACCCCCTGCATACTAAATTTCATGAAAATCGTTAGAGCCGTTTCCGAGATTCAGTTTATATATAAGTATATATACCTATATATACAAGAATTGCTCGTTTAAAGGTATTAGATAGATTATAATACATAGAAATATAATTATTCATTTACAATTTTATAATTATTTACAACAAATATACAAAACACAATCTACATATAAAAAATGCCTCCAGGAATAGAATTAAGTACAAAATATTGAATATCTGCAGCTTGTGGCGGATACCTGGCAGCTACGGAATCCGTAAAGCATTTGTACTCTCACGCGCGCTACGGAGACAACGCGTATGAATCGCGAGCTGACTGTGACTGGAATATTGAAGCGCCACTCAATCATTTTGTCAGGTATTATCTTTGCTTCTTTTTGTTAAAAATTTATTAAAATGTTATTGGTATAATACACTGCATAATTAGATTAAATTATAAATATGATATTTCTGCAGACTTACCTTCCTAACATTCGAGCTGGAACCAGAAGCGAACTGCCGGTATGACTTCGTGCAAGTTTTTGGAGGCTTGGACGGAAGTGGTGGAAACTATGGCACCTTCTGTGGCACTAAGGTGAGAAAAATACTGCTATCCAAGTAGCAGGTAGTTGATAGAAAAACCTGTCAACAAACTGGTTATCTATCTAATTTATTTGCGGTAGTAGGTAGTTTTGGTCCTTCGAGCCAGATAAGGCTGAAATAAGTCAAGAGACTGTTGCCCTCAACTTTTAAATCAATATACTCTATAAGGAAACTTTATAAAATACCTATAGGTACCTACCAGTGGCGAAGGGTCCATACAAGTCGATTCCCAGCGGCTTACCTTTTACAAATCCCAGTACCACATTTTCATAATTTCAAAGCCACTTTTATCATGCTTAAAATACACTGTAATTATAAAATTATCGGTGTTTTCGGCACGGCTTACCCTCGCCATAATTTCACACCTCGCCACTGGTACCTACGTATCTCGACTCTATTGATATCATTAACAGATTATAACCCTCGCTACGCCCATGCTACCTGCTTAAAAATATGTACCTACTCATTTTTAGATGCCACCAGAAATCGTATCAACATCAGAAGCCTTACTAGTAAGGTTTCGTACAGACGATTCCTTGGTATTCAAAGGTTTCTCAGCATCCTATCAAATGGTGAAGCCAGTGTGGAGTGATGAGGACAGTTCTGAAGGTGGTACCGACGAAGAAGAGGAAGAAGATGAGCGTATGCCACCTTTAGTGGTAGGCAGGAGGGGTCTACGCACCCCTTTATCTAGGTTCGTTCGGCGACCAACGTGACCCTGGCCGCTACCACGACACCCCAGGCATAGGCGACCGCACCGCAATGTTCGCAACCGTCTGTAATCGCTAAACCGAAATGTTTACGGTTTTTTTATTTAATTGTGTTGCCACCAACAACTTTGCTGTCAATCTTGACAGTTTCTTTTTTGTCACACGTTTCGTTACATTGTTATTTTTTATCACATTAAAAATACCTACATTTAGTTCAATCTGAGGAATGCAATATAGCAAGGAATAATGAGATTAATTCATTTATTTCTTAAATTACGTTTTGTTTTTAATTAAGCCCAAGTGCGGTCAAATCTTAAGAAAGCGAAAAAAATGTTCAAAGTTATTTTAATGACTGAATAAAAATGTAAATAAATTAATAATCCTAGTCTAGTTTAAGTTAATTACTTACTTAAATAGAGGTTACCAAAATAATACTCGTGTTATGTCCAATAATGATTATGCTTTGTCTGTTCAGCCAAGTAACTTGCTATTATGTGTGCCATGTTCATAAAAAATGTTTACCAAAGGAATAAAGTTCTCATAAACTGTAACTTAAATTTAAGTTTGAGCTTTTGTATGTTATAAAAATGGAATACTACTATTTTTATTCTTTTAAATAATACTATTCATTAGTTTTTTTTGTATTTGTATTAATTAAATAAAGTAGAAGTACATAGTAAAGTTGAATTATCTACACGCACATTAATTGCCATATTAAGTAAGTTGCATTTATAGATTCGAATATTATTATTAAAATATCAAATTAGTCATAAACTACCGAGACAATATGTAAACTTAAGTAATAGTTGTAAATGAATTCAATATTCGTTTTAATGTTAGGTGTTCAATTCATATCAATGAAATATCTTTACATTCAATATTCCAATGTACATTGTAATAAACTAAATAAGTTAGATTATATGTATTACATGATATATGTATACAACATGCTACTCAATTTTAATAGAAAAATTCATCAAATTCCAATCAGCTTTACCTTGGTTAAAATATTATTTCAAATAAGTACATAACTAATTAACTATAACCTACATAATTATTTTGTAGTTCAGATTTTTAAATTAAGTAGGGTTATTTAATCTTCATCAAAATTAAATGGTGGTTTCCGTACTTAATTCTAATCTAAAAAAGAAATACCGTTCATACTATGTAACAAAAATGTTTACAATTATTTTAGTGTTATCCTAAATAGATTTTTCCTTGTTGTACACATTTTTTGTTGTTAAATACTATTTTATTATTAATTATATTATTATCATGATACTCATAATATTATGTATCTCAGGGGGAAAGACATAGCCGCTATATAGCAATGTTCTAAAATATATCTCAGTTATAGCAAAGGTTATAGGTATCTTTCATCAAAATAAAATACGAAGCATAACCTGGCTATTTCTATATTACTGCGATGTACGTACAATAGTTTAAAAAGTTTTCAGCTGTAACTAGCTAGCAGTGCCAAAAATTGATACTTAGTTTTAATAAAAAATAACGATAGCATATTAAGTTAGTGTTTTGTAACTTATATTATTATGAAAATATTTATACGTAGGAATGTTATTTTTATTAAAATCCCATGAAATTAAAAACTTGTTTGATTTGTCTTTTTTGAAATACCTAATTTATCGCAATCCTAGCACGCACATACTTACAGGAAAAAAATACATAAAATTGCCACGTATACTCTTTATACTCTCGGGTGGCCCAAAGGCCACCTACCCGCACCTTAACCTACAGTATAGTATCTAGCTAGATTATAAATAAAATGCCTTATAATATATCCCCGCCCCCTCTAACGAATGTTTACCTCTCTTTTCAATCAAAGTGACCATCGAATGTCTCCGCTCCTTGTGAACTGCCGAACTATTTATCGAACCGCCCATTCCATCATTTTTATTGACCATTTATTTATACGAAATAACCGGCCAATTGATATTTTTTATTACTGTTAATGTTTTACTGTCGCACTAATTTACTAACCGCCGAAAAATTCAATAACTGCCCCTTATTTTTAAATAACAGTTTTCAAAAATATTTCCCTATAATAATAACCTAAGATATACTGTGAGAGTAGGTTAAAGGTGCGGCTTGCTGACTCTTGGCCCTTGGGGCTTCTTCCACAAACTAAGTAGAGATGCAACGTATGCTTCTTCTTGCTTCTTGCTTCTTCTTTGTTTTCAGTGTGGCAACCAAATCTAGGACTTGCCAGTATTAACAACGTTAGTTCTCTTGGTAGTTTGTGGTGTCAACATAAATAGGTTTATTATAGTGTGAATAGTGTCTTTGAAAAAAAAAAGGTATAATGCGCTAGAAACCGGTTATACAGCGATCTTTTTTTATCATATGACAACATAATATTTTTTTATTTATATGGCAACAATGTCGAAAACGTCAGCGTCACGTCAATTTATTGTTTTGTCATTTTAATGAGAAAAAGTCAAAGACCGTAAATTATTTATTTCATTGTGGCGTCGTTTTTGACCTCATTTGTTATAAAAACTGCCAACAATACTTTATAGAACGTAATAAATTATTACTTAGTTGATAAAAATGTCTGCGTTGGCTTTTAAGGTTAAAAGCAAGAATGGCCAGCAGATCCTCAAAGATTTGACCTCTGAAAGTACTGTGGGTGAATTAAAAATGTTTTTGTGTAGTATATCGGACGTGGGATTTGATAGGCTATGTGTTTTGTGTGGGTATCCACCCAAGCCGTTGGATGTAAGTAACGATAGTAAGAAATTGAATGATATTGGCTTGAAGACTGGTGAAACTTTGATAGTTGAGGAGAAGACTGCATCCTCAACTACCACTAGCACTGTAGTAGAAACTAGACCTGTGGAGAATGGAGTATCCCATGAGACGATAGGGCCTTGTAGACCTGGTATTTTAATGAAGAAAGTTGTTCCATCCGATAACTCATGTTTATTTACCAGCATAGGTAAGACTCTATCTATTCTTATTTTATCTCTTCAGATTCTATCTATTCAGTAAGACCTTGGTATGGATAGAAGTACCAATAACCTACTCATTATTATAATTAACCTTTTTCAGTAATGCTGACTGAATTACAAATCTATTTAAAATCTCATTCATTTTGATTGTAAAACAAACTGTGAAGTCCTAGAAATTCTAGAACCTACTGAAATAGTGATTAAAAATGAGTTGCTTTACTACTTGTGTTAAAAAAAAGTTTAGTAAAAATATAATTTTTAAATCATTTTTACTCATTATTAGTTACAGCACTTGAGCTATTTTTTTTAGTTATCTTGACTAACAGCAAATGGCAGTAAATCTGTTGTTACATAACAAATAGAAAACTCTAAGTGAGAATCAATAATAAGTGAGACATAAAAGTGATAAAAAGTGTTACAATAAATAGAGTTAAAGATGTTCAAACCACAATGGTAGGTAGGTAGCAAAGATTAGCATGTACAAACATAAAAAGAATAAAAATCATTCAGCTTTATAATATAAATACAGATTATAGTAATCACACAAAAGAATGATTTCAAAGCAATTCTCATTTTATATTTTCATGTTTTTAACAAAATACCTTTTTTTTTTTACTATATGTATAGTGATTGACAACAATCTCATCGTAATAAGACTAAGTGATGATTTACACATTATTAAAAAAATTCCAGGATTTGTACTAAATGGCAATGTAGACACAACAGTTCATACTCTAATGCGACAGATCATCGCGATGGAGGTAGCAAGCGACTTAGACACTTACAACGAAGCAATGCTCGGCAAACCAAATGCTGAGTATTGTGTGTGGATTCAGCAACCTAGTTCTTGGGGAGGAGCAATTGAGGTAACCTTAGTTAGATTAAACGTAAATTTGCTGCAATTAATTGGGTAAATTTGACAAGAACCTTTGAGTTTTATGGAAAGATAAAACTTATATATATTAATGATCTTGACAGAGAACAATACTATCCATAGTACTATTATGTTGAGGGTAGTGATACATTTGTAGGAGGTGTGAGTGCGCTTCCTTATTCATAGTTAGCATTATTTGTAAAAAGTTAGTAAAAATAAATCATAATTCTTAGTTTCATATTCCCAGCTCTAAACATTTATATAAATTCTTTCCTAAACTTTTTTACTTGTTTTTTAAGTAAAACCATATTATCCACCTACTCTCATTTGAAATGCAAATCAGTGAATGTTATTTTAAGACGGTAAAAAACAATTTAATTAGCATAAGGTAATTTATCAGTGTATAATCTTGTATAATAATTTTAATAATTATACTCGAAAGGCAATAAAAAGAGCTGATGGAAACAGCACTAGGTTGACGGCCCCACCCGCTTACAGAGAGGACCAATGTTATCTTAAGGTGAATGCTATGTTAGCCGCGAAATTCAAATTTTATTTAGTTTTTTGCTAATTACAACTCAGTTATAGGTCGTAAGTTTCTCAACCTGGATTATTTTACCAATCCATGTTACGACTTTCCCCATGGTTTTTAAAGAATTCTGACAATTACAAACACAACAAAAAAGGAATTAGCCAGACAGATGCAGCTGTTCTGAAGTGACGCTTACCTACATTCATTCACATAGATGTGAAAGTTTCGATGTTTGTTTTGTACCTCAATCACGCACAAAGGGCTGAACGTATTTAATTAAACTTGGCACCTAGATCAGACCCTGGAATAACATAATGGTAGATTTTTTCCTGGACATCGTTTTTTGACCTTAAATTTTGTAAACATACCTTTTTTTTCATGACATGACATAACTAATTACTATTTATATTGTCAATTTTCAGGTGGCGATTCTTTCTCGCTTCTATGGTTTAGAAATGGCCGTAGTAGATACATTAAATGCAATTATCAATAGATTTGGCGAAGACAAAAACTATGGCCAGAGAGTGTTTCTGCTTTTTGATGGTGTCCATTATGACCCTCTCTATTTGGAACAGTCTGATGTAAGTATTTTTTTTTAATTGCTATGTCTGACTGAACAGAACACAATCTCACCTTAGTCAGTGATGAGGTTGCAGATGGTGGTAAGCACACAAAGCCTAGAAGGAAACTGTAGTCTCAAGTACAGTCGGAATACACTTGAAGGTGCTAGCTAGGGCGACAGATTTTCAACTTGAGGGTCCTCACGATGTTTTCCTACACCGAAAGCTTATTATTAATTATTCTTATTCTTAAGCTCATTGTAGAATTCGATCCCGCGACCTTCGTCTCAGCATTCGACGTAACTACCACTGAGCCTAAATATCTGTTTAATTACTGTAATTCCAGGGTGGAATTCAAACAGTGTTCCCAGCTGAAGACGAGGAGATCTACCACGAAGCTGAGCAGCTAGCCCATGAAGCTAAATCTTCCCGACAGTTCACTGACCTGAACAAGTTCACCCTAAAGTGTATGGTTTGCGACATGCTCCTGACAGGACAAGCTGAGGCGCAAAAACACGCGAAAGAAACAAAGCACACAAACTTTGGAGAGGTCTAGCGAATGTTGCCTCTTAGATTATATTGCCAACTAGATTTCTGAGGTTTTTTTTATGTTGATTGTGTCCGCTTTGTTGTGCCCGGTTGATTTATTGGTATATTCTACAATATTTATTGAGGTTGAAAATTATCTTTGAATAAAATACGAATCAGTAAAGACATATAAAATATACATTTTATTTATGTAGTTTAGTACGCCCTGTTTGTACCAAACTGTTAGTTTTAATTTAACTGACTGGACAAAAAATTTGGTGGTTCAATGTTTTTTTTCAATTCCTTGTGGTTCTTAGGTTTCCAAAGTCAACAAGGAACCCTTAGTTTCGCAAAATGTTTTTGTATATATGAAAAAAATGACACCAATACTGGTGTGCATATACAAAACCAAACATTTAAATGAAATTAAAAAAAAACTATCACAGCTAAGCTGAAATGTAACTACTTGGACAAGTAAATAAAAAGGTTTTTTTCAAAAACAATTTTTTTTTTTTAAATTTATATTTGTCTGATTCTATAACTAGTACCTAACTAGCGGACACAATCATTTTATTATAATACTTAGCTTAATTTTGTTACTTTCCTGTTTTTAGGATTTGTTTGACATATAAAATTAATATCAACAATGAATTTTGCAGTTTGACACAAGGCGAAATAAATAATAGTAATATTTGGTAAATTAAACAATTTCAACAATGCATTAAAAGTGATGTCTATACACTAAATGTTCGAGTTCAGTTCAACATTATTAAGAAGAGCTGGCGAACAAAAACGGACATGTCCCATTACTTGTTATTTACACAAGAAAAACTGTATTTGAATGTTAGTTTAGCTGCAAAATTGCATGAAATCAGACTTTTTGAATGTTGTCTTCTATCGGTTTGAAACACTTTTGAAGCAAAATATTTTGAGGGTATGTGTAGATATGGATATATAGAGAGTACAACAAAACCATGAAAAGTAAAACGTTTGGTGTGGACAAGTCCGCTTTTGTTCGCAGTTTAAAAAAAATAATGCCCAAATATCTGAAAAAGCAACGAATTGTAAAAAAAAACTTGAAATTAATCATTATTCTACCGGGTTATTTGACATTCATCAATTTCGTCTTTAACATTGTGCTGTCTATCTCTAATTTTCCAAAAATCAAGTGTCCCGTTTTATATCTCAATATTTTTTCCAACAAAATTTTTGAAGCAGTTTTGTTTTTGTGACTTCAAAGTTGGTCTCATAGTAAGAGTCCATATTGATGTACATTAACTCTTTTTAAAAAAAAAATTAAATAACCCTGTGTACTTTATTACTCCATATTTTTGCCAAACTCCATAGTAAATACCTTGTGCCAAACTGTAATGAAGCTATGTTATAATTAAAATAGTAATTGGGCAAAACCAATGTCGTTCTGTGAACGGATTTACTAATACCGCTTAACCAAGACGGCCGTTGCTATTTGGGAGAGATTTTGCTATGCGATAAGTAATTTAACCTTAGAATCCATATGCGCGAGGATATATTTTAAAAATTTAGTTCAATTTATGACTGGGTCAGCTTTATTTAAGTTTGATTGTTTTTTTATTAATAAAAATGTCTTAGGCGAAAGACAGAACAAGCGAGTACAAAATGTATGATAGAGACAGTAGTGTAAAGGTAGGTACGGTGCGCTTATTCTGTCTGTATTGCCTCTTATAATTCTTCCGGCAGAACAGTATCGTCAGTACAGAAATCCTGGGTCCGTCTCTGTTAAACGGTATGGGGCGTTAGAACGGAGCGTGCTTTGTATAGTTTGATAAACTATTTATTTTATTCTTTTGTATATTTTAGATGCTCAACTTTTTATCACCAAAGTAGATTATAAAATATATGAAGCTACCTTACCGCACATATAATATAGATTTAATACAGAGAAGGGAGAGATATATGAAAAATAGTTTTGTATAAAAACAAAATAGTTGTATATATTAAAATATCATTTGAGTTCCGCAACTCTCGAGTTTTTTCTCCGTGAAGTTTTCTTGTTCTGAAATATTATTGATGACTGATATGATAATAATGGTGTATTATCACACAAATTAAAACGAAAACTGAACTTCCATTGATTATTTAGTACCTAAGTACTTACTACTTATTTTTTTTATTCGAATTAGCGTGACGAAGGAGAATTTATTTATTTTTCTCCTACCCTGTCATCATGTCTCTAATGTTGATGAAAATCCATGGGGATAATTTCTAATTCTAATATAAAATGTATGTTGACCTATTGTTTATTTCTAGCATAAATATTATTTTGTTTTTTAAATCGTTTCCTCAGTTTTAACTAATTTATTGATTGGCTCAAATAAATATTTCTAGTTTACATAATTATTTGTATTGTGTAATACGAGATTTTGATTCTGTATTAAAATTATTTTATGTGATTTTGTTGACAGTCCATTTTTGAAACTATGTATGGAAAATTTAAATCGTTTACCTACGTCATAAGACGATTGAATATTTGATTAGTCAAATCTCTAACAAGTATGTTTTCAATTAATAAATTGATCAGTTAAATATTAATGTATGAAACTACTCTTTAACGAGGTAGAGGAAACCTCGTTGTGGTCAATTTGGCTTTATGCTGTTCTTTAAAAACAATTATCTCGCTTTCTCTTAGATCAATTAAAATGTTCTTAGATTCGAGTGTTTTCAGATTTTGTGTAAGTACCTACCTTTTGTTGAAGTCGCAATGATGACGGTTTTAAATAAATTTTTACCTCAAATCCTGCTCTTTTCTTTATACCTTACTTTGGAATAACATATACTTAGGCTACTTTTAATCCCAAGAAAACATAAGATCCCCCGGGAACGCGGGTGAAACCGCGGGGCGGAAGCTAGATTTGTTATAAAACGCGTATAAAATTATATGTGTCAGATTTATTTGACACATCTTAGTACTTATGGTATCCTGGTAGTTCTCCAGCAGAATCTATTAGGTTATGAAACGCGTTTAAAATATTATTTTGTCACCTTCATTTGAAACATCTTTGAATTTATGCTATCCTGGTAGTTCCGTAGCAGAATCTATTTATAAAACGCGTATAAAATTATGTTGTCAGCTTTATTTGACACATCTTTGAACTTATGGTATCCTGGTAGTTCTCCAGCAGAATCTATTAGGTTATGAAACGCGTTTAAAATTTTATGTTGTCACCTTCATTTGAAACATCTTTGAATTTATGCTATCCTGGTAGTTCAACAGCAGAATCTATTTTGTTATAAGACGCGTTTAAAATGTTATGCTGTCACCTACCTTTATTTGACATATCTTTGAACTTATGCTATCCTGGTAGTTCTGCAGTAAAATCTATTTTGTTATAAAACGCGTTTAAAATGTTATGTTGTCACCTTCATTTTAAACATCTTTGAATCTATGCTATCCTGGTAGTTCTGCAGTAAAATCTATAATTTATTTTGTCAGCTTTATTTGACACATCTTTGAACTTATGCTATCCTGGTAGTTCTGCAGCAAAATCTATTTTGTTACTCGAATTAACAAATCGAATCCGTGTGACTGATCCCGCACGAAAGTACCCAAAGACATAGGTTTCCTAAAGGCAAATCTTGCATAACACGATACAAAAGGTTCTAGTGTTATAAAAAGGTATAAATAAACACTATGAGCATTGTTTAAATCGATTTATTTTAACACAAAAATGTACAATATCAATAAATATAGTATCGGCTATCACTTTTTTTAATTCTATGATTCACTTTATACACTGTTGTCATACAACAAATATCTTAAACAATATAGTAGACAGGTAAGTAGATACTGGATAATATTGTGCATTATCTGGTTATGGGTCATCCATAGTATACGCAAACAGTTTAGTGGTAACCGTAAGTACTGATATGCCATTTTGAAAGCAAATAAATAGACATTTTGTAATATTGAAATATATGAGCAAAAGTTTTATTGCGTGAATATTGCTCTGAATTAAATTGTTATCATATGCAGCTTAAACTACTAAAGAAGGTCTACAATATAATTTATTACAAATATAAGTGTTCTGTTAGGAATTTAAGTTATTGATTAGGTATTATAGTGGGACCGGATAATTTGCTCCTCGACGAAGAGTGTACGACCCGGTCGCACTACCTGTGACAGTAGCCAGAGTGATATGAAAATGAACCGTATCTCTTTGCAATAAAGTTCATCTGTTTAATCTATTATTCAGTATATGAAGAGTTGCCTGATGTAATAAGGTCTTACACATTATATTATACTCTCCTTTGTTTAGGATAAGTTTTTGTATATATTTTTTTTGTAGCGTGACAATGAAATATTATCTATCTATTCTGATGAACCTTTTTATGGTTCATTTTCGTATCACACTGGCTACTGTCACAAGTATAAAGCTATATTTTATGAACTGTTCGTTAGCGTGCGAGGTGTCGAGAGATTATTTTTGCTGTCGTTCGCGATTATATTACTTAATTAATCTTGATACTTTAGATTTGCTCTTTCTTGTGAAGTGACAGAAATAATTGAGGTTTCAGTTCGAAATACTACTTTTATCTTGACAAAATATAGGTAACTACTATTATACTTAAGTTATGTAGTGTGTTTGCCAATATTTAAAAATTGTATTTGATAGTATGAAACTTAAATGAAGCGTGTACAGCAATATAACTCTTATTGCTAATTTAATAAAGAGCAAAATCATCTTTCGACTATGGACGTACCCAATCTATTTGCATTATATGAAATTTGTTAATTATATTCTATCTACTGATACTTAAATAATCTCTTTTTTTGTATTTTCTCTTAATATTTATAACATTTTTATTTTCGTACTTATTTAGATTTCTGTACAATTTGTGTTAGGTATATCAAAATTCGAACTCTTAATTGTTTTTTACAACTTTTATGTTTCGTCCTTTTTGAGTAGATTTATTTTTAATATTACTTAACTAACGGTCTATTATATCTATGACTTTAGGCATGATAAATAGCCAATTCACCTATCTAATCACGATAATGTAACAAAGCATTGCAAGCGAAAAAATAACTTCGAGCTCAGTTAACTAAACATTAAGATTTAATTTTGTTTAAATAGCCAAGTATCAAAACTTTCAAATAACGAATAAAAAAAGAATAACAATAAAATGTTCGACATTGATTTCAATTTTTGCTTAAAACTACGTAAAAATAAAAACAAATCTAAAAATCAAACTTCGTACACGAAGTATAAATCACGAAATGCTTGAGGTGCGAATGAATTATATAATAATAAGCAGTTAAATTGAATAAAACTAGGCTATTGAACAGGTATTCCGTAGGTTCGATTCCCACTGACCAGAAAAATAGAGAACATTTTCACAAATTGTATATCCAGACATATTTGGACTAATTTCAGATCAGATAGCCGTGTGTGAAGAATCATTATCATCATATCACTTGAAAGACGAATGATGAATGTCACTATATTTTATTATAGTCTATTGATTATATAAATGCCCTAATCGTCGGTGGAAAAAGCCCTTTTTGCCCATTTATGAAGTCAATCCTGATGATGCTTCAATATAATGAAATATGCTTTATTATTGACACATAGATCTTTGATTCACTAACACGGAATAATAAATAGTACTAACGTACAAAAAGCTCACTCTATATTAAAAAATGTGTTTCCTCACTCTTTCTATCGTATAGCTCTATCTCTTTCAGATACAGGCTTATGAACTGTTTCCAGTAGGACTTGTCCTGCGCGCTTTCGAATCTAAATTGGAATGGCCTGCCAATAGCCTAGTTTTATTCGACACAATATCTTTCACTCCAAAATGATACCTTCAATACAATGTTGTCTAAATAGTTATCATTATTTCATTAATTGAACATGATTCTGCAATCAGACAACATTATAACTTATTATTGAGACCGTATAGTTGATAATTCGATATCAAACGGTTGCTTAGCTTCTGCCATGTTATTTGTAAGTGCTTTAGCCTAAGCGTAATTGGTTCTATGACGGGTACACACTAAGCGAACGAAAGAGAAAGAACGAGATTGACCATGAGTGTGAAGAGTGCGACCGAATTTACGTTAAGTGTGTACCCTATTTAATTATCTTTATATTATCATAGAGAAAATATTTTAATGATTACTAATCGGGGTAGATTATTTATGAAACGATTTCAAATTCTTTAACGGAAGAAATGCAATTAAATACTTAAAATGTTATCAACATTTTTATGTGTTTTTTTTACTATGTATAGGCCTGTGTTTGACCACAATCTCACCGTAATCAGTGATGACGTGGCCTCATACACCATAGTGTATGATTTTTAAGTAAATGTAATAAATCAATGCTATTCTTGTTACCCCAATCTCAACGGTAAGTTATGTGGTCGAATGTGGTGAGTATACTAAGCCTAATAGGCAACTGGCTCTCAAGTGCAGACACCGGTGGAGCAACCAGAGATCGAAATAAGAACTTATTTTTGATTTAAAAAATGGTAATCAGGTCACTACGTTAACTCAGGGGTTCCCAATCTTTGTACTGTGACTCCCTTTACGTGTTGTTATTTATTTGCGGATCCCTTGTAAAAGAAGATACAGTATGACACAACTTAGATGAAGCATCGGCAAAATTCGTAAAATCGATCATTCCCGAAAAGAGTGCGCCTACAACATTACCCATGTTTATTAGTACTTCAGGCGAAAATGATCTTGTTGAACGTTGAATGGCGCGAATGATTTTTATTAGTTGTGTAAATCGGAAGTGAAGTGTACGAAAACGATTTGCCGATGCTACATCTAAGTTGTGTACCCGCGTGTAGCTTTAGAACATGACATAAGTATACCGGTTCGTGACGCCCCTGGGACAGCACAGTTTGGGAACCACTACGGATTTACTTGGATATCTACATGGACCATAAATGCTTAAAAATCTCTATCTACCCCGAAAAGTCAGACTTTCATACATACATTATCTAGAACACAATTCACATTTACTGCGGTGGTTTGACGAACGAGAACCTTGGCAAAGATATGCCGAACTTGGTTTCGAGACCAGTTAGAACCGGTATGGCGACTTGGTACCCTCCAATGTGTTGTGGTTTCTTCATAGTTTCTTCGATAGGGGTCGCTACGTGCAGCTCGGAGCCGGATGGACGACTGGAAAAGATGATTTTGTAATGAATTTAAATTTAAAATAAAAAGAACTTGTTACAAAATAGGATAAAAAATCGATCAAGGTTTTATTTAATGACAAAGTTGTTTGGTGACACCCCGATGACGTAAGGATTCTAAAATTACCACATTAATTGGTTCAATAATTTAGAAGTAATGATGGAAAAAAAAACATGAACGCTGCAAACATTAATTGATTTGCATGATTTTTGTTTTATACTTTGCGCATTGGCTATGGATTGTAGAGTTTAACCACAAAGCCTAATAAGCAACTAGCTAACATAAAAAAACATTCAAATTGAGAACAACCTCCTTTTTTTGAAGTTGGTTAATAACAGAATTTATTTACGGGGCCATTAAAGCAAATAAATGTTACTCACGATCCACCGAAGTCAACGAAGAACAGACGCTGTAGAATTTCGTACGTCACCAACGTCACACCGAACTGAGGCGATGACCGCATTACACGCGCTGACAAATTATACACATATATACAGTTTAGTTAATTATTTATAACAATAGGGTAGTTGACACTGTCAAAAATAAATGACCAAACAATAACCAATGCATAATACATCTAAAAACACGTGGAAATATCAAATATGTTGTACAGTATGACACAACTTAGATGTAGCATCGGCATATCGTTTTCGTACATTTCAATTCCAATTTACACAACTAATAAAAATCATTCATTATCGCGCCATTCAACGTTCAACAAGATCATTTTCGCCGATCATTTTTTAACACATGAGTAATGTTGTAGGCGCACTCTTTTCGAGAACGATCGATTTTCCGGATTTTGCCGATGCTTCATCTAAGTTGTGTCATACTAACGTTGAATGCTTTTATGTTTTTTAATTACCAGTGGAACACTACTAAGAGTAGATGATGCTGATGATGCTGAGAAACTATGACGTAATATTTCATATAAACTATCGTTTTGACATTAATTAAAAAGTAGCTGATTTGATTTGTCAGTCAACTACCCTATTAAATTATAATTAGTTAAAAATTGTTAGGGTATATTTTATTTGGTCTTTTTACTAGGCGGCATCCTACTTATGTTATAAATGCGAAAGGTTGTGAGAATGGATGAATGTGTATTACTCTTTCACTTAAAAACTACTGAACGGATTTGGATGAAATTTGGCACAGATAGGTCATACTCTGGAATAACATATAGGCTACTTTTTATCCCGGGAAAACATAAGATCCCTTAGGAAGGTGGGTGAAAGTTATAAGGTTCTAGCGAAGATCTGTTTGCTTCCAGAATTTGTCCAATTTTGTCCCCGAATCCCAGATTTTGTCGCGTCCCTGCCACCAAAATAGCGACAGACCTGGAATTCAAATCCGTGATGGTCGCCCTGTCAAGTGCCACACGGGACATCTTCCCTTTCAGGTCCAGGTATCAAAATGTATAGAAACTTATTTCACGTACCTATCGCTCCCTTCCAGAAAGCCCTGGCGCCTTCTTCAGCGTATATCTTCCTGGTGGCGTCGATGACACCGTCGTACGTCGTCTGCCCTGATCTCGCCACTACCTGCAATTATAACAGTATTAGCCTTCGCCCAGCCACGGTTTTCCGAGATCAAAAGTATCTAATACTCTTGATGTTTATCGGATCAAAAAGTTGTTCAGACAAAAAAAATGCGTCTTACTAGTTTAACAAAAAAGTTTTGTGACATTTTTGAAAAAAATACGAAATGGCTATATCCTTTTTTGGCCAAGTTGAAAATCAAAACTCATTTATTCAGTTTAGGCCCTGATAAAGCACTTAAGAATGTCGATGATTACAATTATTACAATAGATTCTACAACCGGATCGAAATACACTTAAACTGAGAAGACTCCGGCTAATCAGAGACGCTTCACTCGCCCTTCGCGCCGGTTTCCCAGTTTCATATTTATATAAACTCAAACGAATAACGCTAAAGCCGGCGAATACAAGGTTACTTTTAAATGAGAAATTCCTTCCAAATTTTCGGAGATTAAACCTTATTATGACGCACTCATTGACATTTTTAATAGTCCATGTTTATAGTAATGTAACGTAACGGTCTATTCGCGCATAGAATATTACCAAAATATAATTTTGACGATTTTAATTGTGTTCGCGAGAGTTTAAAAAGTATTATTTTTAATAATCATAAGGTATTTCTAAGATTTGATAAAGGCTTGTGTAGTATGTATAGTCCTGGTACCTGTAGTCTAGTCTTGATGACGTCAGCGGGCGTGACGAGCGAGGCGGCCGGTATACCGGCGATGGCTCCGGCCGCCAGGAGGGTCAGCGGGTGGTTGTATCCGTTCTCGTCCGCGAATTTAGCCTGAAATATACATTTTTAAAGATTCTGTAACTGAACTCGCTAAAATACTATGGATTTAGATAGTTTTTTTGACGAATCCTTTCATCTAAAAAATATATGTTATAGTTTAATTCATCATGTTTCAATTGTATTGACTAATATTGAAGTAAACATCCTTGAATTTGACAAAAAAATATGTAATTTTAAAGCTCATCAGATATTTGAATCTTAAAAAACAAAAAATTTTTTTTTAACAATTTGTATAAGATGCATTTATTTATTAATTTAAAATATATTATCACTCTTATAATATTAGTACAAATACTAATGCCAATTTTGGCAGTTTTTTTTTACAACATATATGTTGTAAAAAAACAATAAAAGAACAATAATATATCTTTTACCTTAACATGCGCATACGCAGGGAAGTAAATAGCGCTGAAGGGTACGTCTCGAAGCAAACAGGCCTTCGCCCCCTTGTAGAGGCCGAAAAGACCCAAGTCCTTGACGACGGACCAAGCTCGCACTTTCTGCGCTCCTGCGATCTCTCCCGCGACTTGCAGACGGATTTTCACTATTTCTAACGGATTTGTGAATACCACTTGAGATCCACCGGCCTGGAATTTAAAGACATGAGATACTTCAGTTTTTTGTATCGAATAATGGCAAACGAGGGAAATATTTGTAGGAGTAAATGGTAACTCTAATATCGCATAAAAAATCCGGCTGAGTACGGTTTACCATTATGCATAAAAAAGGCAAAAAAATCACGTCTGTTGTATGGGAGCCCCCTTAAATATTATATTTATAATTATTAACTTGTCTCGAAAATTCTATACATTTGATAGAAGATCGCTGTGTTATATGAGTAGGTAAGATTAGATGGAAGACAAATATTTAGTAACGAATTCCGCTGGATATATCCTTCTCTGTCAAGTCCAAAACAAGGGAACTTAACAGGTAATCGACACGTGTTTCGCTTCTTCACGAAGCATCATCTACTACGTCCTGAGTGAATAAGCGAAACACGTGTCGATTTCCTGTTAAGTTCCCTTGTTTTGGACTTGACAGAGAAGGATATATCCAGCGGAATTCGTTACTAAATATTTGTCTTCCATCTAATCTTATAATGGATTTCCGCAAGGTCACGCCTGAGTCAATTAGTTAACGAGTAGGTACGCCAAATATCTAATGCGACCCCAATGTAGAAAGCATAAACGTCTTATGTCACTGTAATAAAGTGCTCTATGACAAGTGAAAACTTTTATCCGATAAAAAAATATTATTTCTGAAATATTCTTGACAGGCAAAGTATAAATTACATAAAATATAATAATAAATAAATATCCTGGGACATTCTTCACATACGGTTATCTGATCCCAAACTAAGCAGAGCTTGTACTATGGAAGCCAGATAGCTGATATACTACTTTTTTTTTGTAAATACATACTTATATAGGATAATTACACCCAGACTCAGGACAAACAGACTTGTTCATGCACACAAATGTTTGTCCTGGATGGGAATCGAACCCACGACCTGCGGCGCGATAGACACTACGTCTTAACCAACTGCGCCAACTGGCCTGTCAAATAAAACGTTGGCACGAGATCAACGGTTGATTTAACTAGTTCGTTGATTCAACGCCCATCGCTAGGCGGAAAGCTAGGTATTGAATATAGTACTTACACAAGCTCCAGCAAGGACTTCAGCATAAAGATGTATGTTGCCATTTTTGTCCATGAATTTGTCACGGACAAAGTCGTTAACCTGTTAATAGTAATTTAATTTATTATTGTAATTATAGTATCATATTTAACCTCCTTCAAAAAAAGGAGGAGGTTCTCAATTCGGGTGTACGTTTATTTTTTTAATGTTTGTTCACTCATGCATAACCTTTTTGCTTAGGGACCGAATTTAATAATTATGTTTGCGTTGTGTTCAATATAGATCAATATTCATTTTATTGTCTTTGAAGGAGGCTTTACTCTTTTAAAAAAGTTGATTATTTTGATGATTTTCAACATGAGGTAGCCAACTAGGTGGGTACTAGCACCTAGCATTGGTTTCCTCACCATGTTTTCCTTCACCAAAAGCTCAAGCTATGAAGGTTTCGAACCAATCGTTATCATCGCTTTAAATCAACCTACTTTAATGATACCAGCACTGATGATAAATGCGAAAATAAGTTTATTTGTTAGATACGTTTTCAGCACACAACTAAGTCGGGGCTCTACCGCGTATATTTAGTAGTAATCGTAATGAACATCATTATTGAAAATCATCCAATGAGGGCTCACCGCACCCACAAAATGGTCTTCGACGTAGCTCGTCATTGGATGAAATCATTAATTGTTCATTTACCAGCATAAGATACGTATAAGCCCGGCCGATCGCGATGAAATTTGGCTCGCAGATAGCTTATGATATGGGGAAGGACATAAAATCGCGGTGCGAAAGCTAATCCTACTAATATTATAAACGTGAATGTTTGTATGTATGTTTGTATGTTTGTTGCTCTTTACGCAAAAAATACTGAACGGATTTGGATGAAACTTTTACATAGATAGATCATACCCTGGAATAACATAGAGGCTACTTTTTATTCCGGGAACGCGGGTGAAACCGCGGCAGCTAGTTCTTGAATAAAAGGCGTAAAAAGAGCTCATTAATTATAGATATTGAAAAGATTTTCATAATGCTTGCTTATCAATCAAACTATTCATATATAAAAAAAAAACTCACTGTCAACTTAATAGCCTTCTCGGGCGCTACACCAATCAGCTGGGGCACTAAACCCCGGTACAACCCGAAGATACCTTCATGTCGGATGACCTTCTTGAAGCAATCGAAGGAGTTCCTATAGGCGACCTCGCCGATGAACGAGCCGGTACGTTGGTTCTGCATGCGAGTCTTTACCAAGTCTATGGGGTACACTGCTGAAGCACCCACAGCTGGAAAACATTTATTATGTTGGTATAAATAAATAAATAATAAATATCCTGGGACATTCTTCACACATGGTTATCTGATTAAACTAAGCTGATGACTGATATACTACATATTATTTACATTTATTTAGTAAATACATACTTGTATAGATGATTACTCCCAGACTCGAGACAAACAGGACATGTCCATGCACACAAATGTTTGTCCTGGATGGGAATCGAACCCACGACCTGCCGCGTTATAGGTGTTATCTTAATTACCAGTAGAACTACTAATCATTATTCATTAAAATGATAAGTACGTCAAATAAAGACAGAAATAATTATTGTCTTTCTTTTGAACTGTGACTATACAAAAGCACGAAATAAATGTCATGCGCAAGTGTCTCTTTCACGTAAAAACGAATGAACCAATTTGGATGAAATTTGGCACATAGATAGATCATACCCTAGAATAACATACAGGCTACTTTTTATTCCGGGAAAACATAAGATCCCTCGGAAACGTGGGTAAAATTGCGGGCCGGAATCTAGTATAGTAATCATTCTGTTGTGTGACATCAGAAATAGACCAGCTAAACAGTTATAAACTGTAACTCCAGTACGTGATGATACAGTACTGATTTTCAGTTGCTACCACAGATGACGTCACAGACAACACTGAACACTGGATAAAATAAAAATATTGCTTACCACCAGCTATAGAACCGAGAGTAAATCTGTACGAGCTCTCCAATATTTGAATGAGCAAGCCGCGCTCTTCTGGACTCTGCAACAAGCATACAACATATATTTACCTGTATCCTATAATGTATTAAATTAAACAATAAGAAAAATAAGATTTTTCCGTTAGCTAGGCCATCCAGCAGCGGCCGCCTCGAGGATTTTTTTTCTATGTAGTTTGTATATTTGTTGCAAATTATAAAAAAAAAGAAAAAAATATATTTTCTATACTGGTATTTCTGGCATTCATTTTGGCCTTTTTTATGTATATGTGAAAAGTTATCCGTATGAATGCTAGAAGTAGTAAAGATTTTTTTATATTTATATGAAACATATAATATAAATCGCGTCGACTAGACACAGCTTAATCAAATCGAAAGACATATATATGATGAAAATTTGCAAACCAATTTATTGTATGTACCAATAGTACCCTGGGATAGTGATGTGCCGAGTCGGCTATTTTTGTTATTCGAATACTTTGGTATTCGTTAAAATAAGAATCGAGTTAGGATTCGAGCCTGAAGACTCGGACAGGTATTCGAGTACTGGCACGAGTATTCGAATACTTCAGTGGACTCGAGTACTTTTTGAATCGAACTTTGTAGTTTGCTTTTGACGACAAATTCTAATATTTCTGATCATATGTCCGGTCCGCCAACTAACTAACTAAGCGCCACTTCAGTTCTTTGATTGTTTTTATTGCATCTTTAATTTTCGTTCTTTCTTTTATGTACTCATTCGGATTCGAATACTGTATTTTATATACTCGAGTACGTGAGTACTTGCTAGGTATTCGAGTCAAAACTCGAGTCAGTCTGACTCTGCACATCTCTACCCTGGGATCCATTATGAATTGATGTACAGTATAATTATTTACTAGCTATAGTCGATATACTAGCATAAAATCAGTGGCTATAGTAATAAAAATGAAATTAGCGATTTTTTGGTCATTAAAAACACAGCTTAGAACGAGAGAGAGAGACAATATAAATCAAGCCTTAGGTCAATTGAATACAGTCCAGGACAGCTTGTTTTAGATAAACACACTTTTTTATTATTATGGGCATTCTAATAACCATAATGCAGGCACTATGATAATTACGCTATTTAATAATATTTTACCGTATTTTTTTTTTGCAATAAATCGCTACTTGATAGAACAAGAAGTAAACTAAAACATAGAAACATCATAAACTTAGATGACCTCTACTTACCATTAGGCGTTCCAAACAGTTTATTAATGGACAAGGCTCACTTATATTTACCTCCTCCTTTTGTGCATTGAAAGAAAGAGAAAAATACAGACCTGTAAGTTAGTGATGTTTCTCAAACAATAATAAATCTTAATTAAACGATATAGTAACTACTTTACACTAAACATACATTTGTAATCACGCCGTCGGCTCCTGTAAGTTCGGAGAATAATTGCGTTAAAACAGGACGGCGATATGGAGATGGAATGGGAGTGAAAGAGATAGGTTGTACTTACGGACACCGCTTTGATTTCAGCGACTCGGTTGGTGACTTGCTTGAAGTACTGTTCGGGGGTGATGGAATTGAGATCATTGTATATAATTCGGCTGGAAAAAAAGAGATGGAATTCGTTTAAAAAGAAAAAAGATTCTAAGAAGTCTCAAGAACAAACAGTTAATTGAAAATAAACCATCATAGACGACATAATGTAAAATACAATATTTGCAGTCTCATTTTTAGGGTTCTGAAACTCTAATGAAAAAAAACGGAACCCTTATAGGATCACTCGTGTCTGTCTGTCCGAAAATACTGGACTGCAATGAGTTGAAATTTGGTACAAATATGTAAGTCGGTGACCTAAACTCAGACGTGTAACGTAAATAAATTAAATAATTATGGGAACATAAAATCAAAAAGTTTTGCAAACTATATTCTGTGACATATCAAATAAAAGGGCCCGTTGGGAAGATCTCAAATATCTGTAGTCTGTGGTATTTAGAGTAACATAGGAAATTACGGGACCGGTTGTCCGGTTTTATTAAATATCGACTCAACGTGTCCATAGTACAAGCTCGGCTCTCCCAGGATATTTATTTATTTAGTATATTCCTATCACTCTTTTGTCACGGTACAATCACGACCTCTCCTTGGAGTTTCTTTGCCAATGTCAGATAAATGAGTTATCTTATCTGTGGATTACTTGTAACAAAAATACAATATACGTATACATCGTATTTGACGATATTTACGACAACCAGTGTTATCGTAATTCGAGGATCAATGATAGTAATGATAAGGATTTAATTTGAAGGTGGGGGCCACGTGGAAGTAAGAACTAACGCTAAGAACTATAGAGCGTACTTAGACTTTGCTCAGATTTTACTTCGAGTTAAGACAAAGTTTAATCCTTCTGAGTGTATTCTAAGCACAGCCTAAGTGCACCAAATCGACGACTTACCAAAAACTTTGCTACAACAAAAATATACTTTATTACAACTCGTAAATGAGCCAAGTTTTACTTATGTAAAGTCTAAGCAAAGTCCAAGCACTCTCTATAGATCAAATAACCGTGTGTGAAGAATGTCCTAGGATATTTAATTATTAAATTTTTTACATCACCTAGGGACCTATAGTACATATTTGATATTTATTTTCTCTATGCAATAAATAAATAAAATAAATGTTCTGGGACATTCTTCACACATGGTCATTCTGATCCCAAACTATGCAGAGCTTGTACTATGGAAACCAGATAACTGATATTACAACCAGACCCAGGACAAACAGACATGTTCATGTACACAAGTGTTTGTCTTGGATGGGATTCGAACCCATGATCAGCGCCGTGATAGGTGGTGTCTTAACCAACTGCGCCAACTGGCTTGTCAATCCAAGGATAAAGGTGGACAAGGAAGTGTCACTATAAATAAGTGTTCCATATGAATGTTCCTCTGAATGACAGATGACACGTATACGGGTCGGTATTTTCGTACCCGTTGTTTACCGCTGACACCACTACGGGTCACCCAGACACGTGCGAGTTTTTAATTTATTTGTATTGTATAACAGTTCAATTTGGCTTGAATCTTATTAAAATGGACTGAGAATGAGGTAAGCTTCTGATTGGTGGATAAAATCGTACGATCTTAGTAGAAATTTTAAAATCTATGAGCAGTTGAATTTTACTTCGCGGCTTTCCGTGTCGCGGTCGATACAATTTGTTCCCGCCAAGTGACGGTCAGTCGCGGTAAACAGTGTATTGAAATCAATAGATTTTATATATTTTTCTTATGTATATTTTATTTTTTTATGTAAATTAAATATTATAAATAAGCTGGTAAAATAAATCAAACCTTGGTTCATTACGTATATTTATTTATATAATTATATTTATTGAATATGTCGCAATTTGCCGTAATTTTTTACACTTTTCCCAACTCAACGACCTGTATAAACTAAAATGAACAAGGTAACAGTATTATTTGTATTACAATATGTAGAGTATATCATTCTCTCTTCTAAGAAATATAAGTTTAATTACGATATTTGTAAACATTAAAACAATAGAATCGATAAGCCCTTAAGTACCTCGCGCCGATGACGTAAGCACTTAACTGTATTTATGTAATCTGATACTCGGTAGTTACGGAAATCGAAGGCAATGATAGCTCAGTGGTAGTGACGTCGGATGCCACGAAGAAGGTCGTGGGTTCGACTCCTACAATGATTTTGAGCTTTCGGTGAAGGAAAATACCGTGAGGAAACCATAGCACGGTGGTAGGGTACTTTGTAGTACCCGCCTGGCTGGCTACCACCCTCAAGATGAAAATTTGTCGCCAAGCACCTACCGGTGTGTTCCGGCAATTGCACTTGAGAGCCAATTTGCCTTCTCGGCATTGTAACAGGTCAGCAACACATTGGCAATATCTCTGGTATTACCAATGGCGATAGGCGACGGTAACCACTTACCATCAGGTGGGCCGTATGCTTGCTTGCTACCATAGTAGTATAAAAAAAAATAACTTTTTCACGTGCGGAACCCTACTGAGATATCTTCGCCAAAAAGATAAAACTCACTCACCCAGTAGTACTATGTATCTTATCACAAAGTGTGAAAAGAATATCGACTTCCAATGGAGTAATCTGACTCATCATCTGTGCGGAGTGAAGAAACTCCTCCTTTGTGACTTCTTGGGTCCTGTGGCCGTTGGTGGCATTCAGGTACACGCGTTTGATCAGCTCCATGTTGTTTAGGAGAGAGTTGAAGGCCATGTAGTAAGGGAAACTGATCTTTCTTTCGCCTTGAGGGAAGCCTGATGCCTGGAAAAGTTGATATACTTAAGGCTTTCTGTGCATTCTTTGTTGCAAGAGATTTGTAAAATGTTGAACTAGACAATATTCTCTAAAAAAATAATTCCTCGTCATATATATGACGAGGAATAGTTTTTTATAATCGTTTTTTTCTCATATTTGGTCCACCCAAATAACTTGAAATTAGGTGACGTTATATCCTATTAAGGCCATATAAACCCCATGCTAAATTCTGTTTTACTAGAAAGAGATAGGAATAAATCTTTGATGGCTTATATCTTGGTTATTTTTAAAGTTATCCGATTTTTTTTTCTACTGTCTCTTATATGAATGAGCTTTTAAAAATATCATGCAAATTCCCTCTTAAACTTACGATGAAACATATTTGAATCATAAACTAATGCTAATTTTTTCTACCGATCTACTACTATTCTACGAAAATTATCCATAGTGTAGGTACCACTGGCGAGGGGTGAAATGATGGCGAAGGTAAGCCGTTCAAAAGACAGCGAAAAGCAATTTATCTCTGTTTTTCTCACTAAATCATAAAAAATAAACAATTCACCTTTCGGTGAAATCCGGCTTTTTTTCGTAATATTTAAAAACACTTAAAATTAATGCAGGCACCTAGGTACTTTGAAATAATAAATCTGTGGGACTGGGATTACTAAAAGGTAAGCCGATGGGAATCGGCTTGTATGGACCTCTCGCTGGTAGGTACTTACATTGATAACTTTAGTCTTCAACTCCTTGGTCAGCAAATGATTCTTAACAGACAGCATAATATCCCTAAAGTCTCCAGCACTGATGAACCCTGTGCCCTCACTGTCGCACTTCTTGAAGGCCTCGACTCCGTACTCCTCGTGGAAGTCATGGAGGAACTGACTGAACTCAGGGTACGTTACTAGTCGCTTCTTGTCCTTTCCGAAGTACAGTCGCACGAATGTGCTCTCCATGTTAAAAGGCAGTTTCTTGTGAAGTGCCGTTTTCCGCATGACTTCGGCGAATTCGTCTGTAATTTTGGGATAGTCGAATTAAGGTTAAGGTACCCAGATGATAATCAGAACTTGTCATGATTCAGATATAGGACAACCTTGAAGATTTGTCCATACAACCAAGTACTAAGCATAGGGCCCGCGGGTGGTTTCGCGAAGCGTAAATCATATATGAATATTATTTATTACTTTAAAATGATGAAAATATTTTTTTTTTATTTGGATGCGAAAATGATGTCAAGTTTACTCACTTAACCAACGGCAAAGTTTTTTGTATCTATCTATATGAACTAAACTAGATTTTTAAAATAATTTGACTATGGGGGTCCGAGGTATTAGTTCATTTTGGAAAAGGGGTATCTTGCCCAAAAGAGTTTGCTCTAGATAATAGGAGCCAAAATCATTTAAATCTTTAATTCCATTGGACTCACACATCATACACAAATTGAGGCCATTTTAGGCAGCTTTCAAACATCCAGTTTTTTTCTCCATTTTATTTTTCGCAATTTAGTACGAGTAATATACTCCAAAGTACAAAATAATATAATGACTTTCAAAACTTTGCAGATGTTGATATGAATGCTGATACCGTATCACGGTGACGAAGCCAAATATTAAAATTGGAGCCCTCCATTTCGACATCACTTGACACATAAAATAATGTTCTAGTTTGTCAAAATAATATTTAAATTGTAGTATTAATTAACTTTCTTTTAAATAATTATGGCCGTCGCAGAGTGGCGGACGGAATGGCAGAGGATTTAAAATTATTATTATAATATTGAATTTAATAGTTATCCGATCAAAATAAGGTTTCAACTAGCAGTGCTCTAGAGAAAACAGCGACGCGATGCTGCAAGGCCGATCACCGAGCATTGAAATATATACCTAACAGTGGCGAAGGGTCCATACAAGCAGATTCCCATCGGCTTACCTTTTAGGAATCCCAGTCCCACATTTTCATCATTTCAAAGCCACTTTTATCATGCTTAAAATACACTGTAATTATAAAATTACAGGTGTTTTTGAACGGCTTACCCTCGCCATAATTTCACCCTTCGCCACTGATACCTACTTAAATTGGATAACTAATTTTTAGTCAGTCAGCATACATACCGAAAGCGACAAGTCCATTGCCATTGGTGTCGAAGAGCTGGAAGGCGGTCTTATATAAGGCGTCGGGCACACACAGCAGCCCCTCGAAGGCCTGGAACTCGGAGAACGAGATGAATCCGTCTTTATCCATGTCCACGATGCCAGCGATGAGCTGCACTGATTCTTTATTGTAGTCATCTGAAAATTATCGTAATTCTATCAATATTCATATATAGAATCCTCTTACTATCCTACTAAGTAATTATTATACTAGCTGTCCCGCGCGGTTTCACCCGCGTTCCCGGGATAAAAAGTAGCCTATATGTTATTCCAGGGTATGACCTATATATGTGCCAATTTTCATTCAAATCCGTTCAGTAATTTTTGCGTGAAAGAGCAAGACATATACATACAGACTTTTTTAATATTAGTATGATGCGAAAGTTTGTGTGTATGGATGTATGTTTGTTACTCTTTCACGTACTGAACGAATTTGGATGAAACTTGGCACATAGATAGATCATACCCTAGAATAACAAATAGGGTACTTTTTCCCGTGAAACCGCGGGGTGGAAGTTAGATAACATAGAAGTAATTGAAGAGTTTCCACTGGTAGAATTAAAAAGTTGATGTGAATCGACATCCAAAGAGGAAACGCTGCCAGGCTGCTGGAAATTTTGCTGGTGAACCGCAGCAGCGACCAAATCCAGCGACTGAAAAATCGAGCCTTACATCACCGGGTTTAATAGTATAGCGACAAAAAATGACACGGTTTAGTTTTGTATGAGGAGTAAGTAAAGAGTGTGAGAGGAGTGATTCGCGTAGGTAGAGAATCACGCACGGCCTATCGACCCTTTCCTACTTCCTAATAATCTCTGGCGACTTTACCTATGCCCTGAACACTATAACTTATTTTCTAGGGCTCGTCTCGTCTCGTTTATTTGTATAAATAGTTACTCACCTTCATCAAATAATCCTAGATACTTCCTGACGAAATCTTCACTGGTGATGTGCTTTTCACCGTTCTTCTCGACGGTGGCGTACTTCAGGAATATTTCATGTAGACGATCTGTGTCCGCCCTTTTTAAATAACCAGCCCCCTGAAAATAATAACACCATTTTAATAAAATATTAATTAAATAAAAAAAAAACCTATGTCAATGAAAATAGCTTAGTCAACCTGACGGAATATTTATTATCCTTATCTATAAATAGTTTTTTGAGATGTATACGAGTAAAGAATGGATATATTAGTAATATCCAGGAGATGTGTTCCCGCTTACAAATACGACTGTCAAACAAACCAGCAGACTTGGCGAGTTCCAATTAGCGGAGCTACCGGGTAAGAAAAAGGTAATGAACTTTATTCAACTGGGTTTCCATTATCTGGAGTTCCATGGATGGTTTAATTAACTCGTAAATATAACAGAATTGCAGAAAATAGAAGCCTAGTTAATTAAGTTATTTTGTTTCGAGGTAGCCCCTTTCGTGGTTAGGCGGATACCCTACCTCCGTGCTAAGGTTTCCTCGCAATGTCGAAATGAATAGTCTAACTGACGAAATATTTTTCTTTTATTTTAGTTTCCTTTTTGACTGTTTAATTAATTAAATAATCGAAATTTTTGGTACGTAGATTGACAAAAAAAGGTTAAAAAAGTCTATTGAATCTAGGTATGTTTCGTCAGAACGATATAGGGTTTGGATATTATATATGTTTTTTATTGCATTTAAAACAAAGTCAAGATCTGTTACCTCTATAATTATTTAAAAGACTAATAAACTATAAAATATGAAATAAACTAATTATTTCAGCATAAAATAACGATAGCTTATCTACCATTGACGCCATACATAATGATTCAAATATAAATCACAACAATACATAAAATTACGTAAATAACATTCAAATCATCTCGATATAGTAACGCAAGACTCATAAAAGTATAATAATTCAACCGAAAGTAAGTATATTGAATACTAGTTTTATTCTTTGTTCAGTCATTGATGCATGATTAGTCTCACATTCACATTTTGTAATATTATCAGCATGGAAACTATAAGATTCTTAAATAAACCTTCTTTCTTGGACCTATTAAAGTAAGTTTTAAACTTATATTGACAAAAACAAGATAATCTTTCTGCCTATTTATATTAAGCTGGTTTTTTAATACAATTTCATAAAGATAAATGATGATGGGTTCGAATGTAGTGAGCACACCTAAATTGGCAGTGTCTCTAATGTAGCGTCCGCCACACATTAGATTAGCAACATATTTTCAACTTCGGGTAATACTAATGAGTTGGGTCCTACAAAGTGCCTAATGGTGCTATTGTTTCCTCCAATAATTTTATGAGCAAGTTCCTTCTTGTCTGAATTATTGGTACTATCAACAAGTTGAAACATGATCTCCTCAAGGGTGCATTTTGTGTGGAGTTACCAGCACCTAACTGTGCCTCTCGCAATAAAATCAGACAATGCACCTTGCCTCAAAAATAGACTAAACAAATGATTATACAAGAGACGGTTTTTATTGTAAACATTGGACGAGACAAACTAAGATAACTGGCTGCTAACAAAACTGATTTTGCTTCTACTTTGTTGATGGTATGTATGCAATTAATTATGTAAGCAAGTATGCAAGTAATTTTGATTACTAGCCAAGTCTAGCCAATTTTCCAAACACCTAAACAATTTGAGTTGGCAACAACCAACTCAAATTGTTTAGGTGTTTGGAAAATTCAAACAAAGTTCATCCATCTGTTTTTTTAAATTATTTATGAAGTAAGTTTAGTATACTAAGAAAGTAGCAATTTCACAAATCTAAATCATTTGGATTCCTTAAATTATGTTATATATCATACTTTACTAGATAATTTTAATTTATTTGACATTTTATTCTGCAGAAGAGGGCTATTCGCGCTATATATAATTTAAGTCCCAGAGACTCCCTACGAAATAAATTTAAAACTATAAATATAATGACAGTGTCGTCACAGTACATATATGAAAACTTAATTTATGTTCGAAAAAACATTCATAACTTTCCCAAAAATAGCGACACTCATAGTTTAAACACTAGAAATAAGGATAAACTTGCTATACCTGTAACTCGTTTGAGCAAAGTTAGGGATTCTTTTAAGGGGCAATGTATACGCTTCTTTAACAAAGTACCCAAAGAAATTCAAGAATTGTCCGTGTTAAAATTTAAAAAGCTAATTAAAGATAAGTTGTACAAAAAAGGGTACTATAAAGTTTCTGATTTTATAGAGGACAAGAACGCATTTCAATGAGTTGTTCGCTTCACATGCTATTTATTGTTATTATTATTGTCATATTGTTAATTTTAATATTTTATTTTATTTTCTATAGTTTATTTTTATATACATATTTTTTATTTTTACAAATTTGACGATTAAAAATACTTGCAATGAGTTCATTTAATAAAGACACTTTTGAATTTGAATTTGAATTAAATTATTACCAAATGTTCATTAATTTCATACCAAAATGTTATCCTACTTTCTGAAGAGATCGCAAAACTATTGCGAAACAATACCTTATGAGAATAAGAACTTATTTTACCATTAGATATGCTGTAAGTATCAGCCGAAAGATATTCTAGTCCTGGAATACTAATAATTAATAGTCACACCACATCACTAAGTATCCAGGAAAAATTTGTATGATTATATGATTATTAACAATTCAAAATAGAAAAAGAAAGTTTTATTCATGCATGTTTATGTAATTTTCTCTACCAAATTTGCTATCGCAATGAAAACCTTGACAAACCTTATCAGTTTATAAATCTATGATTCACTTTTCTAGACAATGTTAATGAGTTGACCTTGAACTTGGAATTGCTTTTTAAATTTATATAATCCATAGAATATAAATTTTAATGTTTATTCAAAAGTTATATTTTTATTCAAGGCTATTAATTGTTTTAACTGATTGAATAACTCATTAATAGTTATCTAATGCACATTATAAATGAACAAATAAGACTATTTCATAAGGTCATTGATCAATGACCTTGTGTATATCTTTTCCACACAATACATTAAATGATAATAAAAATGTAAATAAAACTATTTTCCATAATAATTAATGTGTTGGCCACTATCATAGTAAAACAAATCATTAAGAGGAATAAATTATGACAGAAAACTATAGGCAAATCTCAAACCAATTCCTGAAGACAGTAAGGTTCATTTTCCATAAAAACCACCCGTTTACCACACAAACACAAACACTAACACTTTTCAAAATAAGAACATGGTTATCTGGAGGTAAACTTAATGGTATTCAATAAAATAATTTAATTACCCGACGAGTTGTCATTTTGTTGAAGATTCAAAGCGAACTGGGTTGACGGCTATAAGACGTTGTGATGTAACAGATAAGAATATGTTATCATGTTTGCATAAGTAATATAACATAACTCCTAGTGTTATCATTACATTAGTTCAATTCTTCCTTCAAGAATGACATGTTATAATTTTTAAATATAGAATAGATTTTTCTTCTTTTTTTAATTCTACAAATTGAATCTCAGGTAAGTGTTATCAACTATTAATTTGTTTTTAATCTACTATTATTTTATATATTTTTTGCTTGTAATTAAATTACTTGTTGTATTTTAAAATTATTTATTTCCAAATTCTAAGGTCAAATAGGTTAGGATGGTTATCTAACAATGTTAAAGATCTTGGGGAGGAAATATTGTTAGTGTTAAGCTATTGCTGATGTAGCTAGGATATTGTCAACTTGGTTCCTTTAGTCAGGTGTTGTTGGTATGCCAAGATGACAGAAGGAAGACTGCATAACTGCAGTGACGTTACACCGCAGTTCAAGGCCGGACGATTCAAGGGCATCCAAAATTTTTCAATAATTACACACAACAAATATGAACAATTTTTCAATATTATAAAAACTTACCCACCTCTTGACAGCTGGCTTCAGTTATCAGAGAGCTGAACAAAGATTTAAACATTACAGTGTTTTTAGTCACTACACAACAATTTCCTGAAATAAAAACTAATGTTTAACTTCTCAACAATTGTATGCAGTTCGTTTGGCTTGATAACACGTCACGAAACGTAAAAATGTAACAAAATCTATTTTTATTTAGCACGCGCCGTGTTCATGATCGTCCTAGAGCCCGGCCTGCCTATGATAAACCCAAAAACGACTGTCGACAATTTGATTGCAAAAGTGGGCGTTTAGCGAACTTTTCAATTTAGTCGAATAGCTTTAATTTTTTTTTTGCAATTTTGACGTAACACGACGGGTGTGCTCCAAATCACTAACACTAACTTTACTATCGCGGTCACTAGTAAAAATAACTACCTAATTGAACTTGTAATTCTGTACTATGTCCTAAATAGAATTTTGTTTTTTTATACTATGACAAAAAAATAATGAATAGTAATTATAGAAAGTAATTATTTCTAGTTATACTTTTTTCTTTGGCGAGCTTTTACAATATCGTATTGTTATTTTTACACTGTTTCACATTTCAAGTTTAGGTTACGACCTTGCTCTTAAGTCTTAGTAAGTTCACTAATTGTTCGTTAGATGTCGCTAGTAGTATCAGAAGTTATCCTACGAAGTAAATACACTATCAATCTAAACCATAAATAATTAGGATCCCAATTACGTAGTAACCGAGTTATTTATTAGAATAATAATGTAATGCAATAATGTCTTAAGCTGCACTTTAATTGGTAGCTACAATATATCACACAAATGTTTGTCCTGGATGAGAATTGAACCCACGACCAGCTATCATTCTTCGTGTTAGGTAATTCATTAGCCAAATTAAAATATACATACATGCGATGTAGTAATATCTACAGCTTTGTAAATACGAGTACCTAATAAGTTCGTTAGTGAATTCACCAGTAGGTACAGTCGGCAAACAAACCCACATCACTATTATACTTAATATATACCAAATAGTACCATAGGTATTTCCCATTGGAAATATAACTTTATTTTATGTCTTCAAAGACAAAACACAAATGCTAGATAATTTTAGAATACTAATCAACGAACTTTAAAAATAACAAAAGGTCAACTCAGTAGGTACCTACGCGATAGATAGCGCTTCAAGCATAGTGGTAATCCTTTTTAAGGCATATCACGTTACTTCGGAAAGAACATTAAAAAATCTTTTATAGGCTCCCGGTCTAGAGTGCATTCAGCTGTTACAGCCTTGAGAATGTACCTACCTGTATATGCCCGTTGCGTTGGTCTTATGTGATAAGGTTGGCACGAGTTTTTTTATGAAACTTGGTAAGTACCCACCTACCTACTTAGAATGGATGGAAGAGGTATATCTAATTAATACCCTGGAATAAAATAAAGGCTACTTTTTATCCCGAGAAAACATAAGATCCCTTGGGAACGCGGGTGAAACCGCGGGCGAAGACTAATAATGTTATGAAGATTGGAGAGTAATTTATGCTACTTTTTGTGCTAGGAACACGGGTAAAACTATTATTTTATAAGTATCTATACAATCTAATTGCGTGTTTGGTAGGTATGTAACCTCGTTATTTAACACAACAAACATTTTGTACCGTAAAATAATGTAGGTATTAGATGTCAAAAGGCTCAAACAAACATAATAACTATTGTGTTAAGGGCACGCCTTGAAGGCAACAAGACACATTTAAAAAGACATTTGTTATATCGCTAAAAAAATAGCTTTCTCTGTTTCTAAAGTAGGTACAATTTGTCAAAACACACGGCGCGTTTCTTTTTATAATGTAAACATTCAAAAGAGCCTCATTATATTTAAAACTAGCTTTCTCCCGCGTGCTTTCATATATTCCACCATGGGAGTAGATTTTTGTAAAATCTACCTCTCCTCCAAATTTCATGTTTCTAAAACCAAAACCTAGGGTGTGCGTTGATAAATCAGTCGGGAACAGTCAGTCAGTGATCAGCCGGGAACTTTGAATTTTATATTATGTAAAAGCTTTCCTCTATTTTACTGCCTTAGGGGCTGAATTTTCAATAATCCATCTGGTTGGATACGACCCTCAAGTTGAAAATCTGTCACCAAGCACCTTTCGCTGTGTTCCGACAGCTGCACTTGACAGCCAGTTCCCTTCTAGGCTTTGTGTGCTCGAGCTGTGAGTTGTGGTCAAACATAGGCCTATGCATAGTAAAAAAAATTTTCTTCGTGGAAGCCAACGTCATATAGACCTGCATGATAATTTGCAGCCAGTTTGAGCTATGCCACAGAATGTATCGCAGATTTTTTTGGATTTATCTTATTGGCTGAGGAAGAATAATAAATTCTATTTTTTTATTTCGAAACAAACACTCAATACGTGTCAAGAGTCGTAATACCATTTTTTTAAAATAAACAATAAAGTAAGTTGTCCTTTCATGAAAATAAATATACGAAACATAAAAATAAATGTTCCAAACTATATATCCGTGTCATCCCCTCACGGCCGATAAAGACTATAATAGCAAACGCGCGCGGCCTAACGATAATGTCTCAGCCAAAAAAATGAGCAATTCTAGCCCGTCATGTCCTGTTCAATAAGTACACATAATTATTATAATACTAGCTGCCCCCCGTGGTTTCACCCGCGTTCCCGAGGGACCTTATGTTTTCCCGGCACAAAAAGTAGCCTATATGTTATCCCATCCATATGATCTATGTGCCAAGTTTCATCCAAATTCGTTCAGTAGTTTTTACGTGAAAGAGCAACAAACATACATACAAACTTTCACATTTAAATAGTAGGATTATGTTACCTACACAGAGAGTTTGATTTAGTTAGAGATGGTAAGTAAACAATACATAGAATAATTTCTACTCAAATAAAGCTATGAACACACAACCCGTCACCCGTCCCAGTTATATCCATCGTCACTTACCGCTGTAAACCCTTCAATGCATACAAAAAACTTCATTTTCAATATGTCCCGCGTCGCCCCCGCGTCCCGTCGGCAATATGTCCCGGGCCCGCGATAGTAAAAATGACTGGGATGGGAAGGGGTCGCTCTTAAACATATTTTACACGTGTGACTTGCGATCGAGGGTCAAAATATTGTTTATGGGCCGGCCATCGATTCCGATGGGATGATTTGTATTTTTTGAAAATGGAATATGTAATATTTGAACATTGAATGTAGCGTTTAGCGCCTTGATCTTGTATTGTAGGGTGTGAAGGGTCTTCACTACGCTATTGTATCGGCCATACAAGTCTCTGGAACGCTACAATATTTTAAGTGATTATAGTATTATAGTCTCTATTTCAATGACAAAGAGTTTTATTATTAAACATCCTGGGACATTGTTCACACACGGTTATCTGACCCCAAACTAAGCAGAGCCTGTACCGTGGTCAACCAGATACCAGATTCCTGATATACCTACTTAATAAACTACTTTTATTTTTACTTCCAAACTCCCAATTTCTCATATAAACCATCACTAAAGCATAAAGACGGATAATTTACTGCAAAGTAACTTTCCTCAATAATCAGTAACGGAATGTTGATAATATAAATGTATGTATAAGTAAGGTAGTGAACAAAGATAAAAGAGCAATTATCTGCCATAGAAAGAACCTCTAAATTACAACTTTTTATATCCTATTGATGTAAAGGATCACAATGGAGAAATCTCTCATGACGTCACAGCTATAAGGTCACCTCTGAATAGGAGCACAAATAGCGTCAGATATTGGGTTCATCCATTCAACCCGTTGTCCGAGCATCGGCTACAAATCAACGACTGACAGAACTATTTCCGTATATATATGTATTTTCGAGCTAAAATACCGCGTTTCGGAGTTGCAGTACCTATTGAATGCCTTTTGGGTAGTAGCAACATTGTAGAATTTTTATTACCTTCTATTTTTTTAAACATACCTACGCTATATAAATTCTTTTGGTTCATGCGACGCGACATGAGTATTGAAATTACTAGACCGTTTTCTATAAAAATACACTGCCATTTACGACTTTATGACGTCAGCACATAGCATTATACCCTCGTGAAAATTAAAAGCCCTTGTTCCAAGATATAATAAAAAATAGACCGTGCAAAAATATGAGACCCAGAGGCATATTAATTCTCGGCAAACAAGGCTCCATAACGAACAATCTATTACCATCGCCCTAATCTTTATTACAATGTATCTATAGTACCTAAAACACTTTATGGAGTATCGTACCTCGAGGGTGTAATTTTTGGTAGCCCTGAAGCTATTTACGGCTGCTGAGAAGCTATCGGGACGTTAAAATTTATATTATGAACAAATATGCTGTAAAATTTTGCTCTATTCAAATAAATAAGTTTGTTTTGATTTTAGCTTTTGTATGAATTTAGTTTATAATATACGTCAAGTTCATCAAGACGTCATGATCGATCGTTTTAATTAAACATTTCGTATTATTTCAGAAGGCACTCGGGAAACCAATTCACCAGAAGTAATGGAAAGCAACAAAGCGCCCTACGGCATGGTGGTAACACCTCACCACCTTGCTACACAAAGTGCTCTAGCCATCCTTAGAGACGGTGGAACAGCTATAGAAGCAACAGTTGCTGCAGCTGCTACCATAGCGGTAGTATACCCTCATATGAACAGCATAGGAGGAGACGGTATCTGGCTCATAGTACCACCACACGGAGACCCTATCGTCATAGAAGCTTGTGGTGCAGCTGGCAGCTTAACCACTGAAGAATTCTTCGCTGGGTATAAGAAAATACCCTACAAAGGTCCAAAAGCAGCAAACACCGTCGCTGGAACAATTGGTGGATGGGAAGAAGCTCTCAAGTACGTAACAGAGTGTGGATATCAAAGAATGTCTACATCAAAATTGCTAGCTGATGCAATTAGCTACGCAGAAGATGGTTATCCAATCTCAAAATCACATCTAGAAAGTCTAAAAGAATCACAAAACATGCAAACTTCTCGCGAATTTCAACAATTTTTTTTACCTGACGGAAAGATACCTAAAGTTGGTGAAAAGTTTTCTCAAAAAGTATTAGCAAAAACATTCAGAAACCTTGCAGAAAATGGATTGAATAGTTTTTATAAAGGCAAAGTTGCTGATCAAATAGCTGAAGATATGTCATACTTAGGCATACCAATAACTAAGGCGGATCTTGAAAATTATTCACCAGAAAGGAAAATACCTTTACGTTTACTTCATCAGTATGGTGAACTTTATAATGTACCTCCACCTACTCAAGGATTATGTTCTTTAAGCATACTTGGACTCCTAGATAAGTTAAACATCAATGGACAGCATGAAGGTGAATTCATTCATGCTACTATAGAAGCTACGAAACAAGCATTCCAATTACGTGATAAATATATAACTGATCCTCGTCATATGAAAGTAGATCCAAAGACATTGATATCAAGCCAGTCTCTATCTGCTATGGCTAAAAATATTGATTTGAATACAGCTTCTTCTGTTGGGAAGGGGAAAGGTCCAGGTGATACTGTTTGGATGGGCGTGATGGACAGCAAAGGGTTTTCTGTATCTTTCATACAGAGCATTTATCATAAATTTGGTAGCGGACTTGTGCTTCCAAAAACTGGTATAATATGGCACAATAGAGGAGTAGCATTCACTCTGGGAAAGGATAGCTTATGCTTAATAAAACCAGGAAAAAAACCGTTTCACACCCTCAATCCTGCTGCAGCTAAATTAAACGATGGACGATGGATGATATATGGAACCAGAGGTGGTGATGGCCAAGGTCAAACTCAAGCAGCAATTTTCCATAGATATGTTGTACAAGGTATTCATTTACAAAAATCTATATCAGATCCTCGTTGGATTTATGGTCGAGTTGTTGGTGATGACAGGGATAATGTCAAATTAGAAGACAGATTTAGTGATGAGACGGTTGAATACCTGAGGAATAGAGGTCATAAAATTGTAATGTTGCCATCTTATTGTGAGACAGTAGGTCAAGCTGGGGCGTTAGTCAGACATCCTGATGGAATGATGGAAGGTGCTTTTGATCTACGAAGTGATGGTAGTGCTGCAGGTTATTAATGGAATAGCATTTTGCAAATACTGACTAAATAAGACTGACATAGTCGTACATCTAATGTTAGGAACTTGATTTATATTTAAAACGTATTTATATTCCTTTGTTTTGGCTCATGCTCTTTTGGGTAATTTTCATCAAAATTTTGCACATAGATAGTTAGGAACATTATTAACTTTTTTTAATATCAGCTAAACCAAAGTTTTCATCTCAATCATTGATGAACCATTCATGTTTCTTAAAAATTTTAATTGTCTTTTACTGAAAACTTTTTCAAACCTCACAGTCTAGAAACAAGGCTCTTGACCGAAAGTTTAAAACTTATTTGAGCTGTCAAGAGCAGAAGTAAAATTTATGGGCTTCAGGAGATGGTTTTAAAATTCTTTTCCTAAAGCTGCCTTTGTTGGAGAAGAATTAAATATGTTGAAAACCAGGTCATTGGTTTGAATTAACTATATGAACAGTTTTAAATTAGACAATCTTTTTGATATATACTTCTCACTTCCTGAGCAGTGGTCGCCAATAATTCACATTTATTGGAAAGATAACGGAGCGAACAAAGAACGGTTTGGATGTAAATCAAAAATCGCCGTTTTAAAATCATATCGTATGATAAATTGTTGGCAATATTAGAAATTCCATTGATAACTTTATTTGATTTTTAACTTTTTAATTTGCAAATGTTTTTTACTATGTTGTGTATTATTTTTAATGCTTTTGTATTTTAAAAGCTCGTAAGTTTCCAAGTTAGTTATATGTAATAAAACGAAATGTTTTTTCATTTATTATATTAATGAATAAATGTACCATTTTTTATCTCCTACTAAATGTAAATGAATCTATCAAAATCTATAATTTTAGTAAGACTGTATACGTAGATACCATAGACAAAAATAAATATCCACAAATAAAATATAATACGTATTTTTTTTCCTTTTTAATAACTACAGCTTAGATAAAACAAAAAACAAAACCAAAACAATAATGGTGTAAGTGGTAACCACAAAGTTTGGAGTTCCGTATAAAAAAGCTATAAATCCATTAATTTGTCACGGGCCACACTAATGTGAACGAATGGTCTAAACAGTGGCAACGAAATTAAACTCTCAGAATAATGAAGTGGGAGCATTTGTCTTAATTTAGTAATACAGATGCCGCTCGGTTTATTAGATACGTATTAAGTTACGCATAGGGTTGACGCCGACGAAAAATCAATGTGGTGTGGTCAGCCAGGGTTGTTCCATTACCATTAAAAAGTATTACCATTATTGTATGTAGGAATGGTTTTTTATAATTTGTGGGGTTCTTCAAAAAGAGTGTGAAGATTTTTTGCAAGGTCGGCAACGTGCGACTAATGATGTTGCAAGCGTCTATAGGCTACTGTAACCGCTTACCATCAAGTGGGCCGTAAGGTACCTTAGTAGTATAAAAAATTGGTCCATAGATCGGCTCAGTATTAGTCAGTTTGCGTACTTTAATAGTATCCAAATAAAATAGTAAAAATGTTACTGTAAAAATGATTGACTATCATTTTTACAGTTTAGATTACCTAGTAGTAGAAAAGAAGGAAATATTTTCATAATTTAAGAGGATGCTCTCCGCGAATGACCTTGTCCTTTACTAAACTGACAGAGACAAGAGAGGCGCAATTTTAGTAAAAAAAGACGGTTTTATGCTATTTAAAAGAAACAATCCGTTTTTAAAAAAAGTAAGAAAACTATTCCCTTTCTTTTGTATCTCAAAATGTATGGTAATATTTGTAAGTTATTTGGATGGCAAAAATAAGAGAAAATTCATTCTTAGTTTTAAAAACGTAACGAAAATTCAAATGTTTGAAAAAACTATTCCTAGTCACATTATTCTCTGTTGCAACAAAACTTAATCATTTCTCGGATCGTCGCCTTAATAAAAAAATCCTTAAGAAATTTTGTAATAAGCCTTAACTTTTAAACTACGGGTCATGAGCAATAACAAAACTTGACAACAAAATAAATACCTTCCGCCATCCTTCCGCCGTACTTTGGCATTCGAACAGCAAAGTAATGGAGTACATTTTTGGTGTTTATTTTTCCTGACACCACTTGACACTTTCAAGACTAAAGTGAATCTAGAATATTTTCTGGGTAAATGTGTCGTTAGTAATCCTTGGTTTTGATATCGTTCGTTCTAGAGCGCTCTACAAAATAACTAAAATTAAACATTTTAAGAAACCCCCGACACTGACTAGTAAAATTTCCAAAGAACACTTTCGATTAAAACACCTACAAACAAAAAAACTAAATCGATCGCTCCATCCGTTGAGGACCTATGAGGCCACAGACAGACACACAGATAGACAGACACGTCAAACTTATAACACCCCGTCGTTTTTGCGTCGGGGATTAAATAGGAGCAAGGTAAGGTATAAGTAAAAGAAACCATTGTAAAGGTATTACAATAGGAAAAGTTTCTCGCAACTTGCCAACCCTAATTGTGAACGCAACTTTCAGGAATGTCGCAGTTGACTCGTGGGTTTGGGGCAAGATTGTTTGACAGTTTCTGGCCTTTTTGGGGTAAATCTAGTTTATTATCTGTAGTTAGTTGATTAGTTATATATCCTTAACTGTTACTTAATAATGAGCATTATTGCTATGTTAACTAGGGTCTTTATTATTCTCCTGTTTATTTTGCACTTGGTCAGATCATTTAAAAAAAAAAAAAAAATCACTAATAGGAAGCTACTATATCCCCAAAGGCTACTTTTTTATCCCGGGAACGCGAGTGGAACCGCGGGGAACAGCTAGTTTATAATATAAGCAATACTCATGTTCAGAATGAAGTTTAATATTTCACTGTCGTAGACCTTGTTTTAGTCCATAATGAATCTATCCATCAACTTCCTTTGACTGTGTGCAGATCAATACAGTACCTAATCCATTGAGCTGCAACTGACGTGTACGGGAACCACAGAGCTTGGAACAAACCAGAAACTTGACTTCAAAGCAACATCGATGAACACACAGATGTAATCCCTATTTTCTGAAACCGACAAACCGTTGTCAGGGTGGATTCCTGGCAGAACAGAAACCGAATTCGGAAAGCATGATGACTATAGTATGAACCTCAAGTAGGTATAGTAGCCAGGCAGTTCGAGTCCACGACCTTCGTCACGGCATTCACGTCACTATCACTGAGCTAACATCGCGATATTATGTACTGGCTTTCCACCCCGCGGTTTCCGCGACCCGAGAGATCTTATGTTCCCGAGGGATAAAAAGTAGCCTATGTGTTAAAGCCCGGGTGTCAGCTGCCTCACGATTGAGCGTGAAGAAGTAACAAACATAAAACACATACACACTCATGCAGAAACATTCGTATTTATAATATTAGCAGGATAGGATATGTTCTAAAGGTTCACTCACTTATACAGTTTCTATTATATTATTTATCCTGTGGCATAAATGTCCAAAACACAGCATTGGCATAGACAATAGACTGCGTAACTGATATCACTTGCGCTTGAATTTATTGTCCCATTTGGACCATTGTGCGGTTATGTGCGGCAACCCTGATCGGGCCCTGGCTTTAGTTGGACCAAATCTATTGAGTTATAGAACAATTCAGCTATTAGTCCTAAAAAATGTATTCAAATTGGTATTTGAATACAGCAGAATCAAGCAGGAAATGGTTTTACTGCTTCATAGTACTTAGCGGTATGTCAAGGAAATAATTTAGAAGTGACACGGTCTGGACGAGACCGCTGATACGACCTGCCTGATGGTAAGCGGTTACCCATAAACACGTGCAGCACCATAGCTAATACTTTATAGTGGCTCGTATCAATCTGATACTGATATAGGAGATAATCTGCCTTAAAAAATCCTTTTTAATGGACTTCGTGAAGTTATCTTTATAGCTTCAGTTTAAGAGTTTAACCGTAAGGCTTAGCTACTTTCCATAAAAGTAAGGGGATTTTCACAGTCGAGACTTAATTTATAAAAAAATCTAATAAGGGCCGCCAAGTTTTCGCGAATCCTCAATAAACTGTTTTTATTAATGCAAATAAATATTGTACAAAAGGTACCAATGTCCAGTTACTTACGAAAAGGTTTTGGTCCTTATCCACTAGGCTTCTAAATAAAGTCCATAATTGAACTGCAATATTTTAGGCGTTGTACTTGTATAACCTATACCAGAAAAATCACATCTTTAGAAAGAAATGGCTTTATACGACTATCGCGGCTTTAGTCATTTGTGTCGTGACCCTTTTATAAATGAAACATTGTAGTTTTATGCTGATTTATATGAACTCTAGTAACGAAAATCACAAAGCCTGTCATTATTCCAGTCTTAGTCAAGGTACAATAGTAATCTACGTTCTAAAAATTCTTTTTTTTCTTAGAAAGCTACATTATCCCCGAAGGACTTTTTATCCCTGGAACGCGAGTGAAACCGCGGGGAACAGGTAGAACCTATTTCATAAATTGAGTTACGTCGACCGCCCCTGATAATGGCGTCGCATATATTTGTATTGAAAGATAAAAACTTTTTTTTTTTAAATACATAGAATAATCTCGTAAATATTTTCACAGTTTCTAAAACTTAGAACCTTTGTTTAAAACTTAAAGATTTATTGCCTTAGAACTTAGCTACGATTAATATGTATCATTAATTTGTATTTGTATTTTGTTTGTTGTCATAAATTGTGTGACATGTACATATGATATACATTTACGCTTTCAGCTGTATTCCTTTTGTTAATATATTTTCGACAAATATTATTCAAACAAGGTCTTATTACGTGCTCAGCTCTCTCTGATAAATGACATAAGAATCTGACGACCACTGGGACGAATATAGGTACACTGGGCCGCAATGAAAGCGTATTTTTTTATGTAAAGTTTTTACTTCTTCCTATATTTATAATGAAGCTCAAATATTTTAAAAGATGTAAAGTGAAGACGTAACAAACATACTTTCTCACAAACTTTCGCTTTTATAATATTAGCAGGATGTAACTAATAAGCAAATAATAAATAAACAGACATTAAAAAAAATACCACGAACCGGAAGATGAGCGACGATTTTGTGAGTGTCGCGAGAAACCGCTGGATGGGGATAGCGCAAGACCGGCCATCGTGGAGATCCTTGGGGGAGGCCTTGTCCAGCAGTGGACGTCTTTCAGCTGGCATGATGATGATGATTAAAAAAATCTTTACAATTAAATAGGCAGTAAATCACGCCCTTACAGCTAAGGAATGAGGAAACTAGTAGAGTGGTAGTAAACGCTCGGATTGAACTCCTACTCTTCAAGATACTTAACTAATATTAATGAGCGCGCTTTTGTGAATACCTGAGCACTTTCCATATGGGGTGTTCAAGTTTTAAACTAGTTAATGCAGCCAGCTTAGTAGGTATATTGGTATATACAGGATGAATCAGACCACGTTATACTATACCTATCAATAATTAAAAAATAAAACCGCCTTCAAAGGCACTAAAAAGTATAAAATAATTATAGGTATTGAGGAAATCTCATCTAACTGTTTTCAAGTCAGCGAAAATTGCGAGACCAGGCATCTTTGAGTAATCGGCGAACATACAGAAGATTCCGACGAATTGTTAACCTCCTATTTTTTTGAAGTCAGTTAAAAAACATAAAAATTACCCTTTTTGTATGCTAGTGCGGACATTCAGTGGGAATTTGAGTCCTTTAAGCGGAAACATCGTTCCGAAAGAGGTTCAGATAATAGCAGTCTTTGTTCAATGTGCATAATATTATGATATAGTGGTAGTGCATAGCATTTCGTGAAAATTTAAGGTGATGACTCTTCATGAAGTTTAATAAAAAGGGGTCTATTCAGTAATCATAATTATCTCCTAAGATCGTATTTAAAATGAAAAAATATGCGTTATACATTCTAAAGACCTTTCTGCAGTTTTTAACGGAATTTAAAACATAATTGGATAATACTTAGACACATTAATAAATTAAATTTAAATATGGTGGTCTATAGGTAATAAATAACACAGAGTTAATAATATACTACGTACAAGTAGATAATTAATTTTACTTTTACCCCGCGGTTTTTGCAGCAATCTATTATCCCTTATTCTATTTTACACCCTTAGGGTAAATTGAAACTCTTTCTATATAAGTTATTTTACTAATAACTAACTCTCTGCGTAAGATGAATAAAATTCTATAGGTATTAAAAACGAAATTCGACAAAATAGCTTCTCAGATAAATAATATTTTTTTGTATTCATTTCTGGGATTTAAAATAATAGGTAGAATGTAGATTTCAAGCTACTACTTATTTGCGGTCAGTTAACTCCTTATTCACGCAAAATAAGTAACTACCAACAAAACTACTGTAAAACAAAAGAATATAATATAAGACTGTCAAGAAACTCTAAGAAACACCAACAATTTCTCATTTTCACCGTCCAATTAGAGAATGGCGCGGTTTTTCCCAAGTTTTGCACAAAAGGGGCACAGTGGCGCCGCCGCGCGGACATGGCAGGTAATCTACAATCAGAAGTTAGGCCATTAATCATCAGATTTGATGACGTTTTGTGTTGGAACGCCAATGGAATTGGGATTAAGAAAAAACATCTTTGAGCCTAGGGGAGAGGTTCCCAATCTTTTTTGTAATACGAGTCTCTTTACACGTTGTAATTATTTTCGGCTCCCTTGTAAAAGAAGATACCTGCGTCCCCGCGTGTAGCTTTGGAATGTGACGTTAGTATATCAGTTCGTGACGCTGGACCATGGGACAGCGCCACGACTCCCCGGGGCGGTATACGACGCACAGTTTAGGAACCCCTGGCCTAAGGTTTAGTAACACTTTATTACTGTCAGAAATGTGGAAATTTTACGTAACATAATAAACATAATGACAAGGTATTACTTAGTAAATATGTTTATATAGTACATAATATCAATTAATACAATCAAAAAGAAAAGTGCTGACCCTAACTCATTCACGTACCGACGTAACGTACCTCAAACCTAGAAACCTGAAATCTAGCATCGGAGGTCCCTTTATAATGTAGACAAGGAATAAAAGAACAGACTTTTTAAAGAATTTCACTCCTAAGAAGGTAATAGAGGAACGCGAATGAATCCGCTAGATATAATGCTATTATGTAGGTACCTACATAGGTACCTACCTAACACTTTTCAAAGAATAAAGTATTTTCAGAGAAGTGTTTTAAAAGATGTCCGACTTACATTATTGAAAGAAAAGTAGCTTTCTTTCGTACGTACATACTCTTTGTAAGCTTTCTCAAAGTTCAAATCTCTGCGGATCTTACTTGACTTGTTCTACACTTACATAAGTCATGTCATGACGTTTAGATAACACTAGTTCCCGCCCTGTGGTTTTACTCGTATACCCAGGATCTAAATGTCCGCGATAAACAAAATCCATCAAAAACATAAATGTGAAATGAGAGCCAAGTTCAATATTATGATAGGTTGTTGACTTCAACATAAGAAGTGAGATCTAAATGGGTGTCAAGTTCAATGGTCAGTCCTGAAATTTATTTATATCAACATAAAATATAATTTCTTCTTACAACTTAGGATAATATATTGTAGCCTAAGGTCTGATTTGCCTTCGGGGATAATGTAGTTTCCTATCAGTGAAAGAATTTTTCAAATCGGACGCAGTAACTCCGGAGATTAGCGTGTTAACTAACAAATAAACAAAAAAACAGACAAACTCTTCAACTTTATAGATAACCTATTTTTATTTATATAGGTGATAACGATAACGTTGTAGTAAATCGTAGTAACATATTTCTTTGGATTTCATTAATTATTTTATTTATGTACCTATAGGTACACGGCCACAGATCAAGCTACACACTGCGGCACCTTATGCGGTTGTAATAGGAGCTATTTTGCAACAAAAATGTGTAGCTTGATCCATGTGGCCGTGTGTACACTCGCCATATTATATAGGTACTACCTAAAAAATAAAAGTTCGTATGAAGTTGTTAAACCCATTAGATAGCTCCTATAATTAAAGCTTTAAAGGTGATTATAACCAATAATAAAAGTTCACTGTTATAGCGTCTGCATTTTTTCGCTTTATCTAAATAGGTACCTACCTATTTGCAGTTTACGATATTTTTTAGCTCTGGCATTAAAATATTTGCACATATTTAGTTGACTGACCTAAAATAGAGATGCTATTTTAGTTTTTATTGAATAAAAAGTCACCAATAGCACAGAGTACTACACTTAACATGTAGGGGAGGTACCCTTAAAATAAATATTATTTTAGCACTTTGTCGACGTGGTAAATACACATTATCCATACAAAGATTCATCTTTCTAGCACTAACTGTAAGGTAAGCCGAGGACAGACGGACGGACCTGACGAAACTATAAGGGTTCCAGACGTAAACTACGGAACCCTAAAAAAAGGTGTAGTAATAGTTGAAACGCAGTGGAGAATTGTATGTAGGTATAATGCGGTGCGGGTCGATTCAAAATCAAAATCAAAAACTCAATTATTCAGTTTAGGCCCTAATAAGGCACTTATGAAAGTCAACAGTTACAATTTTTTGACTCTACTACCGGTTCGGAATACACTTGAACTGAGAAGACTCCGGCAAGAAACTCAGCAAGGCTTCTTATTTTTGTGGATCGTTTTTTTTTTTGAGTTTATTTATGTAAACAGTTCCTCCCATATTGTCTTCCAAACATTAAAGATATCGAAGCTCTTTTAAAAGTTAGCAATAAATATTATTGTACAGTTATAAAAGTTGCCCAGCAATAACTGGTGGCTTCGTAAATCTATTCCCCGGTACATTCCGATGCGGAACTATTGCTCAAGTTACCTACGGTCTGCAGAGACCTCTGTATTTTCCATTGAAAACTTCACGCCTTCTACAACCGTGTTATAGACTTCTTGTCGTTTATGGATGTAACTATATACGGTTCGGGATTAATTGTATTGTGTGAAAGTATTGATAAGAAAATTACAGTTAAAAATTAGGTAATTTAGCAGAAAATCGTGTGTCAAAAGACTTTTTAAACACCATTCCAGAATTTTTGACGCGAGTTCAAAGCATGATGGATTTCGCAGAATGAATTTTATTAGTCTTTAATATAGACACATAAAATATAGTGAAATATAGGTAGGTATATGCTAAGAAGAATAAAATATATATATTCCAAAATAGCTGGAATAAATAGTTTTGGCTTTTGAAGGAATCATTTTGTATTTCAAGGTATTTGTTATAAGTAAATAATTATTTTACATGTTCAAAATATAGATGCTAATAAAACGTATATTTTTCGAAATCTAATTTGGTTTACTGGGAAATTACAAAAAAAATATTTATTTTTTTAATTTTTTTACATCAAATTTCACGTATAATTAATTATTTACTAATGGCAACATCGAATAACGTTTTAAAAATATATGTATTTACGTACTACGTCGACGAGTTCAATGACGTATTACAGGGTCCCTTATTCCCAAGTCTCATTTATATGCTGTATTTTATTTTGTAAAATTGTTTAAAGCTATGAATAAAATTTATATATTCAATTGCACTTTATTCCATAGAATATAATGTAACACGTCGCGTGTGAAATATTACATTCTTTTCATGCTAGCACTAAATTTGAAATTGCAATGTTTATTCGTTGTTCTATTGTTTGAGATATTTAATTTACTGGAGGTTTTGAATTGTTTAATGTTCTGCAAGTAAGTATGACACTGATTCTTGTTTGCTTTTTAGTTGGTTGGTTTAATCTATCGCCAAGCACCTTTCGGTGTGTTCCGACAGCTGCACTTGAGAACCAGTTCCTTTCTACGCTTTGTGTGCTTACTATCATCGGCCACATCATCACTGACCACGCTGAGATTGTGGTCAAACACCGGCCTATAAATAGTAAAAAAAACCCCGCGTTCTCGAGGGATACGCCGCCATACTTTAATAGTCCTTATATTATTTGGCCACTACACTATTTATGGTTCATATGAATCTACATACGTACTATCAAATGTAAATGGATTTTAATGCAAAGAAATAAGGCTCATTTTCATATCTCTCTGGCTACTGTCACCCACACCATGCTACAACGTAAATAGTGTAGACTTATAAATAGAAAGCTCTCCAATTACTACTTTGTATTCTGTGGTATCGCATACTTACCTAATCCCATTTTTTCACCCAATAACGAATTGAGAACAGCTTGAATGTTCAAATTACTGAAAATAACTGTAAACCGATTTTCAGTATAAAACGACCATTGATACAGAACGACGTCTGCCATACGCACATTAGCGAAATAACAGCTTTCAAAATAGTTCGCTTAATTCTGTATTATTGTGGTTTGCGTAATGTGGCATAGCGCTCTTTTCTCATGCCACATACTAACATACTTCTATACACCGCAGTGGAAAATTAGACAGTATATGAAGATAATTGTATGGAGTGTATTTAAGCTGTGTGTAGGGTTTAATGTTGAAGGAAGCCACGAGTTTGCAATACGTTTTTACGAGGTCCACAACCTAGTGGAAAGTGTTATGAGGGTAGTTTCGGTATGGTCCGTTGTGCGCATGCCGTATGCACTTATTATTGCGCCTATACTTTGCTAGTTTACAGAACATTTGATACGACTACAGTGTAAAGTTTACGTACAGTTTATACACAAGTTTTGAATCTGTTGTGATACGTTAATTTTTTGATAGTCTTTATTATTGCTTTTTCCGTTTTTCGATGAAGTTGTTTATTTTTATGCATATTCTTGCCAATTCTTTACTAATACATGCTAATACGAATTAATATTAGTCACGTCTCTTTCTCACAAACATTATTGAAAAAGGAGATATTTGAATCTTTTAAATTAGTCTATGCCGAGAAATAGTCCAATAAAGATCGCACCTCTAATTAAGTTGAAATAATGATGAAAATTTGGGCCATTATCTGAATTAAAGCGACGATAGCTAGCGGCAGTGACGTCGAATGTTGGGTGATCGAATCCTAACAATTTGCACTATGAGACAATTTTGTGTAAAAAAAATCATTTTTTAAGCTTTTATTGCCGACTGTACTTTTTTTTTGCACAGTCTTCAATTACTCGTTAAGACGGTTCCAATGAGCCCAAACTCGATGGGGTTGCGTCATTTCATTACAGAGTTCCTATGACCACCTTCCAGCTCCGTCATCAGATTAGCTCCATGTCATCATAAACATCCATGGTCACGCGATTTGCATATTCGTGCAAAATTTCAGGTCAATCAGAGACCGGAAAGTGGGTCAAATTTATCTTGAAAAATTCCACTATACAACGGGACAGGTGAAAGTAAATCAAAGCTTGCTTGCTCAAAAGGAAATCGTAACACGGTGGTAATGTACCTATATTGTCTAATTGAAAATCTGTCACCAAATAACTACTGTTAGCGTTGTCAGATGTTGCCTTGTCTAGTTTTGTAATAAATAACAAAAGAACACCAAATACCATGACCAAAATGTATTTTCCCAATAAATTAACATACAAATAAATTCATTCACTAGCGTTACGGTAAAAGTGGGAATTCACACAAATGGCAGGCGACACTCGACGTTACAAATTAATTATTCACGCGGTAACAAACACACAGACACTTTCGTTATAAATTGTCAGCGAAAAATATTTGTTTTTCCATCCAGATCAACTGTTGCATGCAGTATTGTGAAATAGTAAATGTTAAAAACACCCGGAGGGAAAAATATTACAGGTTAGTTTAGATCACAGATTTAGACTTATTTTACCTACCTTACATTAAAAAATACCTAGTATATATTTTTTTAATTACATACTATTTTATTAGTTTATTTTTTAATAACTAAAGTAAAATGTTGGTGCATGCCGGGCACGCTTGACCAGGCGAATTGCTTTATCTAGCTTACTCTACATCTGTGGTATAGGTTTCAAAACTAGAATATTATATTTTGATTAATACTACATTATAATCTACATGCTTACGTTTAATTAACTACGTTTATTTTATACGAAAATGCTATGCTGAAAACATGCCTGACAGTAGGTACAGGGAGATTTTGAGAGGGTATAGTAGGCCGATTGAGCATTTAAGTATACTATATTATAGGTCCTTTAAATGGAATGGAAAATAAAATTAAAAAAAAAAAACGACAAATCAGTTCAGCATTCAAATAATGTTTCAACGTAAGCCTAACTAAGTATCTATTAGATTACTTGAGTACTAAAAATAACTGTCTCGCCCCATTACTAAATTTGAGAGTGAGTTTTATGCTAAACTTTAAATTGTCATATCTTGGTAATAATTTTGAAGTTGATTTACACACCGCATTTTTTTAGGCTATGCTCTACCTCTCTTACTACCGCATTAATTAGCCTAGTATACTCAACCAAAATCATCCTGTATATATCCTTAAGTGAACCTGTAAAAAATAATTCCAAGGTGATTTTATTCCATTAGGCACGTAAAAATGGAAAAATTCCCAACAACAATTTCATAACAGAATACAAAGCCCACTAAAAAACAAAAAAAAAAACTTTAAACAACTTTTTTCACTGAACATAAGCTGTTTAGTCATGGAAAGTAAACTTGCCCTGATTTAGCTCTCAAACGACACCTCCTGGTTTATTCATGAACTCTGATACACTGGAGTTGTTTCAGTGGAAGGCAACTTGCCTCAGCGTGCTTGTTACCACTAATTAAATAGACACAGAAGATTCGCACTCACTTAAAATATTATGCATACATTGTAATGTGGTAAACTTTGATTGATAAAACTCGCACTTCCTTATAGTACAATGTATCTTTACCCGACTGCCAAGGAAGTTTTTTCTGTGTTTAACCTTATGGTTTAGTGAGTTTATTCTTACTATGGCCAGTATTTATACTTATGGCCGAAGGCGAACAAGCACATAACTGGTTCTCAGGTTCAGATGTCAAAACACATCCCTAGGTAGGCGAAAGATTTTCACAGTGATGTTCCCAGACGAAGACAATTAAAAACGTAGTTATAATACTTATAGCAACATAATAATTAAGTTTATTTTTTACAAAGGAATAAGCTCTTCAACCGAAAATGCATTTGCAATTTTTAGCATGTAAGTTGGTCATGCATGTTGGTATTGACAACGCATTGTGTACCTACTGACTGAGGGCAACTGCTCTCAGTTTTGAGCTTTTAGAATGAGTCCCGAAATAAAATTGGCGATTGTATGTACCTACCTACGTAGATTTTGTGGATTGACTCTTCTGTATGTATGTAATTTGCGGTGTAAAGCAACTTGCCTGTTACGGCAGGCGACGCGACGCGGCTGACTTTTAATCGCATATAGGATTCTGGATTTCAAGTAGTTTCCTCCCTCGCTCGCTCTTAAGTGTTTTAGAATGGCGTTTCTTATTTTCCTTTTTAGTTTCGTAAACAAAAGTGTTCTTACAGAATTTGATGGAAGATTGTGTTGAGGCATCTCAGAAAGCATAATTCAAGGTTACATTATTCAAATTATCAATCACGGTAAAAAATGTCTTTATATGTAAGTAATAAGGTTAACTATCAATGTTCGACCACAAATTCATTAGTGTAGTCAACTAATGTAAATTTTGAGTACATTTACTAGTAGGTACTTAATCGTTACTCGTAAAAAAAATATCTTCAATTAGCTTACATAATTATGAATTATTATTTTTATTCATTAAGCAGTTAATCAATAAGCTAACGTGTTACCAAAAATACCGAGAGCCATGTCGTGACTGCGACACGGAGAACAATGATTAACTGGTGCCGATCCGCGCCCCGCTCGTTGCAAATTAATGAATTTCATCAGCATGCATGAGCCGGAACAGTAGCTTCGTCACATGGCCGGTTTCACGCCGTATCTACTTCATAACCTGTAAATAGTTTGAAACAGTCTGTGGCTGGATTAAAGGTATGACAGACTACGGGAATTAAAGTAGTTTAAATTACTTTGTACTGTATTTATTTAGTGCGTTATTTGTATTTTTATTTAGTGGGTTTATTTTGTATAGTTAGTAGTTTCCGCTCTAGGTTTCACCCGTTCCGGGATATTGTAACGGCTGAACGAATTTGGATGATTGTTACCTATACTTATATGTAGATATCATTATAGATAGATCGTTTTATTTTTGAAGATATGTTTTTAACCAGTCTGATATCTAAGCTATAGCGATATCTAAGGTGATAATGCTATTGAGTATTTATTTACAATAACAAACAAAAACAAAATAATTGAAATATTAAATTAAAATTAATCTACAATGGTGCCGATTCTGTTGTTTACGAACTTAACTAATATTAGTAGACAAGTCACTTCTCTTTCATTTTAACCTTATTGAAAAAAGATAGAACATTTTTATTGCTGTCAGTTTAATCCATGCCGTCGTAATGTACGGGTAAATAGTCGTGACCAATAAAGATCGCGCTTAAATTCACGTTGAAATGTGTGATCGGATTAAACTGACAGGACTAAAATATCTTGCATCCCTTTCTTATATTTACTATTAGAAAGAGATATAGTGAGATTAAATTTATTTAGTTCGTAAACAACAGAATCGGCACCAATATTTATATATACAGAGTAACTTTAAATAATAAACTATAATTTATTATCTATGTATTTAATAAGTATGTGGTAACAGTGAAAACAGCCGGTAACACCGGTTCGTATCTTCAACTTGTCTATGGACGTAAACTCTTATAAAGATTTTAAGTTTTCTTGATTTCTAGCTGATCTGATAGCTAGGTACCTATGACATCGAAACGAAAACTGAAATGGATTTAGTTCCTTATTCTGGACCCCTTAGTGTTTGAATTTTGTTAGTCAGATTGAATTAATTTGATTAATGATTCAAATACAAAAACTCTCAGACTGATTAAGCAGGTATATTTTTTAATTAAGATAATTTATAAATTCATTTCAGCCACAGATTTAAGTTAAATTAAATATTTAGATGAAAATTAACTAAAATAATTCCATTTACAAATTAATATTCATGTTGAATCAGATTCAATTACAAAAGAAAACAAAGTTATGGAATTAACAATTGAATTGAATTACCTACGCAAAATCTAGACAGTTTTAAATTAATGCAAGGGATTCTGTTACACTAAAATTGAATGGAAACTTTATGTTAAAATATTTTGATTGCATTGATTTGTTTGTTCGTTGTTTGAGTGAATGGATGTTGTTAAATGGTAGATCAATCAATTTACTTTGTTAGTTTAAATATTTAGAAATACTATTTGAAATAGGTACGGTCTGCCAAGAAAGTGGTGTGCCAGTTTTGATTTTGTTTCCAGTCATCGAAAATTACAACATGGTTCAAACTCAGAACAACTGTCACGTAACAAACAGTACACAAAATGTTGTAAGTTGTCAGATTGAGCTGCAAGCGAAACTAATCATTATCACCTATGAATCTGCAAGCGACATTCAACCTTAGGGTGGTACATCACTTTCTTGTACCTACTTATCCTTACTTACTAATTTACCAAGTGAGTGCGAACCGCGAGCTAAGCGTCTCCGTTTCAGCTTGGCCAGAAATGCTTTCATACGTGCCGGTTTGAAATACACTTGCACTAGCTAATATTTCTGTCAATGTATTGAATGTCATATACTTAAGTACATCAAAAACACAGGATACGAACAACTTCAACATCTTAGTTCGTACAAATCGATTGAACTGATCTATTTTTCAGGTTATTCCAACTGCAAAGTTCAATACATTAGCAATTTCCAATACTCCAACTCCTCATTGAGCCTGTTTATTCAGCTCTCTACGTTTCCAGTGTTACAATGAAATCAATTTGAAGTTCGCCTCCGTTCAATAGATGTGATAATTCATGCATCGCTAATGAAAGCGACAATGCGAAAATACGAACGAAATATGTGATAATGGTGTCATTTTAAGATACGATAATGAAGTGTTATTATAAGGCAGGGTCGATATTTGTCCACAGGCCAGTTGGCTTGGTGGAAGTTCACTCCCATCCAGGATAAATATTTTTGTGCATAACAATAAAAAATAATGTTGTATATCCGTTAATTGAGAAGCTCTAGTTTGAGATAGCCATGTGTAAAGAAAGACCCAGGATATTATTATTATTTGATATATGATAGAATCTATACTTACCTACATATTATATGTGTAACATAGAAAGATACTGCTTTCAAGTGGGATTTTAGCTAATATCATCGCCTTATTTGCAGGAACATAAGTATCATTACGATTTATCTTATTTTATAAACACAAAGAATTTAATAAGACAGAAATATATTAAATTTTCAATAATAAACTTTATTGCATGACCGATTTAATTTATATTTTAATAAAAACACATGTTTTTATTAAAAGCAATTGTGTTCGTTAGCCTCCCCTCGCCGAAGCTCGTATTGAGGAAATATTTTTTCAAAATGTAACACCGTTTTTTAATCGTCCCTCACAATCAGTCCGTTCATCTCGCCCTCAAAATGTTTTACAATTCAATCGTGTGTCCCGGCCAGTTGATAAATTGGAACTGTTTTAATGAATACTAATTGACCGTGTAAAAGGTGTTGCCGTCGGCGATATATACACCATGTAACGGTCTGATGAGATGCATTGTTGCGAAATCATTTCACGCCATTACTAATGTTGTATCTATATGCAAAAGAGTTTATTGTTCTATAACAAAATGTACAACTAACGAAACAATATTAATCTTAGCTAAAACTAAGTTTATATACAAAATAAAAACGGACAAGTGAAAAGAAAGAAAAAGTTTTTATTTTTTTAAGTGTGAGTCTCAAACACCCATGGTTCCGTTCCGTACCGTGTAATCGCATTTTGATTTGGGGTATAACAAATTATCATGTTTTGGATTTATTCCTCTTACCTTGCTGCCAATTTTTTTGATTTTATGTCATGTTGGTACCCTATAGGCGACGATATCCGAGAAATGATGATTCTAGATTGTTTTTATCGGCATTCTTCATTGCAAGGGATTTGTAAAAAATATATGTTAAACTAGAGAATATAATGAAGAGGAAAAGTTATTTAAAAATTGGAAGTTTTCATTAGTAACGTCAGAAAAAAATCACTAATATGCCCCTTTTTAAAACTAAACTTATTTTTTCTTGTACTACATAGCCTACATAGGCTACTTTTATCCCTCGGGAACGCGGGTGAAACCGCGGGGCGGAAGCTAGTTTATCAATAAGTCTTTATTCAAAAAGCACTCATCACGATTCGTCACCTCCAAATGCTCAAAGATCTGTCACAATACAATCCAGACAATTAACAATGGTATCTTTTAATCACTTGCAATTGAGGAAAAGATTAGCACGTAATTTACACCTCCGTATAGTCGCGTAATAGCCGGAGATATCGCGCCCCACCCACTAATGAGAAAAATAATGGGGGCCTTTATCTTGAGCCTGTATTGTGCTTAAGGGCCTCTTATCTCGGGGGCCAGGCTTTGGGCCAGCCGCGTGGAAATGTGTTAATGATTATCTGAGTAACTATACCGTGAGGGTGCTTTGTCGATTGATTTGTGAGGTTCGTCTATTCATATGATTGATTGGAGTGGGAAGCTTATGTTTACTAGCTTCTGCCTCGCGGTTTCCCCCGCATTCCCGAAGCATCTTATGTTTTGTCGAGATAAAAAGTATCTTTTATATTATTCTAGGATATGATCTATCTATGTGTCAAGTTTCATCCAAATCCGTTCATTAGTTTTTACGTGAAAGAGTAACAAACATCCATACATTCTCAAAAGGTACATAGATAGACTATGATATGGAGAAGACCAAGTTTCTTTTTATCCCAGAATCGCGGGTTGAGCTTGAACCGCAGGAGATAGCAGTACTAAGTAGTAATAATTAAATTACTTCCATTACGTAGAATAAAAAATATAAACGAAATGCAAAAAAAAATCTTTGACATTATTGTTATAGGTTAAAATAAATAATTACATTCATTCAAAATTGGATTCATTGTGTTTATTTTACGGAACATAATAATTTTTGGGGACAAAAAGATTCATTTGACAAAAAACGGGCCATTTTTTTTGTTACAAAGATTGACAAAGGTAGACAGGACAGGGCTTGAGACTTGAGTTACGCAGGTATGTACATAATTTTTTCGCATAAAAAAGATTTTTTTCTCTTTAATTGACAACAAAAGTACTAAGCTAAATTAAACTTTGGATTGTGTATTTTGTATTATGTTGTCGTGTAGGTATATATATATATTGAAGTCGAATAAGAACGAGACGACATTCTAATAAATTGTACCCAGTTTTATTATTACCTACGTAACCTACTAACACGTAGCACAGAATGCTGCAAGTTTGAGAATACCTATCTATCTTTGAGTAATCTGAGGTTGCTTCTCAACATTGAATTTCTTTAAAAAAACAAATAAAAGGAAGAGGTTCTAAAAACATGCTGAAACTATTTTAATCTAAACTTTTTTTGACGTAGCATAATCTCCATTTTATCGGAAAACTAATCATTGCGAAAACTACGTAGAAAACGATGACCTCTGACTACATGAGCTTGCGGACTATCCGACGCCAAATACACCGCATTGTTCCGCAAAAATAAGAAAACTCAAGAATTCTAGGATTTAAAATTTTTCAGATCACTAACACATATATTCAGCAACAAAAGTACACAAAGTGCCGCTCGGTTCCGGGTTTTGTTAAGAATGCCGAATGTTGCAAAGGGAATTCCTTCAGAAAACATATTAAATAGTTGGCTTGCTCTTCGCCCGCAAGCAAAGACCGGTGTACCTATATGCTAGCTTGCGACCGCTATGCGGGTGAAACACTCGGCTGGTGGCACAGTATATAAGCGATGGAGAGTATAAATATATTTGTTTGATAGATTCACTTGGCCATCGAACCACGACTTGAATTCAACTTATTGACATGGTAAAAACCAGCTAAATGAAATAACTAGCTGTCCCTCGCGGTTTCACTCGCGTTCCCCGGATAAAAAGTAGCCTATATTTGGGAATAATGTAGCTTCCTATTAATTAAAGAAGTTTTCGAATCCAATACTGGTAGATCTATTATTAGTATAGATTACACAAATGTTTTTTGTACTAGCTAGGAATTGAACTTCTACTCAGCTTCACTTTTGCTCTACAATAGTTCTGATTCCATTCTATTCGAAACCCATTCGTGGAGTTTTCAAAATTGAATCGCTTCCTCTCATCAAACTAAGCCATTTTATACATAACTACGTTACATTCGCTGGATATTGACCTTTGTTCGGTCCTTCACATCACACAGCTATGAATATTTCAGCATCCCCACTCAAATTTGTCCAATTCGGGCATTCCGTGCGTAGATCAACCGGCCAGCACGGTTCCTGTAGTGTACATGGGCTGAATGCTAATACGCTTTGTCAATATTTTATGGGAAGAACATTTGATATGATATTTTAGTGTTAGGTACAGTGACACGTTTATTCATCGGTTTGAGGCAACGATAATAACGCACAGCTTAAATAGCTGGTTCTAGAGACTCACTGCTAGAGCTGATTTCTGACGAAATAATCATGTTTTTGTATGGACCTTTATTTTTTAAGTTTTTTTCTCGGAGTTTCTTGCCGGCTCTTCTCAGTTAAAGGCCGTGTTCCGAACTGGTGGTTAATTCTGTAAATTTGACCTTCATAAGCCCACCTGGAGCCTAAATTGAATAAATGGCTTTGACTTTGAAACGTAGGTGAAACCGCAGGGTGAAAACTAGTATTGTTATAAATAACCAACGGTTTTCCTCTAAAAATTATTGAAAAGTACCAACCAAATAAATAAATAAAATAAAAATAGTGTTGTATTTCACATTCATCGCTCTATTATCAAGTAGCGGCAGATTAGTTCACAAATAAGGGCCCCGACCGACAGCTAGCCTTAACGAGGTCGCCTCGTTAGGCCGCGTACACACTGCAGCAAAATACAACACAAATAGCATTATGTTGACGTGGATAAATAACGCATTTTTTGTGAGATTCACGTGTTCATGTAGGGATCTTCAAGTTTTGTTTTTTTGATCGAAAAGGTGTTTTCATCAGTTACCTACCTACATGTAATTTTTTTATACATTATTTAGGAACAGACTTTTCAAAAATGAAACTTAAATTTTGATTTTAATGAATATTAATTTCATAGTTTAAAAGACAATCTTCAATATGGACTGCATATTTTTTTTTCCACATCTCTCAATTTCTTTGGGTAAGGTGGCCTGTACAAATATTTTGCATTCTTTTTGACGTGAATACCTACGCCTTTGAAATTCAAAAAACGTATGAAAACAAAATCATCTCAATTCAAAATTTAAATCGCCACCATTTTGGGGTCATTTTGTTGTGGTTTTTTTCATTTCATTAGTCTAACTTATGACACGGAGAAGCTACGACTAGCTAGTTATAGTGTAGGTATAATTTATGGCTACTTCATTCGACTATGTTTCAATCGTCAAGTCTTGTCAAAATCTATCGGTTGTATATTTTACAGGTAAAATAATGATCATTCATGTAAAATAATTATCTACAGTGAATTATAATATAGTGTTTAAATATAATCAAACAGTAATACCTAATGTCACTTCAAAAAGCCAAATCCAAATACAGAGAACGTATGCGGCTTGAAAGGGCTTCTCAAGAGTAATCGAATGATACCAATAAAATAGCTTATTTTATATTATACCCGTTACGTACACCTATTCACGTGTAGCACAGCGCCGTGTCCATTACACAAGCCACACCTTTATTTTATTTTATGGTAAGTCATAATGCGGCGAATTTTGCACCCTTTGTTTCGCATAACTTTTTTAATACTAATTTACTTTAGCATAACCAGTTAGGCATAATTTTTAATAGAATAATTTTTATTTTACAAACATTATTTGGCATACTGTTAAGGTATACATAATGATCTTTTGGGCTATATTATTTTGGACTACCATGAAGTCGCATAAAAGATACCATACTGTGACAGTAGGTTAAGGTGCGGGTCGGTGGCCCTTGGGCCACCCGTAAGCCAAACATGTCTGTTTCGTAAAGGTAGTATAATATGTTATGCTAACTTCAGCTATGGTAAACACGATTATACCAAAACATGCGTAATTATTATGCTTGCACACTATTAGGATAAGTAAAATTATGCGACACAAAATTATGACATTATATTTTATGCGTATCAATACAGAATCATGGCCGAAGGTGATATAAGCTCACATCACCTAAAAGGGAACTATAGTTCTCAAGTTCTGAGCTGTCGGTAAAAACGACTTTGCGATAAATTTTCAATTTGAGGGTGGTAACCAACGACGCGAATAATACCTACGCATTACCTTACCACTGTGGTATGGTTTCACCGAAAGCTCAATCTCACTGAAGGACTCGAGTCCACGCTATACGATATGAATAAACACATACCTATCTACAGATGGGAAGTATACTGCATCTAAATAACAAACTAAAAATAAACTAACCTAAAATAAAAATTAAATTACATCTACAGAATAGATCAAAGTAATCTGTACAAGTCTTTAGGGCCTTCATCATCTTTAATCGCCACAGACAGGTCTGCGCTAATGAGAAAAATAATGATGAGCCAACACTGACTCAAAGCCAGCCTTAATCAACACCTAGACGTAATGCTAGCTGTTTTTTTACCTTCTTTACGTCTTTAGTTCCATGAATTTCTTTTAATATTTAAATATGCTTATTTGGTTAAATTATTTCAAGTATTTTTTTGTGTTTCAATTTGTATCTTATTAGCATTTTCAATTTTATGTACATCAATAAACAACCATCCATTATTCCTTACTAGCTGTTCACCGCAGTTTCATCCGTGTTCCCGGGACAAATTACTATTTATCCCAGGAACGCGGATTAACCTAGGTAGAGTAGGTAGTCTATGTCCTTCTCCATAAACATAAGCTATATGCGTGCCAAATTTCATCGTAATCGGTACTCAAACTAACAAACAAACATTTATAATATTAAAGGATGAATATAGGTAGGTATGTTTCCTCTAAATTAATAAAAAATCTCGCAAGCAAGACAGTAACATACATAAATATTTACTGAGCCTCTATTTAAATGAAATGTATTCGTCCAACCGCAGGGTTTAACTTTAACTAATTAAATTAGGAAACAATAAAATATGAATACACAGAAACAAGTTAAATTTAGTGGTATGGTAAAAACATAGGAGGACAAATGGCCTACAGCTCAGCATAATGCTGCAGCATTAATTCTGCTAAGGCTAGTAATGATGTTACGGACATCTTGAACAGAGTACCTAACAAAAATAAAACTAAAAACAATAAAAATACTCAAGGCGATAATTATTACAATTTAAAAAGTACACTAAACTTCCAATCCTACGTAACTTTCCCATTGAATAAAAGTCTTTTAGTCTAGGATTAATAGTCTCCATAATTATAATTTCGCCTGACCTTTGCAAAGTTATGGCGGAATTCCTCGTATGAGCATTAAGCCCATAGCTCCTGTGTGGGCTATGTTTTGTGTCTGACCTTTTTATTAAATTGGTTTTGTCTATTTATAGCCGTAGGTAACCTTTTTGTGGTTCGAATATACAGGGTGGGCCAATAATTTTTGCACTTTTAAAACATGAATAGAAATAAAACTACAACTGTTATTTTGTTGATTATATATTTAACGTTTTGAAAATTTAATGAAATTTATTTTTTAAAAATGACATCGTCGAGATGTGCACCGTCTCGTCGTTGGCACTCTAGCAATCGACTACGCAAACTTTGGAAAACTCGCTGACACATGCTGCGGGGGATCGCGGCTATCTCGTCGTGGATGTTTTGTTTTAATTGGGATATATTCGTCGGTTTATTAAGGTAGACTCGACTTTTCAGGTATCCCCATAAGAAAAAATCGCATGGTGTAAGATCCGGGCTTCTCGGAGGCCATGGAATATCACCTCTGCGAGAAATCAATTTATTCGGAAACATTTCTTTGACTACCGGTAAAGTCACATTTGACGTGTGGCATGTTGCTCCATCTTGTTGCATCCAGGTCCTGCTGTTGTATCCTTGAAATTCATGCAACTGCGGCGTCAAAAACTCTCGCAACATCTTGACATATTCCGCTGAATTCACAGTTACATTATCTCCTTGATTATTTTCAAAGAAATACGGACCAATTATGCCCTTTGCTGATATGGCAGCCCATACTGTCGTTTTAGGTGAATGAAGTGGCTTTTGGTGTTTAAGGCGAGGGTTTTCCCTGCTCCAATATCGACAATTGTGCTTATTCACGTGCCCGTTGATGTGAAAGTGGGCCTCGTCCGTAAAGAATACATTCTCCAGGCTAGAGAATTGCTCCAGCATTGTGTCAGCCAATAACTTACGTTGAATGCATAAACTAAAATTGCATGTAGCGACGCATAGTTTCCCGCCACCCGCGCACCCCTCCTTCCAACGGTATTCGAGAAATTTAGTGTTGCTATTTGCAAAAATTATTGGCCCACCCTGTATTATTATGTCTCATTATAATGTACTTCCTTATTCATTTCTTTCTCTTTGAAAATCCTTGTTAAGAAGCTAATTAGGAGTTATGTAAAGTATAGGTCTAGTACAGATAAATATTACGTGTATATTTTAATATTAAGAAAATAAGGGAAAAAACTGTGAGATTAAGAAATTTGCTAAGTGCTAGAAAACATCAAAGTGTTTTAAGTTGTTCAAAAAAGAGCTTTCTAAGCCCTCAAAGCAACTCAAGCCTTATAATAAAAAGCTAAGATTATGAGAAGCTACCTACACAAAAACAGAGTATTTTTTATACTTTTTTGTGTCAGACTGACTAAGTTGCTAAAATAGTAAGTAATTAGCAATATCAAAAGAATTAAAAGATAAAGATAAAGATTTTTATTTGCAAGAATATGGTAATATGGTATAACAATGATGTAATTTTTATAAAGGATCAACATATTCTGCCAGTTCTGGCATGCAAAGTTTATTTTTGCAGCTCGCAGGCATGCAAGTCAAGTGGATACTTGGTAAAACAAAATAAATATACATTATTGCAAGATAATTTATAAATTTCAACTATGTCATTAATTAATTAAACGTTAAAAAGTCTTTAACTGAATAGAAATTTATACTATTGTGTTATATAATTACCATTGTGTTGTTGACCTTGCTCTCAATTTTAAACCCAGACCCTTCCTAATGGCATGAATTTTCTTCAACTAAGGCGTCAAACAAGCATACAAACCCGCGACTTTCATCTGGGCATTTGACGTCACTACCACTATGCTATCATCGCCTTAAACTCTTCTTCCATTCAGTCCTTCTCCGTCATATCGGCATTCACTCCTTTCATATTCATAACATCTTTCACACAATCCATCCATCTCTTATTCGGTCCTCCTTTACCCGTATAACCGTCAACTTTCATCACTATAAACCCATCTTTATATAAAGGACTTTTTTACCATTGCCACTTGAAAAAAAGCATTTTATTTATCGATAATAGTGAATAAAACTTTCCTTTAGTCACTGAGTGAAAAAAAAAACATTTCGAATTTGAACAAACACGAATATACAAATTAAGTACAAAAATAAAATAAAAAGTTCTGAAAGTACGTACTGGCTGGCTATATGGAGCTATACCATAGAGCTATAAAATTAAATAAAAGAAATAAAACCCGCCAATTTAGGTTATTTTCTATCTGTTATCGTGGTTGTTTTAAGTCATTGCAAAATCTTATAATATAAACTATAATTTCTCGCAGTCAATGGTAAAAAGTAGAGTACTCAACTCGTGAACAAAATAATTCATCTCGGTCCTTGTATCTCAAATTAAATTCCCTTTTTTTTTCACTTTTTGTATAATCTACTAATACCTTCTTTCAGTTCAACCATAACACACTATAAAACTACTCGTACAAATTTTACAGACATGTCTAGCTGCTGTCATTCTGAGTTGGCTCAAACGTAGTTTCTAGTCTCGACTGTAAAGTCTTTTTACGCGCTGAGACTGCGGAGTCGGTGAAAATAAGATAATATGTACCTTTGTTCTGTCTGAGCTTTCAACTTGGCCTTCAGACCTTTGACTAGTCGCATGGTACAAGTAGTTAATGTTATTTATTTTAATATTTCCGTTTATAAATGATTATTTTTCTATCTTCTTTCACCTAAATACCTTTTATTTTTATTTTTTTTATATTGACGAGGTGGAAATCTTCAAAAGATACCTGATTACAAAGAGGGGTGTAACCAGGTTATGTGGGATTTTTACCCACTAAAACCACCCCGGTGGCCTACCGCTGTGCATGTCATGGAGACACCGGGTCCTCCGTTGGATCGGCGCCGGTGTCACCCTCGCACTTTGCCTAACGGCTCATCCCTGTCGACCGGCTTTGCAGTCCCTTCACTGAAAGCTAATACCTAATGTAAATTACTTTCTGAAATTTGAAATTTATTTTCTTTTTCTTCTTTTCTTTTGAAACGTTGTAATTTACTAATCACTTACTTAGCTTAGCTTAAATGGTTAGTATTTGTGTTTGAAATATGCTATTATTTTAATAGTATAAATCATTTTATAAGTATTGTACCCCTACAAACCTGCCCACGCTGTATCTTCCGGTTCGTGCCACTCGAGAACCCTTCTGCCCCAGCGGCCATCGGTTCTACCAGGGATGTGCCCTGCCCACTGACACTTAAGTTTGGCAATTCTTTATATTTTATTTAATGTACCTAACATTAATAAAAAAATCTCCTATTACTTGTACCAATCAGCTTGACTCAAGCAGGCATGGAACGGAACGACCTCCGAATCCCGTCAGTAAATCTCGTAAAAAGGATTTGCCCCTTGTATCTAACACCGATTTACAACCACAAAGCACACATAGCTCTATAACTTAGTTTGAACATACAATTTTAAGTTTGCGCCTATTTTTTGGCCTGTACATAATGACTGGTACTTACCGAAAAGTACTTATGTCCATATTCACCGACAAGACAACAGTTCAATCCTACTAATGTTATAAACGTGAAAGTTTGTATGTACGTATGTTTGTTGCTCTTTCACGCAAAAACTACTAAACGGATTTGAATGAAACTTGGCACATAGATATACCCTGGCATAACATATAGGCTACTTTTTATCCCGCGAAAACATGAGATACCTCGGAAACGCAGGTGTGTTTTTTAAATTTCAATCTCACCTACCTTCCTACCTACCTTCATTGACACTTGCGCAATAAAGACGAATCTAACGACATATTATTCACCAAAATCGAGTCACCCGTTTAGTAGTTACGAGGGAACATTCGGAAATAAAAAGAACTTCCTCCTTAGGCTTCGCCACAGTTGTGCAATGAAAGTGACTAACTTAAAAATTATTTATACTTATTAAAATCATTAAAGCATCAAATAAGTTCCAAGTAAACCCCTAGCCAAGTTAACAAACAAAAAGTTGAGACAAGATTTACCTCAGTTTGAACTTTAAACTGCCGTTTATTCCCAGTTAAACAATTATGTCAACAGAACTTTAAACACGATTTGGGGATTACTAACGAAGTGATCGGGAACTTAAGTTTGTTTAGCAAGATTGTGGTTATGTTGTCGTTTAATTTATAATTGTTTGCAATTTGTTAATTGTGTGGTTAAACAATGTGAGATTAGTTTATCTATCTTTCTAGAAAATTTCAGTAATAATTGTACTTTTTAGCCGACATAAAAAATAAGAATAGGTTCTCAATTCGTTTTTTTGTATGTTCACGCATAACTTTTTTTTTGTATGAAAGATTATAATAATTATTTTTGCATTGGGTTCTGTATAAGCACATTCTAATTTTAGTTTCTTTGAAGGAGGTTTTATTAATTTTTTTAAAAGTTATTTATTACACCAGAATATTTAGGTAATAAGTTATAATAATCTTAGTTACTTGTTATGCGTGTAACATAGACAAACATTCACAACTTCGTTTTTTTATTAGATCTAAAGTTTTACCAACTTTTACTTTTTCCAAGATAAAAATATAATTTTAAGGTGTCTATAATTTGGATGGATACGGCTGTTTGGTATACAGATAGCTATTACATATGACGCAAGTATCAGCTAAGAAATGAATTTGAAAATTCAACCTCTACATAATACATATAAGGGTGTAAAATAGGGATCACGGCGCGGTAAGTTAGTTTCCAATAAAACCACACATAAAAATAGCGCCACCACCCAAGAACCCAACCCTTTTCACACTTCAAAAACGTCTAAAAATTTATTACCACGTCGACTTAGCGACAATGTCGCTTGCCACCAACTCCATTACCGTATTTGCTTAGACAGTGGTGTGAGTCAGTCGGCGAGACGACGGCGCCCCGTAATGGATTTCTGACGTAGAAATAAATGATAGATCGCCGCCACCCGATGCATTACCTGCGGACAACTAAGGTGGGTTACGAATGTGAATAGAGTAAACAGATAGTTTTATACTAGTTTCTACTATGGTGTCACTTGTGTTGGCGGAAATATAAGTTGAAAATCTGTCTCTAATCACATCAATCACATATACTCTGATTTTAATGAGAGTCTAACAACTCACTGACTCACTGCACTCATTGAGTATTGTATCACTCAGAATACAATACAATTTTTACTTTAGGATAACGTGGCAACCCATCAAAAGTCATTATAGTCTATCGAATTCAAAAACAGAGTATAGCGGTGTGTTCTGATAGTAACACCGAGAGCCATCAGTTCTCTTTTAGGTATTGTACGCTTACCACCTTCCGCTCATCACTGACCACGGTAACTTATGGTGAAACACATTATGTCACGTGGTAAAAAAAAATAACTATTCACTACCGTCCTCAACTTGAATACATTTACGAAAAAATTACAAACAAACATAGGCTAATTCATGCATGTTTTTAGAAAGGAGTTCCTTAAGGCACGTTATCGTTTGAGAGCTGAGGGGCTAGACTTAAAAATATGTACCTATCTCTTTCTAGCAAAACATAATTTAGCATGGAGTTTATATGTTCTTAGTTCCTTATGATGTTACAGGGCATGTTGGATCTTTATGTCTAATCGCTGTCTAATTAGTAGTTTTAGTTGACAGATTTTAATTTCACGTTTTGGCATCTTTTGTTACGGTATTTTCATGTTTTGTTTGTTATGAAATGCGATAAAAAATACATTTGCACGGTGGTAGGGTACTTTGTAGTACCCGCCTGGCTGGCTACCACCCTCAAGTTGAAAATCTGTCGCCAAGCACCTTTCGGTGTGTTCCGAAAGCTACACTTGAGAGCCAGTTCCTTTCTAGGCTTTGTGTGCTTACCATCATCGGCCACATCATCACTGACCACGGTGAGATTGTGGTCAAACACAGGCCTATACACAGTAAAAAAAAAAAAAAAAAAACACTCTATTTACCTATCATATAATATCTACAAAAATAACTAAAATGACATTCTGTTGATAAAATACTTATCGTAAAAGCTAAATTGATAAAGTCATTGCGCCCTCTAAATAAACACGAAGTCTATGAAAAGAAAAATACCGCCCGATCGAATGAACAGAAGCCAAAATAAATCCATTCGAAATCAAGTCCTTTACTCGGTCGCACATGTGAACTGACTCGAATCATCCATCATGATGTAACGGGAGGGAACGATGACGAATAATGATGTCGGCTGAGAAATATGATGCCATATAATGATATCGAGAGTTGCGGTTATAAAAATGATGGCATGAAAAAAGAGTACGTAAGGTATGTAAAATTATGAATATAAAAATGTTTGAATAAAAATACAGGGAATATGAATGTTTCTTTTTATAGCATTTCTTAACAAAATATGAAAATACCGTATAAAAAGATTTCAAAAAGTGAATTTATATTAAAATTGGCCAAGAAACACGGAAAATTTAAGCTTTTTAAGCATTTTGAGCTACTAATTAGACAGCGATTGGACAGAGAGATCGCCGGACATAGTATGTGACGTCATATACTATTAGGGCCATATAAACTCCATGCTAAATTCTGTTCTGCTAAAAAGAGATAGAAATACATCTTTGATGGCTTTTTGGTTAAATTTTAAAGTTATCCGATATTTTCCTACTGTTTCAACGAATTAGCTTTTATAAAGCAAAAAAGGCAAACTCAAGCACGTTATTTCCCTATTCTGTTGTCTACAAACTAAACTAATTTAATCTCACTATATCTCAGTTTAACAAGAAACATGAGAAAGGGATATTTAGATCTGTGGAAGTCGGATTGCTTATCTCATCAATCTGAATTTAGGTGCCGATGTTCGATTGAAACGTTGCGTGGACGAACGAGGCGCCTCGAAGATATGAGGATGACCACCACATTTTCGATGAGCAGTACAATGAAAGAATGGTGACGTTGGTCAACAAGTTCCTCGGAATACTCCCCATTATACAAGCGGTAGAGCTCACGGAAATATGATTTTCTCTGTGGTAGAGCTATATATTACACGGCTATATATAGAAGACAAACATCCGTACTGCGAGACAAAAAGTGTTGGGTAACTAATGACGTCACTTACCCTGGGGTGGGCTGGGTCACGTGATAAAATACAGAGGGAGGAACGATGCAAGCGGGAACCAACTTTGTCGCTCCAAATTAATTAGTATTTACCTACACCGGGGCACGGCGCTCCTAACTTATTTTAACGAATACTTGCTGCAAATTAAACCTTAAATTATATTATGTTCAGATGGTATTCGTTTACTTTGTTTTAAAGTTGTTACTTTGTAAGTATATATCACGAGATATTTAGATAGTTAATTTAGATTTGGACTATATCTTCCAAGCTTTTTACGACAGCTTCAGTGAACTTTCACCCGCGTTCCTGCGAGTCAAATTTCATCGCGATCGGTTCAGTGGTTCAGACGTAAAATAAACACAAACAAGCGAATAAAATAAAATTACTCTTTTTATACAAAATGTGCATTTAATAACCTTGCTGAATGTCTTGCCGGCTTGCTTAGTTAAAAGCTGAGTTCCGAACCGGTGGTAACTTTACTAAATTTGACCTTCATGAGTGCCCTTCTGGGGCCTAAATTGAGTAAATTAATTTGAATATTATTTTGGAACAGTTTTAGCACAACATAAAAATATTGAGAAACAAACCCACGACCTGCAGCGTGGGTCCGATTACCAACTAGCTGATCTATCAAGAAATACTCATAATTTTCCACTAGAATACCAGTAATATTAAAATAATATAAGCTATAATATCATATATAGTATGTTTGAGGAGTTGTAAATTTCATAACATAATGCATGCAGTTGCTCGCTAATGAGCGAGTAATGAATTTTCAGCCTCATCGCGTGCTCACAGTACCTATAGATACAGACGGTACATTGATGGAAGGATCTTGTTACAAATGGACGCGACATAATGAGTAATGTTTTGTGATTTTTTTTTTAAAGATTGGCGGAATAATCTCCACGCCCACCGGTCCCCTGTCGCTTCGATAAATTTTAAATCTTAGTATTTTAAAGTGGATAGGGTCTTAGGTGTCTAAAGTAACGACATCAATAGAAAACAACACATGTGCTGCTTTCTTGAAATCGCCTTCGTTTGCTTTATTTTCTAATTGTATTTGTCAAATTAATATTACCTGCTAATATTATAATTTTGACGTTTAAGTATAGGAATAACTGAATCAAGAAGTATTTTTTTTTAGTGAAAAAGATCTGTTTGTTGTGGCTACTAGGGACATTCAATGTTCTTTAAGAAAACGTGAGGAGATTTTTCCAACTGCTTTGCAAATTATTATTCAAAATGTTGACTATTCAAAGGCATAAAGGTGAAGCCACGCAGAAACGTGCTCCGCGTGGGTTCCACCTTAACAATGGAACAATTATTTCCATAAAAAAAAAACAAATCTGTTGCGAAATCGAAAGGTCAAAGATCATCCACTAACAAATAGAAAGGGCACTGTTAGTTATTGTTTTTTTTTCGCAACAAATTTTTAAGTACTCTTCAGCTTTATTATTAGTATAGATGAGGCCAGTATTCAAAAATTTGTGACAGCCCTCAAACCTGTCAAACAGAACAGTTTTTTCACTCTTCTGTAAAATGATTAAAAATTACTTGCGCAACGATATAAAGATTTTGTTTACATAATAAATTATGACTTGCTTTGTAAATAAATTAAATTATTACGACAATTTAGCATGTCTGTTTTTTTATAAAAGCAAGATTAATCGTCAAAAATAATTTTAAAAGTAGAGTTGCCATATCCATTCTATTTAATTTTTTATATCCGGAACCTCTCATTACCTTACGGTTTACTCAACAAATTCCTAAAGTCTAGGTAATTCTCATAAAAGAGGAGCTAATTTTCCTCACCGACTGTCCGCACGTCCGCTTTTTTATCACTTTACTTACTTCAGAACATTTTTTGTCGGTATATTAAAAAACTGTATCTTAAATGAAGCCTCTTGAAAGTATTTTATACGTGTTATTATTTTTTACACTAATTAAAATAGGCGTGTGACGAGATTTTCTAGGATGATTAACTGAATTTATTATTTTAAAATCTAAAATAACATCTTTAGCCCTTTTGTAGTTAGGTGAAAGTGCGTCGTAGATTTTCGTAGCGATTCGTAGTACGGCTACGATGAACTGTAGCGAGTTCTTCTACTTAGTGTATTTTTACCCCTGATGAAAAAGGGGGGTGTTATAAGTTTGTAGTGTAGTATCTGTGTGTCTGTCTGTGGCCTCATGGATGGACCGATTTTTTTTTTTTGTATGAAAGGTATCTTAATCGACAGTGTTCTCAGCTATGTTTCAGCAAAATCCACTCAGCCGTTTGAAAATTATGACAATAGTGAGTTTTGGGAGTTTCCAATAACACATTATAGTAGCGTCTCAAAATTATGCAATATTTTTTTTTTATTAGAGTAATAATATAGGTAAAATTGGTATGAAATAACTGTTAGCCAACGGAAACTAAATGATTTTACATCATACAATTCAAGCATAGCAAAAAATTGCTGCATAGCTTCTAGCTACTATTCCCACCTCTACCGCCATTTGAAACAAACTACAATTCCAATTTGTAAAATGTCAATAAATCAGACACTGACAAAGTGGCGTTATCTCTACGCCTACGAAACGCCGACCACCAAACGCCCAGTCATTACGCAATAGATCAAAATACGAGCGTCACGCGTCAAATGTCAGGATATTTGTCACATGCCAGTCACATGGCTCGTTAGTAACCTGGCCGATTTATTTAAAACGTAAAATATATACTATATCTAGAACCTAGTTAGTATAACTATAGTATACAGATAACCGTGTGCGCAGAATGTCCCAAGAAAAAAAAATAGTACCGAGAGAAATCGTCGACGTTTGGTATCTACTAGGCTTCACCCCCAGTTTTACCCTCGTTCCTGAGATCCTTGGCCTACCCAAGGATCTCCACGATAGCCTGTCTTGCGCTACTCGCGACCCTCACAAGATTGTTTGAGGCGATGATAGCTCAGTGGTAGTGACGTCGGATGCCGCGACGAAGGTCCCGGGTTTGAATCCTACAATGAGCTTGAGCTTTCGGTGAAGGAAAACATCGTGAGGAAACCATAACACGGTGGTAGGGTACCTTGTAGTACCCGTCTGCCTGGCTACCACCCTCAAGTTGAAAATCTGTCGCCAAGCACCTACCGGTGTGTTCCGGCAATTGCACTTGAGAGCCAGTAATTGCCTTCTCGGCATTGTAACAGGTTGGCAACACATTGGCAATACCTCTGGTAATGCAAATGGCGATAGGCGACGGTAACCATTACCATCAGGTGGACCGCCTGCATGCTTGTCAACTTTCTGACATAAAAAAAAATAAAAAATCGTTGGGCCACTTTGTGGGGGGCCTGCCCATGCTGCGTCTTCCGGTTCGTGATCGCCACTAGAGAACCTTTCTGCCCCAGCGGTTCTGCAAGCTGTCGGTTCTACGTGCGTTGTGGCCCGCCCACTGCCACATGTTAATATACTTACACTTACTTCCTTACTAATTATGAAATAAAATATGAAATTTTAATTATAAATGTGAAAGTGCGTTTGTTAGTTTGTCTTTTTTTCTTTGTTGGAAAGAGATAAGGCTCATTTTCGTATCACTATGGTTACTGTCACAGGACTCAGGTTATATTAAACAAACTATAAGTGTTTTTTAATAATAAAATAAATAAATAATCTGGGACATTCTTCACACACGGTTATCTGATCCCAAACTAAGCAAAGCTTGTACTATGGAAACCAGATGACTGATATAATACTTAAACAATTTTTTTTTTGTAAATACATAATTAAATTAATATAGATAATTACACCCAGACACAGGACAAACAGACATGTTCATGCACACAAATGTTTGTCCTGGATGGGAATCGAACCCATGACCAGCGGCGTGATGGGGGGTGTCTTAACCAATTGCACCAACTGGCTTGTCTCAAAGACTTAATACCTATCTAGGCACTAAAAAATAGGTACCCACTTTTAACAGGCCATTTAAAGATAATAAACTATGCAAAATAAATAGTACATTAATCATTTTAATGATGCACTAAATTCAAACGTTATAAGCATTGTTGAAGCTTTTAGTTAAGTTTTTAGGCTTTCACAAACCATTATACCACTTAAAGCTGTATAAAATGTCCGTCTATAGAGCTAAAGCTTTTAACTGTTTACTGCGGCTATAACTGGGCATTGGCCGGTTTTAATCAAAAGCATGATTAAGTATATTGTAGGCTATAAACTGGGCTAGCCGATACTAGCCATTACGTCTACGGTTTACTAGCTTTAGTCCCGGGTTTTGTTGAGTTTCCGTAACACGACGAAATTGTTTTGATATTTTACGTTTTGACATGCTATTTTATAATTTGTGGTATTTATTGATTAATCGGACTCGTGGCCAACACATCAAGCTATACCTTTTTGTTGCAAAATAGCTCCTATTACAACCCCATAAAACGCCACAGTGAATTGTCGTCGTCCGTACAGTACGGTGATACGGTATCCCGAAAATAAAATAATGCACGTACAATTTATACAATATTTTATTTTGATTATTTGTTATAGATGCAACATAAATACACATTCTGTGAAAATTTCAACCTTCTACCTATTACCTACCTACGATTCTTAAGATAGAGCGATTGTTAAATTCGAGCAAAAAACATAGACAAATCATATTTTTTTATTTAATTATTTGTTATTATAGCAGCAACAGAAATGCACGTTCTGTGAAAATTTCAACTGTCTACCTAATGCGGTTCATGAGATACAGCCCGCTGACACAAACGGACGTACGGACAGAGGAGGCTTAGTAATGGCTTACGTTCAATATTCTTCTCTTTCAGTAAATAATATTCCATTATTGTTCCTATTCATGGGAAGAGAAGTGAGGGCTAAAACGGCCGCTTGAGCAATATTGTTAATGCAATTAATTTCTGGAATTTACAGCAGATTATGGTTTAATTTGTCTAAATTGGAAAATAATTGACTAAAATAATTTACATTTTCACCAAAAAATATTTAAAAAACATTTGGCTCTGCTGTAAATTCGAGATATGAATTGCATAGCCATATCGCTCGTGCGGCCTTTTTACGGCCACGTATCTCCCTCGACACAAGGTGACCTAATTAGGGAGCGCAAACAAATAATTAATGATGTCTATTTATTTGAAATCAATAAATTTTCATTTTTAATCATATTAATTTCAAAATGTTACTCAAATAAATCAATATTACTCAACTGTATGAAACAGTAGATATTTTTGTTATGTTCATAATGAAACTCTTAATTAAATTTTAAAAAATTGGCTAGCCTTTGAGTAACATTAAAAATATACTCGTAGGTACAGTATGACACAACTTAGATGTAGCATCGGCAAATCGTTTTCGTACACTTCATTTCTGATTTACACAACTAATAAAAATCATTCATTATTGCGTCAGTCAACGTTCAACAAGATCATTTTCGCCGATCATTTTTTAACACATGAGTAATGTTGTAGGCGCACTCTTTTCGGGAACGATCGATTTTACGAATTTTGCCGATGCTTCGTCTAAGTTGTGTCATACTATACCTACCTACCTACCTACTTCAGTTATCGTATTTCTCTCTCAATGTTTGAAATATCTAGTTTATAAGTTAACGACACTGTAAACCGGGAAATAATGAAAATTAAACTGCACGCGAGTCGCTTAGGTACCTACTTACTTACATCGAGTGTTTATGATAGGTCATCGTTTTAAATTAAACTTTTCATGTTCCGTCATAAAAGTATATAGTATAGTCTTAAGTCCGTATCAAACAGTGTCAATATACTATAATATACTCGAATCCTATTAATATTATGAATTCGAAAGTTTTTGAGTGTTTATGTTTGTTACTTCTTAACGCTCAAACGGTTGGACCAGTACGGAGGTAGCTGACACCCTGGATTAACATATAGGCTATGTGAAACCGCGAGCGGAACCTAGTTTTATATAAAAGTAAGACGTCCTGCCTGACGGATTCATCATCGAACAGCCGAAATGACTGAAGCTTTTTATTGTTATGTTTACGAAATTACGTGTTTTCTTATTATCATTAAAAATATTGAAAATCTTTACACCATTTCTCCGTAATAGGTTAAAAAACCAGTTTAAGTAATTACACTACAAAGCTTTAAAAGGCTCACCCTGAGGCGTAAATCACACTTTCAATACCAATTTTATAGCCTATGAAAATTGTTACACCCTAAAGAAGTTACCAGACTAATTAGTGAAATGGCTTTTGATCAACTATATTTCGAATTTATCTAAAAACCCTGCTGTTACTTAAAAATGAATAATATTACGCTTGCTTAAAGTCGAAATTCATTTGAATAAAATTTCACTTTATTGGAATGGTCACACTTAATTGCGCAAAGGTAATGGCTCAAAATTGCATAGAATAGAAAGTGTTACAGAAATAAGGCGGCGAAAGATTAATTAACTATTTCATAATTACAGTAGTTACTATCTATCGTACAGTCGTATGGAAAAACAGTTAAAAATAATCGAATAATTTTCTTACACGTAATGTTTTCTATACAGAGAGATTTTCTTGAAACAGAGGAAAGAACACTCTCGATTAAAACACCTTATAAACGAAAAAAACTTAGTCAAAATGTGTTTTGAGTTTGAATGAAACAGTAGTTCCTACTTATACCTGATCAATGTGAAAGTTTAATCATTTTTAATTTGGGATAAATAAAAAGTATTCTATCTATAACATTTTCTATTTTAAAGAAAAAAATCTTACTAATATACATTACTACCTGTTCCCCGCGGTTACACCCGCGTTCCCGGGATAAAAAGTAGCCTATGTCCTTTTCCATATCATACTATCTGCATGCAAATTTTATCAAAATCGGTTGAGATGTTTAAGCGGGAAAGCGTAACAGACAGACAGACAGAGTTACTTTCGCATTTATAATATTAGTAGGGATTTTGTTTTTATGAGTACGTACTCGCAGTGGGGTATAGATACAGAGAAAAGGTTCTATAACCTCGTTGTCTCGCTAAAACACAAAAACGGCTTGACCAATCTGAATATTATTTTCTTATTTGTTCGATCTAATAAACGAGTGGTAAAAAAAACCTCGAACAATTCAAAATTGCTAATGAAGTATTTTCGTAAGTTATTTATGAACATAAAAAATTTTTTAAACATATCGATACGTTTTCATTTTTTTTAAGTGAACTGTACTTTCACATTCCATGAATCAGCATACAATTCAAAAACACCGCAAAGTAATGACGCTTAAAATATTCTCGGAAAATACAATGAAACAGTATTCCAAAACACCAGGAGAAAGAAATGAAATCGATGAAATATTTACACTACTTATGTTCATGGAAAAATTTTTTGGTCACCAAATTCTTGAACCGAATTGGTCATTGTCAAAATACTACGTGAAACATTTATGTATTTTTCTTCTTTTGACATATGTTATCGCCGGGACAGTTGAAGTAATGAAATCAGCTAAAAGTATAATAATACTGGCAGAAGCAGTATACACTATAATAATTATAATATGCTTTTGTGTCAAATATTCACTACATATTAAGAATAAGAGTAATTTTCAAATGGTATATTTAGAAATGAAAACGACTTTGTTTGATGCAGTTAAAGAACAGTCTCAGGAAATGACAGATGAAGTGTTGAAGAAAGGGAAACTCGTGGTCAAATGGACTATTATCGTCGTTCTGGTACCTAATATTGGTTATTGGTTGATAGCCCTATGGCTGAACGTCACCGGCGGCGCAAGAGTCACACTCTCACGAACAACGTCGATTTTAATGCCAATGACCTCACCTTTCTATGAAATAGGCTTTTTAATACACATGATATTTTTATTCGAAATGGCATTTACGATATTAGTTATTGATGTTTGGTTCGTTTTCTTTATGTACTTCTTTTGCATCGCTAGTGATACTTTCGAGGCCATTTTGAAGGTTGAACCTAAATATGCGTGGGAGTCGAATACGTCGTATGCGAAGAGGTTGAATGAAAGGCTTAGAAAGTTTTACAAGTACCATGCTCCGTTAATGGAGTAAGTATTTTAAGCATGTCTTTGGTGGTATTATAAGTTTCGGAGACTTAGATTAGAGGTATTTGTACTGCCATACATGGTACTGCATCGTCCCGCCCTCGCCCGTATCCCTAACAAAAGATCGACTAGACTATTAGCCCTGGTATATAAACTTGTTCAGAATAGCAGCATCTCTTCAACTCAGTAGAGTTATAAGCTGTCTTATGGTACTGTATTGATAGTTATTTGATTAAAGGCTATTGTTTTCAGGTACTTAAATACACTGATCGATATGTATAAGTGGTCTACAATGATTCCACTATATCAATCGCTTATCTGCTTTTGTGTCATATTGCTGCTTATGAGTGAGGTAAGATTATCCTGAAAAGTATTTATCTCATGTTCGTATCTATTTCATGGTAATGTGAACCTTTTTGTGTTGCTGATAAGTGATAAAAATGAGAAACCATGCACACACTTTGTATTTAAAAGTTATTTTTTCATGTTCAGGAAATAAACTGGTCATTCGCTACAAACATGATACCAACATTTGCCGAGTTATTGACGTTCAATTGGTTAGGTGAACAAATTAAAACTAAGGTAACAAATTACATTAAAACTAGAAATTAGTTTTATAAATTAATCTAGCTTTCCCCCTTAGGGGCTGAATTTTCAAAAAATCTTTCTTTGCCTATCATTATAGCTATCCGTATTCCAAATTCCAGCCTGATCCATCCTGTGCATTGATAGATCAGTCAGTCAGTCAGGCACGCTTTACTTTTTATCATATTTTTTATTTCACGTTCATTCACAATTAATTCAGTAATTTGGCTCAGATATAAAGAACGCAATGCTTTATGGGAATGAACCCTACGACCTGCGGCTCATAGGTGGGGTCTTAACTAACTACGCTAACTGGCCTGTCAACCATTTTCAACACTGCAAAATCTCAATATGTTACTTATAATTTAAGGCTGAAAACTTATCAATGACTTTATTGGACTTCGACTGGAGAAGTTTGGAACTGAAAGACAAGAAAAAGTACTTGATAATAGTGCATTACATGAGCAAAGAGTTTGGAATCAAAACAGCAGTTGGGACATATTTGTCATTTGTTACGATGAGCACAGTAAGTCATCTTGGCCAAAGCACCATAATATTAGACAGGGATGTCAGATATTGAAATTAAAGTCCTGCTGATGTGTTGTAGTTGGCGGCTAGGTTTAATTACATAGAATAATCAATGTAGTATATGTATGAATATAAAATAATAATTGATTATTGTATGTATTATGAATACGTCTCAGGCACCTATCACAACTTCTTTCAAAATTAAAAATAGGGCCTATCTACCTTGAGGTCGGACTGTGCTCAACTTATCTTAACTTCAAAGGTGGGTTGTTTCAATGCTTTGGTTTTATATAAAACGTTTAAAGTCACAATGCGTTGTTGCATCTTATTATGCAATTGAAAGAGAAAAGAGAACTGAATAAGTTGTGAAAAAAACATTAAAATCCTTAGCAATATCAAGCAATATACTACGATAAAATGGCGCGCCCCTCCAAATTACTGTTTCAATGTGTGTAGTCACAACCTTACGAAAGAGTTTGTATGTAGTAGGTAAGTAGCAGGCCATCTTTAGTATCTCACTTATTACCTGATTTTTTTGTCAACTAATCATAACCATAAAAATTTATAACTAGCTAATCATAACTAGCCGACCGCGCAAGACAACACACGTGTCATTTTCATAGAGTACGTCAGTGCAGCGCCATACCAATAATAATTAGCGAAAATTGTTTCAGGTAGGTACGCATACATGCGTTGTGTGTGAGTCTACAAATACTTTATATTACTTTCAAAAGTTTGAAACTTTGGTTGGGCGCTGGGGCGCGCCATGTTATCGTAGTCTTTAATCTCAGTATGTCAAAGTAAGTAAACACATACATATTCTATTATCAAAATCACTTTTTAATTATTTTCAGATTCTCAAAGCCAGCTATCAAACCTTTGCAGTGTTGAAAACAATGGAGGACTAAATTAAATTTAATTTTAAATTCCCTAGACTAGTTTATTCATCACTGCTTTGTTACTTTCTAATGTACCTACTATTAGTTTTCTTTATAAAATTAAATAATTTAGTAGTAACTTGCATTTAGTACTTTAATTAATACTAGCCGTTCCCTGCGGTTTCACTCGCGCTGCTAGGATAAAAAGTAGCCCAATTATAACCTTCGGAGATAATATAGCATCCTATTAGTATATCAAGCCCTAAACTGATTAAATGAGTTTTGATTTAAAGTTTGACTCAACATTTGATTTAAATCAATTAATATGAAAATCATATAAGCTAAGCGTATAAGGTTCCACCTAAAGTGTTTTTTTGTTCACTGCCAAAAGTACATAACAAATTAATACCAAGATAATAAATAGGTATATAAATAAATAGATTTGAAGGTCTAAAAAGCCCGCTTGAACAATATAGCTGCTTTCATGCAAGAAATTTCTCGATTTTAAAGATTTTTTTTATGTAATTTGTCTAATTCGAAAATGCTAATGAAATAACTTACATTTTTAGCAAAAGTGTTCTGTTAAAAAACGATAAATGTATTGCTGGAGATGCTTTCTAGACTCTTGGATCCCAAGTGCAGCCGGAACACACCGGTACCAGGTTACCTTCAGGATCACAACGAGGTACTCTCACAGTATAACAGTAACGTGACATAAAGTTCATAATTGTGGTTCCATCTCTCCATAACACATAACCAATCGCTTTCTACAATCATCAGATAACACTTCACGCACCAATTGAAAAGAAAAAGATGTTTATTACGCAAATCGGACATTGAAATAGGTAGGGCCATATCTCCGGGTAGAATCTGGGTCAAATTTCACCCGCTCTTTACAAATTTTATCCCCATTTCAGTACAGATCCTCCGATAGTGTCGGGCCCTTTGAATTAATGAAATATAGAATTGAGTTGACATTTCTGGAAAGTTAAGTGGGTACAGTATGACACAACTTAGATGTAGCATCGGCAAATCGTTTTCGTACACTTCACTTCCGATTTACACAACTAATAAAAATCATTCATTATCGCGTCATTCAACAAGATCATTTTCGCCGATCATTTTTTAACACATGAGTAATGTTGTAGGTGTACTCTTTTCGGGGACGATCGATTTTACGAATTGTGCCGATGCTTCACCTAAGTTGTGTCATACTATACGTGATAAGTAGGCATAGTTCATTTATACCTTGTGTTGACTTTGTGAATATATACGGGTCGTTTGCTCTCCGCCCCGCGGTTTCACCCTATGAATTTTCCAAATCCTATTTTTGTGGATGTCTATAGCTATCTGTATGCCAAATTTCATCCCGATTCGCCATTATTATTTAGATATGCGAATATTTTTAACCAAGTTACAAGATTTATTTTCAAATGCTTGTAAGCTTATTTAACGCTTAGGGTATAAGTATTTTTTTAAGATTTTTTTTTATGTCCGAAGGTTGACAAGCAGGCTGGCTGTCCACGTCATGGTAAATGGTTACCGTCGCCTATCGCCATTTGCACTTCCAGAGGTATTGCCAATGTGGTGCCGACCTGTTACAATGCCAAGAAGGCAACTGGCTCTCAAGTGCAATTGCTGGAACACACCTAAGGGTGCTTGGCGACAGATTTTACACCTAAGAGGAGCTAATGTTTAATGATATTTATACTGTAAATAATTGTAAAGATCTATTTTTAAGCGACTAGGACCAAAAGGTTAAAATGCTAAATTTCAATAATAGGTTGTTATCGATTATAGTCGATCATAATGTACGATATGCATTGCATATGCATGTGCATGTCAATAATGTACCTACCATTTTTGAAATCATATTTAAGTAAATAATATTATGTTAGTATTGTGTTTATAAATTGTATTATAGGTATTAAGTTACTATGACTCAAATAATTAATATGTAGATAATTCCTAGTCACTCATTATTTGTTGTTGAATACTTTTTCTGCTTATTCATAGGGTACAAGCTGATAAGAGTAAAAAAAATATTTTAACAGGTTTTTATGAAGTTATCAAAAGATAATTCAAAATAAAAGTTTTAAAATTTTGACAAGCCAGTTGGCGCAGTTGGTTAAGACACGACCTATCACGCCGCTGGTCATGGGTTCGATTCCCATCCAGGATAAACATCTGTGTGCATGAACATGTCTGTTTGTCCTGTGTCTGGGTGTAATTATCTATATAAGTATGTATTTACAAACAAAGTAGTGTATGTAGTATATCAGTTATCTGATTTCCATAGTACAAGCTCTGCTTAGTTTTGGATCAGATAACGGTGTGTGAAGAATGTCCGAGGATATTTATTTTATTTATAATAAAAAAATATAAATAAAAATGTTTTCTTTATTAAGTGTGATAATCATTATTATTGTAAATTATATTGTATCCTTGTTTTTTTCTAAATATAATATGGGCTTGCGTTTGGCCACAGACTCGTCCATTTAGTGGACGTTGCCGAAGCCTATGATGGAGCTCGCTTGCCCAGAAGAAACCTATTCACCCTGGCCTTGAAAATCCCGAGTTTATAGGAGTCTGGAAATCTACAGATTATTGATCACTAATATTACTCATAAATAACAAAAAAAAATTGACAGCTTACCTACATAATATCTCCTATCCTTTTTTAATAATGTTGGTAAGAAAGAGAGGTTACGTGACTAATATTAGTTTAGTTCATAAATAACAGAATCGACCTAAGATATGCAGTATGAACCTATGAAAAGAAAAAGCTTTTAACAAAAAATAGAACTGCCTTTAAAAACACAAAAAAATAACTGGGATGTTGGAACCAAACCTGACTATTTTAAAGTAAGCAAAAAAAAATCCATGGAACACGAAGTACACTTTCGCTCGGAATCGGTCCAGCCAGGCGTCTTCGAGTAATCGAGGAATATACATAAAAAAAAGATTCCAATGAATTTAGAATCTCCTCCTTTTGATTCAAATGTTTATTGGTACACACGGCCACTGATCAAGCTACACACTGCGGCACCTTATGCGGTTGTAATATGAGCTATTTTGCAACAAAAATGTGTAGTTTGATCTGTGGCCATGTGTACATTTTATTGAAGTGAGTGCTAAATAGGTACCTAACCTATATCATTAGGTGTAGGTTAATAACATATCGTCCTGCCATTAGGTACCTATTTGCTTTTATGTTGGTATTTACAGTTATATGTAAACAAACAGGAATTAGATAAAACTCTATATGTATGGAATGCGTAATGCATCTAATGCCATAATAAGTGCAACGGTAGCCATATATTTTATAAATTAAAATTATATTGTCGGTTTAAGGTCACGTTATCCGAGTTTTTCTCGGCATACTTTGTTGCGAGAGATTTGTAAAAAATATATGTATAACTAGAGAATATGTGACGTTTTGTAAATAACAGTACCTCACTACAAAATTCAAAATCAAAACTCATTTATTAAGTTTAGGCCCTAATAAGGCACTTATGAATGTCAACAGTTTTACAATAGACTCTACTACCGGTTCGGAATACACTTTAACTGAGAAGAACGGCATCCGGCAAGAAACTCAGCAAGGCTTCTTTTTTTGGTGGATCTTTCTTTTTTTAATTTATGTAATTACAGTTTTTACATTAATTTAATAGATTTATTTGCTATGTATTGCCATTTTATAGTTTTAGTCAAGTAGTGGAAATTCAATGACTTTTAATTGACATAATTTATAGAATCAGTAACTTTAAAGTAAAGTAATTATTTATTTATTTATTTATATAGCATTGGCGTCACCCTATAGTAGAGTGACTTCGATCTTCAAATATTAGGCATCAATTTATAGGGCCTATACAAATAAATACCTAATATTTGAAGATTACGTCCGATTTATTTGACTACGAGTCGGTATAATTAGTAATGTGGTAGCAGTCATTATGAAAACATTGACAAGAATATTATTTATTTTATTTCTATATTTAAGTTATGTGGAGTGTAACAATGGAATTTGTACTCAGAAAATAAAGTAAGTCTTTATTTTATTCTAATATCTTTTGTAGTTAATTATCTCGTTATTTTTGTATATGATGAATTTCTGGGTCGTAAATTTAGCACTATCAATTTTTGACATACCTAGGTCAAAAACCTTTATACTTCAGTTGAGAGCCACTGTTTTTTTAATTAATTAAGTAATGAAACATACATACCTTATCCATTCCTAGGTACATAAATATAATTAAAAATAATTCTGATTACGAGTATTAAAGCCATAAGTTTTATCACAATAAACGAGCACATTTCAGTGGTTTAGACTATCATTTAGATTTTAGATAGTTTACAGACAGCGACTTTTCTTTATACTATTTAGAGAATCAATCATAAATAAATAATATCAAAAATTATTGTAAAAAAATATCATTTTACAATTCAATTTCAGGAGTTATAAAACCGAAAGAATTGCTGTGCGAGTAACGTATCGAGAAACTTTTAAAAAATGCTTTATTACATGTAAAATACAAACGAGAGTTGGTGTTAGACGCGAGACACGGTTGCAAAAAGTAAGTTTATACGAGTCCAGTAGTCTTTAGGTTTTTAGGTTAAGTAGCCAGCCATTAGCTGATAATCCTACTGTTATTATAAATGTTACTCTTTCACGCAAAAACAACTAAACGGATTTGGATGACATTTGGAACACAGATAGTTTATAACCTGGTTTACCACAAAGGATACTTTTTATTCCGGGAAACTATAAGATCCCTCGGGAACGCGGGTGAAACCGCGGGGGCGGAAGCTAGTAATCAATAAAATTAATGATTGACTGTCCGACAGTTTACTTACTTTGTGAATATAACAAAGAGTCAGTTTGTATCAGTTGGGTCACCGTCACTTGGGATATAAAGTAATGTGCCGGTAGTAAAAAAACATAATCTATGGTCTTAACTTAAACAAACAGACATACAGTTTTATTTACCTATAGGTTATATTATTATAGTACATCATGTGTCATGTTTCATCAAAATAGGTTTAAATAATTTATTATTTCAAAAATCTAGAAGATTCATAGCCTGATAGACAACGCAAAAGCTAAATAAAACATACATTTTATAAATTTAAAATAAAGAGAAAATTAAGTGGCTAAAACCGCGGGTTGAAAACTTAGTATTCAAGTAATTGAATTGAGGATAAGATTTCTTTTGTTAAAGGTCCCAATTACCAAGGTGGTTCATGTTTGTTGCTCTGGCTACGTAGTGGATAAATCAAAGAGCAAAATTGACAGGTTTGTGCCTTTTCTTTTAAAGTTCTTTTAGTGTACAATTTTCTTAATATAATATTAATTCGTTAAACCGTCATAGTTATTTTTTTTTTATTTACTTAAAATCAATTAAATAATGTATTTATTGTTTTCAGCCTATTTTGTATACCTGTTTGTTCACCGGCATGTAAAAACGGTTTTTGTAAAATTCCGGGTAAATGTGAATGTAATAAAGGATATAAGCAGAATTCAGCTCAGAAAAACCAATGTTTACCAGTGTGCAGTAAAGGATGTCCTCATGGAACTTGCATTTCTCCAGAAAGTTGCAAATGCAATGCTGGTTATACATTAAATAAAGGTGTTTGTCAACCAGTTTGTACACAATGTTTAAACGGAATATGTGTAGCCCCAGAAACATGTGAATGTCTCCGAGGGTACAAGAAATCTGTTAAAAATATATGCGAGCCTTTTTGCTCGAAAGGGTGCCCAAATGGAAAATGTGTTAGTCCTGAGACTTGCGTATGTAATAAAGGATACAACATGACAATAATTGGAAAAGATAAGACTTGCAAACCAGTCTGCATAAATCCATGCCATAATGGAACATGTGTAGCCCCAGAAACATGTGAATGTGTCCGAGGGTACAAGAAGTCTGCTAAAAATATATGCGAGCCTTTTTGCTCGAAAGGGTGCCCAAACGGAAAATGTGTTAGTCCTGAGATTTGCGTATGTAATAAAGGATATAACATGACAATAATTGGAAAAGATAAGACTTGCAAACCAGTCTGCACAAATCCATGCCATAATGGAACATGTGTAGCCCCAGAAACTTGTGAATGTGTCCTAGGGTACAAGAAATCAGTTAAAAATATATGCGAGCCTTTTTGCTCGAAAGGGTGCCCAAATGGAAAATGTGTTAGTCCTGAGACTTGCGTATGTAATAAAGGATACAACATGACAATAATTGGAAAAGATAAGACTTGCAAACCAGTCTGCACAAATCCATGCCATAATGGAACATGTGTAGCCCCAGAAACATGTGAATGTGTCCGAGGGTACAAGAAGTCTGCTAAAAATATATGCGAGCCTTTTTGCTCGAAAGGGTGCCCAAACGGAAAATGTGTTAGTCCTGAGATTTGCGTATGTAATAAAGGATATAACATGACAATAATTGGAAAAGATAAGACTTGCAAACCAGTCTGCACAAATCCATGCCATAATGGAACATGTGTAGCCCCAGAAACTTGTGAATGTGTCCTAGGGTACAAGAAATCAGTTAAAAATATATGCGAGCCTTTTTGCTCGAAAGGGTGCCCAAATGGAAAATGTGTTAGTCCTGAGATTTGCGTATGTAATAAAGGATACAACATGACAATAATTGGAAAAGATAAGACTTGCAAACCAGTCTGCACAAATCCATGCCATAATGGAACATGTGTAGCCCCAGAAACTTGTGAATGTGTCCGAGGGTACAAGAAGTCTGCTAAAAATATATGCGAGCCTTTTTGCTCTAAAGAGTGCCCAAATGGAAAATGTGTTAGTCCTGAGATTTGCGTATGTAATAAAGGATACAACATGACAATAATTGGAAAAGATAAGACTTGCAAACCAGTCTGCACAAATCCATGCCATAATGGAACATGTGTAGCCCCAGAAACTTGTGAATGTGTCCGAGGGTACAAGAAATCTGTTAAAAATATATGCGAGCCTTTTTGCTCTAAAGGGTGCCCAAATGGAAAATGTGTTAGTCCTGAGATTTGCGTATGTAATAAAGGATACAACATGACAATAATTGGAAAAGATAAGACTTGCAAACCAGTCTGCACAAATCCATGCCATAATGGAACATGTGTAGCCCCAGAAACTTGTGAATGTGTCCGAGGGTACAAGAAATCTGTTAAAAATATATGCGAGCCTTTTTGCTCGACAGGGTGCCCAAATGGAAAATGTGTTAGTCCTGAGACTTGCGTATGTAATAAAGGATACAACATGACAATAATTGGAAAAGATAAGACTTGCAAACCAGTCTGCACAAATCCATGCCATAATGGAACATGTGTAGCCCCAGAAACATGCAGATGTCTGCCTGGCTACAAGTTAAATACTTTCTTAAGAAGTTGTGAACCAATTTGTAATAGCTGTGAATGTTCGTGCATTACTCCGAACCAATGTATTTGTAATAATTCAAGAATTATAAGTGTTACTACAAACGATGTTGATCGGAATGATGGAACTTTCTATAGTTTTGTTAGATTGAAAGACTGGTAAGATGTTTTTAATTTCACTTGCTTTCATATTGTTTTTAATGTAGCTTATAAAGTAAATTTTCGAAAGGCAATCGGTTAGTTCAGCTAGACAACATTTTGAATTAAACTATTTTTCGTATCATATTCCGTAACTATTCACTATCTCTACTCGCAGATCGACGGAGTTGAGTGGTCAAACATACACGCGTACGTTCGCATTTATAATTATTAGTAGCATTCCTTATAGGTATATAACCGTCCTCGACGGCGAGGACCGCCGCGACGTCCCACTCAGAGGGCCTACGCAAACTGACATGATGTAAATTTTGTGCAATTCTATTGGTTAATAATTTGACAACGATGATCGGACTATCGTGTATGGTTTTTCGGAGTAGGCCCTCAGTCTCGTCCCTTTCAAGTGGCCCGAGCTGCCATTAGTAATCCGACCGCCCCCAATTAGTCGTAACTCGTACAAAGTCCTCCCTCTCCCCCGGTAACGCCCTGAGCCGAGGTTCGTACCCCATTCGGGGGTGCCCTCAGGCGTTGTTACCTAAATACTGACTGAGAGCCCTCTGCGCTCGCCGATTTGTCCGGTAAGGTTGTTGCAGTCATCTGAGGCTACCAACTTAGTCCTTTAAAAAAAAAATTGATATGTAAGTAAATGATTTGATGATAATTACCTTTTTCAGGATCACCACCTATTGGATTTATGTCGCAATCGCTACAGCACTATTAATAGTTATAATCGTTGTTATTCTTATCGTTAAAAGGGAAGCATTAAAAAGAATTTGTGGGTGCTGTTGCTGCAGTGCAGGTATGTACGTAATGTGAAATCTGTGATTTTAGAAATAATATTTTTTTTATTTTAAAGGCTTAAATTCAGTAGCGAATATCCTTACGCGAAATAATGATTCTAAATGAAGATTTCTCTGCAATCTTTGTTACGAGAGATTTTGTAAAAAATATATTATGTAAGTAAAACTAGCATTAGTACCGTCAGAAAAAAATCGTGACCCTTTTTAAAATTAAATACATTCAAATAACTTTAAAAAATTAACATACTGAGATCTAATAGAAATAATAGTTTTCTTACTTTTAAATATAAACCAAAGACTTTTTACTAATAGTGTCGCCTGTCTCTCTGATCTCTGTCAGCTTAGTACCTAAGAGACGGAGTCATTCGCGGAGAGCAGCCTCCATTTGTTACTGTACTCATGGTTAGCTTTATATGTGATGATGTGGTTTTTCAAGAAGATTTAGTTAAGATTTATCTACAGAGTTTTAACTTATTTAGACATATTACGGTTTCTTTACGGTGTTTTCCATCACAGGAAGCTCTCAATTATTTTTTTACTATTATGATATTATACCTGCTATAAAGACTATGTGTGTTTACCACCGCAGGCTGCATCATTACGGGTTATCAAGACAGAATTGTGGTCAAACATAAACCTATTCTTATCTAATTAAAATGCAATAATTCTTCTCTCTTCCAGATAAGTATGAAGTATCATCGTCATCACAAACTATAAACATGTCAACACTGTCATAAGACAGTAGTCATTACTAAAGAAGATTATAGGACTGACTACCTACTAGAAAATAAAATAACATTTTAAAATACAAGCGCGCTGCGTCAGGCATGCTGAGTAATACCAGTTCTTGAATATTTCCTTATCAAGTTGGTTGATATTTTTTATCGATTAGATTCGCGAAGTCTCTATCTATTTTCTCTATATATTTTGAGGCGACGATAGCTCAGTGGTAGTGACGTCGGATGCCGCGACGAAGGTCGTGGGTTCGAATCCTACAATGAGCTTGAGCTTCCGGTGAAGGAAAACATCGTGAGGAAACCATAGCACGGTGTTAGGGTACTTTGTAGTACCCGTCTGGCTGGCTACCACCCTCAAGTTGAAAGTCTGTCGCCAAGCACCTACCGGTGTGTTCCGGCAATTGCACTTGAGAGCCAGTAATTGCCTTCTCGGCATTGTAACAGGTCGGCAACATATTGGCACGACGGTAACCACTTACCATCAGGTGGCCCGCCTGCCTGCTTGTCAACTTTCTGACATAAAAAAAAATCTAGACAGGTTTATTATCTAAGTTTTTAATGTACATACATTGACTAAATTGCAATACAATGACTGAAATAATATTAATTATGAATGGCTGTAAGTAAATAATTCTTAGTCACACATTACTATTGTTCCATAATTTTTCCTGCTAAATCATGTAGCTGATAACAGTTAAAAAATAAATAAATAACGAGCTTTTTTGAATATAGATAAACTATCATATAATAATGTAAATAAATAATAATAATGTAATAAGTTTCAATAGAAAAGAAAATGTTTAATTAGTTCTTATTATTAATTTAAGATACTGAAGTACCTAATGCGTTAATCATATTGTTATTATTATTGTAATTTTAGTAATATCTTTGTGTTTGTCATTTACTAATAAACTAATTACTTTTACTAATTTTATTGTATTCCTTTTTAACTTGGGAGTAGTTTTGTGAAGTGTAAGTCTTTTAAGTCACCTATTACATATAAGTAACCAAGCTATCCATATAGAAACCTAAAAACCGAAAACTACAGAGTGTAGTAGGTACACAATTATGACTTGTTTCCACCGAATACGAATTTTAGAAGTACCTACATTCAATTTCAATAAGTAAGTTATTAAAAATTATTTTAAGTAACTAAAACTTTATTTTTAAATAACGTCAAATCGATTTAACAGCAATTTTAAAAAATTGGAGTAAGTGAGCTCCACTTCCAACCGATTCCGACCGGATTGATCCGGCTCGTAGCTCGCGAGCAATACCGTGAAAATGCTTTACGATCATTGCCACCGAGAGCATTTATAGCCGACTTAAAATTCTCACCGTTCAAATGTTACTCTAGCGTGTAGGTACTAGTTATTACCATTAGTTCTCGAATGAAAATAGTTAGGACTCAATGCGAGACACGTGACTCTGTAAACGAGAGTGACAACAGATGAAACAACATTTTTTAGTTTTTTATACTACTAAGGCAGCATACATCTGTCTGGCAGTCCCACCTGATGGTAAGTGGTTACCGTCGCCTATCGCCATTGGCAATACCAGAGATATTGTCAATGTGTTGCCTGTTACAATACCGAGAAGGCAACTGGCTCTCGAGTGCAATTGCCGGAACACACCAGGTGCTTGGCGACACATTTTCAACTTGAGGGTGGTAGCCAGCCAGACGGGTACTACAAAGTACCCTACCACCGTGCTGTGCTACCGTTATAAATGTTACATTATATAATCATTATAATTTGGGTTAGGTGGCTGATTCAAGTCTTCCCTATACGATGGGCCTCATAAGAAGGCTCAGGGTCACCCAAAGAGCAATGGAGGGTAGAATGCTCGGAGTTTCCCTGCTATATCGAATCAGAAATGATGAGATCCGCAGGCGAACTAAAATAACCGACATGGCCCGAAGAATTGCCAAACTGAAGTGGCAGTGGGCGGCGCACATCGTTCGTAGAACTGACGGCCGCTTGAGCAGAAAGGTTCTCGAGTGGCAACCACGATCCGGAAGACGCAGCGTGGGCAGGCCTCCCACAAGGTGGACCGACGATCTTGTAAGGGTCGCGGGAAACCGCTGGTTGCGGGTAGCGCAAGACCGGCCATCGTTGAGATCCTTGGGGGAGGGTTTTGTCCAGCAGTGGACGTTTTTCAGCTGACATGATGATGATGATGATGAATCTTTTTGCAATATTTTATTTAGAAAGATTTGTTGACACCACATGGAATACTTTATATCTTACTAGCTGTTCCTCGCGGTTTCACTCGCGTTCCCGGGATAAAAAGTAGCCTATAACCTTCGGGGGTAATGTAGTCTCCTATTAGTGAAATCATTTTTCAAATCGGTTCAGTAGTTTCGGAGCTTATTCAGTGCAAACAAACAAACAATCAAATATTTCCTCTTTATAATCTATCTATACTAATAATAAAGCTGAAGAGTTTGTTTGTTTGTTTGTTTGTTTGTTTGTTTGTTTGAACGCGCTAATCTCTGGATCTGCCAGTGGGATATGGAAAATCCTTTTTGCAATTGAAAGCCCATTTATTAAGGAAGGTTATAGGCTATAGAACATCACGCTACGACCCTCAGGAGCTGAGCAATGATAAAAAGAACGTTAAGCGGGAGCATGTATAGCATGGGTGAGCGATGCGACGCGGTTGTCAATGGATGACAGCGGTCGCCTAGGTAACAGTTTTTTGTTATTTTTAACTGTCATCAAGACGAGGTTATCAATTCGTCGGAATCTTTTTTTATGTATGTTCCTCGATTACTCGAAGATGCCTGACCCGATTTGGAAACTACATACAGGTGGTCACATGGTCACCAAGTCAGGGTCTGATGATGGGATCTTGAAGAAATCGAGGGAACTCTTCAAATTTTATAGGCACTAACAATGTTTTTCATATATTTTCTAAAACTATTCAGATATTTGCGTCTGGTAGTCGTCACATGTTGCTGAGCTGATGATGGAAGGTATAACTCCTTAACGGGTAGGAGTTAGGGGATAAATCTTTAAATATTATAGGAACGATGATGGAAAGTACAACGCTAATATGCTTATCCTAGGTCAGTGACCTTGAGAGTCATTGATTACACATAAGAAACTAAAAATTGAAAAATAAAATACTTTTAACAAAAAAAAACCACAAAGGCACTAATAAGTATAAAATAACTATGTAAGAACTCTAATCTGATAATTTTGAAGTCAACGAAATTAGCCATTGCTGTTGCATCATCAGATATTTATTGCTGCTACACTATTGACAGGTAGAAGGACGGCTCATTTCACTTCTAAACAGACCCTTACGGTATTTCTTGAAAAGACAGCGTACGCTCTATACGTAAAAATGGACCATTGGGCAAGGTTTTACAAGATGCAAACCTAATAATATGGGATGAGTGCACAATACTCATAGAGCTCATCTAGAGGCTTTAGATAGAACTCTCAGAATTATAAAATGCACAAATAGATGGCTAATGTTTGTTTGTTTGAACGCGCGAATCTCCGGAGTTACTGGTCCGATTCGAAAACTACGCTGTCGGCTGGTAGTTTAGCCATTATTTACCACCCATGGGGGTGGAATAACTTTGATGTTTTCTGGTGATTTCAGATAAACGTTGCCTGTTAGGGAAACTAGAGCAGATATTATTAAATCTTGCTTAAAATCTTCCTCATTATGAAAGTCTGTTGAATTATTGAAACTGTATACCAAAATGAGGAGTCACTTGGGTAGAGGAAGCACAGATTTCCCAATAAAGCTCCATTTAATCGGGGATGGGAAAGTACCTGAATCAGATAAAAAAATAGCTATTGACAAAGACCTTTGTAAAATCGTGACCAACATTGAAGACCTGATCTGTAGAGTATATCTGGATATAGTCAATATCGACCAAAAAAAATATTAATGGATGTATGAGAGGGCAATTTAATTTAATTAGCTGCCAGAAATATAAGCGTTGACGCCATCAACGACAAAATAATGGCTAAACTACCAGCCGACAGCGTAGTTTTCGAATCGGACCAGTAACTCCGGAGATTCGCGCGTTCAAACAAACAAACAAACTTTTCAGCTTTATTATTTAATGCTAAATAGCTTTCCACCCGCGATGCCCCCCGCGATCAGTCAGTCAATTAACCAACTTCAAGCGGAGGTTATCAATTCGTTGAAATCTTTTTTTTTGTATGTTCCCCGAATACTCGAACGCCTGGACCGATTAGGAAAATTATTTTTTGTTTGAAAGGATATACTTCACAAGTAGTCCCATGGTCACCAAGTCAGGATCCTAGACAAATCGAGGGAACTCTTCAAATTTTATAGGCACTTACAATGTTTTTCATAAACTTCTCAGCTTTAATATAGAATGCTAAATAGCTTTCCACCCGCGATATCACACGCGATATCACCCGCGATCAGTCAGTCAGTCAGTCAGTCAGTCAATTAACCAACTTCAAGCGGAGGTTATCAATTCGTCGGAATCATTTTTTTTGTATGTTCCCCGAATACTCGAACGCCTGGACCGATTTGGAAAAATATTTTTCGTTTGAAAGTATACTTCACAAGTAGTCCCATAGTCACCAAGTCAGGATCTGATGATAGGATCCTGGACAAATCGAGGGAACTCTTTAAATTTTATAGGCACTTACAATGTTTTTCATCATACTTTCTAAAGCTATTCAGATATTTGCGTCTGGTAGTCATCATGTTATGTTGCTGAGCTGATGATGGACGGTACAAATCCTTAATGGTTAGGAGTTAGGGGATAATTCTTTAAATGTTATAGGAACGATGATGGAAACTACAACACTAATATGCTTATCCTAGGTCAGTGACCTTGAGAGTCATTGATTACACATAAGAAATTCAAAATTGAAAAATAAAAAACTAAAAAGCAGAAAATAACTATTAGTAACTCTAATATGATAGTTTTGAAGTAAGCGAAATAAATCTGCGGTTCCATGATATCGGTTCTAATTTTTATTAAAAGTTTTATATATTTAGATTGGCTATTAGACGCCGATCAGTGTTATTATCACCATCGGCATCAGCGTAGGCATCAAAGTGACCATAAGAAAGATCTTGGGAAAAACGTAACCTTTTGATGGGTTGGTCTTCTGTACCAAATTTGGCATACTGGTTTCCATTTCGATATACTTCAAATACAAATGGGTATATTTGACCGGCTGCAACTAACTCGCAGAAATGTAGAGTGTTGTAGAATGTAGAATGTACATCTAATTTATACTTTTCTTTTGTCCCATGATTGTTGCCAAGATGGTCATGAGACATAACAGCAAATTCATCCCAATTGTTCGTCATATGCATTGCATTGCACCAAGCTTTTATGTGAGTTCAAAAGCAGTATTGATATCAACTTCGATGCAAATCACCACCAAAATAACTTTCTACAAATCTAAATCTAAATTTGAAGTAGATTGGACCAAGGAATCACGTTGTTCCATACAAACTTTGTCCCAGTTTTTCAACCCCTAAGGATTTCGGAAGATCCTTTCTTATAGGATGCCTACTTCATACGAAGAACACACCCTCTAAGTTTTAGGTCTCTACGATCAGCGGTTTAGGCTATGCGTTGATCCGTCAGACAGTCATTCAGGACAATGCATGTTAAATAGATATTAGACCACCAAATTTATGTAATGGTACCAGACTTCAAGTAAAATTTCCGTCATAGTAGCGATTGGTTTTGACTGGGCCAGCAGTTGGGCAAACAGTACTGATACCTCGCATTCCGATGATACCCACAGATTTACCATATAGATTTAAACGAATAGGTACAATTTCCTGTGAAATTACCTACCTATCGTCTGAAGTCAATATAAATAAAGCACAAGGACAAACTTTTAAGCATGTTGGAATATATTTAAGTGAAAACTGTTTTTCCCATGGACAATTATTATGTTGCCTTATCTAGATCAGGTTGCATAGGCTACTTTTTATTTGGAAACGCGGGTGGAACCGCGGGGGACAGCTAGTATTAGATATAGATAAAAGTACTCATTAAATTCTCACCGAACTGATTTAAAACAGTCATAGTAAGGGATTGCACAGTAATCCCCGCGAGGTAAAAGTGGTAATTCAAACTCATTCCCCCTTTTACCCCACTATGGAGACCGTACATGTAATGATTAAGCCACGCTACGTGGTTCATATGACTTTTTGGCACCGTAACAATTCGAAAAGATATTTTATTGACATTGAAATAAGGTGCATATTTGATGCTGTCACAATTTGGAAATTATATGAATGATGGTTTACATAATAGAGAATTTAACCATTGGTATGTTTACAGATTTTTATAGCAAAGTGGAATGGCACATTTTTTTTATAGTAATTTCATTGAAACTTCTACAAAAAGTGTTGCAAGCATCTATGTGCTACGGCAACCGCTTAACATCAGGCTAGGTAACTCCCAACTTCCGACATCATAGCTGAAAAAACAAGAATCACGTGGTAAAACGCAAGTAAATTTTTTCCAATTTATACTAAAAATATCATCCCTCAGTCGTTAAAAAGCTAAGTTAATGGCAAGTTATTTCGCATTTCCTTTCCCATGTTAAATTTGATGCTCATAAGCGTTATTAATGCACAAATAAACAAAATGGCTTTTACTGAAAAAAAAGGAGAGAGAAATCTGAAAAACAAAGTCATTAGATAAGCCAATATTTACCGGAAGTGTTTCCTGTGTATGAAGGTTATTTCCGCCTCAATAAACATTTAAACGTAAATATGAAAAACAGGTATAAATCGCGGAGTATGGAGCGCCTGCCGATAGACGTCCACTGCTGGACAAAGGCCTCCCCCAAGGATCTCCACGATGGCCGGTCTTGCGCTACCCGCATCCAGCGGTTTCCCGCGACCCTAACAAGATCGTCGGTCCACCTTGTGGGGGGCCTGCCCACGCTGCGTCTTCCGGAGTGGCCTTTGTCCGGCAGTGGACGTCTATCGGCTGATATGATGATGATGATGATGATGGAGCGCCTGAGCGTATAATGTATTAAAAGTAAAAAGAGTGCTTTACAGTTTGCAAGCACACTGTAACCAACAGTAACTTTTCGTTTTTTACTTCCCCAACTATTACGTGTAACATTGTCCTACAACTGTATGTAAAGTAGTGAATAAAGTTTTATATTTAGGTTCCGTATGTGATAATGTGATATACGTATTATATGTGTTACTGGTCCGATTCGAAAAATTCTTTCACTAATATGACGCTTCATTATCCCTGGAGGTAATAGGCTATTTTTTATCCCAGGAACGTGGGTGGAACCGTGGGAGACAGCTAGTTTTATTACAAGGAGGTAAGACCGCATATGGGGTAAGTTTGACTTTTTAAACACATACAAACACAATTGTTAGCAAGAAGAATGAATAATATATAAATAAACATAGGCAGGCGTTTAAAAATATTGATTTAAATGAATTTAAATAATAATTATATTTCAAAAACCATCCACTGAACTAAAGGTTATTATAGTATGATCGAAAAACTTTACCTTAGATTAATTAATTTAAAAATTACAATGATAAAGTTACTTATCCCTTTATAAGCTCCTATCTCATTAACCAGTCAAGTGGACATCAAAATACCGTAAGGGAAATAAGAAAGACATTAAAATTTCCATATCAAGCTATTTGCATTTAAAACGTTCAGGTAAAGTGTCGCGTAAGGGACTCTAAAAAGGAGCGTTTGGGAACAAAAATTATTTCCTACAAAAAATGCTCAGTGTTACGGGGCAAATGAAATTAACAATCTCACTGGAGTTGAGTTAATTTCTGTTTTTAGGAAACTCTTAGCAACTGTTATATTTCACGATGAAATTAATTGAGTCAGCCGCACCTGTGTCAGACTGCGAAGATAATCTTGTGTCTGGAGTGGAATTTTTTGTTTAAATTTATTTTAGAAAACAGGCCAGTTGGCGCAGTTGGTTAAGACGCCACCTATCGCGCCGCTGGTCGTGGGTTCGATTCCCATCCAGGACAGACATTTGTGTGCATGAACATGTCTGCTTCTCCTGAGTCTGGGTATAATTATACATATAAGTATGTATTTACAAAAAAAAAGTAGTATCCGTAGTATATCAGTTATCTGGTTGTCCATAGTACAAGCTCTGCTTAGTTTGGGATCAGATAACCGTGTGAGAATGTCCCAGGATATTTAATAACACTTTTTTATAATTTGTAAAAAAACGTTTTGAATATCAAAGTTATTCTTGTTACTAGAATGTCGAGGGCTACATGTTTTATTATTAATTGATCACAAATTTGAAAAGTTATGAAATGCTGATTAGCTTGGACGTTCCCAAGCGCAATTTTGAGCATAAAGCATGAGGTAAACTTGAAATGGTTTTCACCATCATGTAGATATTTTTTTTTACAAAAATGTGTAGCTTGATCTGTGGCCGTGTGTACAAGTACCTTACCTGTACCTTATAAAATTTTTGTATATTTGCATAATATACAAAAAAAAGACAATATTTTGGAACCAATTAAAACAAAAATACTTTTATAGGCAATTTTTTAAATCTAAATTGATTGTGAAAGCCGGGGCACGTTATTTCAATTCACGTACACGTACATTCATGGAATTTTCAAGGCCAGAGGGAATAGGTTTCTTCTGAGCAAACATGCTCCTGCATCATAGGCTTAGTCGTCGTCCACTAAATGGGCGGGTCTGTGGCCAAACGCAAACTCAAAAAATTATATAATCCAAAATTACTATTTCTATTCAAAGTTTCGATTGGTATTTTAATAGGAGGTATATTTTAAAGATGCTTCGGGAATGTGGGACAAACCGCGGGGCGGAAGCTAGTGCTAATACATAAATCAAATAAAAGCAAACATAGGACATGATTATGGAGGTGTAGAAAGTTGCAAAGACCAGGAGAAGAGTGGACACCAGCAGAGTAATAACTTTTTTAAATTATTTTTTATAAAGAGACATAAATTTAACCACTATTACAATAGTGTGATGAAGTGAAGGTTATACGAAGGTAGTTTAAAAAACTTGTGATATCCTTTATCAAACAATAAAAAACTTGTATTGACAGTGACTTGACCTCAAGCCGGCAGGGTTAGGGTCACGTACCAACAGGGAGCTGTACCAGTTAGGGAAGCAAGTTTTAACAGAGATTCTAACAAGTTCCTAAACTTGTTAATACTTCCCTGACCCTTAAATAACATGGTATGATTTGTCATCAAAATTTGCAGTACAATGCATGTTTTGTAGAAACGAAATGTATGGGATATATGTTTTTTCGATTTGTGACATTTCTGATACCCTAACCTAACTTGGCCCCAGAGAGCCTTTTAATCCTTGTCGGAGACAGGATTGATTAAGGTCATAAAAAATATTTAAAAAAATCGCCGATTTCTCGCTGACTGTACAAGTTTTTCAAAATCTGTAAATGCCGATAGCAATAACTCAAAAAATAAGAGATGGTCTCCTAAGACCATATTCGCGTGGCTTCAATCCTTAAGGTAGCTGCTCTTACTGACCCGTCTCAAATTTCAACCCTGTATAAATGAAATAAAAGCAAACATAGATGATTATGGAGGTGCAGGAAGTTGCAAGTACCAGAGAAGAGTTGACACCAGCAGAGTAGTACAATTTTTGCAACGGCAGTCATAATAAATTGTTTGTAACTTTTTTGATATACCTACAATGATTCACACGCCTATTGATAAAAACGTATCTTTTTATTCCTGACAAGTTTCTACTTATAGTTTCTGGATAAAAATGGTATTCAATAGTGAATTCGAATCAAAGAGGATATCAAATACAAGCCTCCAGCTATGCTATGTTTACGCAAATAAATCGACAATATCCGTAGCCCAATTACGCCATTAGAAGGGAAAACAAATATAGAAATAATAATGACAAAAGCGTGTCAATCCACATGAGCTCATGCCGACTAATTACACCTTCAGGCAAAGTTCGCACTCAACGAACCCCATCATCCTTTTTTTCTTTTTGGCATCACACTTTATGTATTTTGCCAGTGTCAAGTGGAGTATTTCATGTATTTTATTTTTTTTCATTATGTTTATTTCTCGTCAAGTTAAGTTTAAGTCATGTTAAATCATCTTCAAGTCATATTCAGTCAGATTAATTTAAGTTTTAGTACAATGGTAGCCGTTCTACTAAAACTTTTTACCAACTTGTTAAGCCACTATACACGTAATCATTTCATTTCACTTCACTGGTGCACTTGTATTGATCTTTATTCTGCTATCTGTTCGGTTAGATCTTTTAAACTACTCTACTGAATTTTTATGCAGTTTTCAGCAATAGATAGAGTGATTCCAGAGGAAGGTTTATATGTATATTATGGTAAAAAAAGCCGAGAAATGCCGTGCGAAGTCGGGGAGGGTCGCCAGTATTCAATAAAACTCAAAATACAAGATTTTATGACAATAAAACGAAAACGTAACGTCACTTCGCAAGTTCCTTCCAAAAAGTACTAGGTACTAGTTGTTTACTAACATTTACTGTTTTTTATAAGTAAATAAGTATATAGTAAGTACGGTAAGGTACGTAAAAACAGAAACTTACCAACAAATTATTCATTTGTAAAAGTGCAAGTACCCGGATAAATCCGCAGTCCAAGGTTGTTAATAGTGGCACTTAACCTAGACATTGACAAAGGCGGAGCTTGGTACAGATTACGGAGAGACTGAGGATTATGTCTAGACTTTTAGTCTTGGGCCTGATCCACTGTTTTTTTATGTTTCCGACTAAGATTTATAAACTATGCTCTTACTTTATAAACTGTAGGTGTACTCATATAAATAAGTTTAATTAGATTTTCCTAATATTTGAATAATCCCGAGTCTTGATAAATCAGAAATCCTACCAAGCACCTACCGGTGTGTTCCGGTAATTCCACTTGAGAGCCAGTTGCCTTCTCGGTTACAAAACAGATTGGCAATACCTCTGGTATTGCAAATGGCGATAGGAGACGGTAACCACTTACCATCAGGTTGACCACTTGCCTGTTTGTCAATCTTCTGACATAAAAAAATCTATAAAGTCGGCAAACAAGCAATAATTTTAACTACAAGAGTATAACAGCGTCTGGAGGTAACTAATTAAGGTATTTTAATGAATGTTGATTGAATTTAGGAATAATTCAATACCTGTTTCAGTCAGCCATGCATTACAGGCCGGGCAAATGTTACCCCAGAGACAGGAAAGCCTATAATATATTAATCCAGGCTGCAAACCACGCACATGCCAATCTATTTTGCCGTGCAAGCTTGATTGAGTTTCGTACGATTTGATTGATTGAGATGATTATATTATAGGTATTAGTTAGGTAATATTAATTTAAAGGTGACGAGAAATTGACTCCATGTAAAAATTTACGTAGGTTTATAAATGATTTTGTATGTCCTCTGAATCTTGGTCTATAACAGTTATAGGTATCAAACTTTGCCAATGCGTATATGATTTTCCATGGTGGCCGGAGGAAAATTTCTTAGCAAAATCGTTCATTATTTCTAGAAATCTAGAAAGTTAACTAGAACTTTCTAGATTTCTAGAGAAAGAATGGTAGTTACGAACAAGAAAACTGAGAGTTTGAAGACCAGCACGTCTTGATACTTAGATTATAAGATTCCAAAAGGGGTACCTAAGGCTTATAATTATTCTGGGCGTCGCCCATCGCCCTTTATGAGTGATATTCCGCGTAACTGAAGGTCTATTCAGTCAGAAAACAGAGTATCTGAAAAGAAGCAACAGGCTAACGAAGTCCACTTGTCCGAAAAATAATCGGGAAATACTGAAAACTGAATTATTCAAGGTATATCATAATAGAACAAACACACCAATCATTTAAAGCAACATCAGACTAATCTAAGCGCGATGAGCGACAGTACGCCACCTAGCGACAATGGTACGAACAATAGTTGCAGGCAACACGTCGGCAGCACCGCGCTAACAATGGCGGGGAATGTTAATTGCTGTCGTTTGTCGCGCGACACTGATAAATGTTGACGCTTGTCACTTGGAGATTTCGTCTGGATACGCACTCGGTTTGGGAAACGTTGCGATTTTTTTAGATTTTGGAGTATGAATGCATTGTCTCTTCTTGTCTTTTCAAGAAATTTGTTTTATTTCAAATTTTGTAGTATTAAGGTGGCAAACAAGCAAATGATAAAAAATATGGAGAAAAGCAGCAACAAGTTGTTTAGAAAAGTTAGGCACAAAATGAATTACATGTTGCTGTAATCTAAAGTAACCAATATGAAGTTGAGTTAAAGTAAAATTGTGGGATGTAAAATCTGGCAGGGGGAAATGCACAATACACCCCAAGCGGGCAGTGAAGGCCTTATCGCCCCCCATTAGAAAAAAAATAAGAGGGTTCTTTGTATTCAGTGATTAAACCTCCACGTTGGTGATGAGTGCGAATGTATGAATTTATTCCTTTACGTGAAACCTTATATCTTTTGATTCACAATAACGGTGAAACGCGACTGTTAAAAATCATAGTGCGTACAAATATTACCGGGATCTTGTCTTGAATTTAATCTAGAGAATAGAGCGAGATTCACCGCAAATATCTCTCGAGTGTCTATAATTTGATCGCTCGGGACCTTGCTGATGATATTTTCAATGGAATTACATCTTATACAATTACAATAATAAATCTCGTAATATTACTATCTACATAATATGAAAAGACATTATTCATTCAAGCAATAGAGGCTAAAGTAAGCATAATTATGGAAATATTTTCAGACATTTTATTTTTTATTAGTTAATTTCTACTTTATAAATCAAACGTTTTGGTATAATTTTGACATTACTTTAAATAGGTATTAAACTTTCATTCAGGGTTATACCTAAGACAAGACAAAGTAGCACTTTAAGACTTTTGGCGCCGTGTGACGTCTTAATAAGTATCCTATTTCTGCACATGAGATGCTTGCTTCCTATTGCTCCCAACTTTAACCAGTTTCTCCAGCTTTCAGCTTTTTGACTGATATTATCTCCATAGCTATCAACATGCTAGTAACTCTACGTCCCACGTGCACATAACTAATATGTAGGTACCTGCGTTCTATAGTATACCTGTGTGTAAACACCCTTAGTGTCATAAGAGTTTATGATGTACCCACTTGGGCACTTTTTACCTGAAGCACAAGGGTTAACTTTTTAGTATGCCGGGAGCTGAGCTTAAAAATGTTTGAAAATTTCATGAAAATAAAAAAATATATATTTATTTTTATGGTAAAAAATGGTCGCAGCTGAGCATAATGCTGTTTATTTATAAACCAGCGCTAGTCTTCTGCTGGGGCTTTTTCATGACGTGACGACACAGGAAAATGATAGTAAAATACTACTTTAATACCTATTTTAAGAAGAGGTAAAGTTTGCATGTTTGGATGGAGGAGGTAATCTCCGGAGTTACTGGTCAGAATCAACAAATTCTTACTTTCACTAATAGGAAACCACATTAACCTCGAATGCTATAAGCAACTTTTAATCCTAGAAACGAAGAAACAACCGCGGAAAGAAGCTGGTCGTAAATATACTTTACAGGTTCCAGATCAATAGACATTTTTTAAATGTACCTAAACTTTATGGATTTCAATTTAGATTTTAAAGAGAACAAATTACGGTCTGATTTTAATTGTTCTGATCAATCTGTAGGGATGGAAATACTCATGAAAGACATTAATTATGGGAAATGCGAAAATACGGATAACAGCTGATCTGTATAACTTTGACAGTGATTAACTTTAACATTATGGAACAGTTGCTTACCCTATCATTATTGCCTTGTCATCCATAATTATTAAAGTTAAAGCTCTTTTTGAACATGATATACTCTGATATATATTACTTTGCATAAGTATTTTAATTATGGCACATCGTTTTCTTACAATCTTTTCTTGTTAAAAAAAGATATAAAATATTCAAAGCTGTCGAATAACACTGTTTACCTTGTAGCTTGGTGTGGGTGACAGTAGCCAAGGAAATATGAAAATGAGCCTTATGCCCTTGCAATAAAGAATATTTGTTTAATCTATGGTTAAATATCATAATATGGTTCATTTTCATATTTCTCTGGCTACTGGGTAACAGTTAAACGTAAATAATGTAGTCTGTCTACCAAATTGAATTACCATGGTCATTGTCAAATAGTTGTGATCAATAAAGATCAGTTGAGCTATTCACGTTGAAACTTAAAATATTATCGATTTGAATCCCATAAATAAAAGATTAGTAGTTTTTTAAATATACGTTTATAAATATTTTATATTACCAGCTCCCGAGCTATCTTTTATGTTGCCTCGACAAGGGGTTATGAACGCCCCAAACTCTACTTTAGGGTACGCTACAGCAGAACTCCATTACTTGTTGTACTTTTGTGACCCTTTGGCCGTTTTTTTACACTGCACAAAGATTAATGGGTAGCAAACCTTTTCCAGACAAATATTTTATCTGCAAAAATGTATCTACGTAAAAGAATTGGAGAAAGCTGTTTTATGCATTTTGCAGTAGTTTATTAAAATAAATAATAATTGTCATAAAAATGGGAGGAAAAGAAAAGAAATAGAGAAAATTGGAAATGGAAATCGTACGCATAGACAACCATGAGTTTAAGCCCTTATAACTAATAAGGTTTTTGAAGTATTAGAATATAGTGAAATCGAATTACGTAACCATCATTAGCATTGACTTCGATCTATTTGCGCCGCCGGCGTTGGTTAGTAATTTAGGTGCTGAACATATATTACGATATTTTGCTTCATAAATAAAGCTTCCGATTTTCTTTTCTTCTTAAGGCCACATACCTACATCAGGACTTCTATTTAGGTTACGTTTCGTTCCGTAAATACATCACACATATACGTTTAGGTCAGTTTAGGTATTTCGGTTTGGTAGAACAGGCCATACGAAATTTCGAATCGGAGAAAACTTCGAACGGAAATCTACTGTACGTGTATGTGATAGGTCCATAAAATCTATGGATTTGTAATCTCGAATCGACATTCCGAAACGGTTTTTCGAAATGGAATTCCTAATGTATGGCGCTCTTATCAGAATGGTCATGGTTCAGTTAGAAGGTCTACTGGTCTTCAACATGATCGTTCTCCTACATAGGGTTATTGCTATCACAATGTTTCAGCTCTTTCATTCTTACTGCATCACCATGGATTAAAACATAGTTTCGATTTTACTGTCGTCATAAATTTGAACACTGCACTAAATAAATCAGACAAATGCGAGTTAAACTCGCGTGGAGAGAGTTCCGCACATGTTTAAGGTCCATAAATATTTTATATCTAACTATAAAAAGTTTTTTTTTTTTGGAAATCGTGTTTTTTAATAATGAAACCTAGCTACATCGATTTATCGCCCCCGAAACCCCCTGCCTACCAAATTTCATGAAAATCGTTCGAGCCGTTTCAGAGATTCAGATTATATATATATATCCATGAATTGCATCCATTTAAAGGTATTAGATAGACTTCTTATAGGTTTTCCTGTAATCTATAGGTAAAGAACTATTATCAGATTTTTTTTCAAAATGTTTGGCCCATTAGTTTCGGAGATAAGGGGGGGGGGAATGGTCAATTTTCGCCAATTTTTCGCCTATTTCCATAAATAACTTCAAAACTATTTATATTAAAATTCTAAAAAAAATATAATTGAAATCCTCACAACAAGCTCTTTCATTTGATATGTTACATGTGTTAGTAGTTCCCTTATTTAAAGCCGGTAGTACCGCGGACCCCACTAATTATCGACCAATTTCTATACTACCGACACTTAGTAAAGTTTTTGAGAAAATCATTCTTAATCAATTAATGATACATTTTAATAGTAATAGACTGCTTCACAGTAATCAATTCGGTTTTACAAGGGGTCGCTCAACAACCGATGCTGGTGTTGAGCTTGTTCAACATATTTTTGACGCCTGGGAAAATTCACGTGATACTTTCGGTGTTTTTTGTGACTTATCCAAGGCCTTTGACTGTGTCCATCATGAATTGCTCATCAAGAAATTACACCACTACCGTATTAGAGATACTGCACTCAGTCTTTTGAATTCATACTTGAGTGATAGGATTCAGAAGATTGATGTTAATGGCAAAGTTTCCCCTGGGTCCTTAGTTACTATGGGCGTCCCACAAGGTTCTATTCTTGGACCTTTTCTTTTTCTAGTTTACATCAACGATTTACCTTATCTTGTAGAAAAGAAAAATGAAATAGTATTGTTTGCTGATGATACTTCACTTCTTTACAAAGTGAAACGACATGATTTTAATTCTGACGATGTGAACAATGCTCTTTCAGTAGTCGTTGATTGGTTTACAGCTAATAATTTGATGCTTAATGAGAAAAAGACGAAATGTATTAGATTCAGTCTACCGAATGTAAAACACTCCGATGCCAATATTGTTATTAAGGGTGAAAAACTGGAGCTCGCTAAAAGTACTGTATTTCTAGGTATTACATTAGATGATAAGCTACAATGGGGTCCTCACATTAATAATCTAGTGAATAGACTTAGTTCTGCAGCTTATGCAGTGAAGAAAATTCGTTCTCTCACTGATGAACTAACGGCAAAATTAGTATACTTTAGTTACTTTCATAGTTTGATGTCTTACGGCATCCTCCTTTGGGGTAGCGGTGCCGACATCAATAGAATCTTTATTCTGCAGAAGAGGGCTATAAGAAATAAATTTAAAACTATAAATATAATGACAGTGTCGTCACAGTACATATATGAAAACTTAATTTATGTTCGGAAAAACATTCATAACTTTCCCAAAAATAGCGACACTCATAGTTTAAACACTAGAAATAGGGATAAACTTGCTGTACCTTTAACTCGTTTGAGCAAAGTTAGGGATTCTTTTAAGGGGCAATGTATACGCTTCTTTAACAAAGTACCCAAAGAAATTCAAGAATTGTCCGTCTTAAAATTTAAAAAGTTAATTAAAGATAAGTTGTACAAAAAAGGGTACTATAAAGTTTCTGATTTTATAGAGGACAAGAACGCATTTCTATGAGTTGCTCGCTTCACATGCTGTTTACTATTATTATGAATTTTGTTATTATTATTATCATATTGTTATTTTTTATATTTTATTTTTTATAGTTTTTTTATATACATATTTTTTATATTTACATATTTGACGATTAAAAATACTTGCAATGAGTTCATTTAATAAAGACACTTTTGAATTTGAATTTACACAATATTGTCTGCAAAACTTTTTACCCCCCAAAATTTGCCCCCATGTTTGAAATTCATTTATTTACGTAACACGTCCATGTTTGGGTCACCGACTTACATATGTATACCAACTTTCAACTCAATCCAGTCCAATATTTTCGGACAGACAGACAGACAGACGGACAGACGTACGAGTGATCCTATAAGGGTTCCGTTTTTTTTTCGGAACCCTAAAAAGGAGATAAAATTAGCTTTAGAGGGATCAAACAGTGGTTTCCACAAAATGCACTTATACTAAACGCGCGACAAAAGCCCGGGACTTCACAGTATGGGGTTTAACAAAGAAAATAGTATATTTAGTGTTATCGGCAAAATGAACTATGAAGTTCGTGGAAGCTCTAACGCACTGCGCATACTAGGTTTTTTTACGATCACATTTCATCTAGGGCTGAGACCTGAGTACTCGATGCATCTAAAAGCACATTACAGTTTAGTATGGGTCTTCACACCCAGCCATCTGCTTTGAAATAGAGTATGTACTATATAAATCTTGCAATTTGTCGCCAAGCACCTACCGGTGTGTTCCGGCAATTGCACTTGAGAGCCAGTTTGCCTTCTCGGCATTGTAACAAGTCAGCAACACATTGGCAATATCTCTGGTAATGCAAATGGCGATAGGCGACGGTAACCACTTACCATCAGGTGAGCCGTATGCTTGCTTGCTACCTTAGTAGTATAAAAAAAAAAATGATACTCTACAATATTATGTAGGTACCCTTCTTTAAAATACATGGTTACTAGTAATTTATCTGCAGTACGTTATGGAGTGGAAAAAACCATGCCCAAAACATACATTATGAACATATTTTTTGACATCATAAAAAAAATAACATTTTGTTGTTGCAAAGTTGATGTTTGTTCGTCGTCAAATAATACTTGTCATCATAAAACCGCTAAATTAAAAACCATAAAAAATAGGCCAAAGATTTTCTTTTTAAAAAGTTTAGAATTGTATAAATATTGGCGTTCAGCGACTCGCTCACTTATTTTATAATGTTTTTGCATTATTATCGATACATTAGAATACGGAATTTCTCTTTCTAAAATCCTAAATTGCAGTTTTGAAGAAAACAAAGTTTGGTCTCAGACTATGCCCTTCCCGTACGTTATGGTGGCCTTGGAGTGCGGAATATTTCGAGCACAAAATTATCGTTTCTGTCCTCGGTATACAGGGTGGGTGACCTTGTCAGATCTCTCAAGGTACTGAATTAAATTGAAATGGCGTACTTATAGCGATACCACTTTCCCAAATTCTAATCACAATTTTTTTTTTTTTTTATTTAATAATAAGAAAATAACTTAGTAAGTTACCTAAAATACATGTTAGTTCGGAATTCGGCACAGAAAGTAATAAGAAACAAGGCAGCATCATGCAACTAAAAGCAGCATCGTTGTTACGGTTAATTTAGAACATACGTTACCACTATTACTTATTCTGTGCCAGTTCCAAAGCTTAAAGTCATCTGCTTGTAGACATGACACTCAATTCATGTACAATTATTTTTAATCAATTGTGTTTGCAATAATTTGTTATATTGTATTGGTATTCTAACTGACTGACCCCTTGACTCCTTGTTATTCTAACTTATTTACAAATCAAAATCAAAAACTCATTTATTCAGTTTAGACCCTGGTAACTTATGAACGTCGATAGTTACAATCATTACAATAGACTCTACCACCCATTCGGAATACACTTACAGTTACAGTTCTATACTCGTGGACATCGGACATCAAAAACAGCTGGCCAATCCGAAGGTTTAATAACGTACTTGAAGCGGGAATGTCCTTTCTACATGATAAAACTATTTAACTGTTGTCAGCACTAAGGGGCCTGTGACGTCACGGGTAGCTGACATACGCTCATGTTAAATGGTGCGGGCGTACTAAGCTCCTATGTACATTAATCTAACAGACTTGACTGACTTGAGGCTTTTCTGTTGAGGTCATTGTGGTAGATACTCTTTTAGATTTGTAGTGTTTTTATGTAACTAGCCGTGTGCTGATGGGATTTCTTATAAAAAAATCTAACTCATGTTCAATATTTAGCTAGCCCCCTTAGGGGATTAATTTTTAAAACCCTTAGAACTTTTAATAATATAAGGAACTTAAATTTATTTCTATACCCAAGGATTTAATTTTAATTAATAGAGATGCTCATTAATGCACATCGATGCGAACCATCGATACAATTTTCGACTTTTTTTTCAAAATACCCACCAGGTTTTTTATGGAACACCTTAATTGCATGCTATCGAGTTCCAACGAGTGTCAATAAGTTTAACTCTCTAATTGTATTAATGCGCACTAATTATAAAAACAATACCAAAAATTTGCAAATTCCCAACATTGAAACTCCTAATGTAATGGCCCCTATAAACATTAAAAGTGAATTAACCGTAATCATTAATTCATTTAGGTCAGAAATAAGTTTTGTGAACTGAGTTGAAATATAAATAAGAAATGATAAAAGGTTTTGCATTTACAACATTATTTTATAAATTTTGAACAGAATACTTAAATACTTTAGTTATTTTATATTAGTTCACTATTTTTTGCTTTTTTGTTATTACGCTTTTTATATAATTAACATTTTATTTTTAACTAGCTGTTCCCTGCGGTTTCACTCGCGTTTCCGGGATAAAAGGTAGCTTATAACCTTCGGGGATAATGTAGCTTCCTATTAATGAGATCATTTTTCAAATAGGATATGTAACTCCTGCGAGATTAGCGCGTTCAAACAAACAAACTCTTCAGCTTTATTATCAGTATATACCTATAGTATAGATTTGAAAAACATATATATTTTCTTTCATTATTTCTGGTGTTGCAAGTCCTACATAGATTATGGTAATCTACTTACCACCAGACGAGCCATACGCTTGTTTGCCTATTTCATGGACAAAACAAAGTGGTCTACGAAACAAGGTAGTCAAACTTGGGAAAACCGTGGAAACGTTTTTAAAAACATACAAATTCGATATAATGAATTTATTGTATGAACAAAGCGTCCAGTGTGACGGCTAATTACAGACTGACTTAATCTAGGGCTTACTCGCTAAGGTTAGATCGAGCCACATCAGCAATACGATCTACCTGGAGGCTAGACGCCTCGTCAGCTCCCGACATGCGTGGGCGCAGAGATAAGCACCTGCGTGGAGCGACAATAATACAATAACACAATAACAGTTCTTAGAAGTCATCGGATGTTTTCAACAGTTTTGCTTATGGTGCTAAAAAGATCTGATGACTTGGCGATACTGGTAACATAACTCCTCCCTCCGTAAGTTCGAGATCATCCGCAGATTGAGGATTATCTCGAATATTCCATGTTTTACAAAATTTCTTAATTTTATTTTTAAAAGCTAACAATATAAGACAAATGATTATAAAAATATAAAGTACTGTTTTTCCTATACTAACACCATTATAATCTAAGACATTGGGATAGTTTTCACTAATTTCACTATCACTTTTCTGTAATAAGTAGTTCAGGAACTGGATATCGCCGAGATCGATTCCATTTAGGTTGACAGGCTTCCTCTGCATGTCCGATGGTCTGGTCATTATTTTAGGCAGGTTCATAACTGGAAACTTCGTGTAAGTTATCTCTTTACCTTGATATTGGTGTCTCTTAATTTTGAAATCTTTAATTTTAATTAAACAATCATCATCCATTGACAATAGGTAAGTGCCAAGGATAGACTCTTGTGTTATTTCATTCTCACAGTACTTGGTAAGTAATGTTTCAACTTTCGCGTAAATTATCCAATTATTGGGCTGTATAAGGTCAGCTTTTACGTCATCAATAATTATTGGGACAGGATGACAACTTGTGATGTTTGTGGAATATTTAATAAGTTCAGAGATACAATCATCTTCAATCATTGGCGAGACATCGTTTTCATAACACAGGAAACGGTCTTCATCAATTTCGCTGCATGACTGGGAGAGCGACTTTGTTTTCAAACCTTTCACAAGGATGTAAGGATATTTGGGAAGGATTAAAGTTGTAAGGCCGTTGGTATTATTATACATAGGCAAGGGAATTAATTTATAATAATTAAACATTTCATTTCTAATTAAAGGTATGCGCATAATGAATTTTATCTGATTTTGTTTTACGTACGCTTTTATCTCTATACATTGTTCAATCTTTACAATATTATCAATTTCAACAGGATATACTAATTTATCAGTTTTCTCAATTTCTTTTAATAACAATATTAATTCATCTGTATCTACAATTGATTGATGTAACACTTTATTTTTAGCAAAGGCAATAGCCGTTTCAATTTCATTCAGGCGGATATAAATTGTTTGAAAGTTATTTGTCATAATGTTATATATATGAATCACTTTATTACTGATTTGAAATATCTTTGATTGATTTAAAATACGGTTAATATCTTCAATACTTTCCTCAATCTGAATGAAATTACTCTTAGTAGAGTTAGCTATGTTAGTGAATGTACCCACCATTTCAGCGATTATAGTCATTTTGTTAGCTAATGCGTCCTGCTTTTTCTTTAAATCATGAATTAACTTTTCATATCTAATAGCGTCATCGTTATCAAGATTACCTGTTATCATTTTAATAAAAGAACCAAGGGGATTAATTAAACCACGTTTAGGTCTTACTAATGATGGAACCAATTGTCTATATTTTTCTATAGTTATATTCATAGCATATTCAGTTTGCAATTCAACTTGTACGAAGTCTGATTCAAATGCGTTGATATCAAAACAGCTAAGGATATGTTGCTTAAGTTTTATATAACTGTCTATATTTAATTCTAATTGTTCATGGATAACCTTTAAATCTAAAATTTTAATAAAAGTCCATTCGTCATGACTGACAATAGCTTGACCTTCCTTTACAGGTAGTAGACCTGGGTTCTTGTCAATCAGCTGCAGATGAAGGGCCTGGCTGCGGATCACTTGGATCGCCACGAATATTAACCTGTGGAGGACGCTTGATGTCTTTAATAGGAACTTTAGTTTTCCTATTTTGCGTAATGACTGGTACAATGTTTCTATCTATTGTTCCAGCGACCTGAGCTTTTTGATAGCGTGGTTTATCTTTACTACGCCTAGTGTTTACTCCTTTGATAAATACTGTATCTCCTACATCGATATCAAATTCTGTTTCTCCTCCACGTTTCTTTATTATAGCTGTCTTTTTATCTATCATTTTGTCTGTTAGGTACTTATATAAGTATCTTGTCTTTCTAACGTGTTCTTTTACTAGTTGTTGAGTAAATTGTTTATCGAAATCTACATTAAATGCGCTATTAGATTCGGTGTGACCGAAGACTACTTCAAATGGAGTAAGGTTTGTAGTGGAATGAATCGTATGATTATACGACATTACTGCGTAAGTCATAACAGATGCTGCGTCCGTTATTTTACGTTCGTATTTAGCTATTCGGTAGATTTCTATTATAGTTGAATGAAACCTTTCAACTATTCCCATAGAGTTTGGGTTATGTGGGGTACCTATGTGTAAATCAATTTTATAGAATGATAACATTTCTTTCATAAGGGTATTGTTAAATTCCATGCCGGGATCAGAACTGATTCTAACAGGAGTACCGTACATAGAAAAGTACTTGATTAATGCTCTTACTGCTTCTGGAGTGGATTTGGTACTAATTTCGAATGCTTGACCTAATTTGCTGAAGGCATCAACTATCGTAAGATAATGTTTTCCTTCTATCGAAAATGTATCTATGAATAACTCTTGAAAAGGTTTAGTTTGAGTTTGAGATAATTGTAATTCGGGTTTCAAAGGCTTGCGGTCGTATTTCATTTTTTTACAAATCTCACATGAATTTATAATGCTAGCTACCATTGTATCCATATTGTTCCAATAATAGGTACGTCTAAGATGAACTAACGTTTCTTTAATACCTCTGTGACTATTTTTACCGGAGTGGTATTTAATTACGATATTTCGTTGTACATTCTCTTCATCTACATATATCACTCTCTCAGTACACTGATAAAACTTTATTGTGCCCTTCTGAAAAAGTAATATAAGAGCTTCTGAAAACTGTTTGCGGTGTATTTCATTTTCGAAATAAATGAAGTGTTTGATTTTAGGTCTAATATGTTCTTTTAGAAATTTCTTCACAAGATCAAGATTATCTACAGGTAGGTGTACCTCTAATATCTTTTGTTTAGCTCTAGACAAATCTTTAACTGTCAACTCGTTTCTATTCCAAGTATATACAAGTATTTGATTTGGCTTTGTGTCTATGGCTTCTCGCAATATGGGTATACCGTCTGTATCTAAATCGCGGGCTGAATGTATTGTACCTATAGTATCGCTATTCGATTTTTCTGAAGCAGTCATAGTGCTACTGTCTGATGGAATACTCCAAGTTTTTTCTGAATCTGACGAAATTATTATTGTAGATGGCGGATTTCTATTTTTATGTTGAAGTTTTTGTTCCTTTTTATCTACATTTACTATCATTGAAATATCATCGTTCTCATCTAAAGCATTGATTCTGATACGTGATAATGCATCTGCATTGCAATTTTGTTTTCCTTTTTTATAGACAATATTGTAATCGAATTCTTCTAAACGTAATTTCCATCTTGTTAGTTTACTGTTCGGTTCTTTAATTGAATTTATCCAAGCTAGTGGTCTATGGTCTGTATAGATTGTAAATTTCTTGCCGTACAAATAAGGTCGAAAATGTTTTGTGGCCCACACGATAGCTAAAAGCTCTTTTTCAATCGTACTGTACCGAGTCTCTGTGTCATTTAAAGTACGACTCGCGTATGCAATTGGCTTATCGCTAGCAATAGGACCTTGAGAAAGGACAGCGCCTAATGCATAATTTGATGCATCTGTCGTGAGGACAAATGGTTTGGAGAAATCAGGGAACTGTAAAACTGGGGAATTTGTTAAAAGTTCTTTACACTTTTCAAATGCATCTATATATTCCTGTTTGGTAGTATCTATCTTGTTTCTTTTCTTAAGGCATGATGTTAGTGGCTGTGTTAACTTAGCGAAGTCTTTAATAAATTTACGGTAATAGCCAACTAACCCTAGAAAGCTTTTGATTTCGGTGGATGTTCGTGGTAATGGGAAATCTAACACTGCACGAATCTTATCACTGTTAGGCATAAGGCCATTTTTAGTAATAGTATGACCTAAGTAAAGGACCTCTTTTCTTAGAAATTCACATTTATCTAATGTAACTTTAAGATTCGTTTCTCTAAGTCGGTTAAAAATTGTACGAAGCTTATTGACGTGTTCGAGGAGACTCGAGGAGTATACTATAATGTCGTCAAGATATACCAAGCAATGGATACCTTGAAGGCCTCGTAGCACATTATCCATGGCTCGTTGAAACGTCGCGGGTGCTGTTTTTAGACCAAACGGCATCCGTTTAAACTCGTAATGACCGGATTGAGTTGTAAATGCAGTTTTTGATCTGTCAGCTTCATTCACTTCAATTTGATGAAATCCACTTGCAAGATCAAGTGTGCTAAAATATTGGGATTTGCCTAATTTATCGAAAAGGTCTGTAATATTGGGCAAAGGATATTTATCATCAACTGTGATATCATTTAAACGTCTATAGTCGATTACCATTCTAAATTTTTTTTCGCCACTTGCATCTAATTTTTTTGGGACTATGTGTACCGGTGCACTCCAAGGTGAGTGAGAATTTTGTATGACGTTGTCGTCCAAAAGTTTATCTACTTGTTTTTGTATTTCATCATTTAGGCAAGGCGGGTGCCTATAAGGTCTAATATAAATCGGATCTTCATTAGTGGTTCTGATATTATGTTTTACTTGGTTTGTAAAAGACAGTGGTATTTTATCGCAGTAAAATATATCACGATATTCATAGCATAGTTTGGTAATACTATCACGTTCTTCCTGATTCATGTGATCAACACGTACTTTTCGCAAATTTTCTTTTAAAACTGAATCTATGTCGCAATTATCGCTCACAAAATTAACTTCACATTTTTCGCTTTCGAACAATGTGACTTCAAAGGGTTCGATGAATTTAATTGTAGTTTTCTCGTCAGTAATATTTTGGATAATTGTTTCTGCAAAATAATCATTACATTTGATAAGAGCGGTAGGCATACGTACGCCTTCTTTAAACTGTAAAAAATCTACTATTGCGTCGCCGTGTTGTAAATTCGTAGGAATTCTAACACGCGTTTCAGATCGTGGCATCACATTTATTTCATAAGGTGGATTGTAAATTATAGGTATGGATGCATTATGTGTTCGTAAGATCTGGTTATTCATGTCAATATTAGCTGCTAATTTTTTTAAAAGGTCAGATCCTATAAGTCCGTCATATCTTCCGTCAACATTGTAAATATAGAATTTATGCCAAAGTGTACTTTTAAAAGTTTTTAATAAAGGAATTTGAATAACTTCATTGTGGATGCTCTGAGCATGCGTACTAACAACTGTAAATGGTTCATAGTATTTGTTATCACTGAAAAATTTGTCTGCTATTGTTGGACTAATAAAAGAACGACTGCTACCGGTGTCTATTAGAAACTTAGCATTTATTTCAGGGATTTCAATATGAGGCAATTTTAATATGCTATCACAATAATTTAGATTTATTATTTCGCTTTCTCTTCTGAGGCTACTTTCTGAAAATTTTCTGGATTATCTATTTCTGGTTGTGCGGATTCATTCTGGTTGTAATACTCTAAATAATTACAATCAGTCGAAGGATCTATATACTCGTCATACGTTTCATAGTCGTAATCGTAGTCATAGTTATGGTCTGATGGTTCTTCCATATAGTATAGATCGTTAGCTATCATATTTTGTCTAACGGGGGCTGTGCGCATTGATACGTCTGTGTCTACAAGTCGAGGAGACTGTTGTTGATTTGGAATGCCAAATTTATACTGATTGGGATTCATTTGATGTTGGTTCTGCATACCGAATTTAAAATTTTGTTGTTGAGGGATACCAAACTTATATCCATTATGTTGGAAAGGTGCTCGAGCTTGTTGGAAAGGCACGCGAGGTTGGAAAGGTACCTGGTTAAAATTTCGTTGAGGCTGATTCTGGGTAAATCCGAATCTATTACCTTGAGGAGGTGCAAATTTATTTGGAGGTATGAAATTTGGTCTGTAACCTTGATTTTGGGGTATACCAAATTTAAAATTATTATTTGGCGGTGTCAAACTATATATAGGCTTTGTACCTTGGGTTACGGGTAATGTTCTGAATGCATTATGTGTACTTGGTTGCATTGAATTTTGTTTAGTAGCTTTATTTTTCGCATTATATTGGAACTGAAAGTTCACTTCCTCAGTTACAATGCTTAAGGCATCTTCAAGACTACTGCAAGATTTTAATCGCACAATACGAATCAGATCTTCAGGCAAATTAAACAAAAACACATTCAAAGCGGTATTATTATAAATTATTAATTTGGCTGCTTTGATTCCTTCATCCGTAAGTCTATTCACTTTCGAGACCAAAGAACTTTTAATGTTTTGAATTCTATGACAAAACTGAATGTATGTTTCACCTTGTTTCAATTTTAAATTCTCGAGTTCGATCGCTATACATTCTTCCGATCGAGGGTCACCGAAATGTTGCGTAAGAATTTCTCTTAACCTATCCCATGAAGCTATATTTGGATGGTCACTGATTAGCGAGGCTGCTCTACCTGTAAGTCTACTGCTTAGGGCATGAAACAAATATAACTCCTGAACTAGATTTCCTGCTATCCTAGATCCACTTAGTACATATTCACATTTGGACACAAATAAATTTAAAAGGTTCTCGTCCCCATCGTATTTGGGCACAAGGGCTAAAATTTCTTTCGGTACTTGCCGAATTCCTTCCATTGTTCTTAAATTAACACAATACACAATAATTAATAAATGATTAAAATAATTACGATAATGATAAAGGTGCCGATGTAGTGCTCACGAAATCAATTAAACGTAATTTACAGAAATATTAAAGTAATCACGATAGAGATAAAGTTGCCGATGTAGTGCAAGCTAAATCAAATAAAGTAATTTCACAAACATAAAATAATCACGATACAGATAGGGTTGCCGATGTAGTGCAAACAAAATCTAATAAACGTAATTAACTATAACTAAATTTAAAATAATTACGATAGTGACAGAGTTGCCGATGTAGTGCAAACAAAATCAGATAACGCAATTAACTAATACTTCGACGATGTTTGTTCGAAGGTTTTTTTGGAAAAGACTGGGAATATGAGAGACAGGACGTGAAAAGTTTTACTCACAAGCTGCTCGACCCCATGTCCTCCTGAGTAGAATTAGCTGCCACGCCGTAGTGCACGAGTTTTCCGGGAAGACGAATTTATTTGGTTCGGTAATTTCGCGATATCAGTCGAATGTCTATTCACGGAACCGATTTTAGTGTTCACGGTTGAATATATAAACGAAATTTCGCGAAAATCCACAAGGCTGCGCCAGTCAAACTTGGGAAAACCGTGGAAACGTTTTTAAAAACATACAAATTCGATATAATGAATTTATTGTATGAACAAAGCGTCCAGTGTGACGGCTAATTACAGACTGACTTAATCTAGGGCTTACTCGCTAAGGTTAGATCGAGCCACATCAGCAATACGATCTACCTGGAGGCTAGACGCCTCGTCAGCTCCCGACATGCGTGGGCGCAGAGATAAGCACCTGCGTGGAGCGACAATAATACAATAACACAATAACAGTTCTTAGAAGTCATCGGATGTTTTCAACAGTTTTGCTTATGGTGCTAAAAAGATCTGATGACTTGGCGATACTGGTAACATAACTAGGTTGAATACAATGACAGTAAAGAGAATTCTAGCATTCCTCATAAATAATTTTGATATACATTAGTAACCATGTCACTGTTATGCCTATCTTCTGATTAATTCTAGATAGCCTGAATATAATATTAATACTAGATATTAATTTTGATAACATCAACAATTTCATTATATATCACGTTTGAGATTGTTAGTATAATCAAAGAATAAATTATATACTACGTACTGTATAATTTAATGATGCAATGTACCTAATACCCTAAAATCATTCCTATTTAGGTAATTCATTATTTAGGTATTAATATTACATATTTATACTAATATTATAAAGAGGAAAGATTTGATTGTTTGTTTGTTTGTTTGCATTGAATAGGCTCCGAAACTACTGAACTGATTTGAAAAAAATCTTTCACTAATAGGAAGCTAAATTATTCCTGAAGGTTAAAGGCTACTTTTTATCCCGGGAATGTGAGTGAAACCGCGGGGAACAGCCATAATAATGTTATAAAGAGGAAAGATTTGATTGTTTGTTTGCATTGAATAGGCTCCGAAACTACTGAACCGACTTGAAAAATTCTTTCACTAATAGGAAGCTACATTATTCCCCAAGGATATAGGCTACTTTTTATCCCGGGAACGCGAGTGAAACCGCGCGGAACAGCTAATAAATAATAAAGCAATGATTAATTGCGCATACACATTCTATACTTAGGCAAAAGTTTTATTTGGCATATCGATTACTTTTTGTTCTGTATGGAACCCTAATTTTATCATGTGTGCTTTTATAACTGAATCTCATAACTGAATTCTATTTATTTAGACACTAGCTTTCTCCGTAATTTTACTCTGCCACGTTCCCAGGGTAAAATTATTTGATGGCTATTTTTTATTCCGGAAAGCAGGTAAAACCAAGGGGTGGAAGCTAGTAATCTTGAATATATATAAATAGATACTGACTAACTGACATAGTAACCCAGAAACATGAAACTTTTTTCCTTAAATGACGTAGGTATATATAGGTATCAACGTAGGAAGGGTTCTTAAAATATCAACTTCTAACCAGAGGGCCTACTCCAAAAAACGATACACGATAGTTCGATCATCGTTGTCAAATTATTAACCAATAGAATTGCAGCAAACTGACGAGATGTAAATTTTGTGCAATTTTATTGGTTAGTAAATTGACAACGATGATCGAATTATCGTGTATCGTTTTTCGGAGTAGGCCCTCTGGTAAAACAGATGATCGCAGGTGAACAAACGCAAACCATTATTTCTAAAGATATGAATTTCATCTGAAATCAATAAAAAAATAATCTAATAAATAATTTAAACACCAAAAATGCCTTTTCACGCAAAATTAAATCAAACAAATTTATCGTCCGTTAACGTCGGTAACCGTTGTAACCTAAATCACGAACGGTAACACATTACTCAATAACCATCATCCCAACAGAGTTGGAATAAGATTTATTGACGTTTCCACGTAACGTGTGCGTAAGTCCAAAAGTTTTGAGGAAACCAACCATGACTTATGGTCCAAGGCACGAGAGAAGCGTTAACAAGAAAATAATATTCTAGGTCACGGGAAACCGCTGGATGCAGTTAGCGCACCGGTTATCGTGGAAATCCCTGGGAAGGCCTTTATCCAGCAGTGGACGTCTTTCAGCTATGATGATAATACTGGGACATTATTCACACACGGCTATCTGATCTCAAACTAAGCAAAGCTTGTACAAGGGATATAAGTATAACTTTTATACTACATATCATTCTACTTATTTACGAAGATGTAGTTATACTATAGATAGATTGATCAAATTAACACTTAGACAAACTTACATGTTCATAAACACAAATGTTTTGTCCTGGGATGAGAATCAAATCCACATCTTGCGGCGTGCTAGGTATCTATCTACCAACCACGCCAACTGGACCATCAAATAAATAAATAAATAAATAAATAAATATCCTGGGACATTCTGGGACATTCTTCACACTATAGTAAGTATAGTATAGTAAGCTATTCTTGATTTCTGCATAAGCTGAAGAGTCTGTTGATGAAAATAGTAATACCGCTGGCGCTCATAACTCGCGCCACCACCTGAGGGTCTTAAGGGACCTTCATATATTATAGTTTAGAATAAACCGTGTCGGTTGTTGAAATTTTAAGTGCCGTGTCAGGTTATTAGTTGGATTTATAATTTAATTTGTCTCGTGACGTGGCTCAGTCTTAATCGCTTTACATAATTCAAGGTACGTGAACTAATCTGCTAACAAGAGGTATCATTTACGTACTTGTTCATACATTATGTATCAGATAATATATTACCTAGTATGTGTGTCGACGACACAAGATAAGATACATATTAATATATGTTTACTAGCTATTACTCGCGGTTTCACTTGCGTTCCCGGGTTAAAATAGTTTATGAGTTATTCTCAGACCTACCGAATAATTTCTTGCCGGAGTTTTTTCAGTCCGAACCGATGTGGGTAACTTCTGAAATTCGAGAGTGCCTTATCAGTATAAACGAGTTTTGATTTTGATCATATTTTGATGGCAGAAAAATTACCATATTGCATATAATAATAATTATTTTCTATGATAGAGAGTTACGTCAAGTTACCAAAATTGATTATAATTTGAACGTGTAACAAATCGATTTTAAATATAGTAGTACCGTGGCTTCTAGGAATTGTGCTTTGCTTAATTTAAGTTTTACTTAGTTGAAGTTTGTCCCTAACCTAGTTCTACTCGCAGAGATACTCATAGAGAACTTTGTAACTTTAGGCCAAAATACTAAATTTAGTAACTCAAAGGTTTCATAGTTTGTAGGTAGGGTGCTTACATTATAACTAAACCAAGTTGCTGGTAATGTATCAAAACGTATTTAATATTCCTGAAGTGGAATAATTTTAAAAAAATACTAGCGGACCCAGCAGACGTCGTTCTGCCCGGAAAACACATGTATACCGACAGCAGCGCCAATTACCTTGTGTTTTCAAACCATCCAGGACGACATTGAAATATACACACAAAATTTCATCCAAATTGGTCCAGCCGTTTAAAAGGAGTTAGATAACAAACACACATACCTACCTGCTATGTGCATAGTTAATGTTATTTTAGTTTAAATTAAGTATATATACCTATAGTTTTAATTCCATTATTAGTATAGATAAATAGAAATAGATTGGGTAATATTTTGACAACCTACCTACTTAAGAATTATAATATATTATTATGATACCTATTTACATTTTTTTTTCATGTTAAAGCTGATGCTTTTTTATACCTAAAAAACAAGATTACAGACCCCTGATGGTAAGCGGTCACCCAGTAGCCTATAGACCAGTGGTTCCTAACCTTTTCAATATTGTTACCCCTGTGACGTACGAGAAAAAATGATTTTACCCATACTTCAAAATATTATCAAAACAATACAAGCAAATACAAATATTTCACAAAATTAGAATTAAGAATTTGAAAAATAATACAACCCAGATAATAATAAAAAGTTAATTTTGTAATCTAAATCTATCTAAGTATACTAATAATAAAGCTGAAGAGTTTGTTTGTTTGTTTGAACGCGCTAATCTCTGGATCTAGGAGTTGGATTTGGAAAAATCTTTTTGCAATTGAAAGCCCAATTATCAAGGAAAGTTATAGGCTATATAACATCACGCTACGATCCTTAGGAGCCGAGCAATAATAAAAAGAAAGCATATATAGCACGGGCGAGCGATGCGACGCGGTATGGCAATGGATGAAGCAGTATGTCAAATTCGAATATTTTTCATGTGCACATAATTTTATGACTCAAACCCGCAATCTGTAAAAATCCGTAGTGGAATTTTGTAATTTTTATTTAACAGTAATTTTGATGCTGTGAAACTATGATGTCATAGTGCAATATCATACAAAACACCATATAAATTGTCGTTTCGACATTTAACTTTATCTGATGAACTGATACGTCAGAACACTACCCTACAAAACTCAATAAAACCATCAAAACATTATCAAGAACAATGCCAATCCCAACAAAGGTCGGATAACATATCATAACTTCCTTGAAATTAGCATATCCGCCAGAAATATCCGTAGTAGTTACGCAAACACGTTCCGTAGAAGTTAGTCGCTGTACCGAAGCACTTTATCCGCACTAGTCACCCACCTATGCACGGAGAACTAAAGTGCCCCCTATAAATTTTCCCAGCGTAAGTTTTAGCGAAGGTCAGAGAATTAGTTTGCGAATGGATGCGATTATGAACTTGAGAATCTAGTTACATCTAGGCTTCTGCTCTAAATTTCTACTGCGTATTAAGGATACAATATTTTAAGGATATTTGTACAGTATACCTATTACAGCAAGTTTAACTAACAATGGGACATAATTTTTTTAGCTTCCTATAAATGGGAATATGTGGAGAATTTAGAGCGCGTCCCCACTAGGCTCATTAGCGGCAGACTGTTTACTTCCAGTTTCCCTCCCTATATTTTTTAAATGGAGTGTCTATCGCGCGTAATGTACGCAGTCTGCGGCGTTTCGCTTGCAGACTCATTCAGTGAGCGGCTGATTCACAGCGCGATACATTGAGTCAGCGACAGATACGCCGCTGACATCGCTCAGAGTCAGTCGGTGGATAGTCTGCGCTAACTGTGAGCCTAGTGGGGACGCGCTTTTATTTGAACGTCTACAAAACCGACGTTAGAGTACAAAATATAATGCAAATAACGTAAGTACTATCCAGTATCTCTAAATACACGTAAAAACTTTTCCCCGAAGGCGTATATTTCTCTATACAGGGTATCTCGGTATCTAATAAAGTGGTCACAGTCGAAGCGAGATTAACAGCGTCTCTTTATTGTTGTTTGTATTAGGATGTATGCATACTGTGCTTGTGCCTCGTGGGAATAGAAAAACAATAAATAAATCATTTCTCTATTCGTTTTATTATGTCCAAGTTTACTTTATGGGTTTGTTTATTTAACCTAATTTAAATTAAGAACGAAAGAAAATAATATTTACGTAATTATTGACGAACACATGTAGGTAAAAAAAGTAAGTAAAAAATATTTATAGGTAAGTTATCTATGCCAGGTTAACTGAATAATACTTATCTTAATTTCAATATCTGTACAGTTTTATTGGAACCCATTATTTATTATGTTGAAAGGACGTTCTCTCAAATTATAATTTGAACAATTTGATAGTTACCTACTATACGTGTATATTGAAAAACATTATATAGGTATGATTTTAATTACTAGCTGTTTTCCACAGATTCACACGTGTTTCTAGGATAATAGTAGCCGCGAGGATATTTTGGCAATCCTATTAGTGAAATATATTTTTGAATGAATTCATAGTTGTTCCGAAGATTACGAAGATTGTGGAGGACATACAAACTAACAATTTTCACTCATTCTTTTTAATATTAGTACCTATAGATTATCGAACAGACATAGGTACTTACGAAGTAAACCCAGTATGCAGGTGCCCCAAGTACTGGAAGCACGTGGAAAACGTTTGTATAAATTAACCAAAGTGTAGACAAATGAAATGAATTTTTCATTTGAACGTGACTGGAAACATATCGGCTTTGTTTTTCAATTAAGAATAGTGTTGTTAAAATATCTATCGAGAGAGAGTTTGTTTGTAACCTCTTAACGCCTCAACGGCAAAACCAATCGTGATGAAATTTGGTCCACAGATAGCTTATAGACTGGAGAAAATATAGGCTTTTTATCCTGAGAAGGTAAGCAAAACCGCGGGGGACAGTTAGTAGAACGTAGTAACAACGAATAACAATAAGGCTTGGGTGTAGTAATTATGAAGTTTATTTTGAAAAGAGTTTTTTTTTAATATAAACTTATAATAATATTAATTACAATAAGACTTTTTTTAACATCAAAATAAATATAACAACTAACGACAGGCCTCTTCTGGACCTAATAAAATTTCCGTCGAACACCGTAAAGGGACTTCTAATTAATTTACTTTAATTATAACTGACTTCCCTCAAATAACTTGATTAAACGTTAAAAGCAAAAGTTGTTTATTGATGTACCTTTAATTTTGTTTTACAAAGAAACTTGACTTGTCCATTTTTCCGGTCAAAAAATGAGCAAAGATAAAAGGGACAGGCAATTCACTTTCACGTTGTAAGCTATGAACTGTTTTTCGCCCAATTTCGTAAAAGGCAGTTGTGATTTTTGTTTCTGTGAAGACTGTTTGAAAGTAAGATCGTATTTTAGATCGCCATGTTGGAAACGGAAATTTTAAACAGACATGAAACGAAAAAAAGAACTGTCGTGATTTTGCAAGTTTAAGTGTAGGTAATTTTATGTACATGCATAATTAATACAGAATACAGGCGTGAATCACAAAATTATATAAAACGCAAAAATATCCGTTAAATAATGAACAAAAAATAGAACCTCCTTCAAAGGCTCTAAAAAGCATAAAATAACTATGCAAGAACTACAATCTGACTGTTATGAAGTCAGCGAAAGTATAGTTCATGTTCTATGGAAAATATCATAGTGAGTACCTACCACAGATTTTCAGAGAAGAGTTTCCTAGATTTCTCTAGTACCCCATCATCAGATTTTAGATTTTATATTGGAGATCCTATTTAATATTTCGTAAAGTCGGCCATTATGTGATATTTGGTTAGCATCATGTATTCCCGTATCCTCATCCCATAAGCATTACTAAATTGAGGAAATACATTATATTATATATCTATTTCATACGTTTACAAATAAACCAATATCCATTTTGATCAAATAGGTACGGTACGGTTATGAATACATTGTAATCGATTCAATATATAAAATAGAATTTACAATTTTGTCTGTATGAATAAATAAACTATGAATGATGTAAGTCCCATTAAAAAAAGATCTGTATGCTTATTCTCTAAAATTAGATGAAACAAAAGATAGTTGACAGGTCGATGAAATGCCACCCGAAACATATTAAAAAGTTGCAAATATAACAAAATTAACCCTCCTGTTATCGAAATATAAAGATGAGTTTTTAGTCAAAATCAGTTTTTTTTGTAAAGACCAAAAATTATATTTTTAATGTAGGTATAATATTACTACGAAATCAGCAAAATGTGTCGCCTGATGATAAGCGGTTACCATCTTCGGCCACATTATTGTTGCCAAGCACCGTTTAGAAATTAGAAGACAGTTTTATATTTAATTTCTGCATGCTACAGACAAAGTCAGATACAGTCTGTAGTAAAAATACACGAACACAATAGTAAAAAAAAAACAACATTTAAAGCCCGCATCAAAAGGGGCCTATTTCATCCGCAAAATAGAACCTCATCTACAAACGCCCACATACCCTGGAGTTGCCGGGATCACCGCGGTGTTTTACATGAAAAAGGAACGCCCTGTATAGGAAAAAGCAATATCATGTTAGTGCCACTGTGTTTTTGAGGTGCCAAGTTAAAACATTACAGCGTCAGTATGAAAAAGGGTAAAATATTGGTAAAAATATATTTTTGTACCACAGATTATTTAAAAATAAAGTTTTTTATAATATTTTAATCCCACTAACATTTATAAATTGCCAAAAAATTGCCAAACTTAAGTGGCAGTGGGCGGGGCACATCGCTCGTAAAACCGACGACCGCTGGGGCAGAAGATTTCTCGAGTGGCGACCACGAAGGCCGGCGGGCTCCCCACTAGGTAGACCGATGATCTTGTGAGGGTCGCAGGAAACCGCTGGATGCGGGTAGCGCAAGGCCGGCCATCGTGGAGATCCTTGGGATGATGATGACTAATATTGGTAGCTAAGTAATTGACTCAGGCGTGACCTTGCGGAAATCCACTATAAGATTAGATGGAAGACAAATATTTAGTAACTAATTCCGCTGGATATATCCTTCTCCGTAAAGTCCAAAACAAGGGAAACTTAACAGGAAATCGACACGTGTTTCGCTTCTTCACGAAGCATCATCAGGACGTAGTAGACCCACTGTCGACTACTCGACGAACGCGAACAAACACACGAACACAGAACCCGTATGAACGCGCACAAGCACATACACACTGAGCTCCGCAGACGTGTTGACTCGTCGACCACCGAATAGAAAGACTGTCTCTTTCTTTGACTGTCTCGTTCCCTTGTTTTGGACTTGACAGAGAAGGATATATCCAGCGGAATTAGTTACTAAATATTTGTCTTCCATCTAATCTAATATTGGTAGCCTCTGATAACTTCGTCAACCTTACCGAACAAAAAACGATAGGTGGTGTCTTAACCAACTGCGCCAACTAGCCTGTCAATATCGATATAGTAATCGCTTTCCGCTATCTCCTATGACTTAGCCCGTCCATACGTGTGCACTTTTGATAAAACGACACTATGTTCTCAAGGGTCATTGTAAATATACTAAGCACGTTGAGTGACGACGATGGATTGAACTTACGTTATGTTTTATATATATATACGGTTATGCTAATGGTATTTTTGTTTGTTGATGCTTTGGTTGAGTCTATTTTACATACTAAAGTAGTATACCTCTGTAGTATATCAGTTATCTGGTTGTCCATAGTACAAGCTCTGCTTAGTTTGGGATCAGATAACCGTGTGTGAAAAAATGTCCCAGGATATTTATACTTTTGTACTCACATAAAGGAAAATGGGCAAATTTGTATGGATATTATCAGCAACATAGAAAAATATATTTAATTAAATAATTTTATTGCACCTAAACAACACTACAAGAAAATATAGAGCTATGTTCTTTTAAATAATGGATCATTTAATAATATATGTATATTATGTCAGTCAAATGTGACGGGCCCTTGGGATGTAACTTAATACATAGACCTAATGTATTTCTTGATAACACACCTAAGGCTGCTGCCAGAGTTGCGTATAATATCTTTATTATAGCATAAAAATAACTAAAAAATTTAGTTTTTATAAAAAACTAACTAGCTTTCTGCTATGCAGTTTCACCCACGACCTACGGAATTTGGGTTGAATTTTCAAAAATTTTTCGTCATAATAGCTAGGTATCTGTTTGCCAAATTTTAGCCCAATCAGTTTATTATTATTACTTTATAATACATTTCCAATTGGCGGAAGCCTATTGACAAGATTTAAAAAAAAATGTATTTACAAATCAAAAGTTATCAAAGCATCTAAATCAAAAAAATCTCATAATAAACATTTGAGACAATAACGTAATTTAAAAAATATTTACATGCGATTATCTTGCATGTGAGTATGTAACCCGCCTTAATTTAACCGCCGTCTAGGACGAAGTTCCACAATGGGAATGACAGGACATTATCTTACTGTCAAGTTGATATTATATTATCTGAGTATATATTACGAAATTATAATTACTGGTAGGCAAACGTCGGTATAAAATAAGAAGGGTAAGTAGGTATTTCATTTGTCATAATTCTAATTTACTAATCCTAATGATCCTACGAATAAACCAATTTGCAGTTGGTGCGACAGTATTTGTAAATAAAAAAATAAAATAAATTAAAGACAAGGTATTTTTGTATTCATCTCAATCATCAGACCAGCACCATATTATTATTATCATAGGACTTACATTCTGTGTACCTTTCAGATCAATTGAATACAGGGTAGAGAGTACATTTGACTTACAAGATTCGAACTAAACAGACCTAGACCTATATGGTATACATACAGACATACAGACACTAACATACCTACTAATACGGAAGTTAAATAAAAGCTTGTTAAGCTATCGCGACAAATATTACAATTTACCTTCGCTTTCTCATTTTTGGATAAGATAAAAATATTTTAGACTAGAAAACAATACGAAATATTTTGATGCAAATTTCAAAAAATATAAATTAACTAGTTTAGCGTTAAATTACGCTGCTTTTTTTCTTTTTTGAAAGGATTAACATTGGTATCCTGATGGCTGCATCAACCTATTTGTCCGGTAAGATTGAAGCAGCCATCAGCAATGTAAGTCTAACTGAGTATTTATTAGATTACTCGAGTACAAATATTTTGCTTTGTCACTGAGTGCAAGTAGAGGCTTTTGTTTTTCGTTTTCGTGACGTTTGGAATTTGTATGGGTTAAATTGTACAAGTGTTATTTTCCAATCTAAAATATTATTTTCTTGATCGGTATGCATATGCCAATCGATGCCCTTTCGGCTTAAAAAAAAGTCAAAAGTCAAAGCCAAATTTATTCAATTTAGGCCCCAGGTGGGCACTTATGAAGGTCAAATTTACAGAATTTACCACCGGTTCGGAACACGACCTTTAACTGAGAAAAGCCCTGCCATTTAAAAATCACCCGGTATATTGATTATAGGTATATAGGTAATATTCTCTTCTTCAAATCACCGACGATAAATAAATGCAAATACAATAAACACTGTAAAATGAATAACAAATTCAAATTTGTGGTTGGTCGGTGCGACCGCGTCATTTGCAACAGCACTGGAGGTTCCGTCTATTTGTGTGGTTCACTATTTACGCTCAACGTACCCTGATTACGGCTACGCTAATGGTAAACGGTGGTCGAATGTGGTTACCACATTCATTTAGATGTTGTTTGCTAGTATTAATATGTAATTAGTGAAATGCATTAATTGTAGAATTATAATTCAAACAGAATGTTTGGCTTAGTGATTGTTTGTATAATTTTGAAATGTTTGAAATAATTATGGAGAATCAAAAGAGAAAATACATACAGTATGACACAACTTAGATGTAGCATCGGCAAGTCGTTTTCGTACACTTCACTTCCGATTTACAAATTTAATAAAAATCATTAATTATCGCGTCTTTCAACGTTCAATAAGATCATTTTCGCCGATCATTTTTTAATTCATGAGTAATGTTGTAGGCGCACTCTTTTCGGGAACGATCGATTTTACGAATATTGCCGATGCTTCATCTAAGTTGTGTCATACTATACCTACATTAGATTCGGTAAAAGCACATTAGAGTCGGTAGACATAGTAGTATTCAAACAGATAGATTCATTATACCTAAATTAGCCAGTAACATTGAAATATAAAACAATGTTCACGGAAGAATTAAGCCATTAAATTTACATAAAAATGTATAATGAAAGGTGAGCTTTTTATTGAAAGCTTTTAATTTAAACTTTTTCAGTTGAAAACGGGAAGTTATTGATCATCGGAGCGTGTTAAAATGCAAACACGAGGGATCTTAATTTGCATGTGCCTTTAGGGCTATCACGTACAATAGATTAGCATTTGTTTTTTCCATTTTGTTATTTTTGTAACTTCAAAAATGTTAAAATATATTTATTTTAAAGTTTTGTTTCTCAGTTCCATGGAAAATAGGTAAGAGAGAGGGATTTGCTGTAAATTATTACCGAAAAAAAACGTGTAGATTCCATGTTTATAAGCCATCAAAGATTTGTCTATGCCTACTATTGTATACCAAAACACAAATATAGACGGACAAACACACTTTTGCATTTATTATGGTGTTATAATAGATTCTGTCTGGTAAACTATTATTGGATTGTACTATTTATGATATAACAAAATACTATGTACCCTTTTACTTTTATACTATTACCAACTACTCTCGTGCCAACCCTAGAAGGAACATGTAACAAGTAGGGTATTAAAATATCAACTGATATTTACAGCATTTTATATATAAAATAAATTATTCTGTCGCTCCGTCTGATGCCGAGTGAAATCGTTATCTTGGTATTTAATGTAAAGTAAAATTCATTAGATACCACATAATAATATTATGTTTAATATTTATATGCTACATTTTCATATTATTCCATATCATATACCATAAATAGTTTACGCCTATAAATTTAGTAAAACTAAAAATATAAAATAATATGTAACATAAAATAACATGTACACATAATTTTTTTTTAGAAAAAAATCTTTACAATATATACGAAAATGTCGGACCAGTCAATACTATCAAAAACGCTACGCACGCACGGTGAGCAATGTTGTTACTACGATTTAGTGATGTTGTTGCTACGGCGTAGCCATGCTGTTTCGATTCTATATCTACTACTAGCCATATTGTAGCAACGACGAGATAGAGTAGTAGATATCACAAAATATTATTTAACCTCTCTTATTAAACCCACCTCTCACTTTTTAGATTGTATCGTCACGTAACATTTCAAGGACTATTCTTAATTGAATATCGACCATAGCTTGAGATGGCCATAGCCTAAAGAAAGCATCTCTAAGCCTTTAGGAGTAATATATTATTTATTTTAACTACAAGAAATTTTAAAGGAACTGCAGATTATTTTTTAATAAAATAAAAATAATAACGTGACTAAAATACGACCATATATTTAATTTAATTCTGTTTCATTCGCTGTATTAAATGTAAAGAATATAAACTTTAATTCATAAAAATATTAGTTAGTCAAATTGCAAGCTCTGTAGGATTCATTTTGTCACATTTGCAGCTACATAACATGTTTCATTGACCTGTCAAATATCTTTTGTTTCATCAAATTTTACAGATTTATAATGTTGATGAAGTTCTATCTGAAACGCTAAGCTATCTTTAAGGCGATGATAGCTCAGTGGTAGTGACGTCGGATGCCGAGACGAAGGTCCCGGGTTCGAATCCTACAATGAGCTTGAGCTTTCGGTGAAGGAAAACATCGTGAGTACTTTCTCTATCCTAAACATTTCCCATCCCACGGTGGTAGGGTACTTTGTAGTACCCGCCTGGCTGGCTACCACCCTCAAGTTGAAAATCTGTCGCCAAGCACCTTTCGGTGTGTTCCGATAGCTGCACTTGAGAGCCAGTTCCTTTCTAGGCTTTGTGTGCTTACAATCATCGGCCACATCATCACTGACCACGGTGAGAAAAAAAAAACATACTATGAAGCTGCAAATGTGACAAAATTAACCTACAGTTCTAGGTTCTATTCATAAGTTCACTTATCAGAACTATGTATTTTAAACTGTATTTTGCTCCTTGTGAGCTTTAAAGCTTCTTTGATATGTACAGTCAGTTTGAGATGTGTGATAATATATATTTGATGAAATCTTATAGAATTTGGTACCCAAAATTCTATCAATCTATCATTTAGTCGAGTTTAAACAAATTGATAAAATCAAATTTATTAAAATACATCCCTTATTTATCAAAAATTATCATGTTTATTTCGGTAAATATTCTATTTATGATAAAGTTATAAAATATTTAATGTTTAAGTTACTGTAAAACCATATTTGATTTTATTCATTTATTCATGTGACATTTTTGCATGTAAAACTTAAGTAGGTACCTACTTAAGTTCGATTCGAAAATTATAATACCAATATAATGTAGATTAAAATTTTAATAAAATACTTATGATAAATGATTTGACATTTGCACACAAAATAATAGCTATTGTATTTCGTGTGTTTATAAATTTAGATTTATTCAAAATATTTGTGATATAAAATGTATATTCAAATCAACGAGGTAACGTTGCCAGCTTTTTGGGAACTCTGCCTGCAGGGGGTGATATAAGCGCAGTTTATTATATTATATTAATAGTGACTGTATATACCGATAGATATTTTAGTTTAATTTTAATTCAATTATTTTGTACCTAGTTATAGTGTATATATGTCAATCAAATTGTGCGTTCTAGACACATGACATTTTGAACATAGATTCCTTAGTAAGCGTGTCCACTAAAGCAGGCAGGTCAAAATTCAACCCCGAAATGGAATCCGAAGTGGCCATACAGGGTGAATTTTTTAAGTGGGCGTGATAAGCCAAATCTTAAAGTAATAGGAATAGCGAAAAATGCTTAAAGGAGTCTCGGGGCCGATTTTGATAAAAACTAAAACTGTATACTTGGATTTTGAAAAAAAAATTTGTCTGTCCGGGAATCGAACTCATTTATTTTGAAAAAAAATCACAGCCTGTATTATTGCTCCATCTCATAGTGTCGCTTATAATGATCAATTTCTGCGAAGTCATGTTATATGAATAAAGAAATATTATTAAAGAAATATCTTTGTTTATTCAATACCAATAGAAAGAGACAGCTCTATAAAATCAATCTTTAAACTTAATTGACAAATCTGAGTGCGGTCGTAAACTAGAAAGACGAAAAAATATCGATTGCAGTTTTAAAAACATTATTATATAAACTAACCAATTACGTAGTTAACTGTACCTACTCAGAATCGCTAATAACAAAGATGGCGAGAATAACGAGTGTACAGCTTATAAGCTGACGTCAGTTAAGCCCGGATTTCTCGCGACCATTCCCAGACTTAACGGGCTAAAGTTAATGTTTTCACTAAGAGAAAATAGTCTTAAGAAATTCACACGATGACAGTTTTATGGAGATCAATTGTGCGTGTAAGTTCTATAGAATCTAAATATATATTTGCAGTTAGTAGTTGAAAGTGACGTGTGATATACAATTTAAAAGGAAAAATGTCTGACTTAAGGTGGAAGCCTCGGTTGGAGCGCGAAATTCAAATCTTATCACGGTTTTTGCAAATTACAGCTCAGTTATAGGTCGTAAGTTATCAACATGTTATTTGCGATAAGAATGGTAGTATATTTACTGATTATTAACAAAAAAAATCATGAACATATTCCTCCAAGGTATAATAGTAACATTTTCATGAAATATGTATAATACATTAAAAGAAACTCATTGGACAGACTGACTTCGAACATTTGAACGACGCTACCAAATGATGCTAGTTTTTTGTAAATATAAGCCACACATACACACCAATATGTTACCGATTTTTGACATTCGCGTACTAGTTTGATTCATTATAGTAGCACTCAGGACACACACGTACGACATATTAGTGATGTGCCGAGTCGTCTATTTTTGGTATTCGAATATTTTGGTATTCGTTAAAAAAAGGATTCGAGTCTGAAGACTCGGACAGGTATTCGAGTACTGGCACGAGTATTCGAATACTTCAGTCTCGAGTACTTTTTGAATCGAACTTTGTAGTTTGCTTTTGACGACAAATTCTAATATTTCATCACAAATCGTGTATGAACGCTTGTACAATGTAAATAATCACAGCAGATTATTATATAATCAGTAATTAAATCGTAATATAATCATCCTTTGGTAATTAGGTATGTATGGCATGTCATATTAAAGCTAACAACTATCAACCATTATAACAATTATCAATTGAAATTTTTACCTTTATAATTATGTATATTGTGGATCCGAATACAGTATTTTATATACTCGAGTACGTGAGTACCTGCTAGGTATTCGAGTCAGTCTGACTCGGCACATCTCTACGACATATTGTACGTAATTTTTGACAAGAGCGGGATTGATCCAGTCTATTCCTACATTAGTGTGACTCACGCTCGCTACTACTATTGACTGGTTAGTGTTATAAAACGTTGGTGCATTTGGGTCTTAGGAGGAGGGTAATATAGAGGATCGCGAGTGAAACCGCAGCGCAGCGTAGAAAATGCATGTTTGCGAAATCTTAGCGACCAATTTTGACAGCCCGCAGTGATAGGTAGATGATGAGATACGTTAGCTTTTATTTAATAGTATTTATTTTACTTTAGAGGAAAAAAAAACCATAACTTTCTTTAAAAAAAACCCTAAACATCACATCACTAAAATGTTTAGGATAGAGATATATGTTACTTTCTCACAAATGAAACAAACCATGCTATCAAGCAATCAGTGCAGAAATAGCGAAGAAGTAAAAGACATTACAAACATATAACTCCATATAAAGACGCAATCGCTTCGATGGGATCGCAGCGGGATAACGCACAGTTACGCACATTATAGAGTGTACACACAGTAGTTACCTTCATCAAACATATTCAACGAACTTTTTGTAACAATCTAAGTTATTTAAATTACTACATACCTTCCACAATATGTTTTCGAAGTATGCACATTCAAACTTTATTATAAAGAAAAAATTGTTTGTATGTTTGTTTGTCCTACTAATATTATAAATGCGAAAGTTTGTGAGGATGTATGGATGTTTGTTACTTTTTACATAAAAACTACAAGACGGATTTTGATGAAACTTGGCACAGAGATTATACCCTGGAATAACTAATATAGGATTATTTTTATCCCGAAAAAACTTAAGGTCTCGGGAACGCGGGAAAAAAACCGTGGGGCGGAAGCTAGTAATGACTAAACTCAATGATGTTGTTTCAATTTTATTTAATTTATTGGATACTAGCAACTCTGTAAACTGTCAACAAACGAATTGTCAAGTCAATGTCACTAATGTCAAATCCTTCGTTCCAAATATTTTATGTCTAGATATTGTGATGATTTTACGTGAAAAAAAACGCTGGTCAACCATTTTATTAAGTTCAGATTTGGATAGATCAAAAATGTTCGCCTCTCAGTTGTCCATCCAACCCAACCGTGTGTCCCCGACAACAATCGTCACACAGCATCTCACTTTACGGATGTTAATGGACGCTATTTGATGGGAGACGTTGACAAATACAAGTCTTCTAAGCAACGTTAGCTGGTTAACCCAACGCTATCTGGTAACTGCTGGATATTATACTCGTTATTGTAACGTGTAGTGGAATTTGTATTTGGTTTCGTTTTAAAGTGGGTGCTTTTTGAAATCCGAATCTCGAGAATAAGATTTTGAAGGACGGATTTTAGAGGAAGGATTGTGCTTCGTGCTACTACAGTTTGGCAATACTTCGAGCTAAGTCGTATAATTTTTACTAAATTAATTTAGTTTATAAATTTAGTTTTTGAGTATTCGTTTCGTAAAAAACTATAAACGAAACGTCTTATATTTTACGGCGTTAGATCAAAGTGCGAAGCAGATGCTGGCATCAAAGGCTTTCTAGATTAAATCAGGGCTGCCAGCTTAGATCTAAACGAATGGATTGCGATTTATTTCTTCATATAGGTATAGTTTATGATTTATGTTTGCTGATAGTCTTCAAGCAAGTTAACTATGGTTACTTTACTTCTATTATAAACAAGCTGACCCGGCAGACGTTGTCCTGCCCTGAGAACAAAAATAAAACTGGGACCTACCTACCTACCCCTAACCTAACTAACTACCCCTACCTACCTTACCTACCTACCCTACCTACCCCTACCTATCTACCAACCCCTACCTATCTACCTACCCCTACCTAACTACCTACCCCTACCTAACTACCTACCCCTACCTACCTACCCTACCTACCTCTACCTACCCCTACCTATCTACCTACCCCTACCTAACTACCTACCCCTACCTAGCTACCTACACCTACCTAACTACCTACCCCTACCTACCTTACCTACCTACCCTACCTACCTCTACCTACCCCTACCTACCTTACCTACCTACCCTACCTACCCTACCTACCCTACCTACCTCTACCTACCCCTACCTACCTTACCTACCTACCCTACCTACCCTACCTACCCCTACCTACCTTGCCTACCTACCCTACCTACCCCTACCTACTTATCCTATGTCCTTCTCCTGGCTCTAAACTACCTCCCTGCCAATTTTCAGCTAAATCGGTTCAGCCGTTCTTGAGTTATAAGTGGAGTAACTAACACGACTTTCTTTTATATATATAGATGTGAAAATTTGTTAAAGAAACTAACGACAATTTACACTCGGGGTACAGAATAGGTACGATTTACACTGTGTCCGGGTAATGCAAGCTTCCATAAGCAGTAGGTTTTCACCATCAGGTGGGCCATGCTTTACGGACTCTGTTGTATATAAAATAGAAAAAAACAATTTGAGTCTACATTTTTTTAACTGACTTAAAAAAAGACTAGGTTATGAATTCGGTTGTTTTTTTTATCTTTGTTCACTCATATCTTTTTTGTTTATGAACCGATTTTATTCTTTTTGCATTGGGTTCAGTATAGCTTCAAGGATTTTTTAAATTAATTAATCGTAAATTTACATAGTCAAGAAATTTAAAGTCTGTAAGTAAAATAAATAAGCAAAACCACAAACTTCTGTGAGTGAAATAAAAGCATTAACATACAAATTTACCCACAAGAATAAATCCGTAGCAAATAGCAGCATCAGCTTTCATCCTGCAAAGATTAAAGCGACCCTGTTTAGTCGTACGGAAAATCTGTACGAATGAATTCCTATTAATATTATATTTTTAATGTTTCAGATGAATTACGTATATCTTTCTGGATTCGAATAAAATTGAGTTTTGAATCTATTATTATTTACCTATTTACTTGTTTGTTAATTTGTGCTTAACTTCTATTTTTATATACTAAACTTATTGCTTTACCAATAAACAAAGAATTGTATAAGTATTTGATGCTTGCATTCTAGTAAATATAAAAATAGATTTTACACGTTAGCTGAGCTTTATCTAATATCTTTAAACGAGCAATTCTTGTATATATATAATATATAATCTGAATCTCGGAAACGGCTCCAACGATTTTCATGAAATGTATGCAGTTTCAGTGGGTTTCGGGGGAGATAAATCGATCTAGCTAGGTTTCAATTTTAGAAAACGTCATTTTACAAAAAAACGAGCAAAGCTCGGTGAACCAGGTACTTATTTTTATTGAAGTCTCGATGTGAAATTAAACGGTCAGCTTTCTATGTTTATTTATTAACCAGTCAGGCGGCGCTGACAAATAAAAAAAAAAGGAAAATCTAAGTCGTGAAAAGCAACTCTTTTGCAGGCGAATCTTTTCTTTATTGACTTTAAAAACGTTATTAATATAATTCTTAAATTTTCCTGTCGAGGTTGAAATTTAAATAACATTTAAAAATAATAAAAGCGTAACGGACACTACTTGTTATAAACAAAAGCCATATGACAACAAAATTGTTGGGCCAAATACGGACAGCGACGCCAGACTGGTTATATAACATTCCGACCTTCTGTTACACCTGCGGCGTATTTTACCCCTTTAGAGGTTGAATTAAAAAATCCTTTCTTAGCGGATGCCTATGTCATAATAGCTATCTGTGCCTATGCCTTTCAGCCCGAACCAACCAGTGGTTTGAATTGATACATTGGTCAGTCAGTCAATCATTCAGTTATGTTCTCCTTTTTTAAATTTAGATAAAGGTAGTGACGTCGGATGCCGAGACGAAGGTCCCGGGTTCGAATCCTACAATGAGCTTGAGCTTTCGGTGAAGGAAAACATCGTGAGTACTTTCTCTATCCTAAACATTTCCCATCCCACGGTGGTAGGGTACTTTGTAGTACCCGCCTGGCTGGCTACCTACCACCCTCAAGATGAAAATCTGTCGCCAAGCACCTTTCGGTGTGTTCCGACAGCTGCACTTGAGAGCCAGTTCCTTTCTAGGCTTTGTGTGCTTACCACCATAGGCCACATCATCACTGACCACGGTGAGATTGTGATCAAATACAGGCCTATACATAGTAAAAAAAAAAAAAAAAAAAAGCATAAGTAAGTATATGGTGCAAGTGGGATGGAGAGATTGTGATTAAACACAGGCCTATACATAGTAAAAAAAAAAAAAAAGCATAAGTAAGTATATGGTGCAAGTGGGATGGAAAGCAGAAAACTGAGAGGGCGAACCTAAACTGTTGAATTAAATGTGCTAGTACTGGTTGAAAGTGATGCCGTATTTTTCTGTCTGTTGAAGACATGCAAGAAATGAAATAAATATATTATACAGACTATATAAATGTTGCTTAATACAATTACAGAGGAAAGATGTTGGTTAGCAACAAAATCTACTGACAACAGAATTGAAACAATAAATAACGAAATTGCTCAGAACATTTTTACAAATAGATTGATACTGGCAACATTGTTCCATCAATAATAAAGATACACTGGGCCGCAAAGAAAGCGGGTCGGTTTTAAAAAATGCGATACGTTTTAAAATATCCTTTTTTAATCAAAACTAAATTAAATTTTATTTAATTATAAATATAGGCATATAAGTAATGATTTCTTTTTAGTGATTGTATTATAAACCATAAATAAAAAATATGGTTTGAAGTATAGTTTTAACTTCATAAACTGTTATTTACAACAAACTTTTAGTAAAAAAATTATATACAATATCACTAACTTTAAATAAAAAACCGAGTTTAAATCGCCGTTTTTAGTTATTGAGGTTTTTGTTATAGGCCCGCTTTCTTTGTGACCGAGTGTAGTTAGAAATTACATCTGCGCCAGTTATTGGTGTATTCCCAGGTATATATCTAGGCTTATATCCTAGCCTACAATTCTTTATTACTTTTTTAGCTTTATAAAACGATAGGTATATAATTTTTCTAGAATTTATTACGTTCAAGTTATCAAACTATATTGCTTTTCTTTTGTTTTTGATTTTACTCTGTATAACATAATTTTAATCAATAGAATCTGTCAAAGATACATATTGATGACAATATATAAATATTGGTTTTAAAAAATAAATAGTTATTTACGTGAAACTAAGAATAGGTAATTGAGAAATGAAATGAAAAAACGGAATAACAAGAGCATTTGATTTTTAAAAAACTCCATATTTTATTTAACATATTACTTCCTGATTAATTAATTGGTATGTTCAACCAATCAGTTATACATCAAACTATAAAAACCTGATTGCAAACTTATATATAAAATTCAATGGTGGATTAATAAAGTACGAATCCAAGCCAAGCCACGCTGAAAACTTTACGGAAAAATAGTGGTACGGAAGCGAGTAATTTATGCACGAATAACTGCGTGAGATCATAAAATATTATGTTCATATACCACTTGATTTTTTTGCATTTTATTTTTAACCCCCGATGCAAAAACGACGGGGTGTTATAATTTTGACGTGTCTGTCTGTCCTGAACGGATGGACCGAATTTGATCTAGTTTTTTTTGTTTAAAAGGTGTCTTAATCGAGCGTATTTTTAGCTATGTTTCAAGAAAATCCGCTCAGCCTTTTGAACATTATCACCAATTTTCTATTGAGTTTCGGGGGTTTCTTGAAATTTTTAATTTTAGTTATTTAACAAAATGTCGCAATAGTAACTGAAGATTCAAAGAGGAAAACAAGAAGCTTAAGGAACAAGCTCTTAAATGGAGTTGCCGGAACGCATCGGTAGGCAAGTACTTACTTGGTTTTAGACCCGAGAACCCTGTTTGAATTTAAATAATAAATTGAATCCCATACCTTATTTTCTAGCATTACAGATATAATACTTATCTAATTTAAACTGACTTGTCAATCTTTAGAAATAAACAAATCTGAGGAAAAAATACGAAAATAGGGGCCGCGTTTTCACTTTCGATCTCATATTTTACCTCCTTAGGGGTTGAATTTACAAAAATTCATCTGTAAGCCAAATTTTCTGTGGTTTGAGCTGTGCTTTAATAGTATAATCTGCTATAAATTCGAGATATTAATGGCAATATTGCTCAAGTGGCCGTTTTAGACTCCCAGACCTTACAATGATTAAATAATAGAGGACAAGAACGCATTTCAATGAGTTGTTCGCTTCACATGCTATTTATTGTTATTATAATTTTTGTTATTATTATTGTTATATTGTTAATTTTAATATTTTATTTTATTTTCTATAGTTTTTTTTTATATACATATTTTTTTATTTTTACAAATTTGACGAATAAAAATACTTGCAATGAGTTCATTTAATAAAGACACTTTTGAATTTGAATTTGAATTAACTTATAACAATCCTTCAACTAAAGTTAGCGTCATATACATTGTTTATTATGACGGTATATTGTGCGGGACAGAACATCTCGCGTAGGGCGCGGACATTGCTCGCTACACAATTAAAACTTGACTCATTAATAACTGGAGATTTAGGTCGCCTCCGCGGAGAGTAGACTGGTGCAAGACTACAATGATATATGTATTTTGGGCACAAGTTTTTGCTCACAAACTTGTATTTGTGGGGAGGATGACAGAACGATAAATTATGATATTTGTCAATTTAGAGTTGATATTGGTGCCGATTCTGTTGTTTACGAACTAAATACATTTAATCTCACTATATCTCTTTCTAATAGTAAATATAAGAAAGGGATGCAAGATATTTTAGTCCTGTCAGTTTAATCCGATCACATATTTCAACGTGAATTTAAGCGCGATCTTTATTGGTCACGACTATTTACCCGTACATTACGACGGCATGGATTAAACTGACAGCATTAAAAATGTTCTGTCTTTTTTCAATAAGGTTAACTTGAAAGAAGTTCGTAAACAACAGAATCGACACCATTGTATGTTTTTATCAAATAAGTTAACAGTGGAAACGCAAAGAACCTTGCCGTTAATCGGCAGCAGCGGCCGTTTAGAGGATTTGTTATTTGTTAATGTAGATTGTATTTTGAATATTTGTTGTAAATAAACTGTTCATTGGTTGTTCGGTGTACTAAATTAAAATACTCTAGCATATCGTTAAAAAAGATTGAACGGAAAAACTTCACAATTATCAAATCAAAAATCAAATTAAAAATCAAATCAAAAATCAAATCAAAAACTCATTTATTCAATTTAGGCCCTGGTAAGGCACTTATGAACGTCGATAGGTTACAATCATTACAATAGACTCTATCACCGGTTCGGAATACACTTGAACTGAGAAGACTCTGGCAAGAAACATTATAATAATGTATCCTACTAATTTTATAAACGCGAAAGTTTGTGAGTATGTATGGATGTTTGTTACTCTTTCACAGAAAAACTACTATACGGATTTGGATGAAAATTGTCACATAGATAGATCGTACCCTGGAATAACATATAGGCTACTTTTTATCCCGGGAAAACATAAGATACTACGAAAACGAAGGTGAAACCGCGGGGCGGAAGCTATAAGTACGATATTTCTAAGTTAACTTTCAGATGATGCGTATCTCAAAATAAGTAGGTATTCTAACAATGAAATAATTTACAGCTTCATTGGACCGCGACGTAAAAATGAAATATTTTCTTAAAGATATTATCTGGAAGTATGCCGCAACCTCCGTCTTCCCTCGAAGATGGAAGTAATTTATTTAATGAGCTCCTGTAGGTACAGGGTTAGCGCTGTTGTTAAGGTCTGAAATATTTACCGAAGAATTTTCTTTTATGATTTGAACAAAATATTTATTTCTTCGGATTTACTTTTCATTGTTTTCTTGTGATATATTTTAAAACTTTATGTGCAGTATTTTTTTGTTCCATCCTTCGCAAGATTTTACTTATTGCAAAGTCAATTATATACCTACTTACGTATTAAAATTATTTTTTTTATTCAAATAGACCTTCACAAGCACTTATGAGTTGGCAGACTCTATGCTCAGTTCGGAAGGAAGCTTTTGCTGAGAAGAGCCGGCAATCAACTCAGCAATTAATAAAGTATCCCATAAGTATGTTATACCTACGTACTTCGCATCCAAATCCCACTTATGAGCTGAATGTATTACTAGAACAAACAGTAAGATAATTATTTACTTTTATAAAATGTAATAATTTATATCAAATATTTTTTATCTACTAACTTATAAAAAAGAAACATACATTCTTAAGTTTTTAAACCATTAATTAGATTTGCATAATATATAGAGTGATTTGGGATGGTATGTATGTTAGCCCAAATTCTACGGATAGTAGGTATACCTACATCGTTATCAGTAGACTGATAACGATGAACGACGAACCTGAAGACTAGGCAGTATGTATCATTACCATGTTACGACAATTACAAGTTTAGCGTAAATATAAAATCCTTTACTCACACTCATAAACGTAGTGATGGGGCGAGATCATTATTTTAGTACTCGAATAGGTAATCTAATAGACACGACAATTGCATTGAAACGTATTTCAATTGTAAATAAACTTAAGTTTTTTTTTATGTATACAATATTTACAACAAATATACAAACTATATATAAAAAAATCCTTGAGGCGGCCGCTGCTGCCGATCAACGGCAAGGTTCCAAAAAGCCTGGCAGCGTTTCCTCTTTGAATGGCCAAGCTAACGCGTTGGTGGAAAAGCTCGCCGCCCGCCGGTCCTCTATAACCTCAATTTATTGTGATTTTTTTAAAGTAGGTATTGAAATATGTAAGTATACAGTGTGGTTTTCCGCACTAAAATATTTTAGTACGACTCTTCATTGGTAGGTGATTTACATCAGTCACAAGGAATGCCATATCTCGACATTAGGACAAAATTACGGACAAGCGGTCAATCGTGTCGCGGCCTTTAGCCGTCGCGCACATATGAATTTTGTATGAGTTTTATTGAGTCACACACAATTGCTCGACGGCCATAATAATATGTCCCTTTTATACGTCAAACCATTGTAAGTTGACGATTGTATGGAGGCTTGTGTAGTTACAGCATAAATAGAGTTTCTATTTTTGAATTAGGTAGCTATCTATCGCGGTTTCATCCCGAGATTTTTTTTATAATTATTTTGTCATCTAAATATGCAGAATGATTTTGATTTTTTGTTTATAGGATAGACTGGATGCGGAAAGCGGAGGACAGGGTGTTGTGGCGCAGCCTGGGAGAGGCCTATGTCCAGCAGTGGACTGCGATAGGCTGAATTGATTGATTGATTTGATTGTTTATAGGAAAACGTGACTGACTGACTGATCTATCAACGCACAGCTCAAACTATCAGGCTTTTATGACGTAGGCATCGGCTAAGAAAGGATTTAGGAAAAACAAAAAAAAACAAAGTCGGTCCATCCATTCAAGAGCTATGAGGCACTCGCAGGCACAGAGACACACACACACACACACACACACACACACACACAGACACACACACACACACACACACAGACAGACAAACACGTCAAACTTATCCCCCGTCGTTTTTGCGTCGGAGGATAAGTTTTTGCGTTTTTGCGTCGGAGGTTAAAAATTATAGAACATCACGAGTAAAACCATAGGGGCACTAAACGTAAACTTATAAAAATCAAACCCATATGCAATCGAATGCATTCGATCGATCCTATTTGTGGTGGAGCACTATACCTACTGTATATAAACGACTCACACGGCTCCAGCTCGTGTATAAGGTATCTGCCTAATAGTGCATTAAGTTGCTCAGGCACGCGACGACGCCACTTGGATTGTGCTCCGATTTATTGTCGACGGCGTTTATTTGTGGCCCTAAAGATGGCGGTGAATATAGGAGATTCGGAATTTAAAAATATTTTCAGGTTATTTAAGAGCAAAGCATTATTTGAAGTACTTGCAGATGATTTTGGAAGGATATAGTATACCGAAAAGGGATTGAAGTATACTATATTTCTAATAAATAAAAAAAAAAAAATTTAAAACAACACTACCATACTCGTATATCTATGCAAAAAATATTAACAAATTAATTTTACATTGTAATACGCTTCAACGTAAGACTAATTAACATAATAACCTATTAGATTAATCGAGTGCTAAAATAACTATTTCACTCCATCACTACGTTTTAGAGTATAGGTATAAGTGGCATAACTTTGTAATGGTAGTGCTGTAGAATTATTGATAATAATGTACACACTATTCGCAGTATTCGGTAAAACATATTTCTATTTAAAAATTTATAAGCATTTAAGGCCCGATGAAGCCGTCTCAAAATCACTATCATCATCACTATCACTATCACTATCACTATCACTATCACTATCGCTATCACTATCACTATCACTATCACTATCACTATCACTATCACTATCACTATCACTATCACTATCACTATCACTATCACTATCACTATCACTATCACTATCACTATCACTATCACTATCACTATCACTTCACTATCACTTCACTATCACTTCACTATCACTATCACTGCATACTCGTAGTATAAAACAAAGTCGCTTCCCGTCTGTCTGTCCCTATGTATGCTTAGATCTTTAAAACTACGCAACGGATTTTGATGGAGTTTTTTTAATAGATAGAGTGATTTAAGAGGAAGGTTTATATGTATAATACGTGCATAATATGTTACAGAAAAACCGTGCGAAGCCGGAGCGGGTCGCTAGTTAACTATAAGAAGAAATATGCACGAAGATAAAAAAAGGCTGGAAAGCAATCTGCACGTAAAGCACGAAAAAATATTTTTTTATTGTTTACTATTTCTTAATAATGAGGAATAACAACAAAAAAATACAATTAGTCCGTCAGTTAGATTATCAAAAAATATTGGATACGTATTTTTTATTTTGATCCGAAAACAAAAAATATCGAAGATACAGTGCGTTAAAATTTTCCGGTCTGCAAAAAGTGTACTAAAAAGTAGTTGTACAATGACGTCACAAGACCCAATCCTGCACTTTGATGGGACTTATCTTTGTAATTTCTTATTGATTTGATAAAATAAAAAATACGTATCCAATATTTTTTGATAATCTAACTGACGGACTAATTAGATTTTTTTGTTGTTATTCCTCATTACCTAATTGATGTCATTTAAATTCGAACTATTGGCGTCACTTCGTTCGAGCGCGAAATATCTCATGTGAAATGAGAGCCTATACTTATTTATTTCATGGCCCCTACCATGAAGATTTACGCAGTATCGGCGCATGAAGCATGTTGACCCACCGATGCGCCAGCAAATCTACGTAGTTATGTTTACCGAACATGTTCACGTGCCCGCAGAAATGCATTGCCAATTGCTTATGCTATTGTATAATACGATCGTTTTAAACGCGTTCAATATGTTACACAGATAATGGAAGATAAGGTTGAAATTAACTATAAACATGAATCATTATTTAGAGTAGAAGTAATATTACCGTTTTGTGTCGTAGAAAAATGAAGGATATCAGCAAAATTTATCACAGTTTAATTATTAGTACCTGGTTGCCCGAGCTTAGCTCGTTTTTTTATAAATGACGTTTTCTAAAAATGAATCCAAGCTAGATCGATTTATCTCCCCCGAAACCCTCTGCATAAATTTCATGAAAATCGTTGGAGCCGTTTCAATATATATACAAGAATTGCTCGTTTAAAGGTATTAGATATACGAATGAATTCTATACGAAAAAAAAAGCAAATAATTTTAAACGTAAATCAACTGAGGCTATAGGCAAGAAAATTTACAAGGTTTGCGATCTTAAATGGAATTAATTAATAAAAAGCAACTTGCGTGACAAATTCAAAAGGCTACTTTCCCTAAAACTTTATTCATTAAATTTCTTGGTTTGAACAAAATCTAATCTATCCGTGGCACCTGCTGTCTTTGCTTGCACACTTGTCTGGAGATCTGATATTAATTGTTATATGAATAATTTATAAGATTTAATGTTGATCGGCGGATTACTTGTCGTCATCCCGCCATTAGAGGGTGTCGTTAGTATAAACCTTTATTTGTACTCCATGTACTGTTGAAGATTGCAACGCTTCAACAATAAAATGATCTATATCAAGTTGTGACAAAAGATGGTTTTGGCGATCTAAAGTAGTTAGTATGTAGTTTTTTTTTTATAAATACTAGTTACGAGGACACAAAAATAAAATGAGATATTTTTAATGTTAAAGTAAATAAAGCGGTCAGAAGAAGGATTATTTTATGACGTGACTTTTCTACGAGATACATAAATATACTCGTGCATAATTAAAATGCTTCTATTATGTACCTATAAATATGGCTAAAAGTAACGAAAATAGTCAGAATCACACAAATAGACAGCTGTCCTCGGAGTTTTATTTTACCCACGTTCCTGGGATAAAATCCCTTTCATGTTCCAGGGTCTGATTTATCTATGTTACAAATTTTATTCAAATCCGTTCAGCCGTTACTAATTTTTATACTTTTATACATAAGCTATTCAATAATTATCTACCTACATTTTTGATGAAGAAATATATAAATACATCAAGAGTCTATTACCGAGACAGTAACACGACTACCAACATCGACCCGTTGATGGTTTACGGTAAATTTGCCAATGAGATACCGTATCGGATTCATGGTTTGTAAAACCGCTGAAAGAGGCGGAACGAGCGCTGTTGCGGCGCTGAAAAATATCCGCTGCTGTAATGCAGAATGTATTGAATATTCAGTTGGGATTGTAAATAATATTCATGATGCCACAACGTTATTATGCAAGCTCTGTTTGTACTGAGTTTTTTTTAAGTAAATGAGGTTTATTTTTTATTCGACTGCTTGAAAAAAGAGTAAAATTTTCAGATATATGCTATTTATTTAGCGCAAAGAGAACTCCATTTGTATAATGTTTATTTCGTGGTTAATTTTGTTACATTTGCAACTTTATTAAATGTTTCGGATGGCACCTACATTATCTAATAGAAGATACCACAACATATAATATCATCTAATTTTGGATAAGATTTTTTGTTGAATTTTAAAATCTGAATTATGTTATTGTGTTGTTTTTTGTCATTCATTTATATAACTAACAAAATTTATAATGGAGGTTTTGGGACTTGGTCATTTCTCGTAATAGGTACTTATTGAAAAAGCAAGGAGGGATCGAAACCAATAGAAACATGGAAGAAAAATGAAATTATTTTTATTGGAAACAAAATAAATATAACTTCTTTCCCCTCAATCTCATAATGTTAAAATGCAAGAAAATTTACATAAAATATACCTAAGCTCCAATTTTATAGTTTCGAACCACCCCTCATGTCAAAAAAAATCTATTGATGATTGATGAAAAATATAACTTCATACAAATTGTTACCTCAACAATATATTGAAAAATATGATTGATAACCAATAACTGGCGTACAGCACTTACGCATATTAACTGTCAGACTCGGTGATAAAAAAGGTTTAAACAGAGCATCATGAGCTCAGAGGGCAAGACTCTCTCAAGGGGCAGCTTTGAAAAATTGTATGCCATTATAAATATTAAAATTACGACACTTTGATTTGGATTTTACTAGATTTTGGCAGAAACGAAATGATCCTCATGTCAGCTGATAGACGTCCACTGCTGGACACAGGCGTCCCCCAAGGATCTCCACGATGGGCGGTCTTGCGCTACCCGCATCCAGCGGTTTCCCGTGACCCTCACAAGTTCATCGGTCCCCCTTTTGGGGGGCCTGCTCACGCTGTGTCTTCTGGTTAGTGGTCGCCACTTGAGAACCCTTCCGCCACGCTAGCAGCCGTCGGTTCTACGAGCGATGTGCCTCGCCCACTGCCACTTCAGTTTGGCAATTTATCCCAAAGACTCATACATATATTATATTTGACAGTTCGATTTTATGAGATAAGGTCTTCTCTAGTATTGGAGACTCACCTGAATTTTAAGTGGCGTTTTCGTATTTGATCCTTTGTTATAATAGATTACATAATAGTCAAAAATAAGAGCGGTAGGTAACCATAAGTTTTAGATGGTTTTAGGTTTTTGCCATTTTTCTGGGTTCCTAATTATCAGATTCTGACTTGGTGACAATGGGACTACCTCAGGAGTATAGTCTTTCGAATGAAAAAATATTTTTTAAACCGGTCGACAATTAGCAGAGATATCAGTGAACGAACATACATAAAAAAATTACATATTATAGTCAAACTTTTTTTGTAGTCGGTAAAAAGCCAAACTACACAAAAAAACATGCATTAATTTAAACAAATGTAAATATTAACATAAACTCACTATTTACTTATTTCATAAAGCAATGAACCTTACTTTGTACATTATTAATCATGTTACAATTTCAAAGCTTTCATAATAACTTAATTAAGTGCTTTCATGTTCGTTTGCACTGAAAACGAAAGTTACTTTAAACGCTTTAGCGAAGCTCGTTTAACATCTTCAATGGCTTTGAATTATTTTTATTTTATTTTGTAAACAACGGAATTGTTAGAGTATGATTGCATTGTGAGGTGTAAGTGTTGAGAGGCAGCGAATTGTTATTATTTATTGTTATTAAATTCCTTTTACATTAGCAGGCATTATTTTTTTATAGTGATGGGCTACCATCACGTCACCTATGGAAACTTACCAAAACTAGAAGGATTGCCATTGTTAAGTGACCTTCAGAAATCCTACAAAGCTACGCTTCTCAAATCTGACTCAAATTATTTTATCCTAATTATGTTAAGTATGTACATACATAACCTATGTTTTAAGTATTAAATTGTTAAAATTATGTATTTTAAGCTTTATTATTGTGATACATCGACTTTTAATGAATAATATCGAAACTATCAACCATTTTAAGAATTTTTAGTTTTTATTTATTAATTCAATCATGTTAATTGTTTTAAAACAATTATTAATTTATTATTTACTATAAATAAACAAAATACAATCTGCATATAAAAAAAATACTCAAGAAGGCCAAAAATAAAAAATATTTTATTTTAAATTTTCATTAACAAGTAGAGGTGTAATTTCATATTTACAAAGCTTATTCATTTAATTTAAAGAATCCCTATTTCTCAAATGAACAAAGCTTTATTATTTAAGCATGTGAGCTTACAAAGATTTTTTAAGTTTTTTTTTTTAATTGGAATGTAATGTTTTTTTTTTTGTTTCAACTCGCTACCGCCTGTCATTTGTTACCGCCAACAGTTACACACTATGCCCCGATGCCATTATCCCGCTACGCTTTCATACATTATAATCCGGAATATTAATGAAGTAGCCAACATTTCATTACCGTATGTTGTGTGTGAGCGACAACCGGCCCGTTTTATTATTAAACGACTATAATTCCGGCGGTTATTTTAATTTGGCATTATTATATGAGTTATTGAGCAATTTATTTAAATAATGTAGCCATTTTGGAAGACATTGTTTATGTTTAGTTTGTTTTTTTTTTAACATTGACATTTATAAAAGGAATAGTTTCTGCCCTACCAGTTTCACCCGTATTTCCGATCTTCCGTTTCCCGGGCAAAAAGTATCCTATCAGTTATTCCAGTGTATCTTTTTGTGCGCTAAGTTTCATTCAAAACCATTGAGTTTTTTTGTAGCGTAATTGATTCACAAATATTCATAGTAATTATTGGCTAGACATACTAAATCTTCAGATATAGATTTAAAGAAATGATTAAAAACGTATATACTTATATTATTTTTGAGCTTTATAACTGGGCTAAACACAAGTTCATTTTTTATTCCCCAATAATTACGACGTTAGAAAGAGAGAGAAATACCTTATCTACATACAGATTTGATTAAGTTCATTGCGGTTCCAAGGGTAATTAAAGCTCGCCGGTGACGCCCTGAGCTTTATTGCTCGGAAAGCTCGGGACTCTTGTGGTCATTGTGGAACCTGGCTTACCTGCACGAGTTATACGGACCGTGGAAAAGTTATAGATGGCAGCACAGTACCTGATAGAACTGTAACTAGCGGAAATTAGCACTTAAATGTATATTTTTTTAAATTGGCAAACATAAAACTAAAATTAATAATGATAATTTTAAGTAGTTTCACCCGTGTTCCCGAGGTTATTCCAGGGTATGATGATCTATCTATGTGATCGATCCAAATCCATTTTTTAGTTTTTACGTGAAAGAGTAACAAACATTCATCTATACTCACAAACATTTGCATTTACAATATTAAGTAGGACTATCCTGAAAAAGTTCAAAAAGCCATCAAGAAAGAAAAAGGAAAGAAAGAAAATACATTTATTTAGATCAGTATTCCAATTAATCATGAATGAAAAATTCAACGTGTTGTGTTGTTACTTTACACGATTGTAGTTAAAATGTAGTAAAATTAATACAGAAGGATAAAGGCACAACTAAAATACCGTTGCATTGTCAAAAACAACGTTTAAATACAATGTTTTAATACAATAGGACGTTTTAATAATACAATTACACGTTCACAGCGTAGATAATACAGTTTATACAATACAAACTTTTATAATCAGATGAGAAATTTTAGTTAGAGAGAGCATACCGGTGCAAGCACTAACGTTCAGTTGTATCCGAGTATACCGGTGCAAGCACTAACGTTCAGTTGTATCCGAGTAGACTGACATTGACATACCTACTTGTAATAGTTATAAATAATAATATTTATGTTTTTCAATGAAAGCCGAAAGGTAAGAGTTTCTAAATTCAATTATATTTTCTTTTTTCTTTCTAAGGACTGTTTTCTAAGACCGCACGAAATACTCTATTTTATATTAGTTTTTAATAATTATCACCATTTCCATTTTTTAATTAAGTAAAGGCCTGTGTTTGACTAAAATCTCACCGTGGTCTGTGATGATATGGCCCATGGTGATAAGCACATAAAACCCAGGTAGATCAGGCTCTGTAATCAACATACCCACAAAATGATCATCATCGTAGCGCGTTCATCACGATTACCATCAAAAGATACGCCATAGCGGCAGTATCTGGATAAAATAATCCAACAAGCTATCCATACGCGTCGGTTCCAAACATGTGCAAGAGCAATGGCCGCCAATTACTCACGATGCTTGACAATTATGAAGTGGCAATGCTGCCGGGAAACTGTGGCAAAACAGGCGTTACAATGTAACAAATCGACGGCGTTGTAATCCTGACCGCGATTTATGGCGTTGTGAATGTTATGAGAGTCCGAAAAGTTAAATTAACGCAATCTGGCGTTGCGGTGCGGTACGGAACGAAGCGGTGCGGTTGCCCGCGTATTTTTCATTCTTCACCCATGTTTTGGGCTAATATGTCATTGTTAAGTTCTGTATCGCTTAGCGTGATTTACATCAGCTTCTATTGGACGGATATATTTTTTTAATTGGTAATTTTAACACCTGGTAATTAGAGCACATCTTCTATACAAATAATAAAGCTGAAGTTTGTTTGAACGCGTTAATCTCCAGAGTTACTGGTCCGATTTGAAAAAATCTTTGACTAATAGGAAGCTACATTATCCCCGAAGGTTAACTGTGGGTAACAGCTGTGTTTTATAATACAATATGACTGAACAGACAGAACATGTGCTTAGCAAATTCATATCGATCATTGACGGTATAAAATTAAGTATTTAAATATGGAATTATAATGTTTAAACCAAACCAAAGTTCTAAGAAGCACGAGAACTCATCCTAGTTCTTTATCTAAAAATGGCATACGCCGGGTACATAGTAATTTGAATAACTATAACGTCTAGAGTCCCGAGTGGCGACAAGTGACGTCGGTCCTGACGTCCTGAAGGCACGCAATGGGAATACGGTAGAGATTACAATGCCGGCTTGAATTATCTCTTCCAGTCAAATTGCATGTTCCCTGATAATCATTTTTGCTACATAAAGGAATGTATTTAATTAAATGTTATCTCTTGAGGTTCAACGTTTTCGTTGTTTCTTATTTAAATATATTCGTAAGAATTTTTTATTCTTATTGTTTAATCGTTGTATGTATTGCGAGGTGTTTGTGGCCGGCGTCACCTGGGTGCTTTTTTAATTTAAGATTTTCATTGCTAAAATATGATCAATTTCAGTGTGAGAAATTAAAGAAAAATCTTTCTTACAAACCTTGTCCTGACAATTACAAACATGATTTGATTGATGCAGATATAATGAAAAAAATGCTCTTTCATTCAAACTTTTAAGTTGACAATTACAAAATATAACATTTAAAAATCTGTCAAATCGATCAAGCAATTCCCAGAAGTGATGCTCCATCATGTGGTAATTCATAGATAGAATACACGACGTGATTTAATATACCTACGGATATTGTAGTATCCTGTTATTTTCTTCTGTTTAAATAAAATAGAAAATAATAAATTCCACCTAAAATCCAAGCTTTTAAAGGACTTTAAAGTCTAGCAAAGATAACCTTTTTAACACAATTGTAGGTCCCTACTACCGCATTGTCCTACGGCATTTTGTTACAAAATTCTTTCACAAATGTATGTAAAAAAATAAATAAAATGTAGTTACGTGCGGTAACCCGGCCACGCGCCCTATTTCCGGTCGCGGTCATATTTTTTATTATTTTGTAGGCACATTTTTATTTTACACTACCACTTTGTTCAACGGTCGAAATGGTAGTCGTTCTTTTTATTAGAATGTAGTCACATGTTTTTGGTTATTTTAAAATTAATATAAAGCTCCAAGACCAGTTCGACTGGGCGTAAATTACATTACGTTACGTCTCTGCGCATGAGTAGGGTCGCCAGAGCTCATTTGGGCGTGCCGTGCCATCGTGCTGAACGTTTTCACAGCTGGTAACCTAGACTGTCCGACCGATCATAAACAAGTCTGCCCGACTTGTAATTGTGGGTGGCAATTTATTCATTTTATGTACTCTTTGATTGTGGCTGATCTTCTCATGTTTTATTTTGTGTGTGTGTATTTTTGTTTTTTATTTAGATGATGTAGGTATCCTGTTTCTTTCAAAGTGTCACTGTGTGTTCGTGATATAATGGTTTTTTTTAGGCCCCGACTGAAAACCAGCGCGAGGGTTAATTAACCATATTAATCTTAGCACAATGCCGAGTCGGGACCTATTCCAAGCATCTGGCAATATTACATTATTATTTTGTTGTATTTTATATTACTTACTATGTCATAATTGTTGTAATAAGCGATTTTCTTTATTTCTTTATCCCTGAGTAGATAGTCTGTGAGTATTATCAGTCTATGGTGCAGTGTGTGCGGTCCGTAGACTTCAGTAAAGGTATGGTTTCCTCCAAAAGCGGTGCCGTCTTTAAACGAACCCAATAATATGATGGCCGCAAAAAGACGGCCGTAGGCACGTGGAATGTTCGAGAGTTCGAAGGCCATCTTTCACACACCATTCGACACCGTCGAGACGGCCGTCATGCAGATGGCGGCACCGCTTTTTGACGTTACGGTGTCAATACCGTTCTCTAGGAAACCGCGCCATTTGGTTAAGGGTATACCTTCGGTTGGAGCGCAAAATTCAAATTTTATCAAGTGTTTTGCTAATTTGCGAGAAGAATGGTAGTATATTTACTGATTAATAACAAAACCTACGACCTATAACGGAGCTGCAATTTGCAAAAAACCTGATAAATTTTGAATTTCGCGCTCCAACCGAACGTTCCCCCTTAACATAGACAACGTCCTAGTGACGTCATTCACCGCTGTATTACTGTCGCTACATGATGGCACCGCTTTTGGAGGAAACCTTACCTTAACTACTTACCATCATGGCGGCCCGTATGCCTGCTTGCTGATTTGAAATAGATAGATTAGATTGAATAACAAAAATAGATTTTTACCCCTACAGTAAGTAAATAAATTTAAAGAGAGAAAAGAGAACGCGAATACGACTGACGGTTGAAACATGAATAAAAATAATATCCCCAATATCTAGCAAATGGCCAAAATAAATACAAAATATAAAATGAAATAGTAAAATTTTATAATAATAAAATGAAATTACCAAAAAACCGTTATATATTACCGAAACTAGAGCTCGATCACTGAAAATATTCCATTCCATAATTTCGTTTCACAGCCAAAAATGGCAAAAAACATGGTTCGCTCCCAGAATCCAGTGGGCATATTAAATTGGCTGGTAAATCCGGATTGCCTTTGCTTTATTAGTGGACTAATTTGATTTTATATCCGACCACTGCGGTCTGCCTGCCTCGTGACTGGAAAAGTAAACAAATGAAGTACGCTCAAGGGTACGTTTATACTGCACGGTACTGGTACCGTACGCGTACGGATTGCGTCGGGTAATCACTATTAAAGTGAATGGGTTTCGATTTTTATGTAACTTTTTGAATAAATGATGGATTTTGTAGTAAATAATGTGTATAGGTTTTAGAGTGGCCTTACAAAACGATTTATGGACTTTTTTAAAGCCTTTTAAGTTAAATAAAGCCTTGATATTTGTTTTTATAAAATATTTTGTGTGTTTTTTTTTATTCTAACATATCTTTTATACTATGTATGCCATTTTGGTCTCCAAAACTCAACCAAAATTATAATACATAACCAGTAATACAGAAAAATAGTTATTTTGAACTCTATTTGTAGGTAAAAATAGGTATTATACTTAATAATGTCACATGTTTTTTTGTTATTGCGACAAACATATGTACAGAACAATATTGAGTAATATTAAAATACGATCTATCTTTGTTTAGAATAAAGAAAAGTAGTTTTAAAACTTACGTTTTTCATTGTAAACAGACGTAGATTAGACATTTAATATATATATAGTTTTAAAGGTACTAAGTTTAAAAATATACCAAGACAAAATTAAAGTCTTAAACTTGAAAATATCGTGCCGGCCTCGTCTCGGTGAAATACAAAACATCCCGTGACGAGCAATTTTGGCCTTTATTGCGAACTATTTAAAGTGAGAAAGAAAAGTACTTAAGTTTTTAGAATCCATAAAATCCTTATTTTGTTGTTGCTTTTACAATTGAACTTCGTCCTTAGATTTCTTTGTAACATTTTTAGGCTTATTGATTTCGAATTGAAAAGGAAATTGACACTGGTAGTTACTTCAATAGATTTGACAAATTGTTTTTTAAGGGTACATAGGGAAGCATTTAAACCTACTATATTATACAGTCCAGTCATGATCTAGCGATATTTTAGGTATTTGAACACATTTGAACACATTTTATGGGACTAACCCTGAAAACTCGAAAAAAAAAACAATCTTTTCATAAAAAACGTCTATCTTCGGTTCAGGGTCGGTCCTAAGAAATGTCTCATACAATGTGTTCAAATAAAAGAACCTAAAATATCGCTAGATCATGACCGGACACACTGTATACAGGGTTACAGGTTAAGTCGACCTAGATCCGTTAAGGGCGTATAGTACCCATCTTTTCTGACATATTTCACTATAGAACACCCTACCCCAAACCTAAACGTTTTCAAGAAAATCGACATTTAATTTTTTTTATAAAAATTGCCGATTTAGTGCCGTTAATTACGGTATTTTGAAGTTAGTGCATCTTATTATTATTATTATTGATTTTTTACATGCGAATTAAGATGCTCTATGAATTTAATAATCAAAATCCTACGTAGGTTAACTAAATACGTTTTTCTGGACGATTGAAAGTTCAAAAAGTTAATAAAAAAATGAAAGTTAAATGTCGATTTTCTTGAAAACGTTTAGGTTTGGGGTAGGGTGTTCTATAGTGAAATATGTCAGAAAATATGGGTACTACACGCCCTTAACGGATCTAGGTCGACTTAACCTGTAACCCTGTATATAGGGTCGTAAGATTGAACAGGACATGGAGGAGAAGTAATTATAGTAATATATAAAGAATGAGTCGTCTATATCATCTAAATATATAAAATGAAAGCGTGACTGTCTGACTGATTTATCAACGCACTACTCAAAACACTGGACGGCTCGGGGTGAAAAATATTAGTATGACGTAGGAAACCGCTACGAAAGGATTTTTGAAATCCTTTTCTTCCTTTTAAAATCGGCGGCAAATCATCAGTCATTTAAACCAAATTGTTCTCGCACTTTGCAGTTCCTAAGGCATTTCCTAGTTTCTTCACAGTGTATTTTATGTAGTTCATTTTTGAGCATTTGAATTTTAATTAATCTTACCTTTTTTTTTTTTTTTTTTTTTTTTTTCGTGGGGAAATCCTCATAGGATACCCAGCCGCCCCGGGGGGAGCAACCAGGTTATGCCGGACTCGTACCGGCTAAAACCCCACGGTGGTCGCCATCTGCGCTGTAGAGGGGGGCGGGTTCTCGTAATTAATCTTACCTACGCTAACGCAACGCTATTTAAAAATAAAAAAAAACGATTCTAACCGTTTTGTAGTCTAGGTAGTTTCATATTAAAACTAGCGTCCCGCCCCGGCTTCGCCCGGATTTTCTCAGCGTTTCTCTACTATATTATGCATGTATTATACATATAAACCTTCCTCTTGAATCACTCTATATATTTAAAAAAACCGCATCAAAATCCGTTGCGTAGTTCTAAAGATCTAAGCATACATAGGGACAGACAGACAGCGGGCGACTTTTTTTTTATACTATTTAGTGATGAAGAAAACTATCAGATAAATGCGCTTAGAACCTATTCATCATCACATACATTAAAGTCATCCCACTGCTGGGCGAATAGGACTTCTCGACACGCATCGAACATTTATTTCAGCGTCCGGAAATGACCTCCATGGGTTCCGTACGCCATATTTCAAACGTACTGTGGCATTTCCATCGTGTCTACCGACCATTCCTAGCATTGCTATTTAATTTTCACCTTTCATTATGAGATTCTAATCAAGCGATAAGGTTCTATTCGGTGTGGCTATTTATTGATACCTAGTGTAAACATGATAACTAAGAAAATATTCAAACAAAAAAGAGATTTCTGATGTATTGAACGGATTGATTGATTGATTTGGATGAAAATTGAAACATTTTGTGAATTATTTTGGTCTCACAAGAACATTAACAAAAAAAAAAACAGGTACATTTAAACAAAATAACAGGCAGTGTAAAATAACATGTAGTATAATATAGCTACTTTTTATCCCGGGAAATATAAGATCCCTCAGGAACGCGGGTGAAAATGCAGGGTGGAAGCTTGCTATAAAACAAACATGCAAACGTAATGTAATCTCGCTTCTAAATTAAACGTAACCGTAATGTACCTAACCTTTTTCGCTTAGGAGGCCCTTAACAGCGTTTCTTAGGTCATTAGGCAGCTAATTTAATTGTGAAACGGAAATCTACGGAACCACGGAGTGCGTCGTGGCTTGAATCTCATTAAATTTGCAACGAATTAAGTTACTAAGTTGTGGGTCAGTTGGGATCTACGTAATATAGTTAAGTTGAACTGCCACTGAGTTGGTCACTTGTGTAGTGTTGTTATTTTTTATTATTCCAAGTTTTAAAATTAGGCTATGGTTAGTGTTTTGTTTTGGTAAATATGTTTTTTTATTTTATAGTAACAAATACTTTTATACCACCTGCTCGACAACGTCAAATTATATGTCATGTAAGCTAAACCTAAAATATTATGTCAAGAGATCTAGCAGCAGGGAAATAATATCTGGGGGCACAAAAGTGGCACGGCCGTACCATCCTTTTCTCGAAGCAGTTCAGGCCATTTTCGACCCCCTATAACTTCGTTGGTACTGCTAGGTACTGAATTTCATTATAACCCGCTGATGCATAATGTGATTTGAATTTAGAACGTCAACTTTTGAAGTTTTGAAGGACATTGCGAAGAGAGTTTATTCGAAAATCGAACCGGCCACCAGCACTTGCAGAACAAAAAGTGCTTACGCGTTGCAACACTTGTATTGTGTGTGTTGAAGTGTGGCCGGATGGCTGCAGTTGGACGGAACATAGTGGTTATGTTTGGCGTCTTCTCTATACGTAGTAATATACCTCAGTGGTCTACCTACATTATGTATCCTTACCCAGGCTAAACAAACAGATTGACAGGTTGACTTATACGGGAACGAAACCGCGGGCGACTGCTACACTATTTACCTACGTTGAAACTTGGTGCGGGTAACATATAAAAATGAGCCTTATGTATTTGCAATAAAGTTCACCTGTTTAATTTATGATTCAAATGAAACTTGCAATGTTATATGGTTAATTTTCTCTCTGGCTACTGTCACTCGCACCAAGCTACAACGTAAATAGTGTACTATGTAGGTAGGGATACAACAGACTGATGCCCACCACGTACACTTTCCGCTTTTGTAGGTGCAACTCAATTATTCGAAATGAATATTTTTTTGTTTGTTTTTTTGTACAGGTATTTGTAGTGAATATTTTGGCAGTACAGATACATGCATATTTAATAACTGTTGTGGCTTCGGGCTTTTGGAATTCTACCTGAATTGTATTCAAATCAAAATATGAACATAAAATGTTACAGTGATTTTACTACAAGGAATTACTGTATGCATGTCATATTTTGAAAAGTATATAATGATATTTTGGGTTTTTTTCTTTAAATTACTAATAATATATAAAATATTCCCTACCTACACAAATAGACTGGGCCACAAAGAAAGGGGGTCGGTCGGTTATAAAAAATGCGATAACTTTAAAATATCTAAGTAATCCTTATAAAATAAAAACGATATTTACATAAATCTATAGCCAGACTATCATTCACTAATCACATACCTACCTAATACAAAATTAAAAAGCAAGTAAGTAATATTCGTTAAAAAATCATCAACTGCGCACCATGCACCGCCTCCTCTATATTTTAATAATCTTTATTTACTAAAGAAAGACCACATAAAAATAAAAACCACAGACTGGGGATACCAGACGGTGCAAAAGAATTATCTTGTCAATATTCAAAAATTATTGTTTATCTAGACATACGATAAGAAGATAGAATTAGGAAGTTGTGAAATGTGTCTGTTTGAACTAGTACGTAGATAATTTGTACGAATCTTACTATATAATCTAAACTAAACTAACATTAACTATGTACATAAAAAAATAAATAAAAACTGATGTCTTTATTTAAAATGTAACTTATTTATATTACAAAAGAGTGGCATCATCTAAGGAATAAAAATGACAAAATGAACTATAATCGTGATTCGATTGTTGGTTTTATAGATTCGACGGGAAAGATACTTATTGTTTTGTATTTTTGGATGCGTGCCCTGAATACAAGGCTACTAGACGGTGAAACTACACTTTGAACGCCTGCAAATTATCGTACTTTTGCGTACAATAATACATAATTAATGAATAGAATATTAATTATAGTATCCTAAATTGTACCTACTAGGGTCGATATTATCGTATTAGGTAGTTACTATAGGTTCACCTCCTCTCCTATTGCCTAGTTTCTCAAGTATCATGGAGCAAGTAGGAACATTATAATGTAAATACTTTTTTATCCACCATCACACCCTTAAAACGTCACTCAAATTGACAAAAGAAACCCGAAATGGCGCACCCTTTTAAACCTTTTTTTTTCAACCCATAAATGCTTACTAGCATTTTACCACTATTTTCTACGCTCTCTTAACCCTTTCACCCATACATCGAGAGGTATTCATATGGCATAAACTACCTTTACGCGACTAAGTCATTCAGACCCACGTTTTATCATACTTTCTCGTTATATTATAAGAAATGGCGCAGTTAGGTAGGTCAAGGTAAAGTGGTGGTAGGCGTGCAGCCTTTTATGGAAAAGGTACCGTATATGACCCACTTTTTTCGAACGTTTTAGGGCAGCTCCACAGATTAGTAATACTAGGGGAGGTGTTAGGGTATCATAATGATGGTAGGTATTTTTACAAGTTCGTCAAGTTTTATTAATTTGAAATTTCTTTGACGGGCCTCGATGAAGGAATAAAAATATGTTAATAACTTATGCTGGTTTATTATTTATAGTGACTCCGTAAGTATCACAGATATCAGAACAAGAGGTTCTGATATCTCTGGTAAGTATAGTTTTATTTTGCTTTTGTTTGTTATTGTAAATAAAGTTGACGTTTACCTAGAAACGCTTATACCTACGCTTGAAAAAAAAAACTTATGCTGGTGGATAAATTCTTATAAATTACCTATCTAACCATTTCGATGTGGGTGAAAGTGGACTATAGGATGATTCTGAATTGCAAAAATCTGATGATGATCTAACTGGATACCTATTTATACCAAAAATAATTCTATAACGCCGATATGTTTAGTTTTTAACACTTGTAAGATGTAAAATGTACACAGTAAATAATAATAATAAATAATAAATATTAGAGGCATAGCCATAAAGGAAAAGAAACATGCGATACTCACAGGTCTCCTTGTCGGTATGTTCTTCCGTGGATCCGGCGGTGCGGAAAGCTAGTCTGTCTATAATATAATATGTAACACACACAAATAGTATATATACACCTTTTAACTCTTTATTAAGGACACTGATTAGCACTATCTGAACAGAATCTGGCGAGTGCACGCGCGACGTCGACCTCAGCCTTTCAATGTTCTTCGGTAAGTGACGTCTCGGTATTCTGACAAGTATCGCACGCAGGATTATGAAAAAAGAGGGTAGGAAGTTACCTATACTACCCTCAATCTAATTTATAAAATGTCTCAAAATAAAACCCAACAATACATTGATCAAATTAAAAAAAAACAGCTTGAAACCTAACTTAATTTTCAATTTATGACATTATGTTTTTGAAAATAATTAAATTTTTGAAGTTTCTTGTTTTTCCCTTTTAGGCTTTGTGTGCTTACCACCATTGGCCACATCATCACAGACCACAGTGAGATTGTTGCACAGACCATGGACTTGGAAAAAACTCATGGACAGGAACATTCGAACGACGCTACGCAATGATGCCAGTTTTCTTGTAAATATAAGTCTCACGGACACACATACAACAAAATGTTGCCGATTTTTTACATCCGCGTAGTGTTGTTTTGTTTCATATTGTCGCACTCAGGACATACGTACGATATAGTGGTGCCGATTCTGTTGTTTACGAACTAAATAAATTTAATCTCACTATATATCTTTCTAATAGTAAATATAAGAACGGGATGCAAGATATTTTAGTCCTGTCAGTTTAGTTCGATCACATATTTCAACGTGAATTTAAGCGCGATCTATATTGGTCACGACTATTTACCCGTACATTACGACGGCATGGATTAAACTGACAGCATTAAAAATGTTCTATCTTTTTTCAATAAGGTTAACATGAAAGAGAGGTGACTTGACTAATATTAGTTATGTTCGTAAATAACAGAATCGGCACCATAGTGCATCATTTTTGACAAGGGGCGATTCGATCCAGTCTATTCCTAAATCCATGGCACAGACCTATAAATAGTTAAAAAAAACTACCTTCCAAGTTTCTATTTATTATCAAGATAATGTTTCTTCAATATGTATAACTTCGCTTCGGTTTCGCTATTCAACTTCCTGGCGAAAGTTGTAAAGATCATTGACCTATAGATAAGTCGTGGATCTAAACATAATTGGAATTTATTAATAGTTATTTATGATACTAGTTCGGTATGTTGTCATTTACAAACAAGTAGACAAATTACCTAATACTTGCTATATACCATAGTCATGAGTTTGTAAATACCAATTTACATTTTATTTATAATACAAAGTTTTTCAACACATTTGCGAGAAAACAGTTTTCTATCCTATTTCAGTAATATTTTTAAGAGAGAGATTATACGTGATTGAAATTAGTTTGATTATGTCACTGAGGTATTTTCCCATTTCCAGCGCTGAAACAATAATTTGTCGTCTACCAGCCAGTTTAAACGCGTAGCGCTAGAAGGCTTTTAAGGTACCTATAGTTTTTACGTAATTACACGTTACGTATGTATAAGCAACTAAGTGGATGTGTGTGGCCGGATGGCTGCACTTGAATGGGACATAGTGGTCTTGTGTGGCGTCTTCTCTATACGTAGTAGTATAAATCAGTGGAATAAGTAAACAACAGAATCGAATAAATATATTGATCGAGAAGGTTGGTTGCGTTATCAATATACTTAGATGGAGTTAAGAGGCTTTTGTTTAACTATTATCCTTCAGCGCATTTTCGACTGTTAAGCATTTTGCTAGCCAGAGAACTTTGTTTGTAATAGTTTGCAAACCAATGAGCTTAAAATTATTTGGGGAATAAAACATACCACCTATTCTCATAAATGTTTAAATTTATTTACTTACATCGAATTTTTCAGTTCACTTATCTATATAATACAAAATTTCAATTATTATATCACAATCAAATTAGCGACGAGAATCACATAAATAAATATCTAGTTACACTCATTTTATTTTATTATAATTTATGTATATTATACCGTATTAAACTAAAATTAATTAATTATTAAAAGTAATCCCATGATGTTAGCCATTGTAACACTTTTATACATATAAGAATACTTATTGGTTTTGTCCACATTCACTTAAAACGTAAACTATTTGCCTTCGGCGTTGGATATTTAAAAGTACAGATTAGTAAATCTTTATTCTGAATATAAACTAGTCTAACAAAAAAACAATTTCATTGAATACTGACCAGTTAACAACTTTTAGTTTAAGACAACGAAGAAGACAACCAAGTCTGACTAGAAAACTTTAAAAAAATCTACGATGAAATCAACATTAAAATTGCATAAAGCAAAATGGCAGCAGAATTGTGGGTAGCACGCGATGCTAGCGCTGATGCAGGGTTGCGGACGCAAGCGCGAAACTCGTGGTAGTCGGCACGGGTAATTGCACAGTAGTGGACGTGTACACACGCAGAGTCACAATCTGATACGTCATTAGTATGACGCACACGTAGTGCGGTAAGGTACCTATAACAAAAATAATATAAGTAAATTATTAAAGGCGATGATAGCTCAGTGGTGGTGACGTCGGATGCCGCGACGAAGGTTCGAATCCTACAATGAGATTGAGCGGTGGTAGGGTACTTTGTAGTACCCGCCTGGCTGGCTACCACCCTCAAGTTGAAAATCTGTCGCCAAGCACCTACCGGTGTGTTCCGGCAATTGCACTTGAGAGCCACTAATTGTTTTCTCGGCATTGTAACAGGTCGGCAACACATCGGCAATACTTCTGGTATTGCAAATGGCGATAGGCCACAGTAGCCACTTACCATCAGGTGGACCGCCTGCCAGCTTGTCAACCTTCTGACATAAAAAAAACTAGAAAAATCATGTTTGGCAATTTATAATTCATACTCACTTAGAAAATACACCACGATCATTATGATTACGTATCCTCTCAGCCAAATTATCCAAAGAAGTTGCGCTCACTTCTCTCAGCCCATAGTACTGAGTCAAATTATATTCTATTGACCAGTGGATATCACCTTTAATATTGGTAACGTCTAAGTAATACTGAGTGTAGTCCAAGACCTAAAAGAGAAAGTTAGATTAATATGTTGAAAGGTAAATTAAAAGAGAATAAAATATCTGTATAAAAAATAAAGTTACCTTTCCAGTATTAGAATCAAATTTATAAAGTCTCAATCCTGGATTTGATATGCTGCCAGCACCTCTTGGTGTTACTGACGGTGCCAATAATGCCCATGATACTGGTCGACCTGAAATTAACTTTTTATTATAGACATTTTAACGAGAACACGATAAAATCATCTAAATAAACAAAAAGAAAGAAATAAACTAACTTTAATCGTGGCATACTTTTGTACATATTACAAAAAATAAATTTAAAGAAAAAAATTAATAAAGAACAGAGAAAGAAATACAATAGCAATATGAAAAAAAAATTGCCACAAAACGGTCCCAACTCAGCATATGCTGGTAGTTGATAATATAATCCAGCGCTGGTCTTCCGTTGGGGCCAGCCCGTGACGTCACGACACAGAAAACGGCAGTCAAGCTAATAACATACAAAAAAATAAAAAATAACACATCAATAGACTTTTTGGCGGGAACTTGCGAAGTGACGTTGCGTTTTCGTTTTATTTTCATAAAATCGTGTATTTTGAGTTTTATTGAATACTAGCTTTTGCCCGCGACTTCGTCCGCGTTTTCGTCGTTTTTCGTAAAAAAGTAGCATATGTCCTTCCTCAGGGTTCAGTGGTTTTGAAGTGACAGACAGATTATTGAATATTATCGGTGGTATTTTGTCCAATAAAGATCAATACAAGTGCAGCAGTGAAGTGAAATTAAATGATTACGTGTATAGTGGCCTTTCAAGTGGTCTCAAGAAGTCCATGAAAAGTTTTAGTAGAACGGCTACCATCGTACTAAAACCTAACTAAACCGATTGACTATGACTCGAAGAAGATTTAACATGACTTGAACTTTGAAACTTGACGATTGACGAGAATTTAATACATGAAGAATATAAAAATACCTACATTGCTTAACTTGACACTGGCAAAATATACGAAGTGTGATGCCAAAATAAAAAAAAAATAACACATCAATACTATCTTTAAAAAAATATAAGGTTACACACTAAACATACAAAACTAACACATAAAACTATTTTTACCTTCACTATAGATAACTCTGAATGTATCAGCATGACGGTGGCCATAAAACTGCCCAGCAATCACATCGCTGAAGGCTCTGATGACATGCAGTAGTCGAGCATTGGCATTAGGAGTCAGCTCTCCGCCACCGGCAGCTGACGAACTCCCGGCGTTGTGTCTTTCCTCTACGCCTGGACCAGCGTGCGCTACTAGGTAAACCTATTATTGAAAATAAAGAGTCATTACTATTCATAGTAGGTTAAGAATACACTTGAATTTTATTTCAAAGCTAATTCCGAAAATTGGTTACATTCTGCGAAAGTTTGTGAGTATGGATGTATGGATGGATGGATGTTTGTTACTCTTTCACGCAAAAACTACTGAACGGATTTGGATGAAATTTAGAACAATTGAAAAATTTAAATGTAATTTTATTTAATTTCACCTAGATTAACACAGAATACTTTTTATCCCGGGAAAACATAAGATCCTTCGGAAACGCGGGTGAAACCGCGGGGCGGAATCTAGTACCTAATATAATTATTTTGCAAGAACTTTTGTTATAATTGTTACTAAAACCTAATGTGTTATTGACTAGGGTTAACCTGACTATTTTAATGGTTATGATTGTACCCATGAAAATATAATATAGTAACGTTTCTATCCAACGAATATTAAAGTTTTCTGTTGTATGTTGCATATTGGGAAAGCCGAGGATAGTGGAACATGGAGACAACTTGTGACCAATGTCACAAAGGACACGGCCTTCAGCAATGAAGAGAACGACTACGAAGAAGTTGTATTTATTGCAATATAAAAATTTTGCTAATTCAGAACTTACCATTTCATTTTTCCTCCTAGCTTTGCTGAGCACTTGTTCCAGCCACTCCCACTGCGCTCTACCTCGATGTGGGCCATCAGTCCGAGCTACTCCACCAGCCCATAGCATACTATTTAGTACTACAATCCTCAGTCTGCTATGCGACTGCTCTATGGTATAATATCCACCTAGAACAAATACAAGTATTGTCATATTGGAAAAAAAACCTTAAAAGGTTAAAATATGATAGGATTTCCTAAATCTTTTCTAATCTCTTTAAACCTTACTAAATGTCTTACGGTGTTTTAGGGGTTGTTTGTTTAATATTATTTTTAATTAAAAAGCTTTTTCTTGGTATAAATCTTTTTGTAAATAATCCTGGATTATTATGGTATTATAAGCTTAATCCTATTCTGAGATGAAGCTGTCAAAAAATGTTGCTTGTTTAATAAAACCGCACCCTAATCCTTAAAATAAATTAATCGAGAATCCTACTAATATTGTAAACGTGAAAGTATGTATGTATGTTTGTTGCTCTTTCACGCAAAAACTACTGAACGAGTTTCGATGAAACTTGGCACATAGATAGATCATACCTTGGAATAACATATAGGCAACTTTTTACCCCGGGAACGCGGGTAAAACCGCAGGGGACAGCTAGTGTTAAATAATTTTTTACCGGTCTCAAAAGTCTGTAGTGCCTCAGTAGGCAACCATTGCATCCACATGTCAACAAGTCTCCTTGATAGAGGTGGGTCATTGTGCCCTAGTGCTGGAAACACGAACTGGCTGCTGAACGTCCTGCTTAAAATGTCAGTCACATTTCTCACTGCTTCCAGCTTGAATTCTTCAGTTTGGTGTTCCATTGATGACGACAAGATATCCCTGAATAAGAAATATAAAAAAAAAAAATGTGTCATATAAATTCAAAAAAACGACGAAACGCTTCGAGAAAAGGTTGGTAGTGCCCTTGCGCTTCGCTTGGCTCGTTTGGCGGGGGCACGAAAGTGCCCCCAGATTTAAGTCTTCTAAAAAAATTTTTGAAACGATTATTGAGTTAATAAGAATTGCTTTTTAGATTCCTTGTGGCTTATTGCTCTAATTTATAAGGATCAGCAACGAAAAAATTTTAAAGCAGCTTTTTTAAACTTTGCTCTTTGTCGCATAATTTGTTGTATTGTAAGTATTCTCACCCTGTCCAAAGCACGAACTCAAGTGCAGTGTCAGAGTGCCGCTCAGCCATGAGAGCGGCGGCACTTTGTATCAGCGGCCAGGAGCTATCACATGTGTGGTCCCGGTGTCTGCCGTTCCTGTGACTGTGCTCGTTGTTGCCATGATTGTGTCTGCAGCCTAAGGGCAATGAACTAATAAGTCAGTGAACTCTACTTATGTAATCGATTTCACTTAAACTATCTTTTGAGTAATATTCTCACTAATTGGAAGCTTTGGGAAATTACTCTCATAAACGTTGTTCATTGGTACTGTGACACATATGATATATCTCTTTTACAATGCCGAGAAGGCAACTGGCTCGCAAGTGCAATTGTCGGAACACACCGGTAAGTGCTTGGCGACAGATTTTCAACTTGAGGGTGGTAGCCACCCAGACGGGTACTACAAAGTACACTACCACTGTGCTATGGTTTCCTCACGATGTTTTCCTTCACCGAAAGCTCAAGCTCATTGTAGGATTCGTACCCACACCTTCGTGTCATCCAACGTCACTACCACTGAGCTATCATTGCCTCAAATAGTGCTTATTTATTAGTCAAATCGATTTACATCTGATTCATTAGCATATAAATTAGTAGATATAAATTTAGTAAATTCCTTTAGCCTGGCAATACCATAATATTTCGTTACTTGAATATCTAATACATAATAATATTCTAATCACGTTTTTGGTTCATCAACCTTTTCTCATGGCAATACTTAAAAGTCAAGCCATACTCAAAATAATTACTGAAATGTATAACTTGTTTACTATTGATTTAACTCCAAAATAGGTTTTTTGTTTATTTGACCCGTTATTTGTCTCAAATATCTAAATATAAACAATGGTTTAATAAATATATTCAATTCAAATATTTCAAAAGGATGAAATTAACATTTGATTTCTAATTTCAGTCCCCATAAAAGACTTATTGGGAGGCTTTAGGCCAGAAATGTTTTTATCTTTACAGATGTATACTTTTGTAAAATAGGGATTAAATCTATATCGTATAAAATATGTAGATGGAATCTCCATTTGATGTTATTGAGATAGATGAAAAAAGTTAGCTTGTAAGGGTAAATTTTAATAATTGATCAATATGAACTACATGATGAGTGTCTCAGTTACAATAAAATATTGATAATAATTTTATTGCAGGTATTAAAGGTAAAAAAAAATATTACAAAATTATAGTCTATTTATTTTACGATTACTAAAATATATCTAACCTAAGATAATGATAACATTAAAGAAAGTATCAGAAATATCACCGATAATAACTGGATAAAACTGAAAATTTCCTGATCCATATAAAATCTAAATAAAATCCTACTCGCCCTAATTAACAATAATTGCAGTAACATTTATTTTTCCGTAATGTAAAATAGTTCCAAGCTACCTTGTAAGTAATGAAAGCGATTTTAAATAGTACTTTAAAAGTAAATGAAAATGTACAATTCTTGTGTGCCCTTTAAAACTGCACATAAAATAATGTTGGCAGAGAAAACAAAGTAGAAAATATGAGGGTATAATAAAACTAACGTACCTCTATGGAACTCCGGGGAGTTGTGAAACGGGTCATAATGAAGATCTGTGATGTGCCAAAAGTATCCTGAAATAAAATAGTTGCTCAGTACATCTACTATACAAAATGTCTACAGTTGTAATGTCACATGTAAATCATAGTAAAATAAACTGAAAATAAAATAGAAATGATATTTTTATTAAAAATAAGTAGCCATAGTGATTTTCTCAAATAGTTTTGTTACAAATGATTACAATTGTGATATTATGATGGTAGTACAAACTACTGACACAAATAAATGCCACAATAAGCATATACATTTTTTTTAAACAGTAATCAAAAAAATACTTGTAAGTACACTTGTAAAACTACGGGGTGTCCATCCTCACACATTAGAATCAAAATAGTCCCTCACTGTATGAGTTCAAAGAACCTTCGTAAGGAATCCTACCGCAGACGCTCAGGGTGTGGAATAGTTTTCCCACCAGAATTAAGCATATGCTTCTTCAAGAAGGGTCTCCATTTTAATTTGGGCAAAAATGTTTTCGTATGTCTGTCCAACTGTTCTCCTCTAAAGATCGCATTTCTCAACCGATTTCCATGAAATTTGTGAGCAAGTTCGATAATATTAAGGATTATAAAAAAAGTTATATTACCAATTTTAGCGTCAGTGAGATTAAGCCACAGCAGGCTAGTGATGTACACGACGAAATTGCTCAGCTTCATGTTACAATGTTACATGGTGCCAGCCACCCATACGTTAGTGTTCTGCCGTGTGGCCTTTGTATTACCATAATTCACATTTCCTGTGGACAAGGACAGCATACAATTAACCAAATCAACACAATTTGCAGTTTCCAAGTAGTAAGTTTGGCATTTACATGATGATAGGCCAGTTGGCGCGATCACCTATCGCTCCGCTGGTCATAGGTTCGATTTTCCAGATCAAACATTTCTGTGAACATGTCTGTTTGAGTCTGGTTTTAATTATCTATTTTTTTATATTCTATTAATTATATACAAAAACACTTGTTTCCATAGTAAGTAGATAAAGCTTTGCTTGTGTTGAATGTTCCAGGATATTATTGTTATATTAAGGGTAAACCTTCTCTCTAATCTTACTAATATACCTTGGAGGAATATGTTGATGAGTTATTTTGTTATTAATCAGTAAATATACTACCATTCTTGTCGCAAATAACATGTTGATAACTTACGACCTATAACTGAGCTGCAATTAGCAAAAAACGTGATAAAATTTGAATTTAACGCCCCAACCGAAGCCTCCATCTTAAGTATAAACCTCGTATAGGATTGACCATTATGCTTTGGCAGTAAGAAAATCCTCAGTACAGAAATCTCTAATTTTTTTTTTCAGAAAGATACTTCTGGTAAAATGAAAGAAAATACCTCGTAAAAGTAAAATAAAAATGTGTATTTGCATTATTTCAACATTTAAAATGTCTAATAGAAACTGAACTATATATTTACTGAGGGAGCCTCGGTCAAAGTCAACACGACATCCCAGACCGAGCTTTTCTTTTATTTAAGCTCTACACAGCTGGAAAAATACTGGGCAAGTGTGTGCCGGCGTTTTACTGAGGTTGTGTATATGAGAAGGTTTTTTTTTTGAGTTCTCATTTATATGGTTAATATATAAAATTCTCCTTATGATCCTTAAACATGACCATGCAATTCTAATTTATGCAAATAAAATTGGTGAGGGCTATTTTTTGCATAAATTGGGAAGAACAATTGAACAAGTTGCCATTTTGCCTTCGGTGTGTGTATTACTTATTTGCGAGTGTGGGTGATATGAGTGTACAAGTTAGCAAAAAAATGTTTTTTATTAGTACCAATGGAAATGTAATACTTGTAATGAGTTGTATGATATAAATATAAGCTTTTTTTTAAATGGACTATTTCCAAGTTTTTATTGATGATGATGTTCCTAAAGAAAATAAATTAAATTGAGCCCAACTAAAGGACCAAATGGAACTCGTGAAGCTAGAATCCGTAAATAAGTAAATAAATATCCTGGGATATTTTCACACACGGTTACCAAACTAACGAGAGTGTGTACGTGTGTGTACTATAGAAATCAGTTATCAGATATATTTTAATCTTTCCATACATCAATAAACAATGTTTTATGCGCTACAAACAGTGCTTATTTCTGTTGCCAAATAAAATAATTATTTTCTAGGATTTATAAAACAACAATCACTCTGTCATACAAACATGAACGCCAATAAGAAAATTATCTGACAACAAGCACCCAACTCCTAAGGGTTTTTCTATTCCCACGGACCCTTGGAACGGGCGCAGTACAAATACAAAGTAATCTACCGACAGTAAACACAAGTACTCCTAGCTACCCTTTCAAGGGATGTATCTTAAGCAAAACCCTTCTAGTTCTATCCGACCTTGTTCTGAAAGAGCTTCTTACAAAGCGGTTTTGTCTTTGTAATCAATTTGTTGAAAATTAGCTTAGAATAGACATTGTCTGCTAAGTAAATATAGAATTCGTCTACGAATGAATGATTTATTCGAGAGAATCGAGTCGGTGAAACGAACAGTCGGCAATATTCGTTGCGGGATAAAGGAGAAGATGGAAATATTTTAATACAAATATGTAGGTTAGGTACTAATATTACAATAGGTTATATATATGTTTGATTGTTCGGTTGTATTTTTCGGGGCTACTGATCCAATTCTGAATTTTACCCAATATTTAAGGTACCTACTGCCCGAAAAAAGTGTGTATTGTTTTCAGGGTTCCATTCCAGCATAACTTAAAATAACAGTCATGATGCCTAGGGAAATATAATTAATTCTGTTTAGTCCGTCAGTTAGAATACCAAAAAAAATTGGACACAATTTTTTTCTTTAGTTCCGAAAACAAAAAAAACGAAGATACCCGATAGCCAGAAATCATCCCTATTAAAATGTGTTAGAATCTTTGTCATAAAATTTTAAATGATACAATCTAAAATAAGACATTTAGAAATTTTATGTTAAAATGTTTTGAATGCCGTTTATTGTGTTTTAAATTAAATCTCTTGTGACAATAGCCTTAACATTAAACTCGATAGAAATATATACATGTATATATAGTATCTAACCACCAATACACTTATATTTCAAACAAACGTTTGTTCCGAAACAACATTATAATCTAATGGAATACAGAGCTGTACTCTACTCACGTTTACATACTCGTAAGCCCTCAAGGCAAAGTGAGTTTACTACCAAATATAATACCTTTCTTGGCAGTTGCAATTAACACATTTCACGAATTTACTCTCACGACAGGGGTTAGCTACATCTCCCGAAAGTAGAGTAAATATAACACTCGACCGCCACTTGAAGCGGTCAGTGTGACGAACAAATGGGCACTAGAGTCGAGTTACTTGAACCATTGGACTTGATGTGTGGTGCAAGGGAGATAGAACGAGCGATAAACTTTAATGCTTATTTGAAAACAGATTAGCAAGGAGGAAACTGTCAGCCAGCTGGGAATATTGCTAATGATCAGCAGGTAGCCGCCACCTCCAGAAAATGTTCTATACTTTGCTGATTTTATGAGTGCAATGTCTTCTTTCGTTCGCTAAATTTAAGTTGAATATAATTAATTTAATTCAGATTTTATTCATTCAGTATCATATCATTGTTCAGATAATAAATATTTTGTGTTTTATTAAAATTTACCTTATATCAAAAAGAAAGTTCTACTTATCAGTTTTATTAACATTTTCACTATCTATGAACTGTCTAGGTACCTAATATCAAAACTTCTTTCGACAAAAGTGATATCAATACGTTCTAGTTCTCGCCACCTCTTATATCATGTACCACAAACGTAGGTACTCCACAATGATCGTTGTTCAGGATTGACGAACATTCCGTGGTACTGTTGTGTATTTGAGTGCAAATGAGTTTTTTGTTAACCATACCTACCCTTTCCTAGTTTACTATTAACTTCACGTTACAATATGTACCTTTTGTAATCGTATTTAAGATCATTTTAGTACCTTTGCGTGTAGCTCGTAAGGTCCGTAATACTTATCCTAATTTATTTAAGTTAAGTGGTTTACTTTCGATTCGAAACTTTGAAAAGGACAATTGACATGCAAACTAGGTTTGTTCAAGAAATTGTAGCTCAGTAGGAAATTGTATGTTCAATCGAAATAAGTCTGAAGATTAATATTTTCAATTGGATAGCCGATATTGTTTTATATTTCAACTAGCTTTCGCCCAGCGGTTTCACCCGCATTAGAGTTTATGAACACCCCGTACTCAATTTAACCAACCAAATAATATGTAGGTCAATTTGTCTGTTAGTATTCTCATACCTTGAGAAACACAGTACAGATTATGAAGCGCTTTTCATAGATAGGTATCCTCTTAGGTTCAGGTTCCTAGAGGAAGGTTTTAGGCTATGTTAATATCCAGGAATATGTATAGTTTCTGACGATTGAATACTACATAAATATATGTTTTATGCACTGGTTACAAATTACAATAAATACCTAAGTTTTTGTTACGTTAAAAAAAACAGTCAAAGGTTCAGAGCCATACAGCCTTCTTATAGTTTTTATTTTTGTAATGAATTCTTTGTTTCGGATGGCATGCAGAAGATAAAGGTTTTATTTTCTTCTTTCTTTCTAAACGTTCAAACAGTGTTAAATGAAAATTGGCAGAGAGGTAGACCCGTGAGATAAGAAGGTAGGTATTTTTATTCCAGGACTTGTAAGAAACTAAGGACAGCTTCTATAAAGATTGTCTCATTGATACAATACAGATTGATGAAAAATTGTCATGAATTACCAACATAAACCTATCCATGATTATTATTAATCTAATAAAGCTGAAGAGTTTGTTTGTTTGAACGCGCTAAGCTCTGGTTCTACCAGTCGGATTTGGAAAAATCTCTGAATCAATTCGTCGGAATCTTTTTTTTTAATGTAACAAGAAAAAGTCAGACACAAAAATAACAATGTAAATAGGGTTCTTTTTTAAAATAAATTTGGTAAACACGCAAACGCCCCGCATTGTAAGCAGTTATGCTCTGTACCTTAGTCTTTAAATTACTTTGATGTCAAATGTTTTTATTTTATTTATTGCGAAATCCTAATTTGATTTCGGGAAATGAAAGTATTAAAAGCTACACACATCAAGTAATTTAAATAATCACTCCAAATTACCTCAGGATAATTGAGGCTCATGTTTGACCCCCAATTTGTCGTAATTGTGAACCCCAAGCGACCAATCAAGGTAAACAATTAGGCGGCCATTTTCTTTCCCCTACACCTAACTCGATTTAACGCTAAATGAGCCGGTAGAATCGGTAAATTGACGAAATCATGTAAAGGACCAAAAAGTTGTTTTTCAGTTAGAAAATATCGTCTCTACACCCTCTACACAATTAAAAGTTTGCGAGCGGCCATTTTCTAGATATTCAGAGATTTGCCGTTTTAACGCCCGACGCAAAAACGACGGGGTGTTATAAGTTCTTATAGCTCTTGAATGGATGGACCGATTTCGATTTAGTTGTTTTTGTTTGAAAGGTATCTTAAGTGTGTTTTTAGCTATGTTTCAGAAAATCCGCTAAACTAATTTTCTACTGAGTTTTGGGGGTTACTTATTTTTTTAAATTTTAAGTATTAATACATATTTTCATATCTATATAATATTTGTCGTACATACGTTTTGAGGTCGACCTATCACGCATGCATGATGTAGGTAAGCGGCTAAAATTCGGATTTTGAGCGTAAAGTGGGTTGCACACGGGCGGCTTATTTGGTTTATTTGAACGTAAAATAAAAAAATCACAATAGTGGTGGTACCTACATACATCATAGTGGCGTTACTTGGATAATTTTAAAATTAATATAGTTGTTGGAAACCAACAAAACTTTTTTATTAATATAATTTTGAATTTAGAAATTAAGAAAAAATAAGAAAACAAAAGCAAAAAGTAATGTGAAAATGTTTCATTAAAAATATTCTATGGAAAGTCATCACGTATTTTCTTTGAACCTCACAATATACAGTCCACTACCTTGACCATAATATTAAAGAGCTTTTTTCATTGGTCCAACTCACCGGCAAAGAAGAAATTATGGTGAGACAGATTTTTCATCGATAAAAAATATAAAGATTAAAAATGCTTCGTTATTGGTTGCGATATTGATACCTATAAGCTATCAACAGCCATAGCGCGATTAAAAAGCATTAAACGAATTTTTAATATTACGACAAATTTAATATTAAAACGAAACGAAGATTTCAAATAAGCCTATCGGGCGGGAAGCAGCATAATTCATTCGAGTCAACTGCAAAACTTTGGCGGCGGAAGGTGGCGGCGGAAGGTGGCGACGGCCATATAGAGCGCAGCATTTCAGCCAGAGAGTTCTACCTACGGTATCTGTGAGCGGTGTGAAGTGAGCGGCACTAGATTGGCAGCACTGCGAGTTTGACAAGGAAGCAAGCCAAGAAAAAATAACCGTCGTCAGCAAGCAAAAGTTTTGTACTAAAGGACAATAGTAATTTTTTAGATTCTGTTGATGTTTTTATAATACAAACGAAGTGTTCGATAGTTTTACATATTGTGCTGCATTCTGTGCGATTCACGTAAGTTGAAACTCAATTATTACTATATTAATATTATTAGATTACATACATCTTAGTTATAGTTATCAGTAATAATGTCTGAAGAACATAGTCTTCGAAAATTGCGTGCCTCTCGTGGCTATGTCAAAGCCTCGATTACGCGTATAATCAATTCGGTCGAGGATTCGAACTTCACAAGCAGTTCAATTCAACTCATAAAGATAAAATGCGACAAATTATCCTCTCTTTTTTCGGAATACGAATCGTATAACAAACAGATTTTATCATTTGATGATACAGACGATGAGGACATAGTTATCATAGAAGATAAATGTTATAGTGCCATCGCCTTTGTCACAGAATTATACGAGTCCAGGACTAGTAAGGAGGAAGCGTCATCGTCTTCATCAGAAAAGATGATGCATACAAAGTTGCCTAGAATTGAGATGACAACATTCTCAGGTTCGTATACAGACTATGTTCCATTTAAGGAGTTATTCGATTCACTGATACATAACAACAAACATTTAGATGCGTTGCAAAAGATGTATTATTTAAGGTCTCATTTGAAAGATGAGCCTTTTGACATTATTAAAGATTTGCCTTTAATTTCTCAAAGCTATGAAAAGGCAAGAATGCTCTTAGATGAAAGGTTTAACAATAGATATAAGATTATCAGCGAACTTATTAGCAAGTTACTTGATATGACTCCTCTAGTCAGATCAACTTCCATTAACATCCGTAGCTTTGTCTCAACTATCAAACAAATATTGGCTGCATTAGAAAATTTGAATGTAAATGTGAATGATTGGAATTTAATTGTTTTGTGTATTATAACTCGCAAACTAGATGCATATACTGCACGGGCATACCAGTTAGACAGAAACACCAAGGAGCCAAGTGTCACAGAATTGATTGAGTATCTTGAGAAGAGGGCGCTCTCACTGGAAAATGCAGAGCCAAGCAGTTACTCTCCGGGTTCATCAAAGAGTCTGAAGTTTGCAGCGCACATGGCTACGGCTGGAAGTAGTCTTGCCTGCTACTATTGTAAGTCCAATGATCATAAAATATTTTCTTGTAAAACATTTAAACTTTTACCCACTCTTGAGCGATACAAGTTCTCAGTAGAACAAAAACTTTGTAAAATATGCTTAAATAAGCATACAAGTAAATGTAGGTTCCATTTTAAATGTGACCAGTGCAAGTCTGATCACAATTCACTTATTCATCATGATGGATCTGCATCTCTTAGTTTGTTCTCTGGCAATATTACTAATAATATTTTAATCCCTACAGCGCAAGTAAGATTGCTGACCAGGGACAAAAAACCAATTATTGTTAAGGCAATATTAGATAGTGGTTCTCAAGCCTCACTGGTTACAAGTGCATTGATACATAAATTAGGCTTGACACCTATGCCTGAATATACAATTATAAATGGTATTGGCAATTCACAGAATAATGCCAAATACTCTATACCTTTACATATTCATTCTTTAACATCACCTTTCCAAACTTTAATTAACTGTCATGTTGTAGATAAAATTACTTGCAGTCTTCCCCAAAATAAAATTGACATTTCAAAACTAAAGTTACCCAAACATATTACTTTAGCAGATAATAATTTCAATGTCCCATCTAGTATTGAGATTTTAATGGGTGCTGATGTATTTTTTCAGGTTGTCCTACCATGCAAGCCGCAGTCTGAGCAGTGTCAGCCAGCTGAGGCAGATACTTGTCCTGGTTTGATTAACACCCAATTAGGGTATGTCATTGGTGGTTCTTTTCCGCAAACGGTTCTACAACCAGTAGCTTCTCCTAAGGTAACTTTATTCTGTTCCTCATGTGAATCAGAGACTAGTAACATTATTAAACAGTTTTGGGAAGCTGAAAAGGTTCCTCAAGTTTTTAATGAAAAATTTGAAGAGCATGAGCTTGTAGAAAATGGTTTCAAATCATCGGTTACTTTACAAGACAATAAGTTTCAGGTAGATTTGCCACTTAAGGTACCACTAAATGAAGTTAATAAGCATTTAGGAAATTCATTTGAATTAACTTTACATAGATTTTTAAGTTTGGAGAAAAAATTATTAAAGAATCCTCATTTATTAACGGCATATCAAAAGTTTATTAATGAATATGTTGAGTTAGGGCATGGTCAATATGTAGATTTTAAATCATATGATTTAGATAACGATGCTGTTTATTTTTTACCTCATCATGCGGTTTTTAATGAAAATAGTAAAACCACTCCAGTTAGAGTTGTTTTCGATGCCTCTATGAAAACAAACAAAAGGGTTTCATTAAATGATTTATTATTAAATGGCCCAGTAGTTCAAAGAGATTTATTTGATATTTTGTTATTATATAGAATAGGCGATTTTAATTTTTCTACCGATATTAGAAAAATGTTTAGAAATGTTTTAATTAATCCTGAACATAGAAGCCTTCAAAATATTTTATGGCGTGACGATCCTAATAAGACAATACAATGCATACGTTTAAATACTATTACATATGGCATGAAATGTTCTAGTTATTTAGCTACTCGGTGTTTGATTGAAATTGCTGACAGATATGAGCATGATTATCCGCTTGCTGCATTTATTCTCAGAAACTGTACTTATGTGGATGATGTTTTATATTCATGTTCAAGTTTAGAACAGATAAAAGAAGCCAAAGGGCAACTGCAGGCTATATTAAAGCTCGGTGGTTTATTAACTCATAAATGGGCATCAAACAATATGGAAGTTTTAGCTGATGTTCCTTTTACTGAGCAACATTTTGACGAGCTTGAATTGCAAAAAGATAGCTTTAGCTTAAAGGTGTTAGGTTTGCATGTGGATGTGAAGAGAGATAGTTTTATAATGTCTTGTCCACACTCTTTTGATAAGGAGATAATAACGAAAAGGTCTATTTTAAGCTATATTGCGCAATTTTATGATCCTATGGGTTTCGTAAGCCCTATTATAATAAGAGCTAAGGTTATCATGCAAAAGGTTTGGTTAGAAAATATAGACTGGAATGCCTCGCCTTCTGAACAGCTTGAATGGTTACATTTTGCTATTAATCTTGCTGCTATGGAGCCTATTAAGTTTAATCGAAATATTTCAGTCCCTCAATCTGCTATAGCGGTACAACTCATCGGCTTTGCCGACGCATCAAGCTCTACAGGCTATGGTTGCTGTATCTATCTAAGAGTGATTGACTCAACAGGTAAAGCGAGCTTATCTTTACTCTGTTCAAAATCTAGAGTTAATTCACTAAAAAAGCCTGTTACAATTCCACGCGGGGAGCTTAATGCGGCACTATTATTATCCCACCTAATACAAAAGGTACATGGTATCCTTATGCTTAAAATTGCAATAAATGAAGTATTTTTATTTACTGATTCTATGGTCGTGCTTAGCTGGTTAAATATTGAAATAGTAAACTTACAAGCTTATGTTGCTAACAGAGTAAAGATAATCAAGCAAAAAACTGATAATTATCACTGGTTATATGTCAACACTAAGGACAACCCTGCTGACCTTATCAGTCGAGGTGTCGATGCACTATATTTAGCCAATTGTTCTATGTGGTGGCATGGACCACCTTTTTTACAAGATGGTCAATATCAGTTTCGTGTTAACAATAGCTTATCAGAACAAAAAATAGAAGGTTTGGCATTCCCTAGTAATGAAGTAGTAGGTCTTCCATTACATGTAGACGATACTATTTTTAAATATATTGATAAATACTCTGATATACATAAAATGACACGGGTAATGGCTTATGTGCTACGATTTTGTAATAATGTTAAAAACAAGGATAGGGTAAAAGCAATTCATTTAACTGTTAATGAATTACAAAATGCATTAAATAAAATTATAAAACATCAGCAAAGTACCTATTTTGTTCAAGAAATAAAGTTACTTAGGTTAGGTAAAAATATTGAGGGTGTGCTTAAACCATTACATCCTTTCTTAGATAATGAGGGTTTGTTAAGAGTAGGTGGTAGGTTGAAGAATTCTCAGATACCTTATTCACAAAGGCATCAAATAATCTTACATAAAGATTTTAAGGTAACTGAACTTATAATTAGATCAGAACACATTCGGTTATTCCATGCTGGTCCAAGGTTACTTTTGTCAAATCTCAATCAAAGGTATTGGCTAATTAATGGAATTAGGCAAATTAAAAAGATTACACACAAATGTATTATTTGTTTTAGATTAAAAGCGCAAGCAGCGAAGCAATTAATGGGTTCATTGCCGAAACAACGCGTTACTGCATGTAAACCTTTCGATAAAGTTGGCGTAGATTTTGCTGGGCCTCTCCAAGTAAAAAATTCTAGAGTTAGACGATCAGTTGTAAGTAAAGGCTATATTTGTGTGTTTGTATGTTTTGTAACCAAGGCTGTACACCTTGAATTAGCCTCAGATTTAAGTACAGATACATTTTTAGCTTGTTTAAAGAGATTTGTCTCTAGAAGAGGTTTGCCCAGTGAAATCTTTGCAGATAATGGTAGTAACTTTAAAGGTGCGGCGAACCAGTTAATTGATTTGTACAAATTATTTAACAATAAAGACTGTCAAAGTCAGGTGCAATCATATTCCGCACAACAAGGCGTTAGATTTAATTTTATACCAAGTTATTCACCTGTTTTTGCTGGTCTGGCGGAAGCTGCGGTGAAAAGTACAAAATTTCACCTCAAAAGAGTACTTCAGAGTTTAGTTTTAACATATGAGCAACTGAATACTATTTTGGTACAAATTGAAGGCATTCTCAATTCGAGGCCTCTCGTACCAATTACCTCAGATGTTAATGATTTTAGTTACTTGACTCCAGGTCACTTTTTGACAGGAAATGCTATAGTGTCATATCCTGAACGCGATGTTTCAGAAGTATCAATGAATCGTTTATCGTTTTGGAAAATATGTCAAAATATTTCGCAACGTTTTTGGAAAATTTGGCACAGGTGTTATTTAAATTCATTACAATGTCGAGGCAAATGGCAATCCGATGTACCCAACGTTAAAAAGGGTTCATTAGTGATTCTTAGGGAACCTAATTGCTCTCCTTTGCAATGGCCGATGGCCAGAATTTCTAAAGTATTCCCAGGTACTGATGGGAAAGTTAGGGCTTTAGAGGTTATAACATCAAATGGCAAAACATATACTAGATCTTTATCAGGCATTTGTGTTTTACCTTTGGAACCTTAATTATTTTAATTTGATTAACTTTGTGTGATTAACTTTAACGTGTCCGTACAGAAATGTCAGCACAACTTCGAAATTAACACTCAAATGTGTAAGATTAATATTTTGTTTATTTTATAGTAAATTCTTTGTTAAACATGATTATACTTTAAGTACATATTTAATTAGAAACAATATTACAATATTGAAACAATATTAGAGTTAATTATTATTTTATTGATTTGTTTTATAATTAATTGAATATTATAAGGTTTCTTTGTTAAGTCGTGGCGAGCATGTTGGAAACCAACAAAACTTTTTTATTAATATAATTTTGAATTTAGAAATTAAGAAAAAATAAGAAAACAAAAGCAAAAAGTAATGTGAAAATGTTTCATTAAAAAATATTCTATGGAAAGTCATCACGTATTTTCTTTGAACCTCACAATATACAGTCCACTACCTTGACCATAATATTAAAGAGCTTTTTTCATAGTACTAGCTGTTCCGCGCGGTTTCACTCGCGTTCCCGGGATAATAAGTAGCCTATATCCTTCGGGAATAATGTAGCTTCCTATTAGTGAAAGAATTTTTCAAATCGGTTCAGTAGTTTCGGAGCCTATTCAATGCAAACAAACAAACAATCAAATCTTTCCTCTTTATAATATTAGTATAGATTTATAGTACTTCACAAAGGAATTATTTAAAAATAAAGCGAATTTTCTGAGCTTTTATAATAACAGCTAAATATGATAATACTTATCTCTACAAGATAATTTTAAATCATTTAAATCAATTTTAAAAAAATAGCAAAACCGATAGTATTTTTCTACTAACTTTTCAAAAAAAAAATTGCTATTTTTGTGACATTTTTGGTCAAAATGATATATGTAGGCAAAAACAATAAAATAAACAGACACAATAATCATATACCTAATCAAATCCGTGTTGCCAACTCCCAAAAATTCTTACCTCTAAAGTTCAAGTCAAAAATTTGTCACATTGTCATCGTCAAATTGAATTGATACTGATTGATTATACTACTGATAGGTCCAAAGTGTACTTTAATAGAAAAAAAGTTATTTTATAGCATTATCTTGGGAACATAACTGTACTATAATGAATCATTATACACGGATGTGCCTAAAGTGGGTCATTAAAGTACTGATTTTGATTTCATCATAAGAACATTACGATATGAGAGTAGATAAAATATTATTCTAAAGTATTGTCTTACTTTATGAAATAATAAATTTTAAATTGATCAGAACCCCACAAAGAGAACTTGTTCCATTATAAAGTCATCATAGTTCTAGTTTGTGTACACTCTGCTTAATCCAAGTTCATATTCTAGTTATTACTCGAAGTATTCCATTGAAATGTTCTCGAAAGTTCCACATTTTCCTTTGATAATTCATAGAAGGTAAGTTTCAAGATATCTGACATTTCCTAACTAGTAGTTTGATGGAAAATGTTTATCTATCTATACTAATAATAAAGCTGAAGAGTTTGTTTGTTTGTTTGTTTGTTTGTTTGTTTGTTTGAACGCGCTAATCTCTGGATCTGCCAGTGGGATATGGAAAAACCTTTTTGCAATTGAAAGCCCATTTATTAAGGAAGGTTATAGGCTATAGAACATCACGCTACGACCCTCAGGAGCTGAGCAATGATAAAAAGAACGTTAAGCGGGAGCATGTATAGCATGGGTGAGCGATGCGACGCGGTTGTCAATGGATGACAGCGGTCGCCTAGGTAACAGTTTTTTGTTATTTTTAACTGTCATCAAGACGAGGTTATCAATTCGTCGGAATCTTTTTTTATGTATGTTCCTCGATTACTCGAAGATGCCTGACCCGATTTGGAAACTATACATACAGGTGGTCACATGGTCACCAAGTCAGGGTCTGATGATGGGATCTTGAAGAAATCGAGGGAACTCTTCAAATTTTATAGGCACTAACATTGTTTTTCATATATTTTCTAAAACTATTCAGATATTTGCGTCTGATAGTCGTCACATGTTGCTGAGCTGATGATGGAAGGTACAACTCCTTAACGGGTAGGAGTTAGGGGATAAATCTTTAAATATTATAGGAAAGGATAATGGAAAGTACAACGCTAATATACTTATCCTAGGTCAGTGACCTTGAGAGTCATTGATTACACATAAGAAACTAAAAAATGAAAAATAAAATACTTTTAACAAAAAAAAAACCACAAAGGCACTAATAAGTATAAAATAACTATGTAAGAACTCTAATCTGATAGTTTTGAAGTCAACGAAATTAGCCATTGCTGTTGCATCATCAGATATTTATTGCTGCTACACTATTGACAGGTAGAAGGACGGCTCATTTCACTTCTAAACAGACCCTTACGGTATTTCTTGAAAAAGACAGCGTACGCTCTATACGTAAAAATGGACCATTGGGCAAGGTTTTACAAGATGCAAACCTAATAATATGGGATGAGTGCACATGACTCATAGAGCTCATCTAGAGGCTTTAGATAGAACTCTCAGAATTATAAAATGCACAAATAGCCATGGGTGGAATAACTTTGATGTTTTCTGGTGATTTCAGATAAACGTTGCCTGTTAGGGAAACTAGAGCAGATATTATTAAATCTTGCTTAAAATCTTCCTCATTATGAAAGTCTGTTGAATTATTGAAACTGTATACCAAAATGAGGAGTCACTTGGGTAGAGGAAGCACAGATTTCCCAATAAAGCTCCATTTAATCGGGGATGGGAAAGTACCTGAATCAGATAAAAAAATAGCTATTGACAAAGACCTTGGTAAAATCGTGACCAACATAGAAGACCTGATCTGTAGAGTATATCCAGATATAGCCAATATCGACCAAAAAAAACATTAATGGATGTGTGAGAGGGCAATTTAATTTAATTAGCTGCCAGAAATATAAGCGTTGACGCCATCAACGACAAAATAATGGCTTAACTACCAGCCGACAGCGTAGTTTTCGAATCGGACCAGTAACTCCGGAGATTCGCGCGTTCAAACAAACAAACAAACTTTTCAGCTTTATTATTTAATGCTAAATAGCTTTCCACCCGCGATGTCACCCGCGATCAGTCAGTCAATTAACCAACTTCAAGCGGAGGTTATCAATTCGTTGAAATCTTTTTTTTTTGTATGTTCCCCGAATACTCGAACGCCTGGACCGATTAGGAAAATTATTTTTTGTTTGAAAGGATATACTTCACAAGTAGTCCCATGGTCACCATGTCAGGATCTGATGATAGGATCCTAGACAAATCGAGGGAACTCTTCAAATTTTATAGGCACTTACAATGTTTTTCATAAACTTTTCAGCTTTAATATAGAATGCTAAATATCTTTCCACCCGCGATATCACACGCGATATCACCCGCGATCAGTCAGTCAGTCAGTCAATTAACCAACTTCAAGTGGAGGTTATCAATTCGTCGGAATCATTTTTTTTGTATGTTCCCCGAATACTCGAACGCCTGGACCGATTTGGAAAAATATTTTTTGTTTGAAAGGGTATACTTCACAAGTAGTCCCATGGTCACCAAGTCAGGATCTGATGATAGGATCCTGGACAAATCGAGGGAACTCTTTAAATTTTATAGGCACTTACAATGTTTTTCATCATACTTTCTAAAGTTATTCAGATATTTGCGTCTGGTAGTCATCATCTTATGTTGCTGAGCTGATGATGGACGGTACAACTCCTTAATGGTTAGGAATTAGGGGATAATTCTTTAAATGTTATAGGAACGATGATGGAAACTACAACGCTAATATGCTTATCCTAGGTCAGTGACCTTGAGAGTCATTGATTACACATAATAAATTCAAAATTGAAAAATAAAAAACTTTTAACAAAAAATAGAACCGCCTTCAAAGGCACTAAAAAGCAGAAAATAACTATTTAGGAACTCTAATATGATAGTTTTGAAGTAAGCGAAATAAATCTGCGGTACCATGATATCGGTTCTAATTTTTGTTAAAAGTTTTATATATTTAGATTGGCTATTGGACGCTGATCAATGTTATTATCACCATCGGCATCAGCGTAAGCATCAAAGTGACCATAAGAAAGATCTTGGGAAAAACGCAATCTTTTGATGGGTTGGTCTTCTGTACCAAATTTGGCATACTGGTTTCCATTTCGATATACTTCAAATACAAATGGGTATATTTGACCGGCTGCAACTAACTCGCAGAAATGTAGAGTGTTGTAACATCTAATTTATACTTTTCTTTTGTCCCATGATTGTTGCCAAGATGGTCATGAGACATAACAGCAAATTCATCCCAATTGTTCGTCATATGCATTGCATTGCACCAAGCTTTTTTGTGAGTTCAAAAGCAGTATTGATATCAACTTCGATGCAAATCACCACCAAAATAACTTTCTACCCTTTTTTAACCCCGATAGGCGATGAGTTTCAATAAAATACAAAACACGTCTTCCATCAATTATCTTAAAGAATGTTTATGCAAAATTTGAAGTAGATTGGACCAAGGAATCACGTTGTTCCATACAAACTTTGTCCCAGTTTTTCAACCCCTAAGGATTTCGGAAGATCCTTTCTTATAGGATGCCTACTTCATACGAAGAACACACCCTCTAAATTTCAGGTCTCTACGATCAGCGGTTTAGGCTATGCGTTGATCCGTCAGACAGTCATTCAGGACAATGCATGTGAAATAGATATTAGACCACCAAATTTATGTAATGGTACCAGACTTCAAGTAAAATTTCTAGATTTCTGTCATAGTAGCGATTGGTTTTGACTGAGCCAGCAGTTGGGCAAACAGTACTGATACCTCGCATTCCGATGATACCCACAGATTTACCATATAGATTTAAACGAATAGGTACAATTTCCTGTGAAATTACCTACCTATCGTCTGAAGTCAATATAAATAAAGCACAAGGAGAAACTTTTAAGCATGTTGGAATATATTTAAGAGAAAACTGTTTTTCCCATGGACAATTATTATGTTGCCTTATCTAGATCAGGTTGCATAGGCTACTTTTTATTTGGAAACGCGGGTGGAACCGCGGGGGACAGCTAGTTTATAATATTGTTGAAATCTATATCTATCTATCTATACTAATAATAAAGCTGAAGAGTTTGTTTGTTTGTTTGTTTGTTTGTTTGTTTGAACGCGCTAATCTCTGGATCTGCCAGTGGGATATGGAAAAACCTTTTTGCAATTGAAAGCCCATTTATTAAGGAAGGTTATAGGCTATAGAACATCACGCTACGACCCTCAGGAGCTGAGCAATGATAAAAAGAACGTTAAGCGGGAGCATGTATAGCATGGGTGAGCGATGCGACGCGGTTGTCAATGGATGACAGCGGTCGCCTAGGTAACAGTTTTTTGTTATTTTTAACTGTCATCAAGACGAGGTTATCAATTCGTCGGAATCTTTTTTTATGTATGTTCCTCGATTACTCGAAGATGCCTGACCCGATTTGGAAACTATACATACAGGTGGTCACATGGTCACCAAGTCAGGGTCTGATGATGGGATCTTGAAGAAATCGAGGGAACTCTTCAAATTTTATAGGCACTAACAATGTTTTTCATATATTTTCTAAAATTATTCAGATATTTGCGTCTGGTAGTCGTCACATGTTGCTGAGCTGATGATGGAAGGTACAACTCCTTAACGGGTAGGAGTTAGGGGATAAATCTTTAAATATTATAGGAACGATGATGGAAAGTACAACGCTAATATGCTTATCCTAGGTCAGTGACCTTGAGAGTCATTGATTACACATAAGAAACTAAAAAATGAAAAATAAAATACTTTTAACAAAAAAAAACCACAAAGGCACTAATAAGTATAAAATAACTATGTAAGAACTCTAATCTGATAGTTTTGAAGTCAACGAAATTAGCCATCGCTGTTGCATCATCAGATATTTATTGCTGCTACACTATTGACAGGTAGTAGGACGGCTCATTTCACTTCTAACAGACCCTTACGGTATTTCTTGAAAAAGACAGCGTACGCTCTATACGTAAAAATTGACCATTGGGCAAGGTTTTACAAGATGCGAACCTAATAATATGGGATGAGTGCACATGACTCATAGAGCTCATCTAGAGGCTTTAGATAGAACTCTCAGAATTATAAAATGCACAAATAGCCATGGGTGGAATAACTTTGATGTTTTCTGGTGATATCAGATAAACGTTGCCTGTTAGGGAAACTAGAGCAGATATTATTAAATCTTGCTTTAAATCTTCCTCATTATGAAAGTCTGTTGAATTATTGAAACTGTATACCAAAATGAGGAGTCACTTGGGTAGAGGAAGCACAGATTTCCCAATAAAGCTCTATTTAATCAGGGATGGGAAAGTACCTGAATCAGATAAAAAAATAGCTATTGACAAAGACCTTGGTAAAATCGTGACCAACATTGAAGACCTGATCTGTAGAGTATATCCGGATATAGTCAATATCGACCAAAAAAAAACATTAATGGATGTGTGAGAGGGCAATTTAATTTAATAAGCTGCCAGAAATATAAGCGTTGACGCCATCAACGACAAAATAATGGCTAAACTACCAGCCGACAGCGTAGTTTTCGAATCGGACCAGTAACTCCGGAGATTCGCGCGTTCAAACAAACAAACAAACTTTTAAGCTTTATTATTTTATGCTAAATAGCTTTCCACCCGCGATGCCACCCGCGATCAGTCAGTCAATTAACCAACTTCAAGCGGAGGTTATCAATTCGTTGAAATCTTTTTTTTTGTATGTTCCCCGAATACTCGAACGCCTGGACCGATTAGAAAAATTATTTTTTGTTTGAAAGGATATACTTCACAAGTAGTCCCATGGTCACCAAGTCAGGATCTGATGATAGGATCCTAGACAAATCGAGGGAACTCTTCAAATTTTATAGGCACTTACAATGTTTTTCATAAACTTTTCAGCTTTAATATAGAATGCTAAATAGCTTTCCACCCGCGATATCACACGCGATATCACCCGCGATCAGTCAGTCAGTCAGTCAGTCAATTAACCAACTTCAAGCGGAGGTTATCAAATCGTCGGAATCATTTTTTTTTGTATGTTCCCCGAATACTCGAACGCCTGGACCGATTTGGAAAAATATTTTTTGTTTGAAAGGGTATACTTCACAAGTAGTCCCATGGTCACCAAGTCAGGATCTGATGATAGGATCCTGGACAAATCGAGGGAACTCTTTAAATTTTATAGGCACTTACAATGTTTTTCATCATACTTTCTAAAGCTATTCAGATATTTGCGTCTGGTAGTCATCATCTTATGTTGCTGAGCTGATGATGGACGGTATAACTCCTTAATGGTTAGGAGTTAGGAGATAATTCTTTAAATGTTATAGGAACGATGATGGAAACTACAACGCTAATATGCTTATCCTAGGTCAGTGACCTTGAGAGTCATTGATTACACATAATAAATTCAAAATTGAAAAATAAAAAACTTTTAACAAAAAATAGAACCGCCTTCAAAGGCACTAAAAAGCAGAAAATAACTATTTAGGAACTCTAATATGATAGTTTTGAAGTAAGCGAAATAAATCTGCGGTACCATGATATCGGTTCTAATTTTTGTTAAAAGTTTTATATATTTAGATTGGCTATTGGACGCTGATCAGTGTTATTATCACCATCGGTATCAGCGTAGGCATCAAAGTGACCATAAGAAAGATCTTGGGAAAAACGTAACCTTTTGATGGTCTTCTGTACCAAATTTGGCATACTGGTTTCCATTTCGACATACTTCAAATACAAATGGGTATATTTGACCGGCTGCAACTAACTCGCAGAAATGTAGAGTGTTGTAACATCTAATTTATACTTTTCTTTTGTCCCATGATTGTTGCCAAGACGGTCATGAGACATAACAGCAAATTCATCCCAATTGTTCGTCATATGCATTGCATTGCACCAAGCTTTTATGTGAGTTCAAAAGCAGTATTGATATCAACTTCGATGCAAATCACCACCAAAATAACTTTCTACCCTTTTTTAACCCCGATAGGCGATGAGTTTCAATAAAATACAAAACACGTCTTCCATCAATTATCTTAAAGAATGTTTATGCAAAATTTGAAGTAGATTGGACCAAGGAATCACGTTGTTCCATACAAACTTTGTCTCAGTTTTTCAACCCCTAAGGATTTCGGAAGATCCTTTCTTATAGGATGCCTACTTCATACGAAGAACACACCCTCTAAATTTCAGGTCTCTACGATCAGCGGTTTAGGCTATGCGTTGATCCGTCAGACAGTCATTCAGGACAATGCATGTTAAATAGATATTAGACCACCAAATGTATGTAATGGTACCAGACTTCAAGTAAAATTTCTAGATTTCTGTCATAGTAGCGATTGGTTTTGACTGAGCCAGCAGTTGGGCAAACAGTACTGATACCTCGCATTCCGATGATACCCACAGATTTACCATATAGATTTAAACGAATAGGTACAATTTCCTGTGAAATTACCTACCTATCGTCTGAAGTCAATATAAATAAAGCACAAGGAAAAACTTTTAAGCATGTTGGAATATATTTAAGAGAAAACTGTTTTTCCCATGGACAATTATTATGTTGCCTTATCTAGATCAGGTTGCATAGGCTACTTTTTATTTGGAAACGCGGGTGGAACCGCGGGGGACAGCTAGTACTAATAATAAAGTTGAAGAGTCTGTTTGTTTGAACGCACTAATCTATAATAGGAAGCTACAGTATCCCCGAAGTTTATAGGCTACTTATTATCCCGGGAACGCGAGTGAAATCATCAACATATTCCTACAAGCTATATTAGTAACATTTTCATGAAATAGTCGTATATGTCAGTAATATACCTTGGATGAATATGTTGATGATTTCTTTTGTTATTAATCAGTAAATATACTACCATTCTTATAGCAAATAACATGTTGATAACTTACGACCTAGAACTGAGCTGCAATTTGCAAAAAACGTGATAAAATTTGAATTTCGCGCTCCAACCGACGCCTCCACCTTAATAACAGAGTTCAGTATTAACAAAAAAAATTATAAATATATAATCTTCGTCTACTATTTCTAGAAAGTAAGCTATGTCACTCAGAAAGCTCCCTGCTAAGACATTGCGAGTGAGACGTAAAATAAACATCAGCATTATTACAAAGAAGAGAAGTCCGCAGACGCAGGTGTGTTTGTGTCCGCTTGATTTATAATTTAAGCCTACCCTCTAGATTGGTGCAAGTAGTGGGCGAAAGCGTGGAGTAAAAAAGTTATTTCTCTCTTTTATAATTCGTTGTCAAAGCATATACGAAAATTATTTTACACTTCCACTAGTCAATTTATAAATATAATTAAGTTTAATTAAGATATGTCCATATTTAAAAACGCTTATTACTTTATATTTGGGATATTATAAAAACAAAGAAAAAAAATTTGTTAATGTCAATTTTTATTTTTAATTCATTCAAAAACAGGTACATTCATAATTACACAATAATATCATAGAAAATAATCATACTCATATTTAGTTAGAAGATATATTTTAGAGATTTTATTAGAAATGTTTGCAGATTTTATTCATTTCTTATAAGAGCCTTGGTTAAGTTACGCCTCTTCGAAATTGTTTAGGTACGACACGTAACATTTTACTGAAGGAAATCACCACATATTTTTTTTAAATAAATATTTTTAAACCCTTTATTCTCAAAAAAATACACATTTCACAAAAGATAACTATCAAAACAAAAGATATCTTAGCTAATAGTCAGTCAAATGTTGCATACAGTAATTATCGCTCTACTTCCAAAACTTGTACCATATTCTCGAAATAGGTCGTCCTCCGGGCACTTTGAAAATAATCGTAAAAATGTGAAGTCCCGGAGAAGGGCAGTTAATGGAGGGAAGTGTTGTATTTACTTTGTCTTGTTCTCGTACATTTTCACAAAACTCTCAAAACTCCCCAAAGTCGCCTAAAGTAAAATATATAATTAAAATAATGTTAAAACAAAATTCTTACGAATTTATAATAAAGTCACGGAATTTTACGCAGAGATTTTAGGCTGTTTTTGATTTTTACAAGATAAAATATGCATGTACCTACCCTCTGATTATTTGTTCCTAACATTTTAAAAATGGTAAGCAAATTTTTTTTTGAGTAACATTTTTATTTTTATTTCAAAATGTTACGTACTTACGGAATCACACCGTAATGGATTAAGATGGAACATATCTTATATTATCACCTTGGATTTAAAGGTTATTTATGTATCTTTTTTTTCTTTATTTACGTTGAGATAACTAAATCTGTCTCTGTCGTTAAGCACGATTTATCCGTGGTCTTTGATGTGGTAAAAGGTAGTAAGTACACAAAGCCTAGAACGGAATAAATACCAACAACTTTTAATAACACCCTCAAAGCCAAAACAGTTGCTTGATAATTTGTATATTTATTGGTAATTTCGGCTAAAATAGCCACCTAATGGCATAGTCACTCTTTTAAGTATAGTAAATGTCACTTCGCCCTTAATATCGGCCATGAATTCTACATCATACCTAAAACCTTTGAGGATAAAAATTGTGATCGACTAAGAACTCTATTTGCATAGACATTATGGCGATAACGATTTAAGGCAGGCCGAAAACTGTAATGATGGGGCTTTCAAAGCGATTCGGGGTTAAGTTCTTTATGATCAACATAAAAGTGTCGTTATTTTTCCGAATCACCGAGATGCAAAGCTTTTGTATAGAGATATTAGAATACAGTTTGTTATATTTATTATTTTGTTTTTATTTTACTATTAGTACAGCGCCACTGCGTAAGGAAACGCTGAAAGTTCTGCGGCCGAACTATTGGTCGTTAAGACGCGTTACGTTTGGCTGATGTGTCATAGTTAACTTAATAAACACTGCGAGCGTGTTCCGTGCCGAATCATTGGCAAGTGTGTCACTACACTTACTCTCAATCAACATTTTTAGGGTTCCATACCTCAAAGGAAAATAAATATTAAATTCAAAAAAATATTTTTGGTAGTCTAAAACTGTCTAGCTTCTGTCTTTAAATGCCCCAGGATATTTATTTAAACGTTTACGTTGTAAACTTTATAATAGATTTTCGACACGTCGTTTTACCGTATTTCAACCACTTAGGGGTTTAATTCAACCCTCCCTTATTAGATGCCTGCGTTATATAAGGAACCAGTGTGTAAACAATAAAAATCGAAAAAAAAATCTACTCAATGTGCTATATAGGTATAGGTATGTAATGGGTTTAAAAACACGCGGTTTAGAATCTGACAAATAATACGATTATCTTCTATATATATCTAGAAGAATGAATAAAAGAATATTACACAAAAGAAAAAACTGACTGGCTGACTGACTCACTTACTGATTGATCGATCAACGCACAGCCCAAACTACTGGACGGATCCGGCTGAAATTTGGCATACAGATAGTTATTATGACGTAGGCATCTGCTAAGAAAGAAATTTTGAATCTAGTATAAAACTGCGGGGCGGAAAGCTAGTTATAACATAAAATAAATAAAATTTAACTATCTCAGAGTTCTTAAAGTACCTAAAAACCTAACTCATAAAAAAAACGCCGTTAGTTTTCGCATGCATATTCTAAATATATTTACATAATATGAGTGCCCAAATATGATAACCTCAAATAAAAGTCGCTCGTCATCTTGTAAAAATAGACAATGTAACTCGTGGAAGTAGCGCTCAACAAACATTATGTAAAGCTATGTACACACGCTAAAAGTATTTACATAACGATGGCATAATGGGTTCAAGCCGTTAAAAGTGCGGTGGCAGACTGTCGGCACTATGACGTTGTTACATGGTACATACGGGGTTGTATTTCGTACGTTAACGCAGCGTAGAAGTAATAATTAGTGTTCTTTTTAAGCCGTAATTCATAAAAGTTTGGACAGTACATAAATAAGCCAAAGACACTAAAAATGCCAATAAAAAAGGTAACTAGACTAAAGGTAACCACACTAACTAGTTTTATACCTACTAGTACAATAAGTTGAATAATAGCACAAATAAAGAGTTCGTGGTATTGGTTATCCTATTTGTCTAATTAAGGAAAGAATTTTAAGAACTCTTTCTCAGACACGAACATCTTGGCAGTATTTTTTTAATAGCTATGCTGGGTATTCTCTCTGCTCCAACTGAAGATAAAATATTCAAACTAAAACATTCGTTAGATCATCGACAGCCAGGCCAATAACAACACTTTTTATTGTGTTTCAACAAAATGGAACGTTCCCAAAACTCCGCCGTGTGTTTACATAAAACCTCAAACGGAAATACAATATATCTTTTGTGAGAAATATGAAAACTGACAAAAACAGAATGGGACTCATCGGGACAATACGTAGAGGCCAGAGGGACTAGAGGCCCCATGGAGGGAGGACACGGAAGCGATTTAATTTAATCTGTAGCAGGGAGGAACCACGAATTAGAATTAATCTTGTTATTTGAGCAGTATTTTTCGCGAAGGGAAAAGCTGAAAAATAAGGGTGAAATTTAAAAATAAGCTGTAATTTTTCTACTTAAATTTTCGGCCAACCGAAGTTTAACAAAGATGAATAGAAGCAACTAAGTGTAAGCACGTATTTTATTCTTGAAAAGGTTTACTTTTTTTATTTGAGGAACAAGATTAAATTCTCGAGGTTACATGTTTTTTTAAGCGTCAGGATTTTTACACTGACGAATTAAGATTAATGCTACCGATTAAATAGAAAAATACAAGAATCTATGATCGAAATACCTAGAACGAATATAAGTACTTGTAGGTATATTTAATTGGTGTAGTACCTAAATTTATTGGTTTTTTAACAGATAAGTTAGGCGATCTGGGCAACAGGCTATTTAAAAATAAATTTAATATTTTTGTTTTTATATAACATTGAATACTATCAGACTTTTTAATTGGATGAAAAATAACTTCAAAAATCTTTATTTACTTATTACTTACCTACCGTATCTATCTAAAAAAACATATTTTATAAACAAAATAATAAAAAAAGATTATTTGTCAAGGAAATCTTTTCAGATGATATATTCATAAATGCGGATAGCTACCGCACCGGATTCATTACTCATTCGTCTGTTAAGTGACATTGTTTCCTTTAAAATAAACTAGCACTTTACATTTAGATTTATGGTGGACGTAGAATAAATCAATTTTACATCAAAATCATACAAGTTTCTTCCTCATTTATACATTTACCTAAACTATCAATATACAGTTAATAACGTAAAATATTAAGCAGGCTGTATTAATAGCAACATATATTTTTTATAATAATACTGTATCCTGTAACCACATTTTACACACAGCTGTTAGTTTCCCTTAAAAATATAAATAAATAAATAAATTACCAAATAGTCTTGACCCAAATACAATTTGATGGTTGCTGATTATTTGCTCCGTACTACCTAACTTTCATATACCTTAAACTAAATAAGGTTAATTAATATTAGGGGTTCGAAATCGTGAAATATACATTATGTAAAGGTGAGAACCAAGTATAAACCAACTAAATTGTATAACTTCGTGCAATGTTATTAATTTCAGTTAGTTTGGACGTTGGATAGCTACTGAATAATTTTAATGAAATAGTTTTAATTTTAATTACTTAATGAAAGTAGAATAAATTTCACTAACGTTGGATAGCACTCGTTCACAGGGTAAATATGGCGGTGTGAGAATTTGTGAAACTGTTAAATTTATACTATGCATAAAAGTTATCTGACGTTGATGAAAATTGTTGTATAACATATTATGCAATTATTTTTTAATATTTTATATTATATTTTTAATGATTATTGCATTATATTAATAATAATTATGGTAATATTAAGCAGGTAGTTTTTAAATGATTAACTGATTTACGTACCTACTTTTACCTTATTCTCATATTACCTATGGCAAAAAAATATTTTATTAACTATAGAGAATATAACAATATACCTGGAAGCTGTTAGAAGGCTACCTATCTAGGTGAAATTGTCAATCATAAACGAAAATCCTATTCATAGTTTTAAAAATAGCATCTCACTTTCCAAACCGTTAGTAGAGTGAAACATTCACAAATGCGGCACTTTACAAAGAGCTAAATGGAAAGACGAATTTTTAAATTCAAAGATTGATGAATGTTAAAATGCCAACAAAAATCTACATCTACGAAAATAAAGCTCCCACCACAAACTTTAAAGCATCCCCTTACCAAGAGCGCATTAATTACCAAATACTGCAGCGAGCTAAATGTGGCTGTACCCTTAGTTTTACGGGCCCAATTAAAGTGTCCCGCTGTTCCCCGGTAATGACAAGGCCCAGAGTAATGGCCCACGACGGAATAACAACTATAGGACCGATGTGTATATGTGTGTAGCTCGGTATTTAAGTGGGTACCTACGTATTTGTCGTTCCGTTACGTATTAATATGTTTTTATTTGGGTGATCTTTAAAGGGGTCAGTAGTGAGAAAAAAATTGAGGTTTTTTCTATTACATCTTACAAATAAATACAGAAAGCAGTACTTCTGGACACGGCGCATCGTCAGGAGGTGCCACTCTCTGCGGCCCTAACCACTAGCTTAGGTTTTACCCCGATGCCGGCGGCATACTAGGATATTTTTTTTAACATTATCAATTAGTTTTATAGAAATATTATCATCATCATCATCATATCAACCGAATGACGTCCACTGGTCGAAGACTTTCGACTTGAGACACTGCGGTATTTGAGACGAGAAGATATTACGTAGCTTCCCGAACGCTGCCCAGCCGAGTTGTATTCGACGATTGACAGAAGAGAATTGACAGAAATATTATATAAACATAATAAAAACATTTTAATTATAATAATAGGTATTTTAGACCTACATTGTAGTAAAACAAGTTATACATCCAGTCTGGCGTGGCTGCCAAATAAAATGAAAATGAAAATCTAGGAAAGTCGTGAAAAGCAACTCTTTTGCAGGCGAATCTTGTCCTTATTGACTTTAAAGACGTTATTATTATAATTCTTATATTTTCCTGTCAAGGTTGTAATTTAAATAACATTTAAAAATAATAAAAGCGTAACGGAAACTACTTGTTATAAACAAAAGCCATATGCCAACAAAATTGTTGGGCCAAATACTTGACAGCGACGCCTGATTGGTAGGGATAATATCAATGCTTACAAGCTATCCTACTAATTTTATAAATGCGAAAGTTTGTGAGTATGGCTGTATGTTTGTTATTCTTTAAATTTAGAACAAATATAGTTTATAATCTGGATTAACACTTAGAATACTTTTAATCCCGGGAAAACATAAGATCCTCGGGAATGCAGATGAAACCGCAGAGCGAAAGCTGGTGATGATATAATGACAAACTCACTCTTCCCTAAAAGCCGTGTATATCTTAAGGGTAGAACTTTTTACGACATATACCTACTGTAAAAACTGAAAATTGTACAGAAACCCTCATGTCCAAGGGTGTAATGACAAAGTTTTCAGGGTGAGTTCCACAAGCTAAGCGGGGTTGTTTTTATTCGCACACTATAAAAAAAGTTTCAGCTAATGCTTCAGAAGGCTGAGTTTGAGTTTGGGCTTTGTTTGTTTCATAAAGGCTTATATTTTAGTTTGGCTTCACTTTAATGTACGTAGAGTATATAAGTATAAGAGAGAAAGAATCATATTTTAATATTAGCTTTCTCCCGCGGTTTCACCTACATTTAATTTTTACGCGAAATAATTATTTTTCTAAAATGTAAGTAGCCTAGGTAACTTCTTAAAACATCAGCTATCTGTCAGTGAACGTATCATAGTCTAGCGTTTCGGAAATTGGCTTGAGCAAACAGACGGACCAAAAATTCAAAATTATTTTTATGGTTTAATTACCGTATATAATTGCTTTCATATTAATTATGCACTTCATAAAAACGATGTTATTTTGAAAATACATACCCTTTAATATTATTTTTATATATTACATCTAAATCTAAATGAAGTAACTCTGTCTGTTTATTAAACAGATACCCTATCTACAGTATGGGCAAGGATATAGGCAAAATTTTTATCCCAGAAACGTGAGCAAACCTGCGGCTAGTAAAAAAAATATTATGAGATTCAATTCAATTCAATTCAAAAGTGTCTTTATTAAGTGAACTCATTGCAAGTATTTTTAATCGCCAAATTTGTAAAAATAAAAAATATTTATATGTATAAAAAAACTATTGAAAATAAAATAAAATATTAAAATTAACAATAAAAAAAAATTAACAATATGACAATAATAATAACAAAAATTATAACAACAACACTCATTTAAAGGATTAAAATCCATAATGTAAAACAATATGTCAATAAATATTTAAAAATGATGTCTATAATATTTAATTATGTCTATATAATTTAAAACCGCAACACCTTATAACCCTCCATTTTTGGTCAGAAAAAAAGTGATTCGCGCCTCGTTGGCTACTCCTTAAGTCAGTATAGAAATTCTGTCGCCAAGCACCAACCGATTTATGTCAGTTACACATCAAATCTATATCTCTTCTAAGGTATCAGTTTGCCATATTTAGCCAAATCGTTACAAGCTATGGTGTCATTGTGACGCCCATTGAATGAAAATAAGTACAATTTTTCAACAAAAAAAATAACACCCTCAAAGGACTGAAATTAATTTAAAAACCAGCTGTTACGTAAGGCTTCGTTCTTATTCCGGCTTACATAATAACGTAACCTATTATATAGGTATATAGCATTCCGGGATTAGTGAAATATTTGTTTGAATTGGATTTGTAATAGGGTAGTAACATATCAAATCAGCAACTTTTAAATAAATGTCAAACCGATAGTGTACGTCATAGTTTCACAGCATCAAATAATCTATGTTTGTGGTTCTACTGGTAATTAAAAATCTAAGAAGATTACTTCCTACATCCCAATAAACTTGTAGAATATACTAAATAAAATAAACCATATTTTCACGCTATAATATGCCCGCTAACCTTAGCTTCGTCAAAAGGGCATAGGAGCCAAAAATGATAATTAGATGATGCCAAAACAACGACACTCGACCTCCTCAGTAACGACGCTCCGTGCATTTAGTATAATCTTGGAGTGCCACGGAGGCTTTCACGGCCCCGGCCTAATGTATTATAATAGGCCTTGCCACTTTTAATCTAACCTAATGTCCTAAACAGAGGGAAATAAGGGTCAATTTACTTTAATATTATAGAGTTTCGGAACTTAACCGTTACGTGTTATTTTATTGAATGTTATATAAATATTTATGTTGGTATTATAATGACATAATAAAAATATACGATCAGAAAGAACTATGCAATTATTTTGGCCACATCATCACTGATTTCGGTAAAATTGTATCTAAACACAGGTCTATGTATAGTACAAAAATGCAAAGTAATTTATTTGATAACCTTAATATTCCAATTAAAACATAAAGCTATATAAAAACTTTTTCTTTCTTTCTTTCTATTTCGGTTTTTTTTTTTTTCGATATATCAGTCACAAAGAAACATTATTGTAGACTAGCTGTTCCCCGCTTTACTCGCGTTCCCGGGATAAAAAGTAGCTTATAACCTTTGGGGATAATGTAGCTTCCTACTAGTCAAAGAATTTTTTGAATCGGTCCAGTAACTCAACAGATTAGCGCGTTCAAACAAACAAACAAACTCTAAGCAGTATTGTGAACTACTCTGATTTCCATGTAAATATAAATACGTTTTTTTTAAATAAAAGAAAAACAACTTAATTAGTTCACATAAAAGTTTGAAATTAAAACTGAAATCGCTTTGCTACGTATTAAACTCGTAGCTCGTAGCAGCTACGCTACGAGGCGTAGCACTTCTTCGAGTGTACTTACTAACTTTGTAACGCTTACCACTGGAACTCAAATAACCGGTAACCGGTTGAAATGAAAAACCATTGTTGAAACTAAAACTGTTTAACTAAAAACATTTTTGTTTGTATTTTAATTATGAGGAATGAATAACATTGTTTTTTTTTGTTTTGTAACTTATGTTTAAGAACATGACAATGGTATAAAAGAGTAAGTTATTGCTACATTAACTTCATGTTTTTTTTTTCCATCAAGGCACAAATCACAAATTCTATCTCCATATACTAGCGTATTGGAATTAATCCCTTAAGAATTGCCGTACGTCGTAAAAAGGGTCAACTTCCAAGGGCTCTGTGACGATAAATATTTGTATGGGTGTTTTATGGGTACATGGAATGGGGGGGAATATATGTGTTTTGTTACGGAAGACGTTTCAGAGAGTTTAGCAATACATTATCAAACAAAGATGCATTGAACTACATGAAAATTTTCTTTGAAAATATATTTATGTTGAAGAAGTTTTTGGTTTGGAGAATATATATAATGTAGGTATATATGTCTTGCTATTGAAAAAGAAGTTAAAGATTTTGAAGCTATATTGTATATTCTGTACTTTTTAAACTTGTAGATACTAACTGATTACTTAAAATCATATTGAATTCATATTACTCGTATTTTTTACCCCTTTGCAAACCTTTAGAATAATTGTCTCGCAAGATAGCATTTATAGAATGAATTATTTTATTGAACCAAACAGTCTTGCGACCAAAACGATGGGACCAATTTTACCAGTAAATACCAAATTGTCCAAATTGTCTATGAAAAATATATTACATCACCTAACTAAATTCCATAGTAGTATAAAATCTCTGCTTAGGATACAATCAGATAACCGAGTGTGAAGAATATCCCAGGATATTTATTATTACACCTTTTTAACCTCAACAAACAACTCCCTTAACCATAAAGTAACTTTAACCTCAAAGAATCTAAGTCTAACAATAGCCTAGCATTGTCCTTAAGCAATAAATCTCGAACCGATCCCGAAAAAAGCAGTGTCTCTGAGCCAGCAATGAATTTAAACGTAAGACACTACAAGATCCAGACGATTGAGCTTGTTATTAATGGGGGAAACCAACTTTCTAAAAGTCTACTACATGTGGCCATTTATAAAAAGTTAGGTTTTAATTTTATAGTCTACGATTGCCACGCAGCTTCATTCACATTGAATCGCAGCTTTACTGTATGCCGATTATGAAAAAATAATTCCTGAGATTGGTGGTTAGTTTCAGTTTTAGCTAGGCAGCAGATTTTTTTTATCTACGCGACAGGGTTTAAAACGTATGTGTAAAAAAGTATGTGTAGGAAATCAGATAACTTGTTTACTAAATTATACTTTTTAACCGACTTCAAAAAAAGGGGAGGTTCTCAATGCTACTGTATTTATAATATATTTTGTTTTTTATTTATGTTCACCGATAATTCCGTCAATTATAGACGGATTTCATTTTTTTTTTTGTAAAAAGAAATATTATCATCATCATCATCATATCAGCTGAAAGACGTCCACTGCTGGACAATGGCCTCCCCCAAGGATCTCCACGATGGCCGGTCTTGCGCTACCCGCATCCAGCGGTTTCCCGCGACCCTCACAAGATCGTCGGTCCACCTTGTGGGGGGCCTGCCCACGCTACGTCTTCCGGTTCGTGGTCGCCACTCGAGAACCCTTCTGCCCCAATTTTCACTTCAATATAAAATATACGAACCAAAATGAAAATATTAAAGTAAACCATTACAACAACGACCTTTTCTGATTACACGAATTGAGGAATTGTTTTTGCTCGTACCCAATTAATATCTAACGCAGGCCAGGTGAACTAAAAGTGAAATTGTGTCTTCAGTTATTTTATGCTTGTATTTAGATCCTCTCCCAATTGGTGAAATTACTTTCAGTTATTACGAAAGTAGGGTAAAAGGTTTATATTAGAAAGCCGGTTAACAGAGCTTAATTAATAAAATAAGGTGTTACAGTCAGTTATGAGAGCTGTTATAAATATTTTTAATTGGTATACTTCACGTAATCTTTCATTATACGAGGCAACAAATACTAACAAGGCCCTAGAAAAATATAAGAGTACCTAATTGATAAATAAGCTCTTTTTATTAGTTTATTAGATGCTAGTTAGGTAATGTTTTCTTAGAATAAAAAGGTATGTTGTTTCAGACCTATCTGTGTTCAAAATTTTATCATAATACGTTGAAGGGTAAAGGACAATCTAACTTTCGCATTTATCCAGTGGCCCAAAAGGCTATAATAGTATGGATAAATAAATTTCATATTATTTTTATCATTTTTCTATGCTTTGTCAATACATATAATTATAACAGAAGAAAAATAATAAAAATAGAAAAGGTAGTTGCATATAATATAAACCTGCGTTTTCTGTATGTCTGTTCGCGCACATCTCCGAAACTACTAAAAGGACTTTCATGTAATTTTTATTGGTATACAAATAGTAATTTAGAGCATAATAATAAACTTTGTTTTATTAAATATTCGGTGTTACCACAAAATACCTGGATTATTGGATTTTAATTTTATACTTTTAGAATAAGTTACATAATTTCTGTGAACATAAGAAAACATCTACAACATTTTTATTTTATAACAATATTTAAATTTCTATGTAGTTCATAATACTAAATTCCACGCGGGCAAAGTCGCGGAAAACAGCTAGTACTTAGTATATTGGTATAGTAGTATAATAATTTTGCCAAATACACTGCCATGTCTGGTGATTATGTGAAATACCCAAACACTATTATTACAATAGCCAAATGAATTATCGGCATTAAATAATCATTATCAACGTCTAGACAAGACAATATTATAAACTATGTCCTGAAGTGAACTGCTTATTAAATACTCAGATAATACCAGTACTTACCTATGACGTAAAATGCCTGCCATTCCTAAGTACTTAAGAGGAGGTTCTCCGCGAATGTATCCGTCCCGTACTAAACTGACGGAGACAAGCAAGACAGGAGAGACGCAATTTTAATAAAACATATGGTTTTATAATAAAGCCTTTTTTTATTAAGAAAATTATTCCCTTTGTAATGGATTTCAGAATGTATTTTAATATATTTCAAGTTATTTGGATGTCCCAAATCAGAGAATCATGCATTCTTAGTTTTAAAATGGGGCATAATCTAGATATTTTTCTGATTTGACTAATGAAAAATCCCAATTAAAAAAAAAAAACTATTCCCCGTCACATATTCTCTAGTTTAACATATATTTTTTTTCAAATCTCTTGGAACAAAGAATACAGATAAAAACGCATTTTAGAATCATCATTTCTCGTATAGCATCGCCTTAATGGCCTATATCACAACAGTATAAGTAAGTTTATAAATCGAATAAAAAAATATGAATTTATTATGATGTTTATTACAGTGTCTCATGTTTTATCATCAGTAGGAGAGACAGACGTTCTATGTAATTCAATTTTATTGTAAATTGCTTTCTGAATGTCAATTGAATGAATTATAGTAATTAAGTGCCAATGAATTTGTCTTATTATTTATTTTTAACCATCGCGTCAGTTTTTTAATAATTTCCCAAAAAGAGGACGGTCTGAATTCGGTTGAATGTGTTTTTTTTAAATGTTTGTTCTTGCAAAACTTTTTTGTTTAAGAACCGATTTTAATAATTATTTTTGCGTTGTATTCAATTAGGATTCAAAGGTAGTCTCATTTTAATTTTATTATTTTTGAAAGAGGTTTTACTCTTTTTGTTAAAAATTAATATTTTTTTGCAATTTTCAAATGTCTTTTCCGATTTTGACAGCATTGTCTTTTCATATGGCAAAGTAGCCAGGTATTTAGGAATATCAATTACAGTTAAATAAATTTTTCGTAATAAATCAACGACGATGTTATTTACAAAATTGACATTTAAGATTAAATTAAATCTTATTTAATTCGGAGTACAGAAATTAAGGAATAATAAGGTGTTAATTTTGTATATACAATTAATGCTTCGTATTTTAATTGAATTTGATTTATTTTTGCTACTAATTTTGTGATACGATAAATGTTACTAGATTTCAGCGAACTCTAATTTGCCAGTTTTGATTTCAGCGAAAGTGTAGCTCGTGTTCCATGTAAAATATCACGGTTTCGCGGATTTTTTCAATGACTTCAAAACTTTCAGATTAGAGTCCCTACATAGTTATTATAGTGTTTTTGAAGGTGGTATTAAAAAAAACTTGGTTTTTACCGTTTTTTGCCACTTCCATCAACAGATCCTGAGATTTGGTGACAATAGAACCACTTCAGAAGTACCAATTTCGAATATTTTTTTTTAAATCGGTTCAAATATTATTATGGCGGAGTAATCACGTAACAAACATACACTAAAAAACAGAATTTGTCGTCAAATTGAGAACCTCCTTTTTTAAGGAGGCTAAAAAGATAATGATTTTCAAACGGATTTTCTTGAAACATAGCTAAGGACACTCAATCAAAACATCTTTAAAAACAAACTTAATCAAAACAGGTTCATCCGTTCAAGAACTATACACAAATACTCACAACAAACATATAACACCTTTTTCGTCGGAGGTTAAAAAAGGCACCAATTTATATCTCATACAAAACCTACACGAGAAATTAAAATGAAGGATATATTGCCTCGACCCTACGTGACCACCATACTATAGCGTGGAACGTTAAGAAAATAGCCTTTTAATATACGACCGTTATTTAACTAAAGCTATCTGACACGTGATTGTGCATGTAACCGAGGCGAACTAGGTTAACCAACGTTAAAAATACAAGACCTTTTTTTTTTACTGTATACTGTGTACATTTAAATTTTTATAATAGTTTGTTTACTTCACGTTAGAGGATAGTCAGTTTGATGGAATAATTTGTGTAAAATATGATGCGAGTTTCAATTTAAAGTATTTAAAATTTGTACTATAGAGTCAGTTAGTCCTTTTTTACAAGTTTTTATTTATCATAAAATTAGGTATGTGTAGGTCGAAGCTGAATTTTCATAGGAATAATATCATCGTAAACGCCCGATTATAATTTATCGGACCACTTTATTGTCAGAATAGTGTGATAAATTTGTAAAATGTACTTCCCTGCAAATAAACTATTTCATTTCAGTGGACATCGACCTAAGTCAATTTTGACTCACGGTATCAAATTGAGTTGATTTGGTCCACATAATGTAAATCTGATGACAATATAATATTATGGTGTCATTGAACTGATGGAGCTGGAAAAAGACAATTAATTGTAATTATAGTATATTAAAGTATATTTGTCTGTCTCTCTGACTTTGTCTGTTTGTTTCGCTAATCACCGAAAAGGCAAGATTGATTTAGTTTCAAGTTTCAGTCTTCTAAAAATAATTTAATCCCATGACATTATTATTGGCTTCTTTTTAACGCAGGAACGCGGGTGAAATTGCTAGAGACAGCAAACTACACAATATAATCGCTTTTCTAATACAAGTACATAAAAATCTTTTTTTCTATAACACAAAGTGTATTCGATGTAGTTAAACAAGCGAATCACTGTACCAACACCAAGAAAACGTATAACATTAAACAAGCCTCCCCGGAAATTTAATATTGAACTTTGCTTAGAAATCAAATTAAGCTAACAATAACGCCAAAGTTTGGCTTCGTCAAAAACATTTTATTACTCTATATACCTACTTACCTAGTAACTACGAGTATAAGTTTACAAATCGAGCCTGAATTATATTTTCTTAAGTTTATAATTTTATTGTTACATATGGTTTTTAACCCCCGACGAAAAAGAGGGTTATAAGTTTGTAGTGTGTATCTGTGTGTCTGTCTGTAGCATATCTTCTAAATCGATGAATCGGTTTTGATTCTGTTTTATTCGTTTGAAAGGTGACTTAATCGAGAGTGTTCTCAGCTATATTTTAAAAAAACGAGCTGAGCCCATTCAAGATCATCGCGACTTTTCTAGTGTCGGAGGTTTCTTATTTCTTTTAATTTTAGTTAAGTATTGTTATCAATAATTGATTGCCTAATATCACTAATCGTTTAAACAAACAAACTCTTCAGCTTTATTATTAGTATAAATAGACATAGACAATCTTTTTCCAAAATAAAGCTACTGCATAACTTCAGTTTTGCAGTGAGATTTCCTACGTTAATTCTGGTAATTAAAAAGTAAATGTTGATTAAAAGTTATTCTTTCAAATAGAACTAATTAAATACCCTTTTGAATTTGAACTTAAAGTAAAAGAAAGCCTGCAATCTACGCTCTGCAATTTGTAAATGCAAATTTAGTTCATAAATTAGTACATTCGAACGAGCTAACAACTTTGCATTTGAGTTTCTGATAAATTGAATGTTGTATTTGCATTTACCATAAACTAAAAAAAAAAAAATATTCTATATGTTTTTAAGTTCTAATTTTTGTGTGTGAAAAAGGAGTATGTAGAGAAAGGGTTAAAAAAAATATCATCCCTATAATTATTTTTGTATGTAAACGAAAATATCTGACACAAGCTTTCCACTACATAAATGCCAATGCAGTGGTTTGAGCTGTCCATTGATAGATCTGTCAGTCAGTCAGTCACAGTACAGTCAGTTATATATTCAGATTTACAATTTTTTATCCTATATCGTAATTAATATTTCAAAATCATAGTCAAAACTATTTCAATTTCAAATGTAGAAAAGCCACTATGGAGGTCAATATTACCGAAACTACTACCATCCTGGAAGTCAGCCTTCAATTAATAAAACTGATAAGACTCGGCAAAGTTCATTTTTATATACTTTTAGACATTAGACAATCCTAACTAACTAATGGATATTTGTTACTCTTTCACCTAAAAACTACTATATCGATTTAGATGAAACTTGGCACATAGATCAATCATATACTGGAATAACATATAGGTTAATTTATATCACAAAACCGTAGGGCGGAAGCTAGTTATTAATGTCGTGTCTTTGTTAGTTTTGTCCTTCTTCCATGCAGCAATAAAAACAACTGATCGACATGATTTTGGTAAAGAGATTTATGATCCGAAAAGTAACATAGGCTAATTTTCATCCCGAGAACGCTGTTAGTAGAACCTAGTCACAAATATCAGTGTAAGAGTAAAATCAAGAAGATGTAAATAGTTTATTTACTATGTTAATGAATATTAAATGTTTTTTTTTTTCCTTATCCCAGGGTACCCTTTGATTAGTTCCCTGTTCTTATTACAATCTAGCCTTAATATTAGACTAATAAGTAATTTGTATTTATCCTAAACTTCTAGATTCACTATAACTAAGAATGTGTCAATTAACACTTTTCTTATTGTCTCTATTAAATGATTATGAAAGTCGTGATTATACACAATCATAACAGGTCTCTAGTTTTGACGATAGTACGCATTCAGATTATGAACTATAGTCTAGAATATTATTTTTATCCCTGTAAAACTTTAGCTCCCTCTAAAATACGGTTCAATACCGCATAGCAGCAATAAAATAAACACAAACATCAATATTATGCTTATCGATTTACAATATCACTTTTCTTGCTAAATACTTAATTTCGGTAGATTGACTGATAAAACAAAAATTACAATTTATTTTTTTGTTATACAAAAAGGTCTTTATACTTATGAAAATTAAACTTGCTAACAAATTGTAATATAAATGCGAGAAGTCGAACAATAAAAACGCTTACTAAGCGAGTAAAAAGAATAGCTATACGCTTATTCCATTGACATCAATAAGATGTGAGATCGAGCGTAAAAATGTCCAATTAGGTAGACAATTTATCATTGTCATGTACCTAGATTTTATGTTCGGCTGACCTTTTAATTTTTCCTATTTTATTAGTAATGGCAAATTCTTAAATTATCGTATGAATCGTAACTCTTAAGCTACGCCGTAGATGTTGCTACGACAAACATATCTAAGTTAAAACATAACCCTTTCAACAAAAACAGCACGAAATTAAATTAAAAGACAGACTAATTACTCACTTACGAATTAAAGAAGGGTAAGGGATCAAAGAAGATTTATTTCAATTAAAAAGTTTGTTACCGTCCGGTTAAATTGACCGTAAAAAATCGCCCGCTGACCGCAAACAAAAAAAGAACCATTTAGATTACGGTCCGCATTCAACTCGTAATATTACTGAACATTAACGAACCAAAACCTTTTGCAAAAAACAACAATCATATTAGCATAATAGATAAAAAAGGCTCACTTTTCGAATTCCATCGCCGTGGGGCATCCAACGAAATTTCGTGCACGACAAATAATGTCTTATAAATCACGATAATTAGAACTTCAACACCGTATTTGTAATTTGAAAATTACACGCACTCGCGGGCCGAACGCGGCGTTCGGTAATAATCGCGGGTGATCGGCCAAGCTCGGCAAGACTACCGTTCGGCTCGGCGGACGGGCGGCGAATGATCTGCAGGTGTGAAGGATAAAGCTCGAAGCAGGGTTGATACGTAAGCTAAATAACCAACTCTTTGTACGTTCGTATACACAGTAATTTGGATTAGTTATTGGTTGGCATTTACTTGTATAGGATAGGCATGTAAAGGTTAATACATACCTATCGATGTCAGTCTCAATAGTTAAATGAATTCTTGGTAAATGTTAACTGCAATTTATTGAATGTCAATCCATTTAGGATCATCTTTTTAGTATACAATAATATTGAATATAAAAGGTAAAATGTAAATTGATTCTCGTAAAGTTACTAGTTATATAATAATACTCGTAGATATTTTCAACACAGTTATACTGTTAGTTTTGCGACATATTTGACAGGAAAATTATCAAATTATGACGTATAGGATAAAAATTAATCCAAAATATCTAACCTATTATTATTGTAAATAAATAATCTTAGATAGGTTTAAAATCCTAAGCATACGTTAAAATTAAATTCACATTGTACTCGTATTATTATTGTAATATAGCATAAATAATAATTATTATTCTGATACTATAAAACCTTGGAATGTAACCACATGAAGAAAATAATTAAATTAATAATAAATAAATTCAACTAAAAAATATTATCAATTATTTATTTTATTAGTGATTAGCTATTCCCGCGATTTCTTTTTATGCCTTTTGCGATCGAAACCATTGTACCTACTATGGATATGGAAACCATAGCATGATGATAGGGTACTTTGTAGTAGGTCGCTGGACTGGCTACCACCCTCAAGTTAAAAATCTTTCGCCAAACACCTACCAGTCTGTTCCCATAGCTGCACTTGAGAGCCAGTTCCCTTCTAGGCTTTGTGTGCTTACCACCTTTGGCCACATAATAACTGACCACGGACTCATCATGTCACGTCTATGTCATGTCCACAGCTTAAATATCACTACCAGTTGGGTATCGAATGTACTTGGTATAGGTATAGTAAATATTGATAATAATATTATGTAATTGTAAAATAAATTAACGTAGGTATATTACATTTTGTGACAATCTTGGCACGCCTGCGTACAGCGTAAGTACTTACACGGGCGGTGACATCGCCCGACAACGCGATGCCACACTGTAGGGAGAATATAGTTACACTATGGTCAATGGTCATGTCTACATAGAATACATATTAAAAAACTTCATAACTCGGAAAAACATAAGTAACTCGGGTACAACCAACACTGTATAATTTGTAGCTAGATTAATTAAGTTTAAAGTCTTTGTAATTTCACGCGTTCATTTTATATTTCCCTCATTTAACCTTCAAAAAATATCAAAGGGTACACTAATAAAGTCTTATAAGCGGGACTTCTACGGGCTAATTAATCTTTCAATCAACAAGTTTAATTATAAATCTCCTAGTTTATTAGGTTTCTTGATCAATGGAACTTCATTACGTTGTAACTGATTTGATTAAGTTATTAAGTTCAATATCTTATAATGTTGTTATTAAAATTCATTAAGATTTAGCATATATTTAGGTACTGTCTATTAAATTAATTAAGCCTCAAAATAATAAGTTTGCTTTACATACATTATTATAATATACAAGCAACGAGAGCCAGACAATCTTTAAACTAGAAATTTACTTGCGTTTTTTTAGTCATATAATTATAATAGGCATTAAATTTTATCATCATCATCATCATCATCAGCCATTTTGAGTCCACTGCTGGACATAGGCCTCTCCCATAGCGCGCCACACCTTTCTATTCTCAGCCACCCGCATCCAGCCCAGTCCGGCTACCTTTTTAAGGTCGTCAGTCCATCGTGCTGCAGGGCGTCCCACACTACGCTTGCCAAGACGCGGTCTCCACTCTAACACTCGTCTGCTCCATCGACCGTCCGTTCTTCGGCAGACGTAATTTAAAGAAACAAAATCTGTGTCAGATTAGATTTCCTTCATAGTCATTTTATACTTTTTATTGGTTTTGAAGGCGGTACTTTTTTCTTAAAGTAATTTTTTTTTTTTATGTATGTAATAAAAATAAGTAAAATTAAAAATTTTAAGAAACTCTGAACCCCGAAACTCACTTGAAAATTGGTGATAATTTTTAAACGGCTGAGCGGATTTTCTTGAAACATAGCTAGAACACTCTCGATTAAGTCACCTTTCAGACAAAATAAACTAAATCAAAATTGGTCCATCCGTTCAAGCTATGAGGCTACAGATACATACACATACACACACAGACAGATAGACAGACACGTCAAACTTATATCACCCCGTCGTTTGTGTCGGGGGCTAAAAAAAATGAAAACTGTCCACAGACCAATAATTCATCCCCAAAATAATATCCCAAAAACTTTTGTATTACAAATCCTATATCACGATATCCATAAAATATAAGGAGCTGACGTTTACAGGTAACCCTTAACCGTAAAGTAGATACATTAGTACCTTCGCGACCGGATCCCTCCCTAAGGGACTGAGGGACCCGACATATCTTTTGCATCGTTGATTTTTCAACTTTATAAGCTTGTAATATAATATATATTCGAAATGTTAGTATCGATTTTATATAACTACTTTTATTGTTCGAACTAGTGGGGTAGTAAACCTCTCTAGGAGCGTTAAACATGCTGAATCAGCGCTCTCTCACCATTTTGACGTTTCGAATCGTTAAGGTGGAGGCGTCAGTTGGAGCGCGAAATTCAAATTTTATCACGTTTTTTGCAAATTGCAGCTGAGCTATAGGTCGTAAGTTATCAGGTAGTATTACTAGGTAATATTTACTGATTAATAACAAAAGAAATCACCAACATGTTCCTCCAAGGTATATTACAGACATATACGACTATTTCATGAAAATATTACTAATATACCTTGGAGGAATATGTTGATGATTTCTTTTGTTCTTAATCAGTAAATATACTACCATTCTTCTCGCAAATAACATGTTGATAACTTACGGCCTATAACTGACCTGCAATTTACAAAAAACGTGATAAAATTTGAATTTCGGGCTCCAACCGAAGCCTCCCCCTTAACGTAAGCAATTAATGAAAACGTATATTACTTTTTAAAAAAAGAGAACCGCCTTCAAAACCATTAAAAAGTATAAAATAACTAGAAATTCTAATTTGACACTGTTTTGAAGAAGAAGAAGAAAATAATAAATCATAGTACTTCAGATTTTTTTCACCGACTTCAAATCTGTGTCAGATTAGAATTCCTTCATAGTCATTTTATACTTTTTAGTGGTTTTGAAGGCGGTACTTTTTTCTTAAAGTATTTTTTTTTATGCGATTTTCCTGGGTTCCCATCATCAGATCCTGACTTGGTGACATTGGGACCACCTCAGGAGAATACATTTAAAAAAAAATAAGTCGGTTAAAAATACAACAGGTCTTTTACAATTTTGGCATCCGATCGCGATGAAATTTGGCACGCAGATATGCAGAAGGCTACTTTTTATCCTGGGAACGCGAGTGAAACCGCGGGTAACAGCTAGTAATATAAAAAAACAATTTGGCATGCTTCTCTTGAAGTCTTTTCAAATAATTGTCACGTCTAGCGAATTGCTGATGTTTCTCGATATCGTCGAAAAGATGATGAGTTGGCAAGTCATTGAGTTGACAATTTAACAACAGCAGTACATTTTGATGTAGATTTTTGTGTACATTGTATAAAATTTTTCGCAATGTATTTCGGGTTAGGTTTCGAATTATTTTCACATACCTAAATATCAGGTTAGCCCTTGACCATTCATGGACCGTATACATGTATACATACTTCAAATTACAAGGATAGTTGTATATGTTAGAGAGTATTATAGGCTACCTTTTCTAGTTCCGTACACAAAGGGTGCCTATAGGGTTCCTATTACTAAGCGTCCGTCTGTCAGCGGGCTGTATCTCATGAACCGTAATATGTAGACAGTTATTTTTTTACAGAATATGTATTTCTGTTGCTGCTATAAAAACAATAAGTATTGAAAGTAAATAATGTTTGATGGTCTGAACCCTTCGTATGCGAGTCCGACTCCCACTTAGCCGATTTGTACCTCTAATGGTAATGGGAATGCGATTGAACCTACGGATTTCGTATCCTGCATAAATAAAATTTATGTGAGAAAATTAAAACTGTAAAAAACACGATTATCAACCTAATTTGCATGAGATAAAGATTGGAAATAGTTGGTGTCGATTTAATGTGATCACTATTTAAACAAGGGTTTTAGTGGGTGATCCAAGATGGATGGATGGACAACCCTACCATAGACCATAGTTAAAAAAGAATAATAGCTTACTTTTAATGCATTACCACAGAGTAGATAACATAAAACGTACAAGCAGTACATCCATTATATCATTATATGCTATGCGTATCACTAAGTTTGATTTTATACATTCATATACTTATTCTTATTTTCCATGAACTACTACTCCAAAATTACTATAACTATTTATTTCAAATTTTTAACCATATTAATTTCTAAAATAAAAAAATATATTTAAAGTACTGTTCAATTTTTACTGTGACCATAACCGCGCACACCCACACCACAATCGGGAAGTAAAATCCATTCCAATAAATCTAATTCCATCGCATCTATGGCGCTAAAACAAGCAAAACCAAAGCAATAAAACGTGCAATTAATCACAGGATTAGTCTCAGATCAATTACTGGGTTTGGTGACTAATCGTCTGTACTTGATAGCGATTGGGAAGTTGAGACTAACCCGGGTTTAGTTTACTGTACTTAAACTCAACTGATTTAATTTAGATAATATTGTCAGATACAATGAATTGTTATAAACTTTTTTCAACGTAGTTTGAATAAATAAATAACTAATAATAATACCTACACGTGTGAACTGTGTATCAGAAGACATTTCCCAACCATCACTTGCCTTTAAATAAATACAAATCAAACTTTTAAGAAAATCTATTATAAGTCGCAACGCAGTTAACCTATGGATCAAGGTAATTTATCTTTGTTGAAGCGAATTCTCTTTTATAATTACCTTGTAATAGATATATGTATAACTGGCTGTTCCCCGCGCTACTTCACTCGCGTTCCCGGGATAAAAAGTAGCCTATAACCTGCGGGGATAATGTCGCTTTCTATTAGTAAATGAATGGTTCGAATAGGTCCAGTAACACCATTAGCACGTTCAAACAAACAAACTCTTCAGCATTATTATTAGTAGACAAGTCCAGACAAGTCGAGACAGGTCGAGACAAGTCGAGATAGGTCGCGAGACAAGTCGAGACAGGTCGCGAGACAAGTCGAGACAGGTCGCGAGACAAGTCTAGATAGATCGAGACAGGTTTATAGAAGTCGAGACACGTCGAGACAAGTCACCAAGTAACCAGCTCTGAGTTTCAAACTAACAATTTCGACAATCTTGTCTCGTCTCGAGTCTCGACCCGAAAGTCCCGGGACTCGAGACAACTAAAATTACGAAAAGTCCCGGGAATTCAAGACGTTCCGGGAACCAAACCCTTGCTCCCATACTGCAGTTTAACTTTAGAGAATGTTTGTTGTCTAACTTTTTTTAACAAATTTAAACAAAAGCCAAGTTATAAATTATTAGTGATGTTTTATTGTAGTGATATCAGAGCGTTTATAACATTACCTATTTATATATAACATGTTGTAGCAAAATGTTACAAACTGAAAATGTTATCATGCTACACAATGTTTTTTAACATTTCCCAGTATAAAATATTATTTATCAAAAATAACATTTAGTCAAAAGGGACTAGTTTGGTTAGGGAGCTGTCCAGACGCCTTATTGACACTACAGGTGACCAAAGAGCTGGCACTTACCTCGGACAGCGCATCAGCCTTGCAATCCAACGAGGTAACGTTGCCAGCTTTTTGGGGACCCTGCCTGCAGGCGGCGATTTAAATGCGGTATATTATTTATAGTTACTCTGTATATAGGTTTGATTTTGTAGTTTAATTTTAATTTAATATTTCATTATAGATAGATTATATAAATTATATTTTGTTGTAAATAAATATGTCAAAAGGAAACCATTAGACTTTTAAAAGATTTTCATTCCATATAAAAACACTTTTCAACTATTTTTATTTTCAAAACTTATCGAGGTGTACTTTGCTCGTTAAAAAGCTTGATGTTTTAATTATTATACCAGAATTTTCGAATAGAACACGAGAAAAAAAAGTTGTAGAAGAGAATAGTTTGACGTAGCTTTCCATCGAAACTTCGTAATATTGTTTTATTTCGTCATATTTTTACCCGAAACTTTTCTTGAGATGAAAAAGTATGATTAGGTAAAAAGTTTGTTTGGTACCTTTTTTATTTTAATATAATGGAAAGGACAGTTCGAAATGAGAATATGAAGTTTCGAAATCTTCACCACTACTTTTGCCCAGTTTTACCTTTTTTTTTTCAAATTCAGAGCGATGATAGCTCTGTGGTAGTGACGTTGGATACCGAGACGAAGGTCGCGGGTTCGAATCCTACAATGAGCTTGAGCTTTCGGTGAAGGAAAACATCGTGAGGAAACCATAGCACGGTGGTAGGGTACTTTGTAGTACCCGCCTGGCTGGCTACCACCCTCAAGTTGATAATCTGTCGCCAAGCACGTTCGGTGTGTTCCGACAGCTACACTTGGGAGCCAGTTCCCTTCTAGGCTTTGTGTGCTTACCACCATCGGCTACATCATCACTGGCCACGGTGAGATTGTGGTCTATACTTATATGATTTGGTTAGTGATATGAACTCGAATTAGAAACTCATTTATTCAGTTTAGGCCTTATTATGGAACTTATGTTTTTTTTTCTATATTGGTTCTTTTACATTACACTAATAAAAAAATATTCAATAAGAGTAAAAACACAATTTTAAATTAAAATTAAAATAAATTTTAAAAATTAGGCCTCTTCGGTATGGTTCCGAATTTAATTATAAAAATATCATATAATCCGTTATTTGAATTCGAGAATTCACTTTAGTCTACATTATGATTGTGCCAGTTAATTTAAATAAATGTATTTATGTTACGTATTCACATTTACTTTTCTCGGAAACCCTTCGAAAAGGGTTTGATATATTTAATACATACGTTAAATTTTAATTTACCAAGTCGTGGGCTAGCTACGAAGTGGTTTGTGAATTCTCAGAATATTTGGTTACACGAGTTGTAATCTTCATTTTTTTTAATTTTTATATTTTATTTTTTTATAATTTTATTATATTTTTATGGTACAGCGTGATTATAAGCCACACGTCATGACAAACTCATTACTTATTTATTCAGTTTAGATCCTTATTAGGGTACTTTATGAACGTTACAATTCTACTACCGTTTCAGAATTCAGAGTGTATTCCGAACCGGCGCGGCGGTAGAGTCTATTAAACAAATTGTAACTATCGACATTCATAAGTGCCTTTTACAGGGCCTAAAGTGAATAAATAAATTTTGAGTATGAGTTTGAATATACCTACTTACTGCGAAGACTCAGACAAGAAACTCAGCAAGGCAGTTATTTGTGGATCTATCTTTTGAATTGTAATAGGTAACTACATTATGTACCTATGTCAAAGTGTAACGAAAACTGATACTATAGAATCAGTATATTTATGGATTCCCCAGCTTTTGAATTTTGATCGACAGCAGGAATACAGTATTGTGTACAAAATATATGTAGGTAATATCAGTCAAAATCTTGAGAAGTCGCTAAGGGGAACGTTTCTCCAGAATTATGTACCGAATCCATGGAATCAGGTTACTCACAATGTCACTCACAATAAGTATAATGTAACTAAATAGAGTAACATATCATTTTTAAGCCCGCGTTTCCACTCTAGTGGCCTCACGAGCGCTCATGCGAGACAGTGTAAGCGATACAAACAACGCTTTTTGACGCTCTGTATTTTAGGTCAGGAACTATTTGATACATAATTTCTCTTGTATTTCAGGACCATTGCATTTGGAGTTAATAAAACGAATATGAGGTTGACAGATTTTTTTTACTATGTTTGACCACAATCTCACAGTGGTCAGTGATGATGTGGCCGATGGTGGTAAGCACACAAAGCCTAGAAGGAAACAAGCTCTCAAGTGCAGCTGTCGGAACACACCGGAAGGTGCTTGACGGCAGATTTTCAACATGAGGGTGGTAGCCGGCTAGGCGGGTACTACAACGTACCCTACCACCGTGCTATGGTTTCCTCACGATGTTTAGATGAAGTTCGCAGTTCCATGTTTTCATTTGCACAATTAGTAGAACAACATTGCACAGATATGGAGGTCTACAGACGAACAGTTGGCTATGCTGATTATATTGTTGAATATTATATGAAAAAATAGCTTTGAATGGTGCCAATTCTGTTGTTTACGAACTAAAATAAATTTAATCTCACTATATCTCTTTCTAATGGAAAATATAAGTAAGGGATGCAAGATATTTTAGTCCTGTCAGTTTAATCCGATCACACATTTCAACGTGAATTTAAGCGCGATCTTTATTGGTCACGACTTAAATAGTCGTGACCGTACGTTACATTACGACGGTATGGATTAAACTGACAGCATTAAAAATGCTTAAAAATCTTTTTTCAGTAAGGTTAAAATGAAAGAGAGGTGACTTGTCTAATATTAGTTAAGTTCGTAAACAACAGAATCGGCACCAATATCAAACAAAAATACAAAGTTAAATAGAAACAAGCTTAAACAAGCTACAAATGATTTTGTTTTAAATACCACTCTAGACTCAAAACTGGCAGTCGTTAACCCTGTGTTTATGGCGTGATAATCAATTTGGTCACGCGATGTATTGCTGTTTTTTAGCCGACTATGGCACGCGAAGGAGGGTTGTGCTTCATGTTTTTTTTTCATATTTAAGTTTGGTATTATTTCATTGATTTTCTGTTTCGAAATATTTTTATGTTTAAATAATTGCTTCTTGGACGATATAACGCTTAGTATTTTTATGTTTTAGACACCAAAATCTCTGTATGTACCTGTACTAAGTAATTGTACCTACCAACTAAAACTGATATACTCAATAATACTAATTCTAATAAAGTACCTACACGCGAATTAAATAACTAGCTGTAGACTGCATGTTTATTTATGACAAGCCAGTTGGCGCAGTTGGTTAAGACACCGCCTATCACGCCGCTGGTCATGGGTTCGATTCCCATCCAGGACAAACATTTGTGTGCATGAACATGTCTGTTTGTCCTATGTCTGGGTGTAATTATCTATATAAGTATGTATTTACAAAAAAGTAGTATATGTAGTATATCAGTTATCTGGTTTCCATAGTACAAGCTCTGCTTAGTTTGGGATCAGATAACCGTGTGTGAAGAATGTCTCAGGATTTATTATTATTATTATTTTTTATGACAAAAGGCTGATACCTGATGGTAAGCGTCATTAGCAATGCTGCAATTAGTATTAGGTACCTACTGACTTTAAAAAGCCTAAATACGACTGGCTCTCAAGTGCAACAGCCCAAGCTAGTCTAACATTTATTAATATTTGGGATCAATCCAATAGCTAAACTATAAACTGTGAACATTTGGTATCAAACAAAATTAAAAAAAATACCATATCATTGCCCATAAATATTTGATACAAAATTGAAAAAAAAATATAAAATTGAAAGCCTACTTATCGAGAAACCCAGTGGGTTGAATTAAGATCGCTCGCACAAATAAAGGAAAAACCGGAAAGTCCAACAACATAAAAACATGATCTTACAACATCTTAATTAGATTTTTTTTGTTTATTTTGATATGTTTTCTTCTAAAATAATAGCTAAGACGGTATTTATTATTAATTTTTTTTGATTATTTATTAAAAAGTTGTCAATGTTTGCCAATTAACTGTTTCTGTATAAACGATGTAGTAGCGATATCAAACGTGTTTCGTATTCACGTAATGTACAATCTTTTTTTTTATACTACTAAGGAAGCAAGCAAGCATACGGCCCACTTGATGGTAAGTGGTTACCGTCGTCTATCGCCATTTGCAATACCAGAGATATTGCCAATGTGTTGCTGACCTGTTACAATATCGACAAGGCAAACTGGCTCTCAAGTGCAATTGCCGGAACACACTGGTCTACGATTGACAAATTTGTGAGGCGTATTCAGATGCATCTGACAGACGTGAATCGTTCTTCAGCGGTTATTACAAGCGGTTATTCAACTTTATTTGTTAGTATGTTTGAGTTGAAACTGTAAGGTCCAGTTGTATCGACTGATATTGACATACGTGTAAGTAATTAGTTATCTATAATAATAAAGCTGAAGAGTTTGTTTGTTTGAACGCGCAAATCTCCGGAGTCACTAGTCCGATTTGAAAAATGATTTCAGAAACTACAAGGCTACTTTTTAGCTGGGAACGCGAGTGAAACCGCGGGGAACAGCTAGCTAATATATATTTTTTTTAATTAACGAAATAATTTTTATTCTATTGATCCTATTCTAAATAATAATTCATACGAGTATAATGTGATACGAACGCTATGTCCGTCTGTCTATTGTCTGTGCCCATCAAGAGAGACGTAGACAATTTCATTACCCAAAAACGCAAGTAAAACCGCGGAGCAGATAAACTCAATAAACAATTTAACAAATATAAAGCAGCAATTCACCCAACATCGAAGGCTGTAAATAAAATGCCAGTATCTGTATTATATCAATTTAAGGTTTAAAATTTCAGAAAGCAACCCGCATGCAAGTTCTTCCCTACAGGCTATAAATAATTCCTGCTAACCCAGTTACCATGCTGCCAACATATAGTGGCCGGCAAGCAATCCTGCGCGAGCTGTTTACTTTGATTTATTGATAACATACACACGTGAGCTTTTATTTTTGAAGTTAAAAAAGCCTTTTATTTCGATTTCTATTAAAAGAATCGCTAACTCCAATGACCTTGACTATTTATCCGAACAAATAAGTACTCAAAGCAAGACTACTTTTAGTTTTAAATACATACCTGTACAAAAAATTACACCCAGACTGAAGAGAATCAGACCCACAAATGTTGGTCCTGGATGGAAATTGAAGCCACGACCTGCGGCGCAATAGGTATTGTTTTAACTAAATTCGTCAATTAGCCTGTCAAAATGTTGATCAATGATAAGTAATTATTATTTAGTGCCTTACAGCTTTACCTATATTTCGGAGAAATTAAATATTTTTTCGGGATAAAATGGATACAATAATTGATTCCAGGGTTCGATCTATATATCTCATCGTAATCGAACGTCTAGAAATATCATTTTTTCTATTAAAATTTCTCCTCTTCAACAAAACTTCGTTAATATTTTAGTTTAATTTAATGTTTTCGTGTAAATAATTGTAAATACCTAATTTCAACAAAATGACTCTAATAAAGTTAAGAAAACAAAATATTATTTTATGAACTAATCGAAAAATTATGTAATTTTTGACCCAAATGACATTCGATAAACGAAATTTAATTGCCACTGGGTATTGACGTATCAAAAGCTCGGTGTCAGTAAAAAGCTCAATGAAATCTGGGACGTTGATAAGAACGGAAATACGTCACCGTTTTTATTTCCCGTTAAAATAATAATGTCCTATCGACACGAACACTCAAATGACATTATTTGTTTAAAAGCTCAGAGATTTTTAGTATGAGCACATTTTGAAATAAATAATTAAAAGTTAAAAAAATATGTTAATGGTGATTTTTATTTAGATTTTCATAAAAAAATGCCATCCTCATTTTAAATGCCTTACCAGGGCCTAAACTGAGTTTAGAGTTTTAGTTTGAGGTATCTACCCTATGTTACCCAGGATGATGTAAGGATTCAAAAAATACTGCAAACATCTTCCGTTAAACAGAAAACATTTTTAGAGCAGTCCCGTAATAAAAAAAAATAGTTTCTAAATATAAGCGAGACAGAATAAAAAGTAAAAAAAATAGGAAAATTCATATAATTTAATAAACAAACACGTGCTAAAAAAGGTCGTCGGATAAAGGAAACATTACATCTTTTACTTCCATCTCACCGCCTTTTATTCCATAATTCTCTTTTCAAAACGGCCCAGACCGGAAGTCCCCCTCCTCCCTTATTAACAATGTGCCGCCGTATATTCAGCACTTCCGGTGCCACGCAACCTAGTTCCGGTAGTTCCGGTTACTTCTTTGCAAGTCAGGTATGTGGTCACATCATTGAAATTTTCGCTAACTACTTGTTAATCTACACTTAAGTTTTTTAACTAAAGTAATTTATTCATATCTGTTTGTCCTGAGTCTGGGTTTAGGTAATCTGTACTATTAATAAAGCTCAAGAGTTTGATTGTTTAAACGCGCTAATCTCCGGAGTTACTGGGCCGATTTGAAAATCATCTATATAAGGGTTTGATTCCCATCTAGGACAAACGTGTGCATGAACATGTGTTTGTCCTGAGTCTAGGTGTAAATATCAATATTTACAAAAAAAATGGACGTAGTATATCAGTTATCTGGTTCCTATAGTACAAGCTTGGCTTAGTTTAGGATCAGATAATCGTGTGTGAAGTATATCCCAGAATATTGTAATTATTATAAAGACACTAATTATTATAAATGTAAAGTGTGTTTTCGAATGTAGGAGATAATCTCCAGAGTAACTGAAGAAAAAAAAATATTGATAGGAAGCTACATTATTCCTGACTGCTATAGGCTACTTTTTACACCAGGAAGACGAGTCAAACCACAAGAAACAGCTAGTTTCATAGAAAGGTTTGGGTTTTCTTTAGGGTCCTCCTATCAGCCAGGAAACATCCTCTGTCCTAAATTGGCACAACAATATAAGTGACGTCACGATTTTTTTTTATTAAATTTGTAAAATGTCTGCAAATAAACGATTTCAACATGGTACAAAATAAAGTAAAATAATCATAAAACAAATAAAAAAATCAAGCTTAAATAAAAGCTCAATCAAGAGACAGCCAATAAAAAAACTGTATTTCTTGTACCTACAATCTTTTCTAAGAAAAAAATACAACAGTACCCTTGTTAACTTGTACAGTAGATAGTAGTTGCGAACTCATTACAGTAACAATTGGAGCAACGCCTCACTGAGCAAAGGTAAGGTAGAAGTTAACGATAGCTTAGAAAGAACACCTTGTGCCATCAATTTGTGAAGTAGAAGTCTTACTTTTATTTCGTGTGAGAATAATGTGTGCTAAAAATGTGTGTAGAACGGGATTTTTAACTATTTCGCTTTTGTTTTAATATATAGGAGTAAGATAAGTAAATAAACTCTTACAGCCTAGTGAAATAGAATTTAATGACTGATTAAATTTTATCCACTTTTATTTATTGCAAAGCTATAGAAAGGGACAGGTATAGAGATAATCAATGATGACTCTAAGTGCGGTCGTTAGTCACTCAGTGAGCTATAAAACTAGCAAGCAAGTGAGTAAACCGACGCTGAAGTATCTCGTACTGCAGCACGCTGAGGTTTTGAGATGGATGCCTTTTTGGCCTCACACTGCTTATAGTTATGTTTTTAATGTAATTTTGCTTATGTTTTTGTATGAGTCTCTTGAGCTATTTCTACGGAACAAGGTATGCTCAGAATTTCGAGACATTATGACGAGGACATTCGTAGAAGAACAATAATGACGGATATAATATAACTCAATGAACCATTACAATAACCTAGCTGTTTCTCGCGGTTTCACTCACGTTCCGGGGGTCCTATTAGTGAAATATTTTTTCAAATCGGACCAGTAACTCCGAAGATTAACGTGTTCAAACAAACAAAGTATAAATATTAGTCTGTTATTTATTGATAGGTTCCAATGTATGAAATTAAATAGTGTTAAAAGCATAATTAATACCTACATTAAATCCATAAGGGCAAACCGACGCCTCCACCTTAACTGACAAACATCTCATAGGCTAATCACAAAACGCAAAAAATATTCAAAATGCGGCCCAGTTTGAAGATGGTCATAAGAATTTTGTGAACACAAATTACAATAATATATTTGATTATTACTATAATATCCAAATTACAAGTGCAATAAAAAAAGAACCTTGTGACTAATTTAATTAAATCCATTTACAATATCTAATAAAACACCTTGTACATTTTAACTTGGACAATAGAATGTAATTTTGTGGTATATTGGTCTCGGTGATTTAGCATAAACTCTAAGGCTTAGCGTTTATTAATAGGTGGAAACGGAATACTCAGGAGAAGTATTTTGTAATTCAGGAACTAGTTACAAGTAACTTTACGTGTCTGCCATAAAAAATATGTCTTTGCAAACCTTATATTACTTAGAAAAATAAAACATAAAAAGTCCCAAAAAACAGTTTGTTATTTTACTCTCCGGCCTGTACCTATTTACCTACACATAATCATCAAACAACGCCTTCAAACTTGAAGCCTACAAACTACGCATTAGTAGTTTGGCGATTTTTTATATAAGAAAAACATGTAAGGTATAATTTGGATAAATAAAAATAATAAACTTTTAACAAAAAGAGTAAAACTTCCTTCAAAGACAATAAAATTAATATATGGAGCTATACAGAATACATCTCAAGAATATTTAAAATCGGTTGATAAGCAAAAAAGTTATACGAAAAACAGCCAAATTGAGAACCACCTCCTTTTTTGATGGAGGTTAAAAACCCGAGTTGAATTATACCCCGCTCTGCTCATCACAAAATGCTCCAGTTACTCAAAGGTAAAGCGGCAAAAACCGCAAGGGCGACCATAAACTTTGATTAGATTCTGTAACACGCCGCGGGCCGTACATTAGAATGCGTGAATTGCCTCACTCAGGTAATTGAATTTTCCGAGTCATCGTTCCAGATTTCGTGTATCTTAACATTATGCATTGCTTGAGAAATCCTTGAATAGTAAAGGGTATTTGACTTGAATTTTACATAAAATTAAAGATAAAAGTAAGGTAACTGTTGTCGAGATCTCACATCTATTAAATAGAAATTTGTACTAAGCCCCCTGTAGTAGGTATGTACCTACTTACTCTTCTTCCATTTTTGGTATGTCCTTTCACACAATCCATCCTATATTTCAGTCTTCCTCTTCAATGTCTGAAATCTGATAGTTTAACATGTGAGAGGAGATAATCTTAACTGTTAATTTTGGTCTTCACGATACAGGCTTGCCTAGTGTGAAGACCACAGTAAATCAATAACATTTCATCTCATTGTATTGTATTATCTATTGTTCATAATTCAACAGAAATGTTAATACTCAGAATCAGATATGTAAATAAATAAATAAGAAAATAAGATTGATTATAAGTCGAGTCCTATGTAATTTTCTGTACATAAAACAAAACGCACCTACGCGACGCTCGAACCCTATGCAGGGGAGAATTGATGCTCCTGTATGATGAGTAGATACCTATAATATGCAGTTTAATGCTAAAAATAAATCTGTAAAATCTGTACTTAAAATCATTACCTGGCTAGACTACGATGCACGAGTTTCCTTCCCAGTTCCAGTCAAGGGCTTGTAGTATGCGTACCACTTTCAGTCTTATCAACTCTTACCTTGATGTATTTGTATACAAGCATAACTGTAATTTAAGAAAAACAAAAAATAGTTTCAAACAATTTGGGCATTTATTCAATAAACGTCGTTTATCGAAGATTTTCTGTTAGGATATTTTATATATTACTAGGTTTCCGTGGATTTTAGACAATTGCTTTCCTAGTTGATACCTACACTTCACAAAGAACACGCCCTCCAGTGGTTTAGTATGTGTGTTAAAATGTCAGTCAGTAAAATTTAGGGACTTGCATTTTATATAATATACATATACAGATTACATAAATAAAAGCTTTACTATATTTACAGACATGATTTTATAGATAAATATTGATTTATGAAACAATCGACATTGTACTGGTCAACAAAATGCGGATAAAATCTTTTACAAATACGATGCAATACAAAAGCAATAACGCGAAATATTTCCTCTAAAAATAAATAGCAATAAATATCATAAATATTGCCGATAAAAAACTGGACAAATGCGAGTTCTCGTGCAGTCTAAGGGTTCTTTAATAATAGTCCAGCTTGCGTTATATTTTTATGTGAATAGTTTATGAAACAAGTTATTTGTTCAATGAAAAGATAGAAAGTTTCTACTACATTGAATATTTTCATAAGTTTATACTGCTGAGATTTGGGTCGATAAATAAACGTATTTTGGCTGACTGTCCGGCTCCGATTTGATTTATTTTGATATATGTTAGAGAGTAGTCTAAAATAACAGACACGTATTATTTTTAAACTGCCCAAATCATCCTGTATCAGTAGGTATCTATACCATCTGTTAAAATAATAAAATTATTTTCAGAATTTAATAAATCGTTTCCACCAATTTTTTACCAAAACGTTTTTTTATTATTTAACAAGGAACCATAAACATAATAGTTGCTTCCCCCTAAATAAAGTGGGGATGCGTGTCACGCGCAAGGACCTTTATAAATAAATATACGTCGCAGTTATAGCCGAGTCGTGCAATCTGTTTCACCTGTAATTTGATGTATGAGCAGTAAGAGAAAAATAAGAAATTCTTTACGTGCTCCTTATATTGAAATTTATATGAAACTATAGCTTTTAGTTTGAGCGAGGAATTTTAACGTTCATATTACAAAAAATGCTGGATGATCGTTTAGGTTTTATGTATGTATATAATATTTTGGTTTATTGCAATAATATAAGGGAACGATTCTCTTTTGTTTCAGAATCAAATAGTTTTTATTGATTAGCGGCCTATTAGCTTCTGTGACATGTTTTTAACTTTACATTCGTATGTGGGAATCAGCTAAAAAATCGTAGCACTACATCGTAGCACCGCTACGATTGTAGCCATCACGAATCATTGCTACGAACTCGTAGCGTGCTCATCTGTTGCGTCGAAAAACTAAAAATATCTAGAAAATGGAAAATAAATGAAATTATTTTTCTTCAATAGATTAAGGTAACCTTCTTAAAATGGAAATATCTAGATCTAGCAACGTTGCAAAACTAAAAAATCTAGACAAATTGAATCGCAAACGAATTTGCTAGTAGAAAAGCGTTTGGCCTAAATTGACTGACTGACTCATCAAAATTAGAAGCCCCGGGAAATAGAAACTTTGTTTTCAACAGAGTTTTTAGGTCGTTTCTTTCTGCGGCGAATTTTTACACGGAGCATGATCAAAAAAAAATAATTTATTTTTTTTGGGTTTCTTTCTAATAATTTCTACCCATAGAAAAGATTTCATAGATCACAAGGTGATGTTTTTAAATGTACCAATGATTATGATGACTTTGGAATGATCATATACCTTACTTTCCTTGCTTTATACCTACAAATGTAATGTATACAGAGTATTTTTTTCTAGTGGGCGTGGTAGGTCAAATCCTAAAGTATGGACAAAGGCGAAAAATGCTGAAAAATGGAGTGGAAAAACTGAAAAACGGTCATAAAACTGTATACTCTGACGGGCCAGTTGGCGCAGTTGGTTAAGACACCATCTATTGCGCCGCAGGTCTTGGGTTCGATTCCCATCCAGGACAAACATTTGTGTGCATGAACATGTCTGTTTGTGCTGAGTCTGGGTGTAATTATCTATATAAGTATGTATTTACAAAAAAAAGTAGTATATGTAGTATATCAGTTATCTGGTATCCATAGTACAAGCTCTGCTTAGTTTGGGACCAGATAACCGTGTGTGAAAAAATGTCCCAGGATATTTATTTATATTTATACTTGGATTTTCAAAAAATAATCGTCCTAGGATAATTAGTTGTGCTTTTAACCATTATTTTACATTGTCTTACTAATTTATGGCTTTAATAATATTGGAATAAATAAATGAATAAGCATACTATTAGAAAGCCTTAATTTGTATGAATGTGATACATGATTTAATATTTGAAAATTAGTTTCTTATCAGTAGCAGAAAAATCTAGTATACAAGCGTGTCTGGTTACGCTATAAAACTACTGAACGGATTTAGATAAAACTTGTCACATAGATAGGTCATACCCTGGAATAATATATAGGCTACCTATATATAGGTAGGCTATATATATATATAAGATCCCTCGGGAAACCGCGGGTCGGAAAGCTAGCAATAATATATTATAGAAAAAATATTTCTTTCTTGTACTCCCCATTTATCTGTTACCCGCAAATGAAGTGTTAGGTTCATTACCCATCAAAATGGCGCGCTAATGAGTGACGTCACTAAATAGCCATTAGGCGTATTTACAGTGGCGGAAATACGGCCCAGTTACGAGTTTCCAGGAAGCGTACAGAACCTATTATGGTTGCTTTTTGCAATGAAATTTATGTTGGATTTAACATTTCAAAATGTTTCACTACTTTTTCTTGAGGCGCTAAAAGTAAATTTAAAAACTTACCTAATACTAGAAGCGAAAAAAGGCTTTCTTTCGGCTATTTCAGTAATAAGAATCTACATTATCTCCGTGTGCAATAAACTACTTTTTATCTTGAGAACGCGGGTGAAACCGGGGGAAACAGTAATCTTATAAATGCAAAAGTTTTTGTGTATGTTTGTATGAATATTGTAGCGATACTGGTTGTTGAAGGAACTGCATAGCCGCTTCTAACTGTACCTATTTATTATTACTGACCACAGTAATATTGTCAAACATAGTCCCATACATAGTAAAAAAAAAATTGAGTTGTCTTATGGATACCCGGATGGAAAATTCTTAACTATAATCGTTTAAATGGCACAACGCCATCTATTGACATTAGTTTGTACTACTGCTAGAGGGTCTACCTATAATTGACGGACGCAAATTTTGCTTTATAGCGTCGATCACCGACCAATTAATGAGACCCCTCGGTGTCGAATTTTGGTGTCTATGATTGTTACACATTTTTCGGTCTAGCCTCTCAGCCTGCAGACGATAACGTGCCTTATGCCTCTCTCTCATCTACATTTCCTGGTATAAGAGACGTTAATCTCCAAGCTAAGAGCCGGTATATTCAACAAAATAATTAAACCAAAGCTAAATGTATTCACAACCGGGAAGTCACGCCGCAGGGCTTTGGATCACTCAAAGTGTAATTATGAAAATTTGTACTCAAACTATTGTTATAACTAAAAGTACTCACACTTTCCTATTACAAAGTTCGTTCGAGCATCGCACTGGAGGGATTAAAGTTTTATCATAACCCCACGGGGAATGAAGTCCGAGTCAGTACAGCCGTACCATGTCACCTTTAATAGAATTTGGGTAAATCAAAAACCACAAATGAAATATTAAATTAAAATTAAACTACTAAATTTATCCTATATACAGAGTAACTATAAATAATATACGCATACTCTTCTATATCAGTTCAAGCATTTAAAACTTATGGATTATAGAAACTGATAAACATATAAAAATGAACCATGAAAACATTACACTGTTTTTATTATAGTCGTGTAATAAAAATAGGGACAGATATTGGACATGAAAGATTCTGACTGTCAAAGACGGTGATAATGTTTACAAAATTTAGCGGTAATTGAAATATTTTAAAAAGCGGTTTATTTGCTAGAATTTGAGCTTCATTTTCAGTGATACGAAGATAACTAAGGTCCATCTCGCAAATTACCTAATATATTTCAAACTCTTCAAACTCATCCTTTATACAAAATGTAGTAGATTTGTTACTCATTTTGTTGAAAAACTTCAACAAAAATAGGAAGTATTTTTCATTCATACTCCAAATATACAGTTTACGTATCCGTTGGCTCGTATCAGGGACGTGAATGGCTCAAACACAAAATAATTCTCCGAATTGAGAGTCAAATAGTAAGTGACTGAAATACACTTTTGTTCTATGACTTTTTGCCAAAAAGTACTACAAACCAAGAAAAAAAAGTTTTTATAGGGATTATCGTTCTACAAATCGTACTCGCCTCGTGCCGCGTGCGTTTTATGGTTTACTATCTGTGACTGCCTAGGGAGAGTTTATATGGAGTTAAGACGATTAGAATTTCTATTTTTAGTTTTATTATAAAAATACACACACACATATACCCCGACATCATGCAGACACACATACACACAATTACATACTCTCACATACACCCTCACAGTCCCTCACCTACACTTCACACTGCTCTGTTTCTGTCAAAGTTGCTTAGATAATAAAAAGTAAATCCTTAATTAGTATTAATTATAGTTAGTTAAGTTATATAATTAATTTATCATAGCTGAGGCTATTGTAATATACTAAAAAAAAATTGAAATATAAAAAGTCTTAAAACAAAAGTTGTCAGTCTTGATGAACCAATTTTAAGGCGATGATAGCTCAGTGGTGACGTCGGATGCGGAGACGAAGGTCCCGGGTTCGAATCCTACAATGAGTTTGAGCTTTCAGTGAAGGAAAACATCGTGAGGAAACCATATCACGGTGGTAGGGTACTTTGTAGTACCCGCCTGGCTGGCTACCACCCTCAAGTTGAAAATCTGTCGCCAAGCACCTTTCGGTGTGTTCCGACAGCTGCACTTGCGAGCCAGTTCCTTTCTAGGCTTTGTGTGCTTACCATCATCGGTCACATCATCACTGACCATGGTGAGATTGTGGTCAAACACAGGCCTATACGTAGTAAAAAAAAAAACAAACCAAAGTCGCCTTTAAAAGGTTTTGCGTTAGTTAGCAGTTACACTGTATAACATTGTTTTCTATGTTTAAAATTAATTTTCTAAACGTTCAATAGTTATTGGCATAGCCCTGGTATAACTAGGTAAGTTTCCGTTTGAAATGCAAATAGACAGGACGCTGCGTTACTCGTTTTGTTTACAGTATACACAAAAAACACAAGTGGGCACCGTCCTGTGGTTGCAGTAAACAGTCGCTTTGTATCACCGTTCGGTAACAACGCTTCAGTATTAAGTGGATCCTGGCTATGTGTTTCATAGAAGTGGCATGTATTATCTTAATCTATATATATATATATACATAAAGAAAGTCGTGTTAGTTACACTATTTATAACTCAAGAACGGCTGAAACTGATTTGGCTGAAAATTGGTGGGGAGGTAGCTTATAACCAGGAGAAGGACATATGATAGGTAGTAGGTAAGGCAGGTAGGGGTAGGTAGAGGCAAATAGGGGTAGTTAGGGGTAGGTAGAGGTAGGTAGAGATAGGTTGGTAGGCCTCAGTTTTATTTTTGTTCTCAGGGCAGGACAACGTCTGCCGGGTCAGCTATTTGAGAATAAATTTCTTTAAACCTGAGGTAGTACCTTTGGTTGGAACGAAATTCAAATTTTATTACGTTTTTTCGCTAATTGCAGCTCAGTTATAGGTCATAAGTTTATCAATATGTGTTTTGCAATAAGAATGAATAACTGATTAATAACAAAAGAAATCATCAACATATTTCTCCAAGGTATATTATATTAGTGGCAAACGCTTTGATTTAGCAAAGTAGATCTATTAAAAGTAAGTTTAATATACAGACTATTCTCTTTAAAATAAAATAAACATAACAGCTACTTTGAATTAAAATTGATACTACATTAATTAAATTGACAACATGGACATAGAGAAAAACTATAATTTCTAGAACAGACATCACTTAGGTTCCGTTGCATAAAGCGCGGTCATAGGGTCGGTTGCTCGTTGTTATAGTCAACGTTAACTTTGATGATGATCGAGCTCCCTCGGTCGGTTATGGTTACGGTAAAAAAAATGTTGAAGCGTTTGCGTTTCTTTCGGCGGTTAAAGTTAACTATAACCGTAACCTAACTTTAACCTTCCTATGACCGCATTTTATGCAACCGACCCATAATAAGGTAATAGTTGACTATAACTTTAACTAAAAGTACGAGCAACCGACCCTTAAATTACGTTGGTTATATCCAGTTGTTAATACATCTAGAACGTCGAGTAAGCACCTTGGTACCACTCAATGTATTGTTTTATTATTTAGGCGAGTTGCTACCGAATATCTTATGAGCCGTCGTGAGTTGAAGTTCGCAACTTCAGTTTGCCAAACATGGCTTCTAAAATGAAATTTTATAATTCATACTAAGGCTACGTTATTTAATATAGAAAGTTAGTTATACCCGGTCGTTGTCGTAAACGAATCCTTTATGTTGTGTTCCTGCGAGTGGGTAAAATAGGATCGCAGGTGAAACCGCAGGGTTGAAAGTAAGTAAGAAATAATTTCGAGATAACATAATAAATACTAGCTCTACGTTTTATTTTTTTTCGTATCTTTTATATGTTGTATAAACTTGAAATTAGTCTGTGAATTGACCTTCGCCAAACAAAGATCAAGTCGTCTTGTCCAGTACAGTAGTAAACTTTTCTTTGATTAGATTTGTTGCCAACCTCCATGTTTCTGTCTGTCCATTAGAATGCAAGCTAGGGACAACCGTATAATTGAATTTTTCCAAGTCATCGAACAAGCTTTTTTCCCTTTTCATTCCCCACACCTCTTTTGTAACGCCATTTTGTTATGCGTGGAATTATAATTAATGGTAACTGTGAAATCAGTTTTGATGCCTTTTTTAATCTGTATGATTACATATTCAAAGATAATTTTGATGAAAGCTGCAATTATGTGTTTGTAGTATTTTCTTTTCTAGTTTCCGCTTAAAGTACCTTTGGTTACCTGATAATTTCAAAGTTACCCGATCGATGTGTATAGAAAACCATGAACCTGAATAATGATATTTATACTTAATATAATAAAGCTAAAGAGTTTGTTTATTTAATTTATGTCAGGCGTTGTTTTCAGGAACTAAAATCTAACAGTTCCATCATAACTGGTTTTAAAAAAATCATCATCATCATCATATCAGCCGAAAGACGTCCACTGCTAGACAAAGGCCTCCCTCAAGGATCTCCACGATGGCCGGTCTTGCGCTATGCGTATCCAGCGGTTTCCCGCGACCCTCACAAGATCGTCGATCCACCTTGTAGGGAGCCTCATGCTGCATCCTCCGGTTCATGGTCGCCACTCGAGAACCCTTATGCCACTAAAGTTTGACAATTCTTCGGGCTATGTCGGTTACTTTGGTTCGCCTGCGGATCTCATCATTCCTGATTCGATCTTGCAAGGAAATTCCAAGCATAGCGCTTAATTTCAATTTACATAATATAATTTGCGAATATTATAAACGCATATAAAAATAAATAGACTCTGGCCCGGATTCTGTTGATTTCAAACTAAACAAAATTAATTTATGAAAGAGAGTTGACGTGACTAATATTAGTGTAATTTGTAAACAACAAAATCGGCACCACTACCCATTTCAATCAATATCAACACAATTTCTTATATCGAAACAAAATCCTTATAAATTATTCGTATCTAAAATCTCCAAGAAAACCACCTTAATTATAAACCAACCCTACGTCTACAGTTTGTAGAAAAAGAAACACAATCAGTGTCGATTCGACATGATAATTGCTTATAGTGACTGAGGCAGTCGCGTGAGAGATCGCGTGTTGGTTTTGATTAAATTCTACGCTATGGCCGGCTTTACAAGCCACGGCTACGACACGACAACGATCCTCTAAAACAACAGTAGTGTTGATAACTAATTGACTCAGGCGTGACCTTGCGGAAATCCATTATAAGATTAAACAGAAGACAAATATTTAGTAACTAATTCCACTGGATCTCCTTCTCTGTCTTTCCTTGTGTGGGACTTGACAGAGAAGATAAAATACTGCGAATAGTAAGAATAGTGAGAATAGTAAAGATATCCAGGCGAATTAGTTATTAAATATTTGTCTTCTGTTTAATTTTATTAGTGTTGATAATTAATACACAGAAATGAAAAGATCTGTAAATTAAAACCAAGCTCTGACACAACACAATTTTATTATTCTTTGATTTTAAAGAACAGACAAAAAAGGAAAAAAAAAACATAAACAAATAATAACTAAACAGTTTCCAACAAGTCACCTATCAGCTACATATGCAGATAGTTCTCTCTCTGGTGGGTAGATGGCGCTACGAAATTCTACATCGCGTATACAAAGTTCAGTTCACAAAAAAGTTAAACATTGAAGATTTTGTTTACTTTTAGATATGCTATTGGGCAGTTTTAATTTTACCGATCTATTGTGGCAGGGTATTCTAAAGTGTAGGTAATTTTTCACTTTCCTACACGCAGATACAGATGATGATACAGATGCAGTCATGGCGGCGCCTTCACGCCTTCCCGCCTTCAACTACAGGGTGACAACGATCTTTTAGCGCGTGGCCAAAATCGGAACTAACGCCGCTAACTTGTCAAGAGTCACGTTCGCTCTATCTGCTTATCATTATTGTATGTTGGGGTGTTTTTGCTTGCTAACTAATCATAATATGCCGAAATTAACAAGAAGTGGTGTCAGAGAGATGTTAAAAGTTAAACAGCGCTCTCCTGCCGATGTCATTCAACTGCCAAAAGATCCTTGTCGCACTGTAAGTCGCATATCTTTTCTATTCATTGTTTTTCAGTTTTCCCTTTGACATGCGTCATCGAATTATTTTCTTTTATTTAGTACACAGTTTTCATGTAGTCTGATATCCGTTGTCGATCCGATATTGTGAAGTTGCATGTAAAAGTAGCAATCCTTTGTTAGGTTGTTCCCCTAAGCACGTGGCAACATAAAAAGCGATTTGATCGCTCACTCACAAGTTGTAGCATGATGGATTTTTATGAAGCGTTATTGTGGAGTATTTGATAGGTTGATATTAGAATCAGCCTTGGTATTAAATATGTCAAGGAAAGGAAATAAGTTTTGAGTAATAATGTAACTTAATTTTTTCTCGCATGAATGATTATTGATAAGCAATCATGAATTCAAATTGTACTGGTACCCCACTGTTGATTGACTTGATGAAACTTCGCACAGAGTTATCTTTTTTTTTGCTAGGCCTGTGCCACAATTTGGGCCCAACTAAGTATGAAATCGCAAAAAAAACTTCATACATTTATTTAATCGAGCTAGGGTGAAGATTTGTAACAGAGAAACCAATGTACAGTTCTGTAATTTTGAATGACCCCTGCATCATATGGATAGATTTTCATATAAGTATTTTACCCAATAAAATGTTTATTTTCCGTTTATTTTTAAATCAAAAATTTAATTATTATCTATACATAATTTTAAGTCATATAAATAAGTACACTGTACTAAGTAATCCTTTACGCAATTCACTGATATTATTACGAAAATTGAGGATATTTTATATTTTCGTTCATTTTTCTTAATCTCCTTGCAAAGCTGCTTATACGCTGAAACCTTTGTAGCGAAAATCCCTTTCGGTACATGTTGTAACCTGCTTTTTCCCAAGGCAGCAGTTTATTTGAGATTTGCGTCAATATTAAGTGACGTACTTCGTTATTCAGGCATTTTCAAGGATGTACCTACTTATATTATATAGCTTATCTCATCGTTATTTGGATAGCAAAATTTTTTTTTTTTAGAATTAATTTTTTTTTTTTTAACGACCAACAAACAGTATATACACACTATTTAATAATACATAGCTTAAACAAAAGAAATATTTAACAAATGTGATACCAACCTCGTTGACTTATGTTGAATATACACTACAATATACCTACAATATTTTTTCAAAGGTTTTTGAGTCACAAGGTAGACCGACGATCTTGTGAGGGTCGCGGGAAACCGCTGGATACGGGTAGCGCAAGACCGGCCATCTTGGAGTTCCTTGGGGGAGGCCTTTGTCCAGCAGTGGACGTCTTTTGGTTGATATTTATTTATTTATTCGGTTTACCAACGTATATTACACAAAATCTTATGGTAAAAATCATGGTTGATATGATGATGATGAAAGCTCAACCTCATAGTAGGTTTCGAACCAGCGACCTTGGACTCGGCATTCCAAGTCACCAATGAGCAATCATCGCCTCAAACTTTGTACAATGAAAAACTAAACTCGAAAATAACTTTAAAATATTTTAAATTTTAATGCATTATAAATAAAGGTTTTTTTACCTCACTCAATCAATAAGTCTAATCTTGTCAATCAGGTACGAAAATGCCAGACTAGAACCTTATTCAATAAATGCCAGACTAGGCATTAATACAATAGTCTGCCTGATAGCGTTATCGTCAAATAGAATATATTTTACCTTTTGTTATCTATTGAAAGGTCTCAGGATTACATAAGGCGTAATAGATACCAAGTACATTCTGGATATTCTATTTTCTATATTGTTAGGATGGGTCGTTTTGAAACTTAAGATGGATTTCTATGGAATTAGTCCTCTCCATTACTCTTGGTCAGCAACGAGCGACTCAGGGGTGATAGTTATGACATATATATTACTGGTGCAAAAAAAAAAACATTTTTTTCATGAGAAAATCTTGTTAAAGTTAATTGTCAACGGGTCTATTAATTGATTTTTAATTATTGACGGCGGCGGACTGAAGTACAATGCACTCGACGACGCGGGCGCAGGCATCTCTATACACTATAGTATTACTGTTACCATACGTACCAAAAAGTTACATTTCTCAACCCATTTATAATAATTAATTAAATTTAGAGCATTTTTGGAAAAAGTATTTTTTATACTGCCTGTATCGCTCGTTGTGGACCAAAACAACATTCTGTATATTTAGATTATTGTGACCTAAACTGGGTAAATATTTTAGGTGGCAACTTCTAAAAAGACTAAGTTAAGTAAGTCACGCTGAATATACTTGTATGAGAACAAGTCAAAAACTAAGTTTCATAGTCTATAAAGTTTGTAGACAAGAAAGTTGAAATAAAAACCTTTTCTAGTACATTTTGTATTACTTTCTAAGACACCGCAAGGGTTGACATTCAAACATACTTTTTAAACTTCATATTATATACATTAGACACTAAAAATAGTTTGGGGACCTAAAAATATTTACTGTTTTTGTGTAGATTGTTTTATGAGGATATTGGTGCCGATTCTGTTGTTTACGAACTTAACTAATATTAGACAAGTCACCTCTCTTTCATGTTAACCTTATTGAAAAAAGATAGAACATTTTTAATGCTGTTAGTTTAATCCATGCCGTCGTAATGTACGGGTAAATAGTCGTGACCAATAAAGATCGCGCTTAAATTCACGTTGAAATATGTGATCGGACTAAACTGATAGGACTAAAATATCTTGCATCCTTTTCTTATATTTACTATTAGAAAGAGATATAGTGAGATTAAATTTATTTAGTTGGTAAACAACAGAATCGGCACCACTGTCTAATTTTAACATGTCAAATTAATTATTAAGAGGAACCGCTGTCAGCTTTCTGGGAACCTTGCTGTTTATTGGCAGCAGCATTTCATTTCATTTCATTTATTTTGCCAGAAACATGGTAGTTACAGGTGATAGCAGCCAGCTCGAGGATTTTTTTATTAGTTATTATTTTGTGTATATTTGTTGTAAGTAATTGTTACTTAGATTGATTAAATCGATAGATAAGTAATTAAAATAAATTAAACATGAAAAATAATATAAGCAACATTTTGATGTGGAAAATTTAATATTATGTCCCTAAACCCCTAGCAAGTAAAAATCAAAAGAAATTATGTGCATTATGATCATTAAAAAAACTATGTCCATTTTGATAAAAACGGAGCCCTTGTAATTTTGAAACCTTACTGAAATTTTACTTTCATTATAAAAGTTTTTTTCCTTTATACGTACCTACTCAAAATAAAAGCATATTTACTTTGTTTTGTATGGAGTTATTATATTTTTGTTGAATAATTATAATAAGTTTTTATTGCCTAAATAAAGCGTATTAATATTATTATTGTTGCTTCTGCTATTATTGCCCCAATTCGAATTCCAAAAGCTATTAACTTTAATATTATAAATAAGACTTCACATAAACTACTTTTCGTGTAATCAAACAAATTGTTAACATTAAAAATAAATAAACACCGGTGTACTTTATTGTTAATATCAACATATATTTATTGAATACCGCGGGAAATGGCTGTTATTAATAATAATAACAGCAAAGGTCAATGCCTTATTATCACGCAACCGAAATATCAAACTATTTAGGAAATGAACTTTATCTTTTTACTCGTCGAATAAAAAGGAGTTCTTATGAAACGCACTACGAAACGCACTACTACGGCAGGGCTATTTTAAAACACTCGGATTCGACATCGGAATCGGAAACAAAAACGTTTGTTACGTCGATTCCGTTCCCGACGAGCTATCAAAAGACTATTTTAAATAGCAGTCGCATGACAGATCGAAGATATTCGATAGCGGAAAGATGCGAGTACCTACGTTTACGAATAAATTAAAATAGCAATTGCGGGAATCCGTTTCTGACGAATCCGAATTAAAAATAGACCTGCAGCTTACTTGATACGTTTATGTAAGTATTATTGAAAGAAAAAAAAATAAAGTAAAAGTTTTTATTTTTTGCGCGCCACACAACACAACGCATGTGGCATTCTGAGTCGTTGGTAATTAAAATATATTTGGGTGTTATTTTTTATTGGAAGATTTAGTCATTTTTTTACAGTGGTCATTAATGATGTGGCCGATGGTGATAAGCACACAAAGCCTAGAAAAAAACTGGCTCTCAAGTGCAGCTGTAGGAACACACCGGAAGGTGCTTGGAGACAGATTTTCACCATGAACTTCTCTTATTATCTTAGCATTCCGGATGGATCATATATTTTCAGGGATAAAAAGTATCCCATGCGTATAATCCACCTCGCTTTCTTCGATGTGATATCTTCTTTGAATTCATATACATAAGGTTAATTTCAAAATAATCCCTAAGTATCATACGCAAAAATATACCTTACTAGATTTTGTCAAAGAAGATATTACATCAAACGAAACACGGCGGATAATATAAGTACTGCTAATGCCATTGGCTTCGGTACGGAGGCTTCTTAATATTCAGTAATATTAGTATAAAATCCTTAAATGTTAAGGCGATGCTATACGAGAAATGATGATTCTAAAATGCGTATTTCTCTGTATTCTTTGTTTGATTTGGAAAAAATATATGTTAAACTAGAGAATATGTGACGGAGAATAGTTTTTTTCTTAATTTTGATTTTTTATTAGTAAGGTCAGAAAAACATCGTGAATCGTCAGAAAAATATCGCCCCTTTTTAAAACAAAGAATGCATTATTTAAAATTCTCCTCTCTCGCTTTTCTCCGTCAATTTAGTAAGGGACGGAGACATTCGCGGAGAGCCACCTCTTAAATCAGTAAAATCCGTTTCACCTTCAACATGTTTTCTAAGGTCGTAAAAATTCGACATACGATGGATTATATTTATACGCATACCCGATATATACATCACAAAAAATGAAAGCTGATTTCAGCATACGAGACTAGACATTATTTACAACGAAAGGATTTTATATGTGTAAAGTCCCTATGCTAAGGTTTATATCTTATGCTGCTTACACACTTGGCCAGTATTTATTTGCCGAAACTTGACAAATACCTACACAAATACGAATTACAGCCAAGTGTGGAGGCGGCATTAAAATGAGAATGAACATGAGTTGTCCTTGAGATTTTCGAACCACGAGTAAATGAGATGTCATAATGGATGTAAGAGCAAGGGAGATAGACAATCCTATCACAAATTTTTGGCTTCCTTGGAACATGGGAGATGGTTCCTCGCCGCCGCCAGTAGAAGAGCTAATAAAAAAGTGAAAATTTTCTACCTTGTCACACTGTAGTTCCAAACTTAAAAGAAAAGTGTGCCCTTTTATATTTCGAATTCTGTAGTTAATTCCAGCCAGCTTCATAAAATATAAACAGAGCTGTCGATCAAGGATCGCGTGAGGTATCCCTTTGGCTTTTCGTTACCTACCTTCTATCGCGTGTCAAACTGATGGTAGGTATTACCTATACCTAGACAAATTTCTGATGAATGTACCCTTGTAGTAGAATCAGTATTGAAACTCGATTTTCAAATGTATTTATGCACATAATTACATGTTTAGATGAACAATTAAAAATTTAAATTAATTAAAAAATTGCGGAGCAAAAAAAAATGGGGATTGTTTATTTTATAATTTTTAATTTATCATATAATATAGGTATTATCAAGTATTTACAGTTATTTACTCTACAAATAAAATACAATTAAACTTAAATTATAAACACTTCAAATCATTCCATAAAATAAAATCACATTTATAATTATTATGATTAATTAACTAAAACATTGTTTTAAAATCTTTTCACTCAAATTTTGCATTGAAGTATTGTAATGCGGTTAAATCTTGTGGGTGGGAAACAAAACGTACTTAGTTTGTAATTTCATACGTGACTTGACGTGAGGCTTTGTTTTGAGTTTAAATATATAATTAACTGAATTATTAACGAGGGATAAGGTATCTATCTCCTAATATAATAAGATGAAAAAAAATACTATTTTGTTTTATTCTAAAAGGGAATCTTTCGTATTGAATTTACATAGGATACATAAATGAAGAACTGAAATATTATTTTCTGACTGAATTAGATTAACAATCTTTTAATATGTAAATGTGGTTTTAATTGATATGATAATTAAAAGGAGAAAATTAGCACGGTGGTAGGGTACTTTGTAGTACCCGCCTGGCTGGCTACCACCCTCAAGTTGAAAATTTGTCGCCATGCACCTACCGGTGTGTTCCGGCAATTGCACTTGAGAGCCAGTTTGCCTTCTCGGCATTGTAACAGGTCAGCAACACATTGGCAATATCTCTGGTATTGCAATTGGCGTTAGGCGACGGTAACCACTTACCATCAGGTGGGTCGTATGCTTGCTTGCTACCTTAGTAATATAAAAAAAACCATTTTAACCCCTTTTGCAAAGATAAGAAAAATATTCTGTATTTACATTTTTTTTTTCCTGGGACATTTTTTCACACGCGGTTATCTGATCCCAAACTAAGCAGAGCTTGTACTATGGAAACCAGGTAACTGATATACTACATATACTACTTTTTTTTTTTTTTGTAAATACATACTTATATAGATAATTACACCCAGACTCAGGACAAACAGACATGTTCATGCACACAAATGTTTGTCCTGGATGGGAATCGAACCCACGACCTGCGGCGCAATAGGTGGTGTCTTAACCGACTGCACCAACTGGCCCGCCAATTAAATTTAAAATCAATAATAATTAGTTTTTGCTGAAATATACCCCTGTGACAAATCGACGAATGGAGTGGAAACCTAAAAAGAACATTAAAATTTAAACATATTTAAAGAGAAAACAATAGTTTAATTTTCAGTAAAATTGTAACCATTAATCACGAACACTACACATTTAACTAATTTCATTAATTACCAGAGGCGTAATTCAGACTTGCGATATAATTGCGTTTCAATTATTTGCTAGTTCCAGGTGCCTCTGGAACTAGGGACCAACCCAGTAGGATGGCCTCCTAGTATGTTTTGATGAATACTTTTATCTCTGTAATTATGTCTCTTATACCCTACCATCAGGTATATGGTAACTCTTTAAAAAAAATTCATCCATATCTATACTAAAAATATACTTATAATAAAGCTGAAGAGTTTGTTTGTTTGAACTCACTAATCTCCAGAGTTACTGGTCCGATTTGAAAAATTCTTTCACTAATACATAGCTACATTATCTCTAAAGGTTATAGGCTACTTTTGTCCCGGTAACGCGAGTGAAACCGCGGAGAAAAGCTAGTTTTATAATAAGCCTAAAGTTGAGTTTTCACTACGCAGCGTGTGTTTGATCAGAAGTCAGTGATGATGTGGCCGATGGTGGTAAGCACACAAAACTAAGGGAACTGACTCTCAAGTGCACCTGTCGGAACACACCAGTATGATTTTTATCCTATTAATTATTATAGATCAGAAAGTTTGTGAGTATGGATGCACTGAACGGATCTGGATGAAACTTGGCACATAGATAGATCATACCCTGGAATAACATATAGGCTACTTTTAATCCCGGGAAACCATATGATACCTCGGGAACGCGGGTGAAACCGTGGGGCGGAAGCTAGTCATTAATAGTAAGTATATTATGTATCTAGTGCTTTTATGGATATCCAGGCTATGAGGCTACCTCTATTGATATTTTTACTAAGATAAATAACTGCTAAACAAAAAAACATGAGTCGTAAAAAATGGCCAAGTTTACCTAATGGACGATTTATTAACATAAAACAATATTCAATACCAAGCCAATTTACAAGAAATCGTGTCATTTTTCATTACAATAACATCTTGATTTACCCCGAGGTAATATCCAAAAATCAACCTCAAAATATAATCAAGAAAACTTTGGAATTTTCAAATTAAATTTTCAAAAAGTCGACGTTCGTAATCAACTCAGACCCAGATGTGAATGCGAGGGGATGGAAGGTGGACGGTGGGGGAGGGGGGGAGGGTTATATACAGGGTGTATCCCCCGGCCTCCGTTTCAGACACACAACTGAATTATGTAAAACTTTTAATTGTCCTCCTCGCCTTTCCTTCATTAAAATTCGAGGTGTTTTGTTTGAGCACAAGAACTTACACGTAGGCAATGTTTTATTTTATTTTTATTATATTTATTTACTTGCACCTTTCTTATGTAGTAGCACTATGATTGATAATATGTATAGATTCATATCCAGGGATGTTCTTCACATTCGTACACATTGGCAATACTTATGATATTGAAAATGGCGATAGGCGACGGTAACCACTTACCATCAGGAGGACCACCTGCCTGCTTGTCAACCTTCTGAATTCTGACATAAAAAAAATAGGACTGTACTCCAAACGTATCCATGGAAACCAGATACCTGGATACTAGCTCAGATAAATGTTTTTTGAATGCGAAAGTTATTCCGTCTGTTAGTCTAGTATTTTTTCACGCGTATAATATTTTGATATACATATAGCCATGTTATGAAATGGGATATAGGTTAGTTTTTCCCCGGTAACGAGGGTAAAGCCGCTGCTAGTATTACTTATACCTATAAATGAATACACCCAGACACAGAATTAGCATAAACAGGCAAATTACGTGAAATGGTTTAAATGTATTGTAGAACCCAGTTTTTAAGACAGCGCCGGCTCTCTGTACCCGATTGCGGCGAAGCCAAAAAAGGAGGGTTATGTATTTAACCTGTATGTATGTCCGTTCCTATGTACCCTCATAACTACTAAATGGCTTGAACCAATTGTGATGAATGACATGTCGTTAGATTTGTGTTTCTTGCGCAAGAAATCAAAATAGCTGATTTTTTACGCCAAAAAGTATGATATTTTTTTTTCTCCCAAACCTATCGAGTAGGATATCAAAATTATTATGTTTTCGGAATGGAAAATGATAAAAAAACAATCCCAAACTTTTATTGAACTTTTTTAATAACTGCCTTAACGAAAGACCTTAGAATTTGTACTAAGTAAGAATAGAGCTCATGAATTGTAGCGTGACGTTCTAATTAGCCTCTAAACCTAAGGTACATCATTTATCTTCGTCATCATTATCGTATTAGCAGCCTACTTCATAGCAGCTGGGTGTCTCTCGCATGCTCAGATTACGTGTCTGATATTGACCTTTGAGGACAAAAAATAATATCTGTCCGACAAAAATGTAGGAACAAAGATTACTTAGAACATGTGCAGGATAAAAGCACTATACGTACATTAAAAAATGTATCCGCACTAATATATTACTAAGTATGTTTTAACCGACTTCAAAAAAAGGAAGAAGTTCTCAATTCAGTTGTATGCTCTTTTCAATCTTTGTTCACGTATAAATTGTTTGTTTATGAACTGATTTTAATTATTTATGTAAGAAAATGTGTTGGGTTCAGTATAGGTAATGGGAACAAAATTAAATCTGTGTCGCTACAGCACTCGCATGCCCGAGGTTCATCATCATCATCATTTACATGTCATATATATTCTGGCCTCATATGCGATAGCCACACTGAACCAATATCAATATCATAATAAATATGTAGTATATCAGTAGTATATATGTTAACGGAAATGTATGTAATCCGTCATTGTATACAATTCCTAGGAAATGTATGTAATTCCTAAAATGTGTGAAATAAATTATATTATACTTACACGTTACACATTTCCTAGGACATCTATACATTTCCTAAATCGCAATCGGAAATGTAAAACATTTAAGACATTGGTACGCGGGGATAGCGGGACGAGGAGAGGGTATTGCTATATAGGAATTGTATACAATTCCTGTGTATTTCCCCTAGGAAATTATAACAATAATGATACTTGGAAATATATAGAAACTATTGAAAAAAATAGGTTGGGGTTATTTTTTTTATTTTGCATAGAATAGCAAATTAGTAAGATAATATAATCATATTATTATTATTTTACGGTATGACTATTACCCGATTATCTCAATAAGTGCTATAATAAAAAAATATTATTAACAACGTGTTTTATTACAGAAAGCAATTACTTTATACATTTCTAATACGATATTGGAATTATATACAATTCCGAGGAAATTTATACATTTCCTAGGATATCTATGCATTAAATAGTTTTTCAAACAATATTTTATACATTTCCTAAATAGTATCGGAATTGTACACATTTCCTAGGATTTGTATACAATTCCTTGATTTCATACATTTCCGGTAACATATATAAGCTCTTCTTAGTTTGGGATCAAAAACCGTGTGTGAAGAACATCCCAGGATATTTTTTTTATTTATTACTGTTCTTTGAATTTAAGATTTTTTAGTAGGAGTAACACTGGGTGTAATAGGGTAGTTTCCTGGCATATCAAATCAGCAACTTTTTAATAAATGTCAAAACGATCGGTTACATGTAATATTGTATGAAATTGAATTTTTGGCGGGAACTTGCGAAGTGACGTTGCGTTTTCGTTTTATTTTCATAAAATCGTGTATTTTGAGTTTTATTGAATATTATCGGTGGTATTTTGTCCAATAAAGATCAATACAAGTGCACCAGTGAAGTGAAATGAAATGATTACGTGTATAGTGGCTTTTCAAGTTGTCTCACGAAGTCCATGAAAAGTTTTAGTAGAACGGCTACCATTGTACTAAAACCTAACTAAACGGACTAACTACGACTCGAAGAAGATTTAACATGATTTGAACTTTGAAACTTGACGATTGACGAGAATTTTATACATGAAGAATATAAAAATACCTACATTGCTCAACTTGACACCGGCAAAATACACGAAGTGTGATGCCAAAATAAAAAAATAAAAAAAAAAAATTATGAAATACTAAGCTATGACGTCATAGTTTCACAGCATCAAATGATCTACTCTTAGCGGTTCTACTGATAATTAAAAATCATAGAAAGCATTAAATGTACAACATATTTAATGTTTCCGCGTGTTTTCAGATGTTTTATGCATTGGTTAGTGTTTGGTCATTTATTTTTGACACTGTCATCTAGCCTATTCTCTGAGAAAAATTAACTAAGCTTGAAAATACATTATAAACTTCTAAGATTTCGTGTACTGAAAGATTTTCCCTCATTGAGTTCATATCAAAGTCTAATAAATAACAAAATAAGCTCGACTCACGCGATAATCACATACCTCTCGTACTCTACATAATCCAAAACAAATTGAAACCTGAAACACTCTTATCCTTAAGCAGTAAAGATCAAATTCGTTCGCATCAAGATTAATATTGCATTGGAAGGGTTAAAAGCGAAGGCGGTGTAAACCAGTAATTACCTGTCAAAAGTTTAAGGGTTGGGGAAAATATTGGGTCGTTCTATACTGTCATATTCATATGTCAAAATTGTGTTTTTAAACTCGTGGATTTATTATTTAAAGCGTTTGCAGGGTTGGGACTAATTTGACGCGTTTGTGTCTATGTTTTGACTGTAGACGGTTATCACTTATAATTGACAGGTTATTAAATGGTTATAGTTATTAGAAATTAGTGCGTCCTAAACCCCCGACACTCACTAGAAAATTTGTGATAATTTTCAAACGGCTGAGCGGATTTTCTTAAAACATAGCTGTGAACACACTCGATTAAGTCACCTTTCAAACAAAGAAAACTAAATCAAAATCAGTTCATCCGTTCAGGAGCTATGAGGCCATAGACAGACAGACACACACACACATACAGACAGACAGACACGTCAAACTTATAACACCCCGTCGTTTTTGCGTCGGGAATTAAAAATACAATCTAATTAATTACTTAAGTAGGTACATGTTTTTTCGAAAAGCCGCTCTATTAGTATCCCCAGTCGACCTCCACCTTACAGAATACCCTAGCCAACTAACTTTCAGCTCATTGTAGGATTCGAACACAATAAAAAGTCATGAGCTCACTGCGACCGGTAAAAACGATGGTCAAGATGAATATAATCAACTTTTAAAAGAGTAAAACCGAAAATGAAAATCTAGGATAGTCGTGAAAAGCAACTCTTTTGCAGGCGAATCTTGTCCTTATTGACTTTAAAAACGTTATTATTATAATTCTTATATTTTCCTGTCAAGGTTGAAATTTAAATAACATTTAAAAATAATAAAAGCGTAACGGAAGCTACTTGTTATAAACAAAAGCCATATGCCAACAAAATTGTTGGGCCAAATACGGACAGCGACGCCAGACTGGTTAAGGGTGAACCTTCGGTTGGAGCACGAAATTGCTAGTAACATTTTCATGAAATAGTCGTATATGTCAGTAATATACCTTGGACGAATATGTTGATGATTTCTTTTGTTATTAATCAGTAAATATACTACCATTCTTCTCGCAAATAACATGTTGATAACTTATGACCTATAACTGAGCTGCAATTTGCAAAAAACGTGATAAAATTTGAATTTAGAAAAATTAATATGAGACCACTTTGGAGCTATACTGAACCCAACGCAAAAATAATTATTAAAATCGGTTCATAAGCAAAAAAAGTTAGGCGTGAACAAACATAAAAAAGACACAATCGAATTGAGAACCTCCTCCATTTTTTTAAGGAGTATAAAAAGAAGAGAACATACAATCCATATAGGTACATACTGTTTCTAAAATAACCATACACGTCAACCTATGAATGCTCGCACTCCGTTCTACATTCATACAATAGAAAGGCCCCACCAAATCCTTGTTTACGTCACAACCAATACGTGAGCAAGGCTTTAAAGCTACAAAATTAATTACACCGCATTATAAATCCTTACTACAATGCATATAGAGCACATTTTTCCTTATTTCATCAGTATTCAAAGCTTAGTTATACCAGTACCTATCCATTTATCTTTGTGACGTAACCGCCATGCAGTCAATTAAAACGGGCTCGGAACAAAAAAAATGATAACTTTTTTTGCAGAGTGTGATATGTCGCTGGCCGAAATACAGGAACGGTTGTCATGGCAACAGATTAATTAATACTTTGTAACATTTTTTATTTTTCAGCACAAGGTTTTATGCGTTTTTCTAATATTCACTTACAATAAAGTGGTCCATCCGCACGCTCGTTTGCCTTTATAAATAAAACTAACATAAATAAACTCTTCATCATGTATAAAACATCCTACCTTAATAACGTCAAAAGAGAGATTAAAATCAATTACATTTTAATTGCAAATTATCTTTATTTTTAATTTGTTGTAGCGCTCACTAACCACAAAAACAAAATGGTGATCCACGCCACAAAATTTTAAATTAAATGTGGGTAACGAAAACGCATTGATATTAAATTATCAGGCAGATAGCTGGTTTACGTTTCACCACTGGTGTGATGATGGGGTTCAAAGTGGTAAGCAATATTATTTCTGTACCCTTCGTCCACACAGCCTCGTTTTCGGTAAATTTTATTGGTTTTTTTTATTAGGACTTTAATGAAATAAAGGCAATATTATCTGAAAAATAAAAGGTCCAACGCCCTTAATTAAATGTCTAAAATTAAGAATTATAGCCCTATTATATTTACTTCTACAAACTGTATTATAACTTATAAATTACAATTTATTACAACTGTTTACGTAAAGTACTGATTTAATGTGCAATTTACCGGGCCATTAACATCAAATATAGGAAGTCTCCCCGAAGGTGAAAATGAGTTTCCAACAAGAATCCGCCCCAGTCATCTTCGGACAAAATTATCACTTCCAGTCATACTTAAACTGTATTTTATAACAGCGTAATAAAATTTAGCTTTTGCATTTCATGTTTCATACTAGCTAATTTGATTTCATTCGGGTTTTAGGCTATTACACGCGGTTTCACCCGCGTTTTTCGTATAAAAAGTATCCTATAGCACTCGGGAATAATGTAGCTTCATATTAGTGAAAGAATTTTCATAATCGGACCAGTAATTCCGGAGATTACCTGCCATAGTTGAACTTACAAAAATACACAAAATAAAAGAATATTTTTATCGAATGTTACGTACGAAGAATATTGTTCCAAAATTATGCTGTATCTCTGCACTGAAGTCTGAACTCTTTGAATGGTAATTTTTAGTTTAAATCAACAAATTCCATTTATACATTTCCAGAGGCGTCCCTTTCGAAGACCCTTAATTTAATCATGTTAAAACTGTTTAAACTTTAAAGCGCCATTTTTTATATGATGAGACAAAAAGCCGCGCCATTTTGTTGGAGTAATTTGTAAAGGTGTAAATTTCAGCTCGAGTGTTGCTGGTTTTTGAGGTTCCACAGACTAACAAGAAATCCTTAGACTCTATATTTTGTAAACTAATGAACATGTTAAATGGAGCTTTATTGATTTATACAAAAGTGTTTGTGTTGGTATTGGTGCCGATTTTGTTGTTTACAAACTTAACTAATATTAGACAAGTCACCTCTCTTTCATTTTAACCTTAATGAAAAAAGATAGAACATTTTTAATGCTGTCAGTTTAATCCATACCGTCGTAATGTACGGGTAAATAGTCGTGACCAATAAAGATCGCGCTTAAATTCACGTTGAAATGTGTGATCGGATTAAACTGACAGGACTAAAATATCGTGCATCCCTTTCTTATATTTACTATTAGAAAGAGATATAGTGAGATTAAATTTATTTAGTTCGTAAACAACAGAATTGGCACCAAGTACCTAAGTTTTAAAAATATAAAAACTTAAATTTCAAGTTAGCTCCCTTAATCCTGCCATTAGTTAAAGTACTATCACAGAATAAGAAATAGTAACAGTAGGTAGTATTTCTTACGTACGTACTTCTTTACGGTATTAACCGTACTTACTTTTTCTCAAAAACATGAAAAAAAAATACAAAATATTGCCGGTAAGTAGTATACTTATTGGTAAGTATCGTATTCAATTTAATTTCCCTCTAATTTATGCATACGAAACCCCACATAACGCGTGTCCGACGCACACTTAGCCGATTTTTAATTTGGTTCTGAATTGTAAGTAGGTGTGAGGAAGCGCGGAGTATTCAAATATTTTAATTTAAAATGAACGCGAATGTAGTCTATTTAAAAATGCTTAATTAGTAAGTACCTTAATAGCTTTTGTTTTCATAATTTTATTTATTACTAGCTGTTCCCCGCGGTTTCACTCGCGTTCCCGGGTTAAAAAGTAACCTATAACCTTCTGGGATAATGTAGCTTCCTATTAGTGAAATAATTTTTGGAATCGGACCAGTAATTCCGGAGGTTAGCGCGTTCAAACAAATAAACTCTTCAGCTTTATTATTAGTAATATAGATAGATATATATTCACCTGTTATTATGAGATATGAGACAAAATGTAACTAGATGATAAACTATGATATGTCTCTAGGGGCATAACAAACAATTTATTTGGTCCCAAATATTCCATTAATATATATTCCATTACATGGAGAGAAATATGATTATTTTACCACGCCAACACTCTCTACATTAAGCTTTGTAGACACGAAATACTTTTTAACATCCGCTAAAGCTTTTTCAATGAGAATAAAAGCCCAGTAATTCATTTTTTGTTGAATAATTGAATAAATCACAATGTTCGCCCAGGTATCTGGCAAATGGATTTGTTTCAACCTTTTACTGTCAGGTCATTTGCATGTAAGGGTTATAGATAATTCTAATGCTGCTGAGGGGAATAGAATCATATACTGAATCTATGGTATCAGTTTTCGTTACAATGATGTCCCTTACTCCCGGTATATCCTTAAATAGTATAAAAGAAAATCGTTCCCGCTGTCTGTACGCAACAGATTTTAATGCAGTTTCAGTGGATAGAGTGATTCAAGAGGAAGGTTTATACGTATAAAACATACATATTTAAATAGAGAGAAGCCGAGAAAAGCCGGGGCGGGTCGATAGTCTAATTATAAAATGTTATAAGACAAGAAAGTTATCTTATGTTCTGTTCCCCATCAAAAGGTCTCATAATTAACAGTTTTAAAGCTATCAACTGATAGGTAATGGCTCCTGAAAATTATGTTATTATCCTGAAAGATAACGACTCCTGAAGTCCTGACATTGTTTAGTTATAGACTACCTTCATAAAACTAAACTCAATCTGTTAACACTAAACAGTCAACGGTGTGTTTTTCTATTAAAATTTACTAATAATATATGTAACAAAATAAACTAAATTTAAAAAAACAAAAGTATCTAAATATAAATAGAAAATTTGTGTCAAATCGCTGCCCCACGGAAGTGTGCCAAGAAGACTGGCAGCTTTGCCACGCTGGATGGCAATGGCAATTCTTTGAGCAAAGTATGTGCCAGCCTTCTTCTTCAATATGATTATTATTATAAAAACAGATTTTCATTTTTTAATATCATTGTTTTCATTTCTCATTTAGCAAAAAAAGACAGTAACAGTAAGTAGGTACTAGGTACCTATATTTTTTATTTTCAAGTAACCAAAAATGTTTACCGTCACAACTATTTTAAACAATTATCGTCAACCGAAAACTGACAAGTGACAAGTTTAATAAAACGTTTTATTTTTTACTTCGACCAATTAACATTATGGAATTAAAAAAATACATTTTCTTTATTATATCTCAAAATTAACATTTGCACCGAGCAATAAACGTAGGTGAGTTCATATTCTAAATTACTTGTGTAATGAAACCCAAAGGTTGCAATTATGTAGTGAAACAGACCTACACCGCACATAGTGTCCATTCTCTTAGGACCATAATCATTATTGGGGTTCCACTGTGGATATAGCAATAGAAGCGGAACAAGCTAACAATAATAATAATTTGCTGAAAATTAAGCAAACAATAATTACTGAAATTGAAAAATACAGAATTTTAAAAATCGTACCTCATAATAACATTATCCAAATCATCTTTCGATTGCAGAAAGAAAGAAAATAAATTTATTATTGTCCTTAAGCACACAGAAAAAAAGGAACATAAATAAAACATAAAACAACATAGGTAAATCAACATGTCTTCTCTGTGTGTCGCGGAAAAAAAAGGGCTACGACTTTCAACGCTGATTTTCAGTCGTCTCCTTACGAGGATTATACTTTCTACTACGTCTGTATCACTCAAAAACAGCGCCTCTACGTATTTGCATGTAAGTTGGCAAATAGATAGACCATACTCTAGATTAACATAATTATATCTTGAGAAAACATAAAACCTAAGGTAACGCAGTTAAAACCATGAGACGGAACGGTTTTTCTTTTTTTCTTGTTTCCTCAGAAAAACGTTAGATTAATCAACAACATAGGTATATTCATGAAGCAGAAATTAATACAAAATAAAGCACCACATACAGAACCATCGGTATATATTACCGTAAAGAAAATAACTAAACCATCTATAACATCCCATCGCATTGAAAGTGTTAATAAGCAATCAAGAAAACAATTTCCTCCAGACGATAGCTATCACTTTATTAGCTCTCAAGAAATAAATAAAGGGGGAAGGTGTCGGTATTAATATTATCTTCTAGTAGGTATAAATTAATCCGAGGCATGTCAGCGCAGAATGCCGAACAATAACGGTGTAGTGTTTAACTAGACTGCTTTGTTGTGCAATCATTGTACGATTAGAATGGATGAGGCTTAAGGTCTTAGAAGGGTTAAAACTAATTTTAAAACATACTTATGGCCAAAACAATTCCATTAAATCTATGGTTTTAACTGTCACGGTAATGTGAGTTTCGATAACTATTCGGCCGTTAGTCTGAAAAAAAAAAAAAAAAACGAAAAATAAAAAAAGTTAACTAAAATAAAGTGAAAAATTTTTGACAGTTTAGGTACACCTAAGGAACTTCTAAAGGTTCACGCATTTATATATTTTATTTATCATTCTAATAATTTAAATATAATATTCACAAAAACAATAACTTTCTTGCCCATAGATAAGAGAAGATAAGAGATAAGGTTATATACGTGGTTGGAAAGCAACCCATACAGGCAACAAATAAAACAACCAGTAATACAAAAATTGAAATAAAATAAATGATATTTTGTTACCATAATATCGCGTACTTAGCTAAATCTACAAAATGCCAAGCACATACAAATAAATTCCTTAAAATGATCTTCACCAATTTAAACGAAGCCACTGTCCGCATCAATTTCTCCTATCCATACAAATCTTTCGTGAAGACAATCCCAAGGTATCCTCTTAATTTGTTGACCGTCTCCCCTAATGCTGACACATAAACATCAGATATCTGAAAGGACCGCCTATAAGCCGTGAAATTAAGCTGACGTCCCTCTCCCCTTTAATTCTTAACCTCGTTAAGTTTTACAGGTTTATGAAGTAAAGGGTACTTTATTGAAAAGCGATCTTTTGTTTTCTATTTCAGAACAAACTGGTTGTCAGGACACTAGTTTAGCCCAGCCAGGGAGGGTACTCCATATAAATCTGTTAAATTAGATGTAACAAAAGATAGCTGACAGGTCGATGAAATGCCATCCGAAACATATTATGAAGCTGCAAATGTGACGATATTAGCCCCCAGGACGATATGTTTAGGTCAAAATACGTCATGCCTATACTGGCATAGTTCTAACCACAGAATCCAGAAATATGAAATAACTTAATAACTATAATATATTAACACCGAGTAACATATAAGCTTTTTATTTTAAAAGAAAGACATGAGGATTCCTTACGAAAATTCCAATAATGTAATCCAAGGTATAAGAAAATCGATAATAATTATTTATTTTAAATGCGAAAGTAACTTAGTCTGTTATCTTTTGACGCCTAAACCGCTAAACCGAACACGATTAAATTTGGCATGCAGATAGCCTATCATATGGAGAAGGACATAGGGTACTATTTATCTAAAGAACGCGGGTGAAACCGCGAGGGACAGTAAGTCAGGTATTCAAGTAACAAAAAGGTTATAAATTCATTCGTTAACTTCTGTGGAGGCCGGAGTAAGTTCATCTTGAAATATTACAGTTTTTTTGCATACTTGATGTAGAATTCATATTCAAATCAGGGTTCAATTGCTAAACGAAGTCTCTTTACTATGAAATCACGCAAATTCCCCGAATAATATTAATATTGCTTATAAAAATGGGCTTTTTCATAAACTTCTTATAATATCGTCGTTATGGAGCTTGAAACGTATTTTATTTATTTGTGTATATTCATTTAAATTCTAAGAAAATTGTATTCAGTATTTTGTAATTTTAGGGACTCACAATTTCTATCAGTGCGGATTCGGTGACATTGGATGTAAATGATGTGACTCTACTCGGATCAAAATCAAAATCAAAAACTCATTTATTCAGTTTAGGCCCTAATAAGGCACTTATGAACGTCAACAGTTACAGTTTTACAATAGACTCTACCACCGGTTCGGAATACACTTGAACTGAGAAGACTCCGGCAAGAAACTCAGAAAGGCGTTTTTTGTTTATGTAGGTAATTAATTATTTAGGATGATGCGAATTCCAAATTACGCAACCAGTAATTTGTATTGCGTTTATTTCTTTTTCCCACTATACAACAAACATTATTTTATATACAAAATATTAATATGTACCTACTACCTAACACATTATATCTAAAAAAAAGCCAAGACTATTTTGGTTAGTGTGTTTATAGCAAATGCAAAGCGAGCTTTTTGTTGTTTCCTTTTAATTTGCGACGCTAACAAGTAGAGTAGAAGTTTACAAGTTCGGAAAGCCGGACTTTTGGAATTAAATTAAAATGTTACAATTTATGGTTGGGCGGCCACCATAAATTCTTTGCCCTAATTAGCCTTTCCTACTTCCACCGTAAACTCTTTTACAGCTCAATAGCACAGTTTAATAAATAGTTATAGCTCGGCTTTGTTTACATTTTTGTATCAGAAGGCTTTGTTTGACATAAAGCTCATAGCATGCAAGCGTTTGTATAAATAAAAGGTCACTTTTTTATTCAATCTCGGTCGATAAAAAATTTACTTCAACTTTTCTGTTTTAAAAATTCTTATTACCTTATTTTTTTTTATTTTCTACTAAACACTACGTTACTTTACTTACGAGTTAGAAAATCATTTTTTTTAATATAACGGGCAGACTTACATACATAATTGCATACTGTTATAACTAATTATAATATTTCAAAATAAATGAAAAAGTAATAGACCTATTAAACTTTCATAAAAATATTTCAAAACACAAAGAAATATATAAGCTACTTATACTTGAAAGCTGTGGAAAAGAAAGCTTATGTATTGTTTGTTTATTATTTTAAAATATACACTTGTGATGAAAGCATTTTATTCTATAGAAACATTAACTTGATATTTTTCTCTTTATGTTGTTAAGAAACAAGTTTTTATTACACTTTGTAAAACTTATTTAAGTAAATGTTTACCACTCAACGTTGGGTATAGTTAAATAAAGTATTTCTATTATTAAATTGTTTTTATTCATTAGTTTCCCATAGTTTATGATACTGTTGCATAATAGGGGTTATTAAACACGAGTGTGAGTTTAAGTACCGAGCCGTAGGCGAGGTTCTTAATAGTATCACACGAGTTTTTAATACCTAATTATGTGCAGTATCATACAGTACTTTATCTAAACTCATCTAATAATGTAATTTAAAGGTAAAAAATCGATAATATTTTGTCATAGGTTTTCATGACTCACGGGTATCGATTATTCGTCATTTCCATTGCCGCCTCCACAATTTCAGATCCAAGTTTATTTCACCTTAGTATCACTGCTATTTTACTGTCATTTTTGGCCAAAATAAAATATGTATGCAAAAAAATCAATAAAATAAACACACATTAATCATCATGGCGCCCAAATCCATGTTGGGAAAAACTCCCTACCGCATACGCGACCACAGAGTAAATTTGCATCTAAACTTGAATTGATACTTATTGATTCCTAATTGTTTACAAAGAGAATATAATACTACGTTTAATTGTTTAGTCATGTCTGGCCACTTATAATGTTTTTTTCTTTATTATTTCGTTTGACAAGTTGACTGACAGTAATTGAAGTATTAAAACCCAAAAAACATTATAAGTGACCAGACATGTCCAAATACTTGTACTTTAGTGAAAAAAAGTTATTTTATAGCATTATCTTGGGAAGAAGACTGTGCTATAATATAATTTTTTAATTTCATTATACACGGGTGTGCATAAAGTGGGTCATTAAAGTACTGTTTTTGATTTCATAATAAGAACATTACGATATGAGAGTAGATAAAATATTAGACGTGTGTATTTTGTGGATAGTTGATAAACCTGATCCGTTGTATTATAAATAATCCGTTCAAGTAATATAGAATAGAATATAATATTCTTTATTGTACACCTTAAACAACAGATGACGCTATAAAATATTGGTACACAATAAGAGTACAATACAGGTGGCCTTATCGCTTAAGCGATCTCTTCCAGACAACCTTTGGGTGATATAAATACTCGATATAATATAAATTACTCATACAGCAGTTTTATAACCTTATCTATGTATGCAATAATATAAAATATTATAAATACTCTTTCACGTAAAAACTACTGAACAGATTTGAATTAAACTTGGCACATAGATAGATCATACCCTGAAATAACATATAGGCTTCTTTTTATCCCGGGAAAACATAAGATACCTCGAGAACGCGGGTAAAACCGCAGGGTGGAAGTTAGTTTTCTTATAAACTAATTAAATATTATATGATAATGTTATGTTATTTTATTATAATTGCAATAATTGAAATGGAACTTAAAAATGGGTAATTATTACTACTGTTTTCAGTTCATAATTGGAAGTAAGTTCTATATTACATAAATATATTAAATTGTGATAATATCAAAGCAATATAGTCCTAGCGCAAAAAGTATCACAAGCGTACCTATACCGTAAACAAAACAGTGTCTTAATGAATAATAAATTAGGTACTTATTAAGGGAACAAAACTAAAAATAATCTAACATTTTGATTAAACAAGGTTAATCATAAGACAAATTTCCCATAGTATACTTATTGAATACTAGCTGTTCCCAGCGGTTTCCCTTTCGCGTTCCCAGGATAAAATTAGTGAAAGAATTTTTCGAATCCAACTGGTTGATCAGACTTGGGCGTTCAAACAGCTTTATTATTAGAATATATAACAAGTCCAATGTAAGTTTCAAACAGGTACCATTTCAAAGTACAAAGACTAAAACTAACACGTTTATTACGAGTTATTTATTTTATAGCACAGTTTATTAGCATGATTACGTCTATCGTATTATCGAGACCTTTTGTTTGTAACTTTATATTGTCATTAAAAAGCGTATAACTGCCAGGAAAGTTTATTTCTCTATTAAATTTGTAGTCACCGTTAGGCGTTAAGTCTTGGGTTTTCTACCTCCGAATGATCGTAAAGGAACGAACATCTAATCATCAACAGGTCATTAAAAGATTATACTATCAGGAAGTACGCTTAAGGGGGGCGAAAGCTTAAACCCATCACACCAGTGGAACTAGACCCTTCAAATATTATAGCGAAAACTTTTGAAAATATGTTGCACATCTTCTAACGGTGTGTTCCACAAATGTACTTGAGAATCATCCAGATCTCTTCTGGTATATGTATGTATGACCTTAACCTTCGGCCAAATCATCACTATGATGATTTGTGTTCAAACAGCGCAGTTTGTAAGGTATGGAACTAAATATTTACACTCATTATGAAGGTTTGTTTTGTAAGTTCGGAAGTAGGAGGTAATCTTCAGAGCTACTGGTCCGATCCTGAAAATCCTTTCACTAATAGGAAGCTACATTATTTCCGAGTGCTACTTTTCATATGCTACATTTCATCTCAGGAACGCGGGTGAAACCACGGAGAACGGCTAGATTTATGATACACACAGACGTCCTAAAAAAGAACTGACTGAATAATGATAAACAATAATATACTTTGATATTGTTTCTTTTCACATTATTATTTTGTCTTAATCGTATAATCGACACTGAGAATATTTAAATTATCTAATAAAGTATAGAATAATAGATTACAACTGTTAGATTTTGCTAAAATTATATTTATAACTTCAGTTATTATTCCAAAATAGGACTTTTTCCGATTAAAACAATACTTGTAACTTAATAGGCTTATTTCGCATAAAGCTGCGGAAGCTAGTATAATATTATACAATCAAAAATAAAAGTACACAATTTTCTCATAAAGAAGCAGAATATAAACTTCAAAGAAGTAAATCCAAAGATTACACAAAACAACGAATAATGATTTTAATTAAAATTTTAATAAACATTTTTCCGACGTATTTTAGTATCGCAACACTGTTCCGAATATGAAAGTGAGATATTAAACGAATTTAACGATCAAGCTGTTATTAAAAACGTAAGGCTACTTACCTATGTTTGTTATAAATTAGTTTTTAGTGCTACTAAACCGTTAATAATCCCTTGTGTTACCCTATTATGAATGTTCACATATATTTCTTTAACTAGCTGTCGTCCTATGGATTTAACCTTTTCTCGGGATAATGATTATCCTATATCCACATCTAGGTTTTAAACGAATGCTACTCATAGTAGGGTTTAGGAATTAGAATAGTTTTGATAGTAGTCAAATAGAATATATTTGAGTTTATAATAGATATTAACCTAGTAGGTAAAAAAATAATGTTAGACAAAACTACATATTTTTATGTATTATACCTATGAGTTATGCATTAATAGTAGTTTATGATACTGTTGCATAATAGGGGTTATTAAATACGAGTGTGAGTTTAAGTACCGAGCCGCAGGCGAAGTTCTTAATAGTATCACACGAGTTTTTAATACCTAATTATGTGCAGTATCATACAGTACTTTATCTAAACTCATCTAATAATGTAATTTAAAGGTAAAAAATCGATAGTTTTTTGCAATTATCAAAACAAAATATGCTTTTTGTTTTGATAATTGTCATTTTTTGTCAAAATGATATAATAATCATATACCGAATCAAATCCGTGTTGCCAACTCCCAAAAATTCTTACCTCTAAAGTTCAAGTCAAAAATTCGCATGTTACATGTAACCACCACAGACAAAGTAAATTTGCAACTAAAATTGAATTGATACTGATTGATTATACTATTGATAGGTCCAAAGTGTACTTTAATAGAAAAAAAGTTATTTTATAGCATTATCTTGGGAACAAAACTGTACTATAATGGATCATTATACACGGGTGTGCATAAAGTGGGTCATTAAGTATAACATATTTCCGATACAGGAAAACTTTCATAGTTCATTTATTTCAGACTAGCGACCCACCCCAGCTTCGCACGGGTGTACAAATCATTGAATATCTCGGCTTTTCTGTAGAATATGCATGTATTATACTACCTTCCTCTTGAATCATTCTATCTATTAAACAAACCGCATCATAATCCGTTGCGTAGTTTTAAAGATCATAGGAACAGACAGACGGGAAGCGACTTTGTTTTATACTTTGTAGGTAGTGATAGTGATAAAGGAAAGCGTTTACAGTTCGTAACATATCATACTCTTTTACCCGACTTAGCAGAGTAACTTTAATATAATTTTCAATAAAACATTTTCTATATTTTTATTCACCCTTGCTCAGTAAGCACAAGCCAGCTCTATCCCTTACTATTTGTTGGAGGACCGTGGAGAACAAGTATTTTATTCAAAAAAAACTATTTTTTTATCCTAATAATCCCGAAGGATCTATCTAAAAATTATTTTCAAGAAACGTCGAGATTAATTTTCAATGAAAACTAAGAACTATCAATGTTTATGGTCTACAAAAGTAAATACCAAAAATCTTTGTTTATTTGATATCTTAGGTCGAGGGCTAGTTTAGGCTCTGTATTGATCTCTAAGTCAGGCTTATTGACAAATATACAAAAATAAATATTATACTCATCTAAGCTCTACGCGCCAAGTTTTACCACATCGTCAGCTAGTTGAAATTGGGGTCAAACTTAAGCCTGTAAAAAAAATTATGTACAAATCCATCCACAGACACTTGTCAGATTCTAATGCGATACTTATGTTTAAATTTCGAGTGCAAACAGTAGTTCCTTCGAATGTAAAACATAATCAAATATCAAGTAGAGTCGTAAAAGAGTACGCGCTCTTTACGACATCGTACCATAATATGGTATAACTCACTCGGAGATCCCACACAATGTCAAACGCAGTATTTTTGTGTCAAAATGCGAGAATCCCCGAGTAAAGACAGTAAATTCATAGGATACAATATATGAGATTTGTTTTGTTCCCAGGGTTGGTATTGGATCGAATTGTTTTAGGGCTTTCAGAAAGCTGCATAGGATAGCGTTTTTTTATGAAAAAAAAAATCTTTTTGGATGTAGGAGTTTATCTCCGGAGTTACTGGTCCGATTCAAAAAATTCTTTCACTAATAGGAAGCTACATTATCCCCTAGTGCTATAGGTTTTTATCCCAGGAACACGGGTGAATCCGCGGGAAACAGCTAATCGATAGATAAAGATACATTCGTATGAGTCTGTTTTAGTGAGGATTTCTATCAACTTGGCACATAGATAGATCATACCCTGGAATAATATTATGCTACTTTTTATCCCGGGAAAACAAGATCCCTCGGGAACGCGGGTGAAACCGCGGGGTGGTTAATAGCGTTCCTTAATTCTAACCCAATAACATAATGAAGCATCACACATTATGCCCTCACGTGACGAGACAACGAGCTCATTAGACTTAATGATTAGTGTCCAGCGCGGACTGTCATCGCGCAATCTAATTCGTACGACCTAACGAGCCTTCCATGGAGTGGACTGGCCATGTTTATGACATTATGGCACGTGATGGACGGCCTTTGTGACGTAGTGGTAACTAATGATATTTACGTAATCATTACGGTAATGGTTAATAAGTTTAGAATTTAGGGGTTTTGAAGCGATGACGTGAAACGCCCTAACAATGATATCATTGACCGCAAGTCAATATTGACTTGAGGTTTTGGTGATGGAAAATCTCTTGAAGAAACCATAGTATGGTGTTAGATATTTCGAGGTAGTCACTTGGGTGGCTACTACCCTCAATTGTAAGAAAGCGATTTAAAGAATCGGTAGTTGTATTATACATGCTATAGAGAGAGAAGGGTGAAAATAGAGAGATAAGAGGCAATCTTACGATAAATTAGACGTTGGAATGCTTTTCACCCTTCTCATACAAAAAAATAGAAGTCAAATAAATATTCTTTTAGTAGTTCGATGCTAGTAGGAGGATCTTCAATTGCATAAACGTGAATACAGTTGAAACAAAAATATTTGAAAATCTCTTAGAACATTAGTCGACCAATAAAAAGAGATATTTTTACAATAAAGCAACTTCTCCGAAAGAACGCAACCCCTGCATCATTACAGAAATAGGTACATATTCCACGATTGGCTTCTTTGAACCGCTCGCGCGTTTCACTTCCGGCTTTTTACCCTTTTTTTACATACCAGCTACTCTTTATAGTTCGACTTTTGTTTCGCAATTTACCGATAGTGGAAACCGGTTTTTTGCAACATTTTACTCGGGCGTCACAAGCCGCAGTCATTCACTCGGTTCAGGCTCGCTTCGATTAAGCTTGAAGCTACGAATGAATTTCGAAAGCTTTTTCGGGAACAACACTGTTTAAAAGCTTCTAGGGGCAGTAGGTGAGAATCTACTCGTACAACGATTTTTCGGTGATGACACGAAAATCTGGAGGATGTAATATGAACTGATAACCAACAGTACTATTTCTAAAGCATATAGAATGGTTTCGTCGAAAAAATAAGCAACTATTCGTACAAATACCTAACAATAAAACCTAAATTGCAGCACAGATTAAATTGGATTTACTCTAAAAAAATATTGTTGACAATAAAACACACAGATTCTGTACCCAGGTAAAAAAATGCAACAGCTATCAGTTGCAGAAAATATTGTTAGTTTTTGTTCAGACTCAAAAATTCAGTCCAGTTAGAGAAAATTGTTGTTAAAAAATACGATGGCTAACTATAAAATAATCGTAGATCCACGTCAGAAACTGAATGTTATTTGAATGTGCGTTCCATTCGGTCATTCCGTGAGGGAGAATGGCAAAAATGGCAAAAATGCCGGCCACTGCAATCGTTTCGTGCTCAGCCACCGTAGTGTGTACGGACCTTGGACAGCGGACGTGACGTGTCGCGATGATTGCATTTTTGTGACAAAAAGTACATGAATTGAGATTGACTTGTGACTGGTTATTTGACTGATATCCTATTTTACTTGTCACTAAAATTAGTAAATTTATATAAATAAAAATTAATGGCTAAATGTATTGCTAAGCGCAAAACTCGAGAACGGCTGGACCTATTTAGCAATTTTTTGTTTTAAAATGTTTGTAATAGTTTGAACTAGGTATCACCCGCGTTCCCGATGAATCTTATATTTTCCCTGAATAAAAAGTAGCCTATATGTTATTTCAGTTATTTATCTATCTATATGCCAGGTTTCATCCAAATCCGTTCAGTAGTTTTTACGCGAAAGAGTAATATCCATGTATATACATGCATCCTAACAAACTTTCACATTTATAATATAAGTAGGATATTTACTAGTTACATACACTTTTGATGACATATCAAATTCTAATTGAATATTTTTATAGCGTTTACAAACTATAAGATAAGCAAAATACCCTGTTAACAAAAGGTACAATAAATTATAGACCTAATCACATAATTCAAAGCAGGATAAAATACGATAAAATTAAGCTAAACGTCCCCTTAAATATCGTTACATGAACAAAAATCCCTTTTATAATCGGCTTACATGAAATTACTTCCGACCCCGTTTTGATTAAAGATAGTCATAATAATGTCCCGGTTATAATACCTACTTTCCTTTAATCGATTTTATACTGAATGCTTACTTAGCAAATTTAATATCGGGCTTAATAAATGTGATATAGTAAGTAGGTACCTACCTATATACTATTCGTATTACGGATAACGGGGACGACGCGATTCGAATAATCATTCGTATACGTGTTATATTATTTACTCTATGGTATTAGGAATAATTACTTTACTTAGACGGCGCTTTGTCGCACTAATCCGCTAAAATGGGCTCTCGAACAGCTAAGAGTAATATAATGATGCTACTACCGTATACATCTAGATTAATAATACACATAATAAGTACTTACTCAGGTTTACCGTCGGCTTGTTAGCCTGTGGACATAAAAAAAAACTAAAGTAGGTAATGTTTCTATACCATGTTCCTATCGCGTTTGCGTTTACGATATTTTTCTATGAGACATGCAAAAACAGGCAGCATGTAGTTGCGAAACATGGAGCTTCAAATAATGTGACAACAACTGGATTTATGACAAGTAAACACCCAGCACTGGTCATAACCAATTCCTAGTTTTTGCTAATAATTTGCTATACCTGAAAAAGGTTCTAACTCGGACACTTTATACATAACAATTAAGATCATGTACACTCAGATCAGATACTAATAAATTCTTTATAACAGTTCACCTCTATTGTAATAACGATGATGATGACACTTCATATATCTCAGTTGTAGCAAAGCACACGTCATCACTGACCACGGTGAGATTGCAGTCAAACACAGATGAAATAGGGTAGTTGACACTGTCAAAAATAAATGACCAAACACTAACCAATGCATAAAACATCTAAAAACACGCGGAAATATCAAATATGTTGTACATTTAATGCTTTTTACTGGTAATTACCAGTGGAACCACTAAGAGTAGATGATTTGATGCTGTGAAACTATGACGTCATAGTGTAATATTTCATACAAAATCTATACTAATAATAAAGCTGAAGAGTTTGTTTGTTTGTTTGTTTGTTTGTTTGTTTGTTTGAACGCGCTAATCTCTGGATGTGCCAGTGGGATATGGAAAAACCTTTTTGCAATTGAAAGCCCATTTATTAAGGAAGGTTATAGGCTATAGAACATCACGCTACGACCCTCAGGAGCTGAGCAATGATAAAAAGAACGTTAAGCGGGAGCATGTATAGCATGGGTGAGCGATGCGACGCGGTTGTCAATGGATGACAGCGGTCGCCTAGGTAACAGTTTTTTGTTATTTTTAACTGTCATCAAGACGAGGTTATCAATTCATCGGAAACTTTTTATATGTATGTTCCTCGATTACTCGAAGATGCCTGACCCGATTTGGAAACTATACATACAGGTGGTCACATGGTCACCAAGTCAGGGTCTGATGATGGGATCTTGAAGAAATCGAGGGAACTCTTCAAATTGTATAGGCACTAACAATGTTTTTCATATATTTTCTAAAACTATTCAGATATTTGCGTCTGGTAGTCGTCACATGTTGCTGAGCTGATGATGGAAGGTACAACTCCTTAACGGGTAGGAGTTAGGGGATAAATCTTTAAATATTATAGGAACGATGATGGAAAGTACAACGCTAATATGCTTATCCTAGGTCAGTGACCTTGAGAGTCATTGATTACACATAAGAAACTAAAAAATGAAAAATAAAATACTTTTAACAAAAAAAAACCACAAAGGCACTAATAAGTATAAAATAACTATGTAAGAACTCTAATCTGATAGTTTTGAAGTCAACGAAATTAGCCATTGTTGTTACATCATTAGATATTTATTGCTGCTACACTATTGACAGGTAGAAGGACGGCTCATTTCACTTCTAAACAGACCCTTACTGTATTTCTTGAAAAAGACAGCGTACGCTCTATACGTAAAAATGGACCATTGGGCAAGGTTTTACAAGATGCAAACCTAATAATATGGGATGAGTGCACATGACTCATAGAGCTCATCTAGAGGCTTTAGATAGAACTCTCAGAATTATAAAATGCACAAATAGCCATGGGTGGAATAACTTTGATGTTTTCTGGTGATTTCAGATAAACGTTGCCTGTTAGGGAAACTAGAGCAGATATTATTAAATCTTGCTTAAAATCTTCCTCATTATGAAAGTCTGTTGAATTATTGAAACTGTATACCAAAATGAGGAGTCACTTGGGTAGAGGAAGCACAGATTTCCCAATAAAGCTCCATTTAATCGGGGATGGGAAAGTACCTGAATCAGATAAAAAAATAGCTATTGACAAAGACCTTGGTAAAATCGTGACCAACATTGAAGACCTGATCTGTAGAGTATATCCGGATATAACCAATATCGACCAAAAAAAACATTAATGGATGTGTGAGAGGGCAATTTAATTTAATTAGCTGCCAGAAATATAAGCGTTGACGCCATCAACGACAAAATAATGGCTAAACTACCAGCCGACAGCGTAGTTTTCGAATCGGACCAGTAACTCCGGAGATTCGCGCGTTCAAACAAACAAACAAACTTTTCAGCTTTATTATTTAATGCTAAATAGCTTTCCACCCGCGATGCCACCCGCGATCAGTCAGTCAATTAACCAACTTCAAGCGGAGGTTATCAATTCGTTGAAATCTTTTTTTTTGTATGTTCCCCGAATACTCGAACGCCTGGACCGATTAGGAAAATTATTTTTTGTTTGAAAGGATATATTTCACAAGTGGTCCCATGATCACCAAGTCAGGATCTGATGATAGGATCCTAGACAAATCGAGGGAACTCTTCAAATTTTATAGGCACTTACAATGTTTTTCATAAACTTTTCAGCTTTAATATAGAATGCTAAATAGCTTTCCACCCGCGATATCACACGCGATATCACCCGCGATCAGTCAGTCAGTCCGTCAGTCCGTCAGTCAATTAACCAACTTCAAGCGGAGGTTATCAATTCGTTGAAATCTTTTTTTTTGTATGTTCCCCGAATACTCGAACGCCTGGACCGATTAGGAAAATTATTTTTTGTTTGAAAGGATATACTTCACAAGTGGTCCCATGATCACCAAGTCAGGATCTGATGATAGGATCCTGGACAAATCGAGGGAACTCTTTAAATTTTATAGGCACTTACAATGTTTTTCATCGTACTTTCTAAAGCTATTCAGATATTTGCGTCTGGTAGTCATCATCTTATGTTGCTGGGCTGATGATGGAAGGTACAACTCCTTAATGGTTAGGAGTTAGGGGATAATTCTTTAAATGTTATAGGAACGATGATGGAAACTACAACGCTAATATGCTTATCCTAGGTCAGTGACCTTGAGACTCATTGATTACACATAAGAAATTAAAAATTGAAAAATAAAAAACTTTTAACAAAAAATAGAACCGCCTTCAAAGGCACTAAAAAGCAGAAAATAACTATTTAGGAACTCTAATATGATAGTTTTGAAGTAAGCGAAATAAATCTGCGGTACCATGATATCGGTTCAAATTTTTGTTAAAAGTTTTATATATTTAGATTGGCTATTGGACGCTGATCAGTGTTATTATCACCATCGGCATCAGCGTAGGCATCAAAGTGACCATAAGAAAGATCTTGGGAAAAACGTAACCTTTTGATGGGTTGGTCTTCTGTACCAAATTTGGCATACTGGTTTCCATTTCGATATACTTCAAATACAAATGGGTATATTTGACCGGCTGCAACTAACTCGCAGAAATGTACAGTGTTGTAACATCTAATTTATACTTTTCTTTTGTCCCATGATTGTTGCCAAGACGGTCATGAGACATAACAGCAAATTCATCCCAATTGTTCGTCATATGCATTGCATTGCACCAAGCTTTTATGTGAGTTCAAAAGCAGTATTGATATCAACTTCGATGCAAATCACCCCCAAAATAACTTTCTACCCATTTTTAACCCCGATAGGCGATGAGTTTCAATAAAATACAAAACACGTCTTTCATCAATTATCTTAAAGAATGTTTATGCAAAATTTGAAGTAGATTGGACCAAGGAATCACGTTGTTCCATACAAACTTTGTCCCAGTTTTTCAACCCCTAAGGATTTCGGAAGATCCTTTCTTATAGGAATACACCCTCTAAATTTCAGATCTCTACGATCAGCGGTTTATTTAGGCTATGCGTTGATCCGTCAGACAGTCATTCAGGACAATGCATGTTAAATAGATATTAGACCACCAAATTTATGTAATGGTACCAGACTTCAAGTAAAATTTCTAGATTTCTGTCATAGTAGCGATTGGTTTTGACTGAGCCAGCAGTTGGGCAAACAGTATTGATACCTCGCATTCCGATGATACCCACAGATTTACCATATAGATTTAAACGAATAGGTACAATTTCCTGTGAAATTACCTACCTATCGTCTGAAGTCAATATAAATAAAGCACAAGGACAAACTTTTAAGCATGTTGGAATATATTTAAGAGAAAACTGTTTTTCCCATGGACAATTATTATGTTGCCTTATCTAGATCAGGTTGCATAGGCTACTTTTTATTTGGAAACGCGGGTGGAACCGCGGGGGACAGCTAGTTACATATAAACTTGACATTTATAAAAATGTTACTGATTTGATATGTCAGTCAACTACCCTATTGTAAAAAAAAGGCAGTGGTATTTTTTCTTTGAACTGATGAACTATAGAATCTCAATGTCTAATCCTCAGTATAAGTGGAACCAACTAATCGGATTTGTAGCCGTGCGCAGTGAGAACATTGATTGAACCACTGCTTCCCCTAAGTCCCTAAGTGTGCGCAATAGCACTGTATTTTTCATTAATACCTTTTTCTAAGTGATTTGCTAAAGAAGAAAACTCTTACTCAATTGTATAAAACGGTATTAGACTAATAAGGCCCAATTGCACCAACATCTTATAGCACTAACCCATGGGTTAAATAAGTCTATTTGACAGAATTTCTATAGAGAAACTGTCAAATGTAGGTACATATTTAACCCGGGGTTTAGTGCTATACGACGTTGGTGCAAATGGGCCTTAAATATTAAATACTTATTCATATGTAACGACTGTATAGTAATTTATTTTGTGATTATTATTACTAAGTATACCTAAGATAAGGTTCAATATAGCCTGGCAGCTAAACCAGTGTTAGAGTAATTTAACAATGCTAAGTGTTAATAAGGTCTAATTTAAACAAAATATAAGTTTGAGTTTCTCAACGTGTACCCTAGAATGGTAATGGCGGGCTTAAAATGTCTTTGACTTTGAGTTTTTCCGGTGTTTGTATTTTCAGACAATTATTATCTAGACGACTTCAAGGCTAGGTAAATATGTATTTTCTGAGCAGACGCGCTACATCCTCAGCCTAGTCATAAGACCGGGGTCACTCAATGGACTTACATTTGGCCATCGTGGCCCAGGAGATGTAGCATTAAAAATCGTATAAATAAACTGTCTCAACAAAAACAAAAATCATAAAAGATCTTTCACATTAAAAGTAATTATGCTGATAAATGTCAAAATGGGAATTTATCATGTTTTCAACGAGCAATTAGCACAAATATGGTATGAGTGATTGTTAAACGATAATTGTTAATCGATGGTAGCGACTGCCAGTCACCAGCCGCACCGTTTGTGTACCTTCACATCAATGCGTCCACACTTGGATACCTAATAGGTATAATAAATATAAATTATTTTCTGAAATTAATATAATGTATATAGTTTTACTGATTGTTTCTGAGATATATTGAAAGTGTTTAATTTTCTAGGAAATATAAAAAATGGTTAAGTTTTTGGAAGATACAAAAACTGATGTTTCTAGAATATATTGAAACTAGTTAAATGGTAGATGTATAATTATACTGTAACCTCAAAATAACCAATCTGTTATTACTACATTTAGATTTTTTAAGTTATCGCTACATCTTTTTTCGATATAATTTGGGTAAAATCAAAGACATATTGTAACCCATTTCTAAACATACTCGTATCGCGTGCAAAAGTAATCTATACTAAGTGCTAAGTAAAGTAAATAATAAAGCTGAAGAGTTTGTTTGAACGCGCTAATCTCCGGTATTACTATTCCGATTTGATTTTATTTGCAAAGAAGATCTAGATAAGAAAAGAGAGTACGACAGCGATTTAATCTACATTCAGTCAGTATGAAATGCATCTGAAAATCTATGTCAGAGCCACCTTTAAGATTTTTTTTAGAATATTTTTATCATCATATTCTTGTAAGATTCTCAAGCACATAATTTAGTGAAAACAGATTAAACAATTTAGATTGGGCTATCCAATTAACTAACACTGTCCACCTGCACCAATTGAGAAAACTTGGGAAGTGTAATTGCACTTGCGATTAAATTTATCCAGGAGCAAGCTCCAAGATAGTATTACCCTCGGGGCATACGAAATGCGATCCTGCCTGGGAAACTTAGTTCCCTGCAAATGCGGTCAGTCTGAAACAATATAGGAATTGCAGTTTGCTGGGTATTATCTACTTTTAACCATAACCAAGTTATGCGTGGCGTCTTTTAGGGTCGGTTGCATAAAGCGAGGGAGATCAGTCATCATCAAAGAGACTCTACGGTCAAAGCATGTTAATAGTTATGTTAACTTTGACTATAACTTAAATGTATGTGCAACCGGCCCTTAATCTTTGTCACATTTGCAGATGGATTTTTCGAATATCTTTTGTTTCATCTAATTTCATAGATTTGTATGTTTCGATTCGATTCGATTTGTATAGCCCAATTTTAGCCAACAGAGCATCGACAACCATGTAGATTTCCCTTTACAGTGGACAACCGTGTGACAGCATTTTAACGCTTTTGTTTCTGAGAACTTATTTTGAAAATTTCAAGTGGAAAAACAAAGTTAGCTAGCTATCAGTGACCTCCGCTGTCAGATGGCCGACGCCGGTTAGGCGAAACAGATATGTTGATGAAATGCTATCCGAATCATACTATGAAGCTGCAAATGTGACAAAATTAACCCTACTGATTATTCTATCTCTAAGTCTCACCACAAGTACTGTCAAATTAAAGCACTGATTTATAATTAAAGTAACGAATATTAACTAAATGGCAAGTTGTCATGGTGTCATTTGAAACGAGTATCTATCAGGCGTTTATTAATATTCAGACCGTCAAGTTACCCAGTCAGGACAGCGGCTTCCAAACGCAAATGTCAGCAATTAGACCTCCTTTGCCTTGTACCGTTGGCAAGATAATTATTTTTCTAAAAAACTTTGTTTTTATCTAGTGAGGTACCGGTGAGACCCGACAGAATGACAGTATACGTAAAAAGGAATATTATAGAAAATCTGCGGTACTATGATATTTTCCATGGAATACGAGCTACACTTTCGCTGACTTCAAAACAATGTCAGTGTCAGATTAGCGTTTCTACATAGTTATTCTATATAGATGCTTTGTAGTGATTTTGAAGGCGGTTTTCTTTTTTTTCCTATTTTTTTTCATACAAAGAATACTAAACGGCTCGAGTTGATACGGTGGCGATGAGCGATTTTATGCCATTTTAACTGTGTAGCATACAAATCGCTTAGTCTTTGTTACTGACGCTACACTTAAGATAATTACACTCTAGCTTGGGCCTACGAGTACCGTCATACGCGACGTATGCTATCTTTGTTAGTTTCGTTTATATTGCTATGCCATGCTATACTACACTATAAATATATTCCCTGCAATGCTATAATTGTTTGCAATGATATCTATGCTTGCTACAGTTTGTAGCATTTAAATGTAGGTCCTTGTTTTTATTATCTTATTGTACCTATAATGCAAATAATGTTACGTATATATCGCTTAGTAAAAAAAGTCGCTTCATGTTTTTAGTTGAGACCAAGTCATTTGCGTCAAGCCACACCTAACAGCGACTGATTTTCAATAAAAGGGTGGTAGCCAACCAGGTAGATACGTACTATAAACATCGCTGTTTCTTATGAATACTTTGGATGTATATATTTGTCAACATGACTAGAAGAGTGATGAAAATAGAAGTAAAACCAGAGAATTAAAAATATAAGCTACTTACATGATAATACATCAGACAAACACGACTGAAATGACATCGCACGCAAAAAAATAATTGTGAAAATAACAAAAAGAAAGAAATATAATTACATTGTATATCAGTTGTCTAGTTTCCATTGTACAAGCTCTAATTGGTAGTATTTATCAATTGAAGGCTACCTACCAAGATATTTATTAAAATCATTATAGGTTTTTTGCAATGAAGTGTACCGCCCACGCCCCATCGTGATGGGTCAAACAAGCCAGACATATCGACCGAATTATTCATGAATATTTTACTAGTACTGTTAGAAACGCAGGTTTCCTTTCTCTGCATAATTACTTATAGAAAGTGTCATGCAGTGGAATATGTGCTACGGAAATAAACAATAGACGATCGAAGCTTATTGGTTAAATATTGAAATATTATTTTAGTGGGAGCAAGCTTCCCACAACACCGGTATTATGTCACCTTTGTCGTGTGTAGGTATCTAAGGTAGATATACCGACAACTCAGTACAGACGTTGTATGTTTGTTACTTCTTCACCCTCAAAGGACTAGACCAATTTTCATTAAATTTGCTATGGTACCTTACATCATGGAATTAACACAAGCTACTTTTTATCCCTCAAGGGTGAAAACGAGGGTGAAACCGCCGAGCTGAAAGCTAGTCAGTATATGCATATACTTAAGTAGCTACCAGAAAGTTAGCTACAATGTCTATGTTATATACCTGAACTTAAGAGTTAGATTCTTTTCTAAACCAAGTAGACTGATGTCGAAAAAATTGATCAATAATTATATTTTCAAATATAGACAAATCTATGTCGGCAATCTCACAATTATAAATGAATTAACATTATAGAATATTTCCACAAATAAATCCTCACTTACAAACACAAAACACAAACCATAGAGACTGCACCGCGTAATTTTGCAACCGCAACGCGATTGTGCAAGTTTTTGCAAACGGACCACGCCGCGCCGCGGTCGACTGCGGTGCGGAATCCGCAGGCGGGTCCAAGTCCGCGCAAAATGAGAAAACTTTCCGAATTGACCTTGGACAAGTTGCTTTTGTTAAGGATTGTGTTGCTGAACACGTGTTAAATAAGGTAGAGTTTCGTTAATCCTTTTTCCAAGTCAGTTTTCCGATGCTGTTTTTAAAACAAGTAGCAATAGCAAAACAATAACTTTGTTTTTTTTTCTTTTTCAATCTGATCAAATATTCTATCTCACTTAAAAAAGTTTTTATGTTTTTGCGTCCTTCGAAGTATCTGCCTTCATGGTTACTACACAGTTTATTTTTATTTATTTACTAGTTGGCACGGCGACGTTACGACGGCAGGTCCCATTTTTTTTATTTTCAGGGTGTCCTACCCTGAAAATAAATAAAATGGGACCTACCTACCTACCCCTACCTACCTACACACACCTACCTAACATATTTGAATATCTTTCTAGGTTATTTTTATCACGTTAATTATTTCTATATTTCAATTCCAAAACCACAAAAATCATAAATATTATCCTGCCGATCTTCGACCGCCTTTCTTTTATATTATACAGATTTATATTCTTCGGAAATCTATATTTGCTAAGGTCTGATACCAAAATAAGACTTTTTTAATTGGTAGATATTTTTTCATGACAAAAAATTACCTCATTTGGTCACATGAAGATAATAAATCAAACAATTCACAGCAAAGAAAACGTAATTGCCTACAGTACCAACACTGATAGATAAAAAAAAAACATTTCCATTTTTAAATAAAATATTCATAGATTATCCTTCAAATTCCAAGGTCATAGAACCCACACACATTAAACTAGAAGTATACACAAGTCACACCCGTATAGTAAAGTATTTTCATCTTACTTGTACCAGAGCGCGATGAGAAAACTTTCACAACAAGCAGTGCAGTTTTGATGACTGTTACCAACTATTGTATACTGTTAAGACACTTGGATTTATATATTTATTTTTGTTCCAGAGGCTGCCCCATAGTAAAAGTTCAGCATTTATGTTTTGTCCTTCTTTTTTTTTGTAATACAAAAAGTATAATAATTTAACGATTAAAAACTAATGTGAAAATTAAGATGAGAAGACATCTAGAAAGTTAGAATAAACTGACGATGAATGAAAAAGACGTCCACTGCTGAACAAAGGCCTCACCTAAGGGTCTCCACGATGGCTGGTCTTACGCTACCCGCATCCAGCGAGCCTCACAAGATCGTCGGCCTACCTTGTGGGAGCCTACCCACGTTGCCACGCCCTGCGTTTTCCAGTTCATGGTCGCCACTCGAGAACCTTTCTGCCTCAACCAGCGGCCTTAGGTTCTACGAGCAATGTGCCCGCCCACTGCCACATCAGTTTGGCAATTCTTCGGGCTATGTCGGTTACTTTGGTTCGCCTACGGATTCGATCTCGTACTGTATAATTAATTAGAATATTTGATTATCAGAATAAACATAATTTACAATAATCTGCTGATCGAAATTTCCTTGTTAAAATATGACCACGGCATAATACACACACACACACACAAAAGCCTGTGGGGAACAACCACATTTCTAATCCAAACGCACGCATCCGCCATATTGTTAATACGGTTCTAATTTTCAAATTTGGAACTAACATTGGTAATTCCCAAGCGGCCGTTGAATAGTTCAGCCTCACAGATGATTAATAACCCGATATTAATCATAGCATTATTCAGGCGAACAGATTAAATTCCCAAACGTTTGCTAGAATAGGAACAGCGGCTTTTGGCGCGTGTCGAATTTTATCTTCCGATGACAATTTTACTTATAATTACTTTTGGAACAATGTCTTTAGCATTTTTTATAGCACTTTTAATTTTTGTATTCGCAGCTGTGATATGCTGTTATGAATTATTATCTCTAATCCATTCATCAATTGTAGATATACCATTGTTCTGAAAAATATATCATTCATTAATTCAATGAATGAAATTGGTACCAGTAGGTACCATAGTGAGTCCTAAAAATACACCAAATTCTGGTATGAGCTGCCCGCCGTGTTTTTCCTAAGGGAGTAGGAGCATGGGATTTATAAAGTGAGTGATAATGTGTTGCAAGCATCTAAGTATAGGCTACGATAACCGCTTCTCATCAAGTAGGCCGTAGGTATGCTTGTTTTCTACCTTAATAAGCAGTATAAAAAACACAATAATTTTAAAACCTTCTTTTCATTCACAAATTGGAGCTGCAAACATTCATGAGTTACAAGAAATACATGCAATAGGCTAGTTGGCACTGTCAAAAATAAATGACCAAACACTAACCAATGCATAAAACATCTAAAAACACGTGGAAACATCAAATATGTTTTACATTTAATGCTTTTTATGATTTTTAATTACCAGTAGAACCACTAAGAGTAGATGATTTGATGCTGTGTAACTATGTAAATATGACGTCATAGTGTAATATTTCATACAAAATTCCATATAAACTATCGTTTTGACATTTATTAAAAAGTAGCTGATTTGATATGTCAGTCAACTACCCTATTCTATGAGTCATAATAACGCGGACCGCGTTTTATTCCAGACGGTTACATTCGGCCAATCCATGCATGCGGGCGAAAGCTAATTGTTGTTTAAAATTCTCTTTCAGCCACGAGTGCATGTGTAGTGCATGCATGGCGTTTCCGTGGTGCCTACAGTCAAAGTAGATTTCAACTTTTTAAAAAGAAATCAAGGCTTTGGTAAACCTTTGTACTTACCCACATTCTTATTAAAAAACACAGATTTTACCCCCAATTTTCACCAACAAGAAAACGGTCCGATAAATTATTAGGTGTTTACGATGTTTTTTTTTTACGAAAATTCATGGTAATCGATTATAATTTGTCGTAGCGTTTTCTAGTCGGTGAACTTGGACCTAAGAGGATGAATTTCTCTAAAAGCTAAAATAGACTTTATTTATTGACCCCCGATGAAAAAGAGGGAAAGAAATACATATCTCCTGAACAGATAAACCGATTTTGATTTTCGTTTGATAGCATTTTGATAGGACATTATCACATTGTAACTAAAAAAACAACAAGATGACTCAAATATAAATATGACAAGTTTGTACCGCAGCTTATAAATATCCTCCAGAGCTGTATCCAGTCATGACAAAGTCAAGGTTTAAATATAAGCTTGCAAAAAACTATACGAAATTTCATAAATTGAACGTCAATGGTCAATTTCCGTAACGGTGGTTCTAATATTTTGACTGAAGGTTATGAAGATAGAGGGCACAAGTTAAGGTAAGGGTATAAACGGCCCGTGTATTTGGGCCAGCCCTGCGCCGCACGGATGGCGAATACAAATCGGCCCTACAGGATCGAATCGAGGCTTGGGCAAAGGGTTTGCGTTACCTTGTAAAATTATAACAGTTTGATATTATCATGAAAAGTGATGTGTGTTTGATTCTAATATAGATAATCAATATCAATAAAGAGGGCCTGTAACATTCAAACAATTTTTTGTAATTTTTGGTATATATTCGTTGAGACGATATTATTCATAGGTTATTTTAAGAATTGTACTCTCCATACAAATTAATTTTCAATATTTTTAATAGGAATGGAATTTGTAACCGATGTATCTGCAGATGATTATTTTACTTAAGTAAACACTCATGCACATTACATTCTTATCCCTTTTACACCAATATTTAAACAAAAAATTATCATGAATTAAAATTAAATGAAATACAAAAATAAATTTTTATTACACACTCACTAAAACTGAATAACATTCTTATATTACAGTTATTACAGTTATATATCTTCAAATACATCGCAACAGCAATAAGAAGCGCAAACTACAGCATTAATGCCCCTTTTATATCGCCCTAAAGCCGGCACTGTAACGAGCCGACCGAGTCACGCTTATGTATGTAATATGACCCTAATAAATATCACTTGCTACATTTATATACAACATAGCGTGTATACTTTGTTGTATATTTATGTTGATTAAATAGTATAATAAAAATATTTTATTAATTTTCTAAGCAATTCAAAAATCGTTTCGTATATAAAGATTTTAAATTTAAGGCGAGGCCTTTCATTGATTTTTTTGTAGGGAATTTCTGTAATTACTTGAAATGAGTGAGGACTTATCTTTTAGAGAGTGCTTGAACATTTCTAACTGGCGTTAGAGTTTAATAATTTAGTAAGTGCCTTTAGAAGAAACAAAGAAAGAAATAACTTTACGTCCCTCACAAGTTATTCAAAATAATAGAATTAATTAAGGAAAACGTTATTTGTAAATACACAAAGTACCAACCTCGCAACAAAAACATAAATCGTATTTAAACTTATAAATAACTAACTGTTCCCCGCGGTTTCATCCGCGTTTTTGGAATAAAAGTAGCCTGTAGCCTCTAACTCTCGTTTATAATGTAGCTTCCTATTTGTGAAATATATATTTTTTTAATCAAACCAGCAAGATCCAGTGATTAATACCTACATTCGAACGTACAAACTTTACCTCTTTTTAATATTAGTATAGAAAATTTACAATCTAATAGGTAATAATAATAAAGCTGAAGAGTTTGCTTCTTGAACGCACTAATCTCCGGAGTTACATTACATATTAGCTACATTATCCCCGAAGGTTATAGGCAATTTTTGATCCCGGGAACGCGAGTGAAACCGCGGGGAACAGCTAGTAAAAAATGTAAGTATAAAGAAAACCAAAATAAGTATTCATTTATCTTACATTCGTTGCGAAAATATCTAAAAAATCGTAAAATAAAACATAAAAAATTATTCGCTAATAGATTTAGAATTGAAGCAATTTATGGAAAAATATAGGCATTTATTTGAGTATTACGTTGCGAACACTCATATTATACCAATATAATAATATTGAGCTTTAACCCTTAAAAACCTGACGCCAGCGGTCGCTAATTCGTTTTTTATTACGATCGTTACGACCCTTGAAAAAATAAAATAAAAAAAATCTAAAAGCATTCAGATTTTTCGCTTGTCAAGAGGCTTTTTAATAGCCTCATTATAATAATTGGAGCTATTTTTACGATAAATAATTATGATGGAATCGTACACTTGAGATAAGTTCTTTTCATATCTTGCCATTCCAATCGGTACGAACGATTTTATTTCATTAAAAGTATCGACTAGTTACCCCATTTCATCTCAAATGGGAAAATGAAAACTATTTGATTCGGTACCTTTTATAGTAAGTACTGTTAGCAAGTAGCACTTAATCAACGATTACGTGGACTATGTAACTATGCATTCAGTTTCAATCTATGTTAAAATAAAGCAAGATTCAAATCCAAAGATATAAAAAGGATTTTTTTTATTTTACGAAAATGTTTCCATTTGTAATGAAGCACTGTATGCCGTTAACATAAAGAAATCAGTAAAACGCTGTATTTAAACGGCTTACGCTTTAAGGTGAAACGTTCGGTTGGAGCGCGAAATTCAATTTTTATCACGTTTTTTGCTAATTGCAGCTCATTTATAGATCGTAAGTTATCAACATGTTATTTGCGACAAAAATGGTAGTATATTGATTGATTAATAACAAAAGAAATCATCCATACATTCCTCCAAGGTATATTAGTAACATTTTCATGAAATAGTCGTTTCACCTTAAAGCGTAAGTCTAAGAAAACCTAGATCCGGCACTTTCTAACCTCATTTGACAAGCCAGTTGGCGCAGTTGGTTAAGACACCACCACCACCTATCACGCCGCGGGCCATGGGTTCGATTCCCATCCAGGACAAACATTTGTGTGCATGAACATGTCTGTTTGTCCTGTGTCTGGGTCTAATTATCTATATAAGTATGTATTTACAAAAAAAAGTAATATATGTAGTAACGGAAAGAGCCAAGGCTATCATAAAACCTGTGCAATACATGAAATGCTAAACCAAAACATCCTAATTCCGAAAAACATTTACATTTTCTATTGCACATTGGTATTCAAGTTGCGTTGCGTATCGTGCAGCGTGCGTTACTAATGCCCTAACTACGTGTATTAATTTCAATAGTTCATACGACTGTTTTGTGCAATGGTTTTTTGGTTAGAATAGAGATACTAGATACGATGTTTAGTAAATCTAAATATTCTGGCTTAATTTTTCAAGCGGGCGTAGACCAAATCCTATAGGGTATAGCGAAAAATGCTGAAAAGAGTCACGAGGCCGATTTTGATAGAAACTAAAACTGTATACTTGGATTTTAAAAAATAAATTTGCCTAGCCGTTAATTGAACTCATTGATTTTGAAAAAAAAACAGTCTTATAAAGACTGTGTTTTTTTTTCCATCTCATAGTGTCGCTAATAAAAATTAATTTCTGAGAAAACATGTTGAATGGCAAAATATAGGAAAGGTCAATTTTTAGGAAAATACTATTTACTTAAATTCACCCTGTAACCTGTATCTAATCTAATCTAATAATACCTTGAAACGAGCAATTCTTGTATTTATATAATCTGAATCCCGGAAACGGCTCCAACGATTTTCATGAAATTAAGTATGCAGAGGGTTTCGAGGGAGACTAATCGATCTAGCTAGGTTTCATTTTTAGAAAACGTCGTTTCAAAAAGAAACGAGCATTGCTGCGTCAACAAAGTACTAATAATTAACAAGGTGATTTTATATTTTTACAGAAATCAATAAAAAAAAACTGAAAAAGACAAAGCATAGTTCCTCCCCAAAGACAAACGAAGTTCGATCAAGTTATAGTCATAAATAGAAGACAAAATGAATTGATATTGCAACGAGAATCCAATTTTGTATCTCATTCTGGATCCCGTAGCAGCGGAATAGATTGGAAATTTAATCAAAATGTCAATTAAACGGCGTCTTATGAAATTACCGTATCAATATTGGCTCGTTTGGTAGCTATTTGTATGTGCATCTGTAATATTTACTACTCTATGTATATCTTGCTCATTGTAGCGATATTATTTATTTACCTATGATATTTATTAAAAAAAAAAAATAATGACTTTATTTTATATATTAATACTGATTAATTTGTAATACAAGAGATTGTAAAATGGTGGAAACGATATAAAGTAATGATTTTATTGTGTTTTATGTAGTTGTTGCTGTCTTATGAAATTTAATCCAAGCATCTATCAAATAGTAGTTCGATTGACCATCACGCTGACAGCGCCGTGAAAGCACGGTCCGAAACAAGCTTAAAAACGAAAATAGCGCAGATCATTATGCCATTCATGACGTAATAATGCCTTATGTCATGGGCGCGCTTACACGGATTCGGAGCGCATTTGGCGTGTATCGGACCGCACCAAAGGTATCTACGCCAACCGTCCATCAATTACCTACAACTCTGACCAGATTAATTGAGTCGATGATCAGTGCGTTACATCGAAACGCGTTCTATAAACGTCAGATTGGCGTAACATTAATTCAAACAAAGCTGCAATGTCTGGAACAGCTATTACTTATACGAGCCTCTCCCATATTGCGCGCCTGTCAACTCGGTTACATTATCCCTTTTCGCGGAGGCTTCTTGGTATGTAGGTGTCTTATTTTTTGTTATAATTAATTATATTAAATATTTCAAAGCAGATAGATGGATATCAGAGGATTTATGCTTTTTTGCGGCCAGCTTTACTAGCAGCGATCAACGGTCAGATCACGCGGCAGGTCACCTATGCGCTGGACTGACCAAGTAAAATCCGCAATGGGAGGCCGCGTATCTGACTACATACGACAGTCTGCCAACAGGGAGAGATGGTGGGAGATCGTACGAAGAGCCGTGTCCGCCTCTACCACCGATGTGGACGCCTCAACGTTTTATTTTCAGCGTAATTTATCCTACATCATGATCGATCGGTGAAATGTAAAAATATACTCTTATTATATTCGTGTATTACGTATCTTAAAAAAACAGTAGCCTCCCATCTCCCTCACTCCTTTCTTTATCTGATCACGTAATAATTTTTTACAATAAATCTGTCGTCAAGAACCTATCGGTGTGATCCAATAGCCAGTTTCCTTTTAGGCACTTATCACCTGTCACATCATGATATACCATTATAAAAAACAAATATCCTAATGAGCACAAAGCTACATACCACATGGCAGGTCCACACGCCACCACTCGCAATAAATCCCCGGTTGTCGTAGCCAGAAAAAGCCAGCCATGAGAACATTGTGTAATAATGGATTTATTAATTTCACGCCCCAAGCCTTCCTTATGCTACGCACTTAGTTTTAGTGTTATTAATAGACTAGTTTCCGCCCCGTGGCTTCATCCGCGATCTCCTATTTTCATAAATCGTTTCTTAGCGGATGTCTGCGTCATAATACCTCAGCCCTGTCCATGCAGTGGTGGTATCGCCAGCCATGCGGTTACTACAAAGTACCCTACCACCGTGCTATACCTATTCCTCATGATGTTTTCCTTCACCGAAAGCTTAAGCTCATTGTAGGATTCGAATCCGCTACCTTCGCCTCCTCACTCGACGTCACTACCACTGAGCTATGCTTATGTCATCTCAAAATATCTACTCGGTATCTTTATTTCTTTATAAAATGAATGAGTCGCTTCCGCTGTCTGTTCGCTTAGATCTTTTAAACTACTCAATAGGGATTCAAAAAAAAAGTTTATACATATAGTACGAAACCGGGGATTGCTAGTAGTCAAATAAAACCATTTCCCAATCATTGGTCGCAAACAACAACATTACATGTCACCAATGATCCCAAACTTGCACTTACTCCAACATTTCAAGATAGGGATGTTCCCCTGACGCCTAAGCTGGGGTGTCCAGAAATAGGGCAGATGACAACGTTAAGCGTCAACGTAAAGTCGTTTATCCGCCGACGAATTACAGTTCTGTGGGTGGAATACAAATTTTGAAGTGACGCTGTCTATGTCACAAGATGTTTGGGCCCTTGTTTATGGTTGCGGAAAATTTTACGTGACTTTTCATGTTCATGTTATATAATGACGCGGTAAAAACTGATATATATTTATATTCGTTTTTTTTTTGATCGTTTAGTTCCTTTTTCATTAAATATATTTTTTTAATAAATATTTACAAATATAAAAACTACGTATAAATAAATTCCTCGAGGCGGCCGCTGCTGCCGATCAACGGCAAGGTTCCCAGAAAGCTGGCAGCGTTTCCTCTTTGGATGACCAAGCTAACGCGGCGGAAAAAGCTCCCCGCCCGCCGGTCACCTGTGACCTCAATTAGTTTTTCTTTTTTTTTAGTTAGGTACTTAATTTTATAAATTCAAACCGCGAGCTATAAAACTTTGTTAATATATTTAGGCCGAAGAAGAAGAATCTTGTAAGTCAATTTTGACTTGCTTCCCAGTGTTCAATTGATCTAAAATTTGGTACACATAATTTAAGCTCGATGACAATAATAATAATATGGTGTCATTGAGCTGATCTTATGATGGAGCTGAATGAAAAAAAGCTTGTGCTTACTTTTTTTAAGGAAAGCGAGGAAGACCAATAATAAGCGATATAGACCAAGTAAAAGCAAAACTAAACGGTGCAGGAAAAATATGGTAGAATCTCTCCATTGATCTTGGGAATAGATACTAACTGAACATTCTCTTGAAAGAAAAAGCCCACGTCCAGTAGTCCACACTACGCCACTGGCAAGAAGTTCCAAACAATAGAGTGGAGTGGAAGAACCCGACAAGAGCCACGCTCTTAAACATAGAAGTAGCTGATGTTCATTTCAAATATACCTACCAGCATTCGCTATGGAACCTTAAAAATATATACGCAAGTAAATCACCGTCGTTACCGTCGAGTGAGACTGAAAAATCCATGTTGAACTTAACTACCCCTACCAATGTTACTTCAGAATCAAGAAGCTCATTAAAACTCCGTGCGAAGAATGCATACAAGTAGGGCTGCATTTGGGATATGTAGAGTGTAGATACATTTTTATTAACCTGTTTTTAATGTTCATAAATTATGGCCAGATTGATAATTTAATAAAAAAATCTAATATATAAAATTCTCGTGTCACAGTGTTTGTCACCTAAGTTCTCCTCCTCGATTTTTACGGATTTTTTTGTGTGTTTTCGGAGGGTCTGAGGATAGGTTGTAAACTATTTTTTATACCTACCCCTAAGCTAGAAATAATTTATATGACAACGTATTGCTTTTACTTAAATAATCACATTACCCTATAATGTATGCTTGCTGAGCGAAAGTATACCAGCGTAAATTATCCTATTTGATTACCGTACTAGCTATTTACTACGGTTTCATCCGCATTCCTGGAATAAAAAGTGGCCTTGAATAGAGTTTTTAGAATCTGATCAGTAGCTCCGAAAATAACCCCCCTATATTCAAACAAACTCCATCTCTTTATAATATTGGTATACTTAGATGATGTGCCAGTATCACAGTATTATAAAATTATTACAAAATTATTTTAGTCAATACAAGATTTAAACTTTATATTTTTTTGTGTTGCTAAAAAGCACACGCCTAAATACGGTCCTGCACAAAAGCATGTTGCCGACGTCACGTACTCATGCGATTGGATAAGAATATGTGATTGCTATTACCAATTCCACTATTGGTTATATGCTGAGTCGGTGAAAACTGTAACTGTCAAAAATAATAATCATTGGAAATTCCATTCCTGAAAAAGTGTATTGTAGATACCCTGTATGATTTAAAATCAACAACGACATATACGATTCATTATTGGCTTATAATTTGTATACTTTTTCTAAGCACAGAATATTTGCATCGTTTTGTTTAATTAGTCAATCAAGTCCAAGTCAATCACTTTTCTATCGAGTACTAATCTAAGTCTAAAATGGTTTAAAGAATATCTTCTAAAACCTAGGACTTAAATTGCCCCGACTCTTACTGTGAAATTACATAAATCAGAGATGGATATTTAAAAGAAAAAAAACAGGGCTTTACTAGAATTGCTTTAAACCCTCTCGTATTTAGAGGGATTCGGTCAAAGCCCATAGGTAATTAGATTCTAGATAATATCAATATTGCACGTACAATTTCCATAATTATTTTATCATACCATAATATACAGAATATTTCCGTTAATAATACCATAGACTAAGGGCCGGTTGCTCGTACATTTTAGTCCAAGTTATAGTCACGGTTAACTTATCTATTGCCATGCTTTGACTGTAGAGTCACTTTGACGATGACCGATCACCCTCGGTCGGTTATGGTTACGGTTAAAATTTTAGTTAAAATGACACGAGCAACCCAGTTTGCTTTCTTTTGGCGGTTAAATATACATAGCTTTGACTATAATTTTAACTAAAATGTACGATCCTAATAGGTATATCCTCCTTGATAATACTCACGTAAGTTTATTAAACTCACGGGCAGATGGTAGGGGTGCGGCAATGGTAAGGTAATGCAGTCTCAACTGGTATAATTTTCTGGTAGTTACGCGATCTCTCCAAGTAGGTTCGCAGACTGCCATTAAGTATTATACTCGTTAACTTTATACTGACAACCTCGTATAAATTAAAATTAAATTAAAAGTAAAAATTATTTTAACTCTGTTAAGTTTGTTTTTTTTTTAATGGAACGAGACTCACGCGAGTTTTCATTATTTTGAATTTAAAAATATTATTATGTTTTTTTCTTTCATATTTTAAAGGTTGTAGCCACTAATTTGGTAAAGGCGTTAATTGGCGAGTGACTGTAAATCAATGTATCTAATCAAGAACTATGGCGCCTCAATGCCTTCTTGGCTAGAATACCCAGCAGCAGTCCCTTTAGAATATTGGATAATAAATCATTACCTTTATCAGGCAGTAGGAATGAGACAGATGCAGATATAAAATGTATAGTCTGTTCAGAAAGAAAGCCGTTGTGGAAAAATTGTGAACTAACGATCCGTTTTTATATTACAACCATAATTAGGAGCTGATTTCTTTCTGTCGGTATTTTAAATCATAAACTAATATTCTGGGACAATCTTCACACACGATTAACTGATCCCTAACTAAGCAGAGCTTGTACTACGAAACCAGATAACTGATATACTACATATACAACGTATTTTTGAACAAATGTTTGTCCTGAATAGGAATCGAACCCACGACCGCCGGCGCGATAGTTGACGTCTTAACCAACTGCGCCAACTGGCCTGTCAAAATAATAATGAAATAGTTACAGTTGTAATGGTATAAAAATGGAAACGACGCGCTATTCTAGTACTTACCCGCTATACAAAAAAGGTACTTATGCACAGCAGCGCCCTCCAATTCCACGGCGAGTCTCTTTGTAAACAGACTCTACCTACTAATAAATATAATACAAATCCCTTTGAAACATACATTACGCCTGTTTACAAAATTATTAATTCATCATGACGTAATATCAAGATGGGTGATGGAGCTTAAAGCTCGTTATCTAAAGACCAGACTTAAATAACACGTATAAGTGAAAATACATTAAGGCCTACGCATATGAGCGACGAAAAAACATTCGTCCCTCGAAACGTAATTTTAACCTTTCAATATCGACTCTCAAAGCCTTTTATCTTTAACGTCGTGAAAATAAACTCATTATGGAGTAACATGAGAATGAATTTGTTTGAAGGCTGTTTTACAACACTGTCGATGTGGTGTTATCGAATAAGCTAACAGTTTTTAGTGTGATTACCGACTATTGATTTCTGCTTTTCTTTTACTTTTTAGAGATTCTGTTTTATGGCAATGAGGCTCTTATAAGAAGGCTCTGGGTCACCCATAGAGCGATGGAGAGGGCTATGCTGGGAGTTTCCCTGTGAGATAGAATCAGAAATGATGAGATCCGCATATATAATAACCGACATAGTTCGAAGAATTGTCAAACTGAAGTGGCAGTGAGCGGGGCACATCGCTCGTAGAACCGACGGCCGCTGGGGCAAAGTTTGGTTTTTACTAGGCATAGTTTGGTGAAGTTTCTGTCGATATAGGACGTGCCGTTTATAAGATCAGCAGGTGTTTGAAATGCAATCTCTTCAGCGGCTCTAAAGCGATGCGTTTTGACATCAACACTTCCAAGACAAGTTGTGTTATCACGTGACGACATAATATGTATCAAAATCGGTTCAGCCGTATGTTTTTACTATATCTAGGCGTGTGTTTTACCACAACCTCACCGTAGTCAGTGATGATGTGGCCGATGGTAGAGTCTATTGTAAAAATTGTAACTATCGATATTCATAAGTGCCTTATCAGGGCCTAAACTGAATAAATGAGTTTTAAGTTCGAGTGGTAAGCACACATAGACTAGAAGAGAACTGGCTCTCAAGTGCAGCTATCGAAACACACCGAAAGGTGCTTGGCGACAGATTTTCAACTTGAGGACAGGAGGAGGAGAGACAACAAAGTACCCTTCCACCGTGCTAAAACCGTTTAGGCTACAGGGACGGACATACATAAATACGCGCGAAAAACATTACCCTGAGTCAGTCGGATAAAAAGACTATCTACTTTTAGGCGATGATAGCTCAGTGGTAGTGACGTCGGATGCCGCGACGAAGGTTGTGGGTTCGAATCCTACAATGAGCTTGAGCTTTCGGTGAAGGAAAACATCGTGAGGAAACCATAGCACGGTGGTAGGGTACTTTGTAGTACCCGCCTGGCTGGCTACCACCCTCAAGTTGAAAATTTGTCGCCAAGCACCTACCGGTGTGTTCCGGCAATTGCACTTGAGAGCCAATTTGCCTTCTCGGCATTGTAATAGGTCAAGCAACACATTGACAATATCTCTGGTATTGCCAATGGCGATAGGCGACGGTAACCACTTACCATCAGGTGGGCCGTATGCTTGCTTGCTACCTTAGTAGTATAAAAAAAAAAAAACTGTCCATAAAATAAGTATAATTATATCAAAACGCACGCGTGTACATCTAACTTAACATGTAACCCTGTAGAAATAAAGTCATTTCGCTATGACATGATACCAGCCGCTAAAAGAAACGGCACGGCACGACACTAAATACCGCCACGTCACGACACCGATGTTTTTACTTCATTATCATACAAATTACAATCTGTTGACTTTCCTTTTCCCTTATTTCAAAACAGTCGACTTATTTGTAGCGAGGGATGTGTTTTTAACTTGGAACAGTGTGGACAGGATGTGTCATCAATTAATAGCATCGCGATTTTTCAGGGATTCCACTAAATATAGCTGTATAGTGATAGTTGGAGTATTTTTCGGTTTTAAGTGACAATAATGATTACTCTATGTTATTAATTTCTTAGTGTTTCGTAAGAAAATAAAATTTTAAAGAAACCATTATTCAGATACCATTCCATAATATTATCAGGTTGGTAAAATTCAACCTTACATTACTGTCGTGATTATGAGAGGTTTGCATGATAATGTATTCTATGACATGTTCATTAAACTATGTAGTTGAATACATGGAATAAAATTAGATCGTTCATTTAAGTAGGCTTTTGAATATGCATATTGTTAATTTTATTGCCTCTAGCTACTTTGATTTGTGTTTGACTACTATCATGATGGTAAGTGGTGTATGATTCAATACTTGAGGGTACATGAAATTTTTTAATGTTTCAGAACCTAATATCTCTTATGACATATCCAAATTTCTACGATCCAAGACTTAGGGGATTTTTACGTTAACGCAAATGCGTTCCTTGTATGATACTTTCATTGTTTTTCCTAAGGCTTTTAGAATTAAAATTTATTCTGTATTTTTGGGAGGTTTTAACTGCTATAGCTTTTTCATTTTAAGTGGAAAATATATTTTTTAACTAACTGTTTATATACCTATTTTTAACCGACTTCATCATAATTTTTGAGTAGAAAACAACATTAAAATATTTCCATAGAAACTTCTTAAATTATTTTACCATTAAAATTTGGTAGTAATAAATAATATACTACGTACAACTAGTACTTATTCGATTACTCGAATACATAAATAACTCGAGTAACTTTATTGCTTAAATCAATCTTGTCTTGGCCGAGAAGTTGTTTTTTTTTAAGGATAGATTGGTGTTCTGTCACAGTGGCTGATACAGAGGCCATGGCCCATCTCAAAATATATATACCTTTGCGGTTAGCATTCAATTTGAGGACCCTATGTGATGAGCTTGTGCTGACCGTCAGTCGCACGAATTCGGAACAATCGATTATATTATGATTTTTTCAACTTATGAAAACTTATAACGAGGCCCAGCCCCCCCCCCCCCTTCTACCCCCCCCACATTTTGCAATCCTGGATCCACCCTTGTTCTTCCTCAGTTTCACCGTAATAACATTGCTAAAGACGCGCGTAGGGAACTGGGGGCCAATTCTGCTAAATTACAACGGTTCACATCCAATTTCGATTCAATTAAAGTTCGTCTCCAATCCAATTCAAATTTTACTAAAAAATTGTATTCCACATATTTATCATATAAATGAAACCTAACCACGATTGGATTACGATTAGATTGTAATCATTGTTGCCCTTAGTAACCGTAACAATTCTAATTCAATCAAACATTTGACGTTTAGTGGAATACTACTTATATAACTTTCGATCGAACGGCAACTTTAACTCAACCATGATTGGATCTCGATTGTTATCAGATTATTAGTGGAATACGAAAACATGCAAAAGTCGTCATTCAGCTGCGATCCAATTGTAATCTAATCAAAATTAATTAGTGGAATTGGCACCCTGGCTTACAAGTAGGTGGTAACACATTATGTTTGTTCATTGAAACAAATACCTCTTTCATGAAAATATCACAAAGCTACACGCAAAAACACCGCAAAATGTCACTCGGAATCAATCATCGGAATTGGTGTCAATTTAACAAATTGGTGTCATTTCCCCATCGTAACGTTATTATGGCCATCTCGAATCGTAAAGCGAAGTAATTTTCGTTTTGATCGTAAACCGTGGAAGCAATTGACCAACGTGTCAGGTTTTATATTTTCAACATACTTATTATTTCTAGGGGGCTATTCTTGAAACTAAGGCGATGATAGCTCAGTGGTAGTGACGTCGGATGCCGAGACGAAGGTCCCGGGTTCGAATCCTACAATGAGCTTGAGCTTTTGGTGAAGGAAAACATCGCGAGGAAACTATAGCACGGTGGTAGAGTACTTTGTAGTACCCGCCTGGCCAAGCACCTTTCGGTGTGTTCCGACAGCTACACTTCAGAGCCAGTTCCTTTCTAGGCTTCGTGTGCTTACTATCATCGGCCACATCATCACTGACCACGGTGAGATTGTGGTCAAACACAGGCCTAAACATAGTAAAAAAAAATTTGAATATTGGGATTACTCACTATGAGTGACTATCAAAATATTTTACAAATACAACAAAATTGCAAAAAAATACCTTCGTACGCATTTTATCTTACCACTTTATGAGGTGATTTTTTGAAAAAACCTTAAAATATTCTATTCTAGAAGAAGAAACAATCTTCCAAATTACATTGCTATTAACGCGAGAACCGGTCGAAATAGTCCAGACACCAGCGATGTCATTGAAAAGCTTTTATATAGTGTAATTGTTATATTTCCATAGAATCACAAAGCTCAGTGTGAAATATAATATCTGTACTTTTGTATTTATAGTCCTGTATATTTTTTCCGTACACGTTTTCTTTTGTCGATGTTATTACAACGATATTCTAGGGATTTCAAGAATAGGATCCGTTCGATATAAGAAAACATTTTACCATTCGCAGGTTTTTTTTCATTCAACATAATATGATTTTTATAGTTTAATATTAACGGTTATATGAGAAATAAAAAAAGCGAGTGAATTCAAGTGGTTTTCAGCATAAAAAGTTGATTATATCGCATATAAAATGGCGAATGCGTCGAATAACAGCAATAATGCGTTTAATAAAGGAGCAAACATTATTTATCAGTATCGGAGCACAATTAACTTTGATAGCTTTGGTTTCGGTTAAAAGTTGCTATATCAGATAGCCTGAAATTTTTCACGGTAATTTTACAAAATTTATAAAAGTTTTTGGCTTTAAAATAAGTTTTGAATAGTACAATTAGTTTCAACATGACTATAAGTAAGCAATAGGTACCTACCTACCTATCTAAGCGCGTAAAATTTATTTATAATATTCATTGATTTTCAGTTTATGGATTGCATTGGGTGTTCGAGATACAAAAAATTAAAATGTAAAATCCATAGCTTTTTTTCTGTTATGTATGCTATATGGATGAGTCTATGACCAAATGTTATTTATGGGAAGAACAAGTGAAAAACGCAACAATTCAAAAAAATTAAAATATATATATATTTATATCTACTCATATTTCAAAGGTATACAGGTATAAGAGAGAGATGCCTTTATTGATTTACTCTCCTTCCATAATCATAGTAATATAATGATTTGGAAAACAAAACCACAGAATAAAAAATAATACGTGTACTTCTCTCTATCAAAATGGCCAGAGTTATAAATAAATGAGTATATAGACAAATGAGCAGAATCCATTGAATTGAGGTCACATATTAACAGAAATCTCTCAGTGATTAGTTCTGTTTCATAACTTTAACAAAACCGCAGCAAGTAATCAACTGACGATATATGTGCTGACACACAGATCGTGAGGGCGGACAATATTTATTTACAGTCTATATAATAAAATGAAATATTTTTTATTCGAATAGACCTACACAGGCACTACTGAATTGTCAGGCTAATGCACGGTTCGGAAGGTTGCTAAATTTGTATTTTTATTTCAAAGCTTTTATAACAATTGATTGATCAATGTTTAACTAAAGAAACTAAAAACTACTTATAAAGGACTAAACTAAATGAAAAAGTCTTAGTACATTTCTTAGTAGTGACTTTTAATACTGGGTTAGTGACAAAAGCTGTGTGTTCCAATTTTGCAAAGAGAAATCCATAGCATTAAGATTTATTACTCCAAAAAGTAAATTTATTTCTACGAAGACTGTTAAATGAAACAAAGCACTTACTACCGTCTCAGTAAGTCAAGAGACTTTGCAACTATTAAAATAACAACAAAAAAAACTTGGCGTGGTTGCAAAATACATAGGTAATATCAAACATTTCTCTCACTCACTTACTTGCTGGATGAAGTTAACTGCCATATGTCGCGTAAGTTATAGTCAATCTGTATTATTAAAAGTGGAGAGATGCGAGTGTGCGGAACTCAGGTGATTAATTCCGTATTCTAATGGTACGTGTAAAGGGTCCATTACTCGATGGCTTCCAATGCACTCGGTAACTGTGTCGATTGCCTGCATTTACAAATTGCGTGTTATGTAAGTGTTCTTATATTTCTATAGTTGAAATATTGAAAGGTTTTTGATCATCTTATGTTGTTCTATGTGTTACGAGGATGTCTATGATGATAGTGGTGGGTAATCACTTTTTTTTTTTCTCTACAGTACCTACTCCTCGTCGTGGTCGCTACAGATGTCAGTTAAAAATCAGCGTTATAGATTTCAGCATCTAATTTGAGGATAAGGAACTATATACCAGTGGCGAAGGGTCCATACAAGGCAATTCCCATCGGCTTACCGTTTTAAGAATCTCAGTCCCATAGATTAATTATTTCAAAGTACTATATTACGAAAAATACTGCCGTACAAACATTCGAAGGAAGCCGGATTTTATTGCTTATCTGCCTATGGGCCACCGCGCGACGCCGTTCGCTGTTGCCAGTTCGTTTGTATTACTCTCTTTCGGTCCACACGCCCGCTCCTACGCCTTTCACTCGCACGTTTGGGGTAATTTGGAAGACAGTAAGCCGCCACGCGCCGGTTAAAATTTTTTCGCTCTTTCTAATTAAAGCGATTTTACGTTTCTTTTCTCTTTCTGATGCGTAGGCGAGAATATGTATCCATCGCCACTGCTATACCGGTTGTAAGGGACAGCCTACCGAAAACTTTGGGAAAATGTTACATTGAATGCCTATAATAACACTATAGAAATCAATTATGTCAGAAGTCATCGGTTACAGATATCGTAATATTTGAGCGCGCAATGTACGTAACAGCGCTATCACATACAACACGTGCAGTCTTGCTTGTATTGGTTTGAATTTTGATGTACTATCGACAAAGTTGAAGCATGATCACCTTAAGGGTGTATTTTGTGTGCAGTGACCAGCCGCTACCAGCCGCTACCTGTGTCTCACACAATATAATCAGACAATGCGCTTGTCATAAAATAGTAGATTGTCATTGTCAGTAAATTGTCTAGACAAAAGATTTTACAAGAGGTTGTTTCATTGTCAACAATGGACAGGGCAAACTATGATTACTGCCTGCAAGCGAAAAGGTCTCAAAACTGATCATGCTTCAACTTTGTTGATGGTACATTGCAGTTTTATGTCTAAATTAGTAGCTACTGTTTATTTATGTTTAAAACAGGTTTAATTAGACTTGTATAATGATTTTATATTATTATCAATCCAAATATTCTGTAAAAAAGCGTATAATTCATAAAAAGATCGACGAAAAATTCAGTCTGGGGGCTCCAGAATCATGTATTGAATCCATGGTTACAGTTTTCGGAAGGCTGTCCCTTACACCCGGTATACTATGTGTTGTACGTTTTCATTTTTCTTCACATTGTTCCAAAGCCATTTACTTTTGTTATACATACGATATTGGTAGCCACTATAAAAAAATCTCAGTAGTCGAAGTATAATGTACGTACTCACTTTTGCAGATCTAAAATCAAATTCTATTTCATGAATCTAGAATTTTGGGAAGCTAGGACTAACCGGCTTTGCGATGGCACTTCCACTCCGCCAGTGAGAGGTTTAACCGGCTACTATAACGCCCGCATATCAACGGTTTTGTCTCGGAAATGTCACAGTGCCTCACTCGGTATATGTACAGGATTAAGCACAGTTCTAACAGCAGTAAATTTAGAAACAGGACCGTGGACTATAAATCTTTTTACAGCTGGGTAAGTAGAGTAAAAAGTAAGATCACAAATCACGGATTTATATACAAATTCCGTGCAAATGTTATTAAATGTATCGAGCTGCCAGATCGGATCAGAAATGATGAGATCCGCAGGCGAACCAAAGTAACCGACATAGCCCGAAGAATTGCCAAACTTAAGTGGCAGTGGGCGGGGCACATCGCTCGTAGAACCGACGGCCGCTGGGACAGAAAGGTTCTCGAGTGGCGACCACGAAACGGAAGACGCAGCGTGGGCAGGCCCCCCACAAGATGGACCGACGATCTTGTTAGGGTCGCAGGAAACCGCTGGATGCGGTTAGCGGTGCGATAGCGCAAGATCGGCCATCGTGGAGATCCTTGGGGGAGGCCTTTGTCCAGCAGTGGACGTCTTTCGGCTGATATGATGATGATAATGATGGAGCGTCCAGCTTGCCTGCTGGTTAGCGTTTCTAAGTATTATGTTCCCCAGGAACTTGACTTGGGCAAAATCGTTCATATTATGGACTCGTTCGCTAAATCTCGTTCCGATCTGAAATCGTTCCGTTAAATTGTTTCACAGTTCATTTAGTTCCACGAATCAGCGATACCGACAAAGAGTACTTATAAAGCCTTTACGTTTTGGTATCAAGTATAGACGTCAGAACAGGTACTGTACTGCTTAATTACTTAGGCTATGACTTCATAAAGTATGATCGGAATTAATTTGTTGTATCCTCTCCTCTACGAAGTTCATTAATTTCTTCAGACTTAGGATTGACAATTGAAATGACAAATATGTTACCTATTGATTCTACTTTGAACGGGACCGATGAACCGTGGAATTAAAATACTCCACAGAGGTGAACGAGCTCAATTCGTTCACTTAATGTGAGCATTTCACCGGAACGAATCACTCACGAGTTACACAAGCCTACCCAGTTGATGCATGTGTCTATACGCTACAGTAACCGCTTACCATTAGGCAGGCCGCACTGAATTTAAGACAATAACACACTTTTTGTATCCACAAAATAAAATATAAACTCAATTTAATTCGAATAAGAAATTGAGTGATTAATCAAATAATATTCGTGCTTGCTGAGATAAATAACACAATTTATTGTATTTTGAAGCAAATATTGACATCCCATGTTGGGGACCTGCGCAGCATGTTCACATGTACAGATACAATCGCGACCAGAAATAAATAAATATCCTGGGACATTCTTCACACACGGTTATCTGATCCCAAACTAAGAAGAGCATGTACTATGGAAATTAGATAACTGATATACTACATATACTACTTTTTTTTTGCTGTAAATACATACTTATATAGATAATTACACCCAGACTCGGGACAAACAGACATGTTCATGCACACAAATGTTTGTCCTGAATGGAAATCTAACCCACAACCAGCGGCGTGATAGGTGGTGTCTTAACCAACTGCGCTAACTGGCTTGTCATAGAAATATGTTAACATGATCAGTTTCTTTCTTTCTTTCAATATCTGATTTCAGAATTACTGTAATCAAGGCATTAGGAAAAGGAAGCAAAACGATGCCGATGCTATAATACGCTCTACTAACAAAACCCTTTTTCCAAAGCATCTCTGCTGCAGCGCTGAGTTATGGTGGTTAAAGAGTCATGAGGGGCGCAAACTTAAGAAGTAGAGAGTTAATGAGAGTACCACTACGAGCAATCAAAAATCAACTTAGAAAATAAAGCCCCAATTTTTAAACGCTGCCATTTACGCATAGCTCATTTTTTGCATGAGAAAGCTTATCCAAAGTATTGTAGACTCGAATGATTACGACCAATGCTACTCCACTGTTCGCTGCTTATTGTATGTGATTCAAAGATATAATTAAATTAATTCGTTTGTAAGTGTATCTAGTAGGATTCCTTGACGAAGGCCGTATTAATCAGTCGTAAATGAAAGTTAAGTAAATAAATACACTTTTCAAACCGACTGTACACATCTAACATGAACATCGACAGGTACCGGTAGTCGTCACAAGCCGTGAACCCGCCAATATCCGCCCCGAGCTCGCTTTGCCGGAATACAGCGCCGACAACCTGACGAGCCGTCGAACGTTCGCATTTCGAAAATGTTTATTTTTTATTATGGACATTTTAAATTTTGATTGTATTAGAAAGGATTAACTTATTTTTTGATACATTGAATTTGAATGTACAGAGGAAAGAATATTCATTGTAGGATTTTTTTTTTTTTTCATTTATAGAAAAATAATGATATATATTGTTAACTAGATTCCGCTCGCGGTTTCACCCGCGTTCCCGAGGGATCTTATGTTTTCCCGGGATAAAAAGTATCCTATGTGTTAATCTAGGTTATAAAGTATCTGAGTTCCAAATTTCATCCATGTCCGTTCAGTAGTTTTTGCGTGAAAGAGTAACAAACAACAATCCATACATCCACTCACAAACTTTCGCATTTATAATGTTGGTAGGATCAATACTGGATTTTTAATTTAATCCACAAAAAACAATAGATATGAAATTTTAAAAAATATTAGCAAGATAATTCAATTGCATTCGCCTTAAAAAATATGTTATCCGTTCTCCATTTAATAAGAGTCGAGTATGAAGAAAAAGTAAGCAATGAAAAATAACAGTTTTTGTAACTTATACGCTTTTGTATGTTGATATATTTGCTTAGGACCCTGAGACCAGCGGTCAGCAATAGCGTAAGCTTTGAGTTAAGCTTTGAGTTTCATATACCAGGATTAGCAACGTTTGGCCAGCTAGTTTCAATATATCACTATTTTTTGCTGAGTAAGCTACAAATATTCATGTGTCGAAATTGTTATCATACCTAACTAGTACCTACATTCATACGTTTATTTTTATTCTGGAAAACAAAATTGGGATTTTTTTTTTTTAAACATATTATAATCTACTAATAATGAGGAACTAACTTAGCTAACTTATGCTACAGACAGATAACCCACTACAAATTTATAAACTAAAAAAGGAAACGAAAAAAGAAAGAAAAAAAAAGGAAACAGAAAATTTATTTACGTTGCTTTCTTTCATGAATTTACCTAAAAATGTGCAGAAGTAACCCCCAAAAAAACTAATAACGAATGCAATATACCTATACTACAATAGTAAGGGTTAAAAGGCTTAAGTAACATTATACGAACAGTTATTACGTCATAAATAACCGGCGTACTTTGCACTGTCGTAGAAGGAAAGGTTATTGGGCGGGTCGTCAGACAGATTTACTACTTATTCCTAGATTGCACTTAACTTTGGATTTATTCTGGTAATAATCTCATTAAATTGCCCATTTTGTTAGCCCTAATGAATGTGCAAAAATACGACGGCATTTCCTATATTTATACGGCTTTTTCATAATTTTAATGTTTTCAGGTTTTATATATTTTATCTGTTTCATATATATATATTATTTTACTAGCTGTTCCTCTCGGCTTCACTCGCGTTCCCGGGATAAAAAGTAGCCTATAACCTTCGGGGATAATGTAACTTCCTATTAGTGAAAGAATTTTTCAAATCGTACAGTAACTCCGGAGATTAGCGCGTCCAAACAAACAAACTCTTCAGCTTTATTATTAGTATAGATTGTTTAATGTTTTGTTGCTGGTATTGTTACAATTATTCTATCAGCCTGGTACTCTATATGTACCTAAACTGTTAGAATGTGAAAAAAATCAGAATGTCTTTGGTAACGACAGTTCAGAACTTTTTAGATCACTCTTTGTAAAGAAACGTTATGTTAGATCGGTTCTCTAACGATTATAGTACGCACAACGCATTTTTAGATAATCTACATAAATAGTTTGTTAGTACGTGTGTGATACTGGTCTTGTGTCTAACGGCTATGGTAACCTGTTACCATTAGGTGCGCATAATTAACGTTTTAAATACTTGAGAACATTCTATAATTCTATACTTTTATAATGTACAAGAAAATACAGAAATCATACAACTAGACTGTTTAATGTCGACTTCACAACTTAAAACGTACGTGGCTTTTCAATCCATCTAATCTAATCTAAAACAATCGACGATCAATAAAATACATCAAATCTATAGAACAATTAATTTTAATTCTTAACGAGGTAGGTAGAAGGTACATTTATCTGTAGGAGTCCGAAATCCTGTGCTATAAGAGAGTATCAAGAATCGATGACCATGTATATGTCCATAATAGCTTATTATAATGCTGTTATAGTTTTGTTACACCTTGGGTTACAAAAATGAAGTTTTCGTAAGGATCCCAAATTAAATAAAATAGCATTCTACAGTTTAAAACCGGAGCTGTAATTTTTGAGTTTATTCATTTCCAAACAAAAATACCAATCTTTTACCTTTATAATTATTAATGTAGCAGGATAAAAGTAATTTTCAACTTCAGAGTCTTAGCCGAGTCTTTAAAACTATCAGTAAACAAAACCACCCCTCCTAGCAGCAACCCTACTACAAACTACCTAAGTGCACAAATAATTATGTTTCCATTTAACACGCTTTTTTCCACTGCACGTAATTCCGTCCGGCAACGACACGGCGTGTCAGATGCGTGTCAGAGTTACGTGATCAAGCGCTTAGATCGCGTGTTTGCGTGCGCGTGATTGCGTCGCGTGCGTTGTTTTCACTTCAACTCAGTCGAGCTTTCTTGAGTGCTCAATAAGAGACGCACGCGAATTACGCGGAGCGTGTACGTGGTTGCTGGAAACGGCCTAAACATTGAGGTGTTCGAATGATTTTAAACTAAAATAATAAATTTATTTTCTTTTTATAAGTTACTGATGACAAGATATATACAGAACCTAAATCTAATTATTTACAAGAAATATTCTAAATAAATAAAAAATAATAATAATACTTACTAAATACTACATATTTTTTTTTTTATAAATAAAAAATTTCGTTGAAGTTGCTGCCCACTGGTAGAGTGCCCAGAAGGCTGGCCACATTGCCTCGTTGGATAGCAAGGCTTATCCGTTGTCCGAGGTAGCAGCCAGCCTTTTGGTCACCTGTGCGGTCGATGAGACGCGTCGACAGCTCCTTAAAAAGGGTCCGAGCATCTGGCCCCCACGGTCCCATAGTCTCTACCCCAAACGGTAGAAATATGTCATTCTCACTGAGATCTACATATTTCCGCCGCTTCTGGTTTTCCGCAGCTACAGCAGCCGCACCTGCCACACATGAAGTAGATTGTAGGTGGGACTGTGCCTGGGTATCCGCACAAGTTGCGTCCCACACTAACGCTTTTCCTCTACTCCAGGGCATCATCATAAATATAGAAGGGATATTTATTTTACCTAGAGAATTACCTGTACCACATGTACTATTTGAGTGGTATTAAGTATTTGATGACAAGCTATAAAGTTATCTGTATAAATAATAATATCTATTATATGGTGTATTGTACGTACAATCCTAGTTAATAGGTATTAATTATACTTAAATGCGAAAGTGAGTTGCACACATATAACATAATAGTATATGTTTATTCCGAAAAAACATATGCATGAACGTGGGGTAAAACCTAGTAAAGAATATTTCAGTCATTCGATCACATTTAGGTACCATAAACTTAGAATAATTAAATATCTATTAGAAAATTGTATATTCAGTAGCCTATGTTTCGACGTAGCTAAATTTCATCACATAATCTGAATAATGCTTTGATGCTAATTCGGCAGCTAGTGTGCCGCTAGAATTGGTTCATCGTCGATAATACTCGTATTGTTTGAATTTAGAAACACATTTCAAACTGCGCTCAAAGGGGTGGTAGAGAGAGGCACGCCCCATGTCTATTCTTGCAACTTTAATTCTGTACATAAGTATATTAAAAGCGTCTATTATTGTATCCAAAATGAATTAAGAGATGAAAAGAGTTGGTTTTGGAAGTAAAAGTTTCGCTTAGTTTGGGAAATGCAGGTACCTACTTGTTGGATTTATAGCCTGTAATAATTTGCCATACTTTTGAAGTACCTTTCGTTGGTTTAATGCTAATAGTCCTTTATTTTGCTTAAGGAAAAATAATACTATGGATTCAGTAAATAATTCTGTATTCTGATAAATTCTATGCTAAGGGGTAGCATAGAATTTAGCGATAAATTTATTGCCGATTGACGAATCGATTTTAGGGTTCTAAAAAAATGGAACCTTTAGAGGATCACTTCGTTTTTCGTCTGTCCATCTGTCCGTGTTTCAAGAGCATTTTTTTCATGATTTGGGGATGTATCAAGTTGAATTTAATATCAAATACGTAAGGCTACGTTCCCTCAGAGCTGTAAAAAAATCATACTTCTAAGTCAAGCCAATAAAAAAAACGCCCATTTATGTCGCTTGTTATGAGACTTCGCGAGTAAATCAAAACCTTTACGGTACTTCCCGTTGCCCTAGTATCATGAAATATGGCAAGAAGCAAGGTTTCACAGCACAAATAAGAATTTTTAATTAGATAAACAAATTATCACATAAAAAAAGATATTTTTGCGATTTCCATTTATAGAAGGAGATCCTTTATTACTAATTGTTCTCTATCGACTATTATCTTTATCGGTCTAGTCAAACTCTCAGTCGTCCGACTTTTTTCAAATAAAATAATTTCCGAGCAAATTGGAATCAGAATAATTTCTCAATACTCGGTACCATATATTGGACTTTATAGTAATAATCTAAACGTACTAAGTCCGTACACCAGTTACAAACAAACATACAGATGTAACGGACCACCAATCGATGCAATATATTAGTCTGCTTCATATTGACAACTGTTAGAAATATATGGATATGACGATAAATTTAGAAGTAGGTAGGTACTGTAGTAGAAGCCCCAACATACTAGAAAAGAGGTGATGACAGGTCAAACAGCTGGGCGGATTGTCTCGCTATAGCTTAGAACAGTTTAAGATTAAGACAACTTTCAAACAAAAAAAAACTTAATCAAAATCTGTTGATCCGTTCTGGAGTTATGATGTCACACAGATACACACTACAAATTTAAAACACCCTTGTTTTTCGTCAAAAGTCACTTTTCGTCACTTTATACAAAGAAATGAAAAATCTGTTGCAAAAAATATTTGTATTTTTTATACTACATAGATCATATGCTTGTTTGCTACAACAAGCATATGATCCACCTCATGGTAAGCGGTTACCGTAGCCTATATACATTTACAACACCAGAGCTATTACTGGCGCGTTGCAAACCCTTAAAAAATCACGCCCTTCTTGAAGAACCCCTTTTAGACTCAAATTTAAAAAAAAAAATCTTATGCCTTCCCATCTTACAGACACGTCTGTAGCTGCCGGCACTGCGGCTGCACAAGAGTGCCCCAAGCGTCGCAAATATGCTGGTCTACGGAGGACCAACATATTTTTGGCATTTGGGGTAGAAACTCTGGGGCCTTGGGGACCGGAGGCTCATCTTATGTTCAAAGAGGTCTCCTATCGACTCTTTGAGGCCTCTTATGACAAGGCTGGCACGTATTTTGCACAAAGAATTAGCATTGCTATTCAGCGTGGCAATGCGGCCAGCCGTCTTGGCACGCTACCGCTAGGCAGCGATTTGGGAGAATTTTTTACTTATAAGTAGGTAGTAAGAAGTTTTTATTTCTTTTTTATGTACATAGTTAATGTTAGTTAGTTTAGATTATATAGTTTTAAAAAAACTGCAATTAATTTAATTTTAGTCTTATCCTCTTATTCCTACAGTGCTGAGAGGACATCTTCAATATGGAACTATTCAAATCACGACCACGAGCGACTATCAATATCGGAAACTCAGAACTATATTTAAACAACTATACTCTAGACTTAGACATGATATATACGCGGCACCTATTGTAGATATACGGGCTTAAGACCAATGATAAATTGGTCGTATGAATTATTGGGTATTTTGGAACTATGTAGAACTGATTTCTTCGTACTACGGTACTTTGAACAATGCATGTTCGCTTCTAGGCTTTGTGGGGTTACCACATTCGGGCCATTATTTATGGGCAGATTGTACCCTTAACCTTCATACAAGCGAACTAATTTAATCAACTACACTGTTGCCAGAGATATATGAAAATTAACCATATTATGCCATTGCAATAAGGTTCATCTGAATCTACATTTACTGAACCATAGATTAAACAAATGAACTTTATTTTAAGGACATCAGGCTCATTTTCATATCTCTCTAGCTACTAACTCGCACAATGTTCGTGGTACGGGACGATAAGTACATAATTATTTACGTACTAATAATAATTAGTATTCAAATAATTTTAGCTTTAGGGAAATTAAAAAGATGAATGTAGAATACAAGATCGTTTTCCTCGTGAAAATGGGTATCTTATTGTAGCGCCAAACGTGCGGAAACTCTGGCGCGGAAAGTTTCGCTAACCACGCTCGCAGTGTTATGTTATAATCTTTTAGGCGAATAATAAAAGTAGGTAACCTAAGTGTGTACCTATCGTGTTTAGCGGAACTTTCCGCGCAGAACTTTCCACAGGTGTGGCAATACACTTAGGTAGGTTTTCAATCTTTTGAGGCACTTTTTACCTAGTATATTATTAACTTTAGGATAATTATCATTCATTTATGTATTACTGCCAAATACAGGTATGATTTATTTTCTCTTTATCTATCTACCTATATTTGTTAATTGAATAGCAGTTGAGTAATAGAAAGGGACAGACACCTACACAACTGGAGAGTGACATTCCATTATTGTCTTGTACAATTTAATCTACGAAGCAATCTCTTTCAAATCCCTAGGATGATACACAAACTAGTATGTATCAAGATCAGGTACGCTTTGCATATACGCCACAAACAAAACGCTGGCATGTTAAATCGACAAAAGGCTGGGAACAAAGAAAACGTGCCAACCAGCAAGTTGACTGGGCGAGTAGATTGAGTAACTGAGAGCAATATTGTCGACACGCTTGTTTGATCGGGGTGTGTACTGAGGTTAGACTTACTTGGACGGTTTGAGCAGACGAGCGACTTTATTACTTTTCCTGAAAAACTTTGCCCAAAGTTTTTTTAATTTGGAGAACATCAGCGACATGATTATGCGATTTAAATTGGGCATTTACTCAAAAATAACACAAGAATAGAACAAAAATATCTATCAGTTTTCTTTTTATGGCCAGTGATGTTGTTGATTATATTGAAGAGCAATTACCATAAACCAGTTGATCTGACAACTGCTAAGAGTCGTCGGCATATTAGGCTAAATATAATGTATCGATGGTTTAAATTTTATTTTATTTTATTCTATTTGGTATTGCGGTGGAGATTCTCTCTCGTAAACGGCGCATTCAATTACTTAAAAAGTATCAATTCTCACACAATGTTGATTAATAAATAATATGTCACCGCCTCATACTATGTTATACCTCTTCTATACTGTGGTGAGGTTCAACATCACATCCAGAATTGATCACGATCTTCAGTAATGTAACATATCAAGCTGAGCGATGAATGTTGCTAGCACAGTTTCCAACTAATCCCTCGTCTACCCAGTCACGTCCAAGAGCCAGTCCTCAACGCTCACTCTAAGACAAATAGCGTGCAAGATCGATGTTTATTTGGGACACTTGTAAACCCTTGTCCATTGTTACAACAGAAATGCCCTATTGACATACCCTTACAGAGTTAAGCTGTGCAAATATTAAATTGCCTGTGTTGTTTGTATGTCGAATAGTATATTCACGCTTCTCGGCGGTCTATAGAGGAAACATACGTGGTGGAGTTTTCTTAGCTTTCTTGAGCAATGTTAATATGCATTCTGCCAGAGGAAACTTAAGTGGCAGTGGGTGGGGCACATCCCTCGTAGAACCGACGGCCGCTGAGGCAGAAGAGTTATTTTTATGTCAACCAAGATTTTGAAAATTCGGTGAAGGATGAAAAATTCGTGACGAAACTAAAACACGCTGGCCGGTACCAGTACCGGTAAGAACAGAATCCTGAATTTGAGAGCCAGTTCCCTTCTAGGTTTCGTGACCTCACCTCAGCTACATCTTACCACGACGAGATTATGTTTTAATAAAATTTTATACCTACTATTTGAATTGTGTTATGCTATTATTATTTCATGATATTGTTACATGTATTATTGTTGTTTTAATTTTTTGTTGTATTATTTTGTTGTATTTATTGTATCTGTATCGTGACGTCACGGAACGGCCCCAACGGAAGACCAGCGCTGGTTTAGCAACATCCAGCATATGCTGAGTTGGGTGGAACCGATTTGTGGCAATTTTTTGTTTTTATGTTGTTTGTTTTATTGTTATTTCTTTTTGTTTTTAAATTTTTATGTTCTTTTTGTACACTTTAGGCCTAGTATGCCACAAATAAATTTAATTCATAAATTTAAATTTAATTCGAAATCTTAGATCATATAAAATTTTTGTCATCCTGTCCGTGACTAACATATTTTTTATTTGGCTTAACAAAATTAATTAATTAAATTTCCACAGATAAATAACAAGCTGTCATACGCATTCGTGCGTTACCTGTGACATTGCGGCGTGTTAATTAGCGATTTGACAAATGAACAGACAAATAAACAAATAAATAGTGTGTTGCACTCCAATTGGTGATTTCAAATTCCATTACCTGCGTTTGCACTACTATTTATTACCTTGAACTCATTTGGTTATCACTCGGAAGCTAATCGTTTACCAAAACTCTTTTGGTTTACAAGACAAGAAAGTTTATGTGTGAATGTCTATGTTTGTTACCTCGTCTCCGCAACGGCTGAATTGATTGAAACTTGTTACATAAATAGATCATACTTTAGATTAATATTTTAGTTACTTTTTATCCCGGGAACGCGGGTGAAACCGCGAAGGACAGCTTTTTTTTTACTATGTATAGGCCCGGGTTTGACCACAATCTCACCGTGATTAGTGATGATGTGGCCGATGATGGTAAGCACACAAAGCCTAGAAAGGAACTGGCTCTCAAGTGCAGCTGTCGGAACACACCGTTAGGTGCTTGGCGACAGATTTTCAACTTGAGGGTGGTAGCCAGCCAGACGCGTACTACAAAGTACCCTACCATCGTGCTATGGTTTCCTCACGATGTTTTCCTTCACCGAAAGCTCAAGCTCATTGTAGGATTCGAACCCACGACCTTCGCCGCGGCATCCGACGTCACTACCACTGAGCTATCATCGCCTTATAAGAGCTAGTGAGCTAGCTAGTGAGGATAAATATATTGGTTGCATGATGGACATACTTGTAGGGATAAAAGTACTTATCAATCTGCCCTATTTTTACTATAGGACCGGCAGGGCGATTGTGTGGCTCTCGTAATCGTTTTTATTTTTGGTATTCTCTATCTTTTTTTATTCCGATGGCTAATGTCAAATGATTGATTATTATGAGAAGAAATACAATGGCAGTTTTTTTGTTGCTCACCCAAGATAGACAATACCTAAATTATAAGATGATTACGAGAGCCATCGCTATCGGAATCAAGTTACACAATCGCCCTACAGTGCAGCCCTTAAATTACATAGAAAGTTATCTAGTAAGTATATTGATCTAACAAGATTATAGTTTTGTGTGAAAAAAAGACAATTTCAGTTTTAAAGTACTAAATAATTGGTATGGATACTCATCGAGTACAATTTTTTTAACAGTAGGGGTTTCACAGCAAATTTGCATTTGTCATTATGCAGGTGACAATATGTGATGAAGTAATCAAGTGAGAGATCACATTATCGCATAAATAGGATACGTGATGGTCCCACGCGATTTCACCGACGATCTCCAATCCTGTCCATCATCGAATTAGTCAAACTCTCTGGCCATTTTCATGAAAATCCATTCAGGGATTGGACCAAAAATTTAAGCCATTCAACGAGCTATGCAAAGAGTTATGCTCGGAGTTTCTTTGCAGGATAAAATCTGCAATCAGATTGTCCAACAGATAACCTAAGTAACCAACATAGCAGGCTTTGGTACAGACTATTACAATCAATTAAATTACTGTAGTCTTTGGTAACATCAATCAAAACACAGGTTCTGCCTAGTTTGAGAGTCAGAGGCAAATCACGTCTCGAAGTATTACCATACATTAAAAAAAAATCAAAGGCACAGAGGCATTCAGCCTTGTCTTATTTTTGGCATATTTATTTTAAGTGTTTCATATTTTATTTTTACGTATTTTTTTACGCATCAGATGGCGTCCAGAAATATTTTTTTCTTTCTTTCCAGTTTGACTAAATTTGAAGGTATTTCTAAATACTCAATATCAAAATGTAACATAAAACTGTATACCTATTGTCCGGTAAGGTTGGAGCAGCCATCAGAGGCTACCAACTTAGTCCTTTAAAAAAAAAAAAACTGTGTACCATGTCACAAATACTGCGTACAAATAAGAGCAATACATACCTAAGAGCAATTTAGTACATAAGACATAACTAGGGCACAAAATTACGCGTAAATATGGCTGACGGACGCATAAAAAATGTACAAGGAACATCATTGCGGCAATATTCCAAACATCTCGTATTCGAGAAACGTGCCTTCAATACGCTTTAAGGAACGCCAATAGACTCGATTCCGTACTTACATGTTGTAATCGGCGACGTATGCTGGATGTTTGAACGTGAAAATATAAAAAATATTCAGTTTCGTTATCGTAGAATAGTAGTAGAAATAGGCTCAACTAAAACTCATTTAATAAGTTTAGTCCCCGATAAGGCACTTATGAATGTCGATAGTTACAATTATTACAGTCGACTCTACCACCGGTTGGGAATACACTTAAACTGAGAAGACTCAGCAAGGCTTCTTTCTTTTGTGGATCTTTCTTTTGAATTTATGTAGTTACAATTTTTCTTTTAAAAATTAGTGGAGTTAAGGCTCAATATACACCGCGCTTTAGGGGCACAACACAACACACGTCATTGACGAATGAACTCACAAGATGGATCGACAACTTTGACAAACGACGCCGAAGCAACGCCGAACGGACGCACGCACGACGAATTGCTATGTTACGTTTATATAGGGTACTACTCTAGTATTTCAAACCCATAAAGTGTATCGTATCCACCGATTTCAAATGAAATTTTCCCTTTTCGTCAATTTTCCTTGGATAAAATCGTATTTGTTAATATTGAATATTTTATATCTGTGTGCCAAATTTCCTCCCAAACCGTCTATGTCTTGAGTCGCAAACATCAAAACAGTCAAGCTTTAAACATTTATAATATTGCTGGCTAGCTTCCACCTCGCGGTTTCACCCGCATTCCCGGGATAAAAGTAGCCTACATTTTTCTCCATTTCATAAGCCAGATAGCTTACCTTTACCGAATTTTACTTGCTTTTGCTGAGAAGAGCCGACAAACTCAGTAGAATCCATTAAAAAAACTAAACTCTGTACTAAACTACCCTAAATAAATTTTAAATTAATCTCAAACTCCAAACGACCGCAGAAGCGACTCTATCATGCAACATTCATGAATCAAACCTACATCACAAGACAATACGATAACCAAATCGGCTGCCATCTCACCGAGATAAGCTTTCAATTATTCCATACCCATCCAACTGCATATTAATGTCAATGGACAATTCAGATTGCTTAGGCAGAGATTGTCTTGCTGATGCATTGGTTGTAGTTGTGTTACTGTACGTGGTTGATACTGTGTTGGCAGCGCCGGATCAGCCACGTAGCAAACGGGCCCCGCGCAAAAGAGTCTCCGCGTATCTAAACCAGCCCATCTCAGCCTGAGCATAATTTTTTGAAAATTGTAACCTAATAACATTGAGGTTATTACTCCGTATAGAGAAACTATCCTAATCGAAGGTTATGCTCCATTTTGTTAATATTCGCGGCAGCGCTGAAACAATACAGTTTAAGGGGGAACGTTCGGTTGGAGCGCGAAATTAAAATTTTATCACGTTTTTTGCAAATTGCAGCTCAGTTATAGGTCGTAAGTTATCAACATGTTATTTGCGAGAAGAATGGTATAATACTGACATACACGACTATTTCATGAAAATGTTACTAATATACCTTGGAGGAATATGTTGATGATTTATTTTGTTATCAATCAGTAAATATACTACCATTAAACACGTAGCGCTAGAACGCTTATAAGGTGTAGTTTTTTCGCGACCAAAAAGTCGTAAGCGCCATGATAATCATGGCGCTTACGTATTATTATACCTCAGTGCCTAATAAACGTCATGAATCTTGCATTTTTTTTACCACTTTATACTTGAAAATTAAGGGCTCCACGATATAATTTGCTACGGGCCCTGCGTTTGCTTAATCTGGCACTGTGTGTAGGTATCTAAATTGTAGATTGTTGCAGAAGTGAGGATACTAAAGTGCGGACGCAAATAATACGTTTCCGAGACCTGTCGGACTATTGCGTATCTTTTGGTGGTAATCGTAATGAACGCCATTAATGAATTCATCCAATGACGCGCTACGAAGACCATTTTGTAGGCGTGTACAATAACTGTACTTACTATAATCTTAAATCATGGTTATAATATACCTTTAACATAGATAAAAAATAATTATTATTTGATTCTATCCCTAGATTCTATTTGTGCGTTTTATATATAAATATCTTTGTTGTGTAAAAACCTATAATGGCCTAAGTAATAAATGCCCTTTTGGCATTTTTGCAAAAATTGGATTCAATTATTTTAACGAAAAAAAAACACCTACAGAAAATAAACATAGTACAATTTTACTGTACCCAATTCAATTCCAAAACACTAAGCTCGAATAAAATAACACAAAAACTAGTTAACTAAAGCAAACTTTTGCAAATTAAAATCAAAAAACCGTTTCGTTGCCAATAATCCTGCTACGAATTCAACTACAGTTTTATTCGAAAGCTTACATCGAATCCAATTTGAATTTCAACCTAGTTTAGGGAGATGGGAGGTGCAAAGTTATATGAATATAATTCACTACTAACATGTAATGGTGCTTGACGTCTATACGTACAATTACTTCACTAATTGACCGCATAACGCCTTGGCGGATGGACAATTTGTGTTTTGTTTTTCTTAGAAGGAAAATATCCATAGAATCTTCACTGTCTTTTGTTCACACGAGATTCGAGTTAGGATAAAATCTTATCTTATGATGATTCTAGATCAAGTTTTCATCACGGCATTCTTTGTTGTAAGAGATTTGTTAAAAGTATATATGTTAAACTAGAGAATATGTGAAGATGATTTTTTATTTTATTTCAATGTTTCATTAGCACCTAACGTCAGAAAATAATCGTGAATATACTCCTTTTTAAAACTAAGAATGTTTTTTCTCTTATTTGGTCGATCCAAATAACTTGAAAAAATTAACATACATTTAATAAATATTTTTCTTACCCTTAAAGTACTACTACGTTCTAAAAAATAATTTGTCAATGTACCAACTTAAAAGCTCATGAAAAGGTTAAATAATGAATTAAATTATCCACTTTTAGTAGATAGTGGTGCCGATTCTGTTGTTTACGAACTAAAATAAATTTAATCTCACTATATCTCTTTCTAATAGTAAATATAAGAAAGGGATGCCAGATATTTTAGTCCTGTCAGTTTAATCCGATCACACATTTCAACATGAATTTAAGCGCGATCTTTATTGGTCACGACTATTTACCCGTACATTACGACGGCATGGATTAAACTGACAGCATTAAAAATGTTCTGTTTTTTTTCAATAAGGTTAACTTGAAAGAGAGGTGACTTGTCTAATATCACCAGTACCTGGTTGACCGAACTTTGCTAGTTTTTCTTAAACGACGTTTTCTAAAAATAAATCCTAGCTAGATCGATTTATCTCCCCCGAAACCCCCTGCATACAAAATTTCATGAAAAATACCAAACACATTCAGCTACTAAAAAAAAACAACGCTTTTAAATGTTCTTTATCCACAAGTCACACTTGTCTGAGCCCTCGGCCCTCGTAGACTGTTACGTCGTCGAGTCCCTTTCACGGTGTCAGGGGCCCTTGCGTGCCCTTCACTAATGGTCTGCCGGCTCTTTGCTCTTACTGTGCACAGTTGCCGCTTTCAAACTGCCGAGATGGAGATAGTTGTGTTTAGGCAGATTTGTTTGATGCTTTTTTTAGATTTTTTGTGGATTTTTTAGAGTCGGTTGCTCGTACATTTTAGTTAATATTTAACCACCGAAAGAAAGCAAACTGGGTTGCTCGTGTCACTTTAACTAAAATTGTCATCGTAATCATAACCGATGGAGGGAGACCAGTCATAGTCAAAGTGACTCAACGGTCAAAGCATGGTAATAGTTAAGTTAACTTTGACTGTAACTTTACCTAAAATGTACGAGCAACCGACCCTTTGAGTCGAGATGAAAACTATTTTTTATGTGCATCTTATAAAAATAAATAAGCAGGCAAAGACTCTCAGTCTTTGCCTCCTTTTTTGTGTTCTACCGTTTGTACAACGGACAGTTTTCTGAGGAATTGTTTAACTTTATGCCCAGGGCTATCTTTTACCATAGCGCTCATCTCGCCATCGACTGACAGTCCATCGCTAAATTTAAACCAAAATGGTCTTAGACTGTGAATTTTCAAGGCAGGTTCCTACCGCGGATGCTTAAGTTGTAGAATGAGTTCCCCGTGATTGGGTTTGGGAAACATTGGGTTCGTCAAGAAGATTGCGAAAAGAATTTTACATGATCGATAACGCGGGAGTGAGACTGACCATACTGCTAGCTATGCTATCTAACAAAGAATACAGAATTGAATACAGGTATTTTTGGTATATTCATTAATCCCTACCTGTTCTAATTTTGAAATGAACATTAGACTAATTTATTGTTTGAAGGTTGAATACGCTAACAAGAATGGGAATAGTAATAACTTTTCACACAATAGTACGAGAGGCCGTGTGGTTTTGTAACACTGTAACATGAGAGCAACATAGTCATGTGTTCATGACTATTTGCTTACGGGATAAATTTTGTACGTGAATGCGCTTTTAATTTGAAGGTTTAATGCGATAGTTTGTGAGGAAACTTCACATGAGTCAAAATCTAAGAAGACAATACTAGGCCCAGTATTGTACGGACGACGACAATTCAAGGTAAACACTGCGGCATCTTATGCGGTTATAATAGGAGCTATTTTGCAACAAAAAGGTAGGTAGTCTGATCTGTAGCCGTGTGTACCTACTACCTACAGAACTCTAGCCACGCTGTACCGACCTTTGGCCGCGAGAATGTAGTACCTAAAAATAGGTACCTACGCAAAAAATATCTGTTAAAAATTCAAAAAGCGGCCCAAACCTTAAACAATGAGAACTGTAGCTGTATTGTCCATAAAGACCTTTGTCTTATAATAATATTTAATATATTTAAGAGACCAGCTTTAAAAACAAGAAAACCTGAAGAATAGAGGAAATGTTTTTTCAAAAGAGGTTGAAAGCTACAAAGGGAACAATTCAAAGACAACGCCGAATAAAATTTAACAAAGTGAATAACCTAATGTATAGTGTTACAAAGGCCTGTTGTTAGTGTCTCTTACGAACTTCTTTAACCCTACTAGAGTTTCTCGATAGAACCTCAGAGAAAACTCGTTCTCATTCCGCGTTTAAAATAAATAAAAAATAGTAAAAAAAAAAAAGCTTTCATAAATTGTTTTATCTACTCTCATATCGTAATGTTCTTATTATGAAATCAAAATCAGTACTTTAATGACCCACTTTAGGCACACCCGTGTATAATGATTCATTATAGTACAGTTGTTGTTCCCAAGATAATGCTATAAAATAACTTTTTTTCTATTAAAGTACACTTTGGACCTATCAATAGTATGATACTGCACATAATTAGGTATTAAAAACTCGTGTGATACTATTAAAAACTCACACTCGTAGTTAATAACCCCTATTATGCAACAGTATCATAAACTACTATTTTGTCATAAAACGTTCCAAATTCAAATCACATTATGCACCAGCCGGTAATGATGAAATTCAGTACAATATCATTGCCCTGTTACACCTCACGGCTCTAATGACATACTTTAGGATAATTTGACGTTGTCGAACAGGTGGTATGAAAAATAACTAATAGTAGGGGTACCAATATGTCCTTTCCTTTTCCTAGCCCGGTGTGAAGTTACTTCCTCCGCTCCGCTCCACTCCGGCTTGCTTTGATCTTTGAGAGCGGTAATTAAATCTGCTTGCGTACAAAGTTTCTAGTTTTTCACAGATAAAATGTATCTGTGGACAATTTTCGAAGGCACTTAGTGAGTTCAGTTTCTCTCGAGGAAATACTACATATTATGTTGGTTTAGAATCCTGGTTACACGAAGGAAATTTAGTGTATGTAGATTGTCCATTAGATAATTAATTTGCACTTTCTAGCTGTTCCCCGCGGTTTCACCCACGTTCCAAGATAAAATATAGCCTATGTCCTTCTCGATATGATAGATAGCCTATCTGCACTCCAAATATCATCGCAATTGGTTCAGCGGTTTAGGCGTGAAAAGGTAACAAACAAACATACATACAAACAGAGTTACTTTACTTAATTTATAATACTTATATGGAAATGAGTGGGGCGTTAAGCTACAATCTTACCATGGTATGGTATGGTTATGGTGATGACGAAGCGCAAGGAAGTAAGCACACAAAGCCTAGAACTACCACTGAGGTATATTACTACGTATAGAGAAGCTATCCTGAGCAAAGATCATGCTCTATTTTGTTAATATTCGCTGCAGCATTGAACTATAATTAGTCGCCTAACTAGACAGTTTAAGAGGAGGCTATCTGTGTATGTCTCCGTCCCTTACTAAACTGGCGGTGACGAGCGAGAAAGGAAAAACGTAATTTTGGTAAAAAATAAAATTTTATGTTGTTTAAAAAGAAACTAAGCCTTTTTTGAAAAAAGTTAGAAAACTATTCCCTTTCTAATGGATTTCAGAATGCATGTTAATATTTTTCAAGTTATTTGGATGGCCCAAATAAGAGAAGAATGCATTCTTAGTTTTAAGAAGGTATATATCTATATTTACGATTTTTTTCTGACGTTACTAATGAAAAATTCCAATTTTTTAGAAACTATTCCCCGTCACATATTCTCTAGTTTCACATATATTTTTTCCAAATCTCTTGGAACAAAGAGTACAGAGATAAACGCTTTTAGAATCATCATCATGATGATTCGAAGCGCTAGAACGCTTTTAAGGTGTAGTTTTTTCGCGACCAAAAAATCGTAAGCTCCGTGATTTTCATAGCAGTCAACTTGAATAAAAGATACAGATATTTTCAAGGTTTCACTACAATGAATGATACTTATTTAAATCTTGAAAATAAAATACATTTGATGATATAATTATAAAGTAGAGAATCGAAACAAAAGATAACTTCGCAACAACTTATTGGGTTTGACAAAATTATGTTATAAACGGAACAAAAGGCAAAATTAATTTACTTGCTTCGTTTGAGATGATATTGTAAAAGTAAGCCTTTTTATTACTCGAGTTTTGGGGAATTTATAATTAAGTTTTCTTTGCAATAACTTTATTGTAAAGCAAGGAGAAGGACACTACTTTTACTCCTTTCTAATAGTAGGTATACAGGGTTTTCAATGACTAACCAAATTTTCAGGGATTATTTTACCTACTCATTATTTATTATGACCCATTTTTATTATGGGACCAACCCTGAAATCTCGAAAAAAAAACAATTTTTTTTTACAAAATATTGTTCGATCAGAAGGTATGAAAAATATTAATCGAAATTTTAGGGTTGATCACATAGTCCCATTGAACAGTACCGTACAGTAAAATTTAAATAGTCCGTCACTTAGATTACCAAAAACTTTTGGACATATATTTTTTTCTTTAGTTCCGAAAACAAAAAGAGTAACAACAATTTACCGTACTAATACCTTACATAATCAAAATAAAACAAAACCGAAAACACATTAAGGTTTCATATGGCCAGGTTATCGGGACCTTCGGACCAGGGTGCGGATGTATAAATCCCAACCAGACCACCGTATATAACCCTTGCGTACACATAAATTTCAGATAAATAATCTTAGTTATTAGTGCGGGGGAAAATAGGTACGACGAATTTATGGTTTTGTCAAAAACTGGACTCGATTTTCTATTAGAATATATTCGCAGCCTACACTAAAATTCATGTAAGTAATTTAATTAGGTACTCATTAATAAATTATAATAATTTGTAGCTTCTGTCTGAATGGCTTTTTAAAACGTATAGACTAAAAATTATAAGTATTGTATTTATGTAAACAATTTTATTTTCAGTACTGAATTAATCCAAAAAAAATTATAATGTTTCTCAGGCTCTTCTGAAATTGTGTATGATGATTTGTAACTAGTTTTCAACCCGGAGACTTATCCGCGTACTCGAGATAATAAGTATCCTATGTTATTCTCCGGCCCATAACCTATCTCTATGCCAAAAAAAAACGATTCCGGCGAATTGTTGACCTCCTCCATTTTGAAGTCGGTTAAGTATGACGTGTCAAATCTAATCATGCAGCAATGGAATACAGGTTGATTTTTTAAACACCGTCCAAATTTTCAGGGATCATTGTACTCATAATTATGAACAACTTTCACGAAATTTTTTTTTTTCATATATTTTGACCAAACAAGATTTATGTTTTGTATGAACAAATATATATATCCACAGTATTCAGCCTAATGTACCCACCCAAAATCATCACTGTATACATAGAAATCTATGCATCTATCATTTTTATGTGAAAACAAAACCCAAACTTGAGCAATTTGAAAGGTGAAAATGAACGGAAAAGTTACCGAATACCCATTTTTATCTTGAAAATTGTTTTTATTGTTCCCTTAAAAGGCGATGGTTCTTTCATTTTTTCCCTACGATGAAGAAACTAATAAATATTTAGTAGGGGACAATTTAGGGACGCGTAACGTATTGGAGTTCGTGAAAAGGTGACGAGGATATCGTGATGGCTGAGGAATCATTCCGGATCAGTTGGCATGAATATTATCAATGTGACAAAAATCTTTATGTCACGTAACATTTTCTTGTTGTATTTATCTATGCCTGTGTTGCTGTTGGTTTTATTTAGAGCATCTAATAACAAAAGATTTTCGATCGTGTTTCATACTTGCAAGAGTTGCAAGTCGGCTGAATACTAATCCTTTTGTTGAGTGGGGTCTTATTTCTACTCCATGGTCCGTGATTTTCAATTTAATTTTGCTGTATATTAATTGTTGTTAAATGAAATAGATAGGTAGGTTATCACAATAACAAATGTATTTGTTATTGTGATAGTACCTAAAAATTTTTTAAATTCAATATTAGACATGATTTGAAATGTTAATAGAATATGTTTCCCGTTTTCTAAGGTACACTTCCGTGGGTTTCGGACGGAAGTCTACCTTTAAAATCAGATTTTGTTTCAATTTAACAATGAAATAAGTACAATGTAGGTAAAGTACAATGGTGTTGCCGTAACCTTATGGACAAAAACCTCTATAAAATTAAATAAGTCAAAATGTACAAATCAGCTTTTTTTCTAATCCTGGTTTATCTTCGCATAACTATAATAGCTACATAATATACCAGGCCTTTATTTAGTTGGTACCTACTTAGGTATTATTAAAAACTAAAAATCTAAATTAGTAATATAATAATTTCCTTATGATTGCAGCTAAGGAAAATTTAATTTGAAGCTGATATTTTATCTCGATTTAGATAGCTTAATAGTAAAAAAATATATAAAGTAATGTAATAAAACGTCACATAGGGTATTCAATATGTCATCGCGTCGTACCTACACGTATTGTAGGCGCAGAGGTAAATTGCTTGTAATAATGTTACTACTCCATTGGCCCTATCATTTTATATGCGTGTGCGTACGTAGATTGGTAACTCTGGATTATGTATAATAAATACTATAAGTGAGTCAATACTCACCTAACTGCCCTCAGCGAGCCGGATGACCCTATTACATTAGCTCAGATCGAAGCTGACGAAGCTCGTAAAAGTACACAACACACAACCGATCACGCTACCGTCCTCGACGGCGAGGACCGCCGCGACGTCCCACTCAGTCTCGTCCCGTTCAAGCGGCCCGAGCTGTCATTAGTAATCCGACCGCCCCCAATTAGTCGTTACTCGTACAAAGTCCTCCCCCTTCCCCGGTAACGCCCTGAGCCGAGGTTCGTACCCCATTCGGGGGTGCCCTCAGGTGTTGTTACCTAAATATTACCCGGATGAGAGCCCTCTGCGCTCGCCTATTTGTCCGGTAAGGTTGTTGCAGCCATCTGAGGCTACCAACTTAGTCCTTTAAAAAAAAAAAAAAAAACTCACCTAACTGAGCAACGAATGAGTGAGTGAAAAGAATCCCTCTTTGCTACATTTACAGCTAAATATACAGGGTAATTTTTAATTTACCCTGCATTGCTTTATGGGTAATCAGGTAGGTAGAGTTGTATTTAGTCCGTGGAAGAGACTTGGATTTCAGCTTATCTAGGACACCAGTTTCTCTTACAAATTAAAATGTTAATGGTTAATCGGTCCCTATACAGTTTGTACCAGAAATGATGAGATCCGCAGGCGAACCAAAATAACTGACATAGCCCGACGAATTGCCAAACTGAAGTGGCAGTGGGGGGCACATCGCTCGTAGAACCGACGGACGTTGGGGCAGAAAGGTTCTCGAGTGCCGATCACGATATACTTGTCCGTTATTAATCTAATGTACCTATATATTTAAATAGTTTTAAAATCCTAGTTAATACATACAATAATCTACTATCTTCTATATAGGTATATATAAAAGAAAGTCGTGTTAGTTACACTATTTATAACTCAAGAACGGCTGAAATGATTTGGCTGAAAATTGGCGGGGAGGTAGCTTAGAACTAGGAGAAGGACATAGGATACTTTTAATTTTTATAGGGTAGGTAGGTAAGGTAGGTAGGGCCAGGTAGAGGTAGGTAGGAGTAGGCAGGGGTAGTTAGGGATAGGTGGAGGTAGGTAGGGATAGGTAGGTAGGTCCCAGTTTTATTTTTGTTCTCAGGGCAGGACAACGTCTGCCGGGTCAGCTAGTAATTAATAAATCTAAAATTCCTTCCATAGGCACATAAAATTTATTTAAAAATACCAATCCGTGCTTTGAATAACACACCATTAAAATGTAATCTGTGACATCGCTACAAGAAGCCTCCATGTCTGTACACTCAGTGTACGACACCAATGCCTGCCAACTCCAACACATACACGAGCATAATTTCCGATAGAGCGCTCGCAAATCGATGTGGCAGGTTTTATTCCTATCGACGTTTTCATGTTACTTATTTCACTTGCGTATCAATTTACTATGGTTGGTTTGTGTTGAAACGTAGGTAAGGTTATTTAGATAATAGTGTATTTGTTTGGAATAAAGATCACTTTTGAGTGATTGGGCTAGTATTTGGTGATTGCGAGGATGCTGGTTCTAATAATGCCGATTTTTAGTTTTCTTTTGTTTTTTTAGTGAACTCGGAAGTAGGTAGGTAATACAAATGTTTACTTTTGCAATGTTAGATAGGGAACGCTGCCGGCCTTCTGGGAACCTTGCCGTTGATTGGCAGCAGCGGCCGCCTCGAGGAATTTTTTTATATATAGTTTGTATATTTGTTGTAAATAATTGTAAATATTGTATATTTATAGAATTAAGATAGGTAAGATATACTTACATAGACAGATAGATTAACTGCGCCTTGTAACTAACATTTTTTTTTCTATGTGCTGTTTTTCCGTCAAACAAACGGTTATAACTTTAACCGCCGAAAGAAAGCAAACTGGGTTGCTCGTGTCACTTTAACTAAAATTTTCACCGTAACCATAACCGACCGAGGGAGATCGGTCATCGTCAAAGTGACTCTACGGTCAAAGCATCGTAATAGTTAAGTTAACTTTGACTAGGTATAACTTTAACTAAAATGTACGAGCAACCGGCCCTTAGATATAATTCCTATTGTGCCGCTGACTATACCTACTTTAATAGTCTCAATCACTTCAAAACCTCCTTAAATAATACCCTAGTAAAGCAATTATGGAAACGTTAAAGTTTGACTCTATTCCGCCACAAATGAACGAACAATTTCCTCGGTATGATTTTCATTTTTGCCGTTATTGTCATGCGAGTGTTCGTTCGACAGTCACAAATCTTGTTTGGAACCATTTTGGAACCGGCCAATCTTGTGCCGAACACGGAATTTATGTTAACAGGATACCAATCAGGGAGAATACCTCCCTGATATATTGGATACCTCCATCATGGTTTTGTTCAACCCTTTTTATCGAGGTCAGTGTTTATAGGAAACTGTTTAGTTTCATTTAATAGTACAGTTCTCTGTAGAGAAGTATCTTTGTATATTTATAGATAGGTAGATGCTGTGAATATGATGATGGGTGTTTTTACAATTCGCATTACTCTAGATTCTGTACCATAATTAACTGTCATAATTTTCAGTCGTTCAATAGCTTCTAATAAACACTGCAATGGTTGCATCCATTACTTTCTTAAGCCTAGCTTTCCCAAGCCTTCTAAACACGACAAAACATTAATTTCATCTGTTACCATTGCTTTTAAAAAACGATTTAAGAAACACAACTTCGTTCACCGGTGTTAGGTAATATTTACAAAAATAATGAGCTGATAATTATCTCAATTCATCAGGGGTATTATAGCTGCAATAATTCAGCTAATATCAATCAAATGGCTATCAAAATTAGCATTCATATCGAAACTGGCCCAGTTCGGTAATGTATGCAATTGCTCAATGAATATTACATGAATGATGTCATATATCTTTGTTTATCGGCAGTTGATCAAATTGTTATATTTGTCACGTAAGAGATAGTACCTGGATGACCGAGATTTGCTCGTTTTTTTTAAATGTCGTTTTCTAAAAATGAAACCTAGCTAGATCGATTTATCGCCTCCGAAACTCCCTGCATACTTAATTTCATGATGGTTGGAGCCATTTCCGAGATTCCGATTAAGTAGGTATATATATACAAGAATTGCTCGTTTAAAGGTATTAGATAGATATATAGATGTACCTAATCGTGATAGTTTTAGACAGTACCGGATTATCTAAGACACACTAGAAAAAATAGCTAAATTAATTAAGCACGGTGGTAAGGTACCTACTTTGTAATACGCCTGGCTGGCTACCACACTCCAGTTAAAAATCTTTCAAGCACCTTTCAGTGTGTTCCGACAGCTGCACTTGAGAGCCAGCTCCTTTCTAGGCTTTGTGTGCTTACCATCATCATCACTGACCACGGTGAGATTGTGGTCAAACACAGGCCTATAACATAGAAAAATAGAAAGATGAAGAAAGAGATATTTAAAAAAAAGACTTTCTCACTCCAAAGGCACTCTGTTTAGTAGTGAACTATTTTTAAAGACTTGAAATAACTTTTTCTTCGGGGGTTAAAAATAACGTTATGTGACTTCTTAGAATACATAGAAATTCAAAGAAAAGTCATAAAACGTTACTGAAAATCTTTCGGAGCTTTTGCGTAGCACTGGCCCAGTTCTGAAAATAAGCTACTTGAGTAGCTCAAGCTGTATTCAAGACGGGAGCTTGTTTGCTCCGCTATGTAATATTTGCTTCCCTACTCTGTCGGTCCGTAGTAGCCTTCAAGCCAGATATAGTGGCTCTAGTCGTTTTTAGGGTTCAGTAGACAAACAAGTAGGAAAACTAATAAGCTTAGGTCGTTTCGTTATAAATAATTCATATTATAATATTAGTACGGATAAGAATTATCGTATCTTACGATAGTTGGTATATTAAAAAGGAATATCCGATTCTTATATTTTTTATAAATTTCTTCTTTAATATATTTTCAGTAATAGGTGTTTATACCATTACGGAACCCAACACTACGACTATTCCAACATGTACTTGAACGGTTATTTATAGAATTTTAAAAATGAATATGTTATGCTTATGCGGTTTTAGAATGTGCCTGGGTAGGTATTATATTTAAGGGTGAACCTTCGGTAGGAGCGCGAAATTCAAATTTAATCACGTTTTTCACAAAAAAAACAAAAGAAATCATCAACATATTCCTCCAAGGTATATTAGTAACATTTTCATGAAATAGTCGTATATGTTAGTAATATACCTTGGAGGAATATGTTGATGATTTCATCTGTTATTAATCAGTAAATATACTACCATTCTTCTCGCATATAACATGTTGATAACTTACGACCTATAACTGAGCTGCAATTTACAAAAAACGTGATAAAATTTGAATTTCGCGCTCCAACCGAAGCCTCCCCCTTAAATCTAACTACCTACGATGCCGGTATCTGTTTTGCAGGCAACGTAGGTAGTAGAGGTAGTTGGTAGTAGGTAGGGATTAAAATTTGACTTTAATTTTAACCTGTGGTTATAATATATGGGCACCTAAACATTACAAGGAATTTTAAAATATAGTATAAAGAAAAGTGTGTGTAATTTTCACAAATTAGTGCCAGGAAGTGCCACACACGCCATCTCTCGAAATGTTCAAAGACGAACAGCTTCGCTGTGCCACAGCTGACCGTAGGATTGACATGTTTACCCTATTTCATCATAGATGGCGCGGTACTAAAAAATATAGATTGTTATAAAATTCTCATTTATTAACAAAACACATGACATCATAATAAAAACGATACTAATAATGCATTTAAATAAATACAAAATTATAGCTATAGTTCAACAACTTCAAGATACAGCAAAGTGTAAAAGTTATATTTATCTATGAAACCTTTTCAGAACAAATAATAGTAACATTTGACACCTTACTGTACATTCGAAAAATACCTACTTCACTAAAACCATTAAAACTATATAATAATAATTGTCACCAATCCTTTAGTGTAGAAAAAACAGTAATTAATTAAAACAGTAAAAAAAACGTTTCGTAGAAGGTGCTACCAACCTCAAATACCAAAAAAATACTATTGAGGTAGTTATAATCACAGATTTATTAATCTGAGGTTATAATATGGAACAATAAATAACCTACCTATTTAGTTACTAATTACTAGTTCTTTAACTTTGAGCGAGTACAGTCTTCCTCAACTTGAGTCTTAGCCGAATAAATAACATCATTAATACCTACACCATCATAGCTACAGCCTATTAGAGAAATTGGCAAATTATTTTCTTTTACATACTGCCTTATTTTATCAACCCTTTCGTAATGACCTACTACATACTGAGGAATACATTTATCAAGAATACTAACATGATAAGCTGTTGGCGCATCTTTTATGTTCAAAATTAATTCTATTTCCTTTAGAGCTATTTTCAACAGCGATTCTTCAGTAACATTATCTCCAAACTTTTCTTTATACCATCTACCACCTAACATGACAGTCAAAACTGTGCCATTCTGATCCGGGATACAACATGAATCAAATACTACACCAAGAATAGGGGAATTTTCAATGGGGGGAACTAAAAACCCAAATGCTGGGGTAATAAGGGACTCAGTAGTTTGAAAATATAAATTGACAATTCCGACTGTCACAAACGGAATTTCATTCAAATCTTTAGCTAATAATGGATGTTGTTTTTCTAATAATTTAGCAAGTGAATATGCTGGTATAGAAGAATAGACATGATTGGCATTAATGAGTTCTCCATTCGTTTTGTGCAGGTTAACCATTCCAGAGTCTATGAATTCTATATGTTCTACTTTACTGTTGTAATCAATTTGCACATTGTTCTCTCTCAGATAGTCTGCCAAAGTCATGGGGAATATCTCAAGTCCACCTTTGATTGTATAAACGTTCCATTTCTCTTCTTGTGACCGTTTTGCTAAGTCACTTAAATGCAAATCAGCATCAGTCTTTGATTTAAACATGGATCTCATCAAACCTTTGACCACACCCCCATGGTTCTGCTCCCATTCGAATAAAGTCTTCATGAGAAATTTCACAGATATTTCTTTTGCATCACCAGCACAAATCCCGCATATCATTGGTGAGATTCCGTAATCTGCAATTTCTTTGCCAAACCGTCTTTCAACAAAATTGTAAATAGAATCATCCTGTAATTCCTTATGGGGCTGTTTGATGTCATTGAAAAGGGCATAGATTAATGGTTTGGAGAATGGCCCATTCTTTTGAAACACTCCTTTTAAGCTTGATGGTAAAACATGTAGATTATTGTTTACATAGATCATTCTGTTCTTCGCAGCAGGGTGACCAGGTTTTATTGCAGATATATGTTCGCTGAGGCCTAGGTCCTGTATCATATTGAGTGTGTTTAAGCCTGTATTACCTTTAGGTCGGATAGTTCTGGGTCCTTGTTCGAAAGTATAGTCTTTAGTGCGAATAGTCTTGATCCAACCGCCACAGTAGTCGGTCGCTTCGAGAAGGAATAGTTTCAGGTTGTTATTAGCAGTTATATTATTTTTTAACAAATAATAGCCGGTGGATAGCCCTCCAAGCCCACCGCCTAGAATAGCTGCCATTGTTGTTTAATTTTTAGGAATGGGTACCTTTATTTATTTATGTAATTCTAATACGGTAAAGTTTGGTGCAACAATATGATACTTGTTAAGAACGATAAAAGAAAATACTTTGTCGGTCTTTGGAAGACTGTTCCGTTTTGTTCAATTAGGTTTTGTTGATTGTTTGTTGCTGTTTTGTTTAATTCAGTTTTGAGTATTTTTGAGTTTTGTTTGACACTTTTCACTTTTGACAGTCAGTTTTGACACTACACTACAGACGGTTAGGCTTGTTGAAAAAATATCGATATAGCGATGTTTTTGCCGATATATTTTCATTCGATACATCGATATAAAGTATTCAATATCAAAAACTATATTCTTTTGACAAATTTAAATAAATAATAGAATTCGAAGCCGTAGAACGATTGTATTTTCAAATATTGCTAATAAAAAAGAATAATGATTAAAATACCTTCTCATTTATTATGATTCACATAATTAAAGTAATGTGCATTTTATATAAAAAATACTATTACCTATTATTGAGCCTATACATAAACCGATATATCGATAGTTTTTCTTACTAGGATATTAATATTTTAATATATATCGATATTTTTCGCTTTCCACATCCCTACAGACACGTTGTGTGTTGCCTGCTGCCATTTTGATCGCAATACCACAGCCGAATGTACTTGCCCAGGGCAACGGGGGCAAGAGCGTATTTTACGAGACTTGGTCATAAGACATAACAAATACAAAAAAAAACGCGATTCCACACTGTAGGGAGACTATAATTACAATGTAGCAATACTATCATCAAGTGCCGGTCGCCAACTTGGCTAGTGGGCAAGTGGCTGCTACATGATGATCATAGATTAGTAACTATGTATATTATACCGTATGAATGAGACATAGAGGATAAAAAGACGAAATTACCGTAGGTATTTGTCCAAAAATTACCTACTCAACATCTTGAAATTTACGACATGTCCGTCCATACCCATTATGAAATTCAGTACGCAGTACCGGCGTTAGGGTATGGCGCGGTAGGGCGATCGCCCAGGGCGCCAGATGTAAAGGGGCGCCAGGCCCACCTATATTTTCGGTCGCTCATGAGCGAGTCCCGCTATCTCGAGTCTAAATAAATAAATAAATTCTCAAGTCTAAAGATAAAATAGCTTAAAATCCCTTTTGTTGGCGGTAGAAGGGGGAGGGGGGGGGGGGGGTTATCACATCTCGCCCAGGGCGCTGGTAGAGCTAAAACCGGCACTGTCAGTACGTAACTATCTAGTAATAACTAGTAAGTTATTCCGTTTCATTAGGTAGGAAAAAGTCGTAGGTACCTATTACTTGTTTTAGAAACATTTATACCTACCACTATCGAACTTGTCTTTTTCTTTTATGTCTGGAACGCGGCTATAACCGCGGGCACAGCTAGTTGTCTAAATAACATTTCTAAATTGATAGGTTCGCATAAATGTTCGTAGCACGCAGAAGCGTTAGAGCGTGCGTAATGGGGACACAGTTGCTGTGTCGCGGATAGATAATGAATTTCAATTTCATACCTATTGCACTCGCCACACGCTTTACTTCAGTTCGTCCCTACATTCTGGAGATATCTAGAGCTGCGAAAGTTTTTAGACCATTTTATTTTACCTAATAGCGATTAAATATATCATTTAATACTTACCTACTTTTAGGAGTTGGTAAGTAGGTGCTTTCACTTGGGCATATTGCATTATGGCAGGCGGATTCGAAAAAATATTTCACTTTTAGGAAGCTACATGATCCCGGAGGTTACTTAAAGGCTACTTTATATCCCGGGAACGCGAATGAAACCGCGTGGAACAGAAATAATAAAAAGGTATCTAATGTTTGTACGTTGTAAGTTCGGATGTAGCAGGTATACGAAGCTACTGGTCCGATTCTAAAAAATCTTTCGCTAATAAGAAGCTTGTTATTTTATGCCGGAGTGCTAAAAACGACTTTTATACTACAGCTAGTGAAGAATATCTAACTTATCTTTTTGGATTTCAAAATAAACAGGCCAGAAAAATAAAATCGTAATACCTAAATAAATTCTCTATCCTCATTAAAACAAACTCTATGTTATTCCTATGAATCTCTATAAAATCCCTTGAAGATCCTAACTCCTCTCATTTCATCCCTAGACAGTACACTAGCACAATGAGTCAGATAACTGAGATACCTAAAACGTGTGAAAAGAAACTTAAGATTGCCGAATTAAAAGTCATAAAGTTAATTAACAAATTGGATTCTTTAAAGTTAAGCGATTCGTTTATTTCGAAGTTAGATATAACCGGGAGAGAAAGGAAAAATACATCTGTTTTAGGAAGTTGGAAGAGATGTTCTTTTGGAATACTTCTCGTTGTTTTTGTCGGCATGTATTGGATTTACGAAGAGATTTTGACAAGCAAGGTAGGTTTTATTTTACTTTTACAGAACATTAGCCCATAAACCTGAACCTATAGAGTACATTTCACCACTTCCCTTTTTGACTCATAGAAAAAGGAAACATCACTTTTATACTGTCTAAGTATTTCTACGCAATGTTGGCCCCACTCTACAGTGGTCCTACGTATTTCATAATAAATTATATGGTGACTCAGCGGTACCAACATTTCATTTCAGAACTGCATTCTAACAGTACCTTCAATCTCAAAGTCTGTTTTCCGTCCTCCTGAAGACTGCACCATGTGCATTGGAGTGAATGATGTGATTCGACTGGCTAACATCTCTGCAAGGGATTTTGAAGAGCTTTACGCTTATAGTACTTCTCCGGTAATCGTTACCGACGCTACGGAGGGTTGGAAGGCAATGAAGGTAAGTTACCACTCATCATCATGTCAGCCGAAAGACGTCCACTGCTGGACAAAAGGATCTCCACGATGGCTGGTCTTGCGCTACTCGCATCCAGCGGTTACCCGCGACCCTCAAAGATCATCGGTCCACCTTGTGGGGGGCCTGCCCACGCTGCGTCTTCGTGGTCGCCACTTACCACTGCATCACGCCAATTTTAATTGTTATTTGTGCCGCCAAGAAAAAAATTACTTAAGTTTCAAACGAGATTATCCAGTTAGTTAGTCAAAATTATATTTTGATAATATTCTATGCGCGAATAGACCCGTTACATTACTATAAACATGAGATTATCCAGCTCAAAGGACCAACAGCAGTATTTTTCAATTTCAACAGGATTTCGACTTCAAATTCTTTTCAAACTTCTACCGGTACGGTAAAATGGGCAATCAGATAAACGACTGCTTTTACTTCGCCTACAAATCCGGCCTTAACTCTTTACAAGAGGTTTTCAACATGGACGAGGCTCGATCCAATCTGTCTGGAGAACCCTGGTACGTTGGATGGAGCACGTGTTATGATGACGAGACGAGAAAACTGAGGACATTTTATAATCGGCCGTATTTTCTGCCTCAAACCGCTGAGAGTGATATGGTGGATTGGATCTTCATGGGAGGGCCAGGACAAGGGGCTCATATGCACGTAAGTATGAACTGTAAATGTTGAGCAGAAGAGATATATCGAAACAGCCAATAATATTCGTTTTATCTAAACATTTTAATCCAATAGTCTTTAGAAGCAACTAAAAATGATTTTTTTGTCGGAAAACTAACGAGTATGCCGACGGAGTTAGGCAGGCAGGACTGATCGTATATGGCACCCGTCGCCTATGGACTTTAGTAAGAAAAAATCTGCGGTAGGTAGCTGCTATGATATTTTCCATGGAACACGAGCTACTCTTTCGCTGACTTCAAAACAGTGTCAGATTTGTGTTCCTACATTGTTATTTTATACTTTTTAGTGGTATTGACGGCGGTTCTTTTTTTGTAAAAAATTAAATAAATTATTCTTTTTAATTTTTTGTTTTTTGTGATTTCCCTGGAATCCCATCATCAGATCCTGCTTTGGTGATAATGGGACCACCTCAGGAAAATAACTTTCGAATATTTTTTTTAAATTGGTAGACAATTAGATATCGGTGAACATACATAAAAAAAGAAGTTGTTAAATACATACAGTCGAACATAGAACCTCCTCCTTTTTTGAAGTAGGTTAATAATAATCTATAACGCTGATATAATTATATATAACAAACACTTAAAAGAGGTAAAATATACACAATAAATATTTCAACGGTAATTAAAAAAATCGATCAGGCTTAGCCATAAAGGGAAAGAAACAAACATGCGATACTCACAGGTCTCCATGTCGGTATGTTCTTCCATGAATCCACGTTTCTTCCAACTTTTCCACAATATAAACTAACTGAAACTGTCTATAGGTAACACACACAAACAGTACATCTACAGGTACACTTTTTAACAATATTTTATTAAATAAATCTGGCGAGAGCACGCGCGATAACCTCCGCCTTTCAATGTTCTTCGTTAAGTGACGTGTCGGTATTTTTTGACACATATCGAAAAAGAGGGTAGGAAGTTACCTCATACAAGTGTACTACCCTCAATATTTTTTTTTAAAACCGCGTTAAAAAAATTACCCAAATAGGAATTATTTGCCAATTTTTAAACGACTTCGACAAAAAGGAGGATGTTCACAATTCGGTTGTTTTTTTAATGTTTGTTTACGTTATTCGTAATGTTTTTTGTTCATGATGACCGATTTTTATAATTATTTTTGTGATGGGTTCAGTATAGCTCTAAGGTAGTCCCATTTTAATTTCATTGGTATTTTGGACCTTGGACTTCGAAGATACACCAGGGAACTCTTCAAATTAAATAGAAAATCTAAAGTGATAGTGGTATTGTTAGGTTTATGGTACATATCTAACTGTAATTTTATTGTCTTTGAAGGAGGTTCTACTCTTTTTTAGCACTCTACTTTTCCATGATCAAAATATCATACTGGGTTCTTAAGTTTTTCTAAAATATTGAGCCTAGAATATTCTTTACATGTAATTAGGTGGATTCAGTGAAGCACATGTCATGGCAAGCTCAGATCCGTGGTCATAAGCAGTGGGAGTTGGCGCCGCCACCAGAGTGCCTCTACCAATGTGGCTGGGTCACATTCATCGTAGCGCCTGGAGAGATTTGTAAGTTTTGATCTGCTAAAGGTGGACTTCCACGAGTGACGGCTAATGCATCTTGATTATTTTTTCACATAGACTGTAAAGTTTGTTGTATCCATAGAGAATACAAATACTACGTAAGACTATATTAACTTACATTGAGGTGTTTAAGCTTTCAGTTTCGTGAGAAAACCATAGCACGGTGGTAGGGTACTTTGTAGTATCCGTTTGGTTAGCCAAAAATAATATGATTATAGTTGCCTACCACCATCTATTCTTGAGATTTGACTATTAGACGACCTAGATTATTATGCTAGTAAGTATGTGTCAAAAGAGGATATTTAAAGTAAATAATTTATTATTTGAAATTACTATATAACAGTCAAAAAATATTGTATACCTCTCGCTTCTTGTCTAAATAGTTGTGGGTAGAAGAACAAATAATTCTGCACTTTAATCAATAATGAACCTTCTTTACAGTGGTGGTGGATACAAATCGGTGGTATCACAAAACGAACGTGCTGCCTGGCGATATCAGTATTACTATCGGAGCAGAGTATGATTGAAACTAATCACTCTTTACCACTCATGTAAAATTTACTGATAAAAAATAAATGTTTTTAAATTATTTTTATAGGATTATAAGATTATTATGTATGTTTTTACAAGCTTTTATTGTTAGAATGTTTAGGTTGAAACTGGCATGGCAATTTTAACCCACTTGCTGATGTTCAATTAATCTGAAACTTGACACACAGATCAAGCTACACACTGCGTCACCTTATGCGGTTGTAATAGGCACTATTTAGCAACAAAAATGTGTAGCTTGATCTGTGGCCGTGTGTACACATATGTAAGTCCGATGGCACTTGTGTGTCAAAAAAATCTTGAACTAAAAAAAAATGCTTATTAGTGCGTACCTAGTAGTAGCAAAGGTAGTACCTAGTATATTTTTTATTCTTTGGCAAAGGGTACCAAATAAAAACTGCACACATAATATGCTACGAAAAATGTTTATTCACCATCAATCTATAACTATGTGACACTCATTCGGAAAGATATTGGATTACAATATTAAACATTACAAATGGAATGATTATATTTTTCATCTAATATTCAATACAGTTGAATAGGTACTTTTTAAACAATTACAGAGAGCGTCGGAACAAGGATTTGCTTAAACATTTTTAAGTACATTTTAAACTGGGTATAGAATAAAAAAAGTTATCGTACACACATTTATTACTTACAAAACGGGATTAAATAATTAAAAAAAAACTACGTTCGACTAAGAAAATACAAAAAAAGAAGTAATTCGTACCCTACAAGCGATTGTATTTTGATTTATATATTTGCTTATAATGATAAATTTTAGATGACATACATAATTATTAAACATTACGTGCATTTAAATTACAAGGATATTTTATTTAAATAACAACTGATCTTGTATTCGTGTTATATAATTTTTCCTATAGACAAATAAAATGGTTTAGATTTTTTTTAAACATCTAGTTATACTTTTTAAGCAATCTACGCAATAAACTTATGGCAAATCGAATATGTATTTTGAAATATTTACTCCAGCTGCCAATTATTTTTTTTAACATTTAAACATCAAAACTTGCCTTGTTTGGGTACATAATTACATATTTCATTAATCTTCCACTTTATTTCCCAATCATCTTATACATTAAATATACAGATGTAATTTTAATCAAAACATAGTTATTTTTCGTGTACTTTTATATCTTCATTGATTAATTTCAATTTTTAAACATGAGTTGATTAAAAATACAAGCTATATGTGTGGAAGTGGGTATGAGAAGGAGATAGCGATAGCCTTACTCCTCTCCCTGTCCGGCGGAATCGAGGATAACTTCAAAGGAGAACGGTTGGAAGAGGTAACCTTCTCCCGCGTAGAATTTACTCTGGAACTCGACCCTATTGGAGAATAAAATTAATATTTACAATAAAGTTACAGTATTACAGTATAAAATTACTAGCTTCCTCCCCGCGTTTTCACCCGCGTTCGTGAGGATCGTATGTTTTCTCCGGATAAAAAGTATCCTATGTGTTAATCCAGGTTATAAACTATCTGTATCCAAATTTCGTCCAAATCCGTTCAGTAGCTTTTGCGTGAAAGAGTAACAAACATCCATGCATCCATACTCACAAACTTTCGCATTTATAATGTTAGTAGGATAAAACAAATGTCATTCATAAAATTAATACAGAAAAAAAAAATACACCGATCCAATCATGTCAATAGTTAATGAATAATTATAGTTACCAATGCAAACGCAGCGTGTGAAGGAAGGCTGACAGCCCCTCCATGAGCACCAGGATGGAGACAGAGATGGCGGCCCACCCCGCGAACACTACGTACAGGATCACGCCTCCTTGGAAACCCATCGACTTCAGACCTGACAGACATACCATATCATATATTTACAATCCTCATAATAGTCACAAATGTTCAACAAAAAAAATTAAGAAATCCCCGAATCCCTCCGAGCGAATTTTCTTGAAACATACACACTCGATTAAGACACCTTTAAAACAAAAAAAAACACTATAAACCCCGTCTTTTTCGTCTGAGATAAAAAATAGGAAACACTACGCAAAGCTCTGCGCAGGCGCCACTAGTAGTATACAGCTGATAAACCATAGCGCATCATGTTATTTCAAAATGCATTATGCTTGTTTTGTACAGTGTTTGGTATGCTGTATTTGTTATTATGTTTTTTTTTATACTACTAAGGTAGCAAGCAAGCATACGGCCCACCTGATGGTAAGTGGTTGCCGTCGCCAGAGGTATTACTAATGTGTTGCTGTCCTGTTACAATGCCGAGAAGGCAATCTGGCTCTCAAGTGCAATTGCCGGAACACACCGGAAGGTGCTTGGCGACAAATTTTCAACTTGAGGGTGGTAGCCAGCCCGCCTGGCTGGCTACCACCCACCGTGCTATGGTTACCACCGTGCTATGGTTTCCTCACGATGTTTTCCTTCACCGAAAGCTCAAGCTCATTGTAGGATTCGAACCCGGGACCTTCGTCTCGGCATCCGACGTCACTACCACCGAGCTATAATCGCCTTTAAATTTAGGCCCGGTAACATACGGAAATCCGCTGTCAGGTGGAGTCTTACATGGTATGGCGTATGTTGATGGTGTAAAGTATGTATTATATGGCATACAGCTATGGGGAACAGCATCTCATTCAAATATAGAGATAATCCAGCGCTTCCAATGCAAAATGCTGAGAATAATGACAGATGCTCCATGGTATGTAACAAACATTAGGTACACTTCATGGAGATCTCAACATTCGGACTGTAAAAGAGGAAATTATATACAAAAAAAGAATCGACACACCCTATCTGCCTAGCTAAAACACGGATGACAAAAGAATTAACAAAACGTCGATTGAAAAAGAAAATCTTACCAGCTGACAACATAGTCACGAAATAAGCTTGGGCTCATCAATGGACATGCTCAAAATCACCCTAAATACCGACACACGAAGCTGCTGAATGTCCATCACAGTGACAGATTGCAACGATAAGGAGGGACAAAAAAAAAATATGGTAATAGCGTTGGGTGTACAGTGTGTAGTATGGCACGGTATGGTTGTGGCATGGTGTGGCATGGTGTGGTATGGTGTGGTATACCTTTCCTGAGCAGCATGTTCCAGGCGACCTCGGCGAGCTGCGCGTGCGCCAGCGACAGCGCCCACAGCCGCAGGTAGGAGGCCGTGTGCGACACGCTGCCCAGCACGTACTCTATCGTGTGGATACCCTACATAACAATCAAATCTAAATCAAAAACTCATTTAATCAGTTTAGGCCCTAATAAGGCACTTATGAACGTCAACAGTAACAGATTTACAATAGACTCTACTACAGGTTCGGATACTCATATTAGTAAACTAGCTCTCCGCCCCGCGGTTTCACCCGCGATCCCCTATTTTACCTCAGCCCGATCTGTGCAGTGGTCTGTACGTTGATAGACCAATCAGTCAGTCACGCTTTTCTATATAGGTACCTATATAAAAGAAGAAACTGACTAGCTGACTGACTCACTGACTGATCGATCAAGGCACAGCTCAAACCATTGGACGGATCGAGCTAAAATTTGGCATACAAATAGCTGTTATGGCGTAGGCATCCGCTAAAAAGGATTTTTGAAAATTCAACCCTTATGGGGTAAAATAGGCGATCGTGGGTGAAACCGCAGGGTGGAAAGCTATTCTTTTATATATTTACATAACCTCAGACCTAATTTAATCTGTTCTTATTTTTATTATTCGAAATATCACACTAAGCCCACTGGCCCTCAAACTGAGATGACTCCAGCAAGACGCCCAAGCTTACTTTCTTGGTGGAGGAAGATTTACACTAACATGATTGTATTGTAACATACCTGGTGAATGAACACTTCAGTGATCTCCTCGTCCTCGTGGTGTCCGGAGGAGGGCACGACGGCTCCGCCCGCGGTTCCGTTCTCAGCGGCGCCATCTACCGGCTGGTGACCTTGACTCTGGAAAACATCATTAAGCACAATTTAATTTATTTTCAATTGAACAGGTTGACGCAGACGAGCCACCTGACGGTAAGTAGCCGTCACCGTCGCCTAAGGCCAACCAACCAACATTTGGGGGATTGCCAATTAAATACCTATATATTCTTGAATCACCCAAAGAGCAATGGAGAGGGCTATGCTCAGAGTTTCCCTGCGAGATCGGATCAGAAATGATGAGATCCGCAGGCGAACCAAAGTTACCGACATAGCCCGAAGAATTGCCAAACTTAAATGGCAGTGGGCGGGGCACATCGCTCATAGAACCGACGGCCGCTGGGGCAGAAAGGTTCTCGAGTGGCGACCACGAACCGGAAGACGGAGCGTGGGCAGGCCCCCCACAAGGTGGACCGACGATATTGTGAGGGTCGCGGGAAACCGCTGGATGCGGGTAGCGCAAGACCGGCCATCGTGCAGATCCTTGGGGGAGGCCTTTGTCCAGCAGTGGACGTCTTTCGGCTGATATGATGATATTCTTGAATTACCCCATATTTTATAGGTGGCCAAGCCTATTCAGGAAACTCTTTGCAACTACTTGCAGCATTAGTGAAGTCACGATGACGTGACGATCGTCATGAACTTTATTAGTACCTACTTTTAATTATATGTTCTAACAAATTACGAAACTATAATTTACTTGCTGTTTCCCGCAGTTTCACCCGCGTTCCTGGTATAAAAAAAATAACCTATAGCACTTGGGGATAATGTAGCTTTCTGTTAGTGAAATATTTTTTTAAAACCTACCAGTAACTCCGAACATACAGACTTTACCTCTTTATAATATTATCAATCCTCAATTAATATGGGACGACCTTGGAGCCAAACAGATTTTTTTAGAAATTGAGATCCTTTTTTTTTTTTGGTGGTTAATAAAGTAGGATTAATAGCTGTATACTCACAGCGCGTTTCTTCTGCTCCTTCATGATGAAGTATGGTTTCCCGAACAGCATCACTGGCACGCACAACAGGGCCACTATCACGAACAACTGCACACAAATATTATATATAAATATCCTGGGACATTCTTCACTAGCGTTGCCAACCGTCCCGTATTTCATGCATAAATTTCTATGTCCCGTATTTTAGGAATATCTGCAGAGTACGGGCCACGCGCACTACACACACGCTCTGGCTGCGACGCGATGCTAATTTTGACTAAAAACTCAATTGACAAAATATTTGTCCCGCATCAAAAAAAGAGAGCCCGTATTTTTAAGATTTATGACCATTTGTCCCACACACGGTCAACTCATGCATTTATAATTAAACTAACTTATAGATAATTACACCCAGACTCAGGACAAACAGACATGTTTATGCATACAAATTTGTCCTGGATGGGAATCGAATCCACGACCAGCGGCACGTATAAAGCGACGGTATAAAGTTTGAGATTCGCTTACCTTCTGTATGGCGAGTTGTCCTCCGTACATGGTGTCCCGGCACATGGGGCGGGTGTTGGGGTCATCCTTGAACAGCATCATGTTGATGAACGTGATCAGGATCGACGGCGCACAGTACGCACTCGACTGGACTATCTCTGCGAATTGTACGTATTCTATTAAACTATGATCAGAGTAAGCTACTGATTTTATTTTCGATGTTGGTAATACAATAAAAATGTTACACGAAACATAACAATCAATCGCTTTCAATCGTTAAATCGTTAGTACAATGTTGAATTTTTTTCCTTTTTGAATATGGAATTACCAAAACTTAAAAAAGTTATCAGAATATGGCAATATAATAACCAGTTACGTACAAAAAAAAGTTACATGATAGTACAGACAGACTCGTATGAAAATATGACATTTCAGTAAAGTTAATCTGAATAATAGATTAAACAGAACTTTATTGCAAAGACATAAGCCTCATTTTCATATCTCTGGCTACTACAATGTTCTAAAGTGATAAGCTAATTTTGTGCGTAATATGACAAAGTATTAAAGTGATCAGCTACTGTGTTCAGCTGACTGTTCACCATGTATACCTGTAGCATTGCTGCCGAAGTGCCCAGGGGTGGGTCCGTAAGATGTCCACTTGATGAACATAAGTAACACCATGTAGAAGAAGAGGAGGGTCAGGAAAATGATCTGAGGTATGAACTCCACATAGATGCTGATCCGCCTTTTGAAGTAGCTGGAAACAAAAAACATTTTATATTACACTAGCTTCTGCCTCACGGTTTCACCAGCATTGACGAGGGATTAAATGTAGCTTATATGTTAATCCAGGGTGTCAGCTCCATACCAAATTTCATCAAAATTGGTCCAGCAGTTTGAGCGTGAAGTAACAAACATTCACATTTATAACATTAGTAGGATAATTTATATCTTCTCTAAATATTATAAAATGAAATCGCCCTCCGCATCTGTCCGTCTGTTTTTCCGCTAACTGCTTCTAAACCACGCAACGAATTTTGAAACGGTTTTCACCATCGTGTAGATATTTTTTCCTGAAGGTTTATATGTATAGTACATATTAACTAAGATTACGTATATGTAAATCTGGGGGCACGATCGTGCCCCCGCCAAGACGAGCCAAGCGAAGCGCAAGGGCACTACCTTTACCTTACACCTATACCTTTTCTCGTAAAGACTATTTCGGAACCAAGTCGTCAAAAACATATTTTCTTAGGCAATTTTTTAAATCTAAATTTCACCGGCGCGAAGCCGGGGCGTGTCGCTAGTATTACTATGGTACACTTACACGTGGTTCCATAGTGAGAGACAGACACCGAACAGCATGTGGAAGACACCTATGATGATGGATATCTTCATCTTGTACGCGTTCATGAAGATAATCTTATTGGCTTCGGCGAGCTGGTGACAAGCAAATTAAAGTTTATCTATAGCTGTCTCCCACGGTTTCAACTGCGTCCAGGGATAACGTAGTAGTAGTGAGAGTAGTCATAATCGGATCAGAAGTTCTGGAGATTACCACATATAACCAACCAAACAAATCGAACAATACAGGGTTATTTTTGAAGCACTCCATGTTGAAATAAGAAGTTAAATTTCACAATATGTTGAGGCTTTAAATACATATTAACTTTTATTTTTTAATACATAGACAAAATTAATCCCTCTAAAAATACTTTGCGGTAATGACATAAATAAAATTGGACATTCTTCACACAAGGTTATCTGTTCCCAAACTAAGCAGAGCTTGCACTATGGACAACCAGAAAACTGATATACTACTTATTTTTTGTAATTGCATACTTATATAGATAATTATACCCAGACATGTTCAATTGTTCATGCACATAACTGTTTGCCCTGGATGGGAATCGAACCTACGACCTTATATCTGGTGTCTTAACCAACACGCCAACTGGTCTATCAAACATTTAAGCCCTAAAACGATCACATAAGGCTAACATTACGTACCTGCCAAACGGGATCAATTCCAAACGGATAGGGGGACTGCAAGTAATCATCAGAATCAGGGTTCAGCTGCAGAAGCTTGTTATCTCGAAGCGTGGACTCATCATAGTTGTTCCGCCACGACGAGCCGAATATGTTAAGACTCTTGCTGAATATGTCGTTGTATATAAAGCCCGTGTACATCGAGAATATACCCATTAGGAGAATGATGTAGCGACCGCCGAAGAATATTGTCCAGATCTGTTGAAGAAATTACATTCAATTCAAATCCAAGTGTCTTTATTATATGGAATTATTGCAAGTATTTTTAATAGTCAAAACATGTAAAATACCGACAGGTCGAACGTAGTGAAACTTTTAAATATTAATTACTAGCTGTCCCCCGCGGTTTTTCCCGCGTTCCCGGGATAAAAAGTAGCCTATATGTTATTCCAGGGTATGATCTATCAATGTGCCAAGTTTCATCCAAATCCGTTCAGTAGTTTTTGCGTAAAAGAGCAGCAAACATACATACATACTTTCAGGTACCTACCTATGTTCAGGCAAAGAAATAAATCATTCATCAATAAAACATGTGTATATAAAAAACTATAAAAAATTAAATAACAATATGATACTAAATAATAACATATTTATAATAATAATAATAATAAAACAGCATGTGAAGCGAGCAATTCATTGAAATGCGTTCTTGTCCTCTATAAAATCCGAAACTTCGTACTACCGTTTTTTGCTTTTTTTAACACGGACAATTCTTTAATTTCCATAAGTACTTTGTTAAAGAAACGTATACATTGCCCCTTAAAATAGTCTTTAACTTTGCTCGAACGAGGTATAGCAAGTTTATCCTTATTTCTAGTGCTTAAATATCAAATAATTGATGGTTAAAAATTATCTTCGGCACTAAAACAACGTCATTTGAGGGGATCAAGAATAATGGTGACTTACCTCACTGTCGATTTTCTTGGCTTGGAGGGGTTTCTCCTTGTAGCACATCCAGAAGCCGAAGGCCGCCATCAGGGCGCCGTGCCCCAGGTCGCCGAACATCACAGCGAACAGGAACGGAAACGTTATTATAGTGTACGGAGCTGCCAACATACAAATTATAAATATTTTAAATATGTAAAAAAAAAGGAAAAGAGGAAAGGTTCGGCACTTTTTTGACCGAAACCGAATCTTCGGCTGGGTTTTTTTTTGCCGAAACCGATATTTTGGTCAGACTAGTAAAAAGGCATATGTTAGAAATGGAAGGGAGGGAGTTTAGTTATCCAATTGAACTCTAAGCCTTTCAGGCTTTCGTTAGGTAAAAATGTATTTTAATAAAATATTTGTAATTTGATCAATAAATAATGAAATCATCATCATAATAGCTTTGGCCCCGCAAATAAAAAGTAGGCTATGCTTCATATCATTGGCTTTTAGCGTGCTAGTAGTGTTCGTCGCCTTCGGTTCAGTAGTTTAGGCGTGAAAAGGTAACAAACATTTATTATATACTAATATATTAGATAGATAATAGATTATATTTATATCGTTTATTTTTTTACTATGTATAGGCCTGTTGACTACAATCTCAACGTGATGATGTGGCTAATGGTGGTAAGCACACAAAGCCTAGAAGGGAACTGGCTCTGAAATTTACTATAACCTTTGCTATAACTAAGCTTACTCACCCGGATTCACCTCCCTATATGTAGCGGTACCATACGCGTAGATCAAGTTCTGGAAGGCGGACGTGAACTTGTTGGTTCGATTGTAAGTAGGTGGGTCTTCTAACGTCTCCATACGATTCAAGATGGGCGGCACTGAACTACCGCTGCGTTCCTGTCAATACAATTATATAAATAAGACACCGTTATTGGAATAGAATTGGAGTTCGATATGGCACATTATCGTATGCCTGAGAGGCAAGACAAGGGGTTCCCAAAGTGTGCGCCGCAACGCCCTAGTGTGCCGTAAAAAGTAAAGAGGGGCGCCGTGAGTCGATCCTCTATCATTATCTGAAGTCTTTCTTGTTGTTTTTGTTAATTTCTTCAACAAAGTCGGTAAACAAGCATACGGCCCGTCTGATGTTATGCGGTTACCGTAGCCTATGGACGCTAGCGACACCATTACTAATCCGCACCCCGGGTACCACTCGCGCATTGCCGACAATCCCCCCTCCCCGATGAGCTCTGGCGACCTTACTTCTTCTTATTCTGTAAGGTAGGTACTTCCCCAGTCGAGCTGCTCTTCAAGCGAAAAATCGCTATGCTCTACCTCTCTTAGAATACCAACAAGTGGTAGTTTTCCATCTTAACATCACTCAACATTTCATTAGCTTTTGGACAATATTAATACGATCTAACAAGAGACCGTACAACTATGATGCTACAGACAGACACACAGATACACACAACAAACTTAACCCCCCACCCTAAAATATACTATTAAAAATATACTAACCGTGCCCCTTCTCAGAGCCAGTTGAATAGTCTCCATGTCCAAAGCGGGCACCCAGCATTCGGCAATGAGACACTTCTGAGTGACGTCCAAGTTGAATAGGTTCAACGTGTGGTATATAGCCTTGATCTTGCGCACTTTCACGAACCAATTCTTGATGTTCTTAGCGGCCGCCACTAGGACGCGGTGACGGTGATCTTGAGTCTGTCCTAGTACCTGTACGAACACAATGTTTTCTATCAAATACAAAATTTATTTAATCTCTTCAGGCCCTTCAGATTTTATAAGGATACTAAATGAGGAAGTCTGTGAGGACTTAACGTATGATTGATATGTAGATTTTCTATGCCTAATTTTGCTAAACCACTCGCTCGAGCGTCGAGTGACCCGGACAAACATATATTTTTTTTTTTATTATAGTAAGGAGGTTCTGTTACTTTTTATTTTTTTAGAATATTATTTAATTTTCAACCTTGATACGAAAGAATAAGAATGACGCCTGCAAAAGCGAGTTGCTTTACACGGTTTTCCTCGAATTTTCAGGTGACGCTCGAGTGAGTAATTTCTATTACAATATTATTCTAGCTGTCCACGGTTTAACCCACGTTCTAAAGGTAAAATGTAACCCTACTTCCCTTTGGCTATCTGCATGACAAATCACATTACAATCGGTTTGGTCGTGAAAAGGTATAACACAGAGTAATTTTCACATCTGAAAATATAAGGTTTAATCCTGCAGTCAACATGAAACCTTATCATTTACACATAGAAACTAATCCAATATCTATGTAAATTTAGAAGCATATATATCATTACATACATGTACTGTCAGCGTCAAAATTACCAGGGAGTCTAAAACGACCGCTCGACATTCCGAATTCTTTGTCAAATTCGGAAATTTTATTGATTCAAATGAGTTACATTTTTACTAAAAAGTATTAGAAATAAATAGGCTCTGCCGTTTTTTTTTTGGACATTATTTTCTTTTCCTTATTTTTTGTATATTATATTATTGTTATATGATATTGTTTAATTTGTAAAGTACATTTGCAAGGCAAAGGCAGAATGTATGGAAATATGAGAGCATTTTGTCATCTTCTACAACTATATTGATGCAAATAAATATGAATAAATTGCCTGAGCGGCCTTTTTAGACCCCCTCATCAACAACAAAGCCCAATTCACAGTTTTCATAAAAACTGTCTAGAGAATGTCATTAGATCATATGGATATAAAAGGATACAAAAGTGAGAATCTAATTTCGACGCTGACTGTACATGTACATGATGTTCTTACATAACCCACAATAATTAAACAACACAATGGTTTAGTATGTCAAAGCCGTAAAAGGTGCTACAAGAGTCGACTTCAGCGACTAATAACCGTTGTACGTACAATAGTGCCATCAAGGTTAGATAGCGAATAGCCCTGACGGGTGTCGCTGTTTATGAAAATTATAACCTATAAGCGAGCGTGGTTCAAGTCTTATTAGACATAAAAGCATAAAACAAATGTGGAAAACTTTTGATATCTACCCTGCAAAAGCAAATGTCATCAAAAAAACAATTTTGCAGTTTTTTTTAAAGCATCACACTGTATTTTGCCAGTGTCAAGTAATATTTTAAGTTCGTCTTGTTATTTCAAGCTATAGTCGGTCAGTTTATATCAGATTTTAGTATAATGGTAGCCGTTCTACTAAAACATTTCATGGACTTTTTGAGAACTTGAAAAGTCACTATAGACGTAATCATTTCATTTCACATAATTTTTGCTATTCATTATCATGTAAAACTTGAACTTTTTCACATGGGTTTCTTATTTTATTCTTTTAGGAAAACTTACAGTTATTATAAACAAAACAATGTACACATAGAATATGAAGGCCATTTAAAAGTTCTCACATACATCTTGCATAAATTTTCTACAATAACATAGGAATCCTAAACGCAGGGTTGTGCGCTGTCAATCAAGACACCAGATCGTTTTTCAAAATCCTCGCAAGTGAAACAGGTCGGCGGAAAGCTCAATCTAGTCTTCAAATAAAAATACTTACCGTGTTCAAATCCTCAATTCTGGTCATAACTCCCATGGCCATCTCCCTCCTGTCAGCGGGAGCCTCAGGGCACGGGTATAGCGTGGCGCGGAACCCTTCACAGATCTTCTTCACGCGGGTCTTGAGCTGGTCTCCTTGGAAGAAGATGATGAACACCGACTTGTATACTTGGTCCGACTGGAAAAGAAAAAAAAAGGTTATGGTGATGGCTTTTTGTTGAGGCCCCATACCCCATTTGCAAGAGGTGGTGCTGGTGATGGACCAAACTATACTTACCACCTTCGGCCACATCATCATTAGTGGAATTGAGGAAACAGAAAACAATATGAGTACATACCGATGACGGGTCCTCAAGAGGAGTATCGATCTCAGCCTGTCGAAGGAACACATTGCCTCTGCAGGCGCGCCACAACATACGCTCAAAGGCGGGTATGCGCTCGCGCAGGATCACGCCGGCGACGAAACTAAAAGTAAACATTCATTAGTACCGGTACATGGTGCTAGCGATGCTATTTTAATGAAAAATCCACAGATATAAAAAAGGCTAGATACCACATATTCATTAAATAGTATGAAACCGATAGTGTTTTACTAAGCCATGATGAATTTAAACAACCCCATTGGCTCATTGGCCACAATTGAGCATTTAGAGAAAGGTTAAAAGAAAGGTAGAGCATAATGATTTTGCTCAAAGACCAGCACGACTGATTGAGATGATGCATGAAGAAGAACCTTACAGAAAATCTCAGCCAAATAACCTAATGTTTCCTGCACACACATGAGTAATGATTAGGGAATCGATAGCGCATTATTGATGCCCCAGGTATTGCAAGCGTCTTTAAGCTAAGGTGACCGCTTACCACCAGGTATGCCCTATTCTTGTTTGGTATATAAAAAAAACCCAGGCATGCTTGGGCGGCTTAACGGTATCTAGCCTCCTCTACATCTGTGGAAAAAGCTCAATGTAAGCTTGTTCATTGATTTCAGAACAGCTATTTTGGTATTTCAAACCAGTATGATTGAGATTTGCACAAGACATAGTGATAGCGAGACGATATTTTTATATATTGAAAAATAAAATGAAACGCCTCGCCATCACTTCTTATGTACGATGTTATAATGACAGAAAATTACACCAAAATATACAAAAGAATTTTGACTATGATGATTTTGGGGAGGGAATTCCATCTAAAAAATATTCAGTAAAATATATATAATAAAACTATATCTAAATTCACACAATTTGAGTTTGTCAATATGGTTCAAATACGGTAAATATTTGATCTTATAACAGGTTACTAAAATCTGATTTGGGTTTTCCTCATTACAAGAATATACAGGGTTATTTTCTCGTAATTTACCTGCCATGCTTTTTGGGGTGACAGTGCTCATCATTATGAACAATTTACGGTTAGATACCAATTTTGAAATCGTAGAAAATCTTGAAACTTTTCATACATTTTTAACCCCCGACGAAAAAGAGGGGTTTTATGAGTGGCTGTGTTTGTGTAGGTTTGTTCGTTTGAAAGGGTCTTAATTGAGTGTTTTTAGTTATGTTTCAAGAAAATCCGCTCTGCCGTTAGAGATGCCTCTTTTATAGTTGATGAAGAGATACAAAAAACTTTTCTTTCCTTTTAGACTTTTGAGTCGGGGTTTTCTTTTCCTTTTGAATCAGGGGTTTTATATTTTTATTTATTTTATGATCGATCAAGGTTGATTTTAGTATGAAAAGTGAAAAATACTTGGTCTCATAATACTGCAGGTGAATTTTACAAGTAACCCTGTATTTCTAAAATGATTGCTAAACAATATTCACAAACATAAATATAGGAGACATTGATATTCAAGTTGCCATGTTATTCTCACCACGGAATCTGTAATTAAGAACAATTTAAACAATCAAAGTTTTAGATATTTAATTATGTTTATTGACTGAATAGGCTTGTCTTTGGCCACAGTTTCACTGTGGTAGGTGATGATGTGGTCTGAGATGGTAAGCCACAAAGCCTAGAAAGGAACTGACAATTTCAACTACTGAAACACACCTGAATTTTGACTCATTCTGTATATAAATATAACAATAGAGTTCGGCAAACATGTGTCATATACAAGGGTTTTCCCCTTACTACTAAAGTTCAGTTTATGTCGTTCGATGTTTGACCGGTTCTGAGGGCCTACTACGAAAAACGATAGTCCGATCATCGTTGTCAAATTATTAACCAATAGAATTGCAGCAAACTGACGTGATGTTAATTTTGTGCAATTCTATTGGTTATTTTTTTTTGACAGCGATGATCGAACTATCGTTTTTCGGAGTAGGCCCTCAGAATCGGGATCGCAATCGATAGACTTTGAATAACCTTGATTACTAGGTTTTCAATTACTTCTTAGAGAACAGCCGTAATAACTACATAAATAGCACAAAACAGAATATTGTTTGCGATAACATTTTAATCAAAGCAATAAAAAGTATAATATTCCACGCTCCAAGTTAAACGTAATTAAATATTATAGCATTATAATTAAATAATAATGTTTAAACAAAGGCTTATATAGACGTGTTAACTAATATAATGAGAAATCTTGCTCATAGATTAAAACAAATTAATAATATATTTTTTGTTATGTAATTAACTTACCTATTCTAAAATAGATTTTATCTACTCTCATATCGTAATGTTCTTATTATTAAATCAAAATCAGTACTTTAATGACCCACTTTATGCACACCCGTGTATAATGAAATTAAAAAATTATATTATAGTACAGTTTTCTTCCCAAGATAATGCTATAAAATAACTTTTTTTCATTAAAGTACAAGTATTTGGACATGTCTGGCCACATATAATGTTTTTTGGGTTTTAATACTTCAATTACTGTCAGTCAACTTGTCAAACGAAATAATAAAGAAAAAAAATATTATAAGTGGCCAGACATCAGGACTAAACAATTATAATTTTAGATGCAAATTTACTTTGTCTGTGGTCGCGTATGCGGTAGAGATCTCAACTTAGGAGATTTCCCCACACGGATTTGAGCGCCATGATGATTAATGTTTGTTTATTTTATAGATTTTTTTTGCATACATATTTTATTTTGGCCAAAAATGATAGAAAAATAGCAGTGATACTAAGGTGAAATAAACTTGGATCTGGAATTGTGGAGGCGGCAGTGGAAATGACGAATAATCGATACCCGTAAGTCATGAAAACCTATGACAAAATATTATCGATTTTTTACCTTTAAATTACATTATTTATATGAGTTTAGATAAAGTACTGTATGATACTGCACATAATTAGGTATTAAAAACTCGTGTGATACTATTAAGAACCTCGCCTACGGCTCGGTACTTAAACTCACACTCGTGTTTAATAACCCTTATTATGCAACAGTATCATAAACTACTATTCTTTTACCAAAATTATACTTGTAGAGCATTGTATAATTTTCAATAGTGTTTACCGGATTACCCGAAGGTTATTATTTTCCAGGATAAAAATAACCCCTAGTATAATTCCATGGTTTATTTTAAGTAAATATTACTAACTAATTACTCCTTACTGTAATGAAGATGCATTTCTCTAGCGATTGTAACAACGGAATTAGCGTAAAAGTTCTTTTGGTAGTATGTACTTAGTACTTATTGTCTCACCCATCGTCCAATAACCTCATCGCTGCGAGCACCTAATTAAATTAATTCGCGTGTATGAAGTGCCAAAAGACAATGGCGAATAGACACTCAGCCAGTACAACGACCGACCCATGTCCTATACAAACATTCGAGCTCCAGCCACCATAAAACTAGTTCAGTTTATAATAACTGATACCTGAATAATTGTATCGGATTAGCCATGGATAAACCGAGGAGCGCGTGGTTTATAGGAGTGACACGCTCTGGAATGGGAGAGGACGGCCAGACGACCGCAGCCAGCTGACCACAATCGACCGACTGTTCAGCCTATAATCATATTGGAGTGTAGGTATAGTACAAAATTCCCTAATGTGTGAAATATCACATCCAATAAAAACGTCTACATTTATACATCCTACTAATTTTACTAATATTATAAAAGCGAAAGTTTGTGTTTATGTATGGATGTTTGTTACTCTTTCACGCAAAAACTATTGAACCCTGGAATAACATATAGGCTACTTTATATCCCGGGAAAGCATAAGATACCACGGGAACGCGAGTGAAACCGCGGGCGGAAGCTAGTAGGTAAATGTATATAGGACAAATATTTAAGGTTTAATTCTTGGCAAGGAAGCCAGACTTAAGACAGACAAAATATCTCCGATGCAAATTGGCGTCCTTCCACGCAAAGTTCTGGGTGCGATGAGTGTAACGAATACATAATACTTTGGCAAGTGTTTACTCTGAATATGCTATGCCAGAATATAGGTATGACAAAGGTTGGAGCACAATAAAATTGTGAACTTTTTTTCCATCTGTTTTTTATCAGTGAGAGAGAATTAAAACAACATTAAAAATCACAGTCGTGTGAGCAGTAAATTGAAATATTCACAATATACAGTTTAGAGATATCATGAGGATTGTTACAATACGACATACTTCTATATGGGTTCATAAAAGTGCTGGCATAAAGACAACTAAAATAACACTTTTCGGGTAGTCATGTACAAAGAGATTATTAGAATATCAGCGAAACCATATAAACGATTTCGCTATAGAAGACAGAAAAGACAATTGACAATGTGCGGATAAGAGAACAATAATCATCAGTCACACGATGAAACTGTAAAAATCACATTGATATAGGATGGCTCAGATTAGAGTTAATAAGTACGGAATAAAGTCAGACTCACTGGGAATCACTAGATGCAATTGGCCTAAAAACCCGCAAAAATTCGTTGTGGGAATACATAATGCCTCGTGAAAACGTGCTTTCCAATTTTACAAATCGCGATATCACTTATCTATCACCGTCGAAAAATCAGTGCTCGAGGTGCTTGAAGAAATATGTCACGAATTCTTGTTGTGACAGTTTCTATTACGAAATTATCGCCGCCGAAAATTACGTGAGACACCAATAAGTGTGTCATTACATTATTCCGTACACGTTTAGTATCGAATGTAGAATAGCTCAATCGATCTCTTTATTTTTCTTTCTTTCTAAATCAGTGTTGTAGAGAAAGCTCATGTTTTGTATATTGATTTATTGAGGACTAAAGTTAGTAGGCCCTGATGGCTGCATCAACCTTACCGGACAAATCGGCGAGCGTAGAAGCCTCTCAGCCGGACAACATTTAATTTCTATATTGAGCTTGACCTTCCGATGATGGAATGGACATCGTGAGTTTGTTACCCCATTAGCTACCACCCTCAATCTGTCGCTAAGCATCTACCAGTATTCCGGCAGCTGCACTTTAGCTAGTTCCCCAATAGATTGTCCACACGCATTCCTAGGATGAAAACTAGCCTGTTTTATTCCAGGATATGATTAATCTATGTGCCAAGCTTCATCAAATCCGTTCGATAGTTTTTTTTTATACTACTAAGGTAGCAAACAAGCATACAGCCCACCTGATGGGATGCGGTTGCCGTAGTTCTCTTCACGCCCTTCTAGAAGAACCCCATGCTGTACTCCCTTGGGAAAACCACGGCGATTTTTGCGTGAAAGAGTCACATCCTCATATAAGAAACGTTCATATTTATAATAGTGCTAAAATAGTTTTGTCATTTAATTTGATAGGGATTTCCCACCTACGTCACGCACGACATAAGCGCATGATTGTATCACGCAGTGCAGTTATGTGACAATATCTAAAATCAGGAACATTATAAGATACAAAATCACAGCTATCGATTTCAATTGCAAAATCTATGGATAAATATATAAGTATAAATGTATAACACTTGTAATGGACTTCGATAAGGTGATAAAAATTGTAATACGGTTATTCATGAGAACTGGTACACATGATAGGCACCTACATACATTTGTATACGTGTCATATATGTTTGGGCGTGGTATAGGCCAAAAAAAATGCCGAAAGGAGTCTCGAGGCTGATTTTGATAAAAACTGTATACAGTATGACACAACTTAGATGTAGCATCGGCAAATCGTTTTCGTACACTTCACTTCCGATTTACACAACTCATAAAAATCATTCATTATCGCGTAATTCAACGTGTCATATTTGTTTGGGCGTGGTATAGGCCAAAAAAATGACGAAAGGAGTCTCGAGGCTGATTTTGATATAAACTAAAACTGTATACAGTATGACACAACTTAGATGTAGCATACTAAATAAAAATCATTCATTATCGCGCCATTCAACGTTCAACAAGATCATTTTCGTGGTCATTTTTTAATACATGTGTAATACATAAGGCGCACTCTTCTCGGGAACGATCGATTTTACGAATTTTGCCGATGCTTCATCTAAGTTGTGTCATACTACTCATACTATACTTGAATTTTGAATTGGAAAAAAACGCAGCTTGTATTATTGCTCCATCCCATAGTGTCGCTTATAAAGATCAATTTCTGAGAAGATCTATAATAATAACAATAGCCCATACGTCTATCCGACATGGTCGTATATAGTAATGTTTGCAAATTCTAGATTTATTAGCAACTACCAGCTTTAGCTATTACCAACTAAAGATGTGCTTTAAGATAATTTACTAGATATTTTCAAAGCCTTCATAATGGTAATGTTATTGACACCAATCTGTAAGAAATACGACAAGCTGATATTGCTTATATTATTATGTTTAGTATTGGAACGCAGGATACATTTGATCAAATGTTTGCTTTAGAGAATATTAGCCAAACGTTTGTTCTGACAACACCATATTTCACTATCATAAGTTCTGTAATTTCAATAAAGTAATTTATGCTTCTACAAGTAAATACATAGATTAACATTTCCTATTTGCATTTACCTTTTGCAAGTATTGTTTAATTTTATTGTCTTTAGAGCTCTTTACAAAATTTTATTGCTCATGAGCCATAAAATACAAGGAAAAACAAACAAAAGGTACTTTGGAAAATTTGTAATGCAGAAATAAAATTGTAGCGTTAAGGTCAATGAATATGAAATTCTTAATCAAGAGAAATAAAATTTTAAATGTAATAAACTATAAATATGTTAGAGAACCAAAAACATTTTGGAAAGGAAAAAGAAACGCTTTAGACCACGCTGGTAAAACCTCCTTAACGTATGAGATAGCCTAAATATATATAAAAGGAATACGTAACTGATTGACTGATCTATCAACGCACAGCTCACAATGGACGGATCGGGCTGAAATTTGGCACAAAGGATTTTTTTAAATTCAACCCCTAAGGGGATAAAATAGGAGCGGGGCTGGTTAGTGTTAAAATAAACGTAGAAGTTATTATGGTCGTAAACGGTGTATTCGAATAAGAATCTATAAGCCCGCATGCACTATCTAGAGTTCATGTGGGCGAATGATGCATCCTTGCAGCCGCTGAATGACATTTAATGTTATCTTAAAGTGGCAATTATAGCTGAGTATTCTTAACTGGTTTTCCTTACACACGCAATTTCGGTTAATTTACTTCGTTAACAAACAACTGAATATTACCCGGTTACCTGTACTTCAAATATTAAATTTCTAACCGTGAAATCATGATCATTAGCATTAGAATACATTTTGTTTTGTTTAATTTTTAAATCATTCGAATTAATCAGATCAAAGGTATTTCGTAGATCTGATATTTCATTATTTAGTGTTATTGTAAGTACTTGTGTAGAATCAAGAAAATAAGTGCCGCCTTCAGAATTTCCAATTATATAGTATAGTAGTTAAACTCTTGCAACTGCTGATAATATTTGGATATGATATTAGAACATCTTATTCACAATATCACGTGGAAACCAGTTTCGCGGAAGTCAAGATGACTAAAGAGAATAAATTAATGCAAATTAAACGTAAAATTGAGACAGTTAAGAACCATTTTTGTTCTACAATGATGATAAGTTGCTTCAACAAATCAACTAATGTTTTGGATTGTGAGATAAATGTGGTTTTCCGTCACTACCTCGTTGTGTGATCATAAGGGTAATATTCTAAGGAATATGTATTTTATAGTAATAATTAGAAGGTGCAGTTTTATTTGAGTGTTATTTGCGTCTATATGATGTAAGAGATAGCAGCGCCCGTCACCTTGGCAAAATACCAAGACGTCTGTCGGTCTATACGTAAACTATTTAAATTCCGTGTTCTGGAGTCTGTGCGAAATTTTTGAATGTTACTTGTGGAACGCACGTGTTCCCTCACCTCACTCACATATTTCACCAGCGACGGAGCTGGACAATTATTATTTATTATCTTCCTTCCAAGGGCGGATCCAGGATTCCAATTTGGGAGGGACCCTCGGCCACGTCTTATTTTTTTTTAAATTTAAGTTGGAGGAACAAGCAGATAAGATAGACCCGAGTGGGTAAGTATCGCATGAGCTGATCATAAACATTGCCTCAAAATTCAATGCAAACCGCAAAGAGCCAAAAAGAGGCCCCCTGAGCTCCCCCCTGGATCCGCCTGCTTCCTTGTTAGATTTCCTACCTTCTTCTACTAGGTGGGACATCATAAACTACCATAAACAATTTAATTAAGGGGTCTTTTTCTGTCCAATATTTCAAGTAAGTACTTAATTGTGATATTTGATAAAAAAAAAGTGAAATTGTGAGAAAATTTCAGCTATTAAATTCCAAGAAAAATACAAATGGAAACAAACCGTTGACAGTCAAGAAAAAGCCGTAGGTATATTATTATACCGTTATTTACTCTGATAGATATAAAAATAATGGGATAGTAATAACGTTGAAGTTTATTGATACTTAAGATTCCATATACATTAACTTGCGCAAGCGCATAATTAGGTAACCTTGTATGATCTATGCTGGCTAAGGGCAAAATCATTATTGAAAAAGATAATTCAAAACTTAAGAACATATTTGCAGACAGGGAACACCCTGTTGTATCAATGAAATTCACAGAGTGTGCTTTTTAGAGTACGATAATAGACGCTCAAGAAATGTGATAATTGAGGTTTATTTAATAAAATACGCGTGATAAGTATCTAACTGCAGTATTGTTCAAACAGAACTACAGTATTTAAAAAAAACTGCCAACACGTAACTCAAACACGAATAGGTACAATCATTATGTGATCATGACAGATAACAATAAGCAAAGTCAAAGTTATTTTCAATGTTACCTACGTGTAATTATGTGTTCTTGTTATGTACACTCAAAGTTTAAAATTAAATAACATTTTAACTTTGTATCAATGTCTCCACAAATATAACGCTTCAAAATAAAATGTATCGATTTTTGTATGACGGCTTATTGAAATGTACAACAACCCGTTTTATAGCGCCACATCAGCCCACGTTTTTCACCGTAATTCATTAGTAGTTCGCTGTCAAACGTCACAATGACGTAAATCAATCATTGATACGTCAAACCGATTCAAGTGACAACTGATTCAATCTCTGTCAATCACTTATTGAAATGTTTCAATGGTTTTTGTGCTGTTTACCAAAAATCGATACAAAACAGAACTCATGTTATGCATTCCTATCACGTTAAAGGTACCTATAGTTTAAGCAATACTTGTATGGTCGGCTGTAACATGGTTTAATTATAGAATTTACATCAGCCACAGGTTAATTGAACTCGATCTTGCCCAGGTGCAGAGCCCAGTGTTCAAGGCAAATAAACATGATCGATTATGTAGATATTTTATACACTTTAAAGAGGTCAATGTACTTCATAAGACAGCTATCTGAGAACGTAACAGTATTAGAAGATCATTGAAATGTTATTAAGTTTGGTTATCATTCAAACTAACCATAGCTAATTCCGTTTTTGCAACAATAGCATTTCTATTCTATTCTCAAAAAAAAATCGCATTTCAGATGTCAAAGTTATGCCCACAGACTACAGAAGGAAGTTATGCCTAAACCCTAATCCTTACTTTAAGGCCTAAACAATCATTGTTGCTTGACCCTTTTGACAGTTAATACTATCACTACGATATATACAGTACGACCAACTTATCTGTGAAATGGCAGAAAATGGAACTACAAAAATACAATACAATCAGTACATTTGACTGTCAGTTATCTCATAATTCAGTGTCCATCAGCGCCACCCTCCAGTTCACAGATAAGTTGGTCGTACTGTACCTACATTTAGGAAACCATAGATACGACATGAACTAGAATCTTTTGAATTGTTAACTATTCCACGCAATAAGTTTCCATTACGTAGCAATCGAAAAACGACGAGGACAAACAGTCTCATCAACAGAAGAATCATTCAGATGTCTGATAACGTAAAACAAATACCCGTAACGTAAATTGTAATAATAGAAATGATACCACTCTATTATATAACAGAACTCATGTTAAGGACCTCTTCAATTAGTACTGAATGATTTACTGATCATGAGGTGATAATAGAAACAGTGACGAAGACACACACAACTAATAATCATCTGACCAATGAATCATATTCAGAAGAAACTTAATTAAATATTACAGGTTTTATTTACAAACATAATGCTTTAAAACCATTGTTAGTTTTCATTAAGGTCCTTAAGCTTTGAGCTAATGAAATAATCAAGATAACAGAAGCTGATTCAGTGAGTAATTCTTTAAATCAACTCTTTCCTAATATACAATAAACAAATCTTATTGCTGTCACTAAACTAACAGACGATACCGGACAAATAGTAGCAGATATAGAGAAACAAACTTACCTTACTTTACCGATATCTAAATTATTTAGACTAGTTCGCTAATTTTCCTGACGAGGATACAAAAATTCAAGATAAATCTGAAATTTCTGTGAAATAATATCACTAGAGAATATTCCGACGATGGCATTTTAATCCCCGATAGTGATGCTGTGCATTACGATGAATCAGCAGCCCACGTGAGTACAAGAACAAGTGGAACTGGATATAGCAACTTGCTAATTTGAAAGTCAGTTCGCCGTGAACTTGGTATACAAAATATTTTTCGCTTCGACAATGTGTCAGTCACGATTTGTCGCGGTCGACGTACGCTTAACGGTACATCTATAAATATGAGATGCACGTGATGTTGCACACTATTTGTATGGATTATGTCTTTTCGTTTCTATTTCGCCAATACCTAGAAAAAAAATGATGTGTCGATGTGACAGAAGATAAACAATGTTAGATTACAAAGTTCGAATAATAGAAATTGGGTCAATATTACTCATTTATATGCCTTTGTAATTTCCACTGACATGACAGTCAAATATAAAATAAATACTAGAGGCAAAATAGCAAACAAAGACAGATTGATAGTACCTATAATAATAGATACAATGTAATGCAGTAGGCAACAATATCCCAACAATATACCAATGTATGTGAGTCATTGGACAATATTGACAACAACTACAACTGCAAGCAGAATGCGGCATTACTCGACGAGTCATGTGATACGGGCTAGCCTGTAATTAATTGAATCGTATGCATATGGATTCTTTGAATGAGAAAATAACAATTTCTCTGAATTTCACAAGGTTAATGATGCAGCTGCAAACCACAAATGAAAAAGTAATTTATAGTGATTATAAGACGCACAAGAAAATAAGCTGGAACCTCGTGACAGTATCAATGTGGCTAACACAGATTTACCATAATCCCAGTGCTATCTCGATTCAAGACAAGTGAAGACACAGACTTCGCATTATCCAAACATCTTATTAGATGTTCCGGTCCAACTCGTCACGTATCGAATGCTATTGTTTTGGTTTCATATCTCTTATCGTTTCCCAGAAATGTCAAGTGTGTTTTGAGATAATAAAAAGAAAATATTATGATTGTACAATGAAAGTGTAAATCGATTGTTGCTTTAACTCTTTAACTCTTCAGGAAACGTTGGAACTAGCAACTGACTTGGTGACGTACAGTCGCATGATATCCTATTAATAACTGCTAACAATAAACTGTGACATCTCTCAGAAGTTATTGTAATGTAAAACAAGCGCTAAATAGACAGGTATGGATTATATTTCAAATGTCTACAACAATTCTTTCAGTTCAGTTGCAATATGTTACAGGCTTCCGCGCCAATCATGAGTCGAATGATATCATCGAATACCCAAATTAGCCGAACCTTCAAAAGTTCTTTTTCAGCCAAACAAAATATTGTTAACAATGTATCTAGTTTCGGTTAAGTAAATTTATCACTTCCATACTCGATCAACTCAAGGTTGATACATTTGACTCTTTTGTTAGACATGTTAAATACAATGTCGAATATTTAATTTTTACAAAGACTGTTACAGTCAAATACACTAGACAAGATCGAATTTATAACTGTAAATGATAATTTATGGAATGCATAACACGAGTTATCAGATAACTTATAAATATACACGAACAATAACAGAAATATTAAGATCTAAGTCACTCGTACCAAGACGCTGTTAGAACGTGTCTAAAATTCGTTATCATGCTCGAAACTTGGTTTATTAAACACACGATGAACACTCTCCAAACAAACACAAAATATTGGGGGTTACGTCAAGGATCCAATCTGGGTCCACTATTTTTGAATTGTGTTTGTAAAACTGTCTCGGTAACTGTAATCTGAATTGTAAGTGTATTGTGGCTTATTAAACTAAGTTAGCGCAGTAACGACTAATGTTCAGCATTTACAGAATTCGCACCTAAATCCATTATCTATTCTTGAAGTCCAAATTATCTTCGAAAAGGCACATTTAAAAAAGAATAATAGTCCAAATATACTGTGAAAGTAGATAGATATAGTAGTGAAAATGTTAGTAAGCGTGAAAGTGTGTTAACAATAATCAACGAATCTTATCCCGTATGACAAAATTGAAAAGTATATATTCAAAATTGACAACATTTATACAATAGATTCATTAAATATCCAACCAGATAAATATATAGAACATACACCAAGTACCCACCACATAACTAAAAGCTAAAACCATCTATGATATAAATTACTTAGTACGCTACTAACCAAGGCAGGAATTCCAAGGATTCTTGCTTATCCCGTAAACTAGGGAATAAATCAAGCATATCATTATAGCAGGACTATTTGAGACTACACAACATTAAATTGATTTATATTTCAATGGGATCAATTATGGTTTCAACAAATCTAATAATTTAATATTTACAGCAAAAGGGAAGTGGCATGCACATTGAATTGGGGATAATGTCTTTTTAAGATATTACTTTAATTTTTTTTATTGATGCCAAAGACGCATTCAAGAATCGGTTCTCTGTTCATTTTAACAATGCATCCAACTTGTCAGTTTTTTAATACGTGCAATGTTTAGTTTTTCGAAAATGTCCACATAAATCTGTAACCTTTGCAAAACTTCAAAGCTATTGTATTGTTGACGCTGCAAATATTTACATTGATCACAGTTTGTCAAATAATAAAAGTGTCAGCTTATGTGAACATGTTGATTGATTGTCTCGTCTTGCGTCTGCATAGTTCACCACGGCTAGGTTATACCATCATCATCATACGTAAGTCCCTAATCACGGCAATGTCAACACAATTAGTAACACATAATGTAAACATTTGTAACGTAAACACTATAAGCTCTGCTTAGTTTGGGATCAGATAACCGTGTGTGAAGAATGTCCGAAGATATTTATTTATTTATTTATTTATAAGCATGTTACATTGCTCGTCAAACATACACTGTTATATTGAAACCTGAACCAAAAAGCAATGCACAAGAAAACAAACTTTTGTTAGATTATTTGGAAATTCCAATAAACGTAAATCTTTTGATTCATCTGGTATTTTTACCTACAGATAATTCTGTAGGTACTTCCAGAATACTTCGAGGGATTATCTGATCGATTGACGCTGCCTAAGCAGACTCAGACGAGCAACCAACATAAGTTAAACCGTTTCTAATTCAGCAGCTGAACTGTTCCTGAAGTTCTGTCGCTACTTAGTCCGGGACCGATCCAAGTGGCTCTCAACGACCAGTCCAGCTGCTTGTATCAGTCAAATGTGAGTCAGTGTCACTCTAGTGCCGTATGTACACACACATACATACCCTAGTTGTACGTGGCCGATATGTCGGTTCGGGTCGTCGGATATCAGCGCGCGCGTCATCGACTCAGTGGTATTGGCACCACCCTCGTGCTACATGAAGGACAAACATTAAACATATAGACAAACATGGCCCAGGAGACGGCACAGCACAATGCACGCACGTGAAAGCAACACCCCAGTATAAACGTACGGTACACGCTGAATGCAGATGATCACCCAATGCCTGTTGTAGTAAAAAAGTAGCGCCAATGAGTCACTGTAAAAAATCTCTCACTACGCGTAATCTGTGCTGATAAAATAACCTAGCTACTAAATTCTATGAAGCGTTTCTCGTTGCATTGTTAGTTTGTGACTACATTCGTAGGTATATAAATGTATTGTGTTTTAAATACAGTGTCGTTTATATCAACTAAATAATATACTCAAGATCTTGCTTGGACGTACAACGATTCACGTCGTGTTCTATGCTACATATAACATGAATATAAAAATCATAATGGCATGCATAAAATGACAAGTGGTACAGAAAGCATGACTGTATGAGAACGGAAAATAACCATTGATAATAAATAACCTCCCGTGTGTTTTACGAACAGAGAATTTCACTGATGGACTTCAAAAATAAATTCTAGAGAACAGGTTGTTAGTTAAAAAAAACTCACTCAGGCAGCAGTTGGTTAGCACGCTCGATTTGGGAATCAATTCTAGACCTCGAAGCCTGATATTAGAACTGAGTATCGAAAGGGGCGGTGTGTGTTGCGGTGCTACGCTAAGCTATCATTCCATCACACAAGAATTCAAAGAGAGGTGTTATGTTGATGATATACTATAAACCGGCCGACTCCAATGCTTGCCTGAGTGGTGATCGGTAGACTCCAGTATCAGCGTCACAGTACAAGCGCTGGAAAAATAATAACGCTCTAGGACATGCTTTGACTTCCATGAGCCACTCGAAACTCCCTCGAGGCAGGGAACTTCGAATGAACAACACATAGGGAAATCAAAACGCATCAGCGAGCGGTTGTAATCAATCTGAGCATACCCCAGCTTGAGCGCTTGCCCTCCCGCCATGAGTCCCTCCTCCCCCAGTAGGGTCACTTGTTCCTCCTCCCGCGACGGGTCCGCCATCTTGTGCACACACACGCCAACATGGCGCCAAGGTCAGTGACGCGTCCAATGTCAATGTCACATTCGAATCGACCGTGAAATTTTTGATTTATCGGCGTGAAGCCATTGTAGTAGTAAGTATAAAAAAATAAATTATTCAGGAAATTTGATCAAGTCTTTTTAATCGCTAAGTGCGAAGTGTAATCAAAATAAGTACATTATTTGCAGACATTTATAAATCTCTATGTTCAATCAACTGACCAGCCAACGATGGTCTGACGAAAATGTGACATTGACAAAATTACGCCATTAAGACAAAAAAAAACAACGAACCTAAACATCTAAATTATATTTTGATACTTTTTGAAGCCCACGTTTTGTGTGTATCAAACATTTTAATCATTAAGTAACGAAGAACCACGACCTTGATTAAAAGGAGAATGTTATACTTTATATTATTAAATTAGATAGCAAAGTGTTGAACAAAAAATTAGTACTTAATCGATGATATTATTGTTATTGTGCTTCCTAATCATATAGTTGCAATTAAAATAGATAAAATAATACAAATAAAACAGGTATTTTATGAGACACTGATCAAAATAAGGGGAAATTAAAATTCAATAAAGAAACTATAAATGATGGATACAAAAAATAGCTATGTATCTGAACATTAAATATCGTGGAGCTAGTTTTTTTCTACAACAGTTTTGACCTCGGTTTCTCACTGTTTGACGGTACTGTTAGCAGTCACTCAATGAATCTATTCGTCAGTGTTAACACGATTGGGCTCATCTTTACTTAAACTTTCATCAATCTTGAAATTTCTGAATTTGATGACTGAACTGTTACAATAATGGATTATATTATGACGTTGAACGTAGCTGATCAAACATCAAATTACGTTGATAATGTATTGCCATTACAAATTTCACGTATAAAATCACGAGGACATTGTCGGCCAAGTGTGTTATCTTTTGATAAATGTAATTTACTATATAGTAACGACAAGGAGATTACACTGTGGTAAAAACACCGAAAGGATTATATGTTCGACTCTAATCATTATATATTTTTTTCAAGTCATGTGATTTGGAGATGTTGCAAAACAATTAAATACAGACTCGTGAGTTCTTAACACGATCAAATAATTACAATGTTAACTTACCTCGTCAAAGAACACTTGAGTTTTTCTTAGAATGTGCTTCAGCTCAGTGAGCTCGAGGAAGTTTCTTTTGAGAGCTTCGGCGTTTTGGTTGACTTCGCGTAGCTCGTTCTCGAGCTTTTCAAACGTAGCCTGCGATACAATGACAACGTTATGGTACATTTTATACATTATTTTGTACATTTACATCTTATTTCTATTGACTTGCGGACTACATTCAACCACGCTGAATTTGCTTCATTAGACCAATCTGATTCTGAGAAGCTTTTTATTATTGACAGGCTGGAATCTTAGTCATGATCCTGTAAAAGCTTTTTCTTCTTTATGTGCCTTCGTTCAACCGTCGACTCACTCTAAAAGGAGCAATGATGAAGCCGAGGAGACCCAGAAAGTGCTCTGGCCTTAAAATTATTAGTATATGTAACATTTTGGACCTGAGCAACACAGTATGTGTTGTGTTGATTGGTGCATAATCTAAACAAACAGCATACTCGTATGACGTCAATATGACGTCGTACTATAATAGATCCTGCTATACAATCTTGTCAGTTCCATGCGGTTGGATTGGCTTGTATTCGACCAAAATCTTACCATGAAGAGATGTAAACTTATTTTAAAAGATCGAAGAAGGAATCTCGTCGTGAATGTAGTTTCCTTACCTCAAGATCGATCATTTCCCTCGGTTGCGGTGCCTCCGGGCACTCCCCGGGGATCTCCAGCATGGGGATGCCATCACGACGGATCTCTTTTTCCAAGTAACGCAGTTTGCGCTCCATCTCGTCGCATCGTCGAACCTCATTGACGAACTTGCGTTGAAACGCGTTCACGTCTGGGTTTAACTGTTGGATGAGTGGACATTTCAGAAATATTAAATGTTTATACTAGCAGAGGTCAATACATACGATTAGTTTTTCAATGGCTGAATGAATTTATTCTGAATCTGATTAAGATAAATCAGAGACTCTACCACGTATGTTTAGTGGTGATCGTCACGCCCACAAAATAGTCTTCGTTGTAGCGTGTCATTGGATGAAATCATTAATGGTGTTCATCACGATTACCACCAAAAGATACGCAATAGCCCGACAGGTACTGGCAATCACTAGAGCGTCTAAAAATCATGCTTGCTGAGATTCATTCGTACTATTGTCTATTCGTTATTTGTATAGCTGAGGCTTCAATCATCATGTCACCCGAAAAACGTCCACTGCTGGACGTTTTTCGGCTCCCCAAGGATCTCCACGATGGCCGGTCTTGCGCTACCCGTATCCAGCGGTTCAATAACCTATTCTGATTCAGATATAGAATTAACTAGATTCATAAGTAACAAAGTGGTAAAGTCTTTTGTAATAATTGTAACTATCAACGTTCATAAGTGCCTTAACTGGGCAACCAGGGCCTAAACTGAATAAATGAGTTTGAAGTTGAATTTTGAAAGCCTAGTTTACTGGTACCTAGAAAGTAAGTTATGGGAATAATTTAATTAGCTCAGTTTTTTACAGTTACATAAATGTGAGAAGATGACTAATGATGAAGGGCACCTAAAATGTACCACCATCGCATGCCAGTCTCATTTGAGCTTTATGCCTATAGACTTAATTATACTTATGCAGTCATTAGCAGATATTTATGTGTAATAACTTAAATACAAGAATGACATACAAAACATTGTTTACAAAGTTAATTGTACAAGTATACAGTACTGTATGTTTCAAAGCAATTTTATTGTTACTGTGGGATATATTACTTATTATTGCGGATGATTCTATGTCTTTCAAATGGCTCAATTAAAAACTTTATTTTTTATTTTGTGACATTTAATAATGTTTATGTCATTAAATGTCACAAAATAAAAAACCGGTTTACGGTTCCGGAACTCAAAAGAAAAGAAACTGAACTCTTATAGGATCAATTGTGTGTGTCTGAAAATACTGAACTGGATTGAGTTAAAATTTGGTACACAATATGTAATCAACACTTCACAGAGTTCAGATACATTAATTATGGTTTAATTTATGTTTAACACTTGTTGTGAAGGTCTCAAATATATTTTTTTTATAATTTTATGATAAATATTTTTGAAGTTATTTAAGAAAATAGGTGAAAATTTACAATTCCCCCTCCCCTTACCTCTGAAAATTTTTGAGAAAAATACAGGAAATAGTCAGACTGACACTTGTCCAGTTTTTTCTAGTGCTCCTATTTTTAATCAATATTAATAGCAATCTTTATCCATCCAATGTCATAGACTCATAGAATATGCTTGCTTGCCATGGTGGGCAGTTTAATGTCTTTGAATAAACAGTGGATAGTATGTCTTAAGCCTGTCAATCTAAAGTCCATTGTAACAAATGTAAAGGGTATTATAGAAATATTAAAAGGGTTCACTTTTGAAGACCATATCAGATAAGAACTACTTATAAGGAATGTTTCGATTCTCAAATCTAATAGTTAATCTGTGATTTAAAATACATACTATCAATCAATGATAATTTTTTATCAACTACCAACCTATTAATTATAGGTATTTTCTACTGAATCACATGATTGGTTATGTAATGAATAAATAATTATAAAATCCTAATTCTTGTGTTTTATTATCATAGTCGATTGAGAAGATAGGTATAACATATGATTAACTATTATAATTGACTAGCTGATCCCCGCGGTTTCACTCGCATTTTCTGGATAAAAAGTAGCCTATTATAACCTTTGGGTATAATGTAGCTTCCTATTAGTGAAAGAATTTTTCAAATAGGACCAGTAGCTCCAGAGATTAGTGCGTTCAAACAAACTTCAGCTTTATTAGTAGTACTTAAGATTTATTAAAGATTGACTTTTTATTTATTGTGAAAAATTATACAACAGTCTGTTTATTCAGTCAGCATAATTAATTATGACTTCATGTCAACATATTTGAGTTCCACTCAATAGGTTATTTGGATATAACCATGAATAATGTTAAATTTATAGTATGCTTGGAACACGAAGTATGCTTGGAACAAAGCTGAAAGACAAAATTTGTAACGAGGACATAAGATTCAAAACCAAAGTAACCGATATACTCACACGGATCAACCAATTGAAATGGAGATGGACAGGACACCTACTGAGGTGTAACCTTGAAAAATGGAGCAAACGGGTGACGCATTGGTACCCCAGAGACGGCAAACGAAAAAGAGGACGCCAACAAAGAAGATGGGAGGAATAAATTAGCCAAACCTTGGGTCCTCTCTGGACAAGAGTAGCAATGGACAGAGTTCAATGGCGTCAGTTGGAGGAGGCCTTTGCCAAAAGGCACACAGAAACCAGAGACATATTATAATTCAACAAAAAAAAACTGATCTGAAGTATTATTCTCTATTAAGCAATGGTTCTGTATAATAAAAGGCTATTTTATTATTTTATTTATTAATGTTAAATTTCATCTATGTTGGATTTATTACTCTTCTAAGGCATGCTACTCCCTGGTTCCGACATGTCATATTGTTCACAATCTAAATACTTACTAATAATAAAGCTGATGAGTTTATCTGTTTGAACACGCTAATCTCCAGAGTTACTGGACCGATTAGAAAAAATCTTGCACTATTAGGAAGCTATATTATCCCCAAAGGGTATAGGCTACTTTTTATCATAGGGAACAGCTAGTTATAATATATATCCTGTCCAGAATTAAATGGTAAAATGTACCACAGTGAAGTAAAAAAGTGGGTATAAGAATAAGCATTTCATTTTCTATTGTACTAGGTTTATATTAAAATTTTATAAATGTATCAAGCATATGCTCTGATAAGGCACTTGGGATTGTTACATTATTTTCCTAAACAATTATGTATATTGAATGCTATTCATAGATCTAAACTTGAATATTGCATTCTCCATACTTAAGTATTTGATTACTTATCTATCACATACAAAGCTAAGTTTGTTACCATAATAAAAGGTTCAGTCCTATTTCATCTCTCTTCTTTTGAACACGCAAATATACTGAGTTACTGCTCCGATTCCAGAAATTCTTTCAATAATAGGAAACTACATTATCCCTAAAGGTTATATGCTACTTCTTATCCCGGGAATGTGAGTGAGACTGTGGGGGACAGCTAGTACTACGGATTTTAAGAGCAATAAAAAAGGATATGCTATTCCTCTGATAAGTCTATACAGTTCTAATTTCAAATTAACATCTAGATACCATTTATCTATACCGTTTATCTTAGGAACTGGCTCTGAAGTGCAGCTATTGGAATAAACTGGTAGGTGCTTAGCAACAGATTTGCAACTTGAGAGTGGTAGCCAGGGCAGGTACGACAAAGCACCCTTTAGACATGCTATAGTTTTGAGTGCAAGTTATTTCTTAGGCACTCTACAAAACATAGCTGGGTATAATGAGAATGATTTGAGGTAGCTAATCAAATAAACATATTTACCAAGTAAGCAGGTAAAATAAGAAAGCACTTCATAATATTTAAAGTTGTTTAAAGAACTCATTATAGAGATAGAAATCAGAAATAGTATCAGGAAAAAAAAAATATTTTTTTTACAAGATTTGGCGAATCTAATTGACTATTTACTAAAAGTCTACTATTCTCACTAAATCAGAAAAATTTAGAAAAACATTCACTAGTAAAAAAAAATCTAGGTTGAACATAAAAACTGTCTCCAAAGCTAACCTCAGCAAAAAAAATGCAATTATGACAAATTGCATCAATAATAATTAAAGGCTATCTGATAATCAGAATAACGTGAAATTGATGGTGTGGTGTGACTGACATCGAGTCGAGGTCATAGACATCTATGTTGGGTTTTTCAATGAGCTGACCGCAAATTAATGAAAAAGGGGCGGATGGCTTTAGGTTTTTAGAAATTACTTACGTCACGGAATTGCACGAGGCCTAATTCTCCAAGCTCCGACACGCAAGCATACGCTGCTTCACTCTGCAGGAAGAGCTGACATAATGTCATTTCTTCACTCCTGAACAACGACCCCATTTTGGCAAGTCCTTATGTCCTCAGCACAGCACAAAAAAAACTGCTTTTCAAACTAACTAACAGAAGGGCCCCGTCGCATTTGTCTGCGAGCAGACTTTCGCGGCGACGAAACCTAAATACTAAACGGCTAAATCAATCGATAAGTAAAATAACTTTCGAGCGGATTCGTCATCCGTCCATGCGCAACGCGGACATCTGTTTTAGACTGGGATGCCGTAGTAAGAATATTTTTTCCTCAATTTAATTGGTGAATCGTGTTTGTAATGTAAGTCTCAAAAAGTTAAGCCAAATAAAGGGAAGTTAAGCCATGCCATAGAAACAACAGCACAAATAGCTATGTTTAATTTATTTATTTTATGACAACTTTTTAATTAAAAAAAAATAATCTTTCCGTCTTCAATCTATTACACGAAACTGCTTAAGTAACAGTTTGTTGTAAATGCACTCCAAGTAATATTATTACTAAAATGCCCGCAATGGGTGATAGCAACAAAAAAAAACGTAACTCAGGGTAATTCATCAGACTGATTAAAGTAAAACTCAAAGTACATTCCTTGTATTTGATCAAGTGAAGTTTGCGACTGACATTGTAGCATTGGATTGGGATTGAGAGCAATATCATTTTGAGTCTCAGTATAACCCTATATATTATTTATTCTTTGGTATAACTATTTGATTCTATTAGTTATTTCATATAAAACAATTGATTAAAGTAGTAAATATTTTTATATAAAAAAAAATCATGCGCGATCAAAATATCTCCCTTTTTCTGGGAAAAACAAAAGGAGATGGCAGCTTTTAATGTTATCAGTCTCTTTTTATACGTTCTTCTATCTTTTTCAAGCAATTGATTATATTAATCACATTTACGAAACGCGTTAATGTAACATTTTACTCAGAATACAATAATTTTAATTCTTATTTTTAGTTTTATAGAATGAAGCTATAATTTATGTCAACTAAATTTACTGGATTGGATTGCAAATAATTAAATAATGTTTTTAATAGTACAACGGCAAATGTGTAACATAAAAAAACTGACATTAATAATTTTAAAACTAGCTTTATAAAAAGAAACCGTGAACATTCAATAATACGACAAAAACTAAAAGCTATTTTCATTGTGACACCTTTTGATCTATCTCTTTCTTTTTACTAGGTTTCCGTATGTATCTTACTCAAATGCAGATTTCTGAAATATAAACTTAAAAAAATAGGGTTATTGTGTGGGAGTATGAAATTGAGGTTATAGATAGTATCCTGGAATAAAATTAATTTAAAAGGCTATGAATAGACGGTAATGTGAATGATAAAAAAGGCAAAATGGTGCGTACTCTCGATATACTGCCTCATGATAGACTTGACCGTATCCACGTAACTTATTATACTTTAATTACAGGCCTTACTCGGCGCTCAACTGGTCATAACCCTGATAATGGTGTCAGTGATACAGAAATTAGGAAGTTATTCTTTCGCAAGGTGGCTATTATGCTCACAAGGACTATATCGGTACTTGTATCCTGATAACAATGAGTTGAAGGCATTGGCTGGGGTGCCAAAGGATAAGCCTAAAGGTAAAAAAGGCGGTAAAAGTGAGCCTAATGGTAAGCCAGAAACGTTCCATGTACCTCGTAGTCTGGATATCCAATTGGAGACTGCCCCTGTTACCCAATTAGATGTTGTACACTTGAGGTTTTATACAGAATACTTGTGGATTGTCGATTTTTCATTATACACTAGTGTTGTGTATGTTATGTCTGAGGTAAGTCTGTCTTATTCATATTGGATAAAACATCTATCCATGTCTATCTATACTAATAATAAAGCTGAAGAGATTGTTTGTTTGAACACGCTAATCTCTGAATCTACCAGTTTGATTCTAAAAATTCTTTCACTAATAGGAAGCTATTATCTCCAAAGGTTTATAACTTATTTTTTTAAACCCTGTGCTGTCCATAGCTTGTTTACATGGTAATGAGTAAAATTATGGAGCTAATTATGTTTCCGAAGTTGAATAATATTTAATTTAGAACTTGACTTAAGGCAAATTTTTATAAGATTTAGTTCTAATCTATATACTATTATTCTATATCTATATTTCAGATGTACACAGCAGTATTTCCACTAAAAGATGAGTTCAATTTAAGCATGGTTTGGTGCCTCTTGGTGGTGCTGTTTTCATTGTATCCTTTTTATTTACAACATCCAAGAAGATGCAGCATGGGCAGGCCCCAATGCACAAGGTGGACCAACAAGCTTGTGAGGATTGCAGAAAACCGCCTATACATGATTATGAGCCAGCTGTAAATATGTTGAAGCTTCAGGTCAGCACCCCATCTAGGCCACTGGACAGAGATATAGCCATCCAAAGAGTGGAGTCAGCTACTTAAAATGGTTTTTCTGATTAGCTAACTCTCATGAAAATTTTTGTATGCATCCTTAATTCATTTATTTAGCAAGATTCTTCTATCCCTCACGAAGCAATACTTCACAAGTGAAGAGTCAATGGGTGAGAGGTCAACATGCATAGTGGCATTCTGCGTGTTCCTCCTGATAGCCATGATGGTGCTAATAGTTGATGAATCCAACCTTGAAGTTGGTGTTGATCCTGCATATGACAGTTTCTATGAAAATGCTTCTAAGTTCCTGGAGAATCAGGGACTCTCTTCTGTGTAAGTTTTGTTATCAGAAAATGCAGTGATATTTAGCAGAACATCATGCCATTGCCGTTCTTTTGTGGATGTACTTGGTTAGACCCTTTTCCTTTTTTTTTATCCACTAAGGCAGCAAACAAGCATATGGCCCACCTGATGGTAAGTGGTTACCATAGCCTGCTTGCTACAAGAATCTCGTCACACCCTTCTTGAGCCCCGTGCTGTCTCCCCATACTCTGGGGAGCTCATTCCACAACATGAGAGTTGTAGGTAAATTAAAAAGGGTAGTTGAATAATGTAACAATCTAATCTTGGTACCTAGCAGACTTTCTTAATTCAGTTACGTCAGTGTAGTTTTTTAGCTGTGTATTCGAATCCTCCATTGAACTTTCGGTTTTCATAACCATAGCACGGTAATCTGACTATCTACCCACAAGTTTGTTCAAACAAGACTAGCATATTCATTATAAAAAAAACATTATTTCAATTTCAGGGGTCCAGCTTCGAAGCTAATATTAAAATTCTCCTTCGCCGTGTGGGCGGCGATCATCGGCACCCTGTTTACGTTCCCTGGGTTGAGGGTAGCTAGGATGCACTGGGATTCGTTGAGGTATTAGTTTTTTTTAATGTGAATGTTCGTGAGAATATATGGATTCACGTAAAAAACTACTGGACGAATTTGGATTAAACTTGGCATAGATCATACCCTGAAATAACATATAGCGGAACGCCGGTAAAACCGCGGGACATGAAGTTATGCACGAACAAACACAAACATAAAAAAAAAACAAACAAATTGAGTCCTACTTAAATAAATAAATTACAGATACTATGAAGACAGCAAAGTGAAGTCCTTCCTACTGAACGCAAACTTCGCGATGCCCTTCGTCCTAGTGTTGCTGTGGGTTCGACCCGTCACCAGACACTATCTCACTGTCAGGATATTTAGTGGCATGGAGAAACCACTGTAAGTATATGTAGTGTAGCTTTATGAGCAGGGACCTTTTGACCCTGTACATCATACTTTTTATTTGTCTTATTTTTTTGTGGAATAATGGGTATTTGGAACAATAAATATTTTTTCTTTCTTTCTAAATATACCTGCAAGTCGACCAGTGTAAGCTGGCCCCATGGCGCTATGTCTAATTAAATCCACCAGAGGCTTGTTTATGATGGTTTTTTATAGCATGAACTTCTTCGTCTATAAAAGAAAGAAGGTATATTTTTAAAAGACGAACTAATAAAAAATATCATAGAAGGAAAGAGAGGAAGAGGAAGACCTAGATTGAACTATATAGACCAAGTGAAGGCAAAGTTGGACGTCGTGTCGTATAAGGAGGTCCAGGAAGCAGCGAACAACAGGGAGGAATGGAGGAAGCTACACCGACAAGAGCCAAGCTCTTATATATAGAGAGACATTTTTAAAAGCCTCAGAGCTAGAGATCAGAGTCAAGCTTTTTTATTAAAAAAAAAAAGTTATTCAAAGTCGAATCTATACTAATAATAAAGCTGAAGAGTTCTTTTGTTTGTTTGAACGTGCTAATCTCCGGAGTTTCAGGTCCGATTCGAAAAATTATTTCACTAATACGAAGTTACATTATCGCCAAAGGTTATAGGGCTCTCAGCCGGGTAATATTTAGGTAACAACGACTGAGGGCACCCCCGAATGGGGTACGAACCTCGGCTCAGGGCGTTACCGGGGGAGGGGGAGGATTTTGTACGAGTTACGACTAATTGGCGGTCGGATTACTGGCAGCTCGGGCCGCTTGAACGGGACGAGACTGAGTGGGACGTCGCGGCGGTCCTCGCCGTCGAGGACGGTAGAACTAGCTGGGAAGAATATTTTTCACTTCTCGCTCATAGCTATATACTTCCCTATTATAATTTTCACTGTACCTACATATACTTTAGGCATTTTAGACAAGTATATTTTTAGAGTCTTGGAGCAAGAGACCTGACATAACCTTTGTAGGGTTCCGAAACTCTAAAGAAAAAACACGGAACCCTTATAGGATCACTCGTGCGTCTGTCCGTCTGTCTGTTTTTAATTAACAATAATAATATTTTTGACTTCTTGCTCATTAATTTCTAATATATACTTCCAGTATGTCATCAGATGCATTCGACAGTCTCCGCATAGCTCTGGTAGTGGCGACAGTGACTCTCCGCCTGGCCTTGATGCCGCGACAGCTGCAAGCTTACTTGGACATGGCACAACGCAGGCTGGACGTGCAGAAGAAGGAAGCTGGCAGAATTACTAATATTGAGTTACAGAAGAAGGTATGTACAAAAATACGTTATGGTTGCTATAATCATCATAGTATGTACTAACAATCAATCGTAACATACCAATTTTACTATTTTGGAAAATTATTTAACTAAACATTTTATCCCCCCTCCACCAGTAACGCCCTGAGCCGAGGTTCGTAACCCATTCGCGGGTGCCCTCATGCGTGGTTAGCTACATGTTGCCCGGCTGAAAGCCCTTTAAGCTCGCTTTTGTCCTGTAAGGTTGATGTAGCCATCAGAGGCTAACTTTAGTCTTATAAAAAAAAAACTATTTTTTGAATTATTCCTTTAATTTGTAATGTGAGATTTCGTGATTGTAGTTCAACCATGTACCTTTATAGGTTTTGAATATATAATATAATACTCACAAAGTATCAATGTATATATGTATGGATGTTTGTTACTCTTTCACGTTAAAACTACTGAACGGATTTGGATGAAACTTGGTACATAGATAGATCATACCCTGGAATAACATATAGGCTACTTTTTATCCCGGGAAAACAAAAGATTCTATGTGAAACCGCGGGGCGGACAATATAAGTGAATTCATTCCACCGACCACAAATGTTTGATAATAGACCAAGTAGAAGATAATAATTCTATTTATTTTCAGATAGCGTCAGTATTTTACTACCTATGTGTAGTAGCCCTCCAATACATATGCCCAATTATTATGTGTTTATACCTAGCACTCATGTACAAGACTCTAGGAGGCTATACATGGTCGGGGCTGTTCTATGAAGGGCCTGATATGTGCCCCGTGGTAGACAGAAATGCCCCAGAAGTGGGAGTCGTAGAAGGCGATGGGGTTGAACAATTCCAGATGGCTTGGGAGAATTTGAAAATGGTAAGTTCTTTTGTTTTTGATGAGCAAACAGACCTATGTTTTTGAAACAATGTTATCTGAGGAGGTTCTTTTCAAAACTTGACTATTCCACTTTTTGTGTTTTTTCACAATCTGAGAAAATAGTTTTGTATGTAATGTCATTTTGACGTGGAATAATCTATTTTTGACGAAATCATGCCTTTAAATCTTTTTTTTTCTGGTGTTATCAAGTTTTGGCCCAATTTTATTTTCGCGGGGTGTAAATTTTAATGTTACCAAACAAAAAAATAATAAAATATCAGTTTCATCAAAAGTGGAATAGAAATTTCATATATTTTGAAAAGAAGCTCCTCATCTATACAAATTAATAACATTGAAATGCTTGTTTTTAAATAACTTTTTATAAAATGTATATATTTATACTAAAAAACGTCGTCTTCTCTATTCTACGTTACTGTATAACGTTGGAGTGAGGCAGACATTTTAGACGCAGATCATCGATATACTACTATATGGAATCATGGTCTAATACAAAATTCACGAAAAATGTCCTCAGCGAACTGTACCTACTATGACGTATATTATTATAAACATATTATAGCCAGTTGGCGCAGTTGGTTAAGACGCCACCTGTAGCGCCGCTGGTCGTGGGTTCGATTCCCATCCAGGACAAACATTTGTGTGCATGAACATGTCTCTTTGTCCTGAGTCTGGTTGTAATTATTATATATAGTATGTATTTCCAAAAAAAAAGTAGTATATGTAGTATATCAGTTATCTGGTTTCCATAGTACAAGCTCTGCTTAGTTTTAGATCAGTTAACCATGTGTGAAGAATGTCCCAGGATATTTTATATTAATTTTTTTGTAAAAGGGTATTTTCGTAAGTTAGTTATTAGAGTTTTTTTTTTATATTGTGTTAATTCGTTTTCTTTTTTCCAGGTGTTTACAACAGAAGTGTACCGCGGCGTGTTTGGATTCGCGACGTGGTGGAGTTGTTTCGCGTGGTTCATCACCACATCACTAGGGTCCGCGTACCAGACTTACTTCAGAATCTCGTGATGTTAACATGTTACTGTCACTAGGTATACTTGAGACGGTTTAAAGCAAGACTTTGAAAACCTAGGATTTTAAACTGTCACTTTTCACCTGCACTTGTCACATGGCCACCTACGATGTGAACGTTTAAAGCAAGACTTAGGCTGAGATCTATAGAGCGTACTTAGACTTTGCTCAGACTACCGTACAAAGTCGGTATTTAAAATGCAATTTTCGAATCTCTCTGAGTGTGTGCTAAGCAAAGCCTAAGTGTACCTAATCGACGACTTTCCAAAAACTTGGCTACAAATTAAAACACACAAATATTTACTTTATTACGTATTTATACCCTAAGTAAAGTCTGAGCAAAGTCTAAGCACACTCTAAAGATCTCAGCCTTAGATAACCTAAGATTTTAATTAAAATTGACATTTTCTTATGTCATTTAACAGCTGGGGCATGTTACTATTTTAATCTGTGGCTGAGGCCCATGTTAAGACTTCCTTTAAACTGTCTCATGTATTTAAGATGTTTCTAGTCTATAGTCCTAGTTATTTAGTTTTTTTTTTATTTATTGTTGATATTGTTGACTGGTTTCCGCGGTTTCTTTTTTTCCTGGATAAGAACTATCCACTGACAGTTTCCTATATGTTATTCCTGTGTATGATCTATGTAACTGCCAAGTTTCATCACAATCCGTTGCGTCATTGAGTTTCATATTTATAATATTAGTGGGATATTAAAATTAGTTAAGTTATGTCTAATTAATATGTTTTCACCATAGTGTTACTAATTTTGGATTAGATTTGAGATTTAAGATACGATTGTAAAACTGCCATAGCTTAGTTATTAGAAGTACCTAAAAATAAATCTAGAGGCGCATAAAACAACAAATTATAGTTTTTTGGTAAAAGAGCATGCCAAAAATGTTAGTTCATAGTATGGTATTGCTAGGTTCTGTTGATTACAAACAAAACAAATGTAATCTCACCATATCTCATTCTAACAAAAAATATAAGAAAGGGATGAAAGTTATTTTGGTCCTGTCAGATTAGTCCAAACGCTTATTTCATCGTGAATTTAAGCGCGATGTACATTGGCCACGACCATTTACCAGTATATTACGAATGGAATGTTTTCTTAAAATTATATTTATGAACATTACATATTTATTATGATTATTTTAAGAATATGTGCTAAGATGTTTTTTTTTATATTATGTTTGATTTATAAGATTGATAGATACTTGTGAATGATCGTTTCTTTTGGACTGTTTTTTAATTAAATAAGTATTTACAGTTTTAGTAATCTGTGTTTTATTCATAAATATTTACAAAATAATGCCATGTTTTAATAATAAACAGTTGGTAGATTCTACATATACTTAAGGAATCTACCAAACAGTAACATTGACACGTAACCCTGAAAAGCTTGTGCCACATACCACAGAGAAGAACACTCTGGCAATATCTAATAAAACCGCATAAGTGCGACTCTGACTCATGCACCGAAGGTTTCGTAATTTCCTATGTTTCTCTAAATACCATAGAATTCTTATAGATTATAGATAAGGGGGGGGGGATGGTCAATTTTCGCCTATTTTCTTAAATAACTTAATGTCACACAATATAGTTTGTAAAACATAAATTTTCTAATTTACCCCCCAATAGTGGCCCCATGCTTGAAATTCATTTATTTACATTACACGTCCGTGTTTGGGTTACAGATTTGTACCCAACTCGGTCCAGTCCATTATTTTCGGACAGACAATTAAACACACGAGTGATCCTATAAGAGTTCCGTTTTTTTTCTTTTGAGTTCCGGAACCTGAAAAAATTGATAAAACATCCATAATTCAGCAAAATCGAGGTTCTTCATCTAAGACGATCCCCCTCTTGGGGCGCTAAGTAAAATATAAATCCTTTTCCTTTTTAGTTACATGTTCGCGACGCAATTGTAAGTACCTCCTATCCTATTGATTTTTTCTTATATTAACTACCTAAACGTATGCTATAATTATATTTTTTTGGAAAGTACTAAGCATGGTACTAAAGTCAGTGATGGCTCAACCTTACCGGCTAAAATTATACAGTGCTAGCGACATAATACTTTATAATTTACCATAAAATGACTGTAATATACAGATGGATGAATGGTTGGACGGACATAGCGAATATTAAAGAGATCTAAGTGCGATTTGATTTGCTTACTGAACCCTAAATACGCCTATGATTTTAGTAGTATTTATTCTGAGGTAGGTAGTATAATGGCAGCATTTTGGTAGTAGTCATGTTGCAATGGCTAGCAACACTAGGTTATAGTCCTGTCTGAATAGTGTTTTGAACTATCGATTGTATTTGTCCCAAAACATATTACTATCGACATTCTGTTAAAGAGTATCTCTTACGTATAGGATTTTCTATGAACTAGCATGCTGGCGTTTTGGGCATTCTGTGAGTGAACCATTGTAATAATAAATAAATAAACACAAATGCGCGACCACGACCACCTTGGGGTTTTAGACGATATGAGTTCCCCAGGGCACTCGGATATCCTGTGAAGAGTAAAATATTAAATAATTACCTTGGTTTCCTTTACTTTGGTTGCATAGTGTTTGTGGAATAAAATAAGTTTAATTATGCTGTCAATCAGGCTACAATACTTTTATGAGTTTTTCATTTAGTAAGTACCTGGGTTCATAATTTAAAATACCAAAAAAATTTATTTATGAAAAGCGCTTCACGTCGCTTTTTGAACACCGCTGTCTACCACTGCAATCCTCTCATTGTACAGGCTGCATGCAACCTATACTCCCTCTAGAATCTCGCATATCCGACGTCTAAGGCAAGCCCTCAGCGAGCCGGATGATCCCATACCCCTCTCCCAGAATGTAGCCTACTCAGCTCGACAGAACGACACACAAAACCGACTTCTACGTTATCGTCCTCAACAGCGAGGATCATCGCGACGTCCCACTCAGTCTCATCCCGTTCAAGCGGCCCGAGCTGCCTTCAATATCCGACCGCCCCCAATCAGTCGTAACTCGTACTATGTCCTGCTCTTCTCCCCGGTGACGCCTTCAGCCGAGGTCCGTACCCCACAGGGGGTGTCCTCAACCATGGTTACCTAAAATCTTACCCGGTTGAGAGCCATCTGTGCTCATCTGTCCTATAAAAAAAAACTAAAATACGTAAGATTAAGCCTATAGTATAATTTTTGTTTCTCTTGATTACTCCAAGGTGTGTACTACCATACAAAAAAAAACATACAAGAGAGTGAGAGAATGTGCAGTGAGAAATATGCCACTTAATTTTATTTAATTTAGATAGGCTACATCTAGCTTTAATGGAAAATAAAATTATAAGGGGTATCTGGCGGCTATTAATTTGAAATTAGAATAATTTTTGTGTAGATTTATTACATACATGGATAACATATCCGAGGTTTACCTAGCGATTGAAAACTCAGGCCTAAACAAACCAAAGTTTTGTTCAATAAATTTATGAACATGCATAAATATTATCGATATATTAGTGAGCAACCATGGACATCACTAATTCCAGTTATTGTGCTGCAATATGGCTGCGCATCAATAAATTTTTAGCCAATAGCAGTCCAGTTTGTCAGGAGGGAACATTTTCTATTGGCTGATAAGCAGGAATATTCCAGAATATCCTAGTGACGTCTAGTGACGCACTGCGCGTATATATAGTTTTGGACAGAATCGACGCCATTATTATTTCAATACAAGAAGCCGTCAATCGCGCACCTTTGCTGAGTTTTGCTCTGCAAGATAGTCAACGACTGAATTTATAGTTATTACCTATTTTAGAAAAATTACAAAGTGAGTATAGATTTCAATTTAATTTGTTAATATTTTCAGTGACGTGTTTTTTTTTATTTTGGTTAAATTTTTAAAATTTTACGTTATCAACATGGGCGGGAAGTTAAAATTGGATCATTCTCTATTTCATCTATTCATTGTTTAATTTGTTCTATAATCAAGTGGATATTACATTATAACGTGTTTTACGTGTATTTACCAAAAAAAACAGTCATTTTGTGATACGCTCGCGATATCTTTGTGTGGTCACCACACTGGTTCGGTGGCACGTGGTTTCGGTTTTACTTACTGTGCATTCTAGAGACTTTCGTTGTTTAAGTAGATAATATTGAACAGCGCTTGAATTGAATTTTATTAATTCTACGGCATAATTCCCCACAAGGTGAAAACTTCTTGGAGCTTCGAGAACGTTCGTATCGATTTTCCGCCATGGCCGCCACCTGCCGCCACCTTGTTTTACTTCTTGAATTTCACGAATTATCACATCACGTCATCGATTAACAAAGCAATCAATTTCTTTTATCTACCACGCGGATATTAGATATTCCAAGCTTTTTTTTTTTACTGAATCTGCATCAAAATGGCCGACATAACCTCAAACCGAGTACCTACCTACTGTACTTACCGAGTTTTTCTTCGACCATTTTTATTCTTGTCGTACTGTAGTATTGATAACGTTAGGCCCTAAAGCCAAGTGTAATAAAAGTTTTCATATTTGTTTCAGATGGCTGCCAAAGCACCAGCGGTAGGTATCGACTTGGGTACCACTTACTCGTGTGTGGGAGTGTTCCAGCACGGTAAGGTGGAGATCATCGCAAACGACCAGGGCAACAGGACCACGCCCTCATATGTCGCGTTTACAGACACCGAGCGCCTCATCGGTGATGCCGCCAAAAACCAGGTGGCGATGAACCCTAACAACACAATTTTCGGTAAGTTTTACTAGAAGCAGAACAATGGATATAAATTACCAGAGTAGAACAAAGCCACAAGCTCCATATGTACGAGTCCCTTACAGAGAATAAGTCAAGGATTGAAATAGTTCAAACACATCTTCAGGGAAATTTAATTTAGTCTGAAAATGTTCACATTTATTCTGACACAATACTGACTAAAGTGGAATATTCTACTAGGTATTAGTCATTTATATGTATTAGTAAGAAATAAAGTTATCAGATATTAGTCTGTCTGTCCTGGATGCATCCGTCTTGCATGTACAAGTCTTGTCTGTTTATTATTGTGGACTTGTAATTTCACTATGATTGATAAGACATGCAGATGATTCATGCTCCACTCCACACAACATGAAACGTAAATTTCCTGTTTGCTACCCAGTAGTTGAAGTTAAGTATGACATTACATAACTGAATTCAACTTTTGGCATAAAACAATAAAATTACATGCAAATTTGTTTTATGAGTTGGATTTGTTCCAAATACCTACAGTAAAAAGTTATGCAAATTTTATCATAGTAGGTAAATCATTAGTATAACATTCTACTCATTCTACATAATTAAATAGGTACCTACCTACCTACAATGATTAATTAATTATCAGTCTTATAATATACAAGCTAGCTCATGGTTTCGCCAGCATTTTCAAGATTAAATGTAGCCTATAGCGAAAGATATAGCCTCACTCGAAAGATACACTTTTTATATCAGTTATCAAAGAATTTTCTGAATCAGTAGTTCTGGAGAATACCTCCTACATCTAAACTCGCAAACTTTACCTCATTATAATAATGTTAGTATAGATGCTATAACCTAAATCTTTTGTCAGCTACGTTCTGAGTATTAAGTTACTCTACAAACAGTAGGTACTTACTAAACTATGTACACCACTGTGGGAAGGTGCTATTCAAACTATTCAAAAACAAACAAAGGCGCCATAGAAATAGAAGATATGTAGGCGTTACATGAGTCACTGATTGCACAGCTGCTATCATAATTTCACCATTGATGAATAAGCCTTCTAGAAGTTATTTTTGGAACATAAATATAATTATATTTCTTACGATGACTCATACTAGTATACATTAAAGCATACTTATGTATAACCTAAAACTGAAATATGTATATCAATCTTTTCCCAGATAAAAATTAAATTAATTGACAAATTATGAAATCCTTGGCTATTCTTATTACTATAATTAGTAAAAAGCTGTTTTTGTAGTTTTTATGATGATACCTAATATACTAGACTAGAGTCTCTGAACATATTGAATGATAAAAGTATTCTGAGAATTATCATCTAAAATTAAAAAACTAAAGCTAAATGGATCAATATCTAAACTAGTATTTCCATTGTTACAGATGCCAAAAGACTTATCGGCCGCAAATTCGAAGATGCCACTGTACAAGCTGATATGAAACACTGGCCCTTCGAGGTTGTCAGTGATGGTGGTAAACCAAAGATTAAGGTTGCTTACAAGGGTGAAGACAAGACTTTCTTCCCAGAAGAAGTAAGTTCAATGGTGCTTACAAAGATGAAGGAAACAGCCGAGGCTTACCTTGGCAAAACGGTGCAGAATGCAGTAATCACAGTTCCAGCGTACTTCAACGACTCACAGAGACAAGCCACAAAAGATGCGGGTACCATCTCAGGCTTGAATGTTCTCCGTATTATCAATGAACCAACAGCTGCAGCGATTGCGTACGGTCTTGACAAGAAGGGTCAAGGAGAACGAAACGTCCTGATTTTCGATCTCGGCGGCGGTACTTTCGACGTGTCTATCCTGACCATCGAGGATGGTATCTTTGAAGTAAAGTCTACCGCCGGCGACACGCACTTGGGAGGCGAAGACTTCGACAACCGAATGGTTAACCACTTCGTCCAGGAGTTCAAGAGGAAATACAAGAAGGAACTCACCACCAACAAGAGGGCCCTCCGACGACTGCGCACCGCCTGCGAAAGGGCGAAGAGAACTCTCTCTTCCTCAACACAGGCGAGCATCGAAATCGACTCGCTGTTCGAGGGTATCGACTTCTATACGTCAATCACTCGAGCGCGTTTCGAGGAGCTGAACGCCGACCTGTTCAGATCCACGATGGAGCCCGTCGAGAAGTCTCTTCGCGACGCCAAGATGGACAAGTCCCAAGTTCACGACATCGTGCTTGTGGGCGGGTCCACTCGTATCCCCAAGGTGCAGAAGCTCCTTCAGGACTTCTTCAACGGCAAGGAGCTTAACAAATCCATCAACCCCGACGAGGCCGTCGCATACGGAGCTGCCGTCCAGGCCGCCATCCTGCACGGCGACAAGTCCGAGGAGGTCCAGGATCTGCTGCTGCTCGACGTCACCCCGCTATCGCTCGGTATCGAGACCGCCGGCGGCGTCATGACCACGCTGATCAAGCGCAACACCACCATCCCCACCAAGCAGACCCAGACCTTCACCACCTACTCGGACAATCAACCCGGTGTACTCATCCAAGTATTCGAGGGTGAGCGTGCCATGACCAAAGACAACAATCTCCTCGGAAAATTCGAGCTGACCGGCATCCCTCCGGCGCCGCGTGGCGTTCCCCAAATCGAGGTAACCTTCGACATCGACGCCAACGGTATCTTGAACGTATCCGCAATCGAGAAGTCTACCAACAAGGAGAACAAGATCACCATCACCAACGACAAGGGCCGTCTCTCGAAGGAGGATATCGAGCGCATGGTCAACGAGGCCGAGAAGTACAGGACCGAGGACGACAAGCAGAAGGAGACCATTCAGGCCAAGAACGCTCTCGAGTCGTACTGCTTCAACATGAAGTCTACGATGGAGGATGAGAAGCTGAAGGAGAAGATTACCGACTCCGACAAGCAGATCATCATGGACAAATGCAACGACACGATCAAGTGGTTGGACACTAACCAGCTGGCCGATAAGGAGGAGTATGAGCATAAGCAGAAGGAGTTGGAGGGCATCTGCAACCCGATAATCACGAAGCTGTACCAGGGAGCTGGCGGTATGCCCGGCGGTATGCCCGGAGGCATGCCCGGCTTCCCCGGCGGCGCGCCCGGGGCTGGAGGCGCGGCCCCCGGCGGCGGCGCCGGACCCACCATCGAGGAGGTCGACTAAACACATTCCACAAACTACCAAACCAACCTTTCTCTCGTATTGCGGTATTGATGCCCTCTACTTGAATTTCGAATAAACGATTACACTCATTTGATTACTTTTATTTATTTACATACCGAGTTATATTAATTACCTAATTTAAGTTGTATACGATAATTAATGCCTAGGTTAGGTAACTCATCTATCAAATTATTCAGAGATAAACCCTAAAAATACTTTTTCCTTGGTTACACCACTCCACACCCTAAAAAGTATATTTACAATTTTAATTTTAATGTAGACTACATAGTGTTGCAGAAAAAATGATTCGTCTATTATTTTCTCCTAAAATCGCTCGTACTATCGAGATAATAGTGTACACACATTTTGCACAATACGTAGTTCTTTTTACTTCGTGACAATACTATCTATCTAGAAACTAGCCGCAGATTAAACGTACTCCATGAGCTGAGATAGACAATACCTCTCTAATGACCTAGTAGGTAACCTATTTTTATTTAACTTTTTCATTCATACCTTAGTGAATAGGTATTAGCAAAGAATAAATAACCTATAGGGTATTAGTAGTTTGGTGTGGTCCTGTTTATTTGTAGTGACCAAGGGAATTATAAAAATACCTAACATTGTGTCTAGCGTAAAGGGCAGCGAACAAAACTTCCTGAATACCGAAGCTTTTAACTTCCTGTGTCTATTTTAGAAGCTCAAAGCGATGATTATTATTATACATTTCATTAACTATTTATATTGTGTGGCACTTTCTGGCAGGGCCCCCAACACGGATCTGAATTCCAAGTCTGTCGCTAATTTGTCCTATTAGAGCACCTAGCGAAGATCTGTTTGCTTCCAGAATTTGTTATTAATTTGTCAAATTTTGTCCTCGAATATCAGATTTTGTCCTTATAACTTTTGAACCAGGACGCGACAAAATCTGATATTCGAGGAAAAAATAGGACAAAATAGCGACAGACTTGGAATTCAGATCCGTGTTGGTGGCCCTGCCAGAAAGTGCCACACATTTATATTTGTTTCAACTCCAGTGTGCAATGACCTTCGATTTCAATGCAACAATGTTCTCGGATTTTATTTTTGCGCAGAATTACGCATCCCGTAATATCAGTCGCCAAATACTTATGTAGGTACTAGGTACCTATCGAATTATCTCTGTAGGCAACTAGGCAAATATTAAGAATAGACTAACGTATGTAACAGTATCCACATTACATTATCTAATCAACGATAGCCACATTGCTTTGATGTGGAGACATCCTGTAAGTAATGTAAATATCTAGGTTCTAAACCTCTCTCTGTAGGTACTTTTATTGGAGCGAGATGTCATGAATAAAAAACTAAATTACCTATGTATTTTGTAGATATTTAGATCTACCTTGGTACTATTAGTAGCAAATAAATTTACTTACACGCACATAGGGCTCGCAAGTACCTAAGTACGTATAGTATGACACAACTTAGATGAAGTATCGGCAAAATTCGTAAAATCGATCGTTCCCGAAAAGAGTGCGCCTACAACATTACTCATGAGTTAAAAAATGATCGGCGAAAATTATCTTGTTGAACGTTGAATGGTGCGATAGTGAATGATTTTTATTAGTTGTGTAAATCGGAAGTGAAGTGTACGAAAACGATTTGTCGATGCTACATCTAAGTTGTGTCATACTGTACGACGCTGTCCCCTTATTTTCGGTTTTAAACTTCAAAAGACCTGAACAAACCGTGCACAAAATAAAACACGGGGAATCACGGCAAGTCAGTAGGTATCTACAAATGGTGTGGTGTTACTAGTCGCTACATACAACAAAGATGGCAACATTCTTTTAAGAGGAGGCTTTCCGCGTATGTCTCCGTCTCTTTATAATATTTGTGTGCAGGGGGAAGGCATTATCTGCCACAAACACATAAGGCATTGCATGGTTACCAATTGTAGTATGCCCGATTGCGGGAAGCGCTGAATGAGTTGGTAAATTAAGAGTATTATTTGTAAGTGCCCGAAATAATGAACTATTTCGGAAAACGCCTCCATCACTAATTCTTCCCTGGCAACCGACATCCGCAAACAAGAAGCGATAATTTCTGTCCACTAAAGCCAAGAGGACAATACTATGTGTATGCTTGTAATTAAAGTATTCACTTCCACTATTTATTGGTGCTAAAGTAACTACATGTTTTCCATCCATAGCAGCCAAGCAATGCGGAAAAATGCCATGAAATTCCTCTTCTTTTCCCAACCACTCTTGGGCATTAACAGGCATCTGTAATTTATTTATTTTTTCAGATCAGTGAAGAAAATGAGACACAGGACAGGATTGATACCGAGGATATTGCAATAGAAGAAAGGCCAAAGTTAAGTGTTGGAAAAAAACCAAGAAGAGACAATCTACCTCCAGAAATAATAGAAGCTAAACAACAAATGCAAGCAGCTTTTGAGAACATTAAAACCAGCTTGAATGATGAATATGAAATCTTCGGAAAATTAATTGCAAATAAAATAAGAAAACTAAACAATCACAATACGCGAGAAATTGTAATGAATGATATTTATAATTTGATTTTTAGAGCAGGCATGATTGATCGACTTGAGCAATCCACTCCATCATGTCAATCTACGTCCCAATCTCCACATCATAAGACAAACCTGCCGTTTCCAAATGCATCCACATTCCAATCACCTCATGATCAAATCTATCTGCCATCTCTAAATCCGTCTACATCCCGATCACCACATCATCAAGCATACCAGCCGTCTCCAAATCCATCCACAACCCAATCACCACATCATCAAATGTACCAGCCGTCTCCAAATCCATCCACATCCCAGTCACCACATCATCAAACATACCAGCCGTCTCCAAATCCATCGACATCCCAATCACCACATCATCAAATGTACCAGCCGTCTCCAAATCCATCCACATCCCAGTCACCACATCATCAAACATACCAGCCGTCTCCAAATCCATCGACATCCCAATCACCACATCATCAAATGTACCAGCCGTCTCCAAATCCATCCACATCCCAGTCACCACATCATCAAACATACCAGCCGTCTCCAAATCCATCCACATCTCAATCACCACATCATCAAATGTACCAGCCGTCTCCAAATCCATCCACATCCCAGTCACCACATCATCAAACATACTCTGTCAATTCAGACGAGTCTTTTTTCCAGTCGACTCAACAGACTTACATTACTCCACCAACAGTACCGTCACAAATCATTATAACGGACACGGGTGAAATACAGGTAGTTTCCAAGAACTCTACATTTTATAAATGAGATCTTTTCTCATTTAATTTACTATTAATAAAGCTCATTTAATATTAATAAAGCTGGGTTAATGACAACAATTATTTTTACTTACCTTGACCTCATCCTTCAAAACAATCAAGATGGCTGCGCATACTTCATGCACTATTTCAGAAATTAGTTGGTGAGAAATTTTGAATAAATAATGAAGGCTTCTAAAATTATCTCCTGTAGCTAAATAACGCAGTGCTACTGCCAATCTTACTTTTGCTGGAATTGTCATCCTGAATGTTGTATCTTGTTTTGTAATGTAAGGTGCTAGCTTTTGAAGTAGAATTTCAAAATCAGATGTAGACATACGGACAAAATTATAAAATTGGTTAGGTTCAGCCGTTAATTCTGTAAACATATTATCCATGAAATATCTGAAAAAAAAAGAAAGATATTTATGATAGGGTTCGTGAAATATCTGAAAAAAGACAAGTATTTTTATGATAGGGTTCATTCATAGCTTGTAATGTTACCTATATACTAAAAAATTCAGCAAAGTTAAACAATATAAAAGGACTTACTTTGTCCGATTTTTGTGTATAGATAACATCCAAAATCGCCGTTTACTTCTCTTTTTGACCTTTTTATTTTTGTTCAAGTAATAAAGATGCAGTAAATAATTGTTAGCCGCCATGTGATACAGCGCAACCGCCTCTTCCAATCCGACGTTCTAGATTATTCGCAATGTAGTGAAGTGTGGACACGTAGTTCGCTGTAGAGCGAACACGAAGTTTTTTCGCGACAACGCAACACGAATCTTCGCTCGATAAGTGTGGCCGTAGCATAATGCTAAATAAAAGAGACGTAATTTTAGTAAAAAAGATGGATTTATGTTATTTCAAAAGAAACAGCCTTTTTTTTTAATAATAAATATAAGAAAGGGATGAAAGATATTTTAGTCCTGTCAGTTCATTCCGATCACATATTTCAACGTGAATTTAAGCGCGATCTTTATTGGTCACGACTATTTACCCGTACATTACGACGGCATGGATTAAACTGACAGCATTAAAAATGTTCTATCTTTTTTCAATTAGGTTAAAATGAAAGAGAGGTGACTTGTCTAATATTAGTTAAGTTCGTGAACAACAGAATCGGCACCATTGTCAATTAATGAACTGTATATCCTCCTGTAATATTACTGTACTGGAATATTAAACAAACAAGTGGTTTTCCGCTTACTTATTTAGGTACCTACGTCAACTTTAAAATAGTCCGGTTAACACGAACTCTGGTCAGTTATTAGGTACTTAAGTACATGATTTAATAATTCAATGGTATCGGGTTCTGTTGTTTACAAATTAAACTTTATTTTAATTCATAACTACACATTATACCTACCTACTTTATCACGACGAACTATCTAAGTCTGTTTCACAAAAGAAGTTGCATGGAATGAATTAAAATCTATAATAGCAAAGTTTAGTTGATAGGCTTTATTTCCTCTGAAAACCGAAAGATGTGGTGGGCCGAGCTTACGGGGCTTTTTCTTGAGACAGACTTTATACCTAAATAGCTGATCCGGCAGACGTTGTCCTGCCCTGAGAACAAAAATAAAACTGGGACCTACCTACCTATCCTTACCTACCTCTACCTACCCCTACCTACTCCTACCTACCTCTACCTGCCCTTGCCTACCCCTACCTACCTTACCTACCTACCCCAACCTAGCTCTATCTGCCCTATAAAAATAAAAAGTATCCTATGTGTTCTAAGCTACCTCCCCATAAATTTTCAGCCAAATCAGTTCAGCCGTTCTTTAGTTATAAATAGTGTAACTAACACGACTTTCTTTTATATATATAGATTCTACTAAAAGCGGATTAGAATGATGAATTTTGTACGTATCTACCTACATAGAACATAGATGACGAAAATATGAGAAAGGTACTTTTTAGTCTGGGAAAATATTACTAAAGTAGGTATTTACTTCAAGGACGCGTAAAAATCCTCTAGCTATTTTTGGTAAGTATCAATTTTAGATAGACTAAACAGACGCGTATTCTGTTCGACATCAATAGATTGATACTTCTTGAAACTATCTATAGGTACTTAAATAACATTCGCTATAGGTACTTATCATGTGAGTTTGACCCAATGTAATTAGTAGGTAAGGTACTAATGAAACACTTTAAAATATTGGAAAAGTTGCTCAATCTATGCTACTAAAGTAGGCACTTAGGTTTCTAAGGCCCGCGCCACTGGCGTAGCTACCGGAGGGCTAGGCGGGGCAGTATCCCGGGGCCCCCAAGCCCGGGGGGTCCCCAAAACTTCTTATTTCTTTTTAAATTGATTAACAAACCTCATAATGAACTAGCGTAAATTCTCCCACCATAATGACAAGTATAAAATTCTATTTACATAAATTTAAAGTCATCCAGTTATTTTGATAAAACTTAAACTTAGGGAGCTTTATTTTGCCCCAGGGCCCTTGGGCACCTTGCTACGCCACTGCCCGCGTCTGGTAGGTTTCTGGTTTCAGGTAGGTCATGCAGGATAAAAATAGGTATCTACCGTACCTAGATATCCAATGCTAGATCATAATAGAATGATCCAGGCTATGAATGATCCAGGCTATGAATGTGATCTATTTGATTGTATGGCAATCTATGTACCAAACATCCTTTGTTTATCATTATGTGTCTGTAATCGACCAGGAAGTTCCAGATAAAATGATAACAAATGCGTCAGCATTAGGTACTTACCTACTGACTGAATGTTCCCGGATTGTAGATAAGGTTGATTCTGTAAAATGTACCTACCTATTTCAAGCGATTATTATTACACAGATAAGAAAAAACCTCACGAGGCTTCCGTTTCCGTGCAGCGTGCGGCGAATGGGCCGCATTTTTGATTAAAACGTAGTTAAATTATTATTCAATAAATAACGGACGTTTGTAACAAAGTACTTTTAAAAAAAAATACTTTGATAAATCTGTATTCATATTCCTGAGTCGCTATGTCGCTAATAAAAAAGTTATGACATTAAATTGACTTAAAAATTAAAACGTATCACGGATTTTCGGAATGTTAACATACAAAGCCTGAGGATGGTTTTAGGCCATACATCACTAACTATGATGAGTATTCCATAGAAGCTGACTAATTTAATGTAAGGGTATACCTTCGGTTGGAGCGCGAAATTCAAATTTTATCAAGTTTTTTGCTAATTGCAGCTCAGTTATAGGTCGTAACCTACCATCATAGTATAAAGAAGAGGGAGTAGGCTATCTCCGGCCCAATTCGCGATATAATTGCCTACTGTCTTAGGGTTGTCACTTTTAGCTAAATATTAGGCGCGGCTGTTCGCGCTCCGCTAGCAATAGGTATCTATAATAAAAATTGAATAAAGTGAATGAAATATTATCATTAAAAGAAATAAAAACAACATTAAAAACTATCGACTGTCTCTTAGACTATAATCGAATTTGTTGTTATGATTCGAACTTTGTTTTATATGTATTTGATTTACTATTAGTCAATTAGGTACTCGTACATACTTATTTTGAATTACGATTTTCTGTAAGTAGGTAGGTACTTAGTGACTATACCTACTGAGAAATCGGCATAACTAAACGTAAACAAAGAAATAGCGGCAAACCAATTGCCAGATCAAAAGTACCTAATACATTCTAGTAGGAAATTAGGCCTACCTACCTACTTCCTGTGTGATAGAAAACTAATACAAACAAAAAATATGTAAGTACGTAGGTATCTCATCATCAAGTTAAATTATATTATGCTAGAATAAGTGACTAACTTACCTTTCCTGTTCAATAGGTAATCTGAACAGAGACAGGTCTGGAATCGATGAATTATTAAGACACCCAAACACACAGCAATACGTTCTTCTGCGATTATCAGACATTTTGATGATGATATTGATGAATAAATCATTTAGCGGTGCCGAAAAGCCGTGACGCGCGCGCGAACCTTGTGCAGTGTTAGCCCCGACTGGCGCACTGAGAAACGGGTCGAGATTTTGTTAAAGTGTGCGTGCGTCGATATATAGATACAATAGCGCACACATTCAAGCCGCGCGCGGTGCGTTTGTATGAAGATAACCTACTTCCCCTCTCTTTATACTATGCTACCATTCTTCTCGCAATTAACATGTTGATAACTTACGACCTATAACTGAGCTGCAATTTGCAAAAAACGTGATAAAATTTGAATTTCGCGCTCCAACCGAACGTTCCCCCATAAGTTAAACTAATAGGAGCTGTCTTGTAATGATTTTAGTTTACGTACTCCTTACCTAGTATAATCAGAGGAAAATACCATTTATGTACAACCGACTAGTTTAATAAGCCAGACGGATGGACAGATGTTCCTAAACTTAACCAGCCTTTTTTCTCTATATTAGTCATATAAAACCTTGGACATGACATCGTTGTCGGCCATATATGTAGGTAGTTAGGTACTAAATGGTTACCTTCGAGCTTCGAAGATAAATGTAATGTAATACCTACATTCTACATTGTAATATGAGCAATGCTTAAGAGCTATATACGGTCACTGGTTGCTAACTAACGAGAAACGATGATTATAAATTAAGTTTTTCTCAGAATTCCTTGTTTCAAGAGATTTGTAAAAAATATATGTTAAACTAGAGAATATGTGACCAATATAGTACTAACAACCCTAGTGCTGCTGCGACATTATGCTGAGTGGGAAACAGCTCCTTAGTGGTACTTAGGTTAAGTTCATTTGTTTTAAGCAATTTATGTTTGAGCTGAATAAATCTTTTCTATTCTATTCTAACATTCTAACTAATGTGTAATAGAAAGGTGTATTTAATTTTTCCATAAAAAGGTAAATCTCAGAAATAAATATGAATAAAATTACGTGTTAGTTTTTCGTTTGATATTTTTATTTTGGCAATGCAAACAGCGACATAACACAACATAATACATATCCGACGTCAAAACCATTATTTAAAATTTTCGCATTTTAAATTGTGCTATTACAAAACAATGGGACATAAATACCTACAATTTATTATCACGATTACATAATTTATATCGAATCTTAATTTGATTATCTATTCAATGTTTTGCCGTCTATTTTTGATTATTTTGCAAAAGGACGGAGGTTTAGGAACAGAAAGGAAAAGCTAGGAAAATAACATAGTGGGACATTCTTCACACACGGCTATCTGATCCCAAACTAAGCTTGTACTATTGAAGCCAGATACTCTCTCTTTTTTTTTACACCCAGACTCAGGATAAAAAGCCAAGCCCTTGCCCAGGATGGGATCGCACGATCTGCGGCGCGTTAGATCAAATGACACGTAAATAATTTGGTGAAACATGGAGTACGCAAACAGCAATTACAATCAAGATTTCTAAATGTGTATTGCTATAAATATTAGTTTGCTGATGGAGGAATATACTAATATAATTTTTATTGGATCATTCCCAAATTATGTTATTTGTGGGGGCATTTGATGTTATTTTTAACTCAGAAATGAAATTCTATCACTATGCGAATGTCTCTTGACCTGAGAGTATTAACGATATTTAAATATTTGCCAATTAATTTACTGCCGACGAGCAGTCACAAATTGAAATAGTATTTTTTTTTATCTAATTATTGCTTTCCTATTGCTGATACAGAGGAGTTGATTTTAGACACATTTACAAAATGCTAAGGAAATATCAAGACTTTTTTTTTTTACTGTGTATAGGCCTGTGTTTGACCACAATCTCACCGTGGTCAGTGATGATGTGGCCGATTATGGTAAGCACACAAAGCCTAGAAAGGAACTGGCTCTCAAGTGCTGCTGTCGGAACACACCGAAAGGTGCTTGGCGACAGATTTTCAACTTGAGGGTGGTAGCCAGCCAGGCGGGTACTACAAAGTACCCTACCACCGTGCTATGGTTTCCTCACGATGTTTTCCTTCACCGAAAGCTCAAGCTCATTGTAGGATTCGAACCCCGGGACCTTCGTCTCGGCATCCGATGTCACTACCACTGAGCTATCATCGCCTTAAAGCGGGCATCGTGGTGATCTTTTTGGGAGGCCTTTGTCCAACAGTGGACGTCTTTTGGCTGATATGATGAAGGGATGTCAACCCCAACTCCTAGATCTGAGAGGTCTGAGTCGAGTGCCGTAAAGGTCATGCCCACTCCCTCAAATAACAAGAGTCAAATTGACAAACCACCAAAAATCGGATTGATAAAAATGACCCACTCCCAAATACACTGAGACTGCGCATGTGCTATCATTTTTGTTCTAAGTATATTTCAAGAACGACACAAGCTATTTTAGTTCAGAAACCAAACCTAACTGACATCTATTTTTAATGCAACAGATTTTAAAAATAGACGGCAAAACATTTTTTCAGCAAGCAGTTTCTAAACTATTTCCTCACACTATTTTCATAATGATTTATTTACAATACGAGTACAAAACGTTTTTTATACTATTAGCACTGTCTTCCATTAATCTCCAGTCAGAATCCTGAAATATAAGGCCTGGCCTAAGCCACATCGCAATCACTCCGATTTTAATCTAGCTTATGATAATGTCTAACTAGGTATACTTAAAATGACTTAAATATAAAAATGCCTCACTACACTCTCGGGCCTTTCTTATATTATTTAAGTCGTTTTAGATCTATGTATGTTTTAAAACAAAAATGTGGTCGCAACACAATTTTAAATTTATTCGTTTTACGTGTGTAACCAAACCGATTTTTGCTGCTATACAATTTTATTTTTCATATGAAATGAATTTGCAACTAGCCAATGAAACGACACCTACCACAAATAAGCATTATATGACACCAATAGCTTAGGTACCTTATTGGAATCGGGATTATTTCTGCTTCTGTTTGGTCAGTCTTTAACAACTATATTTGCATAGTTATTTTAGAATGAAGCTTATTTATTTTTACTACAGTCTAGATTTACTCGCTGTAACTGCCTGCTACTAAGCGTAGTAATTTGTGTCTACTTACTTTGAAGTAGGTAAATATCAAAGATGGCATAATTTCGCGATGTTTCATGAATGGTCAGTTCTTGTCCTTCTGTATATTAAACTAGCGACCCGCCCCGGCTTCGCCCGGTTTTTCTCAGCTTTCCTGTACTATAATATGCACTTATTATACATATAAACCTTCCTCTTAAATCACTCTATCTATTAAAAAAAAGCCGCATCAATCCGTTGCGTAGTTTTAAAGATCTAAGCATACATAGGGACAGACGGACGGGAAGCGACTTTGTTTTATACTCTGTAGTGATACCGTATTCAGCAATGTGAAAATTTTAAGAACCTGTGCAATATTATCCAGTCTTTTGAAACAATCCACTCTAATAGTCTACGTAATTTTTTTCGTGATAGGTTCTCTTCCCGAAAATCTATCGAGTTTGTAGTCGATAGTAATAAACAATACGACGCTCAACAATAAACTATTTTATTGAAAACAAATCAGGTACTTTAGTAAATAAATTAATATTAATTCGGGATAGTTAACGGTTTTGAAGCGGTCTTAGTAAATATCCACCAATGTCAACTTTGCCAAAAAACATAGCTGTCGTCATCGAAATACGTTATATTTCGATGGCTTTCGCATTTTAAAAATTAACCAATTCAATTTATTGCAATATTCTATTACTAATAATACCGCCATTTACCAACATTATTATGATAATTATATATTATATATATATATATATATATAATAATTTAAACTTACCCAACAGTAGTTTTTTTACGCAATTACATTTATATTACCTACTTATTTTTACAATTTCTATTGAATGGTTCTAGACTTATATGATATCATCAAGAGATGTAAATTAAATGCTGCCACCTGTGTTTTGATGTAGTGAACTAATTCACAACTAACATTGTTTGCTTAAATAGATGGCGTTGTTTTCAAATTTTAGGCTTTCGTTTTAATGGAAGCACTTTTTCTATGAAGATCTAAATTACAAAGCATAACCTGGAGGCCATTTTTTTCTTTAAATATTTTTTTACGATTAACATTTTTTTTTAACAGAAATCTATTTTTTTGGGGAACTAAGGTGGCACCATCTAACAGACAGAGCTCTTGATTACTGTCTAGAAGCTTAAGCGTTTAAAATACATTTATCGATCAACAAGTGTGGAATTTCGCTCAAACGAATGTTAAAACTATTTCAATCGATATGATATAACTTTTAGGGGTCTTCAATTTTGCTTGAGGTTTTACACTTTAACATAACTGTCCACGATTTTTTAAATTACAAGTTCATAGATCCAATTTCGATGGTCACGCATTGTCTTGTGAGTTTTAAAAAGTCAGTCACTCCTCAATCTACATCCATGCGATGGCTGGTGAGCCATCTGAAGACAATGAGTCCAAGGAACGACGCATCGTTTTGATTGGAGCCTGGTGTCAGTAAAGCGAGGAGCTGGAGCAAGGTCCATCTACTCCTTGCAGCTGTTGGTCCGGATTCGCCATTAACTGGAAGTTTATCAATTTGAGTAGATAGCTATTGGTTTTGTTTCGGAAATATATTGATGGCGTACTAATAGCATAGAGCTCAAATGATGTTCAATGCTAAAAAGGGACCTTTATCTAGACAGGGAGCTTATGTGTGAATACCCACACACGTACTAAAATATTTTAAGTCAGAGATTATTGGTCTATACTGAATAAGCATTATCAGGGCAAGAATGTAGTTTATAATTTCTTCTGGATTGAATTTCTCGTCAAAAGCAGCTCTATTTTATTATTATATTTTACTTTGTTGTATGTGTCAATCTAAAGTGTTATATGTGTATTTACAGTGTATTGATCCCTTGTACCGAGGATTTTTAAATTGATTGCGATTGGAATTTGAAATGTAATACTACTGATAATATTTTGTTTTGTTGAGCGTAGGTATGTAGGAATGTGAGTGACTTCATAGTGGTACAACAATAACACAGGATGACCAGTTAAGGAATTCTCTACTTTACAAAGATGTATTTTGGTTCTCTGCATGAGACATAATATTATGTAAACAAAAAAACTGTGTAACGGTACTAACTACATTTTTTTTTACAGTTTAACAAAGTTACTGGATACCTCATTTCTGAAGGCTTGCCTTTTTAGTGATTAGAAATTAGGAATCATAGGTACTATATCTAAGGGTATGGGAATGATCGTACTTCTCTAATTTCACATACAGACGGGAGCAGTCCATCTGTGGAATTATTAGGGGAGCGCGGCGAAGGCGTCGGTGCATGTTTTGGAATTTCCCGCCCGGCCGCCATCTTGTCATGCAGCTGAGCGAGACGCATACTCATCTGCCGCCTCTCTTTTTGCTCCCTCTCTCGCTCCCACCTCTTCGCACTGTAGCTCCTTATAGACGATGAACTGCTCTGCACCGAACTTAGACTTGGACGTCTCGAACCTGTTGAAATTCCTAAGTTGTTGTCTCTTTTCGGCTAGAAACAAAAAGGTGATGCGTGCTATGCCTTGCTATTGTGATTGCGATGCATAGCTCAATATAGTCTAGAAGCGAATTTAAAGATTTACAGTTTGTAAAATTTGAAGGAAGAGCTGTGTGGTTGGTATATGGAAGCTTGGAAGCTCAACATAGTAAGTATTGTTAATTTATTTTACATAACGTTAATTTTAAATAATATGTTACATACAATATGAGCAAAAATAGCAAAGCAGTTCTATAATAATTATAATTTTGATTCGTATTTAGTTTAGAGAACAAAAATGTGAAGTGTCTGTATTTTGTTTTGTAATCTGAAAAGTCTTGCCACTTATAGCTTATTCAAAAAGAAGTAAGAGGGTATTAATAATATAATGTGGATTCAATGAAATGTGAAAATTTTGATAAAGGAGATCAAAGATGTAATTCAAAGTGCAGGTCAAATAATGTGGTTTACAAAACAGTGATCAAATATTAAACAACGAGTGATCAAGCCAACAGTAACATGCACAGCCAGTTGAATTGTGAAGACATAAAGCTTGGAAGCGAGTGTTTGGCTGATGAAACTGAAGCTTTGGCAACTTTTAATATATTGATGTCTGGAATTGTGTGCTATGTGTTAAGCCAATTATGTTGATAACGTATGATCATGTAAATTTAATTTTCTATCAAGCTGAATTATAAAAATTTTGAAGTGTGTTTTTTCTGTGTTGATGAAAATATAAAAATATTTTTTACTTCTGATATAAACAAGTTCATGTGAGCAGATAAGCATTATCTTTTTATCAAATTTGAAGTAGGAAAATATACATTTATAAATAATTTAAACTATTTCGCATAGCAGCGCATGGAAATAATGTAATGTATTGCTGTAGAAAAAATATCGATTATTTCTGATTAAGAATTAAAATAAATAAATATCCTGGGACATGGCTACATGACTTATTATAAACTTCCATAAAATCTATATTAGTAGGCATCTGATCACATACTATCAACATCAATATAAATCAATATTATGTTCAGTATACATACGTACGTGTAAGTTCCCAATTCGGGAAGAACCAGTAAACGAATGGTGTGTTCTTCAGTTTCTTTAGCACATATACAGACAAGGCGTGAGATAGAGAGAAGAAAGGGACCATGGCCATCTTGCTCGCGCCCCCTACAGCTCTGATCTTGCGACTGACACACTCTGAAGCCGGCATCAGTGCCAATGCCACGAGTAAAGCCTCACATTAAGCGATACTTACGGAATGCAATTAGGCATCAGGAACTGATGTATCCCAAATATGCCAGGAAATAAATAAATACAAACATGCTATTGAATAAGATTGTGTTTTAATGTTAAATTGCCGAGGAAAATAAATATCATGATGTAAACTCATATGCTAGAGGTTTATGGAATAGTAAAGCAGTTTTTTAAACGGTCATAATAATGAAATGACATTTTGATAAATTTATATGAAACGACATGAATGATTCATTGTTTTAATTCCTACAGCTAACGTAATTACGCGGAAGAATAAAATAAGCGTTCATATTTGTTGACTAATCTTCTAATCGAAATGATGCTGCAAAAGTTGACGTTTTTCATTTTATTCAGAAGATGAGCAATAAAAATGCTATTACACAACTAAAAATACGGAGACTAAGTAATGTATGATTGTGTGAGTGAGGATATGAGAGGGTCTGGAGTATTACTGAATCAAGGATTAAAATCGGATTGGTTCTATAAAGGTTTTACAAGGTTATGGCATATTTGGATCAACATCAACAAAAGTGGTGGTCGAGTCGCAGACTAGCTGTCCGTCGCTAACACCAACACGCACGCAACATCTAACGGACAGGGCGGTACCGGCGCTTCTCATGCGTCTTCACGCTGACACTCCTCGAATGCTTTAACTGAACTTGAGGTTGTTGGTTGTGCTTAAATTGACAAAATCAATATTGGATATTGGAACTATAGTTATCAATATTTTATTGGTGGTATCGGAGAAAATTTTGAAAATGGCAAAATACTTAGTGTCAGGCTAATATTTAGGTTTGACATGGCAGGAATGTGTAGATTTTTAACAATCTAACGAAGAGTGGACATCAATAAATTACAAGTAAGCGTCGACAGTTCTAGAGAGCCTCATATAGAAGCAGCTTGGATTGTATACTGCGGAAAACTTAATTCGGCCGATTTTTTTAACGTAACAAAGCATCCGTCATGATAATGATATAAAGAAATAAAAGAGGGTCATTCGAGGAGATCGCGCTGTGACCAGCAGCGCCGGCGCACCGCACACCGAGACGTGCAGATGACGGGAGCGCGTTGCATACATTATCCAGATCACCTTTGGCGGCGCACTTAGGCGGGTGCGCGCCGCCGTCCCGCCTTACGGCCTTCAGGTGGCGCGAGATTAGCAAGATGGCCGCGGTGCGCGCCGCACCTGCCCGGGACGCGGACACTGCGACGCCGCCTCCGCCGCCCGATGAGCCTGCGCCAGCGCCGCGTCGGGACACGCGCCGCGACCCGTTCGACTCCAGCTCCATCGTCCCACTCGTGCACCCGCTGCGGGACGAAGCGCGGGACGACGCCCGAGTCGCGCTTAGAGTGCCGCCTGACGGAGGAAATGGATGAATGGGACTTGTACTTACATGAGTGGAAGCTCTTGAATTCAAGTACATAGTTAAAGGTAGATAAAAAAAAAGAAGATAATAATATGATCACTCCATCTTCAAGTGATTTGTGATGATTGTGATCCTTATGTTAAGTTCTATTACTAACCAAAAATATTGGGAATCCCGCTAGTATCTCTAATGTCCTTAAGCGATGGAACCCTGACCAGCAGGTGGACCGTCTGTCAGGTAGGAACTTAAATATACAGAAAGAAAGCAAGTTGTTATTTCATCATCCACATGTCGATTTCCTCAAGAGCCAACATACCGGTATCATTAAGTGAGTACAAACACGGCGGCGTCAGTCTTGCATCAGCGAGGTGCGTGGGATGGTACCGAGCCCGCGTGTACAGATGCAGTACCATGCACAGCAGCCCGCCCAGCACGAAGATGCCTGACGCCACGCCCAGTAGCGTCGGCATGTCTGCCGTCAGCAGCACCAGGTCTACAAGTAAAAAAAATAAACCATAGCGTACCTTCAGAAAATTATTCAAATAATAACACCTTTCCTGTTCTTAGGTGGCTCGTGGCTTTAATATTTAATCAAGATCTTAACACTTACCCTCAGTACAGAAGACCCTATGCGTTGGCCTGCTATGGCTGGTGCTGTGGTAACCAGGGTCGCACTGGCAGTACGCGTTGTGGTTGACTTGCATGCATGATGAATGTGCATCGAACGCACGACACGTCTGCCGGTAGAAGCACTGCTCACCGAGCTTCTTTGCTAAATTTGATAAAGCATGAAGAACATGAGATTTAGCTGATAAGATCTTTATACTCATTGTTAGAGGTATCAAAATATTCTCCTAGTTCCAGTTCCAGTCCCAGTTTCCCAATACTAAAAGTATCGGTACAGTAAGAGAAATTACTTTTTTGTGAATGGAAACAGATGTTCCTGGTTACCAGAGATTGGTTATGTCATAGATTTATTAAATAGGATCTTGTACTCTATAAATCAATTCAAAAGTTTAGCATGTATTATGTCATGTTTACAGGGCACTTATTGGATACTACTAAAGATATAGCAACAATGTAACTTCCTAAATAACTCACGAGAGGGATAAAGAAGGCTTTCAAGAGGCCTTCAAACATCTCGTATCGAGGATAACAAATACGGATGCTGAATGATTCAGTTAAAACATGTATTGATAAGTATTCTGGCTTCGGTTTCTTTTATTCGAAATCTATTGTAAAACTCTATGAGTACGTAGCATTTTTATGAATTGTAATTGTTGCTCTACTTACTTAATTATACAGAGAGCTATTTCCAAGAATATTTTTGTAGTCTTTCATATAATTTAATTAATGTGGACACATACAAAGATAATTTTAAATGAATTCAAACATATTTTTGTTTACAAGATAAATGTGAAATGAATTTGCTTTCGTAACAAGTCCTGAAATGAAATCCAAATATTTATTCATATGTGCTTGCTTATAAAATGCCAAAGGTAGCTTTAACGCATACTTGGGTTGGCAAATATTGTATTTGAAAGATCTAGCCATCAAACTGTTGTGTTGTGTACCTACTTTACTTAGGTCATATATTTAATAAACAAGTTTTAATCCCGAATTCATTAAAAAAAGAAATGTTACAGATAATTCATGACGGGCATCTTGGAATTGATCGATGTAAAAGGCGTGCACGTGAGGTATTATTTTGGCCCGGTATATCGAAAGATATAGTAATAGTAATAAATATAATAAAGATGTAGTATAGTGATTGTATTTAAAAAAATGTAAAGTATGCCAGGAGAATTCAAATAGACCGTCGAAAGAACCAATGATTCCGGTACCTATTCCAAACTTACCCTGGAATAAAATAGGTTCGGACATATTTGAATATGAAAAAAAAAAGATACTTGATTTTAGTAGATTATTATTCTGGTTTTATCGAAGTAGCTCACTTGAAGGACACGTCCTCAAGTACTGTTATAAATATAATGAAAGAAAATTTTGCTCGTTATGGTATTCCTGATACAGTTATAAGTGTCAATTCATTTATAAGAATCAAAGCACAGTTTTTAAAGCGTAGAGTTTGCAAGTTGCACTTTAACTTTTTTATCGTTATTTCCCCTAAGTTCTATGATAAAATTATCTGAGTCAAACAAAATATTCATAGAAGAAAATAGTTATTATTATATCTTCATTTTCCATATACCTACCTGTGCTAAATGAAAATATTTTTTGCAGTTCTTATGGGTTCCTAAAATTTACGTAAATATAACCAAATCTTCTACGTAAATTAATAAAGTACTGAATGCGATCTCATGAGACTGCAGAACTAATTTTTTTGCCATTTTGATAATTTCAAGTTAGCCTTTACGAGAATATTCATTCGAAACTTCTCTATTCGATTCTTGCCATCATTGTTATCTGGTTTCTACAGTACAAGCTCTGCTTAGTTTGGGATCAGATAACTACGTGTTTTAAATTTCCCTGGATACTATTATATTAAATAAATCTGCCAAATATTTAGTTTTTATAATAATAATGGCAAATACCTTTTGCACACCCCTGAGCGACGCCAAGTGCGACGGGGTGCTTTGAGTCGCACTGGCACGACGATGTCGTCGGGTCGCAGAACACATGGACCAGCTTGGAGTTGCAGGTGAACTCGCATGGCGAGCCCAGGTACATGCCCTTTTCTGGAAAGGAAAAAAAATAATACTTTTAATCATTTTTACTTGTTGAACCCAGAAGAGTTTTACCCATTAATGCTGTAAAATTATGACGTCTCACGCAAGTATTTCATTCAAATTCCATAAACTATAGTTTTGCCGTTAAAAAATTGCTGATTTTACGTCAACCAACCTATTGAACAGCTAGTTAAGAGTAGTTTAGTAAATGTAGATTTATGAAAAGACGGTAAACAATACTTTGATGATAAATTTCAAAGGCAAAGTTTCCTCGTTAAATGTTTAGGGGACCCTATCTCTTGATGTCATAATAATGCCGAGCTATCAGGTAGGGCGCGTTCGTGAACTTTGATTATTATTTATAAGATTCTAGTTACAAAGAGAATAATTATAATTTGAAACTTCACTTTCAGGTATAACTTACGTGCTGTCGTTAACAGGCAAAATATAGATGTCGCTAGTTTATTACTCATACTTAATTCGAGCATAGCCCTCTCCATTGCTCTTTGGCCATCGTGTAGGCCCTTGGGGAGGCCTTTGTCCAGCTGTGGAGGTCTTTCGGCTGACATGAGGAGCCTTCGTAATCGATTATTTAGTCAAAACTTACCTAACCTTGTAATAGGTTTATAGCATAGCATAATTTGATAAATTGAAAACGTTTATGTAGGTAAATCTAAATTTAATTCATTGAGGAACCGAAATCAAAGAACACAATCAAAGTAAGTAGGTACTAAAATGAAATTCCATCTGTACAGCCGTTAATTACTCGTGTTTTAATGCTGGCAACACTTGAAAATAATTCGAGAATTTTGTGAAAAGGTTGTTGCTACGCGAATGCTGTCGAAAACATTTGGGCTTCCAAGTCCAAGTAAATAGGTAATTTATGGTAATTATTATTTAACTTACCTTCAGTATTGGCCTTGATTCCTGATGTTTTTGATTATTTATTTCGTGAAATCCTAGAATTTTTTATTTTGAGATTTAAAGCCTTTGGAAATTAAAGCTCTTTTTACTCCCTATTTATTTTTTTATAATACCTACCACAGAGAAGATAATATACTATAATAATACTAAATTAGCAAACAAGTAGGTATATCTATGGCTCGCCTGATGGTAAGCGGCTACCGTCGCCTGTAGACGCTTGCAATACCAGGGGTAGGTATCACTCGTGCTTTGTCTACCCTGCAATCTTAAAAAGTATATATTTTAGGATAGTGTGGGGGATGTATTTTTTTCTCGTCTATCCCATGGTTTGGTGTGGCGTTGGATAGGTTGTTCCAAAATATTGCGAGAATGAACAACCATTTTCCGATTCTGGAAACAGGTTATATAATATAACTAGCGGCCCGCCCCGGCTTCGCACGGGTACATACACACACACATACACCCTTTTTTTTGCATCGGGTTTAAAAAAAAAAGTAAAATGACTCCCCCCCCGTACCCCAGTGACGCTTACATGGAGCCTACATCGCATGCTGGCTAGCTGAGTGCGGTGAGCGACAACCACGCGACTTTTTTCTAATACTTGCATTTTTAAACTCGTGATATCTTCCGAATGAAATGTCCGAATTGAATAATTCAAAAAGTTATAAAAAGGTATTAAAGCCGTCTTGAATATAAAGTAATTTATTTTGATGAGGATTAATATCAAGGTACAAATGAAGAGCCTTTTCAAGAGGCGGCATATATAAATTAATATTTTAGAATAAAAAACTGCTTACTGTGACATAACTATAATATTTAGACATATGCTGTCGCGACACTTTTTGTAGATAATGATGAGTTCTGCAAAGTCGTAGTAAATGATTTTGTTCTATCATCAATAGTTTTCGCAGCGCACGCGACGTAAGGAATTTTTCAGGTCATTTTTTTACACCTTATGTTACATTATTGGAGTTTTAGTAAGGATCCCTAATTTTTTTTTAAATAGAATATAGCCTATGTTACTCGGGGATAATGTAGCTTTCCAAAGGTGAAAGAATTTTTGAAATCGGTCCAGTAGTTTCGGAGCCTATTCATTACAAACAAACAAACAAACAAACAAATCTTTCCTCTTTATAATATTATATTAGTATTAGTATTAGTATTAGTATAGATACGCGATTATTGAGGCTTTGAAGTAGAACGCATCTACGGCGATTCGTGGTACCGTTCTATAAAAAAATAACATTAATTAGCAATTTATATAAGAACCTTGATCAATTTAATTTAAATATAACAGAAAAAGCGTTGTATTATGCCCCGAGAACTCCGAGAACACATTAAGCGGAAACGGGCGTGGGTCGAGACGGAAGTAGGCTTCGACGGAAGAGAACTTGGCGGTATTCAATTGAGGACGCAGCTGCTAGCTTGCTAAGTTTTACTCGTATTATTTTATTGAAAACTTTTTCTATACTGTTGTTAACACTAGCTGTGACTTGGGGTTTTACCCATGTAGATGATACATGAGCGATGTTAGGTAGGTATAAAAAAAAAAAGAATTTATTAACCCCCGACGAAAAAAGTGGGTTGTTATAAGTTTGGAGTGTATCTATGTGTCTGTCTGTGGCCTCCTAGCTCCTGAACGGATGAACCGATTAGTTATTAGTTTTTTTTTCTGAAAGGTGTCTTAATCGAGAGTTTTCTTAGCTATGTTTCAAGAAAATCCGCTCAGCCGTTTGGAAATTATCACTAATTTTCTAGTGAGTTTCGGGGGCTTCTTAAAAAAAAAATGTTTAGTTATTTTTATTCTAATGATTACACGCTTCCCACTGATTTCACCCTTATTTAAGAAATATAATATAAAAAAAAAATATACATATTATATGCTGTAGACGAGTGTCGCTACCAATTTGTTATAAATTCGCAAATAAAGGCATTTTTGCGGCTTGCCACACCCGCGCGCCGCGGAAAAGCGGTGGGAAGCGAGTTCCTTGTTAGAAAATGTCAAGTCATTCTAAGGGTTTACTTTTTTTATAGACGAGGTTATTTTTATAAAAATCCTTAGACGAGTCTTTTTAATAATAAAATCGACCGACATCAGACATGTAGGTAGTTTTCCGTGCCTAGATATTCTGTAGGGTCCAGGGTTGAAATTAAGGACTTGTTATAACGGAGCCTGGATTATCCAGACTTAGAAAAAATAAATATGTTTATACACATAATTTCACACATTGATCTCAAATCCATATTCCATATAAACCGCTGGCCTGATAGCGATGAAGTTGTGCAAATACGATAGGATATGGAGAAGGATTTTTTGGACATTTTATCCCGGGAAGGCGGGTGAAACCGCGGGGGATAGCTAGCAAGAGATAAATTCATCTCTAAACTCACAACCACCGCCAAATATTTTTATCGCTTTCCATCAATCAATCCAAGCTATTCAAGAAATCACGTGTCAAGAAAGCATAGAATACTTGAGCCATTCAGCTTGCTAGAAGCTACTTTTCTAGTTATAACGTAAGTACATGCGGTTAGTCTGAGGCCACACCGCAGCGATTAAGGTCAGCTGTCAGTCGGCTAGCCTGCTCGCAATGGCGCAGACATCTGCCCTGATGGAACTTACAAGGTCGAGCTGCCGATTGTGTGGAGGTTAGGTGCTTAGTCGCTTAACAGGAACTTTGTGTTATAAAGCTGACTTGAATAGGGTGTTAGCATAGCCATGAAATAGTTCAAATAGGTATACCGGATAGAAAAAGACGCTCTTGATCGCCAGATTTTTTTTGTTAGGACTACTGATGGGCGTTCGTCGGTATAGGCAAGAAACTACCTAACTGTATTCAATGCATCTTTGAGACACAAAAAATCATTCTTAATTTCTCTTTTTAAAGGTATTGTCCTACTTAGCTTGGATACCGGGATATTAGTGACATCAACGACTGAATGGATGGGATGAAACTGCCACATAGGTAGATCATACACTAGAATACATATAGCCGAAATCTAGCAGTAAAATAATTTAGATTAGTTGCTGATAATGATTCCGAAAACAACGAAAACTTGAAAAGAGTTTTCAAGTTTTGTTACAGTTTGAACCTGAACTCAGTTAGGTTAGTTCATTAGGTTATCTGGCAATGGCGGCCGATTTCCAATTAGTTCCCTATTTAACATAATTGCTGCTGTCAAAAACACTAATCTCGGATAGGCAATTTATTGTATCGAATAAAATAAATATTGATTAATATATTTAGCTATTAGTATAGACAAACAGCATATTCTATATATATTAACCTATTAAAACTAATTCATAAACAAGATAAATACCAAATCTACGATTTCAGTATTCTAATTAAAAGTTAAATGTTAATAATAAATGTTTACTTTTACTGCTAAAGGTATGCTGCAGAACTGGGCTCTTTTATTTTACAGCCAAGTACAAATAGCGCCTACTGTATTATGTCAACGTTGAGTTTAACAGTGAAATTGCTCTAAAACTTTTTGCAGGCAACGTAAAACCACACGCGCTCCGCGCCCTACTGTACCTCAATTAAAACTGTAAATATGTTTAATTAGTAAAAAATATGTCATGTGGTTTTGTTTGTGACCATATAAAATAATGATGTAGTGAAATAAAAGCAGAAATAATGCAAATAGGTAGGTATCCATATCAAATCGTCATTTAGCGTGCATATATTTTCAAGAAGCTTCTCTAAAGGCAACAAACAAATTGAAATATTATATCGTGTTCCGGAAAATCATATTTTTATTGAAATCACGATGTTCAGGAAAACCTTATTACTCAAAAGGTCAAGTTATTTTTAATGGTATACCACATTGCGCCTACCTATAATTCCTAATATTTCTACTACATGCAAAAGTTTGCTTAAAAATTACCTAAATTTATTCCTTTCCAAATTTTTCGAATCGGACCTATACATAAAATACCACGGCGGATTGAGATAGTTATTTTAATCGAATATAAAGCACAAGTTATACCTTAGACCGACATCAAAGCCTAAATGAAATGACATACCTACCATTACATTACCGAATGTAAAAGTCATTTCTTTTTGAGTCTGCTACAGTCGTATTGCGATACTTGAAATCTACACTGAAAAAATGACTAGCTTATATAATGTACCTACCTTCTCGGAAAAGCCTAGCTAGTAAACATTTTCGAAGCAATAAATAACATTTGCTTAAATTTGCAAAACTGATTTTCTTTCACATCGTGAGGAAACCATAGCACGGTGGTAGGGTACTTTGTAATACCTGCCTGGCTGGCTACCACCCTCAAGTTGAAAATCTGTCGCCAAGCACCTTTCGGTGTGTTCCGACAGCTGCACTTGAGAGCCGGTTCCTTTCTAGGCTTTGTGTGCTTATCATTATCGGCCTCATCATCACTGACCACTGTAAGATTGTGGTCAAACACAGGCTAATTTTTTAGCTACAAGTATTTATTTTAGTAGTCCCTGGACTTCGTGTTCTATAGGTACTATTATAATGCTATCTACCAAAAATGTTTGCAATCGTCTTTCTCAGTGTACTATTTATCGTAATTTCGTATTGTTCAATCGTCTTTTTGCATAATTTTGCATAAATCGTTTTTATTTGCATTATTTTTAACATGGACGATTTATGCAGTAGGTCGCGTGCTCGCGTGATATTATTATGCAATCATTTTACGTAATAGGTAGGTACTGAAGCGTGTAATAGGCCATACATAATATTACACATACCAGCTCTTGCTAGGTATATAAGTAAATTAGATCGTTGAACCTTAGTTAGGACCTATTATGTATCTGATTCAGTTCTAAATGAAGTGATTATTGCACGTTTAGCAATATTCTAAACTAGTAAAATTGTTTCATTTTGCTTTTAAATTCCCAAAGAACTTACAGATAAACAATCGTCAAAAGTTTGGAGATATAAGCTGTGGTACCTAAAAAAACCGGCCAAGTGCGAGTCGGACTCGCGCACGAAGCGTTCCGTAACATACATCTATAAAAACGGCAATAAAATACGTAAATACTATCACGGTTCATGAGATACAGCCTGGTGACATACGGACAGACCGATTGCGGAGTCTTAGTAATAGCGTAATAGTAATAGGGTTAAAATAAATAGTATACATTATAAAGTATTATGTACAAGTAGCAGAATCTGCGGTCGGTACAAGTCAGAACCTGCCTGCTGTCAGACTTTTTGGCGGGAACTTGTGAAGTGACGTTGCGTTTTCATTTTATTTTCATAAAATAGTGTATTTTTATTGAATATGTGGTATTTTGTTCAATAAAGATCAAAACAAGTGCACCAGTGAAGTGAAATGAAATGATTACGTGTATAGTGGCTTTTCAAGTTGTCTCAAGAAGTCCTTGAAAAGTTTTAGTAGAACTGCTACCATTGTACTTAAACCTATGTAACTGAAGATGATCAAATAAGACAAGGCTGTATGGCTCTGTACCTTTGCCTTTTAAAAAAAAAACAACAACAACTGCCTGCTGTCAGTCTTCTGACATAAAAAATAACAGTAGCGTGTGGGTGTATGGAGGCTGATTAAACAAATGTGAACAATTTTTTCTGCATGGGTAGGTTATTATTCGCAGGTTGGTAGGCGTGCAAGGCGTAGGTGGTAGTGATGGCAATTATTGCGATTTCAAAATAATTTCATGATCATGTGAATTCCTAAGCCATAGCATGCTACTTGCTTTTGCTATGCTATTTACGATTACAATATAAAATGACGATAATTGCACATAATAACAAATGCACATATCTATCACTATAGTTAAAGTACAGTATATTTCACCCTCAGATTCCTATTGTTTATAAATCTGTGAAGTTTATCAACAAAACAACCCACATTATCATTTAGCTATTACACAACAAAAATGGTATTCGATTCGGCTCTAAGGTCTGTCTCTAACTGACTAATCAGGTGATGTTCGCGACTGTCGCAAGACAAGCATTGATTACAGTTAGCAATTTTATTTCCTTCAGCAACGTTCGAAAAATAATCCCATATAGGATTAGTTCGTTGAGACATTTTCACGTTCAACAGTTTATTTACTGAATTTGTTTCGCATTTCGTAGAATATAGCAACTACTTTTAATTTGTTAAATGCTACTGAAGCAGTAGCATGCTAAAAATGAATGCGACTGCGAATTATTCCATCACTAGTAGGTGGCCGGAATGATGAAGAATTTTATTTCCGATGAAAGGATGGGCCTCTATAGCAGATTAACGTGTCCTGGGATCCAAAATGCCAACTTTAAGACAAAGGAATACCGCACCCTTGTTAACATTGTTTAGATGAAAGAAATTGTTATGATAAGCAAATATTTTTTACCAAGTTTTGGGCATGGGTGGCGGTAGCTACCTAAGCATGAAAAAAAAATATGAGCAACCTATTTGTAATTCATATAATAGTACAAATAAAATATCATACCTACTTACACTTGATCAATGTTCATATTTTGTATGGAAAGTTTTTTTACTACAATATACTACTTACTTATTTTTTGTATACTTAGATAGATAATCATACCCAGACTCAGGACAAACAGACATGTTCATGCACACAAATGTTAGTCCTGGATGGGGATCGAACCCACGACCAGCTTCGTGATAGGTGGCAACTAACTGCGCCAACTGGCTTGTCAAGTCTATCACTATATATATTATGATTTATAAATATCATAAAGGAATCAGCAATCTACGCAGTATTCCTTGTTCAAAATAAACAATGAAAAAAAAAGTACTCATATACATAGTGGCGTAAACAAAAATGTGTTGGAACCATTACCTTCATCAAGCCTTTTTCAGTAGCTAACAAAGACAATACAGCGTTGTCTCCACAAATGACACGTCATGTACCTACATCTTGAGACAATGGAGAAGCAGCTCTCACCCTCAGTCGTTAAAGCATACGTTTCAATAGCGTCGCGAAGGCTTTATGTAGCAGGTAATTTCCTTCTCAGGAAAATTGTCAATATTACAAAAGGGTGGGAGGTTTCCTTGGACGTGAACTTTTGCTTAGTATTCGAGATGTTTTAATGAGCGTTTGGCGAACTTATTAAGGCGCCGTGATATCGTAAAATGAAAACAGTTTTCCCCCTTGATTCCTCACGCGGCGGTCACAACTACAAAGCTAGCGCGACTCGTAAAAACGTAAAAAACTCATTAAGAATACTATATATAATAAGTAAATGTAGGTATGTGGCTTAAATCTTGTGGTTATTTTTAATTTCAAATGAACAGAAAAACTAGTTTTAAAAGTGGATCAACCGGTATGTTTAAAGATTTTTTAAATGTAGCTAATTATATCCAAATATGTTTTTAGTCTGAAGGGTTCATTTGTTTGAACGCGCTAATCTCTGGTGTTACCGGACCGATTCAAAAGAATCTTTCACTAATACATTATGCCCGAAGGTAAGCTACTTTCCATCCCGGGAACGTGAGTGAAGACGCAGGGAACAGCTAGTAGGAGTAAAATTGCTGTAAAGACCCCTTTTTAATAGACTTCATGAAGTGACATCACCTTAAATTGACTACGTGTTTTACGAGCTCGCTTCATGGAAATTCTTGTGAAGAGTTGCTTCGGTGACATATCCTCGCATTTAATGAAACGCTACGTCTTTGTGAGTCTGTTAATGCGCTGTTTGAGTTCCTTTGAGGTTCTTTTATTTTGAGCTCTATCTATCTTGGTTTAGAGTGGTCATTTATTATTGCCTTTAGATCTATCCTTTGATAAAAAGCCGGTGCTTGTCCAGTCAGGCTAAGAGCTAACAGCACGCGCACGCTATACTACTAAATCTCTAAATTATCAATAATTGATCCTAACTCTGATCTCTGGTGACATTGGCACTTTTTACCATAATATGAAATAGAGTAATAATTATAAGCTTTAATTTGTGATATACTCGAATTTCAATTCTCTTGGACTAACGCCTATATTGTCCATGATCCTTTAATTGGATGTTAATCGCTAAATTTAAATTTTCATTTTTTCTTGAAGCGCTTTGTCAGAATTCTTAACAAAAAACCAACTTCTAAACCGGAAATTTATACTTTATTCCTTTATTTATATTCATTTGGTCCATCCAAATAACTAGAAAATATGAACATATATTCTGAGATTTAGATCTAATAGAAAGGGAATAGTTTTCTTACTTTAAAAAAAGGCTTAGTTTTAAATAACACAATCAAAATAATCAACATAAAATCGTCTTTTTTAGTAAAAGTTGGTAAAAGCGAGCCTCGCCTGTCTCACTTGTCTCATCAATTTAGTAAGGGACGGAGTAATTCACGTAGCATCCTCTTAAAATTCTCTTCGACACCCTGTTCATCACAAATCGACTTCCAGCAAGCTTTCTGAATATGACTTTATTCTCCCACGAATTTCATGCTACATTTAACCAGAAAAATGGTGACAGTGTTCGTTTGAACTATCATTTCACAGACCATCTGGTCCACTTGGTTGGCTTGTGGCCAAGTCCTTGGCCGGCAGCTGGCGCCTGCCAAATGATTGCTAAGTTAATAATAAAGAAGGCAGCCTACTGGTTAAATTAATTCGATGTGGCGCCGCCGTTATGCTGCATGTAACAATTTTGAGGTTGAAGTAGAAATATTTATAGTTTTAATAAGGCTTATTTATTATTTTTGGTGGCAGGAAACCCACTTCTTACCTACCTACTCATATCTGTAGAACAAATATATCAAAACTATATTGGATAGATTTTTATGTTACACTAGCTTCCGTCCCACAGTTTCAACCGCGTTCTCGAGGGATAAAAAATAGCCTGTGTTAATCCAGAATATCAGCTACTTCGATACCAAATTTTATTAAAATTGGTCCAGCCGTTTGAGCGTGAAAAAGTAACAAACATACTTTATCCCTATTGTTTAGTAATCTAAGACTATATCACAAACTTTCGCATTTAAGATAGGTATAAGTAGGATTTGATTATGGCATAAATCTACCTTGACTGATCTATCAACGTACAGCTCAAACTACTGGACGGATTGGGTTGAAATTTAGCATACAGATAGTTATTATGACATAGGCATCCGCTAAGATAGGATTTTTGAAAATTAAAACCCGAAGGGAGTAAAATATGGGATCGCGGGGCGGAAAGCTAGTTTACTTATATAAATAAGCTTGGCAATGTTCAGATATGTTCAAATAAACATTGTCTCCAACGGTCAGTTGGCTACTGCCCTAATTCCACGTCCTTGGAAACCGCTTCCACATAGCAAGGTCGAAATGGTATGAACATTAAACCAGGATAATCCCCGCCAATGCCTGAATAAAAAGCAGTTTTATAATGCTCGGTATACAACTTAATTTTAAGTGACTCGTACCGAGTTAAAATTAAATGTTTTAGATTAGGCGCGAAATTTGGGTAATTTTATTTTGCGCGATTTCCGCATTCAGACTCAAATTAAACTCAAATTTTCCGCAGCTATTCAGGCGCTATCGAAGCACTGGCCTATAAAATTGTATTATCTTTCAAGGTGATATGTGAACTTGACTAACATTAGGTACTTTCTGTGACGGAATTTCCGCGAAATGTGGCGCTGGCCTTACTCCAAGTTGGGAATCGAACCCACGATCTGCGTTTTGGTGGAAATACAAGATAATGCAGTTTACTATTACGTATCGCGGAAACCAGGATAATCAATAGTTTTCAAGAAAACAGCTGTTTGTAATTAATTGCTCGCAATAAATACATTAAACCTTTACAACGAATATTTTAACAATGGCGAAGTATAATGAAAGGTTTCGGGTTTCTAAGATCATTATAAAGCGCTTCGTTAAGCATTTGAAGCACTTGAAAATTATTAACACCTTGAAACTTCGAGAACAATTAGCTTTTATTCGCGCACGTGTATTGAAGGCACTTGAATTTTTCATTGGCAAGTTGCCCATGGAATTTATTAGGTGCTACTGTTTTATGTTATGATTATTATTACCCGACTGACCCAGAATGTCCGTTCCATTATGACCTCCTGTAGAAAAGGCTGATTAAAATTATCAAAAACAAAATGGCGGACCTTTCTCCCAAACCTGTCGAGTGTGGAATCAAAATGAAGGGTTTTAAAAGATGATTACAAAATATATATTTTATGTTTGATTAGGAATTTAGAAAAAACCCAAAAAACGTACCGGGTTCCGTACATCCGGGGTTTTAAAGATTTTTTAAGAGGTCAAAATAGAACAGACTTGCCTGCATAAACATAACAGTCGGGTAAGAAACCCTGGCCTCTAAACTCTGCAGTTCCCCGTCTCTCGTTCTTATGTAGATCTAGCCGCCCACCGGAAGCTAGATTTTATGTATCATCTATAGTTTTCGCAGCGTAAGTACCTACGCCATATAGTACCTAATGAAATGACTTTCATAGACAAAATTTCAAAATTTGCTTACTACAACAATTACAAATAATGTGAAATATTTTTTAAAATCAGTGTTATTGTATCTTTATTTATATGTTCGAAAATTAATAGTTATCTTAATAATCAATATTTACAACAAAATATAATTTATATAATCTAAGTATAATGTAATATTAAATTAAAATTAAACTACAAAATCAAACCTATATACAGAGTAACTATAAATAATATACCGCATTTAAATCGCCGCCTGCAGGCAGGGTCCCCAAAAAGCTGGCAACGTTACCTCGTTGGATTGCAAGGCTGATGCGCTGCCCGAGGTAAGTGCCAGCTCTTTGGTCACCTGTAGTGTCAATAAGGCGTCTGGACAGCTCCCTAACCAAACTGCGAGCATCTTGACCCCAACTACCCATAGTTTCGACCCCAAACGGAAGAAATATATAACTATCTCCAAGAGAAGTATATTTCCTCCGCTTGAGGTTTTCCGCAGCGTTTGCGGCAGCGCCCGCCACCCGTGATGAATGTTGGACGTGGGAGGGTGCAAGGGTGTCAGCACATGTGGCGTCCCATACCAGCGGCCTCCCACGACTCCAAGGAATCAATGTCATACCGTCAGGCCTCTTTCCATCGTCACGCTAAAATCAGTTAACTACTTTAAAAATTTTCTTAAAAAATTAAATATTTTCTTTTTATTCAAATGCGGAGTATCTCATTTGGTAGATTTTTTCCCTACTCTCATTTTCAAAAAGGATTACGCAAGTTGTCCGTGACATATTTCGCTTTGACAAAAGTTTTGGGGAGATAGGACTATGTATTTGGGTCGCATTATGATATCTTATCGATGCTGGCTATCCCTCCTAATAGAGACTGGGTCGCCGCTTCCCTTACGCTAGGCATACCAACTTTTGTGTTAATTTGAGACAATGTTTCGTATATGTCTTGTTAAAGTCTGAATTGTGGGTTTGATTTAATTTTAACTTTAATGATTTAGTTAAATTTATCTTTTGTTTTGTTTGGCCAATGACGAATATTTTGAGTTGTGTATTTGTCACAAATCGACGATGAAGTGACAAGAACTCCTAACTGACATTTTGGCGATTTCGAGTTTTTTACGTAGATAGACCTAAAAAAATCGTTTGCGTGAGCTGGCAAGAACAGCTAAATTTATTTTCTATTTTTTTAACGAGTTATTGATTACCGACAATAACTATTAAGCAACTGTGCATAAAATTTTCTGGCAATAGCTCCAAATAAACTAATAGCAATGTAAAGTTTGTTTAGTTTCCTGTAAAATTTTGGGTTTTCACATAGGAGTTCTTGTCACTTCATAGTCGAAATGTCAATTTATCTTTATCCAAATAATATGTCGTCTACCTACACCTGTCAAATATGACAAATACTGAAATACGTTGTTGCATTCTGACTAGGGGCTAGGGGCCAACATAACACTTTTTTTTCTTTTTGGTTGGTTATAATTATAACAAAATTAGTTATAACCTCCTGGGAATCTTGCCGTTGATCGACAGCAGCGGCCGCCTCGAGGTATTTTTTATATACTTACATCCTGTTGGGCGTCGCCACCATTTAATACAGTTTTAATAGATTTCCCTTTATAGTGGACAACCGTGTGACGGCATTTAAACGCTTTTGTTTCTGGTAACTTATTTTGAAAATTTCATGTGGAAAAACAAAGTCCAACAAACAAACCTCCGCTGTCAGATGGCCGACGCCCATTAGGATATTATAGATTGTATTTTGTATATTTGTGTAAATAAAGTTGTGTAGCATTTAGAAGCACACATTCGTAAATATGACATCACCAAAAATATTCACGGTATAATATATCAAGTAATTTGACGTTGTCAAATGCAATATTTAATTTCATTATAGTTTAATTAAATTAATATTAAAACTACACATTGACATGATTTAACTTAATTATATACTTTTTTATTACCTACTTACTAAAATATACCTCACATAATTAATTGGTGTAAAGCACCTTGTTTCTCAATTAATTAAAAAAATAAGGAAAATTCCGTGTAAAACTAAACTTATGGAGAACATGATTGCGTTACACAAACCCATTTGATAAGTCCGACACGGATTTGTGTGAAAAACACAAATTTATACAATGCTTAATCAAAATAATCTTGTTTTATTACATTAAACGAGCATTGTTTTGCTAAATGTAGTGAAACTGTTAAAGGAAAATAAGCACTCTGATAAATAATTGAAAAAAAAAATTAAGATCATTTATTACAATTTTAATCGTTCGTTTTATAATTATAATAATAGTTCGCCTTTTTTTTTAACCGACTTCAAAAAAAGGAGGAGGTTTTTTGTTTGTTACCTCATAACTTGCGACTGGGTGAACCGATATTCATGATTCTTTTTTTATTTGAAAGCTGGTGCTTCCCGTGTGGTCCCATTGTCACCATTTTAATACCTGATGATGGGATCTTGTAGAAATCGGGGGAACTCTTCAATAAATAACAGCAGATTAACCGCGATTGTTGCTATAGCATATCTTAGCATTGTTTACGCTATCACACAACATAATATCACGCCTGTACTCACTACAAAGGTTATAAAAACAATTCCGAAAAAAAAAATGTTCAAGATCACTTACAACGTTTTACAAAAAAAACGCATTTTTTTTTTATGTTTGTTACCTCGTAACTTGCGACTGGGTGAACCGATTTTCATGATTCTTTTTTATTTGGAGTCGGTGTCAGCCAAGAAAATGCCAACAACCTAGCAATAATAATACGAACTTACTAACTATTAAATTAAAACTAAAAAAATCTCACGTTTAAGTACCTACTTACAACTGGTGTAAAACTGTAATGATTTGTAGTGATAATAAATAACAAACCTATCTTAGTTGGCTGACACCGACTCCAAAAATAACAATAATTGTACCTACTTACATTATAATGTTATCGTAATAATTTGATTGCTTTTTAAGTAGTCTAATATTTTTCTTTTCGTTTTACTTAGGAGAACTCTGAAAATATTTTGATAATTATTTGTTATTCATAGGTAGGTATGTGTTGAGTTAGTAAAGTTAGTTGATTTGTTGAGTTGTAGAAAAATACGCAATTATTTTTTTACTTTTTAGTGCATATTAATTTGTTTTGGAATATTTATTTTTTGAAGTCAGTGTTTTTTACTATGTATAGGCCTATGTTTGACTACAATCTCACCGTGGTCAGTGATTATGTGGCCGATGGTGGTAAGCACACAAAGCCTAGAAGGGAACTGGCTCTCAAGTGCAGCTGTCGAAACACACTGAAAGGTGCTAGGCGACAGATTTTCAACTTGAGAGTGGTAGCCAGCCAGGCGGGTACTACAAAGTATCCTACCACCGTGCTATGGTTTCCTCACAATGTTTTTCCCTCACCGAAAGCTCAAGTTAATTGTAGGATTCGAACCCGTAACCTTCGTCTCGGTATCCGACGTCACTACCACTGAGCTATCATCTTAAATCGCTTTTTATTATTATATCCTAATGATGATGTGGCCAAAGGAAGGTCAATTGATATTGGTACTAATGTGTAGAGGCAACAGAAGCCATTTTCCATCAGGTAGACCGCCAGCTGATTATAGTCCCATTTTTTCGTAAAATATAGTCATAGTCTTATTTTTTTCGTAAAATAGGACAGTAAATAGGTATCGTCCAGGTGCTAAAAGCTATTTCCATCCGAAAGTCCATTATGGTCTCTAATACAATATACCGTAGGCTTAAAATAAAGCCCGAGCTGTGTCCGGCTGCGGCGTCCTTGGGCATAGGGATTTACTTTTATCCATGTTTTGTCCGTTTCTATCTATATAATCGAATCCAGAATAATATATTGAGGTAAAATAAGCTAGTATTTCTCGTGTGTCTATGTTGTGATAGTTTTAAATGGAGGCAGAGATAATATACTTTTTAAAACAAATTTAACCAATTTAGAATCTCAAAATATCTTTCCGACAGGCCTACCCATCACACCGCAGGTCGTGGGTTCGATTTGCATATAGGATAAACATTCGTGTGTTGTCCTGAGTCTGGGTGTAATTATCTACATAATTAATAAAAATCTATTAATTAAAATGAGTTACTACATTTTCATCAAAAAATATTAACATAGGCTCATCTCTACATATACTCTGCTGTAATATCTAAAAATGAATTGCACATACGGGCGGGCCACTCGAGCGGCCTTTTTGAAACTAGCCTTTTTTGTGCGACCACTGTAAAAGCAATACTAATTAAATACCCTTTCGGCCAACTAACTAAAACCCTTACCCTGTAGAATACACGGACATGGTATCCATAACATATTTAAAGGTTTTATTTCAAGCGGTATAGTCTATGATTCCAAGGTTGATTTCCATTATTAATCACAATCGAAGACCAATGCAGTCGCAAGGAGGTTACCCCGAGCAATCTCTTCTAAATAAACAATTAAAATTGTTTTCAAATCGATTGTGCCTATTGCTGTGACATAAAGACATAAGTAGCGTCATCTACGAGCCACACGATTTCATTATACGTTATTGGAAGGCTGTTTGTTCGTGTTACAGCCAGTTGGGGCGAACTGGCACTCTGCCAGTGTTCGGTTGCATAATGCCAATGTCATGACTGCATTCTGGTAAATGTTCTGTAACGTTGTTTATAATGATTGGTTTGGATGTTCAAGGTTTGTGGACATTGGGTTTTATGTGAAGAAAATAATTTTATGTGTCAGACACAATATTTTAATTCACTATCGGTAATATTTACTCGATCGTTTGTCATCGGCAAGGTAATCGTCACAAATTGATTCACAATCATCATGCATGTAAGCATTCTTAGGCATCCTCTCGAAATTATTTGCATTCCATTTGTTGAGCGGCTTCAAGATTAATGGGGAGTTTATAGCTGCTGCAGGGAAAACCGTGAGGGGAGCTCATTCCGCATCCTAATGACTAGACGTTGCGCGGGCAAACGAGGCATAATTTACATAGTTACCTGAAATGTTGATTCTCTCCTCGTCATAGTAGTCAAATCGGTGGTCGTCGTCATCGTCGGGCAGCAGGGGGTCGTCGGCGGCGGCGGGGGCGGCGTCGGGCAGCGCGTCGGCGTCGGGGCTTCGCGCGCGCGTCGCGTTGGGGGCGCCGCTTACCGCTAGCACGCAGACCACTGCCAGAGGCACCACCACCTCCATGCCGACATCACCGCGTTGCCACGTGTTGGGGTGCACTGGAATATTACATTTATATAAACGATTCAACGCGCTAATCTCTGGAACTACGTTATCTTTATAGTTATAGGCTACTTTTTATACTTAGAACGTGGGTGAAACCGCAGGGAATATCTAATTGTAAAATAGATAAAATGCGTTAAATTCCTCTATAAAATTGGAAACTTTCTTACACAGCTTGTCTTTTATTAGTTTTTTAAATCTAAACACGGACAATCTTTGCTTTCTTTGAGTTTTTGGTTAAAGAAGCGTATGACCATCACCGCTTAAAAGAATCTCTTGCGATAACTTTGCGATAGATGGCGCTATAAGATTCTACATCGCGCTAACAAAGTTGTCTCAACATTTGGCATATAGTTAGCATAAACTCGGGGAAGCGCAGTGGTAGCCAACGACAACGGTACAGTGCAACCGGTATTCTGGCAGAGCATTAGGATGAGTGACGTCACATAAATTATAAAGATACATGACAAAGAAGCGATTTCCAGTATGTGATAAGCCGTTGGTATTTTAGAAAAAATGCTTTAGGATCTAAATAAAATAAAAAAGTAGTAAAAGGTATGCCTTTAAAAATAAAATATTTTTTAACAAAAATGAAATTGCTTTATGATTCCCATCAGATGTTTTTATATCTAGGTAATGGATATTCCTAAATATAATAATTATTATTTTTAATTTTTTAAACAAACCAGGAATAACCAATAGCATTGAGGAAAATCTGATTTCCAATGCGTGATCATAGAGATTGTTAAAATTGTATTATTTTGTAAGTATGACTTTTATCAAAATTTATGTTTTAGTTTGTGTTATACCTAAATAGATGTAACAAAATAAAAAAGAAATATGGAATCCTAAGTATACCTACCTACTGGAGGTTCTAGAAAATATAACATTAAAACATGATTTAAAACTTTTTTTTAGTTTGTTTGATAAAGTTAAGTATATTACGTTCTTTGGCATTTTGCTTTTGGCTTTCGATTCTTTTGTGATAAACTAAGTAGTTTTGTCCCTTGTGTCGGGACTGCATGAAGGAAGACAAAACAGTGGATCATATGTTAGTGAACTGTGCAGCCACAGAAGATATCAGAACCAAGACGGATATACGGAGCCACAAACCGTGGAAACAGTTTCGAGGATGCTTTCGCCAAATTTGGCAACAGCTACACCCGCATCACTGAAGTAAATTTGCCAGTACCCCGAGGCCACACTCCATTAGATAAAGGAGCTAGGATGGCTTGGGTAAAGCTGGCAGGGGGGAATGCACAATACACCCCAAGCGGGACGTCAGAGCCTCATCGCCCCCATCTAGACTAGAATAATAATATTTTTAGTTAGAAATAAATTAGGTAGTTTATTTTGTAAACAACAGAAACTGCACTAAACCGACTTATAACAACTCTAATAAATATAATGGTGCCGTGTGTCGAATATGAATTCCGAATGATTACATTTATTAAAATCATTTGGAATCGTAACGGTACGTAATTAATAAAACCTATTCAACAGGTTATCGTGTTTAGAATACCAGAACGGTTTAAATGTTTTATTCTAAAGTTTGGGCTTTACGGTACATAGTTGATTTTATATCTAAGTATGTGGTTTTCAATGAGATTGATTCTCAACTTATCTGTTCAGGCGACAGAAAATGGAACTACAACCGCTAAGTATAATGATAATAAAGTACATTTTACTAAAAAAAATGGTCTTAGTTGTAGCGCGTCATTGGGTGAAATCATTAATGGTTACATAATAATGTAACGATTACCACCAAAAAATCACGATAGTCCGGCAGGTGTCAGGCCCAGCAAATGAATTTTCTCGGTGGCTGCGCACATATTCAAAACATCTTCTGGTGTGTTCCAACACTTGAGACTACTGTACTGCCACTGTTTCAGAAGCATATAAAAAGGCTGAATATAAAAAGTTTTTTTTTGCTGAATATACAAAGCTTAGCTTTAAGCTTTTAAATTCTGTTAAAACATCAACTAAAGGTTAAAAAACTTGAATTTTATACATTTAATAGCACGTGTTGGTATTTATTAATGTGATGTGTAGATATGCGATCCGTCCGATAAACGAGGCTGGCGCGCGACGGCTCACGCAACATTCGTGTCCACTTGTTCATGCTTAATTTTAGTTTGACGCCATCATAGGGCTGTCGAATAACTATATGAAATTTAATTACAGTCGGTTTAATGCGAATTTTAATTCATTTGGTTAAATTTAACCATTAATTGAAATATATTTAATTAAATTTTACCACGGATGATTTATTTATTTAACAATATTTACAACAAATATACCAACTATAATAAAATTATAAAAAAAATCCTTGAGGCGGCCGCTGCTGCCGATCAACGAGAGTTTCCCAGAAGGCTGGCAGCGTGTCCTCGTCGGATGGTTACTTTTAAATGAAATAAAAAACTTAGACGTGCATTATTATTAGCGGATGCCTGCGTGTTACGTCATAATAGCTATCTGTATAGGTATTCCAAGCAGCCCGAACTGTCTTTTTATATATTTATCTAAAGTAGAATTTGTCAACCCTAAAACCTGTAACAAATAGAAATTACTTACAAAGCAATTTAACATTAACGTAATACATTGAACTTGAACATTTCCACAATAACTTTAACTTGATTAGCATTTTGTAAGCACGTGGTAGTTTTTGGAATAAATAACTAACATAACGATAACAGTAAGGTATTAGGGTCTCGGTCACTGAATACGGACTCATGCGAAATTATACTTTGTATGAATTTAAATGAGATTCGACTAGAATTCGGTTCCGGTATGTAGGCACCAAAATGTATATGGTATACTTAGTTTGGTAAAAGTAGCGTTAGGGTATAGCTTAACTAAGACAACATTAACATAGAATGTTGCTAAAACTTCTGGACAAAAACTATAAGAAATTAAACGACCTACAATTTTTTTGTTCAGATTCCCCGGAATTAGTTTACTAACTACAGGTTACTATTTTCTCCAGCAAACGTATATAATCAACTTGTAAAAAAAGAGTAAAACCTTCTTCAAAGACAATACAATTCGAAATTAATATGAGATTAACAGGAACTAACAGAACCCTATGCAAAAAGAATTATTAAAATCGGTTCAAAAAACTTTGCGTGAACAAACAAAGAATAAAGCATACTTACAGCCTGAATAGACTAAAATTCCTCCCAAAAATTATCTGCCCCATAAATTACATGCCATCCAAGACTCAATAGTGTCAGTCAGAGACCTACAGGCCTTACCTTGCGCTAATTGGAGTGAGCCTCCAAGAAAAACGACCCGTTTGTTAAAAGCCTTTTAAAAATTTAAATCTGGTCGCGTTCGTAGTTTATTTATAGCCGTAGTCGTAGACTTGGTATTTTATATGTAGTTTAGTTGATTTTATGAAAAAAGTATTATAAATTAGCCCCGATTCTGCAAATTTTGTATTTTTTTATTTATAGTAAGTGACATTGTATAATATATTATATATTTTAGTTATCATTATATTTAACTAAATTAAAAATAAAAACAAAACTACCTAACTATAAATAGAAAATTTGTGCCAAATCGCTGCCCCGCGGAAGTGTGCCAAGAAGACTGGCAGCATTGCCACGCTGGATGGCAATGGCAATTCTTTGAGCAAAGTATGTGCCAGCCTTCTTGTCACGAGAGGCCTCAACAAGACGAGCGGAGACCTCTTTGAATAATCGACGAGCCTTTGGTCCCCAGGGCCCTAGAGTTCTGCAAATTGAATCTCACTATATAGGTATCTAAACTCTTTCTAAAAAAAACATAAGATGATAAATTTAAGTCCTATAAAAGCATTTCAACGTGAATCCTCGCAAATGAATGGCATAATATACCAGTTTGACTGGTTTAAATATTTCCTTTGCTTTTTCAATAACGTTTGTAAGAAAATGAGGTGACGGACGTGACTAATATTAGTTTAGTTTGGAAACAACAGAATCTAATAATAATTAGTAGGATACAATACTTTGAACAGATATCTACTTATTACTCAATCATAGATTAAACAGATGAACTTTATTGAAATGACATAAGGCTCATTTTCATGTCTCTGGCTACTGTCACCCACACCAAGCTACAACGTAAATATTGTAGGTACCACCATCTTTATGAATTAATAGCAATGAATATTAACTAGTTAGTGTAGCCAGTGAACTAACGTGAAATTATACCTGGTGATACCAGCATGTCAACGTCAACCAATCAAATTCATTTGCTTGCCTGGTCACATCATTAGTACCTAACAGTTTCAAAAAGGCTTCAAATAATAGCTCTACAAAAGTTTAAACAGTTGATTTGAGGCAGTCAACTCACAGGACATAAGTTCAAAATATAAATTATTTCATTTCTAAAATAAACTTTCATTAGTTGAAATATTTGTTCTAATATGACGATATGAATGATATAGAGAGGAGAGCTATGCTTTTCCTGCGAGATCGAATCAGAAATGATGAGATCTGAAGGCGATCTAAGGTAGCTAAGGTAATTTTATCTAAACCTAAAACACATGTATTATTGAGTTAAAAATCGTATGTTTTTAAAAGTGAGCCCTGCACTGCGACGGGGTAAAATGGCGCAGTGCTACACAGCTCATAATACCCGGACTGAATAACCCGTTCACTACTCACATGAATCTACTTAATTGCTAAACGGGGATAAAATGAAAGTTAGGTGGTTTTTTAGCTAGAACATTTTAGTGTTTATTTTGCAATAGCTCGTATATGGGATCGCAAAGCTTGAGATCTCGCACTCGGGGGTAGCCACGTAATCGAAAATAAGTGCTTGACGTAACGTGCTGTTTTCAGAGAAATTAGAATGTCTTTACAATTTGAACTTGAATAACCCCGGAATAAAACTATTAATTTCTATGTAAATAATATGTAAGGTCGAAATGAAACCAGTAACAACTGTTTTAACACAACTAATTGACTAATAACTAATTAATAATAAGTAATTAACTGTTTTAACCGTGGAATATTCTAATGTATATCTATACAAATAATTTTAGAGGTAATGTTTGTAAGTTCGAATGTAGGAGCTATTCTCCGGTGTTACTTGTCCGATTCTAAAAAAAACACTAATATGAAGCTACATTATCCGCGAGTGCATTATCCCAGGAAGAATCGCGGATGAAACGGCGGAAAACAACTATAAAACCCTTATATTCCATGTCAAAATCAAAAACTATTTTTTTCAGTTTTGGCCCTGGTAAAGCACTTATGAACGTCAATAGTTACAATCATTACAATAGACTCTACCACCGGTTCGGAATACACTTGAACTAAGGAGACTCCGGCAAGAAAGCAAGGTTAAATTTTTTTGTGGATCTTTCTTTTGAATTTATGTAATTACAGTTTTTGTTTTAAATATAAATAAATAAACTTCATACAATTGTCACTTGGCCAAGGGGCTGCAAGTGCAGAGAGAAGCTACTACAACCACGTATTCTTGTCTTCCTTCAACGTAATGAGCCACCTTATAGTAGGCCTTGTCGAATAATCTCTGTTTAACATACTGTGCTATCTATGTTTATCTATTTAATGTTATATTATATCTATTTGAGATTTGATATGCTTTTTTTTGTGGCACGAGGTCTAGATAAAACAGAGCAATCGCGTGTGCAAGTATTTCAGGCTATAAACGAAATAAATGGAACTGGATTAGTGTCATGAAGATTGGACATAGATTTTGAAATGGGTGTAGCTATGAGCACATGTTTTTATGGAAGTAAATGCTTGGCGTCAAAAAATATGATGAGAAGATTTTTATTATAAGTATTATAATATGAAAATTTATTTATTTACCCGTACAATAACAACATTTTTGACCCATTAATTAATCAATTCAATAAAATTCCGAGTTCTATGCAAGGATAGATATATGAAAGTGGTATGGCGTATCTATCTTTAAATTACTTTTAAATAACCTTTTTACTTTTGCTGCAGTCGGGTAATTACTTTGAGTTCTCTTTTTGAATGTCTTTTATAGCATTTGTTTCTTATTTGGATTAATCTCAATAGATAATGATATTATTGAGAGATATACCCTGCCCTACCCTGAGACATTCGATGTGGAACATACCTATGACTAACTAAAGCCTCGTAGAGCTCGGAGTCAATATTACACGTAAGTATATTAAATTCTCGGATTGTATATTATATGAAAAACAAAATAATACATAGTAAAAAGTGTGCTGAGTCACACAATTACTGACTCATCAGCCCAATCCTTAGGCCTTGAAGCTTAAACTTTGCTTAGAGGATTCTTTTATAAAGATCAAATTTTTCAGAATTTATCCCCTAATTGGATGATAATAAAACACAAGATCGCAGGTGAAAAAAAAAAACCAATAAATGCTAAATGCATAACAATATTCAAGACAACGAATAAGGAACATGATGGATCTAATTCAAAGTTCTAAGACAAACACATGATACACACACGCGTTAGGATATATCCAATTCTAGCTCAATAGCGATGAACAAAGAAACTCGATCTGTGTCGATGTGACTCACTGGTCCTCGACGGTTAATCGTAGGTACTACATGGTACTACGACGTAGACAAATATTAGATACAATGTAGTACAAATTCAATGGTGCCGATTCTATTGTAAACTAAACTTGTTGCCAAACTTAAGCATCATCATGTCAGCTGAAAGACGCCCACTGCTGGACTAAGGCCTCCCTGGGGGCCTGCCCGCGCTGCGTCTTCCGGTTCGTGGCGGATTCGGGTAGCGCAAGACCGGCCATCGTGGAGATCCTTAGGGGTGGCCTTTGTCCAGCAGTGGACGTCTTTCGGCTGACATGATAATGATGATGAAATATTATTAAACTTAGGTACATAATGAAGACAATGTGTACAAACACGTTTATTAAGAGGTATTAATTAATAATAATTATGTGTTGATTAAAATAATGTTGTTTCAGTCAAAATTATACATGCACGAGCCATCCAATATTCACGTCAATTCATTATTTATTTTGTTAATTAATAGAAGGAAATTATAAAAATATGGTGGTTGTTAGGTATATGATCAGATTATCTACTTTGCTATTACATCAGAGGTCTCAAAGAATACCTACTTTACTTATTATCTCAGCAATTAATACATTCACATAATAGCAGCTTGTTATTGTTAGCATTTTATACGTCTATGGTTTGAGTGACGCAAAGGGACAGGGAGAGAGTGGAAGCGTTTGAAATGTGGTATTGGAGGAGAATGTAGAGAATTAGCTGGACTGAGAGAGTGACCAACGAGGAAGTGTTAAGACAAGTCAAAGAGAACAGATGCTTATTAGAGACGATAGAAAATAGGAGAGGAAAGATGTTATGCCACCTTAAACGTCACGATGAACTAATAAAAAACATCATAGAAGGAAAGTGGGGAAGAGGAACACTTAGATTGAACTTTATAGACCAAGTGAAGGCAACATTGGACGTCGCCGTCGTGCCGTATAAGGAGGTGCAAGCAGCAAACAACAGGGAAGAATGCAAGAAGCTACACCGACAAGAGCCAAGCTCTTAAATATTGCTAATGGTTAAAATAAATATACGTATTTTAGTATGAATACTATCCAACATCTAGACTACAATCGAAATAGGTAGGTGCTATGAAATGAAATATTTATTTATTCAAATAGACCTTCACAGGCACTTATGAATTATCAGAGTCTAATGCACGGTTCGGAAGGTAGCTTTTGCTAAGCACATAACATCAAGATGAGATCTGCGGCTCAAGTTTCTGGTCTTAAAGGTGAAACGATATCCTTATGCTTGTGTTATTCTTGATACCTGACTTCTTTTCACACACGATAGGACAGCGCAACATGGCAAATATTTTTTTATTGGAGCTTCTGGCCTTTTCAATGGTGGATACTACGAAGCATTGGCACGTGTTTTGATTGAAATATGACCGTCTCTAGCCTCTCTATTATATACCTATTCTCTTCTAAGTGCTTTATTCTTGTTTTAACAAAACAAAGGGTAAATTATAATATAATCTCATCAACGCTTTTTAAGCAGTTACAAGTTAATTGATTTGAAATTAATTAAATATTAAACTTAATTAATTACACGCAGATTTATTATTATGATATTTCATTATAAATTGTGAAGATACGTCGTTTCTAAGAAGGCTTTCAATCTTAAGTAAACTATTCCTCTAAGGAGAGATTAAAAGATTAACTAAGCGATTAAGACCATAATAGATCTGAATTTATATAATTTCTATAACAATATTATACCTAAAGTGGTAAAGTTTGTTTATGAGTTTGGATGTAAGAGGTAATTTCCTGAACTACTGATCCCTTTATGAAATTACTGTCATTAATATTAACCTAGGTCCGCTGGGACCAGACCCTTACAGACATTAGACCCTCTCATCAAGCCTTTTGGCAGCTTTCTCGTGCCCTTACCAAGGACACGGTAGCACCCATGCCCCCACTAAATAGGCCCAATCTCCCTCCCGCTTTCGATGACGATGATAAAACAGAATGCCTCGCTGAAAGCTTAAAGTTTCAGTGCACGCCCAGTACCCTCCCGATAGACCCGAGTCATTTGGACGAAGTCAACTCTGAAGTTGAACGGAGAGCCGCCCTCCCATTGCCACCCCCCCCTCTCAGCGAAGAGGATGACCCCCTTCCTCCCGCGACCCCTGACGAGGTCAAATCGATCATCAGGAACTTACACCCGCGGAAGGCCCCGGGCTCAGACAAAATCACTAACAAAGTGATCAAACTCTTCCCCGCCCACCTCATAATACTGCTAACATCCATATTTAACGCTGCCCTCTCTTGTAATATTTTTCCACATCAGTGGAAAGAGGCCCATGTAATTGGAATCCATAAGCCCGGCAAACCTAGGTCCGAGCCCTCCAGTTACCGCCCCATAAGTCTATTAAATGTCTTGGGCAAGATGTATGAGAGACTGATCTATATCCGCCTCAAAACATATGCCGACGCCAATAATCTCATCCCTGACGAACAATTTGGCTTCCGAGCCAAACATTCTTGTGTTCAACAAGTACATCGTATTGTTGAACACATCTCTTCCCAGTACCAAGAGCGTAACATGACAGGCGTCTTATTCTTCGATGTCGCGAAGGCGTTTGACAAAGTGTGGCACAATGGCTTAATCTTTAAGCTATTCACCTTAGGTGTTCCACATAGACTCGTGCTTATCTTACGAGATTATTTGTCAAATCGCCACTTTCGATATCGCATTCCAGGCGCACTCTCCTCCCCTCACCCCATCGGTGCCGGTGTCCCTCAGGGCTCGGTACTGTCTCCCTTGCTATTCTCACTCTACACGAGTGATATGCCAAAGACCGACAAAGTGCAGTTAGCTCTTTTTGCGGACGACACCGCGGTCTACTGCTCTAGTAAGTCCCCCTCGGTCATTGTTAAGAACCTCCAAACCGCGGCTAACGCCCTAGGCGCCTGGTTTCGGAAATGGAGGATCGAAATCAACCCTGTCAAAAGCCAGGCGGTCCTATTCTACAGACCCTACCATCGAGGTACCCCCACCCCTCCAAAGGCAGTTACTCTATTCGGTGAACCAATCCCCTGGGAAAGGCAAGCCAAATATCTCGGAGTAATTCTCGATGATCGTTTGACCTTTGATGCCCACATTAAAGCGGTCCGCGCGCGCGCCGCCTTTGTGTTAGGGCGCCTCCACTTTTTATTGAATCATAAGTCTAAACTTGCCCTCAAAAGCAAGGTTAGACTATATACCACGTGTATCCGCCCCATTATGACCTATGCTAGTACTGTGTTCGCACATGCAGCTCCTGCACGGATCCATAGCCTTCAGGTGATTCAAAACCGTTTCATGCGCAAAGCCACGGGCGCTCCGTGGTACATGCGTAATGAAAATCTCCACATTGATTTAGGTCTCCCCACGTTAAAACAATTTATAAAACGCGCCTCACGCAGATTTTTCAATACCGCCGTTAATCACCGCAACCCTCTTATAGTGAAAGCCGCAACGTACACGCCCTCCCGTATACTCCGTATCCTTAGACCAAGGCAAGCCCTCAGCGAGCCGGATGACCCCATAACATTAGCTCAGATCGAAGCTGACGAAGCCCGTAAAAGTACACAACACACTACACAAAACCGATTACGCTACCGTCCTCGACGGCGAGGACCGCCGCGACGTCCCAGTCAGTCTCGTCCCGTTCAAGCGGCCCGAGCTGCCATTAGTAATCCGACCGCCCCCAATTAGTCGTAACTCGTACAAAGTCCTCCCCTTCCCCCGGTAACGCCCTGAGCCGAGGTTCGTACCCCACTCGGGGGTGCCCTCAGGCGTGGTTACCTAAATGTTACCCGGCTGAGAGCTCTCTGCGCTCGCCGATTGTCCGGTAAGGTTGGAGCAGCCATCAGAGGCTACCAACTTTAGTCCTTTCAAAAAAAAAAAAAAAAAAAAAAAATAATAATATTAACCTTCATTATCCCTAAGTGCTATAGTCTATTTTTCATCAAGGAAAGCGGTTAGTTATTTGGCTCTAAGATACTTCCACAATCGAGCTGCTCTTCGAGCGGAAAAATATACTCTACCCCTCATAAATGACACTGACCACTTACCATCGGGATCGACTGCGAGTGTACATCTAACATAGCTTTCTTGTATATAACTGTCAGCTGTCATCATGTCAGTCGAAAGACGTCTACTACTGGACAAAAGCCTCCCCTAAGGATCTCCACGATGGCCGGTCTTGCGCTACCCGCATCCAGTGGTTTCCCGCGACCCTCACATGATCGTGGTTGCCACTCGAGAACCCTTATGTCACTTAAGTTTGGCAATTCTTCGGGGGCTATGTCGGTTACTTTGGTTCGGCTGCGTATCTCATCATTTCTGATTCGATCACGCAGGGAATCTCCGAGCATAGCCCTCTCCATTGCTCTAATATAATATTTAAACGCACATCTTTAATTGGTGGTCCTGATGACATACAATTTTGAGGGTGATTTCTTTGAGAAGCACTAGGTATTCACTAATTAAGAGCTTTTCCAACCTAGAGGGTAAAATGGGGGAACCCAGGCGAGACTATGGCGCGGAATGCGCCAAAGAAGAAAAAAGCGCAGCGCAACTCAGCAAGGCTTCATTCTTCAAATCCAAAAGAAGAATTGCGGCCTTGCTGAGTTTCTTGCCGGAGTCTTCTCAGTGTTAGAGTCAATTGTTACATTCTACGTTTAAGTTTTTAAAGTAGGTACAATACCTACTTGTATCGTTAGGTAGGTAGGAAAGGGTTTTATGAAATCCCTAAGTGAGTAATATAAAGGTTTGCTAATGAAACCGCGGGTCTAAAAGCGAGTTGTTATATAAAATAGCAGCTTGTTGTATGCTAATAATAAACTATTCGCACAAGAGAATACCGAAGGCCAAGAAACTTTCAAGATTCCGGATCTACAAACAGAGGTCACGATTTAAAAACTTTTCTACATGTATTTAAGTAGGTTCTGTTTTCTCCTGTTTCATAAATCACGAGCGACCCACCCCGGCTTGGCACGGGTGCAATTTAAGTATATATTTACATGAACCATTCGTGAAAAAATATTTAACTGTTGATGATAATCGCATCAAAATCCGTTGCGGGGTTTAGGAGGAGTTAGTGGATCTACAGACAGACGCGGAATTATAACTAAACTAAACTAAATTCTTCGGAATTAGTTTTTATTTAACTAATGTAAAAGTTTGTTAGGATGTGTTTGTTACTCAATCACGCTAAAACTACTGAACGGATATTGATGATACTTGGCACATTGATAGTTCATACCCTGAAATAACATATAGGCTACTTTTTATCCCGGGAAGGGTGAAACGGCGGGGGACAGCTAGTTTACAATATTACTAAGAATATACATAATGACCTTAAGCACCTACGTGTAAGACTGCTACTTGTCTTCCATGCAATCCAGTGCATTATTTTGGTCTACAATGGTCTACAATAATTTTGAGGTAGCTCGTAGCGCTTTCGTAGCAGTTTCGTAGCTTTGAATTTCTCAAGGATCCGGATGTGCCCTTGGTTTTCCGTAAACGTTTCTTCAAACGGATGTATAACTCAAGTTCTGTAGACTGAAATAAAGCATTAAAGAAATCATGAATCTAATAATGAAATCGTGGAGTTCCTTGGGGGAGGCCTTTGTCCAGCAGTGGACGTCTTTCGGCTGACATTATGATAAATAATGAATTAAATGGTAATAATTTTCGTAGCAAATATGTAAGTATTTTTGATTTCGAGGTTCCATTTTAAGAAGAAGTAAAAATCGACTGTCTGTTAATAGGGTTTAGAAAATTCCAAGTTTCTATAAAGTCTTTTAGGGTTTTTATCATTTTTTACTAAGGATTTTGTAAATCTAAATCTATAGAGGTAAAATAAAGGATTACGCCGTGGAATGGTAGTTTTACAATCAATTATATTGGTAAAGTGTTGTAAAAAAAGTCAGCAATCCCTTTCACGTGGCACGCAAGAATGTCGTTAGCCCAATCCCACGGGACCTCGTAAATTACTTTTTAGTGACAATTATTTACCTCCTGTGCACTGAATTACAGGCTCCGGTGTTAAATAAATTAACAAGGCCCAATTTCACCGACGTCATATAGCAGTAATCCAGGAGATGCATATGGCTGTGACATATTTTGTCAGATTGACATTATTTATCCTAGGTATAGAAGTTAACAGACGATGGTGAAATGGGTCCTAGATACGTAGCTGTTACGAAATAAATACAGATATTAATTTATAAACTACAAAAAAATTAGTATATGATAATACCTACTAGCTTTCCGCCCCTTAGGGGATGAATTTTAAAAATTGTTTCTTAGCGGATGCCTAATAGCTATCTGTATCCCAAATTTCAGCTATGCATTGATAAATCAGTCAGTAAGTCAATCAGTGAGTCACGCTTTCCTTGTATATTTTTAGAGGATAACAGGCATAACTGCGAGAGACAACTAGTATTTTAGGTACTAGTTAAGAAAAGGAATATGTTTTAGTCATAAATCAGAATTTGCTTTCATAGGTTATACATTCATATTGGTAGAATATTGTGTGTCCACCATATTTTAATATAATGTTACCTACATAGAACTTATCTGTTCAAAACATTTTATGATAGGTACCTACATAAACAGATTTAGGTTAATTGCGATTCCGATTGACACCATTTCGTGCAGTGCGTAAAAAGTAACCCATAAAAGTATGGAATGAAAACTATTTTATAATGCAAACTGTTCTACATTTCAAACGGAATGCAATTTATTTTTAAGGAAGTTATGTTGTACTTATACATTTTTAATTTCAGTTTGTTAGTAGGTCAAACTCAAACTCAAAACTCATTTATTGGTTTAGGCTCTGTTAAGGCACTTATGAACGTCGATAGTGACAATGATTATTACAAATTCGAGCCTTTTCAGGAAAATCATCGCACTAAAAATCTTAAAAATGATTTTGTTTCGTAAACTCCTAATGAAACGATTTTACGAAGACTTTAATTTTAATTGAAAACACTTTTATAAATACTTTTGAATTAGGAATGAAAAAACTCTCCTGTAAAAAGTGTAAATTGTCGCTTACGATGATTTTCGTGAATAGGAATTTGTGTAAGGTCAAAGGTCAGGCTATCAGGAGGACAAATTGCGTGCTTCGACATAGCTACAAGAATAGGTTCCTCAAATTAGCACGTTACAAGAGGGTCTAAAACGGCCAAACGAGTAATATTGCTACATGCAATTCATTTCTTGAATTTACAGCAGTTTATATTTTTGCAATTGGTAAAATTCGGAAATGCTAAAAATTAATTACAATTTCACCAAAAAAAGTTTGTGACTACATAGACTTTGCTGTAAATTAGAGGAATGAATCGCGTCCTAACATCATATTATCATCGAGCAATAGCTTGAGGGGCCTTTTTAGACCTCCAGGCCGTAGTAAAAGAAATCAAAATCTACTTTGAATATTTCTTTAATTAATTAGTATTTTTCACGAAGCAAATTAATCAACGTAATTTTTTGCATCAAGATCGGTTATGGGCCGGAAACCAGAGGCTACTTTTTATCATAGGAACGCTAGGACAGAAAAAGCCGCGGGGCAGATATTGTAAAGTTTGTGTGTTTGGAAGTAGGAGGTAATCTCCGAAACCACTGACCCGATTCTAATAATTCTTTAACTAATACGAAGCTTATTTATCCCTAAGTGATATATTAATAGGCTACTTTTCAGACACGCGTGAAATCGCGGGGGAGAGATTGTAAAAAATACAGCATAAATTGCTGGTTTCATAGGCTTGAATTCTATAAATTAGAATTCAAGCCTATGAAACCTGTGTGCGTTTATCATAAAAGCTATTGGTATATAACTTTATTTTTTTATCATCGGTTTCGCAATAAAAATCTCCGTTTTTATGTCAACATTTCGGTCGATTATACGAACATACCAAAGTCGTAAAAGTACATCAATAATAGCATAAACGAACCGTCTACCATACTTTATGGTATAGCTTTCCCCCGTGGTTGTACCTGCAACCCTTATGATACTTAGGGGATGTTTTTTGTGAAAATTTCAACTTTCTAATTATTTGAGATACTTACAGCGAGCAAAAAACGTTGAAAAAACATGGTTTTCTAATATTTTATTTGCTCTTTCACGCAAAAAAAACTGAACGGATTTGGATGAAACTTGTCACATAGATAGATCAGACCCTGGAATAACATATAGGCTACTTTTTATCTCGGAAAAACATGAGATATCTCGGGAACGCGGGTGAAACCGCGGGGACAGCTAGTTTTGTTATAATTTAAAATGTATACCTATTACGGTTCATGAGATACAGCCCACTGACACGAACAGACGAACGGATGGAGGCTTAGTAATTCCGTTGGCACCCATTGGGTACGGAATCCTAAAAATAAAGTGTCAAAGCTGAGCATGTAATCTAATTTGTGTAGGCAACAAAGAGATTAAATTATTATGAGCAATAGAGTGGACAATATTAACGACTTTCAACAGCAAGCAACATTTGAAGTGTATCAAATGACAATAATTCAAGGTTTCTTTTCTAGACGTCGTGTTGCGGTTATATGCATTAGAGCGACGTTGTTTAGAACAGAATAGTCCGTGTAGGAAATACAGAAGGCTAAATAATGAGGTCGATCACTAAAGTGGATCGACAGACCGACTGAAAGACTCATATAGTTAGTAGCTTTATATAGTGACCTGACTAAAAGAAAGAAATAATTTTGGTTTCGGGGTCCTGTTGTACCTAATAAATAAAATGTTATAAAGCAAGTTACCAAATTGCACCTCCTTGTTTTTTGAAGACAGATAAAAAAATAACGTAAGACTTTAAAATAATAGGTAAATTGAGATATTAGGGTTGTACTCACTTGTTATATATATTTTTTGACTTAGACAACAAATAAACGATTAAGTATACCTTCAAATAAAACTAGTGCGTTACCCGATGTTCTTCAATAAATTGTTTGAAAACCGGTCAATAAATTATGAATACAATAAAGGTAAAAGAAGTATAAATAAAATGGAAGTGTGAGGCTGAAATTTTTATATTTTTATGTTCGAGACGTAAAATTCTTCTTTTCAGTCTTGTTAGGTTAGAGATATTACTATTTATCAAAATGTTGTTCAGTACAGAGCATAGACGTGCAAAATCGTATAGAAACTGATTACGATATACCAAACTCTATTTGTGACCAAATCTAGTGCAAAGATTGTTTAAAAGGCATAAAAGGTATATTATAAATTTTAAATGTATGCAGACATTATGACTAAATTTTTAGTAGTCCTTAAAAAGATTTTCTCTCCGCCATCGCAATTGCTTTGTCTTAATAATTTTCATTCATAGATTCATTTATTAACCCACAGATTATATTTATGAAAAACCGTGCGAACTCTTTGTAGTTTTGTATTCACACCTATCAATAAATCGAATCGGCGTTCCATTTTCGCTTAATAATATGTCAGTTAGAATGAATAGGCCCAATTTGATTGATGAATGTATATCAAATAAATAGTAGAGGTATAGCCGACACTTTTATGAAATCAAAGTTGTCACGTTCGATACTTACCTACGCCGGTTGAAGTTACGCAAGAATATTTCACTCTTCACATCACTCAATACAATATCCAAATATATTTGTCAATAAACTTAACTTTTGAATACCAATATGTTTGCTATTAAATAAAAAAACCGTTAAAAATACTTTTTCTATCACAGCACTATTGCAGTCATTATGTCACTGGCACAAAATAATAATTTATATACGAAAAGTAAAAAAATAAGTTTTCACTACAATTTAAATAAATTCTTTTTTGTTTATCGGCTAGTTTTAATTAGGTTATTTTTGATGTAGAATTTTATGTTAGGGTTTTTTATCGTGTCGAGGTTTATATTTTGGGGTGTATGTGAGTTAGGCGCGTGCATTTGGCCGCTCAGGCTGGGGCGGCGGTGTGGCGGTGGCGCTGCGAGTTATCGACGGAGCGCGCGCCGGCGCGAATATTGCACCCCTTTTACAGGGACTTATTTAGGACTTAGGGAACACGGGTCAAATCACGAAAATACGCTCTCTCTACGTTCATAAGTGTCTTATTAGGGCCTAAACTGAATAAATGAGTTTTTGATTTTGATTTTATTGGGATCACTTCATTGAAGACTGAAGTTAGACTTCGGATCTTCCTCAACATAAACATTAATTTATTTAAAAATAGGCGATAGTGTTTATGTAAAACTATGTAGTTATGTAGCCAAACACTAAAATGGTAAAATAATAATACTAACTTATTGATGATAACTAATAATTTTATGTTAAAAAAGACGTTTCGCTCTCATCCCAAATTCGTCCCTTGCGTCTGAAAAGCTAAGGAGGTTCTACACTCTCCGGAAACACCCGAACGCACCCGACAGCTACCGAAGTGCAACCTGTCTGAAGTTGCTACGATAACCGAGTTATCTAGACCTCTCCTCCCCCTACCCTGATCCTTTTATGGGGTGAAAACATAGTAATAAAGGGCTCATGTAGCCGTGGTTCACATTTATGGAGCATGCGCAAGAATCCCGTCGATGGAACGGTATTTATTAGCCAGGTGATTCCAGAACACTTATTCCAAACGGTTTTGGCGTAACGTCAGGTAGTCTGAGAGTAGGCGTTTGGTGCAGTTTCAACAGCGTGTTTTTTAGATTTTTAAATTAAAATTTTATTAATAAAATGTAACTGTGGTGTTTGTACACATTTGTAGGCAATTGGACAAAAATATGTTTGTATTATCTATAGTCAGTGCGCCGAAACACGTTACACTTAGGTCTATTTTCACCGACTAGAAAACGGTCCCATAAATTATAATCGGGCGTTTATCATTAATTTTCGTAGGAAAATGTTATCGTAAACGCCCGATTACAGGCAGTTCAAAATTTTTAGTTTTGAAGGAGCTTGACACCATTGAGGATAAAAATATCAAGTGTACCTAATTTCACAGATGACTCAGATGCTTTTCCATTCTATCATTATCTCATATGCTACGTCCCATAAGCACCCCCTATATTCTCCTGGATCCGCTAGGTATACTGCTTTCCTGTAGCTCACCGGAACTGGCAACGATTGATATAAGAACAATAATCTAAAATTCAAAAATAAACATGCATTGCCCTTTTTAATCAGTTATTTAGTGCAGTGACCTCTTTACATATCTATACAGCTTAATCATCATCACCAGAGTTAGGTTCACCAACTGCAGACGTACAGTCGGGATAAGAAAAGGCTCGTCACCTTAAAGTCGACATTTCCTTGCACTAGGGCAATTTATCAGCCATTCCAATGTTCGTTACTCTTTCATGTAGTAAAAATTGTACCTATAATATTGAATAGGTATAGGTATATAGTACCTGGTTGACCGAGCTTTGCTCGTTTTTTTTTAAACGACGTTTTCTAAAACTGATACCTAGCTAGATCGATTTATCTCCCCCGAAACCCTCTGCATATAAAATTTCATGAAAATTGGAGCCGAGATTCAGATTATAATATACTAGCGACCCGCCCCAGCTTCGTACGGGTGTAGTAATCATTGAATTTCTCGGCTTTTCTGTACTATAGTAGGTACATATAAACCTTCCTCTTGAATCACTCTATCTATTAAAAAAAATCGCATCAAAATCCGTAGCGTAGTTTTAAAGATCTAAGCATACATAGGGACAGACAGACGGGAAGCGACTTTGTTTTATACTATGTAGTGATGAAGTACAGGAATTGCTCGTTTAAAGGTATTAGATACTATAAGTAATTAACCTTTGTTAATATAATAGGTATTGAGTAAGAATAATTTTATGTGCAGTTGTCTAAAGCTTTGGTTTCCTAGGAAAGCGGTGCCGTCATTTAACGGCCGTAATACAGCGGTGAATGACGTCACTAGAACGTTGTCTATTTTAATCTATTTTAGTTGTTTGTTTTAAAAAAATTACTGACGGCGTGTTAAAACGGCCGTGGAACTTTCCACATGTCGTCACCGTCAAGACGGCCGCCTTTTTGCGTCCGTAATATTACGGCCGCTATATGACGGCACCGCTTTCCTAGGAAACCAAAGCTTTAGCGCTTTTGTTTCAAAAGGGTAGTAGAAAGAGTCTACAATTTGATAGGTGATGAATTAAATATTCGAGAAACAACATACATCACACTTGTGAAGTTTATTCGGATATTGACTTGTATACCTACACTAAAAAATGCGTAATCTATAACAATATCTATATACTAATAATAAATCTGAAGAGTTTGTTTGTTTGAACGCGCTAATCTCCAGAGTTACGTCGTCGCGGCATCTGGTGCGCCGTAGAATGTAAAGGGGGCGCCCCGTGAGTCGATCCTCTATCATTACCCGAAAAGCCTTTCTTGTTGTTTTCTGTTTCAATTCTTTTATAATAAAAAAAAAACTCAATTTCATATTGTAGATGTTTTAATTTTTGTTCTTATCTACCTAACCTAACTAGGTACTATTATTGTAAGTACCTATTTCTTTCGGCTGTATCTTTTTCAAATAGCTAACTAGAGTAGGGCGCTGTGACAAAATATTAGATTTGTAGGTAACTACGCCGCGGGCTGAAAAGATTGGGAACCCCTGACCTAGTCGAAACGCGGTCCCCAGTCACGATGCTGCCTTCCCTACAGTGTGCTACAGTACTGCCACCTTGAGCTTACTACAGGAAACTCTCCTTTCAATGTAGTGTTACTATAAGCAACTACAAGAAAGGTTAATCCGTTCAGGAGCTAGGCCACAGACAGACACTACAAACATACACCACTCTATATCGTCGTACATACAAATCATTCAGTGTTGCCAACTAGTGGGTTAGACCCCTGTTTTAGTGGAAAGCAGCGGAGAAGGTTTTAAGTGGCTGTGTGGCTTTTGCTAGTCAAGTGGTTTAGTTTACAACAGTTTGTGGTAAGTAAGATATTTAACCACTAACACGTAAATGATGTTTTTTGTTATGAAAAGACCAAAGGGGGCTTCAACATTTTGATGTAGGTAACACCAGATTCAGTGATTCCCCAAATAATAAATTTCGTCTGTATACCTAATACAGACGAAACTTTATTTGGGGAAATGAAAACACTTCTGTCATTTTTAACTGAATCGAGATTCATTTGTTAGAAAATGTAAGTATGTAGGTAATATTAATTATTGTCATCGCCAGTCAGTGTTTGCCTAATTTCAGCTTATTAGACAAAAAAAGCCTATTTCATATAAAATGCAAAAAAAATCTAAAAAGTGTTTCTGGTGATATAGCACAAAAAAGTTGCCAAAACTGGTCATCAGGTCATTAAGTCAGTGATTAAATTATATTTGTTTTATGAGGCACTTTCTGGAGCTACAAATTGCGAAGTTACGTATGTTGCGCCCTAAATGTCGCCGACGCCTAGCGCCGCCACTGGGCCCGTGTAGTACCACCCCTTTAACATGGGCGTCCTCTGAAATCTGCTACCCCAAGGACGCTGCCGCCCCTAGGCCGCGGCCTATACGGTCTATTTACAAATCCAGGACTGAGTTCAATACAAGTGCAGCTGTGCACCAGTGAAGTGAAATGTAACTATCGAAATGATTACGTGTATGTAGGTGGCTTTTCAAGTGGTCTCAAAAAGTCCGTGAAAAGTTTTATAGAGCGATGTACATATTGTAAAATTTTAACTTACTCAACTGAACATACATTGCTCAACTTGACACTGGCAAAATGCACAAAGTGTGATGGCAAAAAGAAAAAGAAATTCAATCAATACAATTTGATTTGACAGTTTGACACTAACAAACAATCAAAACAATTTATACGGAAATTTATTGGAAAAAGATATTTTATTGAATCATAGAGTACCTTTCAATTAGCTGAGATATATGTTTTTGTCAAATTTAGTCTCCTGTATAGGTTGTAGATTTTATTTTATCAGTTTGAGGTCGTAGACTGCAAAAAAGGTAGGTTTATTCTATCTTTGGTTGGTTTTTGAAAATAAGTTACAGTCAAAGAGTAATCTAATAAACTTAAGGTACAGTTTATATCCATGTGAGTATCTTTGATTATTTGTATCCTATCATGTTCGTATTTATTTAAGCGTGTTACATGTAAGTATGTCGCCAAAATTTACTTTTTCCGTCTACTTGTGTTTTTTAGACATGGCAGAAATTAGGAGAAGGATTACATCAGTGAGACAACTGGAGCTCCTCATTGAATATATGGAGAATCATAGGCACCTTGCTTTGGGCCGCGTGCGTGGGAAGGAGGCAAGAGCCCCTACAATACGCCTTTGGGAGCAGTGCGCCCTTATTTTAAACGCAGAAGGCGATGCTCGCACCGGAAAGGAGTGGTCCAAAGTAAAATCTTCAAGTAGACATTTTTAAGGCATGAGTAAATATAGAAAAATAATAATTTATAAATTCCAGAATCAGTTAATTGTACATATTCCCTAATTTCAGGTCTGGGTTGATTATAAATGTAAAGTGCGGAGTAAATTGAACTCTATGCGAAGAGATGGAGCTTGTGCAGCACAACAACTAAGCTCACTGGAAGACAGGGTGGCTTCCCTCATCGGAATAGATGTGGGTCCTTTTACTGGAGTCCGAAGAGACCCAGTTGTAAAAAGTCAACCAAATGATGAAGAAAACATTGTGTGTAATTGAATAATTTTTATTTTTTCTAATCTAGCTTGGTTCACTTAAAGTATAACTTTTCTATTTTTTTGCATGTAATTGTACCCTGCACCTTGCATTGTAAAGGTTGAAGATGAAAAAATGCAACAGGAAGTCTCGCCTACATTGTAAGTTACACTATCTAGTGATTTGTAAATGTTTTAATTTTTTTTATCACAATAGCTGCATATCATATTTCAGCCCGAACCATCCAGTGGTTTAAGTTGTACGTTGGTAGATCAGTCAGTCAAAAAACTGAATTTGAATGTTTTTGAAAATTTGCAAGAAATCAGACTTTTTGAACACTGTTTTCTATCGGCTTAAACCACTTTTGAACCAAAATATTTTAAGGTTATATAGATAGTGGGCTTAGAGTGAATGATACCATTAAAAATAAATTACAGTGGATAAAACTGCTTTTGTGTGCCAGCTTCTCGTATTTAAATATCTGTAATGTATTTAAAGAAGAATTATTATTTAACAATAATCTGTTAACCTTTTTTGTAGATTATTAAACATTATTAATGATAGTGTGGCTAATAACGGTCATGGTTCACCACCTCACTCTCCTGACAGAACAGTAACAGACACACTAGAGATTCCAAAAATTCCAAAAATAGAAAGAAGAGATAGTGAAGTAACTCATAACAACCCATTGCAATCTCCAGGTACCTTTTATACTTATTTTGCATGTTTAAAAGCACCCCTTAAGCGCTATCCACACATTTCCGGGTCAGGGCTATCCGTGTTCCAAGTTGTTTGTTATACTATGATCTATCTGGACGCCCCTGACACGGAGCTATGTGAAAAAGTTCGTACTAGTTGTATGTAACCGATTTTTTTCCCGTCCCTGACGGTTCTGTGTGTGTGGGGGTGATGAGGCATGCACTGACATCCCGCTTGGGGTGTATTGTGCATTCCCCCCTGCCAGCTTTACACAAGCCATCCTAGCTCCTTAAAATAACGGAGTGTGACCTTAGGTAAAGCACCCCTTTTAGGATCATAGTGCATAAATTGATTTGATTCGCCTTGCATCTGATATTTTCAACACGGTTCTTTATTTTCCAGTTAATACTCGAAATAGAGAGAGAATGCAAAGGGCAAACCGCACTCGTGCTCGTCCTTATCTCATACATCAAAGTAAGTTTTAGTAAAGTATTTATACTAGCTTCTGCCCCTCGGTTTGTGTTCGTGTTCCCAAGGGATCTTATGTTTTCCCGGGGTAAACAGCCTAGGTTATTTCTGGGTATGATCTATCTTTGTTCCAAGTTTCATCGAAAATCTGTAGTTTTTACTATATCCATACATCCTTACAAACTTTCACATTAGTAATATCAGTAGTTTGATATCATTTAATTTATTAAGTAATCTTTTAAAACTAATTATATTATATTCCTGGGTCCAGGAAACACTGCGGCCTTGGAAGAAGCTCGTGCAAGTATGGCTCGCATTGAAGCAATGCGTACAATAGCTGATGCCAGGCAAGCAGAGGCAGCAGTCACACAAGCTGAGGCATTGCGCAGCCTTGCAGATTCTGCGAGGATTATTGCCTTGAGCTTTCAAGGCTACATAAATCATTTATGTAGAGTAAGTCCTTTGGGTATTTGATGTAATAAAGCTTTTGGTTTAATTTCAAATTATAATATACTAGCGACCCGCCCCGGCTCCGCACGGCTTTTTTTGGATTTTCAGTACTATAATATGCATGTATTATACATATAAACCTTCCTCTTAAATCACTCTATCTATTAAAAAAAAACACATCAAAATCCGTTGCGTAGTTTTAAAGATTTAAGCATACATAGGGACAGACAGACGGGAAGCGACTTTGTTTTATACTATGTAGTGACACCAATATTGAAACACTAGAAGTGTATAATTGCTCAAAGTTAAATTAGTTGATTAAGTTAGATTTGAACAGTTACTTTTAATTATTATTTATTTTGTTTCAGGATAATTAATATTACTGAGACATCAATTCAATGACTCTGATGACTCATTATCATAGTCATTTGATAAAACCCTAACTAAAGCGTCAATGATAGGAATGCAACAGCATTTATTTGAACGACCAGTTGCAAGGTGTGCTAAAGAAAAATGTTAAGTAATTAAATAAAATATAAAACCTCTGAACCTGAACAGATCAAAATAATAAAATAAATGTGTACAAATATTAAATGTAAGATCGAATAATTGATAAACTTATTGTTAATTTATGTAAATTTATAATAAATAGCAAACTATTATATTAATATCAATGAAAATACATACTTAAAATATAAATAAACACAATGAATATTAATTTGGGTATATGTTACAAAATATTTTTATAATTACTTAAGTGTTAGGTGTGAGTGGTCAGAGAATGTGATGTTTCCAGCAATGTTAACTTTAATTATTTTATTTGTTAATACAGGATGTGTCGTAAATAGTGATCCAAAGTTAGAGATTCGTCACTCTATATTCACAAACGATACAGCTATATCATATACCAAATACTGTATATTAACATAAAAATTAATTAAAGTTAACATAGCTGGAAAAATCACATTCTCACAGCACTCACACCTGTAAATATAATATTACAAGGCTAATGATTATTAACAGTATCACACATTTTGGATGAAAGGGTGCTAGTAAATGATTAGGTATATCTTGTAAGAACTGCCTGAAATAACATTTTTATATTTTCATAAAAAGGGGAGATGTAAGGTAGATTTATGATTGTGATAGAGGTAGATTTAGATATATCACGAATAAATGAGTCTTTGTCATGCTATCAAGGAGTTTATTTCATATTAAATAAGTATCTACCTACTTTTATTTAGGTATAAAGTATATCGCCACATCATCACTGAACACATCAATATCACCGTTTGTTTTTTAAGATATAAGTATTTATTATACGAGGATGGAGGCTCGCAAGTCGTATTTCCAAAAAAAAAAATTCACACGAACCTTGTCTTGACAATGAGGAATAACAACTAAAAATCTAAATAGTCCGTCAGTTAGATTATCAAAAAATATTGGATACGTATTTTTTATTTTATCAAATCAATAAGAAATTACAAAGATAAGTCCCATCAAAGTGCAGGATTGGGGGCTTGTGACGTCATTGTACAACTACTTTTTAATACACTTTTTGCAGACCGGAAACTTAACGCACTGTATCATCGTTATTTTTTGTTTTCGGATCAAAATAAAAAATACGTATCCAATATTTTTTGATAATCTAACTGACGGACTAATTAGATTTTTTTGTTGTTATTCCTCATGACGCGCTTACATAATATTCGGCAATTATTTTTTATTTATATATTTTTTTGACATTTTGAAGACGCTAGGCTTTATGTTTTATTCAATAAAACAATATTCAATGTTTGTGTTAAGCTTATGGCTATATTTGTTTTTATATTCAGCAGGGTGATTCTTCCAGTACGTCGTCTCGGAACTCGGGATGCGTATAGTTTGGATTATCTGGAACATCTGGAAATCATATAGAAAATCATAAAAATTCTTCTACTTTTCAATATACGAGTACTTATGTCACACTTAATATTTTCTCAGACTGCTTGAAAATTACTGAAAATATTGAAAGTCGTTAATCGGCTCTTTCTGGTACGCGCACACCTCCTACGGGTGCTTCACCTTAACTAGCCTTCGGGACTCTTATTTACTACACAATACCATTTGTGAAAATTTCTTCGCGTACTGTATTGTGTAGAGCAAAACTCGCGGTTGACCCAGCCTAAGTTTCTGGTTTGACCCCCTTGAATTAAAAGCTGGGTAGGTACGCCCTTGCAATAAAATATATTTTTCATGATCAGTTTAAGGTAATACTTCAATGCCCCCTAACTATACCAGCTCAAAATCATTCTGAAAGACTACTTACGGAATGCTCCGGACTGTAATTTTGTGACGAATTTCGCGATAATGGCTAGTACGATTATCCCTCCAGCAGCAGCGGCTACGCCAATGTACAGTACAAGTTTATTTCGCTTTTCTTTTTCTCTACTCATGTTTGAACTAACCGATTCTTCATTACAATCTTTAATGAACGAACATACTAAAGAAAATGTTCCATCATGTAAATTTGTAATTTTATGACAGTGGCTGGTTACGTCTAACGCACTTCCATTGTACTCATTTGTACACTGTTTATTCTGATAAACTAAGATGACGCTAAAATCTTCAGGTATAGTAATAATATTATGTACATTGTCTGTTGTGTTATTTGTTACTGTTTCATTAAAAATAGGACTTTTTGAAGTGTCACTTATTGTATCGTTTCCTGTTGCTTGTACTTCACACTCGTCACTTTCTATATCTTCACAATCTAAAATTAATGTCGTTGTTTCAAGTTCATCATTATTACAATGAGTATTCGTTACATTTTTAGTACAATTTGAATCCTTGACAAAAACATCAACACTATATTCATTATTAAAATTATTTTTTGTTGTTTTATTGATGTGATTAAATTCATCGTTGTTCTTTGTTGTAGTCGTTGTAATATTATAACTGATCGTAACTGGCTCTGCCTCAAGGTCCGGAGATTTTGTTGTATATGTTATTAAAGGGTTAATATGATCTATGTAGTTTATTGTACTTATGAAAAATTCATGCGATCCTGTATGATTTGTATTATTTAATTGACGGCAGTATTCGGTTTCTATTCCTATACAATCAAATATTTCTATAATGCAATCGCTATATCCACGTATTTCATCGTATGCATCTTGCGATTGATTTTTCAATCCAAACCAATCTATATTATTTCTGAAATTAGTAGAAGTTATATTGTAGCCTTTTCCAAGATGCAGAAAAAAAAATGAAAAGTAGAACAACTTACGTCATAACTGGTTTGTAGGATGTTAATGCTATACCATCATTCAATTCGAACATTATCTCCTCCAAAATGATATATTTGTCTGTACATTTAGATTTGCTTGCATATAGTACTTGACTGAACTGCAATGAGAATAGCACAAAAAGTTCATAAAAGAATAATCTTCAGTATTAGGTAATAAGATTAGCTGGATTTAATTTCATGTTAACAGTTGACAAACAGGCAGAGACGATCTAACCTAACTGTTGGTAAGGGGTCTCCATGGCCTATGGATAGACATTTGCAACGTTTGAACTTTCTTTTTGAGAGAGGGTCAATTAAAAAGAGATTAGTTTTGCCTCTTTAAGTAAGTTAACATCGAGGTGCTATTATTAATATTGCATGTTTTATATCGCTGCGTAAGTGATCTACTTATAAAAACTGTTTGTTTGGTTTCTTGAAGTTAACAGGTTTGGAACAAAAAAAGAAGTATAAATTGGAGTGTGTAATTTAGTAATCTGGCATATTGTGATGCGAGTAGTTAATGATTAACAATTGGGACATTTAACGGAAGTTCACGTGTCTGTTAACATTTTTTACTTCGTAAATTAACGATTAATTAAAGACACACTAGTGATCCTATAAGGGTTTCGTATTGCGAAGTAGGTAGGTACCTTACTTACGTCGCTAAAGCAAACATTGAGCTGCTGAAAGGATGGTGGCAGATGATGGCATACGAATTTAGGGAGATGAGCTTTGAAGCGATATAAATTGCAATCGTTTAAGTATATTACAAAAATCTTTAGTACACATTAACTGACTGTAATAAAGACTTAAGTAGGTACTACATACTTACTGTAAAATATAATATTGTAATCACGAACACACTGTATTTCATTTTGTCACAATAATAATAATTATGTTCTTCTCAACTGTTTTCACACATATTCCACTGATTTTGTGTAAAGGATCACTTTAACACTGACACAATTTGTGATACACATATTTCAAACAGGTAATATTTATTTTTAGAGCATTGTATTTTCCTTGTCGACTAAATATGAATAGAGTCCGATTAGAATAAAGCATTGTTAATAGAATTTGTGATGGCTGTTCAAATAATAGCGGTAGCTTATGAAAGCGGATACATACCTACTTTCTTTGTATTTTAGGGAGGCAACTCCACATAGCATAATACTGCAGCCTGGTTAAATGTATCTGCGCATGAGTACCTATAAGATACTCTTCGCGGAGGAGAGGAGTGAGTACCACAGATTAATGAATATAGTACTGAAGCACAACAGATAGGTATCGAAGAAACAAATCCAAGGAACGCTTATTAACGCTTGACAATCAAATTACTTATCTTTGTCATTATACAATTAAAACTCTTTATTATTGAAACTAGCTGTTCCGCGCGGTTTCACTCGCGTTCCCGGGATAAAAAGTAACCTATGATCTTCAGGAATAATGTAGCTATAGAGAAAGAATTTTGCAAATCGGTTCAGTAGTTTCGGAGCCTATTCAATGTAAATAAACAAACAAACAATCAAATCTTTCCTCTTTATAATATTATTGCATTCTTTATTGCTAGAGATGTGTAAAAATGACAAGGAATAGTCTATTTTTTAATTTTTCATTAGTACTCAGAAAAAAATCGTGAATATACCCGTTTTTATAAAGATAAGGAAAGTCATTCGCGGAGAACATCCTCATAAACCGTCTCACGTAAAAAAAGGGGAATCGTTTGAAAAATATTATCGCGGAGAAAAAATAACAGCGAAACGAGTTTATTTTTAAACGGGTGCTTTATCACACAGCATCCGTACATTTCACCCACTGTATGGGTCATTGAATTCAATTATATCATGACACTTTCTGTGAACTCTGGATGTTTAACAAATATAACACTGTCTGTATGTTCGTCCGTATTTTTATTTTTTTGCCTATTTTACATAGTTTGACAATGTTATGTTTTATTGAAAGACGCAGCGCGGGCCCCACAAGGTTGACCAATAATCTTGTGAGGGTAGCGTAAGACCGGCCATCGTAGAATTCCGTAGGGAGGCCTTTGTCCAGGGAGCAGTGAACGTCTTTCGGCTGATATGATGATGATGATTAAGCTTTTTTTTTTATAAGTCTTTAAGGCACCTGTCGGTAACGTAACGATAATGACTTAAATGACTAATCCTTTCAATCACTATATTACAGTAAGTAGTCAATCAGTATTAATTAACCATTAAGAATTCAGTAGTTATTTTTTACCGTTAAATTAACGTTAATTACCTATTTACCAAATTCCTATGACTTCTCAATACAAATGACACACGTGTGAACGCGGGTAAAGCCGAGAGGCGGATGCTTGCGAGCTATAAATTTAGTACCTACCTGTCAATCACCTGTCACGATGATGGGCATTTAAATGGTAATAGGAAATCAGGGGATCTTGATACATACGGCGGCTGCGATTCAATTTTGCTTATGGTACTTACCATCGTGCAAATTAATTGCGTTTGTAGGTAGGTACTATGACGTTTCACAATGACACGTCATAAAGTAACGTCATTATAATACAAAACAGCGTAAGTTTTACTAATTATATTCGGTTTTTTCTCACGCGGTACACGAGATTTTTTCCCTAAAATGTTGCAAGAATTTAGTTTGAAGAAAGAGAATGGGTGCGAAACTAAGTGAATGCAGTATTTCAATTTCTTTATTTTGCCATTCAATATTACTTCGCATACTGTGTTTAAAATCCAAGTACCGACCTATAGTTTTAGTTTTTATCAAAATTGGCTCCTTTCAGCATTTTTCGCTATTCCCTTTATTTTAAGATTTGGTCAACCAGGCCCACTTGAAAAATTCACCTGCATATCGTGTAAGTATAAGAGCCAGATTCCTTTAGGCTTTGGTGCTTACAACCTTTTGCCATATATCACTTATGATAGTGAAAATGTACTAGTTTTTACATTCCCAAGATAAAAAGTAGCCTATGTATGCCAAATTTCACTGCGATCTGTTCAGCAGTTAAGGCGTGAAAAGGTAACAGACATTTAATTATTAGTATGGATTAAAAAAAAACTATCATTAGCGCCTTAACAAGACCGAATTATTATAAAGTTGTTCCTAATTTTAAGTTATTTAACTAAAATAATTACTATTAATGTATAATCCTAAATTTATCTTTAAAGCCATCAAACAAAATTTAAGTCAACGCGTGATTCCGCGCGTAAACGTTAAGTGCAATTTAATAAACGCACAGATTTATCAATTACAATACAGCTTTACTCCTTTGGCATAAGGGTCATTATAGCAAGCACCCTCACTTAATGAGACCATTAGCATCACCAACATTTGCAAGTTGTTTCGGAGATAGTCGACTCATCATATTGCTATGAACATCTGAATACAATGGTAGTGCGAAAAGTGAATTCGAAATTTTATTGTGTCATAACTTAAGAATAAAAAAATAGATTCAAATTTTAAAGTCTAGTGTTTTTTAAAAATGTTTCAAAAAGTTTTTGTTGTGTGCCTATTTATTTTTTTACTCGCGGATTTGAGTGGTGATGCGGATGCATTGAAAACCGGCGAGGAAGGAGTCTGTGAAGTTAAAACTAGGTAACCAGATTTATGATTTCTCGGGAAACGGAATCGGGAATCGTTATTTTGCAAATGATTTTGGTTTATTAGTAATTACAACATAGTTTTAGATTTTGGACTATAAATTATAATACACATTTCAATAGGATGAGTCCACTTTCATTCGCTCTGGCCTATTTTTTTTATATACTTGGCTTTCATGTCGAAAACTGAATATGATACGTTTTATATGATGAATGTTGTTTAAGAAATACATGATTTATTTTTTAATTATTCATTTAAACTCATTTTTTTTAAATAGTTAGATAAGTAGGTACCTATAGTAAGTATTCTTATCTTTATCGAAGTTATGATAATATTTCAGCATCTTCTTTAAGAGTTTAAGAACAGTTCCTTCGAGGATTTTTTTATTTGTAGATTGCATTTTGTATATTTGTTGTAAATAAAAAGTTTCTCTAAAAAAAACAAAGTAACAAGAAAAAAGCATCGATAATATTATTGAGCGAAATTGTAGCAAACACTAATAATTTAAACCTTTTTTCTTACCTTATTATTAAATTTGTTATATTTTATCATTTTCACAAGGAACAAATGTTTTTTTAGGAAATCCAATAAATTTGGGGCGGAAAGCTATATATAAATATTTTCGGACAGACAGACAGATGGACAGACGCACGAGTGATCCTATAAGGGTTCCGTTTTTTTTCTTTAGAGTTTCGGAACCCTATAAGACTTGTCCTGACTGTCTATCTATCAACGTTCACTTTTATAACTTAGGCAGAAAGTCTTCGATCAATCATAACCAGAAAGTTATCAATAATCTACCCACCCGTAAGGTTATAGGGGACAGCGGGTAAAACCGCGAGGCGAAAAGCTCCTACAATTATATTTTTGTTTTTTTTTTCCAGGGTACCCCAGACTAGAAGAGTGTCCTACAAAGCTGTGATAAATAAATGGTGCGGTGTGAGGAAGTGTGTTGTCAGGAGATATAAAAATGAGGTTAGTGTGTAACGCAAAATTGTACCTACTACCCGTTCACTTTGAGTAGGCTGTCGTTGAATGACGTCATAGGTACAAACAAGCATTTCTATTCACTCACACTTCGCGGGTCTGATTTGAGGCTTTGACCCAAAACTACTGAACCGATTTTAATAAAACTCGGCACATAGATAGATGATATCCTGAAATAACTTAGGTATAGGCTCCTGTATATATCCTGGGATGGAAATGTTGTTATAATCTAAGTATATAAAAGGAAAGTGTGACTGACCGACTGATCTATCAACTCACGCCAAGGGCGTACTGAGCCTTTGAAGGGGGGGGGGGGGGGGGCAAATACTCAAGCTGGGTACCTACCCACTTAACTACCTTAGTTAAGTTTAGATGATACACCTGAAGGAGATCGAGCTTTGATTAAGCATGACAAATCCAGTGTGGGTACGCCTATGACTCACACAAACCACTGGACGGATCGGGCTGAAATTTGGCATTTAGGCGATGATAGCTCAGTGGTAGTGACGTCGGATGCCGAGACAAAGGTCCCGGGTTCGAATCCTACAATGAGCTTGAGCTTTCGGTGAAGGAAAACATCGTGAGGAAACCATAGCACGGTGGTAGGGTACTTTGTAGTACCCGCCTGGTTGGCTACCACCCTCAAGTTGAAAATCTGTCGCCAAGCACCTTTCGGTGTGTTCAGCTGCACTTGAGAGCCAGTTCCTTTCTAGGCTTTGTGTGCTTACCATCATCGGCCACATCATCACTGACCACGGTGAGATTGTGCTCAAACACACATATATAGTAAAAAAAAAAAAAATACAGATAGCTATTATGAAGTTTATACGCTACATTTTTTATGAAAATTCAATTCCTAAGAGGGGATTGCAGGTGTTCCGTTGTCTAGTTATAAATAAATCCATTTAAACTTGCGTAATTATTTAAATCTTTGTAAGTAGATCGTATGAGATTCATTAAAGTATCATTTATAATTGATTTCAGGTGTACACAACATGGACAAATCGCACCGTCTGCTGTTTCGGCTGGGAGCACAACGCTACCCTCGACGTCTGCTTCCCAGCTTGCAGCACAGGCTGTAAAGGTGGCCGGTGCATCGCCCCCGACGAATGCTACTGTAAATCTCCACTATACCTCGATCCCGAACTCAAAAATGAATGCCTCACTCCAACATGTGACCAGCCTTGTGTCAATGCAGATTGTTGGGCCAATAACACATGCCAATGCCACCAAAACTTCACCAAATATAACGATACTCACTGCTACAAATGTAATCCAGGGTATACAGTTGATGAAGAATTGAAATGTACACCAAAATGTGATACGGCATGTGTTAATGGATATTGCTCGGCACCAAATCTGTGCACATGTCATAAAGGGTACAAAAACAACGGTACATTATGTGAGCCTATCTGTGAAACCTGCATTAATTCAAAATGCGTGTCTCCAAACATTTGCTCGTGTTTAGACGGATTTGTGCCAATGAATAGAACTGCTTGTAGACCTAAATGTGACTCTTGTGATAATGGGTCTTGTGTTGGCCCAAACAATTGTGTTTGTAATGTTGGATATGAAAATGTTGGTGGTGTTTGTAAGCCAACATGTGCAAAGAGTTGTGTCAATGGATTCTGTTCAGGTGTTAATGTTTGTTCCTGTTATGATGGCTTTGTTAAAAATGAGAGCAATCCAAATGTTTGCTTCAAAGCTTGCGATAAAGTGTGCAATGGAATCTGTGACATCCATGGTGACTGTTTTATCAAGAAATGTGAACCGACGGCTGTAACGTAAGTACCTTATTCATTATGTTCTGGTTTTCTTTCAGAACTCAAACTCAAAACTCATTTATTCAGTTTAGGCTCTGATAAGGCACTTATTAATGTCGATAGTTACCATTTTTACAATAGACTCTACCACCGGATCGGAGTAGGAAGAACTTAAACTGAGAAGAATCAAGTTTTTTTCGTATGTTTATAGTAGAAATTCTATTAGAGAGCAAAGTGGCACCCCCTGCGAAAATTATAAGTTCGTAATATTATTTTGATTATACAAAGTAAGTTCAGAAGCATTAGATTTTTCATTTTAAATATTAATTCAGATAACTGGTTTTTGGTTGCATAAAGAAAATAATAATTCATAAGTCCCAACAGTAAGTACTTACCTACTTGCGAACAGTAATCAGAAAACCAATATACTTTTTAGCACTTACATAAATGTTTATGTAAGTGCTAGTTAAGTAGTGAATTCCTTGAAAAATAGAACAGTACTACTTATTATTTTTGACATAATTAACTTTGTAAATTTTTACATAGTATAAAATGAAGTTGCGTCCGCTATCGAAGCCACTAGTAGTAAATAAATATAATAATTTATTTTTTTCGTTTCTGAACTGTAGCTAAAGCACAAAATAATTTTAATTATTCACTTTGAAGGGCCATAAAAATATATTTGTACTTTTTATTGCTAAAATGGTTGACAAACTGACATACACTCCACCAGACTATATGTAATAAAAAAAGAAATAAATTAATGCAAATGAGTTTCCACAATGTGATGCATTCATCATGTTAAGACAGACAGGACGTTTGATACGCATACACAATCACGTTCAAGCCGGCACGTCTATCGCTACTTGTACTTTGATATGATTCTCATAATAGGGTTGTCTCTTTTTTTTACTACTTTACCAGTCACTCGTTTCTTGGAAATAAAAAGCTGGAGAGTAATATACGCTATTCTCTGGCCCATAAATTGTCTCTATGCTTAAAATCAGGTTGATCCGTTACTGCGTGAAAGAAGGACAAACCACAACACACATAAATACAATATTAGTAACTAAGGATTTTTTTTATACTACTAAAGCAGCAAGCAATCATACGGACGGCCCACCTGATGGTAAGTGGTTACCATCGCCTATCGCCATTTGCAATACCAATTTTATAGAAAAACACATGGTACATTTATTAATCTTGGGATAGGTTTTCTTTATATACAGCACACAAAATGTATGCCCTAGGTGGGTTTGAACTTCGAACCCACGACCCATATTTACGCTTTTTCGTTTGACATTCTGATGGGTACGAACGATTTTATTTTTAATAAAATCTGCTGAGGCTTTATGTTCGCTTAATTTCAAATGTAAGTCTGAAATTAGAAAATATATCATGCAGTCATATTAAGAGAAAAAATCTTTATCTGAATCGAAATTGTAAACACTTCAAATAACCCAGATTTAATGGCAGTAGACAGCCCTATAGGACATAGATTGTACGCACATGACGTCAGCAGATGAGTCAGAAATTGCATTGCCTACATAATTTATTCCAGATCCTGAGAAAGGAAATTGTGTGTAGATTTATGTCACAGTGGGGTCGCACTGTGATGTAATTATAAATAAACATTTTAGTGATAATGTTTCTGAACGACTTGTTGAGAAACCTATAATCACAAGGCGATGCAAAATTTGAAATGCAAAAAACTGATGATTCACTTGGAAAAAAAATGGTCTACGTGACGTTAAGTACGTAATAAGCTGAAAAATAAAAAATTCTAATTGGAAGAAAATACTAATTGGTTACACACATTCTACTTCATTATTTATCGATTGCCGAAGATAAAATTCAAGATATTATAGAGTCTTCTACTGTAAATCGCTCTAAAAGGGCTGCGGGTGCCTGGAGGATTTAAAGGTACGCGAGTCGTGTATTTCTCTCTGCGATTTTAGGCATATCAGCATTTAGGAGGGTGTATCAATTTAGTTTTATTGTATTCCAAATTACCGCGTCATCTTAGTATAACAACACGTATGTATCTTCGGGTGTCGGCTATTTACACGCTGCATACCCACCGAGGTATAAAAAATAACTATAAAATTCTTGCGAAAGTGTGATGCTGAGAGCAAGTTTTTATTAAATGCTTGAGCGCGCTTGACTACAATAATTCTATTTACTCAAGACCCTAAATTGTAGGTGTCAGGACAGACAGACACCACAAGTAAGCTCCACTCCTTTGCTGTTCGCATTACGTAATTCCGTAGCAAAGAAATTCATAATAACTAAAATTACTACATGAAACTTAAACTCAAACTCATTTATTCAGTTTAGGTCCTAATAAAGTACTTTGAATGTCAATAGTTAAAAATTTTACAATAGACTCTACCACCGGTACGGAATACACATAAGCTGAGAACTGGGTACACTGGGTGCAGACCATTACCTACTGGGTTTCCTGTTTACTGAACTAAAAGGTATTATATAGGTAATATTATTACCTAGACAGCGTTCTTGACCTACTATAGAGATGCAGAAATTAAAATGTAGGCGTTAACATTTTTAAAATATAATTAATATTTTAGATAAATGCAGCTATTACTAAATTTTTTATTTTATTCCAACTCCTAATAAACTATGTATTTTTATTTTTGTGAAAATCTGTTCAGCCGTTTGAAGATCATCACTAATTTCTATGAGAGCCCTCTGCGCTCGCTAATTTGTCCGGTAAGGTTGGTCCATCAGAGAACCAACTTTAGTCCTTAGCAAAAATAAAAAAAAGCTTCTTTCTAGTGTGTCGGGACTTTCTTAAATTTTTTAATTTTTATTATTATTTAATACATCAGCACATTCTAGTACCTACGCCTACTTCTTAGACAAAACTCATTATTTAGTATAGCCCCAAGATCCCACAAACTACTTCGTCAGTTAAAGCATTGGAATAAAGAAACAAATAAACACACACGAACCCTGTTTTTTTAGCAGCCTGTATACTGAGCAAGTATTTAATGTAGGTCAAGCATTGCAATTAAATTTAATAATGTTTCCTTGAGATAGCGTTATCGCTCTCAGCTGATTTATAACATAGAAATAATTAAATTAAGTTCATTGTTGATAGAAATAAATTAAAATTTATCGCTCGACTGGCGCGACTCTAAACGTTTTTATAGTTAAAGCAGATTCTTAAACAAAGGACATTACTATAATGGCAGTGAATCATTGTGGGTGGATTGTTTCAAAGTTACGTTTTATCTCACTTCAACAATATAGAGAAAATAACTGTAGCTCGATTCATGTCACACAATTTTAACGATGTCGTAGCGACATATACATTCCTACGATAGAGAAACGATCCTACCGACTGCAAATACGACATGCAAATCGTCGCTTATGGCGACGATATCCGAGAAATAATGATTCTAGTTTTTTTTTCTCGGCAGTTCTAAAAAGGGGTATACACGATTTTTTCTGACGTTACGTTAGTTTAACATATATTTTTTACAAATCTCTTGCAATAAAGAATGCCGAAAAAAACTTAATCTAGAATCATCATTTCTCGGATTTCGTCGCCTTACACTGTCTACGAGTAGGTACCTATTCATTTTTCTAACAAGAGAGAAAACCAAATTAAAACCAATGACCGACATTCAAAATGATACAAATTTTCACTGTACTACTAACCTCTGATTGACGAGTTTTCTTTAACGCGATTCGAGTAATAAAAGCGCGATATTTTTCTCTATCCAATGACGTCGAAAGGTCAATAGCGAAAATAATGCATATTCGCGGTGTTGTGCCTATACCTGCTTGAGGCATATCCTGGTATAGGTAGTTATAGACACCAATCACTCTTCAGCTTTTTTGAAAACTCATCGATCGGTTCAGTGGTTTAGGCGCAGCCTACTTTTCGCATTCATAATATTACTAGCTTCCGCCCCGCGGTTTCACCCGCGTTCTCGAAGTATCTTATGTTTTTCCGGGATAAAAAGTAGCCTATATGTTATTCCAGGGTATGATCTATCTATGTGCCAAGTTTCATCCAAATCCGTTCAGTAGTTTTTACGTGAAAGAGTAACAAACATCCATACTCACAAACTTTCGCATTTATACTACTTATTAGGAGGAAGTAGGATTATAATTTTCGGATGCTTTCTGATTTCTGTTGTAATTTTTCATATCTCAAAGCAACTGCTCCATTTGTTGATATACACGTGATGAGTTTATAGGCAAAACTTTATTTTAATGTGCCATTTGCATACTATAGGTACGGTAGTGTAACCGCGGAACCGCGATAATGGATTCCAATGGTGACTATGATTTTGATACGGTTGATTTTTTACCTATTTTATTTTAATCTGTGGTTTAATTTTGTTTCTCAGCAAGATCTGCTAGACAGTCAAAAAAATATCTGAGATTTTGTTCATTCTAAAAATATTGCACAGTTTGGAGTCCTAAGCGGAGGAAAACGCGTAGCAACAGCTCGTTTTATACTATTTTTGACATTTATTAGATAATTTGTGCGACTGACATATCAACATTGTTTATTTCAACATGAATATAAATAAGAATTCAAACTACTACTTAATAAGAAGTCAAACTTTCCAGTAACAGGGCTGCTGGAAGAAATTTCTATTAGAAATAAGCAGTCCCTTTGTATCTGTTTTGTCTTTTCCCTTTACTTGATTGTGTGTGTACATAAATAAATAAAGAATAAAAATGTTTTATACATTCTATATTACATATCGATTCGTTGATAAAATTTGAATCACTTTTTTATTTTCTTCTTCAACCTATTTATGCCAAGCAATGCTGAGTGCACCATTTCACACGATCTCGGGCCTTCCTCATCCAGTCCCATACCACCTTGACCAGATCATCTGTTCATCTTGCTGGTTGTGTCCCAACATGTCTCCATCCTGTTCTAGGTCTCTATTTGAGCTTTTTTATTACTAGGTATAATTTAATTGTAAATAACGTAACGGTAAACTAGTGAGCATTTTCTAAACTTTATTAGCCGCGCGATAGTGTGATAACTGTTATGATACAAACTCACATGACCATTATGTACTTTTGGTCACGTTTTGTATTGTGTGAGTATAATATATACGCAGATTGGAATGTTTCAGTTACTGTTTATAGGAATATTCCACGTTTTATCAAATTAATTAATAGGACTTGTTGCAATTATAGAACCTATGATGACGCGCTTTACCTATCTAGGTATGTCAATAATATTATAAATTAAAATACGCCTGGGTTTAATATAATTATTTTCAGAGTTATTATTTTCTATGCATTAAGTACTAATTGTTCCCCGCGGTTTCACTCGCGTTCCCGGAATAAAAAGTAGCCTATAACCTTCGGGAATAATGTAGCTTCCTATTAGAAAAATAATGTTTCAAATCGTTATTAAAACATTAATTTTCGTTCAAACATTATTTTTTTAGCGCATTCAAACAAACAAACTCTTCATCTTTATTATTAGTATATGTAAGCACAGAATAAATCCTTACTGTGAAAGTGGTAAACTGATATTCGATATACCTATGACGAGGCCAAATTATTTCAGTTAGCGACTGATAATCTGTTCAGTTCACGGGCAAGGTCAGAACTGGTGGTTGTTTTATTTAGCGCTTATTTAACACAAAAAAATGTTTATTCATCAAATACTTTGGCACATACTTTGCTCAAAGAATTGCCATTGCCATTCAGCGTGACAATGCTGCCAGTCTTCTTGGCACACTTCCGCGGGGCAGCGATTTGGCACAAATTTTCTATTTATAGATGGGTATTTTTTTTTGTTACATAAAATATGATAATTATTATTTACCAATTAAAAATATATTCAACCAAAAAAAAAACATCAAATTCTAAAATTTCACGGCAATGATAGCGATGACGTCAAATGCCGAGACGAAGGTTGCGGTTTTTAATTTTACAACGACCTTGAGCTTTTCATGACACGATGGTAGGGTACTTTGTAGTACTACCCTGATTGGCTACCCTCAAGTTGAAAATCCATTGCCAAGCATGTACCAGTGTGTTTTAACAGCTGCACTTGAGAGTCCCTTCTAGACTATGTGTTCTCACTACATCATCATTCCCGAGCTGCCATTAGTAATCCGACTGCCCCCAATTAGTCGTAATACAAAGTCCTCCCCGTCCCCTGGTAACGCCCTGAGCTGAAGTTCGTACCCCATTCAGGGGTGCCCTCAGGCGTGGTTACCTAAATGTTAACTTGGCCGGTAAGGTTGCTGCAGCCATCAGAGGATACCAACTTTAGTCTTTAGTCCTTTCCAAAAAAAATACATCATCACTGACTTACTGACTGAATTTCAACATAGGTCGAAAATGCGATGCTTAGCTCCCACCTAAGTCGAAAAATTAAGTTTGTTTTTACTGTAAATAACTTGTCATATTACTCAGGGATAAAGTAGATTCCTAATAATGAAGGAATTTTTAGAATCGGACTAGTAATTCCGGTGATTACCTTCTATATTCAAACTTACAAAATTTACCTCCATATAATATTAGCATTGTTGTTTTCCTTCATCAAAAAAGCCGAATCGCACTTGTCTATTTGTTTAAATTATTAACAGGAGTTTTGTTATGATATGATAACAAAACAGTAGCTAAATTTAAATACATTGTAGTTGGTTGATGACTAACACATCATAATGAGAAATATATTGTTAATTAAGCTGGTTAATTATATTTGAAAATGATATCGGAAAACACGGTGTGGTACAGGTTGTTCATTTAAAAAGATTATAATTTTACGACTTTTTTTAAAAAAAGACTGTAATTGTAAAAAAAATTTGGTTGATTTTAAATGTTAGGGGTTGATTCTATTTTTTTTTATAATTATTGATTAACTATTTAGTTTAAGAACTCGCGTCCCATTGGTTTAACTAGAGATGAACAGACCATGAAAATATCAAGTTCTAAGTCGAGTAAGTTGATGTAAGATATTGTTAACATAAAAAGTAGTTATATATTTTGTTCTTTTCAAAATTTATAATTTTTATGTCTTTCAATCAATTTTTCAAATATTTGTCTGACGTTTGTCAGTCAAGCAGATGCATGTTTACGAATATAATTAGGTTAGGATTATTCGTTGGTTTACCTATAATTTAAAATAATATAAAAAAGGACTTAATAGTAGTTAGTGTAATTTATAAACATCTGCTTCCTGAAAACGGAAACGGACGGAAAAAATACGGATTTCAAGGTTGAAATAGTAGATAAACAAAACACAGATTCAACACATTAAGTTGAGTCTATACAGAAAGGAACACTAGATTATCTTGACTATAAACGTGAAGTCAGTTGTTTTAATAACGGTGAAATAGCTAAACAAAACACCGATTCTCTATTAAAATATGTACATGTTTACAAAAAAAAGTAAAATATGTTTTATATCAGTTATCTGATTTCCACAGTATAAGTTGGAAATGATTGAGGACTAGACTTGACAAAAAAAGTTAAAAATACAAAAAAATACAGGAGTAGCAAGAGTACAGATCAAACTGTACTGATGTATTTACAATGATGCATACTAAAATAAACGTCACAAAGTTATTTATTACCGTCCAACGGATGCCTATAAAACTGTCCACGGTGTATGCAAAATGTCATTGTTCTCAAAGAACTGCCGTCAATAACCCACGCAATCGTTAAGTCCTTATACGATTTAATCGTATGCCACAATCGTTAGCTTTACGCGGTCAGATTTTAAAAGTTACGCGAACAAAACATCGGCCTGTATACAAAAATTGTGTTCCAAGTTTGATTTTATATTACTCGCTCTTCAAATTTCCTTAAACACAGAGATTGGTATAACGTGTTGAGAGTACGATTTTGTTAACATTGTGTATTTTAATCATAATTTGCATGAAAGGAAGTGTACTGATAGTGATAGTATATCAGTGGCAAAATAACTCGTTATGTACCATACAGTGTTGTGTCATGAACAAAACGTAGTCATAATATAAATGGACATGAGATACATTGAACGTCATATGTGCTGATAATTGAAAAATGTGCGGAATAAAAAGTTTGTCGGCGATCGTGACTGTGCTTATTTTGATGCAACTCATTGTGTTGTCGGAACAATTATTGAAGTTTGGAGATAAAGGCGTTTGTAAAGGACGTGTCGCGTAAGCTTTTTTTTTATTATTGTATCTTTCTTTATGTTCCACTTATATATTATCACTTATAGGGGATAAAATTGCGGTCTAGCGCTTTTCTTTTTGATCTTCATGTATGCGACCATAATTTAAAGATATGCCAATAGTTTCATAGATTACAGAAGACTCGTATCGTCTGTGGTCCTACAATCGGTGGCTCAAAAACTACACGTAGAAAAGCTGTTCTTGGCTTCTTTTTACGGTTTACTTTCTCTATAGGTTCTCTATGGTAGTGTTGGAAACTGTTTTGTACCTATAGTCCATGGTTCTATTTTCCTTTTTTTACCTAAATGTCAGTGATAAATAAATGAGTCGTAATGTTGTGTCAGAGCTTGGTGGTTTTCATTTGCAGCATACTATCCACTTATAAGTTTAATTCCTAACAGGTAGTAATTACGAAGACTTGACAACAAAAAGCTAAGTTTAAGATAAAGTAGAGATCATAATATAGATCTTAGTTAACTTTTGATTATAATTGTTTAAACTTGGGCGAAAGTTTGTATCTACAGTTGGCACATAGACCCTGAAGTAACGTTAAACGTTAAAGTTATATATTTGCGAAATTATAAGCGTCAGACATTTATTTTTATATCATGAATATGACAAAGCATACCGCCCGCCTGGTGGGAAGGGGTGCCGCAGTCTCTAACTCTCTAAAATTTTAGAATCATATTTGAACCACAAGGATATTTAGGTACTGCGGAAGATTTCGCACTGACATAGTTCGAAGAATTGCCAAACATAAGTGGCAGTGGGTGGGGCACATCGCTCGTAGAACCAACGGCCGCTGGGGCAGAAAAGTTCTCGAGTGGCGACCACGAACCTTTGTCCTGCAGTGGACGTCTTTCGGCTCATAATGATGATGATGATACATCCGTTAAGAATTTTTGAAAATTCCATCCTAATGGCGTAAAATAGGAAAGAAACTGCGGGGCGGAAAGCTAGAAAAGTAACTTAGTGTTTAAAAAGTTCTAGATCGTTCTTATCGACCTGACGACGAGTATATCGCGCATTATCAAAACTAAAACGAATTGAACGTTTGACCTTGTGCACAAATTTTATTGGTTATGAAAAACGGATTGCGTTTAAAATAATAACACCTACACTTCATAAAATGGTTCTTGTAAAGCCTCACAAACAAGATCAATCTGAACCCACCAAGCCGATATCCAAAAGATACACGTAAAACTCCTCGTCCCCAGCAACGCCCTGGAGAGTGGTTCTATCTGGGGCACCCACAGTTTAACTATTACTACAGTGAATCTGCGCATAACTACCCGGTCGAGAGCTTTTTTTTATACTACTAAGGCACCAAACAAGCATACGCCCCAATTCAGCTAGGCTTTTTTTGCTATCTTGTGTTCTTTTCAAGGCGTCTGAACTACGCAATCAAATGCCTTGGAAAGATCACAAAATACGCCAACATCTTGAGAATTCTCCCAAACATCGAAAATATGCTTTATTATTTTAGCTCCAGCGTCAGTCGTAGACCGCCCTTTTGTGAAACTAAAGAATCTATCATTGTTTTCTTGCGCCTGAGCAAGGATACAATACAACTCATTGAGGAGGGAAAGCCACCAGCCGTGCCGTAGGCTTAAAAAAAGTGACCAACTTCGCATCCAATCGCAATCGTAAACATTTCACAAATAAAAATGATCAAAATGATTGAAAAATAAGTTCTTTGAGTGATTTCAGGGTTGGTCTGATATGGTCATATATATATTTCCTTTACTTGCAAGTCTTATATCTACCGCTCAAACAAAGATGCCCAAGACTCTAAGATTGAAACTGTTATATAGTGTAGTTGCTAGAGCCATACACCCCCATGCAGTACCTGACCATCATAAGGTTTCCTTATAGTTATCCTTAACATAGTACTCAACTCAATAACTCATTGTAACATTTACTACTATACCTAATTGTAATTGATCACTGCAAAATGCCTACATACTTTAACCACAAGTGCAATAGGGTAGTTGACAGTGTCAAAAATAAATGACCAAACGCTAACCAATGCATAAAACATCTAAAAACACGTGGAAATATCAAATATCTTGTACATTTAATGCTTTTTATGATTTTCAATTACCAGTGGAACCACTAAGAGTAGATGATTTGATGCTGTGAAACTATGACGTCATAGTGTAATATTTCATACAAAATTCCATCGTTTTGACATTTATTAAAAAGTAGCTGATTTGATATGTCAGTCAGCATAATTATTCTAAATATATATTTCTAGCTTCCGCCCGCGGTTTCACCCGCGTTCCTGAGGGGTCTTATGTTTTACCGAGATAAAAAGTAGCCTATATGTTATTCCAGGGTATGATCCATCTACGTGCCAAATTTCATCCAAATCCGTTGAGTAGTTTTTACGTGAATGATTAACAAACATTCATCCATAGATCCATATTCACAAACGTTTGCATTTTTTATATTAGTAGGATGCATTTATTCAGTTAAAGCACTTATGAATGTCGATAGTTACATAGACTCTATAGCACCTGTTCGGAATATACTTAGGGCCATAAGATCGATCGACGTTTAAACTATCGTTTATGAAATCTAAGATAAAATTTTATCCATGGTTTAAACTATTGTTCTAAGATCAAGTGACAAATATGGACAGATCGGTTAAACTTCGATTAATCCCATAGATACGGCAATTCTTTCTAATATTTTTTTTTATGGTGAAATTTTACATTGACATTGGTGTTACAGTTTATTTCATTTCTTGATCATATGGCATTAGATACGTTTTTTACACAATTCTGCCAGTGTCAGGGTCATACATCTTGACGGAAATGTCAAATTATAGTAGTGGGTATTCGCCTGTTCTGGCTCACGACTTTTTGGTCCTTTTGGCCCTCATCGGCGGGCGGGCGGGCGACGCTGGCTAAAAAAAAAAAAAAAAAAAGTTTGGTGTCATTTCCTGGGTTTTCGGGGTCGCCCGATCGATCTAGCGCATCCGTTTTGTGATATCTGTTGCGGTTGCTGACATAGCTTATTGCTTTCAGTACCTCTAGTATCACCTAATTAAGCTAATGCTAATTGCTAATGATATGTCTATCGATTATTAGATTCTATTCTCGATCTCTCTTGTTCTTAATCAGCTATTACCTCATTACTAATCACCTCTCCCCCGTCACTAATCACTTCCCTATTTGTTTACCTACTCGGGTACTAAGTATCTATTCTATGTCGGATGAAGGATTAAATTAAACTTCCATATATTTTAATTTATATGCTTTTATTTTCATTTCATTAGGAAAAATATATACGATACATATTATCCACCAAAATTAACATTGTGCAACGTGTAATCTGAAAATAAATTTATAAATCTCTGCATTGTACACCCATCAAATTTATGAAACAAATACATTAAACAGTACTCGCCACAAACAGAAGTAAAATCTTTTGAATCCTACGTGTGTTCCAATCCCATCGCTTTGAGTTTCTCCTCCTGCCGGTGATCGTCCGTATGAAACGAAATATTGACCAACACCGTTCGCATCAATATGAATAGCTATCCAGTGCGATCCTGGTTATTTCGATAGTGTCAAATTCTCTTCGCATAACAGGTAAGTAGTAAGGTGGTATAAAAACATTAATTTTATTAGCACCATATATGTATTTTGTAATCAATATGCTATTTTTAAGTCTTGAGAGTTAAGAAATGTCTGTCTTGTTACAAAAATCATTAAACATCATTGACAGCCAGAAAAACACCTACAAACAATATTATTTTCCACTGAATGAGGACGACAGTAGAGATTTAATTATTAAATCCAATTATGATTCACGAAAGAAAAAAACATCCGCAAGCAATATCGATGACTTTTTTGAGATACCACCAAAGAGTAAAAGGAAGAAAACGGTTTCGTCAACAACAGTGGCGAGAGCCGATCGAGGTGGTGCTGGATTTGCATACATATCCACTAATAACGATGATGCGGACCAATCGACGCACCTCATTAAAATAGAAATCTACGATATGAAAAAACTCGCAAAGATCCCCGCTTCGGAACATTGGAAGCACGCAAACACAAGGACGAAATACTACGCCAAAATCGTGGATGATAACATATCGGATGATACGAACAATCTTGTTTTTAACAGTCAACAGTGGCGAGAGCCGATCGAGGTGGTGCTGGAGTTGCATACATATCCACTAATAACGATGATGCGGACCAATCGACGCACCTCATTAAAATAGAAATCTACGATATGAAAAAACTCGCAAAGATCCCCGCTTCGGAACATTGGAAGCACGCAAACACAAGGACGAAATACTACGCCAAAATCGTGGATGATAACATATCGGATGATACGAACAATCTTGTTTTTAACAGTCAACAGTGGCGAGAGCCGATCGAGGTGGTGCTGGAGTTGCATACATATCCACTAATAACGATGATGCGGACCAATCGATGCACCTCATCAAAATAGAAATCTACGATATGAAAAAACTCGCAAAGATCCCCGCTTCGGAACATTGGAAGAACGCAAACACAAGGACGAAATACTACGCCAAAATCGTGGATGATAACATATCGGATGATACGAACAATCTTGTTTTTAACAGTCAACAGTGGCGAGAGCCTATCGAGGTGGTGCTGGAGTTGCATACATATCCACTAATAACGATGATGCGGACCAATCGATGCACCTCATCAAAATAGAAATCTATGATATGAAAAAACTCGAAATATTTTTTTAGTAACGTTAATGATCGATAACTTTGTATCTTACAAATAAAAAAACATATTTTAAATTCAAGACTTTTATTTCATTTTCACAAGTTATTCAAACACACAGAAGTATCTAATCCGTCATTGTATACATTTCCTAGGAAATTCATACATTTCCTAAATATCTATCGGAGTATTACATTCGGGATATTTGTAAGGATAGCGGTATTTGGGGGGGTTGTAAGTGAAATTTATTTTTTTGCGAATACTTTCAAATTTATGCAAAATAAAAAAAAATAACCCCAACCTAATTTTTCAATAGAATTTATATATTTCCTAGTATCATTATTGAAATAAAATTTCCTAGGAGATATACACAGGATTTGTATACAATTCCTATATTTCATACATTTCCGGTGACATATATACAAAATAGGTAGGTAGATTCTAAAATAAATTATATAGGAATGTACAAGAACTTTTTACACATATTTTCTCAATTTTACTTCTTAAATCTATACATAATATTATGAAATCTTAACTACTATAGTCTACAGTTATATTTATGTTTTTATCTATTTCAATAACATTATCAAACTCTGCATAAACAATACAGTTAATGGTTTCTGCAAGAAGATATTTCACCAATCATTTAAAAAGCAATATTCATAAAAATAATGTATTAACCTCACATCATTATTTAACAAATGTTGCAGTTATTGAAAGTGCTTTTGGTTTAAGAATTGTTACGTATAAAATTAAAAGTAAAATAGATAAATCGTTGAACTTAATTTTAGAGACACCGGAATTATTCTTAAATTCAATAAAAAGCGATATTTTATTCTTGATACAAGAGTGTATAAAATCACATAAAGGTTTTAAAGTAAATTTTATTTTACATGCTGATTTTGTACAACAATCAAAAAACGTTAGGACCACTTTTGATTTTCAAACAACAAATTTTATAATTTGTCAAGGAGATGACTTAAATATTTTCTTTTCATCTTTAATTGAAACTATAAGTAATACATTTTGTACATTTGAAAAAAAATAGATAGTGGATGGAGTCTTAAAGAAATAAATTGTATAGATATGTGTATTAATAAATATAGACCCTTACGCAGTAGTTCATATATCGATCTTCCTAGCGACATAAAAACAAAAAAGCTGTTATTAACGATAAAAATTCCGATAACTTATATTTTAAATGGGCATTACTTTCAGGTTTATATCCTGTAAATAAAAATGCCGATCGCGTAACCTCTTATACCATGCACGCTAACGTCCATGAATTTAATAATATTTCTTTTCCAATTAAAATTAACGACATATCAAAAATAGAAAATTTGAATGATATCAGTATAAATGTTTTTGTATTAGAATATAACAAAGAAAAAAAATACATTCTATTGTAGGGCCATTATACTATATACTATATTTGTCAAATGGGCAGAATACTCACTACTGTTACATTAAAAATTTATCACGATTAGTCAGCAAACAAATTTCATATCACGGTCATGCAATTCATATAAGTAATTCTTGTGTACTTAATTTTCCAACCCAGGAAAGACTTAATAATCATCGGCAGCATGATTGTGCTCACATTTGTACAGAATTACCAAACAATGAAAAATCTAAAAAATATTGGTTCGGACAACCAGTTTCAAATGATCATTTAAAGTTTAATAACTACCAGAAAAAAATTAAAATGCCTTTTGTAGTATATGCAGATTTCGAAGCATTTTTAAATCTGATAGATTCATGTAGTAACGATCCATCCAAACCTTACACAAATAACATTCAAAAACATGAGGTCTACAGTTTTGGATATTATATCAAATGTTCATATGATGACAGTTTGTCAAAATATGAGATGTATATAATAGTGGTCCAGACTGTACGCAAGTGTTAATGGAACGTTTGCATAAGGATCTTAAAATAATATGTCAAAAAATAGATTTCAAAAAAGACCCATTTCAATTACAAGTAGGTAACGATACACTAATAAATTAAAAAATCTGTTATATTTGTGAAACCGAATTGTAGCGTTGCACATGAAATATGTAGTTCTAAGAACAGAACTCATCGTCATATTCCAGTGTTTTTATATAACCTGAGTAACTATGATGCGCATTTTATTGTTCATGTTTAAACTTTGATGATGGTGACATTGAAGTCATTCCTCAGAATAAAGGAAGGTATATATCCTTCTCCAAAAAATTAAACATAAATAATCAACAAATTAGCTTAAGATTTATTGACTCTTTTAAATTTTTATCATGTAGTTTAGATAAATTAGCTAAAAATCTTAATGATGAAGAATTCATAGAGTTAAAAAGAAACTTTCCGAATAGCGATGATTTCATTCGGTTTAGGAGGAAAGGCGTCTATCCCTATGAATTTATGACTAGCTTTGAATGCCGGAAACTCACTAGAGATGTAACCTACCCAAAACCAATTTTATAGTTCTTTAACAGATTCCAATGTTTCGAACGACGATTACAATCATGCAAAAGACGTTTGGCAACATTTTCATTGCTGTACTATGTCAGACTACTCAGACTTATATTTAAAAACTGACGTATTGCTTTTGACTGACATATTTGAAAACTTTAGAAAACTTTGTCTTGCTACATATGACTTGGACCCCCGCTCATTACTATACAGCACCAGGGTTAAGTTGGGATGCAATGTTAAAATATACGCAAATACTTCTGATATTGGTTTCATATTAAAAGTTGATTTAGCGTATCCTGATAACCTTCATGATTTGCATTCAGACTTTCCATTGTGTCCGGAAAATATATGTGTAGGTAATGACCAATGAAATTAAATTAGTCCCTAATTTAAATAATAAATCAAAATATATAATTCATTATAGAAATTTAAAACAGTGTATTCAAATGGGGTTGAAATTAATAAGAGTACATAGAAAGTCCTTGGTTAAAAAGGTATATAGATTTAAATACAAATTTTAGAACATTAGCTGAATCAGATTTTGAAAAAGACTTTTATAAATTAATGAACAATTCTGTATTTGGTAAAACAATGGAGAACATTGAAAAAAGAGTAAATGTAAAATTGGTAAGTAACATACTGGGAAAATCAAGGTAAAGCACTTGGTGCTCGAGATTTAATAGCCAAACCAGAATTTCATAGTTTATCTATATTTTCTGAAAATTTTGTGGCAGTTTAATTACGAAAAACCAAACTAATTTACAATAAACCTATTTAATTAGGTTTTTGTATTTTAGATATTCCCAAAACGCTTATGTATGATTTTCATTATAACTACATGGTGAAAAAATTTAACAAAAATCTTAAATTATTATACACAGATACTGATAGCTTAATATATCAAATTTTTACAGAAAACTTTTTTAGTGATATAAAACCCGTCCACTCAGCTTATTTTGATACATCAGATTATGCAATTGATAATATTTATGAGTACCCGAAAATAAACAAAAATAAATTAGGATTTTTCAAAGATGAGAATAGTGGTAAAATATTAAGAGAATTTGTAGGGTTACGCTCTAAAATGTATGCTTTTGAAGTTGAAGACAAATTTGTAGCAAAGGCAAAAGGTGTTAACAAAGGCATCACAAAAACTGGACATAGATAATTATAAGTCATGTCTATTTAATCAAAATGTAAAATATTGTAGCATGCTTAGATTTAAGTCTTTAAAACACAACATTTATACCCAAAAAATTAATAAAACATGTTTATCGTACAATGATACGAAACGATGCATAACATCGAATAACATTGATATATTAGCTTGGGGTCATTACAAATTAAGATAAGATTAATTTTTACAATGTTTAATTATATTTTATGTTTTTTACACGCACTAAGTATTTATAATCTTCATCTGTAATAAATTGTTTTGATATTATGACAATATTTCTTGTAATGTAGATTTATAATGTAAATAATATTTTTAGTAATAATCTTTTAGTTTTAAGTTGTAAATTGTATATATATTTTCGATTATTTTACTTTATATAAAAATCATAGTTTTACTTTTCTAGATTTAGTTTTATGTATAAATATTATAAGAATAATTTTAATCCTCTCTCTTTTCTTTTATTTTTAAATAAATACATATTTGTTTTTTACAATACATCACATTTAAATAGTGTATTATCTACACTGATTTATATTACTACGTATTATGTATTAGGTATCTATGAATTAATCTTTCATAAAAGTAAAATTTAAAAACCCCCCGACCCAAAAATAAACTAATAAAAACGAACAAATAATATTTTTTGGACGCGACGACAACGCTTGGAAAATAAAAATAATTGAACTTACATAATATATGTGACGATAATAATTATAATAGGTTTAAAATATTATTTGTTCGTTTTTATTAGTTTATTTTTGGGTCGGGGGGGTTTTTAAATTTTACTTTTATGAAAGATTAATTCATAGATACCTAATACATAATACGTAGTAATATAAATCAGTGTAGATAATACACTATTTAAATGTGATGTATTGTAAAAAACAAATATGTATTTATTTAAAAATAAAAGAAAAGAGAGAGGATTAAAATTATTCTTATAATATTTATACATAAAACTAAATCTAGAAAAGTAAAACTATGATTTTTATATAAAGTAAAATAATCGAAAATATATATACAATTTACAACTTAAAACTAAAAGATTATTACTAAAAATATTATTTACATTATAAATCTACATTACAAGAAATATTGTCATAATATCAAAACAATTTATTACAGATGAAGATTATAAATACTTAGTGCGTGTAAAAAACATAAAATATAATTAAACATTGTAAAAAATAATCTTATCTTAATTTGTAATGACCCCAAGCTAATGTATCAATGTTATTCGATGTTATGCATCGTTTCGTATCATTGTACGATAAACATGTTTTATTAATTTTTTGGGTATAAATGTTGTGTTTTAAAGACTTAAATCTAAGCATGCTACAATATTTTACATTTTGATTAAATAGACATGACTTATAATTATCTATGTCCAGTTTTTGTGATGCCTTTGTTAACACCTTTTGCCTTTGCTACAAATTTGTCTTCAACTTCAAAAGCATACATTTTAGAGCGTAACCCTACAAATTCTCTTAATATTTTACCACTATTCTCATCTTTGAAAAATCCTAATTTATTTTTGTTTATTTTCGGGTACTCATAAATATTATCAATTGCATAATCTGATGTATCAAAATAAGCTGAGTGGACGGGTTTTATATCACTAAAAAAGTTTTCTGTAAAAATTTGATATATTAAGCTATCAGTATCTGTGTATAATAATTTAAGATTTTTGTTAAATTTTTTCACCATGTAGTTATAATGAAAATCATACATAAGCGTTTTGGGAATATCTAAAATACAAAAACCTAATTAAATAGGTTTATTGTAAATTAGTTTGGTTTTTCGTAATTAAACTGCCACAAAATTTTCAGAAAATATAGATAAACTATGAAATTCTGGTTTGGCTATTAAATCTCGAGCACCAAGTGCTTTACCTTGATTTTCCCAGTATGTTACTTACCAATTTTACATTTACTCTTTTTTCAATGTTCTCCATTGTTTTACCAAATACAGAATTGTTCATTAATTTATAAAAGTCTTTTTCAAAATCTGATTCAGCTAATGTTCTAAAATTTGTATTTAAATCTATATACCTTTTTAACCAAGGACTTTCTATGTACTCTTATTAATTTCAACCCCATTTGAATACACTGTTTTAAATTTCTATAATGAATTATATATTTTGATTTATTATTTAAATTAGGGACTAATTTAATTTCATTGGTCATTACCTACACATATATTTTCCGGACACAATGGAAAGTCTGAATGCAAATCATGAAGGTTATCAGGATACGCTAAATCAACTTTTAATATGAAACCAATATCAGAAGTATTTGCGTATATTTTAACATTGCATCCCAACTTAACCCTGGTGCTGTATAGTAATGAGCGGGGGTCCAAGTCATATGTAGCAAGACAAAGTTTTCTAAAGTTTTCAAATATGTCAGTCAAAAGCAATACGTCAGTTTTTAAATATAAGTCTGAGTAGTCTGACATAGTACAGCAATGAAAATGTTGCCAAACGTCTTTTGCATGATTGTAATCGTCGTTCGAAACATTGGAATCTGTTAAAGAACTATAAAATTGGTTTTGGGTAGGTTACATCTCTAGTGAGTTTCCGGCATTCAAAGCTAGTCATAAATTCATAGGGATAGACGCCTTTCCTCCTAAACCGAATGAAATCATCGCTATTCGGAAAGTTTCTTTTTAACTCTATGAATTCTTCATCATTAAGATTTTTAGCTAATTTATCTAAACTACATGATAAAAATTTAAAAGAGTCAATAAATCTTAAGCTAATTTGTTGATTATTTATGTTTAATTTTTTGGAGAAGGATATATACCTTCCTTTATTCTGAGGAATGACTTCAATGTCACCATCATCAAAGTTTAAACATGAACAATAAAATGCGCATCATAGTTACTCAGGTTATATAAAAACACTGGAATATGACGATGAGTTCTGTTCTTAGAACTACATATTTCATGTGCAACGCTACAATTCGGTTTCACAAATATAACAGATTTTTTAATTTATTAGTGTATCGTTACCTACTTGTAATTGAAATGGGTCTTTTTTGAAATCTATTTTTTGACATATTATTTTAAGATCCTTATGCAAACGTTCCATTAACACTTGCGTACAGTCTGGACCACTATTATATACATCTCATATTTTGACAAACTGTCATCATATGAACATTTGATATAATATCCAAAACTGTAGACCTCATGTTTTTGAATGTTATTTGTGTAAGGTTTGGATGGATCGTTACTACATGAATCTATCAGATTTAAAAATGCTTCGAAATCTGCATATACTACAAAAGGCATTTTAATTTTTTTCTGGTAGTTATTAAACTTTAAATGATCATTTGAAACTGGTTGTCCGAACCAATATTTTTTAGATTTTTCATTGTTTGGTAATTCTGTACAAATGTGAGCACAATCATGCTGCCGATGATTATTAAGTCTTTCCTGGGTTGGAAAATTAAGTACACAAGAATTACTTATATGAATTGCATGACCGTGATATGAAATTTGTTTGCTGACTAATCGTGATAAATTTTTAATGTAACAGTAGTGAGTATTCTGCCCATTTGACAAATATAGTATATAGTATAATGGCCCTACAATAGAATGTATTTTTTTTCTTTGTTATATTCTAATACAAAAACATTTATACTGATATCATTCAAATTTTCTATTTTTGATATGTCGTTAATTTTAATTGGAAAAGAAATATTATTAAATTCATGGACGTTAGCGTGCATGGTATAAGAGGTTACGCGATCGGCATTTTTATTTACAGGATATAAACCTGAAAGTAATGCCCATTTAAAATATAAGTTATCGGAATTTTTATCGTTAATAACAGCTTTTTTGTTTTTATGTCGCTAGGAAGATCGATATATGAACTACTGCGTAAGGGTCTATATTTATTAATACACATATCTATACAATTTATTTCTTTAAGACTCCATCCACTATCTATTTTTTTTCAAATGTACAAAATGTATTACTTATAGTTTCAATTAAAGATGAAAAGAAAATATTTAAGTCATCTCCTTGACAAATTATAAAATTTGTTGTTTGAAAATCAAAAGTGGTCCTAACGTTTTTTGATTGTTGTACAAAATCAGCATGTAAAATAAAATTTACTTTAAAACCTTTATGTGATTTTATACACTCTTGTATCAAGAATAAAATATCGCTTTTTATTGAATTTAAGAATAATTCCGGTGTCTCTAAAATTAAGTTCAACGATTTATCTATTTTACTTTTAATTTTATACGTAACAATTCTTAAACCAAAAGCACTTTCAATAACTGCAACATTTGTTAAATAATGATGTGAGGTTAATACATTATTTTTATGAATATTGCTTTTTAAATGATTGGTGAAATATCTTCTTGCAGAAACCATTAACTGTATTGTTTATGCAGAGTTTGATAATGTTATTGAAATAGATAAAAACATAAATATAACTGTAGACTATAGTAGTTAAGATTTCATAATATTATGTATAGATTTAAGAAGTAAAATTGAGAAAATATGTGTAAAAAGTTCTTGTACATTCCTATATAATTTATTTTAGAATCTACCTACCTATTTTGTATATATGTCACCGGAAATGTATGAAATATAGGAATTGTATACAAATCCTGTGTATATCTCCTAGGAAATTTTATTTCAATAATGATACTAGGAAATATATAAATTCTATTGAAAAATTAGGTTGGGGTTATTTTTTTTTATTTTGCATAAATTTGAAAGTATTCGCAAAAAAATAAATTTCACTTACAACCCCCCCAAATACCGCTATCCTTACAAATATCCCGAATGTAATACTCCGATAGATATTTAGGAAATGTATGAATTTCCTAGGAAATGTATACAATGACGGATTAGATACTTCTGTGTGTTTGAATAACTTGTGAAAATGAAATAAAAGTCTTGAATTTAAAATATGTTTTTTTATTTGTAAGATACAAAGTTATCGATCATTAACGTTACTAAAAAAATATTTCGAGTTTTTTCATATCATAGATTTCTATTTTGATGAGGTGCATCGATTGGTCCGCATCATCGTTATTAGTGGATATGTATGCAACTCCAGCACCACCTCGATAGGCTCTCGCCACTGTTGACTGTTAAAAACAAGATTGTTCGTATCATCCGATATGTTATCATCCACGATTTTGGCGTAGTATTTCGTCCTTGTGTTTGCGTTCTTCCAATGTTCCGAAGCGGGGATCTTTGCGAGTTTTTTCATATCGTAGATTTCTATTTTGATGAGGTGCATCGATTGGTCCGCATCATCGTTATTAGTGGATATGTATGCAACTCCAGCACCACCTCGATCGGCTCTCGCCACTGTTGACTGTTAAAAACAAGATTGTTCGTATCATCCGATATGTTATCATCCACGATTTTGGCGTAGTATTTCGTCCTTGTGTTTGCGTGCTTCCAATGTTCCGAAGCGGGGATCTTTGCGAGTTTTTTCATATCGTAGATTTCTATTTTAATGAGGTGCGTCGATTGGTCCGCATCATCGTTATTAGTGGATATGTATGCAACTCCAGCACCACCTCGATCGGCTCTCGCCACTGTTGACTGTTAAAAACAAGATTGTTCGTATCATCCGATATGTTATCATCCACGATTTTGGCGTAGTATTTCGTCCTTGTGTTTGCGTGCTTCCAATGTTCCGAAGCGGGGATCTTTGCGAGTTTTTTCATATCGTAGATTTCTATTTTAATGAGGTGCGTCGATTGGTCCGCATCATCGTTATTAGTGGATATGTATGCAAATCCAGCACCACCTCGATCGGCTCTCGCCACTGTTGTTGACGAAACCGTTTTCTTCCTTTTACTCTTTGGTGGTATCTCAAAAAAGTCATCGATATTGCTTGCGGATGTTTTTTTCTTTCGTGAATCATAATTGGATTTAATAATTAAATCTCTACTGTCGTCCTCATTCAGTGGAAAATAATATTGTTTGTAGGTGTTTTTCTGGCTGTCAATGATGTTTAATGATTTTTGTAACAAGACAGACATTTCTTAACTCTCAAGACTTAAAAATAGCATATTGATTACAAAATACATATATGGTGCTAATAAAATTAATGTTTTTATACCACCTTACTACTTACCTGTTATGCGAAGAGAATTTGACACTATCGAAATAACCAGGATCGCACTGGATAGCTATTCATATTGATGCGAACGGTGTTGGTCAATATTTCGTTTCATACGGACGATCACCGGCAGGAGGAGAAACTCAAAGCGATGGGATTGGAACACACGTAGGATTCAAAAGATTTTACTTCTGTTTGTGGCGAGTACTGTTTAATGTATTTGTTTCATAAATTTGATGGGTGTACAATGCAGAGATTTATAAATTTATTTTCAGATTACACGTTGCACAATGTTAATTTTGGTGGATAATATGTATCGTATATATTTTTCCTAATGAAATGAAAATAAAAGCATATAAATTAAAATATATGGAAGTTTAATTTAATCCTTCATCCGACATAGAATAGATACTTAGTACCCGAGTAGGTAAACAAATAGGGAAGTGATTAGTGACGGGGGAGAGGTGATTAGTAATGAGGTAATAGCTGATTAAGAACAAGAGAGATCGAGAATAGAATCTAATAATCGATAGACATATCATTAGCAATTAGCATTAGCTTAATTAGGTGATACTAGAGGTACTGAAAGCAATAAGCTATGTCAGCAACCGCAACAGATATCACAAAACGGATGCGCTAGATCGATCGGGCGACCCCGAAAACCCAGGAAATGACACCAAACTTTTTTTTTTTTTTTTTTTTAGCCAGCGTCGCCCGCCCGCCCGCCGATGAGGGCCAAAAGGACCAAAAAGTCGTGAGCCAGAACAGGCGAATACCCACTACTAATTATGATAGTTTAATCCATTCTCGGGAGTTTAAACCCTCAAAAAGGATAGTTTAAATTAATCCATAGTTTAAACTATCATTCATCGATCAACTGCCGTTGGTCTTATGAAATAATCGGAGACGGGAGATTAAACTCTCTGTCGTGGTTTAAACTACGATTGATCTTACGGGCCTTAAACTGAGAGCTTATACAAAGTTTAGTGAACCTCACATAGTAGGTCAAATACAGCAAGTTGGGCTATGGCTATGGCGTATCTTTTGATGGTTATCTGAGCGGATTTTCTTGAAACATAGCTAAGCGAGGAGGCTACTACTAAACTGACGGGGACAAGCGAGAAGGAGGGAGACGTAATTTTAGTAAAAAATATGGTTTTATGTTATTTAAAAATAAACTAAGCCTTTTTTTTTAAAGTAAGTAAACTGTTCCCTTTCTAATGGATTTCAGAATGTATGTTAATATTTTTCAAGTTATTTGGATGGCCCAAATAAGAGAAGAATGCATTCTTAGTTTTAAAAAGGGGCATATTTACGTTTTTTTTTCTGACGTTACTACATTTTTTTTAAAAATTGGGATTTTTGGATTGGAAATATTCCCCGTCACGTATTCTCTATTTAAACATATATTTTTTCCAAATCTCTTGGAACAAAGAATACACAGAAAAACGCATTTTAGAATCATCATTTCACGTATAGCATCGCCTTAAGTCACCTTTCAAACAAAAAAAACTAAATCAAAATCGTTGCATCCGTTCTGGAGCTATGAGGCAATATATAAACAAAAAAAATGTATCTCAGGATCTGAAGCTACGAGTAGATACATTATGAATAATATTCCGACAATAAGTTAAAAAATAATGGGAATTATTGAGTAATAATTTTCCATGTCAAATATAGTATAGGTACCTATAGTATATTTTTATCGCTACATTACAAAGTCCGTAAATTAATCATGGCGTTCATAATGTTCCAAACTATGCAAGCTGACTTATTTACCTAATAATAAGTATTTATATCGTGAGTCATTCTAAGAGAAATGTCCCTTCAACATCGGCTATGGAGAAGGCTTTGTTACCTTGTAGAACCGACGGAGAAATTTAGTAAAAAATATGTTATTATTTAAAAAAATAGCCTTTTTTAAAAAAGGAAGAAAATTATTCCCTTTCTAATAGATTAGAGAATGTATGATAATATTTTCAAGTTATTTGGATGGCCCAAATGAGAGAAAAATGCATTCTTAGTTTTAAAAAGCATATTCACGACTTTTTCCTGACGTTACAAATGAAAAATCCTAATAAAAAAAAACAGATATTCTCTATGTATCTCTTGCTACAAAGAATGCAGAGAAAAACTAGACTCTAGTATAAGTAGGTACAGTATGACACAACTTAGATGTAGCATCGGCAAAATTCGTAAAATCGATCGTTCATGAAAATGATCTTGTTGAATGATGAATGGCGCGATAATGAATATTTTTTATTAGTTGTGTAAATCGGAAGTGAAGTGTACGAAAACGATTTGCTGATGCTACATCTAAGTTGTGTCGTACTATACGCGTTATTTACTGACGCGACGAGGGAGAGGAATTATTATTTTCTAAGATTTCCGATAGTTTTTTTTAATATCACCTTCAGATTATAATTTTATTAAAAACAAAATAAGTTTACACTAAAAACCATGAAACGATGATGTAGAATCTTTTATCAGATTGTGAAATATTGAAGTTAGTTTAGAAAAGTGTCGCTCATAGAAAATTAGTCCAAAATAGATAGACTATCCTACCTACATGTTAAATTTGTTGTAAAAATATATATTTTTACGTTCTTTTTCAGGAACTTTCCAAAGATTTGTCCAAAGGGAAAAAAACATTGCCCAACTGTAAGTAGAATACTTTTTTTTCTTTATTTTATAATCCATACTTAATATTTCCATAATTATAAATGCAAAAGTAACTCTGTTTGTTTGTTTGTTACCTTTTAACGCCTAAACTGCCGAACCGATCACGATAAAATTTGGCATGCAAATAGCCTATGATATGGAGAAGGAAAAAGGCTACATAGGACAGCTAGTCAGCAATAAACCTAATCATAGCAGAATAATTATTTTACCAAATCAATCAAATATCAATCCTATTTACAGACATTTAGAGACGTACCTACCTGCTGCAAAGGCTGGGAGTACAAAAGCGGAAGATGCGTCCCACGGTGCGAATTAGGTTGCAAAAATGGCACTTGTATCGACAAAGATGTCTGCCAATGTACTCCACCTCTCGTCTTAAAAAACCATGCATGTGTGTCTGTGACCTGCGATCCACCTTGCATCAACGGACAATGCGTTGATGATAACAAATGCACATGTAATCCTGGTACAACCTCCTTTAATGACACGCACTGCACCTTAGATTGCCCTTCTGGATATCACAACGACCCCTTCGGAGGATATTTCAAAGATTCCATGGAATGCAAGCCTCGCTGCGAAAAGGCATGTAACAACAGTATATGTACCGCTCCCAATACTTGCACGTGCATAGGCGGTTATAAGTATTTGGAAAATGATAATACTTCATGTAAACCTGAATGTGACCCAGCTTGTATCAACGGCGAATGTATTGCACCTGATTATTGTGTTTGCTCTTTAGGCTACATAGTTGCTAGTTATGAAACTCCTCATGTATGCAAACCTGTTTGTACAAACTGTAGCCACGGCGAATGCATAGCTCCCGAAGTTTGCGTATGCCATGAAGGGTACTCAAAGATAGATAATATTTGCACGCCCGTTTGTGATAGAATGTGTGTCAACGGTAATTGTTCAGAACCAAATAAGTGCACATGTGATATTGGTTACCAAATAGATCCCAATGACAAATTTAACTGCGAACCTACATGCACAAATAAATGCGTTAATGCTTCCTGTGTGGCGCCAAATGACTGCGCATGTCTTCCTGGATACGTCAGAGAAAATGAATGGTCATGCAGACCTGAATGTTCGTCGTGCGAAAATGGTGAATGTGTCAGCCCTGAAAATTGTCGATGTAATAAAGGCTATTCGCAAAAAGGTGATAATATTTGTACGCCAGATTGTAAAAACTCTTGTGTAAGAGGAAAGTGTACATCACCAGACGTGTGCTCATGTTTGGATGGTTATGCTCTTGAAAAAGACGGGTTTACATGTAACCCTATCTGTGATGGAGGATGCATTAATTCGACATGCGATCTTCCAAATAAGTGTGTTTGCTTACATGGATATGAGCAGCATTCAAAGTCTGCTTGTAAACCAAAATGTAATTCTTGTATTAATGCAGATTGCGTGGCTCCTTACAAATGTAGATGCCATGAGGGTTATAAAGTTGTTAATGATATCTGTTCTGCAGATTGTCATAATCCTTGTGTGAATGGACACTGTACAGCTCCTGATCATTGCGAATGTAAAGAAGGTTACATACGTAATGCGACAGAACCCTCGATTTGTTACAAACCTTGTGAAGGACCGTGTAATCATGGCACTTGTACTGAACACGGTGAATGTATTTGTGACATGGGATATGAACAACAAAATGGCACGTGCGTGATGAAACAGATGTAAGTATCTATCTATTTTGGTTGACTGAAAGAATGGATGAAAATACATAAATATTTCCATACAAACTTCAAAAAAATATGAACCTGCGACCTTCGTCACAGCTTTCAACGTCACTACTAGATACTCGCCTTAAAATTTTTAAATAGATCCCACGAGAAACCACGTTTGTAAAATTCCCAGTATAAGTATTTTTTAAAAGAATAAATTAGTTATATAGAAAAATCAAATATTGTGAGGAAACTATAGCACGGTGGAAGTGTACTTTGTAGTATCTACTAGCCAGGCTGGCTATCAAATCGTTACCGATAGCTACCGGTGTGTTGCGATAACTGCACTTGACAGCCTTCTTCTGGGCTTTGTATTACCACTTTCGGTCACATCATCACTAACCACGGTAAGATTGTCAAATACTGGTCTAGGTTTAAAAAATATATGACCTTCAATCAGTTTTTTTTTATTCTGTATAGGCCTGTCTTTAAACGTGGTTTCTCGTGGGATCTAACTGCCTACCACCGTAATTTTTATTAATTTTCAATAAAAATTCTACTTAGCAAAACTGATACTGAATGCCTTATTTTTTCAGAATTGATTGCGCCACTTGCAATAGTAATTGCGAAGACACTTGCTTTTGTGAAGATCTCCCATCGAGACCGCCTTGCATCTCGCACCCTATACAAGCTTCCAGCACGAGGTAGGTGCTATTAGTGGTCTTTTCGAGATTCCGTACTTAGATAGTTGAAGCGAAACCTGTAGGGCAATCTTGAAACATGAACTCAGTTATCGTTACATATTTTAAAATTTTGAAAATGTTTGAATTGAAGCATTATTAGAATATGAAGTTATCAAAACGTTAAACGTTGTCAGAAAACCGCAATATAAAACAGGTTTCAATAAAAAAAAGCTGATTGCGTTTTAAAGAAAGATCCGTCACATTACAAAGTGCATTTCTTTTGTTCCAGTATGGCTGGTCTCCAGCTGACATGGGTGATGGGTGGAGCTGTAGGTCTCCTTCTACTGACCATGGTCATCGTTGTCATTCAGCGGATCTGGACGAAGAGACAAGCATATGATAGCAAAGCCCCTGCTGATGGTAAGTACAGGATCTTTAAGAAGAGTGTGAAGATGTTTTTCCAGATACAACGCGTGAGATAACTCTGGTGTTGCAAGCATATGGTGACATACAATCAGCCTGGCTGTATATTTGTTTTCTGTATGTTTTATACAACAACTTCATCAATCGTTCATTCATATAAGAAAGTAGAAATTCAAATAACTATAAAAATAACCAAAATATAAGCCTTCAAAGATTTTTCTCTATCTCTTTCTAGTAAAACAGAATTTAGCATGGAGTATAAATGGCCGTACTGTTATATGACATCACATACCATGTCAGATCTCTCTGTCTAATTTCGTTTTGCTTTCTAATTATTCGTTTAAAATGCTTATATCTTTCGTATTTCTTGGCCTATTTTAATTTCACTTTTGTCAAATGACGACATATATGCAATGCACAACTTAATTGCGAGTTGCGTTTCAGTATTCGGCACTCAGAGTTGTTATCTCTAAATAGAACAAACCTACAAACTAGGGCACATGCCCTTATGAGCTCGGGCGACTTTACTCGGACGCATCATTGAATTAGGTATTTGGCTACCGTATTGTGTAAAGTATTTCCTTAGTCGAGCAACTTTTTAGCAAAAAATAACGATTTTCTCTACCACTCTCAAAGAACACGTATTTTTGGACGGTGTTTCTATAATATTTTTAAAAAATCTTATTTTTTTACAGATGGTAAATTCGGAAGCGTAATATATACGGTACCAAACACTTTGATGCACACGAGATCGCCAGAAGATGAAGATTTTCAGGATGAGTTTTACGAAGAAGTGGCACTAGCCGCTAATTCTGTCGAAAACGAAAACGAACTAGAAGGAACTTGCGAACAACTTCTAGCAGCGAATTATGTAGAAAATGAACGTGTTTAGGTGAAGCTAGTTTATAGCTAGGCTAAGAGCTCAGCGAAGAATATTATTCAATTAAGTCCGATGTTCACCGACTAGAAAAATCGGGCAATTACAACGAATTTTCGTAGGAAAATATTGTCGTACCATTTTCTAGTGGTGAACATCGACCTAAGAGATGTAAATTAAGTGATTGATGTGATAATATTTTACCCTTTATCATCGTAACGAAAAAAGATACCATTGTTTCGGTAATTATGATTCTGAATGGTGATAAATTTAATTCTCAAAGTAATATAAAAAGAACAATATGCAGGCAATTAACTGTTAAGTTCACGGTTTAGGTTTGTAGGAGCAAGGGGGATAACTCCTCCATTTAAAAGGGAAGATTTTAAACCAGGCGGCCATCATGCATATCGCAGTCGAACTGTCCATGTTAGAATCTTGTGTATATGTTACCGGAAATATATGAAATATAGGAATTGTCTACAATTCCTGTGTATTTCCCCTAGGAAATTATAACAATAATGATACTTGGAAATATATAGAAACTATTAAAAAAAATAGGTTGGGGTTATTTTTTTTATTTTGCATAGAATAGCAAGTATTCGCACAAAAGTACCTTTCACTTACAACCCCCCCAATACCGCTATCCTTACAAATATACCGAATGTAGTACTCCGATAGATATTTAGGAAATGTATGGATTTCCTAGGAAATGTATACAATGACGGATTAGATACTTTTCCGTTAACATATACATCTCGATGGTGTACTGAATCCATGGTATCAGTTTCCGTTATTCTAAACTGTAATTTTTACAAATGTCATATTTTGTTAGTAGGCTATTTATTTATGTGTGAAAACAAAGTAAAACGAAGGGTAAACTAATCTGAGTGCTACATAAAATGCGAAGAAATACTCATCATACCAAAGAATTAGAATCTTTTTGAATATTAAAAATGTATAATAAAGTATAGCTAGATATACTTCTAGTTTGAGTTTGTCCATAATAATTATAGTATTCTTACCTACCTATGATAAAAAAAAGGATTTTGAATATAAAATTACATAGCACAACAGTAGGTAATTTTTATAAAAAATTTACTTAATATGTACCTCCAAACTAATCTGCCTAATTCACAAACAACTTTGTATGGGAAATTAATAGAAAATAAAACTGTTACAGTATAACACAACTTAGATGTAGCATCGGCAAATCATTTTCGTACATTTCACTTCCGATTTACACAACTAATAAAGATCATTCATTATCGCGCCATTCAACGTTCAACAAGATTCTTTTAGGCGCACTCTTTTCGAGAACGATCGATTTTACGAATTTTGCCGATGCTTCATCTAAGTTGTATCATACTGTATCTGAATGTTTCTGTATCTTTTTTCTTCCATACATGCAATTGTAGAACCAGCGTGTCTGTACATTGAAATAATTTACCTAACAGTAAACACTAGTTGAGGAGATGAAGGAAAAGAAACATAATTTCTATTTCATCCAACAGAAAATAAGAACGCAAGTGACACCGCGTTATACGGCTAGTTATGTATAAAATAGTCTATAATATATTGTAATTATTTTGAATAGAGTGACTAAATTAAGATTTTAAATTTAAATTAAATAATACACAGCCTGTTATGTATTGAAGGCAAAGAAGGTACCTAACAAATTATAACAGGAATAAATTATTTTATTGTATGTATTACGTTTCGTTTTATTACAAATTTACATTTATATTTTCTTATAAATAATATTCTTTACGCGGGTCAAACTGCTGGGCGGAACCTAGGTAAACCTATCCTAGGTATAACCTAGGTAATACTGCTAATATTAGGTATAAATGCAAAAGTTTATGAGTGACCAATTTTGATGAAATTTGGTATAGAGGTAGCTGACACCCTGGATTAACACCAGGTGAAACAGTGCGGCGGAGGCTAGTAAATAATAAATATCCCGCACAAACCTTTTTTCAAACGGTTATCGGATCCCAAACTAAGCAGAGCTTGTACTATGGAAACCAGACAACTGATATATTACATGTAGGCTCAGGATAAACGGACACAACAACATACAACTAACGGTTAAACAACGGATAGTATTCTAATGTTTCATTTTTCAAGTTATATTCTGATGAGCTGACGATGGAAGGGACGACTTCTTATCGATTAGGAGTTAGATATGCTTATCCTCGGTCAGTGACAATATTGATTTTTTTTTTTTACATTCCTCACACGCGGTTATCTGATCCCAAACTAAGCAGAGCTTGTACTATGGAAATCAGATAATTGATATACTACTTTTTTTTTGTAAATACATACTTATATATATATATAATTACACCCAGACACAAGACAAACAGACATGTTCATGCACACAAATATTTGTCCTGGATGGGAATCGAACCCATGACCAGCGGCGTGATAGGTGGTGGCTTAACGCCGCCAACAGACTTGTCATTGATTACACATTCGATCACATTTCCTATGACATTCAATTGTTAAAGCTTTAGAGTAAGCCTATTCAGTTGGTTCTTATCTATATACGGAACAGTATCCAATAGAATGCCACAAAATTTACGTCACGTCAGTTTGCTGCAATTCTATTGGTTAATAATTTGACAACGATGATCGGACTATCGTGTATCGTTTTTGGGAGTAGGCCCCCAGATGTCAAACTATACTTCCTCTGTATCGTACAGGATTTATTTCAGGATTAGGTACCCTAAGGATCTTTGATAGGGCCCTTAACCAGTCTGGCTGTCAAATAAAATGAAAATGAAAATCTAGGAAATTCGTGAAAAGCACTCACATCAAAACTCTTTTGCAGGCGAATCTTGTCCTTATTGACTTTAAAAACGTTATTATTATAATTCTTATATTTTCCTGTCAAGGTTGAAATTTAAATAACATTTAAAAATAATAAAAGCGTAACGGAAACTACTTGTTATAAACAAAAGCCATATGCCAACAAAATTGTTAGGCCAAATACGGACAGCGACGCCAGACTGGTTAATAGAATATATTAATGCAGCGCCCCCTAGTGAGCTACTATCGTAACACCTATTTAAGAACCTTCACAAATCAACTAGATACCCATTAGTGAAAACCGCATCAAAATCGGACTAGTAGTTTTTTTGGTTTAGCACAAACAAATATTAACTGCAGCGCCCCCTGGTGAGTTGTGACCGTAACACCTATCTAAGAACATGCACCAATCAAACCCAAACCCATAACTGAAAACTGAATCAAAATCGGACTAGTAGTATTGGAGAAAAATGGCAACATTGATTTGCACAAACAAACAACCTCTCACCCCAAACGCATATACCGTCTCCGTTCCGTGATGGGTAAAAAAATAGGGTTATGCAATAGAAAGAGAAGCGTTTATACGTTTATTCTGTGCCCAAAATAAATAAGGCTTGAAGACTAGTTATCGGGTGTAACTGACGATAACGCTAATGGTGATGTGAGGCGTATACGGAAATCCCCATATTCGTACGCTACGCTTACAATAATGCTTTCCAGGATAAAAGAACCAGATAAATACGAGTCTGACTCGCACACATGAGGGTTCCGTACAAACTTAACTTTGTACCTAATTGAGGAAATATTCCCCCATACATCGATATACGTCACGGTCAATTCTCCAACTGCAAATGTAATTTTTTTAATCTGATTTACTTGCAAATTATGTATAAGTTTTGATTCTCTTGCAAGCATCAAAATATATGACATAAATGGAACATAAACGTCCGTATCTTTTGATTGCGTTGACTTAGAAGTTTGATTTTTCCATAGCGCCAAGGGATTGCAGGCCGGTGAATTTAATATTTTATTGATTTCAGCTTGATTTTTCGCAAGGACTTACTTGACAGTGGAACGGACAACAAAGTGATCCTTAAAGGGTTTTCGTTTTTTTCTTTTGAAGTACGCAACCCTAATTAATATTTTGTACGAATAAGTATCGAATATAATAGGAAATCATTTAAATTTTGCAAAGTTCTAAATAAAACGTGTAATAGTGAATGTAGTAAATTAAATTAAATTGCATTGAATATTTTGACAAAAGCAATATTGTGGTTCCAAATTAAACATGTTGCAAATAGGAGTTAATATATATTTCTGTTCATTAATTTTGGTAAGTCAGTTGTTTTTAATTGAGTGCTCTTTATAATTTAACTAACAGTATGTTATTTAACGTGTATCAGAAATGCGGGGTCTTAATGTCAAGTTTTTTTTTAATAATCTTTACATAGTTTAAAATGTTGCTACTTGTCTGTTCGCTTAGATCTTTTAAACTACTCAACGGATTTTAATATAGTTTCCAGCAGTAGATAGAGTGATTCAGGTGAGGAAGTTTTAAACGTACAATACATGCATATTATAGAAAAACCGAGAAATTCAAAGATTTGTACACCCGTGCGAAGCTGGGGCGGCATCCCAGATGTGTTTATTTTATACAATTCTGCCAATGTCCCTGACATTTCTAAGGATCTAAATGACTAGTTTATTTTAATACGGCCTTTGTGTAAGTATAGACTATCTGTCAGATATAGAAAATAGAAGCATTTTTGGTACACGTTGTATATCTAGGGTTAAAGCCCGAAACGAGTACAGAAAAAAGAAAGAGATGAAAGAAAAAGTTAACTAGTTACATATTTTTTTGTTTAGTAATAACCACTGTTGTTGTAAATGTTTACACAAACAACTACTTAGCATCAGGCCGTCAAAATATAACAAAAATTCTTAATATTTACTCAAAAATATCTTTCAGGCATTTATTACAGGTTCAGTAGAAGCAAAACCCGTATATAGGAATAATACTGCCACGAATTCAAATAGAAGTGAATTTGTTCTTGATAGCACCCCAATGACAAACATGAATACTGTCACGGATTCAAATACAAGTGAAACTGTTTCTGATAGCACCACAATGACAAGCATCGGTTCTACCACTGATTCAAATACAAGTCAAACTGTTTCTGATAGCACCACAATGACAAGCATCGGTTCTACCACTGATTCAAATACAAGTGAAACTGTTTCTGATAGCACCACAATGACAAGCATCGGTTCTACCACTGATTCAAATACAAGTCAAACTGTTTCTGATAGCACCACAATGACAAGCATCGGTTCTACCACTGATTCAAATACAAGTCAAACTGTTTCTGATAGCACCACAATGAAAAGCATCGGTTCTACCACTGATTCAAATACAAGTCAAACTGTTTCTGATAGCACCACAATGACAAGCATCGGTTCTACCACTGATTCAAATACAAGCGAAACTGTTTCTGATAGCACCACAATGACAAGCATCGGTTCTACCACTGATTCAAATACAAGCGAAACTGTTTCTGATAGCACCACAATGACAAGCATCGGTTCTACCACTGATTCAAATACAAGTGAAACTGTTTCTGATAGCACCACAATGACAAGCATCGGTTCTACCATGGATTCAAATACAAGTGAAACTGTTTCTGATAGCACCACAATGACAAGCATCGGTTCTACCACTGATTCAAATACAAGTGAAACTGTTTCTGATAGCACCACAATGGCAAGCATCGGTTCTACCACAGATTCAAAAACAAGTGAAACTGTTTCTGATAGCACCACAATGACAAGCATCGGTTCTACCACTGATTCAAATACAAGTGAAACTGTTTCTGATAGCACCACAATGACAAGCATCGATTCTACCACTGATTCAAATACAAGTGAAACTGTTTCTGATAGCACCACAATGACAAGCATCGGTTCTACCACTGATTCAAATACAAGTGAAACTGTTTCTGATAGCACCACAATGACAAGCATCGGTTCTGCCACTGATTCAAATACAAGTGAAACTGTTTCTGATAGCACCACAATGACAAGCATCGGTTCTACCACAGATTCAAATACAAGTGAAACTGTTTCTGATAGCACCACAATGGCAAGCATCGGTTCTACCACAGATTCAAAAACAAGTGAAACTGTTTCTGATAGCACCACAATGTCAAGCATCGATTCTACCACTGATTCAAATACAAGTGAAACTGTTTCTGATAGCACCACAATGACAATCATCGATTCTACCACTGATTCAAATACAAGTGAAACTGTTTCTGATAGCACCACAATGACAAGCATCGGTTCTACCACTGATTCAAATACAAGTGAATCTGTTTCTGATAGCACCACAATGGCAAGCATCGGTTCTACCACAGATTCAAAAACAAGTGAAACTGTTTCTGATAGCACCATAATGACAAGCATCGATTCTACCACTGATTCAAATACAAGTGAAACTATTTCTGATAGCACCACAATGACAAGCATCGGTTCTACCACTGATTCAAATACAAGTGAAACTGTTTCTGATAGCACCACAATGACAAGCATCGGTTCTACCACTGATTCAAATACAAGTGAAACTGTTTCTGATAGCACCACAATGACAAGCATCGGTTCTACCACAGATTCAAATACAAGTGAAACTGTTTCTGATAGCACCGCAATGACAAGCATCGATTCTACCACTGATTTAAATACAAGTAAAACTGTTTCTGATAGCACCACAATGACAAGCATCGGTTCTACCACTGATTCAAATACAAGTGAAACTGTTTCTGATAGCACCACAACGACAATCATCGATTCTACCACTGATTCAAATACAAGTGAAACTGTTTCTGATAGCACCATAATGACAAGTATCGATTCTACCACTGATTCAAATGCAAGTGAAACTGTTTCTGATAGCACCACAATGACAAGCATCGATTCTACCACTGATTTAAATACAAGTGAAACTGTTTCTGATAGCACCACAATGACAAGCATCGGTTCTACAACTGATTCAAATACAAGTGAAACTGTTTCTGATAGCACCACAATGACAAGCATCGGTTCTACCACAGATTCAAATACAAGTGAAACTGTTTCTGATAGCACCACAATGGCAAGCATCGGTTCTACCACAGATTCAAAAACAAGTGAAACTGTTTCTGATAGCACCACAATGTCAAGCATCGATTCTACCACTGATTCAAATACAAGTGAAACTGTTTCTGATAGCACCACAATGACAATCATCGATTCTACCACTGATTCAAATACAAGTGAAACTGTTTCTGATAGCACCACAATGACAAGCATCGGTTCTACCACTGATTCAAATACAAGTGAAACTGTTTCTGATAGCACCACAATGACAAGCATCGGTTCTACCACAGATTCAAATACAAGTGAAACTGTTTCTGATAGCACCACAATGGCAAGCATCGGTTCTACCACAGATTCAAAAACAAGTGAAACTGTTTCTGATAGCACCACAATGTCAAGCATCGATTCTACCACTGATTCAAATACAAGTGAAACTGTTTCTGATAGCACCACAATGACAATCATCGATTCTACCACTGATTCAAATACAAGTGAAACTGTTTCTGATAGCACCACAATGACAAGCATCGGTTCTACCACTGATTCAAATACAAGTGAAACTGTTTCTGATAGCACCACAATGACAAGCATCGGTTCTACCACTGATTCAAATACAAGTGAAACTGTTTCTGATAGCACCACAATGACAATCATCGATTCTACCACTGATTCAAATACAAGTGAAACTGTTTCTGATAGCACCATAATGACAAGTATCGATTCTACCACTGATTCAAATGCAAGTGAAACTGTTTCTGATAGCACCACAATGACAAGCATCGGTTCTACCACTGATTCAAATACAAGTGAAACTGTTTCTGATAGCACCACAATGACAAGCATCGGTTCTACCACAGATTCAAATACAAGTGAAACTGTTTCTGATAGCACCGCAATGACAAGCATCGATTCTACCACTGATTTAAATACAAGTAAAACTGTTTCTGATAGCACCACAATGACAAGCATCGGTTCTACCACTGATTCAAATACAAGTGAAAATGTTTCTGATAGCACCACAATGACAAGCATCGGTTCTGCCACTGATTCAAATACAAGTGAAACTGTTTCTGATAGCACCACAATGACAAGCATCGGTTCTACCACTGATTCAAATACAAGTGAAACTATTTCTGATAGCACCACAATGGCAAGCATCGGTTCTACCACAGATTCAAAATCAAGTGAAACTGTTTCTGATAGCACCACAATGACAAGCATCGATTCTACCACTGATTCAAATACAAGTGAAACTGTTTCTGATAGCACCACAATGGCAAGCATCGGTTCTACCACAGATTCAAAAACAAGTGAAACTGTTTCTGATAGCACCACAATGACAAGCATCGATTCTACCACTGATTCAAATACAAGTGAAACTGTTTCTGATAGCACCACAATGACAAGCGTCGGTTCTACCACAGATTCAAATACAAGTGAAAATGTTTCTGATAGCACCACAATGACAAGCATCGGTTCTGCCACTGATTCAAATACAAGTGAAACTGTTTCTGATAGCACCACAATGACAAGCATCGGTTCTACCACAGATTCAAATACAAGTGAAACTATTTCTGATAGCACCACAATGGCAAGCATCGGTTCTACCACAGATTCAAAAACAAGTGAAACTGTTTCTGATAGCACCACAATGACAAGCATCGATTCTACCACTGATTCAAATACAAGTGAAACTGTTTCTGATAGCACCACAATGACAAGCATCGGTTCTACCACAGATTCAAATACAAGTGAAACTGTTTCTGATAGCACCAAAATGACAAGCATCGGTTCTACCACAGATTCAAATACAAGTGAAACTGTTTCTGATAGCACCACAATGACAAGCATCGGTTCTACCACAGATTCAAATACAAGTGAAACTGTTTCTGATAGCACCACAATGACAAGCATCGGTTCTACCACAGATTCAAAAACAAATGAAACTGTTTCTGATAGCACCACAATGACAAGCATCGGTTCTACCACTGATTCAAATACAAGTGAAACTGTTTCTGATAGCACCACAATGACAAGCATCGGTTCTACCACTGATTCAAATACAAGTGAAACTGTTTCTGATAGCACCACAATGACAAGCATCGGTTCTACCACTGATTCAAATACAAGTGAAACTATTTCTGATAGCACCACAATGGCAAGCATCGGTTCTACCACTGATTCAAATACAAGTGAAACTGTTTCTGATAGCACCACAATGGCAAGCATCGGTTCTACCACAGATTCAAATACAAGTGAAACTGTTTCTGATAGCACCACAGTGACAAGCATCGGTTCTACCATTGATTCAAAAACAAGTGAAACTGTTTCTGATAGCACCACAATGACAAGCATCGGTTCTACCACTGATTCAAATACAAGTGAAACTGTTTCTGATAGCACCATAATGACAAGCATCGGTTCTACCACAGATTCAAATACAAGTGAAACTGTTTCTGATAGCACCACAATGGCAAGCATCGGTTCTACCACAGATTCAAATACAAGTGAAACTGTTTCTGATAGCACCACAGTGACAAGCATCGGTTCTACCATTGATTCAAATACAAGTGAAACTGTTTCTGATAATTTTACAAATTTTCAGCCCAGCGCTGGTGATAATGAATCAATCAGGTCAGTTTTTTTATTTTGTTAACTTATTTATTTTTTCCTTTAAAATATAATCATAATTTTTTGTACCTATGCAAATCACTTGAACGCCTTGAAAGGCAAAACATAGATGATCAGATTTGTTTATATACCACCTATTCTTACTAGTATCCTATGTTTACGAGGAATTAATTTAATTTTAATTTGCTTCAACTACTAATTTAAAAAATATGTGTAAGTTATGTGGTTTTATTGATTAAACTATAATTATTTTCTCTTTTTCAGATTTTTTAGTGGAGCTGCGACTTCTATAAAATTAAGCGCAGCGTGTGCTATTCTATGTTGTTTGGTAGCGTTGTTAAGAGGAGGCTTTCTGCGTATGTCTCTGTCCCTTACTAAACTGACGGATATAAGCGAGACAGGAGATGAAATTTTAGTAAAAAGACGGTTTTAAGTTTAAAAAAAAACTAAACCTGTTTTTAAAAAAGTAAGAAAACTATTCCCTTTCTATTTAAGCAAGTTATTAATTGGGAGTAGAATTCATTCTGAATTTAAAAAAGGGGCATATTCACGATTTTTTTCTGACATGACTAATAAAAAAATCCTATTTTTAAAAAGGCGTCTTAGTCGTAGTTTAACATATATTGTTTCCAAATCTCTTGGAACAAAGAATACAGAGAAAAACGCATTTTAGAATTAGGTATCATTTCTCGTATAGCATCTTAACATGCTAATTTGTCTACAAGCACTTTAATAGTGAATATTACGGTAAGCATAATGGTTATACATAGAACCATGGCATTTGGAACCCACATTATATCACTGCTATACATGACATCGAAAAAATTCAAGCTAAATTCTTAAAATACTTTAACTATCGTACTAACTACAAACCTTTTAATTATAATGATTCCCGTGATCGACATCATTTATTTACTCTTGAGAATCCGCGTTGTCTTCTCCAAATGTTATTTTTATATGATATTTATCATGGTACAGTGGACAGTTCGGAGCTAGTTCATTTATTTATGCAATAGGGTAGTTGACTGACACATCAAATCAGCAACTTTATAATAAATGTCAAAACGATAGTTTATAAGGAATTTTGTATGAAATATTACACTATAACGTCATAGTTTCACAGCATCAAATCATCTACTCTTAGTGGTTCCACTGGTAATTAAAATTCATAAAAAGCATTAAATGTACAACATATTTAATATCTCCACGTGTTTTTAGATGTTTTATGCTTTGGTTAGTGTTTGGTCATTTATTTTTGACAGTATCAACTACCCTATTGTGTGTTCATAATCGTCGAACTAGGCACACGCCTTCGTTCCACACCCCGATGGTTAAACTAATTATGCTCAGAACTCCATTGTCTGTCAGACACTGAGGTCATATAACAAGAAATTTTCCAGTACTGATCCATTTTTATCCTCTAAGACACGCTTTAAAAGAGATGTACTTACAGTTTTAGTACCGAGCTGTAAGTTATAAAATAGAATAAATTGTGTTTTATTTTATTTATATACGTATATGTTCATGTGTACTATTTATGTATTGAATACTTATTTAATGTTATCCTATATTTTTATTTTTTAATATTATTGTAGGCATATTAGAAAGAATGCAATCCATTTTCTCTCTCATACATTCACTCACACACGCACCCCTACACACATTCACACACACACACCCCCACACAGACATACCTACATATAGTATGACACAACTTAGATGAAGCATCGGCAAACTCCGTAAAATCGATCGTTCTCGAAAAGAGTGCGCCTACAACATTACTCATTTGTTAAAAAATGATCGGCGAAAATGATCTTGTTGAACGTTGAATGGCGCGATAGGGAATGATTTTTATTAGTTGTGTAAATCGGAAGTGAAGTGTACGAAAACGATTCGCCGATGCTACATCTAAGTTGTGTCATACTGTATATTTGTATGAGGTTCTTTTTTTCTATACAACCTAAAAACACATCTTTAACCATTTTACAGCTGAACATAATACCTTTTTGCCTCACGGTGGTCAGTGATGATGTGGCCGATGGTGGTAAGCACACAAAGCGAGAGGCTCTCTCGTAAACCCCTCATCGACAATCTTTTTTATCCCTTTCTTATGTTTTTTGTTAGAAAGAGATAATGATGAGATTTATTTTATTATTAGATTTACGTAGTAAGGAAATTTTTTTGATTTATAATAAATTTTAAGCTATAATTAAATTTATGTAATTTGCATTATTTAATTTTTCAGTTTTGGCACCGCAATCGAATCACGATTTTGACTATCTTTGACTCAAGAAACGGACCTGAAGCTGAAAAGTTAGTGATTATAGTTTCTAAGTGTAGATAATGAGGTATGATACCCTGATGGACGATATAAAGTAATACTCGTATAAACAAAACAATGGAAGAGAAGAAGTAGATATTCCTACAAATTAAAAAATCCTTCGTTACTGTAAAATTCTGATGTTATATTGATATTGGTGCTGATTCTGTTGTTTACGAACTTAACTAATATTAGACAAGTCGTCAAGACCTCTCTTTCATGTTAACCTTATTGTAAAAAGATAGAACATTTTTAATGCTGTCAGTTTTGACCCCTAGTTGACTTATTTGTTGCCTCCCTTTAGTTTAATCCCTTTCAACGTATTAGTTCTAAATTGGAACTAGGTTTTTGTTTACTTTACAAAAATAAAAAAAAAGCTAAGAAATAAAAAATGAAATGCTGTTGTATTTGTGTATTTATTATCAATTTACGATTTCCATTTATTTTGTACACGTTTTTAAATAAAAAATATTAATAAGTAAGAGATTAATTAATATGGGTGTACCTAAGTGATATCGTAATTAAATCTGAAATGAAATTATTTATTCTGGATACCATTTTGAAAATTCATTCAGGAACAAAAATTTAAAATAATAATATCGTTATATCTGATTCAAAAGTGACCCGGTGTTAGTAATCATTGTAAAAATTGCAAACAAATTTAGGCATTAGATTTAACAAATACGTAATAATCACTCATAGGCCATAGCTTTTAAATCACTATGTATTACGTAATGGGGCGCGTAAATAGAAACATAAATACAAAACAGAAAAATGAATTGTAAAATTCGCTCGTTTGGTAGTTTTGCAAAAACCTGTCCAGCTGATGTCAAGTAGATTTTAAATCGGTTTGGTGCCACCATTTTGTGAATCATCATCATCATGTCAGACGAAAGACGTCCACTGCTGGACAAAGGCTTCCCCCAAGGATCTCCACGATGGCCGGTCTTGCGTTACCCGCATCCAACGGTTTCTTGCGACCCTCACAAGATCGTCGGTCCACCTTGTGGGAGGCCTGCCCACGCTGCGTCTTCCAGTATATTGTTTTGAATATATTAATATCAGTTTTTTAAGTTTATCTATTTCGTCGTTCAAAAAATGCTCGGTCGAAAAATTTTTATTTTACACAAAAAATGCTGGGTCGCCCAGTTACAGTAATTCTACGGAAGTTTCTCAATTTATTTGCTCCCAAGTATAACTGAGTTTAAACCGTAATATCATGTTTATTCACTGTTTCATTTCAGAGCAATCACTGCTCTGTACGCTAAAAATCCACATTTACAAATTACGCTGCCGGAAAATACTGAAACGAACTTTTTGTGATAAAAAAACCATACTGCAGCATTGAACAATTGAAATCCACTTTTAATTCACAGAATTCAAATTCAAACGTGTGTATTATAGTGCCGTGAAATAAATTAAAATAATTATATATGTGATATTATCCTATAAGAGTGGACGGAAATAAACATGATCAATTTAGCTGTTTATTTGTGCACCATTATTGTGGTAAGTGGCAAAGAGTAATGTAATGTATAGGTACCTAATAACGTGTCTCAAAATGTAAGTATGTTGTTTTGACTTGTATCATATAATTTTGTATGTATGTAAGTATTTTTTTAATATAATATTTTGTAATTCTGTTTTAATGTCTGTCAAAATTTTTACTACGTATATATTTTTCCGTATTTTAATCCGTCAGTGTTACAAAAAAATGCTAAAATACAGTTTAATTTACGGTACAAAAATTAGTATACCTAATGATACATGCTGATTTCCTCATAAATACGTCCTTAATCCGGAGTTCAAGCTCATCAGTATTAGGCCCGTGACCTTCACTTCATGTCGGTTCCCATACAATGATAACGTTATCTATTCCATTAAAATTATAATGGTTGAATATTTTTGTACGGGCAGCTATCCGTGTGTATTCAATCATGCTGGGTGTTTTTTTTTTTTACTATGTATAGGCCTGTGTTTGACCACAATCTCACCGTGGTCAGTGATGATGTGGCCGATGATGGTAAGCACACAAAGCCTAGAAAGGAACTGGCTCTCGAGTGCAGCTGTCGGAACACACCGAAAGGTGATATTAGTTTGGTAGGCTTATTCTGCGGATAGATCTCGCACCCGCCCCTTCAGTAAACGTAAATATTTTTTTTATTCTTTTGTTTTTGGCATCACACTTACAGCCGGTTTCTGAATTGAGAACTCTAGTAATAATCAGTAGAGATATTTGAGTTTTGTGTATTTTACAAGAGAGAATTAGATTTACTCAAACTGCTTATAACTATTTGACACTTAAAATTGAACACTGTCTAAATGCATTTGGCATTTAGAAACAAACGCAAATCTAGTATTGAGTATAAATTATGATTTTAAAATCTCAAATATTATTATAAGTAACCTCAGGGATAAATGCTTAACCTTTACTCAAGAAATGAAAATGAGTTTGAGACGCTATCAACATTGATTATTCAGTTCAGAAACCGGCTGTTAGTGTATTTTGCCAGTGTCAATTTGAGCAATGTAGGTATTTTTATGTTCTTCCTGAATTTAAATTCTCGTCAATCGTCCAGTTTCAAAATTCTAGTACGGGTCAAGTCATGTTAAATCATCTTCAAGTCATTGTCAGTTTATGTTAGGTTAAAGTACAGTGGTAGAGCAGCTGTTCTACTAAAACGTTTCAGACTTTTTGAGACATCTTGAAAAGCCACTATACACGTAATAATTTCATTTCACTTCACTGGTGCTCTTGATCTTTATCTACTGGTCAAAATACCACCGATAATATTCAATAAAATACACAAAACTAACGATTAATTCATCCATACTAATATTATTAATGCGTATGAAACTCTGTTTGTCTGTTACCTTTTCACACCTAAACCACTGAATCGATCGCGATGAAATTTAGCATACATGATATGGAGAAGGACATAGGCTACTTTCTATCCCTATCTTTATATATCTATACTTTCTATTTATCTATATTATTTTAAGCTTTTTAGTGCCTTTTGCCTTCAAAGGTTCTATTTTTTGTTAAAAGATTTTAAGTGTAATCAATGACTCTCAAGATTTGTCACTGACCTAGGATAAGCATATTAGCGTCGTTTCTTCCATCATCAGCTCAGCAACATAAGCTATAAAAACCTTTAGCTTTAGAAATTATATGAAAAACATTGTAAGTGCCTATAAAATTTGAAGAGTTCCCTCGATTTCTCCAGGATTCCATCATCAGATCCTGATTTGGTGACCATGGGACCACCTATAAAGACAAACAAAAAAAGAATTTTCCAAATCGGTCCAGGCGTCTTCGAGTAATCGGGGAACTTTGGGCTACTTACCAGTGGCGAGGGGTGAAATTATGGCGAGGTTAAGTCGATCAAAAAACTCCTGTAATTTTATAATTACAGTGTATTTTCAACATGATAAAAGTGACTTTCAAATGATGAAAATGTGGGACTGGGATTCCTAAAAGGTAAGCCGATGGGAATCGGCTTGATGGACCCTTCGCCACTGCTACTATATAATATGAAGACTAAGCATCGTGCTATGGTTTCGTCACGATGTCTTAATTCATCGAAAGCTCAAGTTCAAGCTCAGTGATGTCATGACCTTGAACATGAAATTGAATTCTATGACAATGAGTTATCATTGCCTTTGGTCAGAGCTGTTTTGTGGAATAATGATTTCTGTACTGTACTTAACTACCTACTATTTCCATACTGATATTATGACACGAGACATGGCCTCACAACTGAACTTGAGAGGCAATTTCCTAGTCTTTGCGTGCTTCCTTCGGCCACGTCATCACTGACCACGATAAGATTGTGGTAAAACACATACAGGGTGGAAATTTGAGACGGGTCAGTAAGGGCAGCTATCTTAAGGGTTGAAGCCACGCGTATAATAGGAGACCACCCCTTATTTATTGAGTTACCCTGTATATAGCCTAGATAAAAAACCTCAATGAATACGCACATAGATAAAATGGTGGCGTCACTTGTTATCCACATTCGTATCTTTCTTTTTTTTGGTTTGATATTGTTTTTAGTATGTTCTATTCTACACATGCTTTATCAACTTTTATATATATATAGACTGCTTTATCGTGTTTTACGGCGCAAATAGCGTGTTGATCGCCATAATTAATTTTAATTAATACCTAGTAATATGAACCTTGCTTTATGAAAGGACGAGCATTGACCGAAGTCCTGTGTACGTGGATATTAACAATTTTATAGAATGCCTGTATTTTTGGTTCTCGTGAGTCTCTGGACAAGTTTGTCGCAACCATCCATTCTTGGCCCATAACTGAACCCTAGTATTAGTAGTGAAATTGTAGTCTACATTTTTACGAAGATTTTTTTCCGAACTCGTTAGAGGTACGAGTTAAATATTAACCTTAAATAGTTATTCCAAAAATATGTTGAATCAAGTTGGTATTTATTTGTCCAGGTTCTCCACTTAGCGTCAGCAGAAGAAATCCAAGTCAAAATGTTTGTGGAAGGAAGGTAATAGTTACATATTTACCAATAAAGTTATCAATTAAATTGATCTATCAACGAAATATAATCAGGCTCAAACAAATTCCCAATTTAAATGCTGTGGCAAAATTTCTGACACCACACACTAATAACAGGCTAGTTAATTTCAGAAACTGCCTATCCTATATCGACGGATTCTTCACTAAACTATGCCTAAGAAAAACTCAAACCTTTCTGTGACAGACCCATCGAGAATTATATTTTTAAACATTATTCATCTCACTGAACAACATTCACTTTTCTTTGCACTTTGATATTTTATTTGATACTTTTTCGATTTCAAGTATCCAATTTTTCAATCATAAAAATATATCACAAGTATGTACCTAAGTGTTTATATAATAGTTACTTTATTGATCGTTTATTAAAATTGCATTTATTTTATTTTTCAGCGATGCAAACTTTCAATTAGAAGACATCTGCACAACGGAACAGTAAGTAATATACCTACTTATTTAGAATGATTACAGTTCGGTGTAAGTAGTAGGCGAAAAAGGCATTGAATAACCTTATTCAGGTCTTAAGATTAAGAAAGAAAAACAACGCTAAATATCCAAACTTCAATAAAATGTCAACAACTTAACCAAACTAAGGTAGATTAGATTAATCAAGTGCTAAAATAGCTATGAGTACGAGTCTTTTACTCGTATCAGAGATTTACGCTATTGATAATCTTTGGTAAGTATTCGTGACAAAGAAGATCCGCGAATTTTTCCGAATTCCGTTTTGGAGTTTCGATTCAAAATATGGAATCGGGATTCCGTAAATATATTACACACATAGGTTTATTTCCGTTTGGTAGAACAGGCGGAATTTTGAATCGGAGAAAACTTCGAACGGAAAACTACCGTACGTCCATTGATTTGTTTGGATTTACTGCGTATAAAATCTCTAATATATATTCCGAAACGGTTTTTCGAAACGGAATTACTTATGTATATGGCCTGTATTATAGGTACACACTCGTACTTTAGATTTTACCTACCTAACGCCTGCACATCAAAATTAAAGTAATACCACAAAATATAAACATTGTCTACAGTTTCACACCACCTTCGGCTGGCCGGTCACCATCATCTACAAATGAATTGGTAAGTTAAACTAACTAATAATATAAACGAGAGACCAATCTATCCATCTGTTTATTTGTGTGTATTTACGTCAACACTGCCGGTACTGAATTGATTTTGCTGGAAATTTTCAGATTTTGATTTATTTTTTTGTTGTTAGAAAAGTTACATAATTGAGAGTGTTCTTACATGTTTCTTGTGTGTTTGTTTTAAAATTATCACCAATTTTCTAGTGAGTTTCGGGGGTTTCTTTAATTTTTTATTATTTTCTTTTCCAGTGTCATATCCAGCTGATCTCAAGACCTAATAAGTAAGTATCAAGTTTACCAGCTTACTTACTTCTTATGCTGCCCACTAGTGCCCACCCACGTCAGACTTTTTGTAGGACCGATAATCGGCCCATTTTTACGAGCTTTTATTTATTTATTTATTTAGTTTTACCTGTCCCGCAGTCTGTAATGAAATCATGAAATTTGACCCACTGTCCGATTTCCGATTCAGCTGAAATTTTGCATGCATATATATATAGCTTGGCAAGGTAATATTATAACCATGTCATTATAATATTGCTGATGTGATGCTGGAGGTGAAAATTGGGTATAGGAACTCCGCCAATAAAACGATACAACCGATACCCAAGTTGTGTTTGGGCTCATTGAAACCGTCTTAATGAACGGCAATAAAAGCTTGTATGTACTAAAAATGAATTTTTTGATAGATTCTTATTATTTCTTCTTATTTCTGACCGATTTTTTGGTAGTACGTGTGCGTTGAACTTTGATGAATTGTCAGACTCTAGTGCACGGTTCAGAAGGTAGCTTTTGCTGAGAAGTGCCGGCAATAAACTCAGCAATTACTCTTTTCAAAATAAACTTCATAATTTAGGTACATAAAATATATCCTGCAAGAGCGAGCGTTATACCCAAGCCTATCCTATAAGCCTATCTAACAGGATAAGGCTTATAACAATATTTAACTGTCAAAAATCAGTTTAATATTGTTATAAGCCTTCTTTACTATTAAACCTTCTTTATTAATTATATTGTAAATAAAGTAAAATAAAATATGAAGAATAGGCTACTATTTATCCCGGGAACGCGAGTGAAACCGCGGGGAATAGCTAGTCATCATTATAAATAACATATATAGTTTTAATTAACGGATTTTCCCTATATTGTCTATAATTTCAAAATGCATACAATTTAATAAATAATTTTATCTAACAGGATAATAAATAAATAATAATATTTTTTAAATCAAGAACGAATAATATTAATGTCAGGAAAATCATAAAATACAGGAAAATAACATGTTCTTATCTAATAATGTTATGACCTATGACTTTTAAACGTAAACTTTATCACTTTACGATAGGGTTCATAATCAAACTAGGTATGTCCGGTTACAATGACGAATTTAGCTTCAGCCTGTGGTTAAATCCGTGGAATCCGTATTCAGCGATACCAAAGATATTTCAACCTCAACTCACTGAGCAATACACATACCTATATATTTTATTCGTCGATCAAATTCAATACATTATTTTTTTTATACATATTACCTACTAAATAAGATAATAACACCTAGACCCAGGTCTAATAGACATGTTTATCATTTCTCATTATACAAATTATATTTAAACATTATAATTTGCGTGTATTTTTGTAATAATCTTTTTAAACCCTTCATTTTGATACGTATTTTGAAAACATACCTATATTTTGGCACAAAAAATCCAATTTCACCATATTCCACGTCTTTCATACTACTTAGGTTTAATTTTTTTACTCCTGAATCTTTTTTTTACAGTAGTTTAGTGTGTAGGTAGTTAGCGTTTTTTTTTATGTACATAGTTAATGTTAGTTTAGATTACATTATAGTGTTTTAATTCCTGTAAAAATATTGTTTTATGTTGTTTAAAAAATGGACTTATATTTGTTTTATATTTATTTACAGAATGGTGGCGTTTGACCTTAAATCACTCTGCGAATGCAATGGGTAAGAAGTATTTTTAGCTGTACCTAGAATATTAGATTGGAATTTGGATGTTAAAATTTTTGTGACTCAATTTTATGCGGCCAAAACCTCAAGACCGAAGCTAGTATTGTTTATATAGAAGTTTTGATCTTAAATAAAAAATAAAACTCATTTATTTCGGACAAAAAATTGCATAGTAAGTAGTTTCTAACAGATTTAGGGCTTATATTTATGTCACCTAACGTATTTTCGATAGTTCCCATCCATTCATGTCAAACCATTAAATTCTGAACCGGCCTTATTCTTGAGTACAATCTTGCGCGGTGATTGGCTGAACGTCATGTGCTGGTCCCTCTGAAACCGCAACAACTGAGTGATTTTGGACAAATAGTCAATTCCACTAATAAATTTTGATTTTATTAGATTACAATTGGATCGCCGCTGAATGACAACTTTTGCACGTTTTCGTTTTCCACTAATAATCCGACAACGATGAACGAACGATGTTTCGGTTACCAAGGGCAACAACGATTACAATCTAATCATAATAATCCAATCGTGGTTCGGTTCGTTCATCATATCAGCCGAAAGACGTCCACTACTGAACAAAGCCCAAGGATCTCCACGGTGGCCGGTCTTGCGCTACCCGCATCCAGCGGTTTCCCGCGACCCTAACAAGATCGTCGGTCCCCTTGTGGGGGGCCTGCCCACGCTGCGTCTTCCGGTTCGTGTTCGCCACTCGAGAACCTTTCTGCCCCAGCGGCCGTCGGTTCTACGAGCGATGTGCCCCGCCCACTGCCACTTAAGTTTGGCAATTCTTCGGGCTATGTCGGTAACTTTGGTTCGCCTGCGGATCTCATCATTTCTGATCCGATCTCGCAGGGAAACTCCGAGCATAGCCCTCTCCATTGCTCCTTGGGTGACCTTGAGCCTTCTTATAAGGCCCATCGTAAGCGACCACGTCTCTGCTCCGTAAGTCATCACTGCCAACACACACTGGTCGAAGACTTTCGACTTGCGACACTGCGGTATTTGAGACGAGAAGATATTACGTAGCTTCCCGAACGCTGTCCAGCCGAGTTGGATTCGACGATTGACCTCTTTCTCGAAGTTGGACTTACCTAGTTGGATGGTCTGTCCTAGGTAAATATAGTCGTCTACAACTTCGAGTGCAGAGTCTCCAACCTTTACTCGAGTGGGTGCAACATAGACGTTCGACATGATTTTCGTCTTATCCATGTTCATTTTAAGATCCACTTGTTGAGAGACTGCTGAGGTCATCGAGCATTGTACTGAGGTCTTCCAAGGTCTCAGACATGACTAATATATCATCGGCAAATCGAAGGTGAGTGATGTACTCGCCATTGACATTGATGCCAAATCCGTTCCAGTCCAGAAGCTTGAAGACGTCTTCCAATGCAGCGGTGAACAGTTTCGGAGATATCACGTCTCCCTGTCTCACGCCTCGCTGCAATTGGATAGGTTTCGAGTTCCGGTCCTGGAGATGGACCGACATGGTGGCGTTCTCGTACAAACCCTTTAACACCTCGATATACCGGTAGTCGATTTGGCACCTTTGAAGAGACCTCAACACGGCCCAGGTTTCTATCGAATCAAAGGCTTTCTCATAGTCCATTAACGATAAGCATAATGGCTGGTTATACTCCTCGGTCTTCTGTATAACTTGCTGCAGGTTTCCGGAAAGGCTTTAGCACCATAGACCACATACATACGCTGCGGCAAGTTATACAGAAGACCGGTATCGTTTATATAGTGGAATACAGTTTTTTAGTAAAATTTGAGTTCGAATGGAAACGAACTTTAACTGAATCGAAATTGGATGTCAACCGTTGTAATTTAGCAGAATTGGCCTCCTGTGCTTACGTGTCTGTAAGTGGAAAATACTTACCCTATCCTTACACCCTTTGTATCACAATAGCCATGATTAATCAACAAACCAGTCGCTTCTCTTTCGGTTTGTTCATCGAAGGATAAAACCTATCCATCTCATTGCAAAGTTTTTTCCACTGTTAATGCGTGATTGGGTCACGGACATTATAACATCTAGACTCATATTTATAATATTGATATTGGTGCAGATTCTGTTGTTTACGAACTAAATAAATTTAATCTCACTATATCTCTTTCTAATAGTAAATATAAGAAAGGGATGCAAGATATTTTAGTCCTCTCAGTTTAGGCCGATCACATATTTCAACGTGAATTTAAGTGCGATCTTTATTGGTCACGACTATTTACCCGTACATTACGACGGCATCAACTAAACTGACAGCATTAAAAATGTTCTATCTTTTTTCAATAAGGTTAACATGAAAGAGAGGTGACTTGTCTAATATTAGTTAAGTTCATAAATAACAGAATCGGCACCAATAAAGAACGGTAAAGAGAACATTGTATTCTTATAATGTACAGAAAATAATAACTCAATTTCTATGGATAAATTAAAATAAGCATTGTTTTCCATAATTATTGATATCTCGTCATAAAACTTTAATCAAAAAATTAATAAAATATTTCATTATTACAGATATTCATTCAATACTGCAAATAATGCTCGAGAACTAATTGAAGCAACCACTCCCACTGCTGTTATTTCCAATACAAGTAGTGAAACAACTACTGAAACTACTAATAATACAAGTATATCTACTACTGGTACTTCTGCAACTAATGGTTCAACTGAAGCAACCACGGAACCCTACATTTCTACTGCTGTAATTTCCAATACAAGTAGTGAAACAACTACTGAAGCTACTAATAATACAAGTATATCTACTACTGGTACTTCTGCAACTAATGGTTCAACTGAAGCAACCACGGAACCCTACATTTCTACTGCTGTAATTTCCAATACAAGTAGTGAAACAACTACTGAAGCTACTAATAATACAAGTATATCTACTACTGGTAATTCTGCAACTAATGGTTCAACTGAAGCAACCACGGAACCCTACATTTCTACTGCTGTAATTTCCAATACAAGTAGTGAAACAACTACTGAAGCTACTAATAATACAAGTATATCTACTACTAGTACTTCTGCAACTAATGGTTCAACTGAAGCAACCACTCCTACTGCTGTTATTTCCAATACAAGTAGTGAAACAACTACTGAAACTACTAATAATACAAGTATATCTACTACTGGTACTTCTGCAACTAATGGTTCAACTGAAGCAACCACGGAACCCTACATTTCTACTGCTGTAATTTCCAATACAAGTAGTGAAACAACTACTGAAGCTACTAATAATACAAGTATATCTACTACTGGTACTTCTGCAACAAATGGTTCAACTGAAGCAACCACGGAACCCTACATTTCTACGGCCGTTATTTCCAATACAAGTAGTGAAACAACTACTGAAGCTACTAATAATACAAGTATATCTACTACTGGTACTTCTGCAACTAATGGTTCAACTGAAGCAACCACTTCTACTGCTGGTATTTCCAATACAAGTAGTGAAACAACTACTGAAGCTACTAATAATACAAGTATATCTACTACTGGTACTTCTGCAACTAATGGTTTAACTGAAGCAACCACTTCTACTGCTGGTATTTCCAATACAAGTAGTGAAACAACTACTGAAGCTACTAATAATACAAGTATATCTACTACTGGTACTTCTGCAACTAATGGTTCAACTGAAGCAACCACGGAACCCTACATTTCTACTGCTGTAATTTCCAATACAAGTAATGAAACAACTACTGAAGCTACTAATAATACAAGTATATCTACTACTGGTACTTCTGCAACTAATGGTTCAACTGAAGCAACCACGGAACCCTACATTTCTACTGCTGTAATTTCCAATACAAGTAGTGAAACAACTACTGAAGCTACTAATAATACAAGTATATCTACTACTGGTACTTCTGCAACTAATGGTTCAACTGAAGCAACCACTCCCACTGCTGTTATTTCGAATACAAGTAGTGGAAGAACTACTGAAACTACTAATAATACAAGTATATCTACTACTGGTACTTCTGCAACTAATTGTTCAACTGAAGCAACCACGGAACCCAGCACTTCTACTGCTATTATTTCCAATATAAATAATAAAACAAGCACAGAATCAACCACTTACGTTAATAGTAATACAACTACAACGACTAACACAACTCATGCTGATTATTACTTTGTACCATCGACACCTAGTACTACGTTGTCATCTTTAGATTATAATTTTACTTCAAAAACATCAACTACAGAAGATACAGCAAACATTACAATATTGGAAGAACTGTCTACAGAGAATCCGTTATTTGAGTAAGTTATTTAACATTCAGTAATATATTAATCTCTTGAATATAAACTTACTTTGTCCAACAATTAATTCTCTATCTTACATTCTGAAATTATTGTATTTATAATTTGCGACTTATTATGTTTTGAAAGTAGCACCAATGGATGAGTTGAGAATGAATCGTTTGTCGTGGTTTGGACTTGTTATGAGAAGGGATGAAATCCGTGTACCTCATTTATTCAGTTTAGGCTCTGTTAAGGCACTTATGAACGTCGACAGTACAAATGACTCTACCACCGGATTGTAAAACACTTGAACTGAGAATTGAGAAGAGAATATTTATAAATGCATGAATACGGGAAGGGGAAGACTAAAAAGGATATGGATGGATTGTGTAAAAGATGATATGAGTGAGGAAGGATTGAATACCGATGTGACGGATAGAAGGGCTGAATGGAATAAAAGTATACCATGCGCCAAATATCTTTACGGTTACATAGTAAAACTTCATTTATTCTTACACAAATATTTACTTCATCATTTTTAACCCCCGACACAAAAACGACAGGGTGTTTTAAGATTGACGTGTCTGTCTACTGTGTGTGTGTGTGTGTGGGGGGGGGTGTGTGTGTCTGTCTGTAGGCTCGTAGCTCCTAAATAGATGGACCGAATTCGAATTTTGTTTGAAAGGTGTCTCAATCGAGAGTGTTCTCAGCTATGTTTCAAGAAAATCTGCTCAGCCGTTTGGAAGTTATGACAAATTTTGTAATGAGTTTCGGGGGTTTCTTAATTTTTTTAATTTTATTTATAAATTCTAACCTTAAATCCATATTGACTTCTTGGTGTTGCTTTCTTATTAATGGAAGTATTTTTAATGGTAGTCTAGAATGGGAACTAAATGTAGCTTCTAAAAGACACCGGTGATAGGCGACAGATCTTGCCACCGTGCTATGGTTTCCTCGCGATATTTAAAAAAAACTTAATTTTTCTAAGATGAGCTAAGATTGTTAAAATGTATTATATATTTCCAGGTCCTCCAAGATGAAAGGAAATCCTATTAAATCTGAGAATTCAACTAATATAAGCAGAGTCCACATAATTCTGTGCTGTTCGATAGCCTTGAGTTTCTTCATCATTTTGACAACCAAGATTATTTATACACACTACAAAAGAAAAAGTTACGGTAAGTACAATATTTTTATACTTTAATGTCGTGTAATATCAACCTAAGCTACGTACTTGTGGTGATGATATGGTCTACAGTGGAAGTCATACCAAGCTTAGAAGGATCTTGCTGTCTATGCCTTCTATGCTTTTTAGTCTTTTCTATGACTTGGTGAGCTCTTGAGCTATCTCTAGCATAAGACATTCCTGGTAGGACGCACTAAAATAATTCATATCAAAATAAAAGAAAGACTTGTTTCTTTCCTTACTAGGTTATGCCCAATAATATTCTTCTAATATTCTCGAGTTTGTGAGCGTTTTGTTTATTTCCAAAGCTGTATGTATTTAACATATTATTGAATATTTCTTAAAGTGTTTTCTCTTTTTTTTTCAGCCCTGTCTCAGCAATCAAATCACAACATCGAATTAGCAGACGGCGCGTACAGCTAAATTTATGTACATATCTTTAGAATTAAGGTCAAATCTTTAGAATATTCTTTTCTTGGAAAAATTAGCCATAAATATCATATTACGTGCTTCAACGCCTCAGGTACATACTGCTAAAATACTTATATTAGAATGGCGTGTATTTAAATATGGGGCAAAATAAGTTTTATTTAATTTTACCAAATTTCAACTTATGTTGAAGCTTAAAAGTCTGTTTTATCCCACTTCCCGCTGTTCAATTGATGTGAAAATATTGTACAGATACAATAATATGATGGTATCATGTCATTAAGTTGGTTTGATGATGGAGCTAAATAGAGCTCGTTCTTAAAAAATACCTACTTTTAATTTTATCTTATACCTATAACATTTATTTTTCAATTCTTTTGTTTTATTCTAAAAACTTATTTAGGTATACTTATTTTTGTATACACATAATATTTGCTATTGGTTCCAATGACTGTATTTATAAAAATAATTGATCAAATTGATTTTAAAGGAATAATACTTATGTAGTAATTTCTCATGAACTGACTGATCGATAAAAAACATGACTTAAATATTAAAAAAAACATACTTGGTACTTAAATATTCATAAATATTTTTTTATATTAAATATTTTATTTATTAACTTTCAGTGACTACTGCAAAATAATGCTGTAAGCATCAGTTCATTTTGAAAATAATTTTCTATTATTATAAATTAATTTTATTTGCGATTTAGATTGTTCTCGCCTTAAATTGTATTTAAAATTAGTATGTGAAGAGTGTGTGAACTTTTTATGAATTACAGAACGAGAATTAAAATTAATTTAAGAAACATTCTTAACATCATTGCTAAATAAACTCAAAAAAATTAGGACTTTCTCGTTCTATAATTATGAGCCCGAATTATGTATAATTGATTAATTTTTGTGTGTGTTTCGAATATTTATTAATTTGATAAGTAGTATTATTAAAATGTAATAAAACATTGCAGTGTAGTTCGATATATATATTTTTATTTTATTTATATGAGAAGGTGGGTACTTTACCTCAAAATTTCCTGCTCAATAATAAAGCCTGCTACTGTCTGACTGTTTGTTTGTCACCTTTTCACGGACGTCTAAACCGACTTCAAATTTGCCATGCAGATAGCACAACAGGGACATAGGTCACAGCAGGGTATTGCTGGTAATTCCTACTATATATAACTTTTTAAAGTAATTTGCGAAATATTTAGAACATACGAGCATTTATGGCACTAAAAGCATAAAATAATAATAATAATAGCTTAAAAAATCTGCGGAGTCCAAATCGGTCCAGACGTCTTCGAATCGAGGGTAACATACATAAAAAAAAAGATTCCCACGAATTGATAACCTCCTCTTGAAGTCGGTTAAAAATATCCCCTAAAGATTCAGTGTCGCTTATCATCAAACATTCTGAAAATCATTGTTGAGTCATTTCAGCACACTATTGACTATAGTATAATAAATAATAAGTTGTACACACGAGATTTGAATGTGTCACACCAATGATTGTATAGTATGACACAACTTAGATGAAGCATCGGCAAAATTCGTAAAATCGATCGTTCCCGAAAAGAGTGCGACTACAACATTACTCATGTGTTAAAAAATGATCGGCGAAAATTATCTTGATGAGCGTTGAATGGCGCGATAATGAATGATTTTATTAGTTGTGTAAATCGGAAGTGACGTGTACGAAAACGATTTGCCGATGCTACATCTAAGTTGTGTCATACTGTACCTACATCAGAAGTACCTACAATTTTATGAAGATTCACAATAAAATCCCGCCCCAAAATAAGTCAAGGCAATTTTTCTGTGGATATTGGCGACAGATCGTATAATTTGCCAAACTATATAAAAGGAAAGCATGACTGACTGACTAATTTGTCAAAAACCGAGGACCACAAGACAATAAGCCTTAGTATATAAATATATAGCTACAATGTGTTGTGTTATAACGCTTATTTATTTATTAGTTAAGTAGCTGGCCTCGCAGACGTTGTCCTGCCCTAAGAATAAAAGAAACTGGGACCTACCTATCTACCTACACCACCTACCTAAACCTACCAGTGGTGAGGGGGGAAATTATGGTGAGGGTAAGCCGTTCAAAAAACACACTGTAATTTTATAATTACACATGATAAAAGTGGCTTTAAAATGATGAAAATATGGGACTGGGATTCCTAAAAGGTAAGCCGATGGAAATCGGCTTGTATGGACCCTTCGCCACTGACAACTACCTATATCTACCTATCCTGCCGTAGGGCAGGGTAGGTATGGAGTGTGAAAAAATTAAGAAAAGAAATCGTAGCTAATTAACGATTTTTTTTCATAAGAGCCTTAGTCACACACAACAAAAAAAGAATTAGCGAATCGGTCCAGCCGTTCAATCGTCAACTCGTGACCACGGGAAATAGGGATTCATTTTTATATATAAAGATTTATAGTATTCTATAGTAGGCTATTATTGTATATCCGTCAACCGCATTGTTTCTCTAGGTACTTATGCTTAGAAGCAATGATAATACAAGTATTTGGGGTACATAACACCAGTCGTAATATGCTTACAAACAAGATGAACGCGCTTTTCACATTATTATTAATATTTACAATAAGTCAAGTTGAGTGTGATGATGGGATTTGTACTAAGTCTGTAACGTAAGTTTTTATTTTTTTTATTTTATTTGTCTATTATTATTATTATTTGTCTTTGATGGCGTGTCCAAGGTGGACCGATGATCTTGTGAGGGTCGCGGGATCCGAAACCGAAACCGGTAGCTGTGGGTAGCGCAAAACCGGCCATCGTGGAGATTCTTGGCTGAGGCTTTTGTCCAGCAGTGGACGTCTTTCGGCTGACGTGGTGATGATGATGATTTTTCAAGAACTAGATCTGTGTATTTTTCTGATGTTATCTACTCGTAGATTATTTTTGATCTCGCACTGTACGGTTTCAATGGAACTTTCTAACTTGGACGTTGAGAGTATCATTTTGAACAATGTAATAAGATACGAGCGTGTGCGAAACCTACTTATTAAAAGTAAGAAAACTAAATAGAAATTAATTACTTCTAGAAATTGATCTTTATAAGCGACACTATTACTAGGTACCTGTATATCATATTACTATATCGTCATGTCAGCCGAAAGACGTCCACTGCTGGACAAAGGCCTCCCACAAGGATCTCCACGACGGCCGGTCTTGCGCTACCCGTATCCAGCGGTTTCCCGCGACCCTCACAAGATTGTCAGTCCACCTTGTAGGGGGGCTGCCCAAGATGCGTCCTCCGGTTCGTGGTCGCCACTCGAGAACCTTTCTGCCCCAGCGGCCCTCGGTTCTACAAAGTTACAAACTACCTACTTAGAGACTGTGATTTGTTCAGTAATATTCCATTAAAAAATATAAATAATAACGAATCACCATAATACCTATTTAAATATCAATGGACTTTATCCGACTCACTCATACTTAAGTGATTAATATTTTATGTTTACACCATGATTTATTAATATTATCGGGCATTTATCCAGTAATTAAGGCGATGATGGCTCAGTGGTAGTGACGCCGGATGCCGCGACGAAGGTCGTGGGTTCGAATCCTACAATGAGCTTGAGCTTTCGGTGAAGGAAAACATCGTGAGGAAACCATAGCACGGTGGTAGGGTACTTCGTAGTACCCGTCTGGCTGGCTACCACCCTCAAGTTGAAAATTTGTCGCCAAATACCTACCGGTGTGTTCCGGCAATTGCACTTGAGAGCCAATTTGCCTTCTCGGCATTGTAACAGGTCAGCAACACCTTGGCAATATCTCTGGTATTGCAAATGGCGATAGGCAACGGTAACCACTTTTCATCAGGTGGGCCGTATGCTTGCTTGCTACCTTAGTAGTAGTAAATATAAAAAAAGAATATTATCTATTCTGGGGCCATATAATAATAATAAAAAAAATATTACCAATTGGCTTAGTGAACTAAATTACGCTGCAACGGAAGATCTTTTCTATACGCTAAAATAAAATAAAACTCACCATACATAACTCACACATTCATCCCCACACCCCCTCATACGCACAGACACACTCTCTAAATGTTCTTGTGTAATTATACTATAATTATATTATCTTATCTTTGTATATGGTTCAAAGATGTCTTCTTGAGTTTCCCTTTCCTTCACGCAGCACCTGAGTATCGTGATGATTTTTTTGCATAAAGAGAGCACAGACTACTTTTATCCAGGGAAAACGGACAAAATCTAGTTGTTTTTATATAACGGTGGTAAATTTTGAAAATTTGACCTTCATAAGTGCCCACCTGGGGCCTAAATTGAATAAATGGCTTTGACTTTAAATAACTAACTTCTATTAATGAACTGTATTTCTTTTAAATTTCAGAACTTATACAACCCAACAAATCTCCGAGCTAGTATCATATATAACAACATATAAAAAGTGTTTTTTCAAATGTGTAATAGCAACAAAATGGCGTTTTAGACGTGAAACCAAGTGGCAAACGGTATGTTAATTTAGGATAGATGAAGATTCAAAGAATTGGCAGTACTGCTTGCTAGCAATTTAGGGCCATAGCCAAATATTTTTTATGTATGAAAAGAGTATTCACAAAAACAAGTAAAACGTACAAAAAACGAATAAATAAATAAGTTATGGAATTGAAGTTTAGTTATCTCTATATCTATACAAATAATAAAGCTGAAGACTTTAGTTGTTGAACGCGTTAATTTCTGGTTCTACCAGTCGGATTCGAAAAATTCTTTAACTAATATTATCTTGCCGATGATCATCAATTTACCAGAATTTGAACAATTGAATATACCTATCACATTTCACAGTGGTCTAGTCTGATATTCTATTTATATTAGAGACATTAAAGTAATTTATTGAAATTAAAATAATACTTACTGTGTTTCATATTTTAGATTCCAAAAACAAAATACGAACAATCATGTTGCGATGGCTACGTAAAAGACAACAGAAGGAGTACATATTTTCGGTTTGTACCTAGATTTTATGGCAGATAATTGCTTTATCTGTATTCATCTGATATAATAATTGATTTATTAGGTTCATTCGAAATTTAATGGGTGTTCATTTAAATACTATTTCCACATGTAACGTATCTAATCGACTAATATTTCCAAATTTTGAGGTAAGAACCCTAATGATTAAATGTTCTGCTTGATTTTAGGCTGTTCTGCCTTCCCGTTTGTACACCACCATGCACGAATGGTTATTGTAACAATCCTGATGAATGCGAATGTAACGCTGGTTATAGGAATAATGGAACACTGAAAAACCAATGTTTGCCAGTTTGCAGTGAAGGATGCAGTCATGGAACTTGCATTTCCCCTGAAAATTGCCAATGTCATTCTGGTTATACATTAATCAAAGGTATATGCCAACCAGTCTGCTCAAATCCATGTCATAATGGGACATGTGTAGCTCCAGAAACCTGTGAATGTCTATCTGGTTACAAGAAGTCTAACAAAAATGTTTGTGAACCTTTTTGCTCAAAAGGGTGCCCCAATGGAAGGTGTATAAGTCCAGAGACTTGTGTTTGCAATTTAGGGTATAATATGACAGTTGTTGGAAAAGATAAGACTTGTCAACCAGTCTGCTCAGATCCATGTCATAATGGGACATGTGTAGCTCCAGAAACCTGTGAATGTCTATCTGGTTATAAGAAGTCTGGCAAAAATACTTGTGATCCCTTTTGCTCCAAAGGGTGCCCCAACGGAAAATGCATAAGTCCAGAGACTTGTGTTTGCAATTTAGGGTATAATATGACAGTTGTTGGAAAAGATAAGACTTGTCAACCAGTCTGCTCAAATGCATGTCAAAATGGAATATGTGTAGCCCCAGAAACCTGTGAATGTCTATCTGGTTATAAGAAGTCTGGCAAAAATACTTGTGATCCCTTTTGCTCCAAAGGGTGCCCCAACGGAAAATGCATAAGTCCAGAGACTTGTGTTTGCAATTTAGGGTATAATATGACAGTTGTTGGAAAAGATAAGACTTGTCAACCAGTCTGCTCAAATCCATGTCATAATGGGACATGTGTATCTCCAGAAACCTGTGAATGTCTATCTGGTTATAAGAAGTCTGGCAAAAATACTTGTGATCCTTTTTGCTCCAAAGGGTGCCCCAACGGAAAATGCATAAGTCCAGAGACCTGTGTTTGCAATTTAGGGTATAATATGACAGTTGTTGGAAAAGATAAGACTTGTCAACCAGTCTGCTCAAATCCATGTCAAAATGGAATATGTGTAGCCCCTGAAACCTGTGAATGTCTATCTGGTTATAAAAAGTCTGGAAAAAATATTTGTGAACCTTTTTGCTCAAAACGGTGCCCCAATGGAAGGTGCATAAGTCCAGAGATCTGTGATTGCAATTTAGGATATAATATGACAGTTGTTGGCAAAGATAAGACTTGTCAACCAGTCTGCTCAAATCCATGTCATAATGGGACATGTGTATCTCCAGAAACCTGTGAATGTCTATCTGGTTATAAGAAGTCTGGCAAAAATACTTGTGATCCTTTTTGCTCCAAAGGGTGCCCCAACGGAAAATGCATAAGTCCAGAGACCTGTGTTTGCAATTTAGGGTATAATATGACAGTTGTTGGAAAAGATAAGACTTGTCAACCAGTCTGCTCAAATCCATGTCAAAATGGAATATGTGTAGCCCCTGAAACCTGTGAATGTCTATCTGGTTATAAAAAGTCTGGAAAAAATATTTGTGAACCTTTTTGCTCAAAACGGTGCCCCAATGGAAGGTGCATAAGTCCAGAGACCTGTGATTGCAATTTAGGATATAATATGACAGTTGTTGGAAAAGATAAGACTTGTCAACCAGTCTGCTCAAATCCATGTCAAAATGGAATATGTGTAGCCCCTGAAACCTGTGAATGTCTATCTGGTTATAAAAAGTCTGGAAAAAATATTTGTGAACCTTTTTGCTCAAAAGGGTGCCCCAATGGAAGGTGCATAAGTCCAGAGACCTGTGATTGCAATTTAGGATATAATATGACAGTTGTTGGCAAAGATAAGACTTGTCAACCAGTCTGCTCAAATCCATGTCAAAATGGAATATGTGTAGCCCCTGAAACCTGTGAATGTCTATCTGGTTATAAGAAGTCTGGCAAAAATACTTGTGATCCCTTTTGCTCCAAAGGGTGCCCCAACGGAAAATGCATAAGTCCAGAGACCTGTGTTTGCAATTTAGGGTATAATATGACAGTTGTTGGAAAAGATAAGACTTGTCAACCAGTCTGCTCAAATCCATGTCAAAATGGAATATGTGTAGCCCCTGAAACCTGTGAATGTCTATCTGGTTATAAAAAGTCTGGAAAAAATATTTGTGAACCTTTTTGCTCAAAAGGGTGCCCCAATGGAAGGTGCATAAGTCCAGAGACCTGTGATTGCAATTTAGGATATAATATGACAGTTGTTGGCAAAGATAAGACTTGTCAACCAGTCTGCTCAAATCCATGTCATAATGGGACATGTGTATCTCCAGAAACCTGTGAATGTCTATCTGGTTATAAGAAGTCTGGCAAAAATACTTGTGATCCTTTTTGCTCCAAAGGGTGCCCCAACGGAAAATGCATAAGTCCAGAGACCTGTGTTTGCAATTTAGGGTATAATATGACAGTTGTTGGAAAAGATAAGACTTGTCAACCAGTCTGCTCAAATCCATGTCAAAATGGAATATGTGTAGCCCCTGAAACCTGTGAATGTCTATCTGGTTATAAAAAGTCTGGAAAAAATATTTGTGAACTTTTTTGCTCAAAAGGGTGCCCCAATGGAAGGTGCATAAGTCCAGAGACCTGTGATTGCAATTTAGGATATAATATGACAGTTGTTGGAAAAGATAAGACTTGTCAACCAGTCTGCTCAAATCCATGTCAAAATGGAATATGTGTAGCCCCTGAAACCTGTGAATGTCTATCTGGTTATACAAAGTCTGGCAAAAATACTTGTGATCCCTTTTGCTCCAAAGGGTGCCCCAATGGAAGGTGCATAAGTCCAGAGACCTGTGATTGCAATTTAGGGTATAATATGACAGTTGTTGGAAAAGATAAGACTTGTCAACCAGTCTGCTCAAATCCATGTCAAAATGGAATATGTGTAGCCCCTGAAACCTGTGAATGTCTATCTGGTTATACAAAGTCTGGCAAAAATACTTGTGATCCCTTTTGCTCCAAAGGGTGCCCCAACGGAAAATGCATAAGTCCAGAGACCTGTGCTTGCAATTTAGGGTATAATATGACAGTTGTTGGAAAAGATAAGACTTGTCAACCAGTGTGCTCAAATCCATGTCATAATGGGACATGTGTAGCTCCAGAAACCTGTGAATGTCTATCTGGTTACAAGAAGTCTAACAAAAATGTTTGTGAACCTTTTTGCTCAAAAGGGTGCCCCAATGGAAGGTGCATAAGTCCAGAGACCTGTGATTGCAATTTAGGGTATAATATGACAGTTGTTGGAAAAGATAAGACTTGTCAACCAGTCTGCTCAAATCCGTGCCATAATGGGACATGTGTAGCCCCAGAAACTTGCGAATGTCTTCGAGGCTACAAAATAAATGGAGGATCAAAGACTTTTCCACTCAGATGTGAACCAATTTGTATAAGCTGTGAGTGTGCATGCGTTGCTCCGAACCATTGTTTTTGTAATGAAACATCTAAAACGACTTCGAGTAACTCTACAAATGTCGATGATGGTGGCATCACCAATATTGATTTCTGGAGTAAACTTGATGAAGTAAAGGAATGGTGAGTTGTTTTTAATGACGTAGCAGACATTCATTTTGATTAGAAAATCAAACGAAGTTATTTTTTTCTTTTTTTTTATGTACTAGGTAAACAAGCATACTTCTGTTTCTGTTACTCGATTAGTATTTAGTATGACATGATGAGAATTTAGGTTATTAATTACATAAATGTTATTGAGTTTGAGTCAAAAAATAAGTAATGCTTCGGTTAATATAAAAATCCGCCTCCTTTAATTTGTTATTCGAAACTCGTGGGTTCGAATCCCATCCAGGACAAACATTTGTGTGCATCAACATGTCTGTCTGGGTGTAATTATTATAGTGACTTAACAAAAGAAAGTAGTTTATAATAGAAAGTGCATTATACGATTCATAAAATTAAATTAATTATGTAACAGACATGTTGTATTTTTATTAAAAAACCTACACCGCATTGCCATGCTGAACAGCAATGCTAATTCTTTGCGCATAATATGTGCCAGCTGTCTTGTCATGAGAGGCCAGTTTTTATCTGCAATTATTGGTATTTAGAATCGCCACATGATAATGAAACAATGAATAATTTCAGGGTCACCACAAATTGGATTTATGTTTCAATAGCCGCAGTAGCATTTGTCATAGGAATCATCTGGATCATTCTTTGCGCCAGGAGAAAATACAAGAATGCAGGTAAAAACACTATAATCTACATGAAAAAATTAATTTCGGCTGACTAGCTTTCATATTTGTCCGGCACACATTAGCGGATGGCACGGGAGAGGATTTAAAATTTATTAATTAAATTTATTAGTTATCCAACTGAAATAAGGCCTATCACCGAGCCTATCACCCCGTATGCTCCGAGGCCTATCACCGAGCATTGAAATATATACCTTATTTCCATTGGGTAACTACAAATTCAATTATTCTAAATCCTCTGCCGTGCCGTTCGCCAATGTGCGCCGGGAAGGGCAGTGAAATACGATTAAAGGTACACTATTACTTTTATTACCTCGAGTAGTACTAAAATAAATATTTCGCCACTTCACTTCGTTACTGAGAGCGAGTAAAGACTTTTACTAAAGATTTATTGCCATAAATCAAAATCAGAACTTTCAGTTTAGGCACTTATGAACGTCGATAGTTACAATCATTACAATAGACTCTACCACCGGTTCCACATACACTTTAACTGAGAAGACTCCGGAATGAAACTCAGCAAGGCTTCATTTATTTTGTAGATCCTTCTTTTGAATTCATATATATACATACCATCGTAAGTACTATTATGAAGTTGAAAATTTGCAGATCATTTTATGAAGTATACACACATGCTGTACCTATTCGGCCAACCAGAATTCCTAATATACCAAACCAAATCTCACTATGTCAATTAATTTATTACACGGTGAACGTGCCGGCTATTTTAGAGCCGAACGGTATCTCGCGTGTCGGAAAGAGGCCTGACGGTATGACATTGATTCCTTGGAGTCGTGGGAGGCCGCTGGTATGGGACGCCACATGTTCTGACACCCTTGCACCCTCCCACGTCCAACATTCATCACGGGTGGCGGGCGCTGCCGCAAACGCTGCGGAAAACCTCAAGCGGAGGAAATATACTTGTCTTGGAGATAGTTATATATTTCTTCCGTTTGGGGTCGAAACTATGGGTAGTTGGGGTCAAGATGCTCGCAGTTTGGTTAGGGAGCTGTCCAGACGCCTTATTGATACCACAGGTGACCAAAGAGCTGGCACTTACCTCGGGCAGCGCATCAGCCTCGCAATTCAACGAGGTAACGTTGCCAGCTTTTTGGGAACCCTGCCTGCAGGCGGCGATTTAAATGCGGTTTATTATTTATAGTTACTCTGTATATAGGATAGATAGTTGTAGTTTAATTTTAATTTAATATTTAATTTATGTTATAATAGTTGTTTAATGTAAAATAAACTTCACTTTGAAGGAAAAAAAAAAAATTATTACACATACTGCCAATTTTTTTTTTTTTTTCAGATGATTATGAAATTTCGTCATCGCAATACATAAGCATGTCAACTCTGCCTATAAAAAAAGATTCAAATTAGCAGAAGTAATAGATATATTTATAACTGTATAGTTTTGTTTTACTGTACAATTATTTACAACAAATATAGGTACCTACAAAATACCGATGGCTGCTGGGGCAGAAAGGTTCTTGAGTGACGCAGCGTGGGCAGGCCCACCACAAGGTGGACCGACGTTCTTGTGAGGGTCGTGAGAAACCGCTGGATGCGGGTAATGCAAGACTGTCCATCGTGGAGATCCATGGGGGAGGCCATTGCTCCCCAGTGGATGTCATTAGGCTGGCATGATGATACAAAATACAATCAAAATCCTCTAGCTAGTCGGTCGCTGCTGCCGATCAACGGCGGAAAGGCTGGCAGTGTTTCCTATTTGGATATCCATGCTAACGCATTGGCGGAAAAAGTTCCCGAGGCCTGGAAAAGTTTTGATGATAATGTGCTACCAAATCGGCAAGTCTCGGACCTCCAAGAACTCATGGTCTCGACTGCAAAAGACAGAAACAAGTTGTGTGGGCCAATGGAAAAGTACTTTTTGTTTTATTAAAAATATTTAACTTAACAAAATCTCTATTTAAACTTATGTTTAAGAATAATATAATTAAAATGTATCAACTATTGTATGTTTATTAGTTTTATTTGACCTTTATTTTTTCACTATGTGTTGGAACACGATGGTGGTAAGCACACAAATCCTAGAAGAGAACTGACTCTCAAAAGAGGTTATCTGAACACACCGAGGTTTCACTTGAGTACTACAAAAAAAACCCTTCCATTGTGCAGAAGTAGGTATAGTTTCTCAAATTTCTAGCTAGAATATTTACTATTTTTAACAGACTTCAAAAAAGTTAGTATTGGATATTGCAAGCTTGACGATTAATTAAATGTATAAATCTGGTCAAACGTAACCGAAACAGGAAAAATAACGAGAATGTTAATTTACATATGAAATTTGGAATGCAATTATTCATTGTCAAAACTGAAGCTCTGTTGAATACCTATACCTAGAGCTTTATCGTTGACCACAACGTTGACACATGATAGGTACATACCCTTGGGTTTGGGTACTTGGGACTTTGTCATTTACATATTTATCTAATATATAAAATTCTCGTGTCACAGAGTTTGTCATCAAACTCCTCCGAAACGGCTTGACCGATTTTTATGATTTTTATAGTGTATATTCGGTAGATCTGAGAATAGGTCCCGGGAAAGCAGGTGAAACCGCATTATATTTGTTACATGTGTGTCTTTGTATGTTTTGTCTTTTCTCTTTACTTGTACGTAGGTACTTGTGACTCTGAAAATAAATGGTCAACCTTATACAGAATGATTTTGTTTGGGTGTTGTAAACTGAAAGAGCATTGAAGTATACCTACCTTATACAGATCAACAAAACATTTTAGAATGAAAAATTACACACAAACATTTTATCTACCATATAAATTTAAAAAAAAATAAACAAATTAGTTTGAGTACCTATTAGATTACTCGAGTATTAAAATAGCTCATTACTATTTAAACTCTCGCGAACACAATTCATGTTTATAGTAATGTAACGGGTCTATTCGCGCATAGAATATTATCAAAATATAATTTTGACTAACCTCGACGTTTCGATCAAATTGCATCAGTCCACTCGTGACCACGATCAATGCAACTTGATCGAAACGTCGAGGTTAGTCAAAATTATATTTTGATAAAACTCTATGTGCGAATAGACCCGTTACATCACTAGAAACATGAGCTCATTACTACATCTCAGAGTGCGAATAAATGCTTTTACTATAAATATTAGCTAATATTCAAATTGTTATAACTTCGTAAACTAAAATATCAACCGAAATACATAACCGTTACTCTAACTGACTACCTACTAGATTACTCGAGTACTAAATTTAAAACTTGTATATATCATTATACAAACAATGCAAATAAAACCGTTTTAATACAGCAGATAGCGGCTTCAGGAATAAGGACGGAAGTGGAGTAGGTACTGTATTATACATAATATATCAATTTATTTTATACTTAATTTATTGGATGGTGTCTATAATTAAAATGCAAACGAGAGACAAAAAGATTTTCAGGATTTTCGTACCCATAAGGCTCCAACAGATCTTATCTGTGGAAAGGTAGTATTTTAAACGTAGGTATTTTATGAAGTAACGTACTTAGTTTTTTTTTTTTTTTTAGAAAATGAATAGAAAAAATAGTATTAGGGATTTATTAAAAGAATTAAAGAAACCCCTAAACAAACTAGAAATAAGGTGATGATTTTAAAACAGCAGAGAAGTCTTTCTTACATCATATCTAAGGACACTCGATTGAGACACCTTTCAAACTAAAACATAATCAAAATCTGTTCACCCGTTCAGGAGCTATAATGTTACAGACACAGATTTACAGTACAAACTTACAACACCCCTCTTTTAGTTTAGGGTTAAAAATGAAACCAAGCCACCGGGCGTACCTAGTGTAGAATGATTCCAATTTCAGTGACGAAAGGACACACTATCGGTATCTTTTTTAGGCATGTATAAAGTTAGTCATTGTTAAACTGTTGCGCAGTAAGAACTATTTTTAAAATGATTGTGAAAACTTTATTGTGGATATTTATTTGTTTATTTTTGGATAATGTGTATGTTCAATCGCAAATATGTTCATCGAGAAGGATGTATGTATAATTGATGTATATACATTTATGATATTTTATGTACTTATATAAATATTGAGTGATTTGTACATAATATTAGGAATTTATTAAAAACTAGTATTTCGCACCGCGGTTTCACCCGCGATCCCCTGTTTTGCCCCCCTTTGGGGTAGAATTTTCAGAAACACTTTATGTGTCGTAAAAGCTTTATGCAAAATTCAGTCCGATCCATCCAGTGGTTTGAGCTGTGTGATGATGGTTCAATCAGTCAGTTGCTTTCGTTTATATAAGGCCCAATTGCACCAACTTCTTATAGCATTACCCATGAGACAGTATTGGATAGAGAATCTGTGAAATTTACATGAACATGAAATTATGTGAACCCAAGGGTTAGTGTTATACGGCGTTGAAGCAATTGTGCAACTTTCCGCATCGTGGCTTCACCTGATCCGCGGATATCAGGATTTTTCGTAGCGAAGCCAATTAAAAAAAATATATAACAAATGTAACTCAGAGATAATTTAATATTTTAATGGTAAAATATTTTTTTAAATAAATTCAGTACTTTTCTCTTTACAATATTAGAAAGGATATGTTGTTATTTATTTCAATTAAAGTTTTATTGAAATTTATTAAAATTTTGGTACCTAGTTATTTATTATGCAAACGAAATTAAAAAAAAACAAATCATGATAGCAAATGACTTCTCTAGAATCAAATTTGAAAATGCGAAATACTTAAATTTGATGTTCCATTCAAAAGTTCAATACTTACTAAATCAAACCATATGGAACCGAAAGCTTTTTGGCGCTTCCAGAGTTAGTCCAAAGTAAATGTTGTATAAACTCACAAAGGTTCGATTCCCATCCAGGACAAACATTTGTGTGCAACATGTCTGTTTGTCCTGTGTCTGGGTGTAATTATCTATATAAGTATGTATTTACAACAAAAAAAGTAGTTTAAGTAGTATATCAGTCATCTGATTGTCCATAGTACAAGCTCTGCTTAGTTTGGGATCAGATAACCGTGTGTGAAGAATGTCCCACGATATTATTTATTTATATTTCAGTGTAACGAAGCGAGTAATGGAGATGCAGCGACGGTGGTACAGAGAAACCTACAATGGACACTGTTATTACAGCTGCATAAAAACAAGATGGACCTCCAAAATAGAACAAGTGCCTGTTACGGTAACATTTATCTCTATCACCACTAAAGCAAGACCTCAAAGCTTAGCCGCCCGCTGTGTTCCGACAGCTGTATTTAAGCATCGGCAAAATCATCAGTGATCACGGTACATGGTAAAAAACATCATCATGTTCCGCTGTGATGTCGACTGACAGACTATTTATTTCTTTACTAAAAACTTTATTTATTTAAACTTCTTTTTGATGATTTTGGAAACACATATAAAATATCTTTCAAAATGTTTCAGAAACGAGATATCCAAGTATTTCATAATTGCTGTGATGGATATATTGATATAAATGATGACATTAACAGTGTGGGAAATGAGACGTAAGTATACAAATAGTATTTAGGGCAGAGCGGAGCGTAAGCGCAGGTCCTTGAAATCGAAGTATTAGGTGAATTGTACTTAAGGGGGATGCTTCAAGGCCTGAAGCCTGTGAAATTCAAAATATATTTCATTTTTTGCTAATTGCAGCTCAGTTATAAAGTCATAAGTTTGTAAAAAAAAAAACCAACAAAATAGCTATTGCTAATAAACTATATAACATGAAGGGAAAATTATTGATATTCCAACATTTTGCCAAAAAGCATTAAAAATACCTATGGCCATTTCAACTTAACACCTGTAAAATCACTAGCAAAATTATGATAAACACCATAAACAATTTGGTCATTATAGTTCAGTGCGTGGAGACGTTAGATAATGTGGTAAAGTCGTTGTTTCCAATCTTTTAAGTATAATATTTAGCTTTCGGAAAAGAATACAAACTTAAGAGTAACATTATTATAAAGGCACCACTATAATGTTTTAGTACTTGTCCTTTTAGAGATACCACCATTGGCCACATGATCATGATAGTGAGATTATGATCAAACGGAAGTCTTTCCAAAATATAAAATATATATTTATTTTCAGTATGCCGCTAGTGTGCAAAGCAATCTGCATGCCAGCGTGTAAAAACGGTCACTGTAGTAGTCCTGGCATTTGCGCTTGTAATCCTGGCTACACTGTTGACCCAACTGACAAGCATAATTGCTTACCACTGTGCCAGAAAGATTGCCATCATGGAACTTGCATCGCCCCTGATACCTGTCAGTGCAATTTTGGCTATAATATTTTAGATGGAACGTGCCAGCCAGCTTGCACAGAGCCATGTGACAATGGCACATGTGTGGCTCCAGAGACCTGTGAATGTCTTCCAGGATACCGAAAGTCCGATAGGAACACATGCGAACCTTATTGCTCAAGCGGCTGCCTACACGGCTCATGTATTAGTCCAGAAACATGTGCCTGCAGTCCAGGTTTTAGTATACATGTTATTGATAGTGAAAACAATACATCATGCCAACCTGTTTGCTCGCCTCCCTGCCTAAATGGAACTTGTATCGCTCCAAATGTTTGTCAATGTAATGCTGGCTATCAAATATCTGATGCAAACTGCTGTTCCAATGGTACTTGTAATAAAACTGAAACTTATTGCAATGAAAGTGGGCGTATGGAAACAGTATGTAAACCTATTTGTGATACTGATTGCGGTAACGGCAATTGCGTTTCTCCAAACACTTGTGATTGTCATCTTGGATTCAAACTTGAAGTTAATAGTACTAATGGCATGGATACACCAATGTGTGTACCAATATGCAATAATTGCGAAGGTACATGTGTTAGTCCTAATATATGCATTTGTGAATTACCATTTGAAGCTCAGAATCTGACAGCTGATGGTGAAACCTGTGATTGTCATGAAAATTGTACTGATGGAATGAAAAAATGTGAGCGTACAGCATGTGTAATTGGGAGAGAAAAATCTTTTGGTAATGACGAGGTGACTGAAGAATCAAGCTCAAGTAGTATAGCAAATACTTACAATACTGTTGATATATTAGATAATAGTACCTCGAGTGATAATATAAACGATAGTAATACAGAAGCTTCAACTATTGACTCCAAAAATTGGTAAGTCTGAACTTTTAGGGCGTCGATAACCGTGTCACAGCATTTTGTTTCTGTGAATTTATTTTGAAACTTTTAGGTGAAAAACAAAGCTAGCCTTATTAGTGGCCTTCGTCTTTTTTAATTTAGGCGCGGCAACTAACGGAAATCCGTGAAAATATAAGCTTGTCTAATTATTGTCCTTTATTATAAGTTTATATAATAATCATAAATAAAAAATAATGGTCCATTGATTAATTTACAGCTTTTTTTCAGGATTATGATTTACGTGGCATCAATTTCGTGTGTGACACTGATTATTATTATGGCTATAATTGTAGCAATGAAATGGAAAGCTATAATTATTTATTTTAAAGGCTCTAGTTACATAGTCGAAGGTAAAAAAAACTACTTGTAAGTAATCAGATTGTGTTTGATGGATAAATATATATATTTTAATATTTTACAGATGATATCGCTGTATTCGAATGTTCTCTTCGTTTATTGCAAGAAAAACATGGAATCAAAATGCCAAGAGACGATACGAGTACTGAAAGTAAATTATCCATAAGTTAGGAAGAAGTAATGATAATATAGATTGATGTATTTATAAATATAATAATGTATAATTTGACAAGGATAGCTTGTGATAGGTCCCCACCTATCCTGGCCGAGTAGCCACCATCTTTATAAAGAGATATCAAGACGCCTGGTCGAAGCATCTCCTGACCAGAATGCTGGCGTACACTTGGGTCAGAGAATCAGCATTGCCATCCAACGTGGCAAAGCCACTAGTATTCTGGGAACGATGACTTCTGACAGAGACTTTTTCATTTAGTTTAGTCCTTTTTATATAAATAGTTTATAGTTTTTCTCAAGGATAGCTTGGTGCCTAATAGTTAATCAGTAAATGTAACAAGTTATTTCAATACATTATTTAGATAAATGTTGAAATTACAATTTATTTATTGTTTGTATTTGTTAAGCATTCCAATATATAATATTATGTGTTATATTAAGTACACCTTTTATTGGTTTGCCTTTTAAAATAAAAAAAATATACTTACTGTGTACATGTTTTTTTAACTATAGAATTATAACTATTTCATCATGTCAGCCGAAAGACGTCCACTGCTGGACAAAAGCCTCCCCCAAGGATCTCCACGATGGCCGGTCTTGCGCTACCCGCATCCAGCGATTTCCCGCGACCCTCACAAGATCGTCGGTCCACCTTGTGGGGGGCCTGCCCACGCTGCGTCTTCCGGTTCGTGGTCGCCACTCGAGAACCCTTCTGCCCCAGCGGCCGTCGGTTCTACGAGCGATGTGCCCCGCCCATTGCCACTTCAAGTTCTAACTATTTACCATGTGATAAATTCACTTAGTTCCCAAGTGACTTGCTGATTTTTGCAGGTATTTTCGGTAAAACAATCAATCGTTACGCTCATAAGTAACCTTATCAGGGCCTTTTACTAAAATGTTTTGAGTTAGGTACGAAGAGAGGCATCTATACATAAGTTTGAAAGTTAAAACTTTTGTAGGGTTGCAAGTACCTACTATTTATTAATCTCTGTAACTGGTGTATAATATTTTTATGTGACAGAAAAGTCTTTGTTTACATCAGTAATTAATGATGCATTATCATAATGTACGTAGATATCAAAATGGCATGCATGAGTTGAAAATACTTGTGATAAAAATACTGGGGTTATTTTTTTCCTTTTGCTGTTGTTGGGATTTCGTTGAAGGAAAACATTATGAGGAAACTATTGCATCGCATCTAGTATCTACATAGATATACTGAATGAATCATAGGTTAAACAGAATAACTTTATTGCAAAGCCATAAGCCTCATTTTCATATCTTTCTGGTTGTCACTACAACGTGAATAGTGTAGTAGGGTCTTTTACGTACTTGCCTAGATGACTACCAAACACAAGTTTAAAAAAAAAAAAAATGCACTTACCGGAGTAGTCCGATAGCTGCACTTATGAGCCAGTTCCCTTCTAGGCTTTGTGTGCTTACCATCTTCGGCCACATCATCACTGACCACTGTGAGATTGTGGTCAAACACAGAACTATAAACGGGAAAAAAAAGTGGTGGGATTTTTTTTTAAATAAAAGGATTTGTTTTGTTATAGAAAGAGGATTGTGAGCTTTTTATATCTAAAAGCAGGGCAGCATGCCAAGGAATAGTTAGGTAAGTACTTACTTAAATAAATATTTTTATTTATATCTATTACTAATTTAACAATAGCAAATAATACTCAGAATAAAGTAGACTATTATTTATTTATGGCTAGTTGCATTGTCACCCTAATACTTTATATTTTTTTTTAATGAGCATATATTGTAATCAAGTAATGAGGGAAAAATCATTTTCAGTTGTAAAGTAGTTACAGTAAAAATGAACGTACATTTTATATTAACAATGCTATTTTCATTTAATCAAGTGAAATGTGTTAATAGAGATTGTTCTAAGATAATAATGTAAGTTGAAATAATAACTTTCGACGTTCATAAGTGCCTTAACAGGGACTGAATTATATGAGTTTTGATTTTGTACTAGTTCACTTGTATAAAGTGCCTAGAGCAGTCTTTCTCAAAATGGGCAAGAAGGCTCCCTTGTGGGCGCGGTAAAGGTTCCAGAGAAAATTTACCAAATTTGACAAGTTTTAATTCCAATAAGAGCTTCTCTAAATATTATGAAGAAACACTAGTCAGAAAGCCTCGGTTAAACTGTAAGATGAACTCAGAAACAGGATTAAGTCTAATATGTCACGTTATACTTAAATTGTGATGTTTAAGATTGTGGTGAAGATAAAAAAAAAAGATTTCTCAAAGTGGGCGATAGGTGAAACAAGATTGAGAACCTCTGGCCTAGAGAATGCCACTAGCATTGTTGACGATCCAAAAATCACAGGAAATTTAAAGCCTCTCAGCATTGGAGAGATTTATATTTAGAGAGGCTCGCTCTATGTGTTCTACCATATACTAAATAAGTAAAAGAAAATAAGGGCCACTTGAATATTTTGGTATTAGAACTAATTTTATGTTAAAAATAATGTCTAGTATAATATTAGATTAAAGTAGGTACCTATAAAATTTATCTTATTTGCATTTATTTCGCTGATAACTTTTCCATTTCAGGTATCACAAAACCGAACTCTTCCCAGTGTATTACTCGCCTTACAAAATAACATATAATAAATTTTATCAACGAGCATGTACAGAACTGGTATATAGACAAAATATCCAATGGAGAACGGTAAGAATGACGGTAGTGGGAAAAAATAATTGGTACTGTCTTCGGAACACCAGAGAAGAAAATTACCTGCCCAGACATACTCATGATATCAATCCACTAAGAGGGCCAATGAGAGGGCCTGAGTAAAATAGGGCCAACATCTACACAAACATGTGGACAAACTTATCATGCATTATTTACACGCAAACTAAATAGCGTGACTGATTAACTGATCTATCAACGCACAGCTCAAACCACTGAACGGATCCGCCATAAAGATGACTTAGGCATCAGCTAAGAAAGGGATTTTTGAAAATTTGATCCCTAATGGGGTAAAATAGGGGATCGCGAAAAGCTAGTTATGATTAGAAAGTTGGTGTGCACGTTAGTCATAGAATAAAGTTGTTAAAAGCTAAGAAGTAATAAACGCAAAAGTTAAAGCGGCAGCTTTTGAGAACGCTTATGCTAACAAAAGTGTTTGTCCTTTGTTCCAGATCCCAAAAACTAAATTACAAATATCATGTTGTCCTGGCTACGTACAGGATATGAAAAGACAACGGTACCTATTAAAGATTACTATTAAAAAAAAAAAACCGGCCAAGTGCGAGTCTGACTCGCGTACCGAGGGTTCCGTAATTTTTTTACTTTAAATACCATAGACTTCTTATAGGTTTTCCTGTAATCTATAGGTAAAGGACTACATTCTGTATTTTTTTCAAAATTTTAGGCCCAGTAGTTTAGGAGATAGGTGGGGGGGGGGATGATCAAATTTCGCGTATTTTCTTAAATAACTTCAAAACTTAACAATAACTTCTGTTTATTTTAAAATTATAAAAAAAATATACCTATTTGATATTTTCACCACGAGACCTTTCATTTGATATTATATTATATTATAATTCACCCCCCAAAAGTGTCCCAAAAATTTATTTATTTACGTTACGTGATTGCGTCACCGACTTCCGACTTATGTGTATCAAATTTCTCAATCAGACCAGTAGTCTGTCTGTCCATGAGCAAATTGGCTGTAACAGACGGACAGACAGCCAGACAGACACAAGAGTTATCATATAAGGGTTCAGATTTTCCATTTGAGATACGGAACCCAAAAAATATGGAGGATCAAGACTATGTATTGATTTAACTTTCTAATTATTTTCAGAATTTCCTGCAACCCTGTTTGTAAACCAACATGCGTTAATGGTTATTGCAAAACTCTCGTTGTTTGCCAATGTAACTCTGGAAAACCTATTTCTAAAATTTTTAAAGATACGTTACATGTTTCTAAAAAAGCTGCTTCCTGGAGTAAACTTGATGAAGTAATTGAATGGTGAGATGCTTTTGTGTTTTTAATGTAGCAATACACTATGTAGTATCTTTACATAAGAAAACTTTATTAATTAGGTGATATAGTGATTGGTACGTTAGGAAGCATTCAAGTTTACATATGGGTTTTTAACGTACGGATTATGAAGATTCTCTTGTGGGAAAGGATTTAAAGCAGCCGTCTAGCTGGGTTGGATGTTGGATCGAGACTAACTGAACGGATGGGAAGGATGTGTGTGGTGCTAGGGCTAAGAAATGCTGAGTGGACAGGAATGGGCTGGAGTATGCAATTAATATATATAAGAGGAGGTACTTAGTTACCTAAGCCATTTTTTTAATACAATCAAGAACGATATTTAATTAATTTGACAGCAAAATAGGTACGTTGATCAAAGAAAATTCACGAGTAGGAAAATACACGCACTAAGTATTGTTTTTTTTTTTTTTTTCACGGTTATCTGATCCCAAACTAAGCAGAGACATATACTACTTTTTTTTGTAAATACATAGTTATATAGATAATTACACCCAGACTCAGGACATACAGACACATGTTCATGCACACAAATGTGTGTCCTGGATGGGAATCGAACCCACAACCTGCGGCGCAATAGGTGGTGTCTTAACCAACTGTGCGCCAACTGGCCCGTCATGTTACAAAAACTAATAAAAATGCTTTGGATTTAAGGTAAATTTTGGTTTTGATCTCCAATCGTTTGTCTCCAATCATGCATGGTGGTAATACGATATGTGAAGTACATTACCATTTCGTTTCCCGATTGCACCTCAATTTCTCATAATCGAATTACAATTAACTAATAAGTAATAAGTTATATCATCATATCAGCCGAAAGACGTCCACTGCTGGACAAAGGCCTCCCCCAAGGATCTCCACGATGGCCGTTCTTGCGCTACCCGCATCCAGCGGTTTCCCGCGACCCTAACAAGATCGTCGGTCCACCTTGTGGGGGGCCTGCCCACGCTGCGTCTTCCGGTTCGTGGTCGCCACTCGAGAACCTTTCTGCCCCAGCGGCCGTCGGTTCTATTTATATATTAACTAATAATAATAAGTTATATTATGTTCTGTTTGTATGTTTTTCAATTGTGAAGATATACCTAATTTCAGGGTCACCACCAACTGGTTATTAGTTTTAATAGCTACAGGGTTATTCGTCATTGGAATCTTGATCGTTGTTACCGCTAAGAGAAAATACTGCGACGCAGGTAAGGTTGACTTGTTTTTGGGGATATATAATACATTTTTTCATATATTTTATTGCACTTGCTTATTGAACTTGATATTTTTTCAGATAATTTCTAATTCATAGTCAACCCGCAAATAACCAAAGGATAATGGAATTATTATAAAAGTACCTTTTTAATCTGTTATTATAGGTCCTTCTAAAGAATTAAGAAGTTGAACGTTATAAAACGTTAAAAATAAAAAATGCATACCTTCTATTTTTGTATCATATTTTCATTTTATCTTATACAGCTGCAGTTTATTTGTGATAATGATATGTATAGTTATTTTAAAGAAGTACTACTGACTAAGACTAAGGCTGAGATCTATAGAGCGTACTTAGACTAGTACGTAGTATATTATTTATTCTTTGCTCAGACTTTGCTCAGACTTTGCTCAGACTTTACCGTACAAACTCGGCATTTAAAATGTAATGTCCGAATCTCTCTGAGTGTTTGCTAAGCAAAGCCTAAGTGCACCTAATCGACGACTTTCAGAAAACATGGCTACAAATAAAAACACACAATCATTTACTTTATTACGTAGTTATACCCTAAGTAAAGTATGAGCAAAGTCTAAGCACGCTATATATATCTTAGCTCAGCCTAAGACTGAAAGCGTTTAAAATGTGGTGTTGGAGGATAATGGAGAGGATTAGCTGGACTGAGAGAGTGATCAACGAAGAAGTGCTAAAATGAGTTAAAGAAAAAAGAAGCTTATTAGAGCGATAGAAAATAGGATAGGAAAGATGTTAGGCCACATAATACGTCACGAAGAACTAATCAAAAACATTATAGAGGGAACGATAGAAGGAAAGCGAGGAAGAGGAAGGCTTAGATTGAACTTTATAGACCAAGATAAATTGAATGTCGTGTCGTTTAAGGAGGTGCATAAAGTAGCAAACAACTGGGAAAAATGAAAGAAGCTACACCGACTAGTACCAAGCTTCTAAATATAGATAGAGACTACAAATCGTACTTAGTATTTATTAACATCAAAATAAACAAATAACTTTAATTTTCTCACTTTATGTACAACAATGTAAACGAATAAATAAAATATGTCTCAAGCTTTAACACCTGGAGGTCCCTTGTTTAACATTTTGCATAGGCAGACATCTGGACTTATACATTCCATGACACAGCCTATAGGTTTGTATCGTTGACAACTAAAAAAATATAACAATATACACAAGATGTTTCATGTTTAAGGCGATGATAGCTCAGTGGTAGTGACGTCGAATGCCGAGACGAAGGTCGCGGGTTCGAATCCTACAATGAGCTTGAGCTTTCGGTGAAGGAAAACATCGTGAGGAAACCATAGCACGGTGGTAGGGTACTTTGTAGTACCCGCCAGGCTGGCTACCACCCTCAAGTTGAAAATCTGTCGCCAAGCATCTTTCGGTGTGTTCCGACAGCTGCACTTTAGAGCCAGTTCTTTTCTAGGCTTTGTGTGCTTACCATCATCGGCCACATCATCATTGACTACTGTGAGATTGTGGTCAAACACAGGTTTATACATAGTAAAAAAATAATAAAAATAAACAGTACTTTTTTTTTTTATTTCGTTAACGAAATACAATATTTCCGTCCCGCTGTTTCATCTGCATTCCCAAGGGATAAAAAGTAGCCTAAGATTTAATCCAAGGTGTTTTTACTTCCATACCAAATTTCATCAAAATTTCTCCAACCGTTTGAGCGTGAAGAAGTAACAAACATACTTTCTCATAAACTTTCGCATTATTACAAAAATAAAGCTTAATCGGAAGTAACTGAAATAAAAACCAAAATTATAAAACTTACGTGTGTCCAGTAGTATCAGTTCTGTCTAATTCATATCCAGGGTAACACGAACATCTTCCTCCGTGGCATACGCCGTTTATACAGGGCTGGCCACAATCGCTATCGGACGAGTAAGGATAGTTGTTGTTTGGTGTCTGAGTCGTATAAGGGTAAGAACCCTGATTGTAATATGGGTAATTGGGACTTGATGGATAGGATGGGTTCGATCCTTGATCTGATGGGTAGGATGGGTTTGAGCCTTGATTTGATGGGTAGGATGGGTTAAAGCCTTGATTTGATGGGTAAGATGGGTTTGAACCTTGATTTGATCGATAGTGATGGTAAGGACCTAGTTTTGATGCGTGGGATGGGTTATAACCATGAATTGATTGGTAGGATGGTCTAGAGCCTAGATTTGATGGGTAAGATGTGTGAAAACCTTGATTTGATGGATAGTGATGGTAAGGTCCTTGATTTGATGGGTAGGATGGGTTAGAACCTGGATTTGATGGGTAGGATGGGTTAGAATCTTGAGTTGATGAGTAAGATGGGTTTGAACTTTGGTTTGAACCTTGATATGACGTAGAAGAATAGTTTGATTGATTAAGAGAATATGAACTATTGACTACTTGATTCAAAGAATTTGGATAGCCAGGTTGATTGGGAATATTTACAACGTACGTTGCATCTGGATTGGATGAGGGAGAAAGACTGGAACCATTGGTAGGTTGGCTTGATCCTTGATTATTGGGATATGGATATAGGGTTGGAGAGTTTGGTTTCTGATTTGGGTATACAGGGTTATTAGTACCTTGATCAGGGTTAGACGGGTGATTAGAATCCTGACTGGGGTAAAAAGGATAGTTAGAAGAACCTTGATTTGGAGATGATGGTTGTCCTGAATTAGGTATACTATGACTTGGATTATAGCTAGGGTAAGTAGAATTGGGATTTTGACCAGGGTATTGATTAGGGTAAGAAGGATTGGTTTGACCAGGATATTGGTTAGGGTATGAAGGATTGAGATTTTGACCAGGATATTGGCTAGGGTAAGTAGCATTGGGATTTTGACCAGGATATTGAGGGTTAGAAGGTCTATATCCATGAGGGTAACTTGGAAGATTTGGGTTCGAATTATATGGGTTGAAAAATTGATTGGAACCTGGATATGGCCCTTGATTGGGACCTTGGTTGTAGGGATAATTAGAGCTTTGATTTAAAGGAGTGGAAGTGTGGTTAGTATTAGATGGTATACCAGTATTTGCATAGGAGCAGACGTTGGGGTATATACAGCTTTCTCCTGGGCCACAGCTCCTGGAATATCACGTATTTCATTGAACACTATAATATACTTGCTGCATAATTTTAATACATTATAGTTCATATATAACCATTCATTTAATAAGCCATACTTAGTGCATTGAGGCACGCATAGTCCCTGATGATTCTTCAGATAGCCCTGGTGACATATGCATTCGTTTGATACGCAGTCTCCGTTGGTGCAGTGATCACACCTTGAGGGCATTCCTGCTGGTGAGCATGATCCATCTGGTGTGGACTGGTATCCTGGTCTACACTCACAGGTGTTAGGTGATGTGCAGTTGCCTGGAATATTAGCATTTTTTTTAAAGACACGTAAAGTTAAATCGTTATTATCTTAATCAACTTGAGGATCCTCCACATGATTGTCTGTTACGTTGCAGCTTCGAGGAAATTATAAGGCAAATAAAATTATGTAGTTTAATCATTTATCGAAAAGCTAATACGAAATATGTTTTCAATTTAATTATTTGATGTATTTATGTTTTATCAATGATGTAATTGATTGACAAAAGAATTGATGACATTGATAAAAGAACCAAACTTATAAGTAAACCTACCAAGAATTTAGACAATATATTTGTAGCATTAGTATACTAACCTATCCCCCCACAATTGCCTCTGCAAATTGGGACGCAAAATTTGCTGTCGATGTCCAACTTAAACCCTTCTTTGCAAAGGCATTCCCCACCAGCACAATGGCCATTCTGACAGCCGATGGGGCACGTAGCTACGCAGATGCCAGCTGCATTCTTCACATGATCTGGGAAGCAACTGCAGGTGTCCGGCGCAGTACAAAGAGCGTTGACGCACTCTTTTGTGCAGACAGGCTCGCAAATTCTGTTGTTGTATATGTTTTTGATGTAACCATGACAACAGGCTCTGATGCGGCTGAGGTCTGGGCGTGACTGTAATGGAAAGTTTTGAGGAAAATTTATAATTGTAGAATTGAAGTTCTGCTGACTATCTCTCCAAGATCTTATATTAATTATTATAATTACTAGCAACCCGCCCCGACTTCGCACGGTTTTTCTCGGCTTTGCTGTACAATTATGCATGTATTATATAGGTATATACTAAAATATAGATACTTTTGTGAGTTTGTGTGTATGTGGAGGGTAATCTCCGCAATAAGTAATCCAATTTTAAAAATTCTTTCACTAATAGGAAGCTACATTTATCATTGAGATCTTTGTACCAATTTTCATTTCAAGAAAGCTATTAATATTAATTGATTAAAAAAGAAACCGTCTTACCCCGTTGCCAGCAGGTACATGTGCAGGATCTCTTACTAAACTTGCAGTCCTGAAAACATGATTATACCTACATATTTTTATTTTATTCGGAGCTAAATAAGTTAGTATTAGCTTGGGTCTCACGTCTAATCCGATCCCGAGTTTAGTATCCTAGATACCTATATATTATTTTCATGATTGAGAGCAGTTATCTCAGAGCGCTGTAAAATATTGTAATAGATTTACAGTATCGCTTACATACGGCTGATTGTAGGTAAATGTTAGTAAAACAATCTTCATATAAGGTGCTTATCTAAGCCTTGGCTTAAATTAAAATTCTCCCTCTCCACACCCACGGAAAGTTCCGAGTAGAAAATTCCGCAACTGAACTATCGATCGTAGTATTACAAGGTGTTAATTTCGGCTGATAGACCTATGATTATAAAAAAAAAATATTTACTATATACCTATTTAAAAACACTGCAAGCGTGTTTAGCTGAACATTATTTCTTTTTTTTTCAACTATTCCTCGACATATACTTTCTTGTTATATTTTTTCAAACAAGAATGCCCAAAATCTGAATCTAGAATCATCATTTCTTGTATATCTATGTACTTACGGTACTTCTTGATAGCACACGCCTTTCTCGTAGTCAATATTATTATTATACACCTTGTTGTCATTCACGTTGAAGCCGTGTTGAGTGCCGTTACCAAAAATCCTGTAAGGTAAGCGCATTCAAATCTTGTTATCATGTACACAATTTTCAAATTTCAAACTTCAAATTATTCCAATTCTTGACTAAAAAAATAAAAACATACATACTTGACAAGATTATCACCTCCATGGTACTCCCGCTGTCCTCCGTAGCCTCCCTTTACTCCAGACTTCACATATTGTGCGCTGGCGCATCCCGCGAGAAATGCGCACCAAATTAGGAGAAACCGCATTTCCAACTGATATTAAATAAATGAATGGTATTAAATAAATAATAAATATCCTGGGACATTGTTCACACACGTTTATCTGACCCCAAACTAAGCAGAGCTTGTGAACTATGGAAACCAGATAACTGATATACTACATAAACTACTTTTTTTTTGTAAATACATAGGTACTTATATAGATAATTACACCCAGACTCAGGACAAACAGACATGTTCATGCACACAAATGTTTGGCCTGGATGGGAATCGACCAACTGTGCCAACTGGCCTGGAAAGGAAAAAAATAACTGACTAATAAAAAAACTTAGTCAAAAGATTTATTGCCAGTTCACAGACGATATATTATTGTCACTGTTGTCAGGTATAGTGGGATTATATTCTGTGTAATTTTTTTTTAATAATTTGTATCATTCTGAACCTTGACTTTGGGATCAAACAATAGCCTAAACGTAAGGTTATCTGATGTTTGTGCAAACACTATCTAGTGTCAACTGATGTATAGACGCTCTATTAACTTAGTTTTAAATAATTAGAGTACCTAAGTCTTATCTGGGTTTAGCAAATTTAAACCTTTTTTCGTTGTGAGTCGGATTAAAATGAAGTAAAGTAGCTTTGAGCCGGTAACACAACAAAATAATTTACTGCGGGTTATAGTAGCACTTTATTCAAAAATAAATGACCAAACACTGACCAATGCATAAAACATCTAAAAAACACGTGGAAAAAACAAATATGTTGTACATTTAATGCTTTTTATGAATTTTAATTACCAGTGGAACCACTAAGAGTAGATGATGTGAAAGTATGACGCCATAGTGTAATATTTCATACAAAATTCTATATAAACTATCGTTTTGACATTTATTAAAAAGTTGCTGTATTGATATGTCAGGAAACTACCCTATTATATACATAGGTATTAAGACCCACACATTTACAAAAAAAAACTTCAATGTTCAAATTAGGTAGGTAACCGCCTCCCCGTATTTACGCACGTTCCCAAAAATATCCTATATAATTATATTAATCAATTAGTGAAAGATTTTTTTGAATTGGATCAGTGGTTCTGGAGATTTACCCTCCACATACAAACTCACAAAATTCGCAATCTCTTTGTAATAGGTAGGTAGGGTATTACTATTGATATTTTTAGAGGTTTACTTCAAATAATTAAGTACGAGTAAAAACTCGTACACACAGCCACAGATCAAGCTACACACTGCGGCACCTTATGCGGTTGTAATAGGCGCTATTTTGCAACAAAAATGTGTAGCTTGATCTGTGGCAGTGTGTACATAATTATGCTCGAAAAGACAATTTTGAAATCAGAATATTTTTGAATTGGTAATCAACTTTTTTGTCCGTAATTAATCTACGACATTCTAAGTTAAAGATTTTCCTGTTCAATTCAAAGAAATAATCCCAATGATCTCATAGAATGACATAATATAACTTAAACTTACCTTGAACCAGCTGTTTACTGTCCAATGGCAACTAGTACACTGATCGGAAGATTCGTACATTTATTCTAGCCGTACTGGTGTGTGAATTCAAGCGTGATATATGCTAATGCGTTCTGGTTCCGTACTAAATTAAATACATATGCACGGTTGAAAATGTATGTATTTTAGTTGATGGTTTGAGGATAGCACTGCTTTATTTATATTTCTGACTAAGGATTATGGACCTACCAATCATTTTTTAGTCCAGCTTTTATCCAAATTCGCTTCGCCATTAGGACGTAATTGAGTAACAAACGTACACATATAAATAATAATAGTACTCATAGTAGGTACCTACGACAGTAGTATTTTGCCATTCAGCGTGGCAATCCTGCCAGTCTTGATGGCACGCTTCCCCAGGGCAGCGATTTCTATTTGAAGTTGATTTTGCTTTGATTTTAGTAAGTAGGTACCTTATTTTAAATTTGATTTACAATTTGAATTCTCGGGCTTCCCTAAGAGATAAATTTAAACAAACCGGTATCCTCACTGTAGCGTCGCAGTATATTTATGCAAATATATTAAGTATTTGTTCATAAAAATATTGGTCTTTTTGTAAAAAAAGCGACGTGCATTGTATCAATACTAGAAATAAGCATAAACTTGTAAATTCTGCTTATAGACTCCAAAAAGTGCTTGGTTCGTTTTTAGGTCTGTGTACACGCTTTTATAATATGATACCTCTTCCACTTTTAAATTTGCCTTCACATAAATTTAAGGAACATATTAAGACCGTTTTAGTAAAGAAGGCTTATTACAATATTAACGAATATTTAAATGACAAAAAGGCTTGGGTGTAGCGCTCGCTCTTGCAGGATATATTTTATGTACCTAAATTATGAAGTTCATTTTGAAAAGAGTAATTGCTGAGTTTATTGCCGGCTCTTCTCAGCAAAAGCTACCTTCCGAACCGTGCATTAGAGTCTGACTATTCATAAGTGCCTGTGAAGGTCTATTTGAATAAATAATATTTCATTTCATAAATAGTATAGTTTTT